>CM066730.1:135187522-137587522 GCA_033961575.1 Aselliscus stoliczkanus
AGACCATGGAAAGAAAAAGAAAGGGGCAGGTGGGGAGGAGACCCTAAGAGACCAGGATCTTTTACTATGTCTGGGCCTATACATTTAAACATTTATAAGGAAATAATGAGGATTCTTAACTATGTCTACTGACACCTATTAGATGCCTTTTTGGCTTTTGTTTGTTTTTAACTTTTAGGCCAAATGTGAATGGTCTTTTCCAAAAAATTAGGACAAGAAAAGGAAATAGTTATAAAGTCTAATTCATTAGGTTGATCTAAAACATTTTTCCTTTTTGATTTTTAACAATATACCCTTTTCCCTTGAATTTTGTTTTATAGCCAGATCTAAACAATAAGTGTTCAAGAATACATTAAACTATTGAAAGAATACGTTAAGTGAGAGAACTGTGCAGTAGGGCACATGTCATCATGAGATGAGAGTTTTACCAAAATCTAAGTCAGAGTCTGCACTCAGGTCCAGGCCCAGGCTTGGCCACTTCTTAACTGTGTAACTGTGGGCACGTCACCTAACTTCTCTAGGTCTCAGGGTCTTTCCTGTGACAGATATATGCATCTTACAGGATTAAGATCCTCTCTGTGAGGATTAAATGAGAAAATGGTATTATTTACCAGGACTTTCCAAAATACTGGCCATGTGTATTACAGAATTGTACACCTGAAACCTATGTAACTTTACTAACAATTGTCACCCCAATACACTTTAATAATAATTTTAAAAAGTGATGTTTTACGTTTTAGATAATACTTGGTGTGATCTTTTCCTTTGTCTCTGTGTTTGTTTTTTTATTCAGTTTTAAACAATACTTGAGATTCCATGCTGACGTTACAGAAAGCATTGGCATACGACATTTTTTGTTCCAGGTCCTTCCCTTTGCCACATGATGAGCCTCATAACATTTAAGGGAGTCAGCAGTGCTCCCCTTTACAGACCGGGGATGGGGAGTGGAGGCACAGGCCAGTGGAGGGACTTGCCCAAGGTTTCACTGCTTGTTAGTGATGGAACCAGGACCAAAGATCAGACCGCTCAATTTCCAAGTCAGGTGTTTCCATGTTTCCTCTTGAGAGAGGGGTGAAGGGGTGCTGAGAGCCCCAACATGTTTAGCTAAATCTTGAATATAAAAAATGTAAAGGAAGGATAATTCAGATGTATTGAGTATGAAACATTTCTAGGAATTTTAGGGGGTGGATTCATATGCTTTAACTTATTTAATAAAGATATTTTTGAACAAATAAAATAGTCCATTAATGCTTACCCAGACATGCCCGGCACATGCCTAGCATATAGTAGGTGTTCAATGTATTTGTTTGGTGAAGTAAAAGTTTCAGGCTTTCAGAAGATATTCTTATTCTTTATTTTTTCAAGAAATAAAAAAGGAGCACTCAGGGTGTTCTCTAACTCTATACGAAAATCTTAAAATATAAACCATGTGGAAGAGAACATCTGCTTTATATTTACCTATACTGGTACTGGTTTGTTTACCTTAAAGTAACTTCAACTGGGAAAAACAGACAACAAGGAAGAACATACAATTTGGAACGGCAAATCTTAGTAAAAATGCAGCCCATGCTCCCATCTTCCATCCCCTCACCATGGCAGACATTGCTAATAGATCATGGCATGATTTCCTGCTGATCCGGGGCAGAGCCTCAAGTCCTCAGACACCTTGCTCCAGGCAACTACCACTAATCCATCAGAATGGACACTCATGCCAAATCTATTTGTCATCCCTGATAGACTTAAAGGCTTTTTTTCTGTGGCCTAAGGGGACCAGAGAACAAGCTCATGCTGTTTGTACCTCTCTGTGACTTTGCCAAGAGGGCAGGAGGGGAGTAATCTATAAAGCTGTTCTTTGGGATCCGGTTTAAACTTTATGGAAGAATTGCTGGCCTGGATTATAGCATCTCTGAATGGGTTAGTATGTGAGGCTATGAAACCTTTTAGATGCCTTTATAAATAAGCTAGATCCCTATTAGTCCAGAATTATTGGGCATAGCCCTGCCTATGGAAAGGATTAAAAGAAAATAACCTCTTGGGCCGGCTGAGTAGCGTAGCGTGGTGGTTAAGCGCTGGCTTGGGAAGCCAGTGGCCCCGGGTCGGGTCCCATATATGAGGGCCAGTGACACTGCCTCAAAAAGAAAAAAAAAAAAAGAAAATAACCTCTAGAGATCATCTCTGGTCCTATTATTAGATTTTTCTCCCCAGCCCGAGTTAATAATGACATCTGTGAAACAAATGTATGTGTTTTCAAAGGTTCAAAGAAATCTTTAGCTCAAAAATCTTGTGACAAAAATTGGAAAAAAAATTGCTTACAATTAAGGGATGTCATATGTGCATTTAAAATACTTTCTAAAATATACATTTGTAGCATAGTAGAAATTTTAAAACAGAACCTTTTTAGCAATTATAAACTATATAACTCTGATATGATCCTACATGTTAAGCCCTTAGAAAATACCATAATGCAATTCCCCCCTAGAACAGATCAGCTAACTGATTAAAATTAAATCAAAATCTTATCTTTTCATTAATGCACATTCTAAAGAAAGACAATTAAAAGGACAGTAAAATTATATGATGGTTAAATCATGTCTCAATTTCATACAGTGTCAATTTTAAATACTATCATTCATGATTCTGAAATTCATCAAATTTTCCTGAGCAGGTATATACATAGAAAAAGATATTTTAATTGAAACTATTAATCAATATAAGCAGAGCTCTACACAAAAAGCTTGGCTTGAAATGGCAGCAAATTTACATAAGATGACAATCTTATAAGAGGAAAAGCATCCTAGAGATTCTTGCCCAAAAGAGCAGCTTGAAGAATTTAACTGGTCCATATGAATTAGGACAGCATGTCACTGTTATTCCATTCATGGTGAGTGCCACCTTAAGCATCAATATTAAAATCAAATGAGAAATATGTGCTCCTGTGGTAGAACTTAACCTTATGTCAGAAAACCTTCATTGAAGTGAAAAAGAAAAGAGGGGTAGCAGCTGTTTTGTTTTTAAATACCATACTTACCCCCTCTAGCTCCCTAGAATGTTAATAATCTCTGTGACTCCCAAGAATGAAAAAAAATTGTACTTAGATGTGAATTATATCAGGCATAAATCAAAAGTTTATGACGCCAAATATATATCAGTCATACTTAACCGTTTTTGAATGCTGACTTGGTGCCAGGCATTTTCTACATATGAATCCCCATGATAATTCTGTGGAGTCAATGCCCCATTTTACAGAGGAAGAAACTGAGGCACTGGGAAGGTACCTAACTTACCTAAAGTCAGTAAGTGGCGAAGTAGGGATTGGACCTCAAAGTCCATATTCTTCATTATCTTGCTGTACTCCTCTTAATATGTTTACAGATTTCTGTTTTGTTCTGGTTTGGAAAGGAGGAAAGGAACCATGATCTTGTCTTCTGTCTTTAAGCTGGGATGAAAGAAAGTTCTCTACCACAGTGTTCTAACATTAGACTAAACTATTGGATAATTGTGGTTTTCACAGATTTAAAGGAAAGATGGAACTAAGCCATCCAGTTGTCATTTTGGAGACTATACAAACAAAACCTAGTTTTTTAAGAAATCGATTATATTTTTTTTAATGTCCAAAGTGAGGCATGCTAGTAATGCAGATGACAAGGAGCCTTGCATAATTATTTTGAGGTTCACTCAAAAACATATGATCATATTATAGGAAGAACACACAACAAACAAATGATGTCGAAAGCCTAGAAGGTCAAGTTCAAGGATATGACTTGTCTGACTGCAGATTCATTCTCCTTAGATGTCTTTATGTTGCATTGCTGCTCTCTTGTCTAACTTGTACCTTTTGGCAGTTTTCCTTTTGTCAAAAACCAGTGCGTTAACATTTGACTGAATATGGCACTGTGAAGTTTCCATAATGAAAATTCACACACACACACACACACACACACACACACACACACACACTAGATGGGCATGGACCTCTACCATGAGAATTACTTGTTTCTGTGGTTGGTTTACATATTATGAAACCACCCCTCTGATCTCTAATGGCAGCCCTGCTGACACTGTCTGACCCAGTTTGACAATCTGGATAGAAATTGTAGGGTTGGCTGTTCAATGGCTGTGACTTTTAACAGCACTGCTTTTGGGCCTCAAATCAATTCTCTCTGTTTACAGACCATTTCACAGCCCTTTACCTGCAACATCACTTGTGTCAGTCCCATAAATACTTTGGTGTATATAATGCTTGAATTAGCATAATGGTTTAGGCTCTAAGCTCTTAGCCCAAAGAAGGACACGTCAACACGTTCTCTTCACTTAAGCAATTAAGAGCCATTATGCTGCTTCAGTGGAAATATCATCAAGGTTAAAGACAATCCCAAACAGCCCTCTCACCTTTTTATTCTAAGTCTAACAAATGAGGCATAGAAATTGAAATGTTAGTAAACAGTCCTACTTGCAAGCTCTTTTTGGAACGTGCTTAATCAGACCCCTATTCACCAGACATTTGCAGCGGATTCAGAAATGTGTATATTAAATTGTTCATTTAGTGCAAGAAAATAAGTTTGCTGATTTACTTTCAAAGTCATAGTGAGCACTAATTTATTTCTGCCAGATATTTAAACTCTTAGCATCAAGTCACATACAAAATATTTCTATACTTTTATTATTCCATATGACAAAAGTTCCATTTTTAAAGGTGACAAGGTTGCTGTGACTTTAAACAAAGGGATATTTCTTAGGTCTTTCTACATTTTTTCTTTTCAGATTTTTTTTGCAGTTAGCTTTATTGGGATATAACCTGCATATAATAAAATTCAATTTTAAGTATACATTTTGATGAGCTTTGGCAAATGTATATTGTTACAGAATTACCATCACAATCAAGAGATAGAATGTTTCCATAACCTGAAAACATTCCCTGTGCCTCTTTGCAGTTAATCCTCTCCCCCCATCCTTTGTAACCACTGATCTGCTTTTGATCATTGGTTTTGTCTTTTCTACAGTGTCATATAAATAGAATCAGACAGTGTTTGGTCTTCTGTGTTTGGCTTCCCATATTTCGTTATGTCTTTTCCCCGATATATTAGATTTCTTTTTTTTTTTTTTTGAAGGCAGTGTCACTGGCCTTCATAAGTGGGACCCGAACCGGGGCCGCTGGCTTCTTAAGCCAGCGCTTAACCGCCGCGCCACTCGGCCGGCCCTTCCCCAATATATTAGTAGTGAGACGATAACATGGGAAACAACTGGGATGGAATTCTACCTCCACCACTTAGTTTCCTCTTCTGTAGAATGGGGATAATTCCCCTACAGGGTCTATAGGGGGCGTAAATAAATCTATGCGTATACTTAGGTAAGGCATCTAGAATGTGCTAAATAACTGTTAGCTCCTTAGACTGGTCATGCTCTCTCCAGCCATGTAGCATCGTTAACAGTTGCTCACTACAGCTCTCACTACTGACTGAACCCAGTGACTGCAAACAGGCACCAGGGAATTTTTTCAGGTTTGGGAAATATTCTGTATCTTGACTTTAAGGGTAGCTACACAATTGCATACATTTGCTAAAATTCATCAAAATTGGACTTTATCATATGTAAATTTATATTATAATAAAGTTGATTTTTTAAAATCTAAAAATGATAAAGAAATATATAAAGACCTTGGAATTAACTCTTGGTCTAAAAGTCACATGTGATAAGAGATACCTTCGACTCAGTGCTTCATCAGCTGAGCTTGCTGCTTTGGTCAACGAAGGGACGCATTCAAAGCTTCTCCGTAGAACAGCACATTTGATATCATCAGCAAAAGCCTTGCAAGCAGTCAATGTTGTCTTCACAAACCACTGTCTTTGTGTTGACTTTTTAAGTTTAAGAAAGCAGCTGTGCAATGAGAGACTAAAAGTAGTGTGCAAGAAAGACTCTGTGTGTGTGTGTGTGTGTGTGTGTGTGTGTGTGTGTGTGAGAGAGAGAGAGAGAGAGAGAGAGAGAGAGAGAGAGAGAGAGAAAATGTTGGTAAGTGATATTGTATTAACCATCTTGAACTAACAGCTTCAAAATGTCATAAACAGCTTTTTAGATATAGACAGCATACAGGAAAATCTGAGCTCAAAAATAGTTAATAGAAATGTCACTTCCTTTGGGAATCTTCCCCAACCCCCACCACTGCCCTCTTCCCTCTTCTGAGTTGGGTGCCCCTTCTGTGTGCTCTGATATTACTCTGTCCTTACCTATATCACATCAGTTATCACACTGCATTTTAATTGTTGGTTTATGTGTCTATCATCTTCACAAAACTGCAATCTTTGAAAATAAATAATTTTTTTTGGTATCTTTATATTCCCAGCATCCTGATCAGTCCTTAGGAGGGGCTCACTAAATATTTGATGAATAAATGAGGTCTTAATCATATAATCTCCATTTGTAACATTATAAAAAACATCTACCTGAGGTTTTCTTTTAATAGTGATTTTGGTCCAAAGTATATGAGGATCTGAAATAATAGGGGACACACTAAAAGTCCTGGGAAATGGAGAAGGTAAGACATATAGTGGGAGGAGAGGGAATAGCTAAGTGTCATTTAGTCCTTCAATCCCAGAATCCCTGGTTTGGGGAACAATGCACCTTAGGAGTTCTGACTCCAGCCTCCAGAACCAGAGGACCTGGGTTACACTCCAGCCCTGCCAAACTGTGACCTTGGACTAGTTACTAAACCTTTCTAAGCATAGTTCACCTGTGACTTCACTTCCCATCTGTAAAATAGAGGAAATAAACATTATATCTCCTTCATAGGATTTCTGTAAAACTAAATGACATGATCCAGGCAAAGCACGGAACACAGTGCCTGGCACACTGAGAACACTCACAAAACGTTAATTCTCTAGCATGTGTCAGGAGTACGGAATCTGGAGTCAAGCGGATTAGATTTAAATTTAGCTGATTCCAGTGCAGCCATCCATCATCTGTGTGAACCTAGACAGATTACTTAAAACCTCAGGTTCCCCAACTGCAAAAGGAGTATAATAATACAATAGTATCCCCTTCAAAAGGTTCTTCTGAGGATTAAATGAGATAAAGGGCTTAGCATGGTGACTGGCACATAGTAAGTGCTCAATAAAGGTTAGTTATCCTAGCCTGATAGGATCTAGCTCAACTGTTACAATATAAGCCCCGTTTTTCTGCAAGAAGCCTCCACTTCAATCAGGTAGATTCCATCTCTCATCTGTGTGCCATGCTCACTCCTTTGTGGTTATTTTCTTTATGCTACCGCTACTGTAGGCAGTGGTAAAAAAGAACAAGGTTTTAAATGACCTGGTTTTGCTAATCTCCGAATTGTATACAAGTCACCTTGCCTCCCTGCATCTGTTTTCACCTGTAACATGGAGATGACAATCCATACTTCACTGGCTTGTGGTGAAGATTAAATGAGATCACATGTAATAGTAAATTGTCTAATGTATAATAGGTGTTCTGTTGAATAAATTTTAATTTCCAATTCACTGTATTCTTCCAGTCAGGCACATTTGCCCTCTCCATTCTACCTATTCAAACATCCTCTACCCTCCAAGACACACCTAAAAATCCCACCTCACTCTGGAAGCTGTCTCATGCTGACCCACCTTGATCTCACAAATGTGTTATACACTGTTCTTATTTTGCTGATTCTCTAGATAAGTCTTGTCTCTCCAACTGGACCAATTAATCTTCACCTCTTCTGAGTCATGGACCCCTCTGATAATCAGATATTTTTTTTACTCTTGTCAAAGACATTCCCATATACATGAAAATTTGCAAATAATTTTAAGATGCCAATATCCCCTCCAAATCATCTGAAACTGATTATGATTGCCCTAAGAGCAGTGACTGCGTGATACTCTTTGTATCTTCCCAGGCTGAGGATACACAGGGTGTTAAGAAGGACCAGGTGATGGACTGATTAGTCTTCTGCCTCAAAGACAAATGGTGGCAGCACCTCCACAGAAAGCAGTAGGATGCTGACCAGGGCAGAGAGTGAGAAATCCTTCAGCAGCATGTCAGTCTTTAATTTTTCCAAAGCAAAGCAACTTGAAGCTTCATTCTGATACCTAAGGATGGGACACAAATATTGAGATAATAAATAGAAATATGGGCAGGTAACCATGAAAATATTCCACTCCTGCCTTGTAGATGTGTCCAGTTCACAGAAACCAAGAGTCTGTCTCTCTTCTTTAGAACCAGGTTGTAACTTTTTCCTGGGCTTTGTTCACCCTAGTCAGGGGAACCACTTCTTAAATATATCTAACCACTATTCTGTAATTAATATAAAATAATTAATATAAAATAATTAATATAAAATAATTATTTTATATTAATATAAATTAATATAAAATAATACTGAATGTCAACTGTAACTGAAAAAAATTTATAAAGTGGGGGAAAGGTGAACTGGAATAAGAGGTTCTAATTTCCTGGTATAAAACAAATAAGCCATGGGGCTGTAATGTACAAAATAGGGAATATAGTCAATAATATCATGTTGCATTGTACTGTATCAGATGGTTGCTGGACTTATCATGGTGATCACTTCTTTCGTTATAGAAATGTTGAATAACTGTTGTGTATACTTGACACTAATATTGTATGTTAGCTATATTTTAATAAAAACCTTTTTTAAAAAAAGAAAGTAAATGACATTAATAAAGGCCTTCCTTGCTATGATGAGTTCATGAAAATATCTTAATGTTCTAATATTCCAGGAACAATATGAGCCTACAACAAAAACCGGGAAGCATGTGAGCAGCCAGTTTCTAATTTTATTCTGCCTTACCCGGACTATGCAAGAGGAAAAAAAAGATGATAAATAGCCAGAGAGATTTTCTTGACATCATGCTTAACTGAAATTTCAAAATAAATCAGTGGGGCTCATTTTTAAAGACCTACAACTAAATTATCATTGGGTCGTTTTGTTCTGCTCCCAACTGAGTTTCCAAGGGACTGGTGGTGAGATACAAGGAGATCTGAAAATGGGCCACAGTGCGCAAACATTGCAGTTTGGTTTGATTTAGTCTAACTCTTGTGTAATAACTTTCTTTGAAGTGTGGGTTGAGGAGCAGGTTAGAAGCCCGAGGCCACAAGATCATCGTGTTCTTGTTACAACTCGGATGCCCTGAGGTCCCCGCACTATATATATCAGAGGCTTGGCACAGGAGTCCCTGGCTGAACACAAGTGGAGCCCTCATTCCCTCCCTGCACGGCAGAGCGACTGAGAGACAAACAACATGGCTGTGTTTGCTTGGGAAATCCATTCGCTAAAAGGACACAGGTGGGTCCTCGAGGAGCCTGTAAGCCAGAAGAAGCCTGAGCTTGCTCTCACGTTAAGGAGAGAGGTTTACAAATCGTCCACCTGGTAGAAAGGTGGACAGTTTCCCTGACCGAGGGAGAGGGAGGTAAGACACGTTTTGGGGTGCTGGCCGACCACTCTCCTTCTCCAGCTTTGGAGTTGCTCCTTCCCGCTCTGCTGATCCTCTGAACCCGGGAGATCTCAAGGCAAGTCCCCTGCTCCTGTCTGATGTGATTTTTTATGGACAAAATGAGGGAGTTGGATCAAATGAGCTCTTAGGTTTCATTGTACTCTGACATTTGGTGATTCTGTGACAGTCTCATAGCCCCAAGGGACTAACTTCCTCCCTTCCATTGGTCACATCTTTTCCAATTGTCTGAGTTAGACTCTTAGAGCTGAATTGGACCATAATGATTCTAGGTCCAATAATAATACCTGCACAGTTCCTTAGAATGTTTAAATGATTTTATATATAGTATTTCATTGGATCCTTGAAAGAAAAACCCTTTGAGAAGGAAAGAGTATTATTGCCCTCATTTAAAAGAAGAGGTAACTATGCTCAGAGAGGTTAAGTTATACCTGTCAAGGTGAAAAGAGTACTATAGACTAGGGCCAAATCTGAAAAGGAAAACCTCCAAATGCAAGTTTCTTAGGGGGGATGAACCACACGCATTCAATAGGAGAGGTGTGATGAGTATCATAGGTGACGGCAGTGGGAATTCTGGGAATCCGTCTCTGCATTCAGGCATAAGAGGGCCCCCGCTCTACATTCTGTTTGTGTGAAGAGGCAATACTCCAAAAACAGAGCTAAAGGTTGGAACTAATTTTTGCTTCTGGGATAGATTCTCTTGGCCTGACTCTAGGGGACAAATTTTTTTCTCTAATTACTCATGCAGTGCTTTGAAAGGAGAGAAAACAGGAAGGGTGAGGGATAGGTTTCATCCTAGGTAGCTAGTGGAAGCTCATCAGTTCAAGCCAGGGATACATGGTGGAGGGCTGGTGGGACCTGATGATTTGGGGTGTTACACTCTGGGTACTGAGCTCTCAATGCCAAACCCTCAACAGAGCTTCTTCTGACTGTTGCTTACAAATTCTATTGTCTTTTGTCCCAGCCTTGAAGGAATCCTACGGAGAGTTCGGGAGCCTGTTACAAAAACCTAAAGGTAGGGTGAAATAAATAAGGTCTGTAACACTGAGTGGGGTGTGTGTTATTAAAATACACACACATACACACACTCATGCCCGCAGTGAGGCCTTCCACTGTGACATATAATTAAAGTACTTCTTTTTTTTTTTTTTGAGGGCAGTGTCATTGGCCCCCATATGTGGAGCCCAAACCGGGGCCGCTGGCTTCCCAAGCTAGTGCCTAACCACCGAGCTACTCGGCCAGCCCCTAAAGTACTTCTTGAGAGTGGAGGGCTTCCCCATCTGAGTGCAGGGTCTAATAGAGCAGAGGAATGGATGGATAACTAGAATAAAAATGAATAATAACATCAGCAACAATATGGGAGTGAGCAGGGAGCTGAGGGGGTGCAAACCCCAAAGATGCACCCCAGTCAGCGGCAGCAACTGTCACCAGGAGTGACAGCAGGGCAGTGGCAGCAACAACAGAGGGTGAGGGGCAAAGAAGTGTGGGGCCACCTGAGCAGCTGCAACATAACAAACCATCAATTAAAGCTCCTGAGCTACTCTGGGATCAGGAAAAGATAGAAACAAGAAAGGAATAAAAAAGATGAAGGTGAAGAAGGGATACAATTAAAGATAAACCTCAGGGAAAGCTTATCAAATTTGCAGGTGACACAAAACTAAAAGCATGGTTAACAGGATCGTTTTCAAACTTAGATCAGTAAACAGTCATCATGGACAAACTCTAGGTCTACAAACCTAAGAAGGAGAAATTTGTGATGTTTTACAGGAACTTATGTAAAGTCCTGCCCATAGATTCTAAAAATCAGTTGAACTGGATAGGATTGACAGGGTAAGAATAAGATATGACAAGAAAAAGACTTAGCTTGGAGGTCTTGGTGACCAGATACTCAGCAGGTGCCAATGATTTGGCTGCTTAAAAACAGCTAAGAAACTCAGGCTACACAATGACAATATATGTCCAGACCATTGGGCTTTTGTGTCCAGACCACGTGTGCAATATTATGATAGGTTATTGGGGTTGCTCCTGATGAGGAACATTGAAAATTTGTGCCTGTCCACAGGACCATTACCAAGATAAGGGTACAAAATACAAGTCCCATGGGGGCAGCTGAAACTGAGGAAACTTGGGGAGATCGAAACATCATCGTTAATTCCCAAGCAAGACTTCTTGAAACAGAATAACATTTGTGTGGGCTTCTGGGATACCCGTGGAACCAAAGAACAGAAGGCCAATTTTGGTTCCATGTAGAGTAGAACTTTCTAATAGAGCTGGTCAAAGGTAGAAGGAGCTGCCTTAAGGAGCAGCAAAATCTCCATCATGGAAAGTGGATTTCACTTTGAAGCTGGATGATCTAAGATGCTCCAGAAATGATTCCTGCATTTGGTAGAAGCTTGAATTAAATGATCTCTGAGACTCACTCCAGCTCTTAGAAACCAGGTTAGGGATCTTTGCCTTGGAAACCAACCCGTCAGTTCTGGAGCTGAAGACACTCTGATCTACCATGGGCCTGTGGAGTGTAGAGTCCTGCCACAGCTTCTGTTCTCAGAATGCTCCTTCTCAACAAATGATGAGGCTTTAATTTATTTAGTATCTGAGAATAGAAAATGTACTTTTATGAAGCCAGTAGGTGTTTGTCTTCCCTCTGCACACTAAATGCAATCAATCAAATTAATTTTGCCTAAGTCATCAGAATGTCCCAAAAGCCCTTTCTTCTTCTCCATCTTCAGTAACCCTGCCTTAGGTCAGGTCAACATCATTTTACCTGAGACTTTTTCAAAAACCTTCTAAGTAGACTCCTTACCTCCACTCTTCCCTTCTTCAGTACACTATTTCGTTTTTAGAAATGTGTCTGTTTGGAATAGCCCCCCACTGACCACATGGAATAGTACCAGCTCTTAATGTTGCACGGAGAGCCCTGTGGCCTCATGTTCTGTGACTTCCCACAGAAATGGGAGCTCGCAGGTGATGCCACAATCCCCTACACACACACACACACACACACACACACACACACACACACACACACACAGTGCTTCAATAATATCAAAGTATTCGTAATTTCCTGCACACGTTATGCTGTTATACATCTTTGTGCCTTTGTATATGTTGTTCCCTCTATCTAAAATAAAATGTCTTCACCCTCTCCAGCCCCTACCTTACCAGAATAACTCCTATTTATACTTTTTCATTTATAAAATATTTTCTTGGGCATAATCTTTTATAAAGCCATCTTTTAACCTCCTTCTCAACTGACACCATCTCCCAACGTTAATCATTCCTTCCTAGTTGCTATTTCTGTACCTCTGTATATGGTTCTATTATAGTATTTATTACACTGTATTGAAATGTAATTATTTTCATTCCTGTTTTCCCCACTGTTCTTGGGCTTCTCAAAGGCAGAACCAAATAATATTCTCCTACAAATCCCTAGCACTTAGCATATAGTGGATGTCTGTATTTGTTAAACTGACCTGACAAAGGGATCTTCATGAACATGTCTATCATTTGCTATGATATTGAATTTTGTATTACAGAACATATGAACACCAAGTTCTACAATAGAAAACAAAGTCAAACTTTTGAAATTTCCCAATGATGTTAAGTTACATAAAAAGGGCCCAGGGACAACTGTATAATTGGGATAAAATAATAGTTGACATTTATTGAGTTCTCATTATGTGCTAAGAACTACTCCAAGCACTTGAATCACTCATTTTGCAAGTATTTATTGAGGTCTAATGTGTTATAGGTACTGATCTGGGTGCTAGAAACCCAACAGTAAACAAAACACACAAAAACCCCTGCTCTCTATGCATTTGCATTCTCTAGGGGACGATAACAACGAACAAACAAATAAACCACATAGAATGCCAAATCATGACAAATGCAATGAAAAACTGGATGTGAGGGCTCAGAGAAGACATCAAGGAGAAGGTGATGGGTAAGCAAGTACCTGAAAGACACAAGGCAAGGGAACAAGCCATGAGACTATCTTGGGGAATGGAGTTCCAGGGTGAGGACAGAGCAAGTACACAGACCTAGGCAGGAGTCTGACTGGCATGGTTAAGCAACTAGGAGCCCAGGGTGGCTGAGGAAGATTGAGCGATGGAAGGAGTTGGAGAAGATGAGTTCAGCGGGGTGACCAGAGACCAGAATATGAAGGGCTTTGTGAGCCATTATGAAAACTCTGAATTCTGTACTGAGAGGTGGGACACCATTGGAGGGTTTTGACATGATTTTTAAAGATCGCTCTGGGGCTGGCCGAGTGGCGCGGTGGTTAAGCGCTGGCTTGGGAAGCCGGCAGCCCCGGTTCGGGTCCCACATATGAGGGCCAGTGACACTATCCTCAAAAAAAATAAAATAAAATAAAATAAAGATGGTTCTGTTTGTTGTGTTGAGAACAAACTGTAGAAGGGCAAGGACTGAAGTAAAAAGCTATTGCAATAATCCAGGTGAGAAATGACAGGCTTAGAACAGGATGGTAGCAGTGGACTGTTGAGGAGAGGCTGGTTTCTAGATTCATATTTAGATAGAGACAGCAGGATATGTTGAGGGAATTGATACGAGGTATGAGAAAAAGGGGGAGGAGTCAAGGATGAATAAATAGAATTTTGGCCTAAGCAACTGAATAGATAGAATTGCCATTTATTGACACAGAAGACTGTAGAGGAAGCAGCTTTTTTTGGGGGGGAGGGGCAAAGATGTGGGGAGAGCAGGGGTTTAACTTCATGTTAAATTTGAGATGCCTACTGGATATCCAACTGGGATGTAAATCAGTTAATTAAGGGAAGAATTCAAGCTGAAGTTATACATTTGGGAGTAGCCACCACATAGATATTTAAAGTCATGAACCTGGAGGAAATCAAAGGAGTATAAACACAGAAGAGAAGAGAAAAGGACTAAGGACTAAGCTCTAGTGCACGCTAACATTTACAGATTAAAGGGTCGAGGAGAACTTTAGGAGGAGCAGTGAAGGAGGAGAAAAACCAGGATAGCAAAGTATCTTGCAAACCAAGTGAAGAGCATTTTGAGGAAAAGAAAGTGACAGTGCTGAACAGCACTGATAGGTCAAATAAAAAGAAAACTGGGGGGCTGACCAAGTGGCTCAGTTGGTTTGGAGAGCAAGCTCTGAGCAACAGGGTGACCGATTCGATTCCCACATGGGCCAGTGAGCAGCGCCCGAGCTGAGCTGCTGCTGAGCTGCCAACAGGTGGCAGGATGGCTCAGCTGGTGAGAGCACGTGCTCCTAGCAACAAGGTTGCCGGTTGGACTCCCACATGGGATGGTAGGCTACACCCACCTGCAATTAAGATTGAACACAGACCTTGAGCTGAGCAGCTGGAGCTGCTGTCAGGTGGCCAGATGGCAACTGGACTTGGAGCTGAGCTAACTGTGCCCTCCACAACTAAGATTGAAGGACAACAACTTGGCTGTTCCCCTTCCCCAATTCCCCAACACTGTTCCCCTTCCCCAATTCCCCAATAAAATCTTCAAAGAAAGAAAGAAAGAAAGAAAGAAAGAAAGAAAGAAAGAAAGAAAGAAAGAGAAAGAAAGAAAAAGAAAGAAAGAAAGAAAAGAAAGAAAAGGAAAACTAGAATTGATCACTGCATTTAATAATATGAATACAAGAGTAGTAGGCGGACACCAATAGTATTGATTCATTTAAGATTCCCAACAACTCTGTCTGTTAGAAATTATTATTTCCCAGAGATGGAAGCTGAGGCACAGGAAGATTAAGTAACTTGCACAGGGTCACACGACAAGAGGGTGGCAAAGTTGGTGTTTGAACCCAAGCAGTATAGCTACAGAGCACATCCTGCCTGGGGAAATCAGAAAAACAGGAGAGAGACATTTTATGGGAAGTTGACAAAATGGTAAAGAAAAGCCCCTAAAATGTTACTTTTAACCTATTATGCTGAACCTTTATTTCTGATCCTACTCCTTAACTTAATCTGCAGTAGAGCTTTTTGTTCCAACTCAGGAAAAAAAGGCACTGATTGACTTTAAAAGTTCACCTTTATGGAGCCTTTGTAGATGCTTATTTAATAGGTGTGACTAGCCTGATGAGCTTGATTGATGAGGTCACAATGATTGAAACTAGGGGTGCAGCAGATGTATTCCTTGACATGAACCAGTCAGGTTTGTGAACAACTATGTCTTAAACTTTTTCCCCTGGACAAATATCTTGTATGCAGGTTCAGTGAGGCAGTTCATCTCCTGGAGAAATATTTATGTGTTCCATTGCCAAAGTATCAGTAGACCTCTTTCCTGTTCAAAGGACATGTTATTTTCTTTTTTAGAGCTAAGGAAATGAATAGTTTATTGTGTCCACATCTTCACAAGATGGTAGCATCTTCAACAGCTCAGATTTGTAAACCCATATGACTATATTTTGGAGAGTGAAGAGCTGCTCTTTATAAAAATGAGATAGACTACTACGCCTATGCTGGAACGATCAGATGCAGATCAAACCCAAATAAATCATTAGCATGGATCTGGAATATCTTTGACTAAATTGAGGAAAGGAAATTTCAACTGAGTGTTTTACATAATTTTAAAAATCAACTCTACTTTTTGAGGGAGCATTACCTAGTTTGTAACCTACAAGGCTTTAAGCAGGTGATACTAGTTGATAAAAACTTCCAGATGTCAGGCCAGCTGAGTGGCGCCTTGGTTAAGAGTTGGCTTGGGACGCCAGCTCTGAGCAGCAGGTCCCTGGTTCGGATCCCACATGTAGGCCACTGATGCTGTGCCCTCTACAGCTAAGATGATGAACAACAGCTCAACCTAGAGCTGGGCTGCCAACAGCATAGGCTGCAGTGGGGCTGGCCAGCAGCTGATGGGCACTTTTGTGAGCTCCCATGAGCAGCCATCCAATGGCCAGCGAGCGACTGCCTCATGTGGGAAGAGTGCAATGATAATACCAACATGGGCCAACACCACAACTAGACTGAAGAACAAAAAGGACAGCAACTTGTCTGTTCCCCTTCCCCAATTCCCCAATGCTGTTCCCCCTCCCCGAATTCCACAATAAAATCTTAAAAAAAAAACAAAACACAAAACTTCCAGGTGTCAATCATTATTTAAACTTCCAAGACCTGATCCAGTAAATTCATTCTTCAGGTAATTACACCTTGGCTTCTGCCTTTTTTTTTGAGATCTAGTGGCCAAACTCAGTTCTGCCCACATGGATTTACTGTATATACATTTTTGGGGATAATGAGTAATTTATAATAAACTTTATATTTGATATAAGTATAGAAGGGTCACTTTTCACTTTCATTCTACATGTTGACTAACTTGAATGCAGTGTTTTGACTGTTAGACAATCATTGTCAAGCCTGGTTACTTCTGAGATTATGGCAATCACTACTCTGAAATCCCCATGTAAATATATAATTAAAATGTATCTGAAGATCTCTTTCCTCATTTCCCTTTCATCCTAAATTTCCCACAATTTCCACAGTTTCATTGACTGTTCATTTTTGTTGTAATCAGAGTACAACTCTTCTTCCAGTTCATGGGCTGCACCACTTGTGGTATTAATACTATTCAATTCTTCCTTCATTCCAGGTCATATCCAAGGCTTGCCTCAATGTGGCTACCTATCATAAATGATAACTAGCAACAGATAGAAATGTGAGGCATTAGAGATGCAAGGTAGACAGAAAAAAGAAAGAAGCTTTAGCGAAAGATCCTTTCAGGATCTAGCTATCCGATACCACCACAGCCAAGTCAGGTTCTATCAAGGTCACATCCAAGTTCTCCTCCTGTTCTACACAGATGCCCCATGGTGCCATTTTGCCCTGCCAAAATAACTCTTCTAAGTAATTCTCCTCACTGCCTCGCCAGGCCAAGCATCCGATTGTCGGGAATAAAAACAAACAAAAGCTATCAATTGCAAAATGTATGTATACTCAGTTTTTCCTTATTTCTTTTTAACCAGCATGTGTGGGGATAGGAGAAAACAAAAAGCAAAAATCAGGTCCTAAACATTTTTCCAAACGAATCTAAGGCTGGTTCTTACAAACAGGAAAGAAAAATGAACCCAACAAAAGGAGGGTTCTAATCAGAATATCATGAACATAATATAAGACTAAGTTTCCCCTGACTGGGCTCTTTTTTTTAGGTAGAAAGACTCAGAACAGTTTATGGAACATTTCAAAATGATGTCCTCTAAGCATTTTGCCCTCTTTTAAATCACACATAGCCCTTGAATACACTGAGCAAACAGGCTGGGTGGTTTTAGGTCTGTCTACAGTTGGTAAGATATATGATGCATTTTGTGACATCCATCGCCACAAAAGTTGGTTTCCTCACAAACCTCCCCAGCAGTACATGGATGAAAATGTGGACTTTTTTTTTTTTGTAGCTGAGAAGCTTATACATAATCCTATCACTATCCTAGGCCCCTATTAAATATGATTGAAACAACGCCCATTGGAAGTCTTAAAACCTTAACCACCAGTTTTACTTCTAAAATAAAGTAAACTGCCAAAAGTTCTGATAAAAGTGACAATTTATATTTTTAAGTAGTACAACTGGAATTTTCCTATAGCTGTAGACAAAGGAATTCTTACTCCAATAAGTAGAAGAGCACCAATAAATTTAAGGTAGCTTATGCAAGTTAGGCACTAATGAATGTCATCTTCTGTTTTGTCATGAAAAAAGATCTTTCTGCTGCTAAAGGAGACTGATTTAGATTATGAATAGCTGTAGTGATTTGCAAAAATGGCTCCAGAGAGATAGAATGAGACTCCATATACTCATGGCACTTGAGGTTTCTGCCCTTTTTGTTGAAAATTAATTTGTCCTGTGGGTTATTGGATTCTAGCTCAGCCAATGTATATTGCTCAGTCATCACAAATTTACTTAAAATTTAGTGTAGCTGAAGTTCATTCAACAAGACAAAAGTCTACAGTTGAAAGCTTCTAAAAATCTTTTTAAAAAACTGGCTAACAGTGTAATTGAAAGTGCTGGCATCTAAGTAGATTCACATAATGTTTTGCAGGTATCAATATATACTATATTACTATGTTAGAAATAGATTTTTCACTTGTTTCCCAAGAAAAAGCAGATAGGGAGAATTTATCATCCTTTGTAAGAGGACATTTTGGTTGAAGGTTCCCCATCCCCATCCCCATGCCCTCCCCCCTCAAAAAAGCCCTACATTCAGATTAGAGTCTATAATACATACCATATATTTCATTCATTCAGTCATGTATTTTATGTAATTTCAAAACAAATATTTTTGAAAGCAAATAGATTATATAACTCCCAAGGCTTCTAAATCCCAAATACTAGACTAGAGAGAAATCGAAAGTACACAAATTCTGTCTCCCTGTTTCAGCAACTCTTACAGCGGGGAACTGACTTCCTACTGAGGACGCTACAGCATGGAGGCTTATAGACTGGGCGGGTCAGAATAAAGAGATTCATACTCCAGACAGAGCATCACGATACAAATCACTTGCTTGTGACAAAAGGAACACTGGTTTAGTGGCCACGCTCCTTTATCCAACAATAATGAGAGGAAAAGAAAAGAGAGTAATCTTCAAAAGGGGCTATTGTGAAAAGATACAAAGGAGACATACAAAAAGAGAGAGAGGGAGAGAGAATGAACAGCTGATTGTGGGAAACAGCAGTTTTTAATTAATCCTTCCCTTAAAATGATTTTCCTTAATGTAATCTATAATTTTCATTTTACACATTTAAATATATATATGTAATACATTAAACACATTTAAATATGTGTGTTTGATAGTCTTTTTCCCTTTGAAAATCTAGATGAATGTGAAAACTTATTTGATAGCTAAAATCACATCAGAGATCCTCATTTGTGATTGGGGCCATTGGGATACCTCCTAATTAAGTTGATACACAGGAGGAAACAAACATTATTTATTCATTTCATTTATAGTTGAAAGATTACTAGATAATAAGACTGTTTTCTACTGAAATGTTATATTACAAAGTAATTAAGAGATAAATCTAAATGGTAGAAACATTAGGATGTGTCATCTCATCAAGAAAAGAAAGCAAATGCTATTTGGGGTGACCTAAACCATATAGTTTTGGACCTTTTTGATGGAGGCTTTTGTTTTATTCCTGTGCTTAGATTACAACAGAACTACACAACTGATAAAGTTCAAACTGAAGCGATCAGCTCTTTGCTTGAGGAACAATTGCACAAAATGAGATACAGAGTGCTAACCAAATCCTGACACAATGGACTGGAAATTTTAGATTAATAAACCTCTTTCGGTGGAGAACTAAAAAACTTTTACAGTTTTACCTATGGTTATTTGTTTCTTTGAAGATTTATGGTCCTAGCAAGAGATATGCATCTTATCTTTCACCTTCCAGATTAAAGAGAGATGATTTTAAACAGGCTTCTGACTGGCATAATCTGGAATCACAGACGATCTCAATTTTTTAAAAAATGCTAAAAGTGAACTTGCAAGTCAAATGAAAATGACTTTGCGCATGTCAGGTGCACAGGGAGAAAAATCTGCATCCAGCTCAACAAAGCTGATTTTCTGTTACCAATACTGATCCCCATCACCCTGCCCTGCCTCAGCCAGGTGCAATCTGTACATACTTAACCAGGAATTAAAACTCTTCATGCTCCTGCTGCTTTAATTGATTGATGCTAAAAGTTTAGAAAATAAAACCTAACCAGCTATTGCGAAGCGCCTTTAACCAAGCCTTCTCCTTTGAAAGCAGGATCCTCAATTGAAACTGGCAGACCACATTTTTAGGTTTCAAGCAGCTCTGTCATTCTACAAGGAATGTGTCTGCCACTTCACACGATAGCTTGAGCTGAAAGACATGTACTTTGAATCAGAGAATCAATAGAACACTTAATGGACAATTAGGAGAACAGCTGTAGGACTGTCAGAGACCCATCTGTACACAGCTCCAACAGCAAGCCTGGACAGGGCCCGGAAAACAAAGTACACTGCTCCAGGGCACTGGCCCCAGTACAAAACCTCCCTTTCATTTCTCATTTAATGTTAATATAGTGTTCTTTTTCATTACAAATTTTAACACGTGTAGAAAATTATGGAAATTGCTTAAGCCATTTGTCAACTTATATCATGTGAATTGATCAATAAATTTCACGACTTTGTTGTTAATGTAGATAAATTTTGGCATTTAATTAAGCTCCAGCGAAAATGTGGCCACTTTTAATTTCAGCAGATGCTGTCGTTTCATTTGTAATACATAACTACAGGGGTAAATACAACCCAATCATGAATTATCACTAAATATTTATAGACAACATAGCAATTCAGGAGATAGACACAAAAGATTTTTACAATGAAACAATTACTGTATGCAAAATCTGAAATAGGTGGCGATGAACTCTAATAGAAGCTGTGAACAGAATCTTAATATTGTAGCACCACAGAAGAATTACATATGTATAGATTGCATCCCTATTAGGCAGAAACAATTTCAAATTCTTTTCACAGAATTGTTCCAAATGTTCAAAGATATTTTCCTGAGTTGGTAGAAGCATATTCAAATTTATAAATCAAAATCATCCATTCTTTGATATTTCTTTTTACTAAATTGATTTGAATACAATTTGGGAGGCTTCTCTTAATGGGTAAAAGCAAAATCTTATGATGTTTATTTCACACACATGAGTTGGATTGGGGTTATAAGGTTGGTCAAGGGGACACTGGGATGGGGAAAGGAGACAGAATGCCAGACAATGGAAAAGGCAGAGGGAACTTTTTAGGCTTCCTCCATATGGCCTGAGGGGCCCCAAGATGAAATCCTGCTCCTGACAGCCAGAAGCCCCATCGCCTGAACCCTCCGTGGAGTAGTCTGACATGATAAACTGCTGTATATCATTTGAGAGGGAATAGGTTGCCTTTTGGTGATTCGGCTGGTACCTTCAGGGAAAAGGGATTCAAAATCACACTGCTGTCTTTCCAGTGTAATCCACTCCATAACGCCCATGCCCACCATTGTGTAAATGCTTCTGGAAGAGGACCCTGCTGGCTGGGCAGTCACTGCATTTTCAGCAGACCTGAGTGCTGATGTGTATAGTGCCCTTGTGAGTATTAAAAAAATAAAGTTTAGGGAAATCAAAGCTGATCCCTCATTCCTATTTTACAATGTCTCCACGTCAAACGCCATCACTGCCGAGGCAGCTTGGCACTTTCTGTTGATCTGGCAGAAGAGTACATGGTCAGGGAAGATGATTCTCTAAATTCAGACTCTATTAGAGAAATCAGAATTAAGCAGCCAAAGGGAAAATGGATTGGGTCTTCTTGCTGAACCAAATTATATACCTAAATTCCCAGCCAAAATTCTCTCTGGTTCACTGTCACATGTTCGTATTTCTTTTTATTCCAATATTTAAATTTCCTGAGACTTGAGGCCTTATTTTTAGGTCCCTAAAAAGTAGAAGGGACTGGAAAAATCCACCTCAGCTCTGATACAGATAATTAGGGATCCTTTTATAATCTCTGAAATCTAGGATTTCACAGTCATAACCCTGATATTTTCCTGAGTCACGTTAAGTCCATGAATCTCTTTGTCTTTGGGGGAGGGGGGAATGAAAAAAAACTATGTTATTGCATGAGCTACAGAAATATTGGCATTTGTTAAATATTTGATGAGAATAGTAAAGTGGTAAGAAAGTTAAGATATAAAATCAGATAAGAAACAAAAATTGAAATTCTAAAACTTTGAGATGGTAGTAGATTAAAGATGGCCACAAAATTTCTTGCCATTTCTCCCATCAGTAAACGGAGCCCCTTTCCTCTACCCGTGAATCTGGGCTGGCCTTAAGAGTTGTTTTGTTCAGTATAAGTTAGCGAAAGTGGCTGTGCAAGATCCTAGCCCCAGCCTTGAGATATGTTTATGATAAAAGCTCTGTTTCAGTTACCTATTGCTGTGCAGCAAAACATCTGAAAACTTCGTGGCTCAACCTAATAAGGATTTGTTATTCCTCGTGGTTCAGTGTGTTGATTGAGCTCAGCGGTGAGGTTCTTCTGCTCCACATGGTAAAGCTGCAGTCACTCATGCAGCTGCTTTCAGCTGGAAGCTTGCCTGGGGCTGAAACACCTACGGTGGTTTCTTATCTTCCAGGTGACCTCTCATCATCAGGTAGTCTAACCCGCACTTTTTTTTACAGCATGGCAGCCAACTCCTCAGAGAGCAAAAAAGCAATAGATTCCAGGCTTTCTCAAGGCTGGGGCTAGGATCTTGCACAGCCACTTTCGCTAATTTCTACTGAACAAAACAACTCCTAAGGCCAGCCCAGATTCATGATTAGAGGAAAGGGGCTCCATTTACTGATGGGAGAAATGGCAAGAAATTTTGTGGCCATCTTTAATCTACTACCATCTCAAATTTTTAGAATTTCAATTTTTGTTTCTCATCTGATTTTATATCTTAACTTTCTTACCACTTTACTATTCTCAACAAATATTCAACAAATGCCAATATTTCCATAGCTCATGAAATAACATATTTTTTTTTACTTCATTTTATAAGAACAAAGAAGTATGACAATTTGCCTTTACTGGCAAATTTTTCCCTGACTGGATACCCATTCTTCATAAAGTCCCTAAGAAGTTAGTACATGTTTTGCTTGTGGAAGAGATCTGAGAGGAACTGACAAGAGAGTAGCAGCTTTAACACAGAAGGTAACAGCTTCGGGCCAGCTGAGTGGCGCAGTGGTTAAGCGCTGGCCTGGGAAGCCAGCAGCCCAGGTTCAGGTCCCACATCTGAGGGCCAGTGACACTGCTCTCAAAAAAAAAAAAAAAAGAAGGTATCACCTTCAAAACTCACTGGTTCCTATGGTATGTCTGACATTGAAAGCATTGCCACTAATAAATAAACAAAAATTCATAGACACAGGCAATATTTAGTGGTTACGAGAGGGTAAGGGGGGAGGGGAGTGGTAGAAGAAGGTAAAGGATATCAAATACATGGTGATGGAAGCAGAACTGACTCTGGGTGGTGAACACACAATGTGATTTATAGATGATGTGTTACAGAATTGTATACCTGAGACCTGTGTAACTTTATTAACCATTGTCACACTAATAAATTTTAATTAAAAGAGAAGTAAATGCTGCCACTGAAAATTCTGGTGTATTTCAGGGGGTCTTCTAACTTCTGGATTTAGTAAGAAACAATATTAATGTGTCACACAAGTCTAATTAAAAAACATACAAGCAAAAATAAAACTTAGGGCTCTCTACCTCGTTGCATTACTCTAGTAAAGTACGATAAATGCTTGGTATGGTAAATATGGCAGTTAGTTTTCACTTATAATATCTAGAAATAATATGATTCATTACTGCTACAGACAATTCCAAAATGTAGTGGTTTCAACCCTTTATGGAATCATAAAGGGGTAGAATACTTGCTGGGTAGCCTTGGGCAATTTGATTAATCTCTCTTGAGTCTCAAGTTCCTTCTCTATAAAGCACAGATTTCTGTTTGTGGCATAAAAATGAGACAATGTATAAAAAGTGCCTAGAATAGTAAGCACTCAGTAAGTAGAAGTTACATCTAAATGTGAGCTCCATGAGTGCAGGAACCTTGCCTGTTTCATTCGCCTTTCTATCTCAAGTTCAGAGATAAACTGTGGAAGTAAAAGACTATTACTTCAGCCAACAGCTCCAGCCTCTTTTCTTGGCCTTGTTTATCAGGTAAAAATCACTTGGTTTGAGTTTCATGGCCTTGAACCTCCTTTGTTCATTATAAACAAAGAATGACCATCTAAAAGGCCAAAACCAGAGAGATAAACCCTACATAGATCACGGATCCCTGGTAAATTAAAAGTGATAAGCATGAACCAAAGACAACTGTGGCTCACATGACATAGAGAATCCCTTAGCACAAAACAGGTACCTTTGGAAGTTGTGCTAACTACCTTTACAGAGGCCACTACTTTGGTGAGCTTTGGCTTTGGTGACAGTTTTCTTACAGATAAGTAAGTGAACTGTGCTACAGGGGATCCCTGTGGAGTAGTGATCTGGTAGAGAAATAAAATAGAAAGAGGTTCTAGACAATTTGCCCTAGGTCCATCAGTGACCAAATCAAAAATTAGAGTTCACATTGCTTAATTTCCCTAGTCATCATTCAAATATTGACCATACTTATTTGCATCCTGTACTGAGAGAGAATTTGATTAATCATATGAAACAACAACAGAAAACAGGTATATAAGGTATGTGCTCAATCTTCCTTCAGAGATTCCAGGCTGGATTTGTAAGACACCAGAAGAAATCTTATAAAGATCAACGATCAAAGCCTGCCCAGGGTAGAAAATCCTGCCCGGATAGAAAATCAATTCTGGTTCACTTTCATATGAACATTCTTTTTTGTGTGGCAAACGTTGGTTGAGATTATGCCATCCCCAAATGGTACCAAATGTATGCCTAATCAATCATCTGTAAAATGAGCCAGTTCACTGGTCTCTACATACTCGTATGGCAAACACAAAACCATACAAATAGATTCACATTCCACAACAATACTACTGCAGGCCAGTCTTTCTATAATTACAGAGACCTAATACAGTTATTGGTAAAGCTAACGCCAATTAAGACACAAGTACAGTAAAACCTTGGATTGCAAGTACATGGTTTGCGAGTGTTCACAAGACGAACAAATATTTCTAATACATTTTAACGTGGTAAACAAACAATGTCTTGCAATATGAGTGGTTTGTTTCTGGAACAAATTATGCTAGCACACCAAGGTATTACTGTACGAGACTTAAAAGCAGAAAAGAGAGTTAGGGAAATCTGCCAGAGTTGGGGACAAACCACAAATATGGAAGCTGGTATTAAATGGTCTAGGTCCCTGATAAACCATGGTATACGACATGAACTCATAGCAAAACACACTGATGCTTCCATGTTAGCTCACTCCCACCCCTGTGAAAAAGAAGATAATAGACAATAGGAAATGGGAGGGCATAGTTTATAAGAAGCATTACCACAGACAGGACTCGGGCTGATGCTTAGGTGTCTTGTTCTTTGTACTCAGGGTTGGATATAACAAGTTATATAAAAACTCTCAGCTGATTGTACATCTTTACCCTCATGTCAGCTTGCTTGTAGAGATTTTAAGATTCTAGGAGCTAGTCTATCTAAATGTAAACAATGATAATAATTTTGGTGTTTCTTTTCTTTACCTGCTAATATTAAGAAAGTATGCTGTGCAAGTCAGGTAAACTACAGTCAAGGTCTGTCTGTGGCTTGAGGAGAAGCTGACTTGAATCAGAGATGTGGATTTTTGTTCAATTTCCAGAACATACCAAATAACTTGAATGCATCACTAGTTCTAATCCTAGTTCTTCTTGAGACGTTGATGTGTACATGTGCATAAAATGTATATTAGAAGTATATTAATACAATTCTATCTCAACAGATTTAATTCTTAAATGCTACATATACTTGTTTAATTTCCCATTTTAAAAGTAGAAAAGGTTAGATTATAACATCAGGTTAGCTCTCTTTGAAGCAGGTAATAATTAAGTTGATTCACTGTTGCAATTACTGTCAAATCCCCCTTAATTACCAGAGATTTTATAGCAGCTTCATTATACGTCTGCTGTAATGCATTGTGGCCCTAAGGAGAAGTGTTGCAGGAAATTCTGCATAGCATGGATAATTCTAACCTGCAGTTACAGCTTCCAGCAAAAACTCCTGCACTAAATTTATCTTTTTTTGACATTTCTCCCTGTTACTCAAGCAGTTAAATGAGGTAACATTACTAAAATACCTACCTAACTTTGAAAGTTAAAATTGATTTCTCCATAGATATTAAAAATAAAACAAAACAAAAAATAGATGAAGGGATGAATTAGACTTCAATAATTCCTGAAGAAGCATTAAATTATATGTAATAATGGAATCATTGCATATAATTATACATAAGCTTGTATAATTATGGCATTCAGATAACTATGTGAAATATGTGAGGTTGATAACTAAATCACAAATATATCTCAGATTTATACTTCTCTTGAATATTTCTTATATGATAAGCTAGACAAAAAAATATCACTAAATCCCTCACAGGAAATCTTGAAGAGGATAATCAACAGATTTTTTAAAATTTATGATTGATCTACTAATTTCTGGGGGAAAGCAATCATTTTCAAAAGGTCATTTTTAAGTTTCTGTACCACTGCTTGTTTTCATTGGAAAAATCTTGACAAATCAGAGCCTGTAAATTGAGTAAAGTTCAAAACAGATAACTGAATAATGTCCCTCACAGATCCCTTTTTGACCAAGGAATTTACTCCATAGAATATATTAGATTCAGAAAGGGCTGCAGTGTCAATGACACTATTGGCAGCTGTGTTAACAGTGAAGGGCCTGGCTTTGTACAGCAATACAGTTATTAAATTTCTCCAGAGACCATGACTCATTAATCAAATATTCATACATCTCTGTAAATACACACTGAACAGAGAATACCCTCAGAGCTGAGCATCCCAACACAAGTGCTCTTTCATGTAACACTGACAAAATCCTGAGAACATGCGGTCATGTTTTGCATTTCTAATGCACTATGTACTCTTTAATACTCCATTTCCTAAAAACAGAACACAAATGATCTTACTGATTGCAAGTGTTACAGGGTTACAATTAAAATTATTCCACTATTGCTTCATACAATCTTTTTTTAAACTGAGGACAGTGAATCAATTCTTCTGTTCTTTGTTTACCATCAAACAAGTAATTTTTTCCCAGGCGGATGAAGAAACCCAGGGCCATGCTCCTATTAATACAAGAATTTGTATTAGCATGAAAACAACAAATCACTACTTAAACTAGGGAGGCCAAATAACTTAACATATTAGCAGACATGAACTTGCTATATTTTGCAAAGTCCTCAGTCTGTTTTACAGCACTGGGATTTTTCCCCCTATTGTAGAGTAACAAAAGGTCTTTCTCAATCGCGGTCTCTGGAAAATTGGGGTTGAAGGCCAGGCAAAGAAGAGAAGGCTCAAAATGTTGCCTCAGAAGGCTACTAAGATCAGACTCTTCACCTCAGCATGGGCAGGATGTACTATGCAGTGAAGAGAGAAAAGGAGCATCTTACATAAACTTCCCATCCATCTAGCAGTTTCTGAAACAATAGGAATCTGATTTTCATTGCCAGTAAAATAGAAGTAAATCTGTCAAGTGCCATCTCTTCTTCAACCTCTCCAGTCTACTAACCAAACTGCCTGTGTCTTTAAGGCTGGTTTCCAAAATTCTGGCCACATTAGGCCCCGCTTTCGTCCCCACACATCTTCCTGCACTCTTGGGGCTATTTTCACTAGCACCTTTGGTACCTCTAACTCAATGATGCAGAGAAGACTAGAACAGGCTCTGGAATCAGGAGAGGTTTAAATCCTGAATCTGCAAGTTATATCAACTGTGTAACTCTGCAAGTTACCTTATCGTAACTGACCCTCAGTTTTTTCATCTGTAAAATGGAGACAATAAAAATACCTATTTTCCCGGGGTTTTTGTGATGATTAAACTAAATAATAAGTATGTATTAAATACGTAATAAGTGCCCAATTAATGTTCATTGTTGCCAATGCTTTCATCATTGCAGTTATTCATCCTCTCTCTCTTCACAGTGACTCAAACCTTTGTTTTTCCTGACAATTCTAATTCCTTCCTAGGCTCAACCAGCAAAGAGATTCCTCCTTCCATTTAAGTCCCTCTGATTCAGAGGGGCAACTTTGCATTCCCACGTCCAGGTGCTTGCTCTATCATCTCACACCCTCTCCTACTGATGTTCATACCATCTAGTCCAGGGGTCGGCAAACTGAGGCTCGCAAGACACATACGGCTCTCTGAGTACGTTCCGTCTCAAAAGTTTGCCGAACCCTGATCTAGTCAAACAAACACTCAAAATGCTGCAACTCCTGATTTCAGGCTGAACTTCCACTTTGCCCATCATTGTCACAATCTTCGATCATTCTATTGCTCCTGTTTCCTCACTTTTTAAATCCTTTTGTAGTCTGGTAAAGTCTACGGACCCATACTCATTAAAATATTTTTAAATGTAAAGAAATATTTTTAAATGTAAAGAAAATGCATATGGCAGCAAAGGAAGGTTTTTTAAATATTAAATTTGTGATATATAGTAATATATTTGCTTATGAACACATTAATAAGTCCTACAGCGAATCTTATCCATAATTTCATAGCAGTGTAAATATTTCAAGATAACGACATTGTGATATGAAAGTGATATTTCTATTAGTGACAAAATCCTAGGTACTGCTGATACTACTATAATTTGTTGCCTACATTTTGTTTGTTTTTTTAATTTTTTAAATTTTTTTGAGGGCAGTGTCACTGGCCCTCATATGTGGGACCCGAACCGGGGCTGCTGGCTTCCCAAGCCAGCGCTTAACCACCGCGCCACTCGGCCGGCCCAACATTTGTTGTTGTTGTTGTTTTTTTGTTGCCTACATTTTGGGTGGAAGGAAATACTGTTTCAGTTAGATGTTAGTGAAAAACGATGTGATTTTTTTCGCATCCAAGTTCATGGATCCTTGAATTCTATTCATACTTTCATCAGGTTAAGAAACCTCTAGATCAAATGACCTACTGTTCCTCAGCCTCATCTAAATTTACTAAGTTCATTCATAGTCTCTATAGTATTATACCTAAATAAAACAGACTCTAAGGGTAGGGCTTGAGAAATTTGAAATCTTCGTATATTTAAATGTTAGAACTAAATCCCAGTTCTGACTTCTATACCCTTTGTTCCTTCCTTTATAGAATCCTTCTTCCCCTATCTCTCTCCCAGGCATCTACCTACATAAATATAAATTTCAGCCTGACACTCAAGGCCCTCAGTAATAAACGACATATGTTTCATCCTTATCACTCATTCTTCTATCCACATTATTGCAGGATGTTTATCATCATCCCCTTACTAAAAGCCAGCAGTGCTCCCCAGTCAGTTGAACAACCAAAACCAGCCACATGTACTTCAAATGCACCCTATGGGGGCAGCCCTCCACCCAGATCCCACTTCCATTTAGAAAACATGTGTATGGACCCTGTCTCTGGGTCTTTGTGCATTTCCCTTCTTATTAATCCAAACACTTCTTCCCTGCCTGTATATAAATAATACCAGTCTTTTAGGATTCATTTCAAATGCCACGCCTTCCATTAAAACTAACTACCCTAATCCCCATAACCAGATGGGTGCTCTCTTTTGAGATCAAATATAATTTTATTTTGTAGAACTTCTAAGTTTTCTCTTCCCCTACCAAGTGTGACATGTTCTTTTGTATGTGTTTTCCCCACCCTTAAGTAAATTTCTAAGCTCCCTGATAGAAGTGTCAGTTTTATCTCAATGTATTCTATACAGCCTTACAGACATTCAATACTGGAAGGGAATTAAGATGGCTTGGGAGTTTTGGTTTTGTCTTTTTCTAATTCTTGTTCTCCAATGTCAGTTCAAAAACAAACAAACAAACAAACAAACATACTCTTAAAGCTTTTTCAAATCATTTTTTTTTTTTTTTGAGGGCAGTGTCACTGGCCCTCATATGTGGGACCCAAACCGGGGCCACTGGTATCCCAAGCCAGCTCTTAACCACCGTGCCACTCGGCCAGCCCTCAAATCTTTTTTTTTTAAGATTTTATTTTATTGGGGAATTGGGAGAGGGAACAGCGTTGGGGAATCGGTGAAGGGGAACAGAGAAGTTGCTGTCCTTTTGTTCTTCAGTCTAGCTGTGGAGGATGTTGCTTCACTGGCCTATGTTGGTATTATCATTGCGCTCTTCCCGGCTGAGGCAGATCGGTTGCCTGCCATTGGACGGCAGCTCACGGCCGCTCACACCAGCTCACACTGGCTGCGCACCACGCACAGTAGCTTATGGTAGCCCTCTGCAGCCCCACTGCAGCCTACACTGTCGCAGGTGACTCATGGCAGCCCAGCTCCAGGTTGAGCTATTGTTCACCATCTTAGCTGTAGGGGACACTGCGTGGCTTGCCCATGTGGGATCTGAACCAGCTGCCCTACTGCTCAGAGCTCGGGCTCCCAAGCCAACTCTTAACCAAAGAGCCACTCGGCCTGCCCGCCTTTTCAAATCTTATGACAGACGAAGGAAATCTTGACAACAGTTTTAAAGGCTAACACTTATTGAGTACTCATATGTGCCAGGCATTTTTCCAAGTGTTTTTGCATGTCCAATGCAATCCTCAGTTAATCCTCATAATAGCTTGATGTGATGGTTACATTCATCCATGTTTTACAGATGAGATTAAATAACTTGTTCAAGGCCATGTAACTCATAAGTGTTAAAAGTCACTATTTGAGCAGAGCCAGTCCAACTCTACAGTTTAACCAGTTTCTGAATGCCATCTCCAGTGTGTAACATTGGAGCCTAACAGAGAAACATTTATTTTTCCCAAAATATAAGAACTCATATTTTTTTTCAAACTAATAGTATTGAGTGAATATGTAAAACCTTACTTTTGAAGCACTTATTCTGGCTGACACTATGGTATATAATCTACTGTAATTTGATATGTTCTTACAAAGTATGACCATAGCTATAAGGCCTATATTTTGCATGTTTTATTCCTTTCCAAACATGTATCTTTGGTGTTTGTGGCCAGTTTTACACTATATGAAAATTCAATAACACTTTATGCTTTAAAAATGAAGACCAAAAAAAAAAAAAAATGAAGAAAAAATTTGTAGAAACTGACAAGGTGATCCTAAAATTTATATGAAAATACAAGGAATTCAGAATTGCCAAAATTATCTTGAAAAAGAACAAAGTTGGATGACTCACACTTCCCAATTTCAAAATTTACTATGAAGCTATAGTAATCAAGTTTGCGTGATACTGGCATAAGGGTAGACATATAGATAAATAGAACAGAATTGAGAGTCCAGAAATAAAGCCTTATATTTATGGTCAATTGATTTTTGACAAGAATGCCAGGACCATTCAATGGGGAAAGAATAGTCTTTTCAACTAATGGGACTGGGACAACTAGATATCAACATGCAAAAGATGGAATTTGGACACCCATCTCACACATCATGTACAAAAATCAAATCAAGGAAGCATTTTTCTCAGTCTGTTGAGATCTTGCTTCCAGGGGTATCTTCTGTTTCATTCAAATACAGTTTTATAAAAAGTGAAAAATCAAATCAAAATGGATTAAAAACAATCTAAATAGAAGAGCTAAAACTATAAAACTCTTAGAAGTATAGGTATTAATCTTTGAGATCTTCGATTACGCAATGGTTTCTTAAATATGACACCAAAAGCACAAGCAACCAAAGAAAAAATAGAAAACAGCTAAATTGGACTTTATCAAAATGAAAACCATTTGTGTTTCAAAGGACACCATCAAGAAAATAAAAAGACAAACAACAGAATAGGAGAAAATGTTTGTAAATTATATACTGATAAAAGACTTGTATCCCAAATATGCAAGGAACACTTACAGCTCACTAATATAAAGACAAATAATCCAATTTAACACATTTTTTTGCGGGAAACGAGTAAACTCATACAAAGTGTTATGCCCGCTTACAAAGTGTTAATATGAGCAGAAAATTTGAATACACATTTTTCCAGAGAAGATATGCAAATGACCAACAAGCACATGAAAAGAAGTTCAACGTCATTACTCACTAGAAAAATGCAAATCAAAACCACAATTAAGGTACCACTTTACACACACTAGACGCCTAAAATAAAAAAGACAATAACAAGGGTTGGTGAGGAAATAGAAAAATTGGAACCCTCATACATTGCTGGTGGAATTGTAAAATGGTGCAGCCACCATGGAAAAGTTTGGCAGTTCCTTAAACAGCTAAACATGGAGCTACCATATGACCAGGACTTCTACTCCTAGGGGTATACATAGGAGAAAAGAAAACAAATGCCCTCACAAAATCTTGTACACAAAAGTTCATTATAGAATTATTCTTAATAGCCAAAAAGTGGGAACAACCCAAATGCCCATTACCTAACGAATAATCAAAATGTGGTATATCCATGTTTGGAATATTATTCAGTCACAAAAAAAGAACAAAGTGCTGATACATGCTAAAAATCTTGAAAACAAAAAGGCCACACACTGTATGATTACATGTATATGAGATATCTGGAATAGGCAAACCCATGCAAACAGAAAGTAGATTAGTTAACAGATACAGGCTTTTTGTTTGTTTTGTTTTGTTTTGTTTTGTTGAATAATGAAAATGTTCTGGAATTATATACTGGTGATCATTGCACAATTCTGTGAATATATTAAAAACCACTGACTTGTACACTTTAAAAGGGTGAATTACAATTCAATAACGCTGTTACTTAAAAAAATAAAAAGATACCACTTCACACCCACTAGGATAGCTATAAGCAAAAAGACATTAGACTTTCCTATGTAATCTGATACCACTAAATCACCTTAAATATTATAAAATTGGGACTTCTGAACATCAGCTGACAAAGAAGCACTTTGATCTTTGAGCTGATGCTGCCTGCCAGCACAATATTTGTAGAGCAGTTTATACTATATTGGATTTTATATTTCATATCCCTTATTTTGTAAACATGACAGGGAAATGGAAAAATGATAGTGCAAAAACTTGTGGTAAGAAATGTATGTCTCATAAATTTAATATAATTAGCATACAGATAAAACAATCATTAGCCTCAAAAAAAATGCTCATGGGACTTTAACTCAATCAACAGTATCTTTGACTATAAAAGAAGTAAAACAAAGACATCTATGGGTTCCAGTCAAGATGGCGCAGTAGGTAAATGCTGTGCTTACCTTCTGTCATGACCACAGCAAAATTACAACTAAACTTCAAAACACCCATCATTGAGAATCACCTAAAATCTTGCTCAACTGAAACCCTACAACTAACAACATGCAGAAAGAGCCACCGCAAGACTGGTAGGAGAGGCAGAGACATGGAATAGGCTGGTCTCATACCCACGTGTGACCATTAAAAAATCATAAGGGATCTTGGCTGCAGAGGTTCCCCCAGAGTAGCAAAGGGTACCAGCTCCATGCCAGGCTCCCAGCCCAGGGTTCCAGTGCTGGGGAGAGAAATCCCCATAACTTCTGGTTGTGAAAACCAGCATAGATTGTAACTAAGTGAGATAGTGGGCAGCTGGAGTTCCAGGCACTCCTCTTAAAGGGCCTGCATATGGACTTACCTATGGAATCACTGGCTCTGAGCTCCAGCACTGGGGCAACAGTTGGAAAGGCAGCAGGGACATAAAGGAAGAAACTGAGTTGTCTGGCTTCAGGACAGGGGCTGGAGGGGCAGCTTTCTCTCAGATGGAGGAGCTGGCGGAGGCCATTTTTCTTTGTTGAGCCCTCCCCCTTCCCAGTGTGCAGACGCAGGTGGCCACTACATCCAGGTTTCCATCATGCTGGCTAATGCAATTCATTCGCCATGCCCTGGTGATTCTGAGACCCCACCCCACCCAACTTTTGGGCACGCCCAAGCCACTTCCAGTGGCTTTTTTGTACAAACTGCCTGCCTTGGCTCATGCTGCAGACTTTCCTAGGGTCTCTCAAAGGTTCGTGGAACCCAGACAAGCATCATCTGGCTTGAGTGTCCCCCGTACCTCTGGCTAAGCAACTCTAAGATAGGCACTAGCGGCAGGTGGCTTTGGTTCCCGGCTTGGCCTCAGGAGGCACTTCCAAGCACAGCACAAGCGGTGGTGGCTATCTAAGAATTGCTTTGTGGTACCTGCCAGGTGGCCCCAGGTGGGACACAGGCTGTGGCTGAACTTGACCTGGGAGGGTCCCTTTAATGTGGCCCTGGGGCTGGCATGCCCAGTGGCCAGCTTTAAAATGAGCTGGATAACCCAGCTGCCTCCAAAGAAGACACACAAAAGGGACAGATTGGGCAGGCACTAGAGCCCCGCTGAAGCAGATCTTGCCCTGTAGGGTCAGCCCCTGCACCACAATGCTATGACTGGCTGTAGTCATAGCCAGTCCTCACAACCAATTAGTCCAAGGGTGACTCCCTCCCATTGACGTGAAAATAGCAACGAAGGCTCAACTACAAGAGGAGGGCACACACAATCCACACAAGGGACACACCTGGAGTGTGTAGCTCAAGTGACCAGGAAGACTGCACCACTGAGCTCCATGGTACACCAACTACTTAAAGTCACTCTACTAAGACCAAAACGGGGAGACAAAGAAACATGTCCCAAATAAAAGAACAGAACAAAGCTTCAGTAAGAGCTAAACAAAATGGAGATAAGTAATCTGCCAGACATAGAGTTCCAAACACTGGTTATAAGGATGCTCAAATATTTCAGGGAGAACTTCAACAAAGAGATAGGAAACATAAAAACGGAGATAGAAAACAAAAAAGAACCAATCAGAAATAAAGAATACAATAATGGAAATGAAGAATACATTACAGGGAATCAACAGATTAGATGAAGCAGAGGATCGAATAGCAACTTAGAAGAGATAAGGTAGCAAAAAAAAAACAACAACCCAATATTAGGACAGTTTAAGGGGCCACTGGGACAACATCACAGATACCAATATTTGCATCACAGAGGTACCAGACAGAGCAAGGTAATGAAAACCTATTTGAAGAAATAATGACAGAAAACTTCCCTAACCTGGAGAAGAAATTAGACATACAAGCCCAAGAAGCACAGAGAGTCTCCCAAACAAGATGAAGCCAAGTAACACCAAGACACATCATAATTAAAATGCCAAAGGTTAAACACAAAAAGAGTATATTAAAAACAGCAAGAGAAAAGCAGTTAGTTACCTACAAGGGAGCTCCAATAAGACTATCAGTTGATTTCTCAGCAGAAAGTTTGCAGGCCAGAAAGAATTGTCAGGGAATAGTCAAAGTGATGAAAACCAAGAACCCACAACCAAGATTACATTACTCAGCAAAGCTATCATTTAGAATTGAAGGATAGATAAAGAGCTTCCCCAGACAAAAGAAAGCTAAAGGAGCTCATCACCACCAAACCAGTATTACAAGGAATCTTAGAGGGAGTTCTTTAAGATAAAAATAATAATAATAATAATAATAATAATAATAATAATAATGTATGCCTTTATATATATTATTCTATTAAAATATATTTTAAAATATATATATATTTTAATACATATATATATGGTCTTTGGAAAAGTCATCATGTATGTTTGCAATAGATGACACTAGTTCATTTTTGGAAGTACTAGAGTCATTCACATATATGTTATTGCTATGTCATTTGACAGATGACAGTTCTAGCTTCATTCTAAAAAAAAATTGAGTGATTTGGTTGAGTTGTGGAGATTTTACAAGTTGAAGATGGAAAACCAAACTGTACATTTTTTCCATATTTTACTATTTTATTTCCATAAAGGGAAGAACGTGAGTCAAGCTTGTGAAAAGTTGCATAAAGTTTATGGTGACAATGCTCTACAAGAAAGTCAGTGCCAACAATGGTTCATGAAATTCCATGCTGATGATTTTGATCTCAACGACGCTCCTCAGTCAGGGAGGCCCACTGAGGTTGATAATGACAAAATAAAGGCATTGATTGAGTCAAACCCACATTACACGAAACGAGATATTGCAGAAACATTGAACATCCATCATTCAAGCATTCATGGGCACCTGAAAGCTGGAATACGTAAGCAAGCTCTATATTTGGGTTCAGCAAGAACTCAAAGTTTATTTGATGGCGCATATAAACATCTGCAATATGCTTATTAAACATGAGGAAAATGATCTTTTTTTGAAGCGACTGATAACTGGTGATGAGAAGGGGATTGTTTACAACAATGTGGTGTGCAAATGGTCTTGGTCCCGACGTGATGATTTGCCTCAAATAAGATCAAAAGCAGACATTCACCAGAGGAAGGTTATGTTCTCAGAGTGGTGATACTTTAAAGGTGCCATGTTTTCCAAACTCCTACCAAAGAACCAAACAATCAATTCGAATGTGTACTGTCTGCAACTGTACAGTTGAAAGAATCCATCATCCAGAAACATCCAGAGCTTTTTAATTGTAAAGGAGTTGTGTTCCATCATGACAACACAAGACACACACAAGTTTGATCACCTGTCAAAAAATATTGGAGCTTGGATGGGATGTGTTGCCACACCCACCATACTCGCCTGGCCTTGCACCGTCAGGCTTCCACTTGTGTCACTCTCCTCAAAACTCCTTGCGTGGTATAATGTTCAATTCAGCTGAGGCTCTAAATTGGCACCTTGTTCAGTTTTTCACAAATAAAGACAGGTCCTTCTATGAATGAGGAATTATGAAGCTCGCTGAAACATAGCCAAAGGATATCGAACAAAACGAGCAATATCTTTGTTCTTTATATAAATAAATGACCTTTGAAAAACATAGACAATATATGTTATGACTTTTCCAAAGACCCAATATATATAAATATGAATAATAAAATGGCAATAATCACATGCCTATCAACTACTTTCAATATAAATGTGTTAAATGCTCCAATCACAATTGGGGGGAGCTGAATGGATAAGAAAACAAGACCCTTACATATGCTGCCTACAAGAGAGTTATTTCAGATCTGAAAGACACACAAAGGCTCAAAGTAAAGGGATGAGAAAAGTTATTTCATGAAAATGGAAACAAACAAAGAATCTGGAGTAATAATACTTGTACCAAACAAAACAGACATTAAAACAAAGACTATAACAAGAGACAAAGAAGGACGTAGTAAAGTAATCTTACTTCCTGGTATTTATCCAAAGAAACCCAAAGTGCAACTTTGAGGGGATGTGTGCATCCATATGTTCACTGCAGCATTATTTACAATGGCCAAGATACGAAGGTAACCTGGTTGTCCCTAAATGGATGAATGGATAAAGAGGAGGTGGTAAATATATACAATGGAATATTGTAAAATATTCAGCTGTAAAAAAGAATGAAATCTTGCCATCTGCAGCAGCATGGATGGACCTAGAGGGTATTGCGCTGAGTGGAGTAAGACAGCAAAAGACAAATATATGATTTCACTTGTAAGTGGAATTTAAAGAACAAAATAAAGAAACAAACAGAACAGAAACAAACTCATAGATACAGAGAAGCTTTTGATGGTTTCCAGATGGGAGGGGGTTTGGAGGTGGGTGATAAAGATGAAGGGGTTAAAAAGTACGAATTGGTAGTTACAAAATAGTCCTGGAGATGTAACGCATAGGGAATATAGTCAATAATATGGTAATAACTATGCAGTGCCAGGTCGGTACTAGTCAGAGGAATCGCTTCTTAAATTATATAAATGTCTAACCACTATGCTGTACACCTGAAGCTAATATAATATTGAATATCAACTCTAATTGGAAAATTGGAAAAGGGGGAAAGATAAACAAGAATAAGAGGTTCAAAATTCCACATATAAAACAAGTCTTGGGGGGCCGGCAGAGTGGCACACTGGTTAAGAGCTGGTTTGGGGATGCCAGAGGCCCTGGTTCGGATCCCACATGAGGGCCAGTGACACTGCCCTCTACAGCTAACAACAGCTCCACCTGGAGCTGGGCTGTGCGAGCCCCGGCGATGGTGTAGGCTGCAGCCCCTGCTGCAGTGGGCTGCCATGGGCTGCAGTGAGTGGCCAGCAGCCAGCCTGAGCGGCTGGCAGCCAGCGTGAGCTGCCAATAGCCGTGGTGAGCGACCATCCAGAGGCTGGCGACCGATCTGCCTCATCCGGGAAGAGTGCAATGATGATACCAACATAGGCCAGTGAAGCAACGTCCTCCGCATCTAGACTGAAGAAAAAAGGACAGCAACTTGTCTGTTCCCCTTCCCCGATTCCCCAATGCTGTTCCTCTCCCCCAATTCCCCAATTTAAAAAAAAAAAAATGTTTCCAAAAAAAAAATGCTGTAAAAAGATATATAAATAAATAAATAAAACAAGTCTTGGGGATGTAATGTACAGCATAGGAAATACAGTCAATAATATTGTGATAGGATGGTCAGTTTGGTTGCTGGATTTTTCATGGTGATCACTTCTTTAGCATAGGGTATATAATCAATAATATGGTAATAACTATGTATAGTAGGTGGGTACTGTTGAATGACTATGATGTACACCTGAAATTAATATAATATTGTATGTTAGCTATATTTACAATCTTAAAAAAACAGACATCTATGAAATGCTGGCACTACATCATCCAAGATCATGTCAAGTCTATATGACTAAAAATAATTTTATAATGCTTTTAATATTTTATAATATTTTATACTTTCTCTGACAGAACCTTCCTTAAAACATTATTTGAAAACATCTATGGTTCAGTTCCTTCAGATTCAACTGTTTCAAGTGTTTACAGGAACATATATTGTACAAAAATGTGTCTCTATAAGTATAGACATGGGCTGGTACCCACAAAACTGACCAAGCACAGTGGGTCAGGTTTAAGGACCAGTCACAAGACACAGGAAAGACTACTATGTAAGTCAGAGGCTTAAGACAATGTCAATATACAAACCAAAAAATGAAGGACTAAGTGGTGGCCTTTTCCATCAAACACAATACAGCAAAATTTTAAAACTCAGAATAAAATTCAAACATGCTTAGAGTAATGTGAACAAAATAGAAGGGAATATAGACAAGTGAAAATAATATGTTGAGGTGGCAGCAATGTGCAGTGGATTTTTTTCTGTGATATCTATTTAAAACATTTTGGAAATAATATATATATATATATATATTTGTGTACCTCTCCATTAAATCCCTCTGATTACTAATTAGAGTCTTGACCATAGACTCCCCTGACTTGTTTCATGACCTGATCATTCAAGTCCCAAGATTTTTTTAATTGTCCTTAATCCCAGATCCAATTCCCTACTTAGATTCATTAGCTATAACTTAGCACAAGTGAGTTGATCAGAACAGTGCCAGGAAAATAGCAAGTAGTACGTAAATATTAGCTACAAGGATGCCACATTGCACAATTTCAGAGACTGACATTCATATTATGCACACTAAAAATAGTGACCGCTGGAGCTGTACAACATGGCAGCCCCATATCCACTTTCTAATATCAACATTTACTTTCTTCCAAGGCTTACATCAAATTTTAAACCATCCCAGCCTGCAAGCCTTTTCAATTCATATGTTTTGTTTTTGTTTTTGTTTTTAAAGATTTTATTGGGGAATTGAGGGAGGGGAACAGACAAGTTGCTGTCCTTTTTGTTCTTCAGTCTAGTTGTGGAGGACATTACTTCATGGCCCATGTTGGCATCATTGCACTCTTCTCGGGTGAGGCAGATGGGTCACCGGCCTCTGGATGGCTACTCAGAGCGGCTCTTGACAGCTCACACTGGCTGCCAGCCACTCACTGTAGCCTATGGCAGCCCACTGCAGCAGGGGCTACAGCTATGCCATCCAGGGGACTCACAGCAGCCCAGCTCCAGGTGGAGCTGTTGTTCACCACCTTAGCTGTAGGGGGCAGTGTCACTGGCCCTCATATGTGGGATCCGAACAGGGGCCGCTGGCATTCCAAGCCAGCTCTTAACCAACACACCACTCTGCCGGCCCCAAATTCGTATGTTTTATCTGTGTCAGTTTACTATGGTATATTTGCCTAGACACACTCAAAGCTTGCTGTCAATAATTCTTTCATTCTTTTGTTATCAGACTCCTATTGAATTTCTAACTTTCCTTTGTTTACCCTTATAAAATAACTTTTTTTTGAAACCCATGTATTCACAATTCTTATTAATTTATATAATCTTAGTAAAAATATAATGCATTATACTTACAATTACCAATTTAATTTTCAATAATTTAAAAAAAGTTAATCTGTGTAGAATTTTTTTATGATTCACTCTTGAATGACATCCAGTATCTGGATTGTTGACTTAAAATAGGGGAAGACTGAGTTTCTAAAGTTCTGGAGGAATTGGCTAGAGGGTGACAGTAATTTTCTACCTAATAACAAACATGTATTCTCTACTTTTACCATATTTTTCTTATTGTGAGAGAATGACTGAAAGTTTACAACTGTAGCTGTGAATGTTTTGGACCATTGCTTGCCACCAATTGTCGAGGAGGACTATAAAAAAGAAAGAGAGGAGAATGCTAATTCAAAAATGTGTCTGCAATACTGACTCTAAATAAAATATTTTTCAAAGTTTATAGGCAAGAAGAAAGTCTTTATGTAACCATGAAAACCACACAAAAATGCTTACGATTTCTAAAATGACTTAAGATTCAATCTACAAAATGATATAAAATTTATATATTAAAATCAATAGGATGTTTCTAATTTTTCCTGGTCTGACGTTTCACATTTTCAATTCAGTATTTCAGGATATTAGGTCTAAAAGCTCAACTGAATAGCCTACTACTGAATTGTAGTTGATTGACAATACTGAGGCAATAATAAATATCACATGGTATTCTCCTAAAATTTTTTAAAAGACATTTGCTCTTCTTTTTATATAAAATAACCTCTTATCTTTTCCAAGAAATTGCCTCTATCAGTATATTCTGGATATCTTGCTTCTATTTGACTATTATTTTAAATTCTCAGTTTTCTCCTTATGTCTGTTTCAATAGAAATTCATATCATTATTTAATATTTTAAAGTGTTTTTTCATTATCTGTTCTTCCTCTTGTTCCCTCTTTTTGGAAAATTCTTCATAATGTATTTATGGTTGCATATGAACATACAGTCAAAAAGACTTATGTATACTGCAAACTACAGGCTGCTTTGTGATGATAAACCATGAAAATGAAACTTTTCCTAGTAGCAAAAAAATTAGCAGATAAAAGGAAAAAAAAAATCAGATTAGTAAGGTTTGACCAGAAATACAGTGCTTTCTGACGTGGAATAATAGAAAATAACTAGAGATCTCTAAAAAAAATAGAGTTTTTTGGGTTACACAAATAAGTCATTTTTGCTGTTTGTTCCTTTAATTCTTCTTAAAAATAAGATAGAATTAACATGTATACTTTTAGATATGTTTGCCCTTGGACAAGTTAAATCCAAAGGTTAACAACACAAAAGTGACCTAAAATTTTAATTTGCTAAAGTTGTCTTCTCACTAATACAGATTTAATGGGGTTAGTTTAATGTAAAAGCAGAAAAATCGATAACATCAGAGAAATTCTTTTGGATGTACTTATACTATAAACGATCTTTTCATTCACTCAGTCAGCAAATGATGATTCTCAGGATTGCCTGCTGGTGGTTAAGACACTGATAAAACAGGATTCAAAGTGTCAAGTCTTATGAAGAAGAGAGGAAAGAAACCTTCACCATGAAAAGTCACATCAAGACTTTTAAAAATTCATTTCTGAAATGTTAATGGCAAAATCTAGTATCTTAATATTGATGTCCAAATGGAAGATCCTCCTTATCATAATTCTGACAGAACACCCATCTTCGAATCTTGTTCTTTTTTACTTTCCTTTATTCCAGGCTAAAAGAGATAATCCATAAGCTTTATTGACTGAGTTTCACTGGCTGTCAGAACTTTAAATAAAATCTCTATTCAAAACGAAGTCTGAAACCAGAATATACAGTACCTCTGTTCTAATTATAATGATGTCATTTTGTTGCTGCCTTTCCAGTAAAAGATTATCATGACTGTTTGCCTGGTCCTCAGCTGAAGTTGAATAACAGGTAGTATTTATCTACCTGTTATTCCATCAGCCTATCTCTCAATTTTCATGAATGCATGCATTCATTCATACATATAGTTAAATACTTTTTATGTGCACCATATTATGCTGATAATTTCTGATTCTAAATGTTTATTCTCCGTCATAGGGATGATTGTATTGTATGATTTATTTGTCTATACAATATTCTGAGTATTTTCAATATAATTCAAGGTAAAGGAAGTTTCTGCCTCCTCTCACCTCAACTTTGTCCAGGTATAATTTTGTCTCATTCCAATATCCTACTTAAATACAAACCCCAAAGATGCTCACAAGAGAACAGAATGCTATCCTGTAATTCCAGAGTTATCGTAAGAGAACACTTACAATTATTCCTGATTCATTTGGCGATATGGGTGCTCTCATTTGATTTGCTTGCTGCAGAATCCCATGCATACTATAGGTGTGTAGGAACAACAAACAGCAACACTTTAGAGGAGAGGACTGCAGTGTATAAAAACAGGCAGACCAGGGCCGGCCGAGCAGCTCAGTTGATTAAGAGTTCGCACGCTTGAGCAGCAAGGTCGCCAGTTCGATTCCCGGCCTGAGCTGAGCTGCAGCTGAGCTGCCAACAGGTGGCAGGATGGCTCACCTTAAAAAAATAAAAAATCAGGCAGACCACTGGCTTCCTGTTCTTGTACAGCTTTGACCTTCTAGGAAAATTGCTGGACTTCATTTGTCCAGATCTTATTTAGGATACAGGAAAGTTTTAGATTTCAGACTATTTATTTCAATTTAATAAACCATCCTCACTGGAAAATGCCAAACCTGATTTCTCTCATTAGGCATACTAAAGCAATCTGGCCACCCTGTTTCCACTTTGCATGCAACTCTAAACCTAACAATAGGCTTTCTGATGGAAGAGATCAATGACTTTAAATGATACACAATGGGGCCAGCTGAGTGGCGCATTGGTTAAGAGCTGGCTTGGGATGCCAGCAGCCCTGGTTAGGATCCCACGTATGAGGGCCAGTGACACTGCCCTCTACGGCTAACAACAGCTCCATTGGAGCTGGGCTGTGCGATCCCGAGTGATAAGAGTATGGAGTAGGCTGCAGCCCCTGCTGCAGTGGGCTGCCATAGGCTACAGTGAATGGCCGGCAGCCAGCGTGAGCAGCTGGCAGCCAGTGAGCTGCCAATAGCCACAGCAAGCGACCATCCATAGGCCGGCGACCGATATAGCTCATCCGGGAAGAGCGCAATGACGATACCAACATGGGCCAGTGAAGCAATGTCCTCCGCAACTAGACTGAAGAACAAAAAGACCGCATTTTGTCTGTTCCCCTTCCCCGATTCCCCTCCCCCAATTCCCCAATTAAAAAAATCTTTAAAAAAAGAAAAAATAAATGATACACAATGTTGGGCTGGCCGAGTGGCGTGGTGGTTAAGCGCTGGTTTGGGAAACCAGCGGCCCCGGTTCAGTCCCACATATCCACATATGAGGGCCAGTGACACTGCCCTCATTAAAAAAAAAAAAAAAATGATACACAATGTTATGTCTTTATGTCACCTTTCCACATTGAAACATGGAAGCTCCATAAAATAAGTTAATATTTGGCTTTCAGAGCAACAATATTATTTGTCTTCATTATAAATAAATAATTTGTTTGAATCAATGATTTTTCAAGTGAAAGTGTTAAAATAACCCCATTAAAACCAAAACAAAGGCATTTTATGTTCTCACATCTTTATTAAAGTATTTCTGTTATAATCCTGGCTTAATAACTCCTGGACTTTTAGATCACAAATTTGTCTTTAAGTAACACATAACAAACACACTTGAAGGCTGATTTACCTTGGAAACAGCCTCAGCTTCTAAACACCACTACAGTGATTTATACAAATAAGAAAAATCACATAAAAAAAAAAAGGAAAAATCACATAGAGGAGCATCTGTTGATATCTTTCTTGGTACTTTAGATCTAAAAACTGCATAGTAAATAGAGTTCCCATGACGTTTTATTTTTGAGATAGGAAACAAACATTATTCCTATTTTAATATTGCCTTTATCTGATCTGATTGGATGCTATTATTTTTAATAACATAACCTTTAAATTTGTGGGGAAAACCAATATTTTATATCACTTCTCAGAGAAGATTCAACAGCAAGAAAAACGAGGAGCCATTATAAAATCATATTGCTAATATTACCTAACCTCACAATTCTGCTTACTTAATTGTATGCATATCACAGCTAACAATTACTATTTAACATATCAAGATACATACAAAAGTGTCCTTTGGTTGCATTAATATCAGGAGGCTGGGCAGCACGGAAGATTCATTCTCTGGTCTTCTGGTCATTAGTATAAACTAAAGCTTTTGCAACTATTTGGTAATACCGATTTTGGGGCCTACGTCACAAAAACCTTCATGAGACTAGTGGCCTCAGTTGAAAGAATTTGAAGATTGGAAGGCTTGCAGTTAAGGTAGCAATATCATTAGAAGATCTCAGAGAAATAGGAATGCAGCCAGAATCATTGGTTATTTATTAGAAATCAAGATCCATTAAATCATTTCTCTTTCAGAAAAATACCTTTAAAACTTGTATATTTTCAAATGTTCTTTTTTTAAAGAACATATAAAATTAAGATATTTGTGAAAATAAACCAGTTTCAAGTATACTTGTTTCTTTCCATTTTTCCTGCTTCAAGGAGTTCTCATCAAGCACAGATGTGCTTATCTTCTAAAGCAAGACAAACTCTTCTGTGCTAAATCTTTGTAATCTTTTACTTTCATCCTCTGAGAAAAGGTCTTCTTCATTGGTTGTAGTAGATGTAAAATCATAGTCTCTGGAGTGACCATTTACAAAAGTAAATAAGGGATATTTCTCTTTAGAAGAAATTTTCAGCATCTGTAACAGAAAGTACAGAAGAATCCCTTATTGAATGCAACAGTGCACAGTAGGATCACATAATGAAATCTAATGTTTTAGCCCTGAATCTCATTAGTTTTTCTCATTTACATGTATCCGGTGCTAGTGCTTTACTATTCTGACTAAAAAGACAAAAAGTTGGTCAGCATTGTATCATTTATTTACAGCTAAATACCTGCTTCTCCATTAGTACTAAATCATCAAAAATTAAGTGGATATATGTCATTACACATTCGTCAAAGCCCTGTAAATGTACAACACCAAGAGAGAGCCCTAGGGCTGGCCGAGTGGCTCAGATGGTTAAGAGCTCGCTCAAGAGTGCAAGCTGAGCTCTTACGAACAGCAGTTCGATGCCCAACCCAAGCTGAGCAGTCGCTGAGCTGCCAAAAGGGGGCAGGATGGCTCAGCTAAAAGAAAAAAACAAAAAAAGTGAGACCTAATGTAAGCTATAGACTCTATAACAAATGTCTGCTGGGGCTGTTGATAGTGAGAGAAGGGAGTATATGAAAACTTTCTGTGTTTTCCACTCAATTTTGCTATGAACCTAAAACTACTCTTAAAATAAGCTCTATTAAAATATATACATATTTAAGGATAATTGAGTTGAGCAATCAGGTAAGTGAAAACATATCAGTACATAATCATGGAGGGAGGAAATATCTTTAGGACAAATAAAAATGGAAATGCCAAAAGCGGCTTTGGAAATTATCTAACTTACTCCCATTTTATGAATGGGAAAATTGAGATCCAAAAGATTTAAATTACTTTCCCAAGATGACTTAACAACAACAGCAGCAACAATAAAAAGAGAGAAATTGATAATGAATTATTGGGATATTAGACCTTAATGATTTATCATCTTTCATATACTTTTCATAGCTCTAAGCACTGTATCAAAAATGTTTTTCAGATTTTTTTATTTAAAAAATAACCATTTATTTGAAAATTTGATTCTGAACTTTTTATCAAAAGTGAAAACTTTAGTTTTCTTTTTTATATTACAAGAAAAGATACACTGTCAAAACTTGAAAGTCCCTTCATAATGGATAATATAAAATCGACATGAAAAAAATTCCAAATCAGATTATCTACAGAGGGTGCCAAAACTATGCATACACACTTTAAGAAAGGAAAACTGTATTAAAATTGTAATACTCAATATATACCGATAACAGATGAATACAAGTCACATTTGACTTCTGCAATTAAAAGAGGTGCTCAAAGTGGTTACCATCAGTGTCCATACACTTCTGATTATGGTGAACGACTGCTTGAGAAACGTTGACCAAAGTGTCCACTTGTATACACTTGTATACATGGCACCCCCAGTATATGACATAGGGGTATTATCAAATGAAATATCATACCAAAAAAAGACAATAAAGTTATTTAATAACTTGGGGAGGCAGTTATTATATGTTCAATATTATAAAATAAAATATTATATTAACTGTAAAAATCAGAATATAAAGCTATATATAAAAATTAATCTCAATTATGTTAAAATAATTTTAAATATGTATTTTCAAAAGACTAGAAGGAAATACAACAAAATATAAGCGATCTCTGAAAGAATCAGTGATTTCTTTATACTTGTATTTTCCAAATTTTCTATTAAAACATGTATTTCTTGAACAGTCAGAGAAGAAAATCCTTTATTTTTTAAACTTAAGATAACTAAATTTACTATCTTATAGTTGCTTTCCAAAAGGGGGTTCAGTGGTTTGCTCAACAGTAATTTTAGAATAGGCAAGTCCTCTGTTCTATTTTTATAATATAGCCAAAGATATAAGAAATGGCTTTATTACCTAAAAGACAAATCATGGATTTCAGAAGGCCAAATATTTTATCACATTTTTCCTATGTACTAAGTTAACAGGTTTACAGAATAAAAAGCTGGAGAACTGAAGGTAAACAATTTCTTCCATCATAATGCTAGGAGTTGTAGGAACAGAAATAGACCAGGAGGTGAGCCCTGCTTCCCAGGCCAAAATCTTTTCCACTAGCCTCTGACATCACACATGTAAAATTACACCCAGTCCAGAGCAGTCTATACCTAGGTGGTCTACATTCACCACAGTGGAGCTACATTTAATGTAGGGGCTGGGTTCTAAGGTCAGACCATAACACAAAAACCAATATAGTCAAAATCAATAAAATCAAAATTACCTTCAAAAAGCCTTTAATTTGTTTAAAGGGCATTATGCATAATTTTACATATACAACCCTGTTCAATATCATGTACACATGTGTAATACAGTACACAATATAGTAATGTACCGTATATAATAAAGAGTATAAATGGAAAAATACACATCTGTTTTAAGTTCAGCAGTTGAGCTGAAGTTCAATGTACACTGATGTTAACTCCACTTTATCTCCTCACTACTCAATCTTAAATAGTTGTAACCCAACTTTACCCCTCACTGTACTGAAAATACTCTTTTCTAGTCCACAAATAAAAAGGCCTTTTATTAGTTCCTAGTCTCTTAATATTTCTATAGCAATCAATATTTCTGAGCATTTCTTTCTTAAAATATTTATTTCCCTTAACTTCTGTAACATTTTGCTTTCGTATTTCTCCTTCTATTTTCTGAACTATTTCTTCTCTTTCTCCTTCATTGACTCCACTTGTTCCTGCATTTCAAAATGCAGATATTAATCAATTATTGATCCTTTATATATTCTATATTCTCTCTCTTAAAAATATTATCTACTCTCAGTTTCAACCATTTCTCTGTTAGGCTTTATTATCAGCCATGTTTTCCAGATGAGGGAGCTGAAATATTGAGGGGTTAAGTGACTTGTATAAGTTCACACAGCTAGTCACTGATTTAAGCTTAAGCAGCCTGGTTCTATTATATCCACTATATTATACTGCCTCCTACAGTAAGTGGAGGCATGTTGCAATATCAACTCAAATTGATCATACCAAAATAAAATGATCATTTCTGCCTTCCCAAAATTAGCTCCTTTCCAGTTTTCCCTATTTCTATCACAGGTAACATAATTTATATTAATTAGGAATGGGTTTTGTTGACAAATGACAAATAAAAGCAAAATAAAAAAAACAATTAATAATGGCTTTGTTTTATCACATAACAGAAAGTCTGGCATTGCTACCTGAGTCTCTCAAACAGTTTCTGCAATTCTCTGGGCCTTTCCCTCATGATCACAAAGGGCTGCTGAAATGCCAAGTGTTGAGTTTACATTCCAGGTGGGGCAATGGATGGAAGGGCAGTGACAGCATCGCATCCACATCTACCACTCCATCAGAAGAGCAAAAGCTTTCCCAGAAACTTCCAGCACACATCTACTTATATTTCACTAGCCAAACTGTATCTAAATACAAGGCAGACCAAGAAAAATGAGTATTTGGGTGGGCACACTGTAATCGGGGTTCTCTTAGTAAAAAAGGAGAGGTGGATATTGAACAGACAACTAGTAGTGCTTGCATACCATTCAGAGAGAAGAACCACCACACAAAAATAAAACAGGGTACTGTGGTAAGAAAGGACTGAAAGGTTTCTGTAGGGTGGGTGGTCAGGAAAGGCCAAGCTGAGACCTGAATGACAACAAGGAGACAGACAGAAGAGCTCTAGAAGAGCACTCCAGGCAAAAAAAACAGCTAGCACAAAGGCCCAGGACGCCAGCACATGTAGCATGTTCAAAGAACAGAAAGAAGGTCAGTGTGGCTCAAGGGCAGAATAAAAGAGGAAGACGGGTGTGATTTAAGTTTCATTATTTCCTTCAACATTCTACCTCATAACGTTCTACCATAAGCTTCCCATAACATTCTACCTTAGTGTTTCTACTCACGGTATTTCTATCATCTAGCCACCCTTCATAACTTCCTTTCTGATTGTACAAACTCTATCAGTCCTTAAAGTTTCAGCCTAAGTACCACTGATAGGAATGTTGGCCCACAGTGATTGCTCGTTTCTCCAAAGTCCTATAGTTTTGTCTAGTATAGTGTAAGGATTAAAAACATGGACTGTGGAACTTAGTCTCAGACAAAATCTGGCTGATACTTATAAACTGTGTGATCCTGGACGAGTTCCTTAACCTGACTTTCATTTTCCTTGGTTGTAAAATGCCAGTGGTATAGCATCTATTTCACAGAGCTGCTATAAGGATTAACTCAGGTAATATATGTAAAGTAACTATAAGATCGGCTGGCACCTTACGTGCTGGCTATTATCATTGTTGACATTATTGTCATAATATTTGTGTTCTGGCATTTATTAAATATATTTTTGTACAGTCATTTTAGTATCCGTTTCATGTCTTCCCAACTAACTTATAAGTCCCTTAGGATTTTAAAAGAAATCAGAGTTCCTATCATCAAATCCCAGAGGTTAAAAAAAAAAACCTACGAAAGAAAAATATCCCTCAGATTTCACTTGGACAATACAGAGCTAGACAGACGGGAAATATAATCATGAACACAAACCTGAAACACTAAAGTGTTTTCAAAAAGCCATTTTAACAAAATAGCGATGGATATGGGAAATTGTGTACCATTGCAGAAAATAGGAATGTTTGCCCTGGAAGAGGAAGCAAACTTATTCTCTTACTTTAGGAGACAAAGGAGTAAAAGTTTACATGGAGACTGATTCCAACTCAATATAGGAAAAGCTTCTTTAATGATAAGGGTCTGCCCAAAAATGGAAAAGACCTCCAAAGGAAATAATTAGATCACCATTACCTGAAATAAAGATTAGATAGTCAACTGTCTGGACCATGGGTTGATGTATAAATAGGAGATGGTATAGAATAGTGCTTATGAGCACATATTCTCCAGTTACACTGCCTGAGGTTTGACTCTCAGCACTACCATTTACTAGTCATGATCTTTATGAATGTTCCTGAACGCTTGTAAATGTAAGATTACTCATCTATAAAATGAAGATCCCTACTTACCTCAAAAATCTAGTGTAGATTAAATGAGGTAATATATATATATATATATATATATATATATATATATATAATGTGCTTAACACAGTATGGTAAGCACTCAACAAATGTTAGCTTTGGGTTGAATAACCTCTAAGATCTGTTGAATCTCTAGGACTCACTGGCTGTAATATAAATTTTGTTCTGTAGCTATGGGACAACTGGCCATGTGTAAATATTTTTTCGTGTGTTGATATCCATTCCATAATCAAATGATTAATTTCCTTATACATTTTTGAGATTTTTCTGTCCTCAAATGCCAGCATTAGGTAATAAGTTTATCACTGAACAGGAGCATTTTATTTGATAAGCAATAGGCTTTTAACAAGTGATAACAAGTGAAAAAAGGAGGAAGACCAGGGGTATAAGACAAAAAAAAAAAAAATCAACATCAGGCCCTTTCCAAGACAGCAGCACAGTGGAGATATAATCCAAGTTCAGGGCGTAGGAGGGATATGTGTTGGAAGGATACCTGTGAAAGATGAGCAAGTTCATCCTGCAGTCCTTGGAGAGGAACAGTATATAAAGGCACACAAACAGGATCGAGACACAAACTGAACATAAGGAAAGAAATTGAAAGCCTGCATAAAGACTCAATTCCTTGCAACCAATACCCCTCTTCACTGCCCACCAGCCATCCTACACACAGGAAAATAAAGATTTATTCTTTGGAAAAAAACAAATAAAGCTATAAACTCCAGCACACCAGGCATCATGATGACTACAGAAGTTTAGGAATTAAACTGTAGGGCCCTCAAACATCCTTCACTTCCTATTCCTGGAGCACCAGCAGGCAACATACATTCTATAGGCGGATGGCACGACCCTTCTCTGAAAAAAAGCAACTTTAGGGAAAAGATCACCATTTACTTAAGACTTGAGGTCACCCAATGAAAAGGCAAGTTCACCAGCTAAAAAGCTCAAACACACAGGACTTTTACTCAGCTTTTTAGTGCCTCGCTCAAATATAAATGGACACAGACTACCAGCCATTTGAGGGACAGCATCTAATGAGAAACTGGGAGATTAAAACAAAATCAAAACAAAGTGAGTCCATAAGGAAATATAAACAGTAAAAGAAAACATCAGAATTACTGTAATTTCTTTGGAGAAAAGAGGAAACAATGTGTTCATTTAAAAAAGAAGAGAATAGTAAGAAAAGAGAATAGAAAAATAAAAATAACTCCTAGAAATTTAAATATCATAATTGAAATTTAGGAATAAAAGAGTTATAAGATAAAGAAAATCTCCTAGTCCAAGATGATAAGCGACATGGAACATAAAAGAAAAAAGGAAAATTGGAGGAACAATTCAAAAGGTCCAACAACTGTATAAAAAGAGTTCCAGAAAGGAAGAAGAAAACAAGAGAGGAAATAATATTGTTTTGTTTTGTTTTGTTTTAATTTCAAGAAAATTTCCCAGAATGGAAGGAAGCAGGATAACTGATGAAAAAGAATGCAAACCAAGACACATAATGAAGTTTTGGAATACTAGGTACAGATAATAATAGCCAACACTTTATATAGTACCTACTATAAATCAGAGATTCTCTTAGTAAATCATCTGATCCTCATAATGAGGCCACAGAGAAAGGTAGCTATATTTTCATTCCATGAGAAAACTGATGTACAAAGAAGTTGAAGAATATGGCCAAGGGTATGAATGGCGTGGTGAAGATGGAATTCAAACCCAAAAACTTTGAGAGAGAGATAAAGTTTATATTCAGAGGAAAAAAATTCAGAATGACATCAAACTCCTCAACAGCAACACTGGATGCTAGAAGGAAATAGAGCTATGGCAATAGCCCCAAGGAAGCTAGGGTGATGAACCAGGGTAATAATGGTAGTGGCAAGAAGTTAGCAAATTCTACACATATTCTGAAGGAGAAATGATAGGATTTGCTGATGAATTGGACGTGGAGTAAGAGATACAGCAAGGTATCCAGAATGAGTACTGAGTTTTTAGACTGAGTACACAGAAAAATGGAGTTGCATCTATAGAGTAACTAAATTCTTTTCACTTGGTTTACTTTATTTTGCTTTTATAATTTACTTTAGTAACATTTCTTTGGATGGATATAAGATAAAACTGTAACCCTATGTTCCTTTGTATAAATGTACTCATGGGATAAAATTCAGTGAAATACAGAAATAAAACTAATGTTTATGCTGATTTCTAAAATGGGTTTTTTAATTTTATAGTCACATCTTACAATTTAAAAATAGCTAAAACAAGTATTTTATAAATAATTATTTAGAAGGCCACGATGAGATTAATCTTGCCACCAAGAACAATTATAAGAAACAAATAAACATTGTTTTGGACACCTGAAACAAACAAACAAACAAACAAATAAATAAATAAAGTAGATAAATCAAGTAACTTTTGGTAAGCACCTGAGAGCAACCAAAACAAGCATATCTTAAGAAGTGAAAATCTTGAGAGGTACATAAATCAAGAAATAATAGAAGCCAGAGGACAACGGAATAAACATCTTTTATTCCACTGTCCTGAACAAAACAACTGCTAAAATAGAGTTCTATCCAGTGAAAATATCCATCAACAATAAAGGCAAACTCTTCCTCTTTCTTTCCCCTCCCAAATCATTCATTTCTAAAGCTACTAGATGAGGCGGGGAAAAATAGGCATCCGTCGGGTAGGAAAGTCCTTCTGGTCTACTGGGTATGTAGAAGCCAAATTGGAATGGGGCAGAAACCACCTTAATCAAGTAAGCAAAGTTAACATAACCAATAAAGGGACAAGTTGGAATCATGTGCCAACCAGGATGCAGTAAGAACATAGAGCATCACTTCTGTGATATATGTGACAAAACTATTATATATAACCTGAAAAAATCAGGAGGAAACATCTGACAAACCCAAACTAAGGGGATGTACTACAAAATTTTCAAAAGTATCTTGTAAAAGAACAAAACAAAACACCAAAGTGTCCTGTAATCTTCAAAAATATCAAGGTCAGGGCCAGCCGAGTGGCGCAGAGGTTAAGTGCTAGCTTGGGATGCCAGCAGCCCCGGTTCGGATCCCACATGAAGGCCAGTGACACTGCCCTCTTAAAAAAAAAAAAAAAAAAAAATATATATATATATATATATATATATATATATATATATATATATATATATATATTAAGGTCATATGAAAGTCAAGGAAAGATGAGGAACTGTTCTAGATTAAAGAAGATTCAAGATTAATAGACACAACATATTTATTCTGAACTGGATCCTTCTGCTATGCAGAGCATTACTGGGACAATCAGAAAAACTTAAATAGTTTCTGATGACTGCATGGTGATTATATACAGGGCTACTTTCCTGATTTTGGTAGTTGTATTGTAGTTAGGTCAGAGAATGTCTTTGTAGGAAGTGCATACTCAGCTATTCAAGGGTGATGGGCATCAGGTTGGCAACTTACTCTCAAAGTGCTCAGGGAAAAGAAAAAAAGTATTTGTACTATATTTACAACTCTCTGGTAAGGTTGCAATTATTTTAATTTTTTAATGAAGGCAAAATAAAAATGTATTCAAACAAACAAAAACTGAGACAATTTATCACCAGAAAACAGCAATAAAAGAAATAGTAAAGGAAGTTCTTCAGAGAGAAGCAAATGGCCCCAGAAGGAAATAGAAAAGAATAGTGACATCAGAAAGGGTAATATTGACTGTTTAAAACATAATGCCTTGCGGAATTTAAAATATATGTAGGATTAAAATATATTACAGCAAAGCACAAAAAATAGACTTTAAGAAAATATTACTAAAGCTAGAGGGTCATATAATTATAAGTCAATTCAATAAGAAGACCTAGCAATCCTAAATTTGTGTATAACTAATAACAGCCTCAAAATATATAAAACAAAAAAGAGAACTTAAAGGAGAAATGGACAAAACTACAATCACAATTGGAAACTTTTTACCACATATATACCATGCAAGAAACAAAAAAAGGAACACAAAAGATTTTAGCAACATGATTTAACTACTTAAGAGACATGAAGAAGGGAAAGAGGGGAAGAAAGAGGGAGGGAGGGGAAAGGGGGGAAGGTTGTCAATAGAAAGATCAGAGACAGGATTAAATAGAACTATTCCAAGAGCTGATGAAGTCTAAAGAAGTGGTAGATGGAAGAGTGGATATTTAAGATACACTCCCAGTAAACTCATCTGACCTTCAAATTTTCCACCTCTCTCAATTCTGCCTGACCATTTGCCTCCCTAACCTACATGAATTCCAGGATTGACCATTTCAACAGAATAAAAGGTACTCCTAACTCTACCTGAAATTCTACTAGCCCTATTATGCACAACTCTATTGTTCACTTTACCTGCTCCCAATTCAAGGTTACCAAGCAGTCTTAAAGTAAATCATGGAACTATATTAATTAAATCCATTATAATTAGGAGGACTATCACTATTGTCTTGCTGATTTCTTACTAATTATGGAGTAGGTTTAAACAGGGCAGGTTTCACCGAACAGTCAAGACTTTATCTGGACCTTAAGGAAAATGCAGTGGATACCTTACAAAGTGTTTTTGCACTCCCCAAATTAAATTGTGTCTTCCCTATTTTTCTTCCCCATTTTTTTCTTCGTGGAATTTTTAGGTTTTTTTTATTCATTTACTTGTGTGTTTAAAGTCCATCTTGTCCACTAGACTGTATGTTCATGAAGCCAGGAGTCATAACTCTTGTTTACCACTGCATACCAAGCTCCAGTCCTTCAACAAATATATTGAATACTTACCACGGGCCAGACATTGTTCTACATGCTTTGAGCTACATCAGTGACCCAAACAGGCAAAACATTCCTGCACCTGTGTACGTTATATTCCACTAGGAAAGGCAGATAATAATAAATGTAATACATACGTAAATTGTATAGGGTATTAGAATGTAATAAGTGCTAAGGTAAAAGTAAAAAGACAAAGTAAGAGGGAATGGTGGTGAAGACTGCATTTTTAAACAAAGTGGTCAGATGAGGCCTCACTGAGGAGACATCCAAGCCAGGACTTAAATAAAGGAGGTGAAGGCATCAGCCATGTTGCTATCCGAGGGAAAAGCATTTCCATCTAGTGCAGAGGCTCTAAGATAGGAGCCTGCATGTCAGGTTGGTAGGTCTGCAAGGAGGTCAACGTGGAGAAAATACAATGAAAGAAAGGCAAAATAGGAGATGAGAGGTTGAGGTAAGGGGGAAGGTCATGGAGACACAGATTCTCTGGGGCCTTGGAGAATATGGTTTCTTTACTTTTAAATAAACTGGAAAGTCAATGCACGTTTTTAGGAGAAGAGTGATGTGATTTGACTTATGTTTTAAGAGGATTATCTGGGCTGCTATATTGAGACTATGTTGGAGAGGGGCTTGGAAACTAATTAAGAGGCTATTGTAAGAATGACAGTGGCTCAGACCAGGGTAGTAGCAGTAGAGGAATGAAAAGTGGTCTGATTCTAGATATGCTTTGAACATATCATTGGTTATGGGATATGAGAAACACAAAGCAAGTAGGGATAACTCTAAGGCTTTGGGTCTGAGCAGATAAGATACATGTACCCTCAAATGAGATGAGGAAAACTATGAATGGAACAGATTTAAAAAAAAATCAGAAATTTGATTTTGGATATGCACATCACACATACAAAGAATGTTGAACAACAGTTTGGAAGAGACATTTGGGGTAACGATCTTGGTTTTAGTTGACTTATAATTGGTATTTAAAGCTATGTGACTGGATGAGATCACCAAGAAGATATGGAACTAAAGACTAAGCCCTAGGGTAGTCCAACATTAAATGGTTGGGAAAAGGAGCAAGCAAAGGAGACTTAAGAAGGAATAACTAGGGCTGGCCGAGTGGCGCATTGGTTAAGCGCTGGTTTTGGGATGCCAGCGGCCCCGGTTCGGATCCCACATGAGGGCCAGTGACACTGCCCTCTACAGCTAACAACAGCTCCACCTGGAGCTGGGCTGTGCGAGCCCCGGTGATGGTGTGGGCTGCAGCCCCTGCTGCAGTGGGCTGCCATAGGCTACAGTGAGTGGCCCGCAGCCAGCGTGAGCGGCTGGCAGCCAAGCGTGAGCTGCCAATAGCCGCGGTGAGCAACATCCAGAGGCCAGCGACAGATCTGCCTCATCCGGGAAGAGTGCAATGACGATACCAACAGTGAAGCAACATCCTCCGCAACTAAACTGAAGAACAAAAAGACAGCAACTTGTCTGTTCCCCTTCCCCGATTCCCCAACACTGTTCCCCTCTGCCAATTCCCCAATAAAATCTTTAAAAAAAAAAAAAAAAAAAAAAAGAAGGAATAACTAGTGGAGAATGAGAAAAACGAAGAGAGTTTTGCTCCTGAAAGCCAAATGAAGACGGTGCAGGGGATGTTCAGCTATGTGAGATGCTAATGTTAGGAAGAGTAAGATGAAGACTAAGAAATGACCAATGGACTTAGCAATGTGGGGGTCATTAGTGATCCTGAAAGGGAGTTTTGGCAGAATGGTAGGTGGGAGATCCCTCAAATATTTGTTGACTAAATTATTTTTTTCTCCTCGACACCTAGATATAAAACAGACTTGTCTTTGAACTCTCCCTTTCACTTGCCCTCAAGTTCAAGTGGCTGCTTGGTCTTACTAATTCTACTTTCACCAACTCTCTCAAAACAGTTCCTTCCTCCGCAATCCCACAGCTCTGTCCTCATCTAGGTCTTTGAAGAAGGCATTACAAATCAATGAAGGAAGGTTAGACTTTTTAATAAATGATACTGGAACAATGAGTTATCCATGTTTAAAAAAAAGGTACCTACCTTAAGACATACACAAGTTCTAAATGTAAAACAAAACTTTTGGAAGAAATGTAGGAGAATATAGTTCATATGTTTATGACCTTTGGTTCTTAAAGTTTTATTTGATACAAAATTTAAAACCCATGAAGAAAAAGATTTGCTTATTTGATTAAAATTAAAGACACCATTAACAAGTGTAAATAATAGCCTAGGAGAATAAATTTGTAATACATAAAGCCAACAACTGGTAGTCTCCAGAATTATAAACTTGATTTGATTTTCTTCAAATCAAATAGCACTATAGAAAAATAGAGGAAGGAAACGAACAAGAAATTCACAAAAGAGGAACCAAACGGGCCAACAAACCTTGGTAAGATGTCCAGTCTCACTAGCAATCAAAGAAATACAAATTAAAACTACAAATGATAATATTCGCACCCAGGAGATGTATACTTATCACCTGGCAATTCCATTATAACATATCTACTGTATCTAATATAATCCTAGTTAAAGTGTTGTAGATGCACAAAAAGATATGTACAAGAATGTTCTTATACATATTATTTGTAATTAGAAAATGAAATAAGTTAGATGACCATCAACAAAAGAAAGTTTAAGTAAAAAATAATATATTGCAGAATACTGTACTGATTACTATTCAGCAGTTTAAATGAATAAGCTAAACCAACAGGTATAGATATAGATAATCTCTAGGTCACTATTAAGTGAAAATACAAGTTGCAGAAGGGTATGTACATTTTCATATACCATTAATGAAAAGTTTAATAACATGCAAAGCACGCTGTTTATGGTTATATAAAATATGGATATTATATACTAACTTAGGAAGGAAGGAAGAAAGGGAATAAAATTGGACAAAGCTAACACATTTCAACTATATACTTAATTTTTTTATTAAGCACAATGGTAGCACATGAGTATTTTTATGTTATTCCTTGTATTTCTGTATGCTTGAAATTAATAAAATCAGTATATTGCTAAAGTACAAACTTCTTCAGCTTGGCATTCAAGACTCTCAAATATTATTCCAACCTCTTTTCTAGCTTCATCCTTCACTAGGTCCTATAGCAGTGTTTCTCAAGCCTTGGACACTTATATACATACATCCTTCATTACCTTTGCTATGTATGCCATCTCTATTACGATTAATGAATATTTTATTTTCATCATTTTTAACTTAAATAGCCTTGTATAAATCAGTAATAAATAGGAAATCACATGTGTGATATTCCAATTATATTTTTCTAATATGAATATAAATATATACTCAAAAGTATTGGGCTGGCCTGAGTGGCTCAGTTGGTTAAGAGCTCGCTCAAGAGTGAGAGCTGAGCTCTGAGCAATGGCAGTTCGATGCCAGCCTGAGCTGAGTTGCCGTTGAGCTGCAACAGGTGGCAGGATGGTTCAGCTAAAAAAACCAAAAAACTAAATAAATAAATAAAGAATGAAAATGGATTGGGCCGGCCAAGTGGCGCCGTGGTTGGGAGCTGGCCTGGGACGCCGGCAGCCCCAGTGAGGGCCAGTGACACTGCCCTCAAAAAACAAAAAACAAAGGAAAAAAAAATTAAAATAATTGTCCCAGAGCCACCTAACAACATCAGGTATTGTCCTTTGGGTTGCACTGTATACACCACTGGTTCTCAGCTTTGGTGTGCAAGATTACTTGGGGGGCTTGTTAAAAATGGAGACTTCCTTCCAGGCCACATACCCAGAGATTCAGGCAGGCAGAAGACAGAAATCCTGCCCCGTATGTACCCTTGGTACCTACCAAATTGGACTATTTGCCATTCTGTAGACAAGCTCTGCATTTTTCTTTTCTAATACCTTTCCTCTTCTTACTTTCACTGCTTCAAGTACCTTTCCTTCTCCAAGTCAACAGAACTTAAGCCTAAATTTTCAGGCCCAAGTTAAATATCACCATCGCAATAAAGAACTTTGATTTGAATGAGGCATCCTTCTCATTTCAACACCCTTCCTTCCCCTATCAGTTTATTTCTATTTCTGTGTGGATGCTTATCATAGTCAAGGTAATATATGTCTACTTGTCTTATTTCCCTCTTGAACTATATACTACTAAAGGGCAAAAGCCTTATACCTTTTTCAAAAGTAAAGATTATGTTTTGGTCCATTTATGCTTTCAATATGGTAGTTAATCATATACTTGCTGAACTGAGTTCTGCTAAAATTGAATTAATTTAACAATTTTTATTAACATTTTAAAAACCACACAGTGAAGGCTTTAGAATATTCAGTCATATAGCATTACAAATTAAGCATTAGAATCGACACTACCTAGCCTCATTTTCAAAATGAGAAAACTCAAAATACATCCTTATCTAGAAACAATTAATTTTAAGTTGTTTTCATTTTTAAAGAGAAAAAACTAACTGTTTTACTAAAAATGCCAAATTCGGTCTTTTTAGGAAGAAAAGGAAAACTGCTTAATTCACAACCTTCCAAGCACAAGTTAATGATCAAGTTATTAATTGACAAAGTGAGTTTTTGATACTGCTACAAAAAGCTGTTAACTTACGAACACTTTTATTAAAACAAAGTTAATCAACTCTGGCAAAATTCTCAGTATTTCCAAATGATATTTCAATATGGTTTCTCTTTGATTTCATATAGCATATTGCTCTGACACATCAAGAACAATGATTTCTAAGTATTTTTCCAATGTAAAAATCATAATAACTATCAGTGTAAAAACCACAAAACCGTCTGTTTTTAATCAGAAAATATCAACATGCAATTCATTTGTGAATCTGGTTGTTTCAACTTGGTTATATAATAATTTGTTTCTATTCCAGGAGTAGGCCACTTTACTGTTCTAAATAGACTTATTTTAACCTAGATAGAAAATAAATTCATAGAAACAAAGCACAAGAGTGTGAGCTGAGCTCTGAGCAACAGCAGTTCGACGCCCAGCCTGAGCTGAGTTGCCACTGAGCTGCCAACAGGTAGCAGGACGGCTCAGCTAAAAAAAAAAAAAAAAAAAAAATTCATAGAAACAGAAATGGAACTTTTTAATGTAAAATGTTCATCAATATCAATTTACAGTATATAGATTACAACATCACCTACATTTGTATAATTTAGCATATCCATAATATTTTATAATGACACAGAATTATCAAAGTAAAATATATAAATATTACTAATTTTAAGTAATATAAGAGAAGGAAAATTCAGAATACATATTTTGTTAAGTTCACTTGGCCCTCCAGGTTGAAAAAGATGACAACTGTGAGAAATGAAGAATAAAGAAACGTTCTCATATATTTCATATTCTCCTCTCCTGAAAAAATTAACTGTAAGTAAAGCAGTCATAAGGTACTATTATCTTTGAGCTTAGGTTAAAAATTCCCAAAAGTGATACTAGTTCTGGTTTTACCTACCCATAAAATGGTAACCTACAGCTATTGATACTAATAAACAGGCCCATCCAGTTACGCTTACTTCCTAAATAAGAATTCTTTTTGACTTTCCAAGTACTAAAAATATAGACAATTCTTGAGGCTCTATAAATGTTTCAGCAGTACTGTACTTGAGGACCAGAAAAATGCAGAAGTTTAAAGATAATGAGAAGGAGTTAAATAAACCTATTTCAAAGATCCTGTAAGTAGAACAGAGCAGATTAGACAAGCTTATTGGAAGGTAACAACACAGCTCATTTGATAAAGCAGTTCTGAGAAATCCAAAAATACCATTTTTCTTTTTAAAAAAATCAAAGAAGCACTTGAACTAACAAGAAATAATGCACAATTTGGCTTGATCAAATACTTCATTAATTTTTTTCTACCCCCTAAGGTACTGCCCTTTTAAAATCCTCTTCAAATAAAATATAACCTAATTGCTTGCCCATATAACCTAATCCCTTTGCAAAGGGATTTTTATTTCAACAGTGCCACCTAGTGGACCAATCAATATTCTCAACTGTTCACCAGTTGGTTTCATCAGTATCAGAGGCTAGGAATCCTCAAATAGTTTTATTTTCTCCTTCACAATATTCCTAATAATATTAACATTCAAGGGACAACTTTACAAATGCATTATACTTTACAGATTATCTTCTTTTTATAGGCTACCTCTAATAAAAATTAGGTCATTTACAAATATTATTTTAATATATTTTTTTAAAGTACCTTAGTGATTTCTTCAGAAGCTCGTTTGAAGTCCTGAACATTTCGACAGTAAAATCCTATTGTACAGCTAGGATCCATTTTTCGAAATGACATCTTTTTGGGAGAAGGACAGTGGAATGTCTGCAATTTTAAAAGTTCTTTAGGATTAATTTACTTTTACTTGATGGACATAAATACTTACAAAAATATTACTTCATTTAAAATTTGCCATCTATCTTTTCTCAAAGCTATAAACATGCTTTTCAAATAGTGTTTTAGTCTATCCAATGCAGATGGTCCTTCCTACTTTCCAAAGCTGTAAAATATGACGGCCACCACCATTCATATTCAATTAACCAAAGCTCCACCTTATGTGTCATTAGTACCATTCTGTAAAAGAGTGTATGTCAAAGTAGTATGCATTTCTAACACTTGCAGAAAGGAAGAAAAATTTGCCACTGAAAGCGACATGAATAAGCTAATACAAGGTTTAGAATCAAGTTAGCCATTTCTATGCAAGTACAATTAAGTCTGTTTTGTTAGAGATTTTTTAATGTATATAAACCTTTTAATAAGGACATTAAGACTTTTTAAACAAATACACAGATTCATGTAAATGTTCCATAGTGACATGAAAAAGAGATCAACTTGAGAATTTTGGCAATGGACACAATTAGTACATAATTGCACATTCTTCCAACCCACTGTTCTACTGAGCATTAAGTTCGTGTTTACTCCCAAACAGGACACAGGTGAAAACTGTTCTGTCATGGTCCTTGCACTCCTCACCTGTCCTCCTGTCCCTTTAATTCACCTTTCTCAAGTGGTCACAGTGCCACAGATATAAACAGGCTGGGAGGGCAGCTCTAGCCTCTCTACCCTTGCTACTGGGATATGGTATCAGTAGAGTATGGATCTTAGAGAATACAAAAGTCAGAAAAGGGCAGAATATAAAGCTAATGATTCCAACCTTTTTTACTTCACTACCACACTCCAGTACTTTGTATATATATATTTTTTCTTTTTTACTCATTGAATGCTTGGATATCTTGTCCTTAAACATCACTGATGCTACCAAGTCTTATTTGCATGTATAAAAAAGATGTTTATGGACAAAAGGAGAGCCATAACAATATATATTCATGTTTGTTTATATTTGCATAAATTCTGTAAGGATACACAAAAATTAACAAGTTTAAGGGAGAGGAATATGGCTGGGCAAGTGAGAAACAGGTGTGGGAAATTTTTGCTGTATTTTTTTTATTTTTGGATTAAAGAACAAGCTCAAGAAACAATCTAGGCTGAATTTAAAAAGTTAAAATTTCTCCATATTTAGTGCCTAAAACTAAGGGATTTTAACTTGAAACTACCTATCAAGATGTGAAAAAATACAGGCTTTCCTATTTGCTGTGTTCATGGTGAATCAATCAAAATCAATCTTTTCTCTCCCTCTACATCCTACTGATCCACTCAGTATCCCATGTTAGCACCAGAGGATATGCAACATGCATACATTCAAGCTGCTTTGTTTTCCCTTATGGGCAGTTCAATCATACATAAGATTCAAATCCAGCATCGTGGCAGTAAATATGGACCAAACAAGTGTTCTACAAAATGCTTAGCTAACACTCATTTTAGATAGTGAGATCCCATAGCTAAACTGGACCCTCCAGGGTATCAGTCAATGCAAGTATTAACTTATTTGGACTTTTTCTAACATTATTTTATTTATAAGGGGATCATAAAAACATCTAGAAAGGCATAGAAGAGCTAGTAAACTTGTTAGTTAACAATATACAGGCAAATATTAGTCTATAAGGCAGAGAAACCACTAGGTTAATATTTAGAAAAATTATTCTTTATACAAGATATCTAAAAATAGTAACTTTCCCAACTGTATCCAAAGCCAATAATAAGGAATATTTATTCAGTTTTTTACTACTTGGAGATAAGGAAATAGGGCCAAAAGTTTGTACAAGGTCCAAAAAAATATGTTTAAACTCATGTACAAGGGTGTCCTATATTATACTAAAGCATTGATTAAAGTTTTCATGTAAGAACCAAGAATAAACCCGAATAGACTTTGCAGTATTCCACTGTATTACTTCAATTGTCATAAATAGTAATGTAAACACTAAATTGTTATTCATGGTTGTTTTGATATCTAAAAAGAACTTTTTTTATTATTCACAAAAACACAGATATAAATCTTTGTTCCCTGAAAACTGAAATTGTCATTGGGTGTTACTAGATGAATACTGGGACTCATATTACAGAGAGGCATTTTATAACATTTAAACTTAAAATTATGTTCTTTTGTTCACCCAAGAAGATTCTGAATTCAAACCAACACTAATTTATAATTCAGAATCACTTCTATTTATAGCAGAACAAGTGGTATTACAAGGCTATGATTACTTTGTAATAATTCTTTGGGCTATGCACTTAAGGTTTTTTTTAATTTTTAAAATTATGATTATTGGTAAGGCTTGCAGTTTCTAGTCACACCCATGTTTTAGGGAGAGTTCACTAAATACAAGTCTGTGACAATGAAACATACTTCTGAAAGAACTGGCCCGGGTAAGTGAATTCCCATTTATTTCATGTTTCAAAACTCTATGTATTCACTGCTTCAACAAGTAGTTACTAAGCACCTACCAAATGCTAGGCAGGGTTCTAAGCTTATTACTTGGAACAGTGGATTCTATTACCTAAACATACAAACAATAATGAAACAAATACTTTTAGGTGTAGATATGCTATTTTGGTGATTTACATGAAGCTTTCTTAGTTAGAGAATACCGTTACTAATAAGCACTTTCTACTAACTGCAGTTCACATGTGTAATTCATAAAGGGTACATCTTTCACTGATGAATTCACTCACCCATCTAATCACATCACATCATTCTAACGGCTTTAATGACACTATTCTCTGAATTTACTAGGATTAAATTTACTAGATTAAAATAGTCACCACAGTGTGAACCTTCTAAAACCTGAAACTTGAAATTAGGGACCCGGGAATTAGAACAGACTAACATGTCTACTAATGAGTGTTTTCTTACCTTATTAATATTAAGGTAATAGAATATTATCCTAATAGTAGAATAGATTTTGAGATTTGTAAGAGTTAAAACTGGTCATTCTGAAAGTATAACATAAATAACATGAAGCAATAGTCTCTGGTTTATGAAATCTTAACTTATTAAATGCACACACACACAACGAATACATATATTATAGGATTGAAATATATATGTATATATAATATTCACTAGTCCTCTCAGCCTAACAGTTACAACTCTGCCTGCCCTAACCATTGACAATGGGAACCCACAATTCAACATGCCCTCATTGCTAAGGCCTATTAGAGTTCTTTTCCTCATTCCCTTCTAATTTCATGTTGTCCTTTCCATGACTTTATCTTTGAACCCCATTCTCTACATGAAAATCATAGTATGAATTATCACATTATACTATGTCCTCACATTAAACCATAAACTCTCTTCCTCAATCTGGACCAAAGCGTGCCCTGGCATATCCCCACCACTACTAAACTTAGGATATAAATATGACTATTTACATTCACTTCACAATGTTAAAAACAGTGTAGATAATTAAAGATGAGGAAGATTGTCTTAAAAGTATAGAAATCCAATAGTATATATACTTATATTTTTTCTATAGGAAAATGTCACAAGAATTAAAAATTAATACAAATATATCTAGTCAAAGCTTTTGTAACTACAGATAAAAAAAAGTTCAAGAGGACTCTAAAGTGCTTAGGACAGTACCTTGTACAGAGAAAGAGCTCAATAAATGATAATTTAAGAAGAAAGAAATACCTTGGTCTGATTTGGTTTCAAATTTTTAAATGCTCAATTCTAGAAATATAGGAATTCTAACCATAAGAATAACAAAAGACATAATCTGCTAAATCTCTTCTTCAATCTCAAATATTCTGAAATACTACTTTTTAAATTTTTCACAATCCTATTAGATTCAGGACACTTAATTAAAATTATTCATAGCAATTATTTACATAAAATTGGATAAAAGGTTTAAGATTTTAATTTCTCCATCTATTGACCAAAAGAAGTATTTATCCAAAAAAAGTTGCTTTCGAAAATAATTTTAATAATTGAGGTATAAGGGTAGTTTTAGGATGTGCATATAATTTATTACATCAAACAACAGCAAAATTTCACTAGCACATAAACACACAACCAATATAGCAAGGCAAGGATGATTAGTAACGCAGGGTAGTTAAAAAACCTCCACTTGGAGCCTGTTAAGCTTAAAATATGATAAAAAGCAGAAAGTAAAATTATATCTCTATACAAAGAGAGATAACTTGCTATATTTTTTATATTATACTCCCATAGGAAAATAAATGATGCTATTCAATAAATAATCTGAGATAAACCCCTGAACTTCAGAAAAATGAAAAATTGTCCAGAGGAATTACCCAGATTGAGGTACTCTAGCAGCATCTCAAAAATGAAACATTTATACCTACTTCCTTAGTGTCTCAATGTATAAGAAATAAATGATTCTGAATTTAATTTAACAAGTTACCTAATTTCACCAAATTTTACTTTAGAATGTCTCTTAACATCAATTCTTCTTTTCCAGTCTCACTGCCGCCACACTACTTCAAGCTTTCATTGACTCACTTGGTTACAACAACCTCTCTCCCAATAACGAGCTGCAACCTTTCTAATACTGATTGTGTAGACATAATGAGGATATTCATTTGTCTGGCATCTTTGTAGAGTCTCTCAAAATATCAGCTGTCTAGTCTCTCTCTACTGGCCAAAATTATGAACACGAATAATCTTTTCATTTGCCTAGTTTAGATAATACTAGAACACGATGAACAATTTTCCATCTGAATCTCAAGTATCCAGTCTTTTATGGAGTCAATTTGGCACATACACGCTAAAAATGTGACTTAGACATAGGCATCTGTGTCACAAGACCACAGTGTGGTTCACTTCACATAGCACAATTCTCTAGCACCTCCTGTGGTATCAATTAGTCAACTAGAAATATTTATTAAGGTTCATATGCAAGATATTGTGAAGGAAGAAATAACAGAGCAAACCTAACCTCCAGCCTCAAGATGCTTGTACTTTAGTTGAGGTAATAGTTTACAAAGGATGCTACAATGTTTTATAATATATCTTTCTGAACCATATTTTAATCTTGCAGTTGATGTTTTCATAATCTACCCCTTAAATATTATTAGGTATTATTACTTGCTAGCAAGCTATTACTAAAACCAAGTACTAAACCACACTTCCAACTTGTCAAGCCCTTGATTATTAGTAATCCATGCCACTCAAGTGATTTAAATTATTTTAAAAGTCTATAATGGCATCAACTGGGAAAACAAGAACCAAAACAATGCAATAATTATGTCTCACTTACCCACTCTCAAATTTTCTGAATTAAAATACCAGATCACAAAATGACCAACATAAAGGAAAAGAAGCTGTTAAGAAATCAAAGCTAAAACAAATATCAGAAACCCAACTAAGCTCCTGAAAACATCTTAGCTAGAGCTTAAGATTTAATTACTATACTTACAGCAAAATAATTTAGCAGATAGTTTCCTTAAGTTACCTTATCATTCTAATCCAACTCCATCGTCTTTATTTTTCTTTTGTTTCCCCTTTCTTTCTTTCATTTTTTAAAACATGCCTAACATTTTTGTTCTTCAGCACTGTTCAGCTACATATCCATAAAATTACTTGGAGTCTTGATCATTTATTTTGGTAGAGCTAGGGTATCTAACAAGTTAGAGACAGAGATAAATGGAGAAGAAAGTATATCATAAATTAAAATTCAGCTACAAATTATTTAACCTTTGACCATGGTGTGGGTTTTCTAAATCAGTAAAATATTGATTATTAACCTGTAGCTGTAATACCATAAAAGCATAGCTGCTTAACACATCTCTAAATAATCAGAGCTTGCTTCATATGATAAGAAAACAGCTCTTAATCCATAGTACCTCAAGAGGGAAATCCTTTATGCTGACATCCACAAAAGATTGGCAGTAATGAGGATCCATGTAAATCAAACTGTCATCTACAAGGGCAAAAGAGAAGACAAGTAATTCAAAAAACACCTTATTATTACACTGCTTACAATCCAATTTCTATGTAGAATAGCTGAAAAAAATCTGGGAGTAACAGCTTGCCACACTGATATTCATTGACTGAAGCATAGGTTTGCACAGGACAGATTAACTTTTGCATAATCAAATATGCTTGTATAAGCAGAATTTTTATAAAGTGATGAGACTGTCATTTAATTTTTGGTGATAAAATTACTTTCACAAACACACAATTATATTCTACAGTTTGCACATGAAAAATGTATTGCACTACTTTATCCTGACAGGAAGAACATATTGCTTGTCATTTTATCATTAACTAGCACCACTAAACCTGGTAAAAAGTAAATATGTAAATAGCAACTGCCAGGATGCAAAAGCAATGTCTTCTGAAGTTTAGTGAAACCAATAAATTATGCCTTGTTTATGCAATAACAGAAATTAAAGATACATTTTACAGAATCCAATTATGTTATGGACCACATGACAAATGAGTGGCTATGGGAGGACTGATGAGTTTATAAGGTACTCATTTTGCTCTGTTAATCATACTGCCTCCAGATGATCCCACATTAACTTTCTGACTTTTAAAAGAAAACAGTGAGGAAACATATTTTACTAAATCACTAACCTTGAAATCCAGCAAAGTAATAGGACTGTTTTGGTTTGCCACCAATAATTCCTACACAATATTCAAGGCTTAAAATACCCTGCCAAATAAATTAATTCAGATTAAGAGTCAAGAGAGAAAAGGTAATTATTCAAAACAACCAAATTTGTATTACCAATATTAGTAATTCCTGTTTTGCACCACCAGTTTTATTTTTATTACATTTGCCCTCATGTTCTGAAATCCTTTTGTCTACCTTTCAAACTACCTTCCCTCTTCTTTGAATCACTCAACATTAGCATGACTAAATCAAATATTCTGAGCAGCGTGTTACTCCACAACATTTAAAAACTACTACCATGTGCCAGATAAGAGATAGACAACGTTACATGTAAAGGCAGTAAAATTCCTGCCACAGCCCAAACCCTTGGCCTTTCAGCTGCTGGTGCAGCCTTATTGTGATCAATGTGGCATTTTCACCAGGCTTTTTGAAATGCTAGAAATAGGTCTTTGACCTTGTTGCTGTTTTCATTGAACCTTGAGTCTTGGAATCCCAAACTACAAACCATCTTGATGGTATTTTACTTGACAGATTTTTTTATGCTACTTCATTTGGAATCAATATAAAGACCAATGAAAACATTTTAATACAAGGAAAACAATAATTACTATTGTATTTAAAATTGATTTATTTTACTAATCAAAAAATATCAGGGATACCTCAATAAATTATTTATTATGCCCCTCAGCATCTATTCTAAGCAGAACTCTATTTAAGCTGGGCCAAATAACTCTATACCTTTAAAAAAAAAAAAAGCATGTCAATTAAAAACATGTCCAGTGGAATTGATTAATGTCTTGTCAATAGTTCCTGCATTAATTTTAGCATATATTATGTTAGGAAACACTAATAATGATAAAGTGTATGTTATAAATCCCCCAAAGTATTAAACAATTGTTAAACTTTCCTTCTCATAAATGACAGCATGTTTTGAAATCCAGAAGATATAAAAATAAAGAATATATCAACAAATGCTTTTGTTTTCATTTAACAAGTAATCAAACCACAACAGTTTTTTTGAGCTTAATTATTTTTTCAAAAGTAGTATGTGGTTTTTGTAATAAAAACACACAATAAAAACTTTTCAGCATCCCAATACTGAGAGCTCATCATAACATTTGGTGGAAAACCTTGCTGACATCTATCTATATTACCTATCTTCACATATAGATTTACAAATACAATTTTATATATATGTGGCATCAAATAATGTATGCTGTTGTAAATTTTGTCACTTATGTCATAAATATTATTTCCTATCAATAAATATCGATCTATGTTATATTATATTATATTAACGGCTAAAATAGTCTATTTTATGAAGATAACAAAATGTGCTTTAAAACCCCCATTATGAATATTTAAATTGTTTTCAGGTTCTCATTATTATAAATAACCTTCTAAAGAACAACTCTGTATATTTTTAGTCTTGTGAAAATATAGAGGTTTTTTTTTCCAGAAAGAACAGGAACAGACAAAATAGAGAAGGATATTAGATTAAAATTTTAGAGCTAACTAAAAAATAAGATTAAATTATACAAAAAAGAAAACTACTTGATAATAATAGGTATTTATCATTAATGAGTCTATTGCTTTCCCCCTAAATAAAAATCCTTCATACAATTAGATAGTGGCACACTTTAATGGCAGGTAATCTGATCAGCTGAAACACAATGTGTATGACATGGGGCCCCATGAGGAAGTAAAAGTTCTAAGTTCCTCACAGTGGAGAAAAGAACAAAAAAAATACATATAGCAGAATCATGACTGATTCTCCTCAGAAGAAGAATGATTCCAAGTAATAGAAGAAAGACTTTGGCTCTTGACATCTATATTTCCTTTGCAACAGACTACAGCAGATTTAGCAATAAACACTTAGAAGCAGATTAGGAGCTGGGATGCCGTTACATAAAAGAGGTTGTATCTTTGGAAACTTGAAACACTTTTCAGTTCCTAAAAAAGCTTCTTCGCAGTTATCTACTGGTGAGTATTTATTGAGCTGTATCCATGAAGCAATAAATAAGACTGAAGTAATCAGTCAAAAAGGAAAGTCCTAATTTGTCTTGCTGAAGAAAGAGAACATATTGGATTGTCCTCATTCCAGGTCCTTTAAAAAGCTATAAATAAATAAATAAACTTCCTGTGGTAAGGGCTGATAAAGCACCACACCGAATTTCTTTCTTCTCACAAAATGTAGCAGGAGAAGGTACCGTCTCTGAAATACTGTAGAATCGCCTTGATTAATAAATTTGAAAAATACAACTGAATGGTGAGTTTTAGAGAGTGTTATGTACAGTGGTTTGGCAGGGGAAAACTATAGCTGCTGACGAAGAAAGAGGAGGAAGCAGACGGGGAGGGAAGAAGGAGGAAGGGGCATGGGGTAGAGATGAAGGTGGAGGAGCTAGAGAAAGGAAAAAAGAAAGGGGAAACAGAAGAGGAAGAGGAAGAAGTTTATTTTTCTTTTCGAGCTATCAGACACACTATATTTTCACTTCTAAGTGAATGCCTCTTTACATGCTTTCATATTGGCTTTTGACCCAATCCCTGACCTGTCATAACACCTAGCATATAATCTATCACACTTCACTCAGTCGTTTCAGCTATTTTTACCTGATAAATGAAAAAGTAAAATGTTTTAATAGTCACTGCTCTCTCATTTTAATAGACTACAGTATAAATTAAATTAGTAGACACCGAAACAAATGTTACATTTTTTAAAGTCCACATTCTAAGGGAAAATATGAAAAACAAGAAAAGTTCTACTCTCTGCTACCAATTTGCTATCTGAACTTGAACATCTCACTTAACTTCGCTCTGTCTTTTCTGTTTTGTAAAGACAGTCCAGTTCCTAGCTATTGTGAGGGCAAATGAGATAAATCTGTATTGAAGGTGTCATACCAATGTTAAAGTTAACAAGTATTTGTTGAGCGATCTACATGCTAGGTACTAAGGATCACTTTAGCAGCTAATCATGGTTTGTTTCACCACAATTCAGGCTCCAATGAATCACTCAAGGGTATTAGGCAGTTCTGCCATCTGATAAATACATCAATACTACCAAACAGAAAAGAAAATATCAGATGGAAAATGTCTCAAAGGCATCTGCAGCCCTTTGCACCAGCAATGGGGTTTTGGCTAAAGGGGTCAATTCCAAGACTGCCTCAGTTTCTAATCTCATGGTAGTAGAAAAGGCAGAGGGAATCCAGTTCAGATTCAGTTAGAACCTACTAAGATATGACAACATGCCAGAAGTCTCAAACCCTCAATGGATTCTCCAGATGAAATGGTTCAGAACTTCTTACATTCCACCAATAACTCTACTAAAGAACCCATACATTAGAAATCAAAATCCCATTGCTATCTAGAGGATTCATATATTACCAATATATTATAGTATTGGTATTATTAGTAACAGGTGTGCCTGAAAAAGAATTTTTTTTTTTCGTGTTTGGAGCAGCTTTACTCACATCTAAGCAATCAGCACCTCCACCAGGACAAAAACACGGCCAGAAGACACAAATGCCCCTGTTGTATCTGCATCTTGTCCCTAGTATTTTGGAGCATGATATAGGAGGAGCTGCCTGACAAATTTTAACAACTATTACTAAAAGTCAATATACCAGCTAGAAGACTTCTATATACCACGTATTGAAAACAATTACTCCACATTTTTAGAATCAGCACAATTTAGCCTGTGGATATATTTTCCACCACACCTGTAGGGACTACAATATGGAATTAATGCTTCATGTGGGGAACAAACTGTTACTGAATCATAAAAGACAAATCCAGAATTTATTTCAAGATTACTATATCCACTAACACTCCTTTCAAAAAGGAATTCCATCTCTGGCCTTGAAAAAAATGAGAATTAGTGCCGGCCGAGTGGCGCGGTGGTTAAGCGCTGGCTTGTCCCACATATGAGGGCCAGTGACACGGCCCTCAAAAAAAAAAAAAAAAAAAAAAAAGAGAGAGAGTTTTTATTAAAAATATGAAAATAATATAAATACTATCATATTAACCAGAAACTAACTATTTCAAAAGTTAAAGTTTTGATACAACTGACTGCCTTGGTGCGTAAAACAAGATAACATACTCAGATTCTTTTAGGAAAAAAGAATTGTATGTTCTGAAATAGAACAGATTTTTAACTGGTTAATGTGAAGAAAACAAAGTTGGAACCTTCCCCCCGCGACCCCTCCACACACAATCTCCATCATTTCCATCTATATAAATAATCATTGACCAATAACTTCTTATTGACCTTAATGGTAGCACAGGAAACAAAGAGAGAATGCAGTAGTAATAGAAAAGTCAGTTTGTTTCACTAATTACTCAATGTAGTTTAATGTGGGTTTTATGAATAAACAAGGTACATACTTTAAAAAATCACATATAAGGATAATGGGAACTATAGACAGATTATGATTTTTGTGGCATCTGTGTCTCCTTGATTAGCTACAAAGAATAAAAGGCTTTTCATTTTGTCATAGACAACTGCTCTTCAAATCGCATCTGATATTGTAATGCTGAAATTCAAAATCCTAATGTCAAACTTTATAATCAAACAACTACAAAATCATCACTACCCATTTAATAGAAAAACTACTGCAAATCTGTGTTTTTCATATACGCTAGCATTGCCTTACAAAAACTAAGCTCTCAATTCCTACCTTTACAAACTCTAAGTAGTCAGTGTTGGTTCTTTCTCCACCAAGTCGAACAGGAACTAGAATAATAACAGCTTTGTCATCTGTATTGTCAGAGGCCATGGAGGCACACTGTTTATCAATTACATCAGAACTGTAAACTGAAAAAATATAATGAATATGTATTAAATTTTACAAAAATTATTTCAGAAACATTTTTACCTTACTTTCCCCCATATTGGCCAGTCAGCTTATTCTGACATCCTATCAAGGTCTCAATGAGTTGAAAATGCCTACCTCACCTATGCATTCAATAGATACTTACTGAGTAGCTACTATATGGCACTTGGTCTTCAGTAGTGAATAAAACGAAGAAAAATCCCTGCTTTTGGGGAGCATACACTCTAATAATAAACACAGTAAATAAATAAAATACAAGATACACCAGATGGTGATAGGTGCTTCGAAGAAAAACAGGGAGAAAGATGGATATGAAATGCTGAGAGGGGAGGCAATTTAAAATTAGGTGATAGGCAAGGTTTTATGAGAAGCTAACATTTATGTCAAGACTTAAAGAAAGTAAGAAACCAAGTAATGCAGCTACCTGGGAGAAAAGCATTCCAGTAGAAAGGGCACCAGTGCAAACGCCTTCAGGCAGAAGCATAGCTAGCATATTCCAGTGCCTCTGAACGGAAGTGAGCAACGAGTACAGTAAAAAAATGAGGTAAAGGAGTAAAGTTACAGATTGGGGGAGAATGAAGACAGATTATGTGAACTTTTAAAGGCCATTGTAAAGACTTCAGTTTTTATTTTGTGAGATGGGAAGCCATTGAAAAGGTATTTTTTAGGAAAGGAATCCCTGATCTGACGTACACGTTTAATCTGGTTCCTGTATTGATAATATTCCATAGGGGTAAGGGTTGAAGCACAGAGAAAGCCACTGCAGTAATCCAACAAGAGATGACAGAGGTTTGAACAAAGATAGTAATTATGAAGAAAGGGAATGGTGAAGGGATGGTCACATAGAGTCAGGGAAAAGTGTCAGTTTGAAGACAAAGAACTCCTTAATACATTAAATGCAAGATGTGAGTAGATAAAAAAGGAACCGTAAGTGATTTGAAGGATTTTGGTATAAACAGAGTAAGGGAGCTGCCATTTAAAAGACATAGAAGACTGCAGGAGGAGGGATTGGGAATTCAGTTTTAGACACTAAGTTTAAGGTATCTTTTAGACAAGGAAGCAGGGAGTATGAGTAGGCAGTTACAGATATAAAAGCCTGGATTTGAGTAGAGGACCAAGATGGACCTATAAGTTTGGAAGTTGACAACAGGCAGATGGCCTTTAAAGCCAAGAGCCTGGGTGAATTTGAATCTGTGTACAAAGGAATAAGAGATGATGTCTCAAGTCTGAGAACAACATATCAACAATTTTAAAGATCAGGGAGATGAAAAACCAGCAAAGGAGACTGTGAAGGAGTGGACAGGAGGTAGAAGGAATTTTCTTTAGGAATGTATTTTAATATTGCAACTAATAATTCACAGTATATCAAGGAATATTTAATAAGGGCCTGCTAAGTCAGTATAGGGTGCTATGTAGGATCAAGTGTGCAAGAAGCAGTTCCTGCCTTCATAATCATTTAGAATATAATTGAGATAAGCTAAATACATATGAGAAGTCAGACCAAATAAACAGATAAAAGTTGAAATTATATGCATTCCTTACCTGTACAATCTTGTGCAACATAAATAGTTATTCCTTGTAAGTCAGGGTGTCTTGCTTCTTCCACTGCTTTTCTAAGAAGTAATAAGCATCATTCTTTAAAATCCTAACTAATATTTTCAGTATAAAATAAAGATTTAATTTAAGAGGAAAGAAAGCCATCATTTTTCCTGACATTCTTATTTAACCTATAGTGTCAGCTTTTGGAACTATCATCTGAATGGTATCAAAAATCAGGCCAATTTTTTCAAAGTTGAATATTACACTAAATTATTCAAAGAACATTAAAACATAAGTTACAAAATATGTAAAAAAGAAAAATTCTTGGTTATAAAGCTATAAACCCTGCCCTCCCAAGGTAATTTCTCTCAACCATTCACCTGTCTATATTAAATGTTTTCTAACCAATGGTGGTATAATATGCTTCAAGGTTTGCTTCATATGAACTTACATTACTGATTAGCTGTGAATTATTGTTTGATTGTCTTCTGGTACACTTACGAAAGGTTTTTTTTTTTTTTTCTTTTCTTTTAAACGATAGCATGACTTTTTTTTCCTCATTCAAAAACCTATATGACCTGAATAAATGAATTTCCTAATATCAAGCCTCAGAATTCTGTAAGTAAAACTGCAAATTGAAAAATATGAGTATAATGTTCTAAACAGTGCACATATGAAAAAAATCATGAGAATATTTATAGAAGGAAATTATCTAAATTATGAAAATATAAATATTGTTATTTTAATTGTAGCTCTAGAATTTTTTCACTTAGCATACCTTATTATGCATGTTTGTATGCGTTAATACAGAAGAAGGATTGGCAAACTATGGCCCCCACGCCAAATATGACCTGCGGCCTGTTTTTTTACAGCCTGCAAGCTAAGAATGATTTTTACAGTTTTAAAGGATTGTTTCCTAAAAAGAAAAAAAAGAAACAAGAAAAATGGACAATGGAGCCCTTGTAAGACCTGCAAAGTCTAAAATATTTATTATCAGGCCTTTTGAAAGAAAAGTTTTCTGATTCCTGAGGTTATAAAAAATAACATTTTGAAGAGTAGAAACTATGTTTTTATACATGTCATACCAAGCTGGACTTGATATTATTATTAACATTTAATAACATTATGCAAATACTTTTTCAATTATAAGCATCTGGCTGAAAAATATAAAAGCAATTTAATACAGTATGCAAAAATCTTTGTAATAATTTCAAATATATATGATTCTAAATGGAGTAAATTTACAACAACATACTATACTTGGAAACATATTAATGATTCAGTTTATAATAATAATAGGACACACAACAAATAAGGCAATTTAAAAAAAAAAACTTAAGTAGAATCCAAATAAATGGCACATTAAAAAAAAAGATAAGCTATAGTGAAATCTGACTTTTGACTTTTTTCTAACTACTCTGAATGTCACAGACTCTTTACTTTTACTATGATATAATTATAGTATTAATAGTTCCATACATTTACAATTCACAAGAATTTGATGGGTGCAAAGAAATGCTGGAAACATCAATTTGAGCTCTTGACATTTCATTACACTATAAGTACATTATAGCCCCCAGGTTATACTAGTAAAAAAAAAAAAACAAAAAAAAAAACTGTAATGTTATCCATGTTCCAAGGTTGAAAGAGATGTTAGTCTTTAAAAAATTTCCATAAGGTAGTCTAATGAAAACCTGGTTAGAAAGAGACCTTGAGTATTTATTTATACCTGTGAGCAGAAGTAGAAAAGTTTGTCAGTAGATAAATTAAACGTAACTAGAGTTGCAAAGTGTCTTGTTTTTTCCCATTAGCAAATAAAAGCTCCTTTATGAATATTCTCATACAATTAGACTTTAAAAGTTCCAATTACATATACACACTGCAAAAAATCAGTATCTATGGGCCTGAGACCAGATCTCTGTCATACAGTAAAAGATTTTTAAACAATTTACCTTAAAATGTGAGCAACCACAGCTGGTCCATACCAGTCTCCAGCTTTTTTCCCAGATTTTTTTCCATATTCTATTAGTTGATGTAGGCCAAAGAGAGCCAAGGGGGAATCGCCAAACCAAGAGATGATTTTCCTGTGATAAATTTCATTTCGTGTTTCATGATCATCAGAATATCTCCCAATTGCTTCCTTCAGAGAAATTGTTGGGGTTTTGAGTTCTCTCTCCCCTGAAAGCGATGCTTCAAATGATGCAGTGAATTTTTTTACAGTGTGGGAAGTCCATGATTCAGAGTCTGAATTTTCAATGTTCAAAGCATCAGGCCAGGTCCAAGCTATAGTAGTTCCAAAGCAAGGTGTTCAGATCACTTAAATAGTTACAGTAACAATTCTACGAAAATAAGTATGTAGCCTTTAAACTCATATGGGTTAACTAAAATAGTAAACTAAATAATAAACTAAGATAGTAAACTCAGAAAGCGGCAAATGTATAGAGAAAGAAAGTATAATGATTGCATCTGAGGGGAGGGAGTGTTTTGGGAGTAAATGCTAATGGGTATGAGGTTTCTTTTGGGGATGATGAAAATGTCCTAAAATTAGATTGTGGTGATGGTCACAGAACTCTGTAAATATACTAAGAACTATTGAATCATTCACTTTAACTGAGTGAATTTATGATATTGAGATTATATCTCAATAAAGCTGCTTTAAAAAGCAAGTAAAGGTATTAGCAGAGAAAATGTCAATATATCATGATGTTTACTTTTGAGTGGTAATATGATTCTCTGTGGATGCTTCTATAGTTTCTAAAATTTCTAAAATGGGAATTATTACATATAAACATGAAAAAATTACCAAAATCAAAGACCAAACAAAAAAAAAAAAAAGAGAGAGAAATAGTAAACTCAAGTACAAATGAACAATTCTAGAATATGCTTTTTCATTCTTTTCTTTGACTGCGCTGAGGTGAAGTAAAGATTTTTGTATTCTATTAGCAGTACTGCTTATCAGACATCTAGTCTGGACCACCCAAAGGCACAATAAACATTCACTAACATTCAAAGTATTCATGAGAGAATAACTTCAGAAAGTGGATTTTTGTTTTGATTATATGGTAAAATAGAAGTCTGACCATGGAAGTATTAAATTTATTTTCAAAATGTTTTTCCTCATATAATCCTTTCAGAATAAAAAAATCATCGTTTAAGGAATAATATCACTCTCTAGTAAATGAAAAGTTAACATATGAAGTCATTCAAGATCAAAGATCTCAAAAAAGTCAACTATTTCCACAACTTCACTGTTTTTAATAACAAGATTGTCCCCAAACACACATGTAATTTTAAGTTAACAAAATGAGTCATCGATTCAGAGACTTAGTCAGGATTACGAAAAATATTTCAATTCTTTTTCCTTATCCACACCACTTGTGAATGAACATTCTCTCTATATGATCTCATCTATAACCCCTATAGATGGTTACTAAATATTTCCCATGCATTCAGAAAAACTAACAATTTAAAAAAATGATAACTTAGTAAAAACTAGATATGATAGCCTAAAATGGTAAGCTAAAATCATCCTACAAATGCAAAAATTACTAAAAAGGACTAACAGAAATGGAAATAAAGGTGGCACATTAGAAAGAAAAAGATAGATGTAAGTAAGGTTATCAATGACATTTCTGAGAGTCTAAAAGACTAAGTATGATGATCTTATTAAAAATACGCCGGTACTTATAAAAATACGCCAAATCAATTTAACCAATTATATAATCATACTTACAAAGATAAAAATGATTTTAAACTATAGAGAGAAAATAAAGAAACCAGTGTAAAATTACTTAAGACTTAATAATGTAAAAATATTAACTATTTGCTTAAATTTACTGCAATTGACCTGCTCAGGATATACTGAAATAGAGATAATCCAGAGAGTTCAATCAAAAAGAAAAAAATAACAATAACAACAACAACAACAAAAGGCTACTAAAAATTGAACTTAATTCATGAGGGTAGCCAAGAATAACAGGTATGTTTAACCTGTATTTTTGAATGGGGAATCAGGAAAGTTTACATATAAATCATACCTGGCCCAATTCAATAAAAATGCAACATGCGAGATTAGTTTCAACTTCAGAAGACATTCGGGAGCCAAGAAGTTAACGTCAGGGTATTTTATGCAGTTTGAAAGCTGGAATTCAAATTAAAAAAACAACCCCCCACCAAACATAGATTTGATTTACCTCTACCAAGAAAGTGTAGTATGAGTCCTTGAGCCAACAGCATCTGGCCAGTTCTTAATGTACAGCCCCAACCACAGTCTGTAGTCAAAACCGAGCCTTCTATTTGAGGAAATTCTTCCCTGTAGGTCAGCCATATTCTTGAAATAAAATCTTTACGAAATTCTTCTACATTTCCCGCAATTATATGATCTTCTATTGTACAACCTGATCTTGCAGGTAACAGTTTATTTTCATCTACAAAATAAAAATATAAATTATACTCTAAATATATGCGAAGAAATGTCAAGAATGGTATTACGTTCCCATTACTGTCCATAAGATATAGAGTATATCACAATCTTTCTAATCTTTTTTTCTATTTAAATGAAGACAAACTTTATTCTGCCTAATCAGATTGTTATGAAAATCAAATGAGAATGAGTTCTAAAATGTGTTATATACTTTTCAGCAGTATTGTTGTTAATAATAATATCCTGTATTCCAAATATAATCAACTCTTTTATGAGGGGATAATAATGAAAACCTCTTTTCTTTTTGCTTCATTTGGCTCAGGATAGAGATATTAGTATTCTCTAAAATGAGATCTGAAACTATAATATCATGATTGTCAATATGTAAAAATGTGTATAAACTAGTTCTTAAAAATCAAATAAAATGTGCACACTATATTCATTGTCATGAATATTTATACTCAAATTATAAAATCAAAACTAACAAGCTAAAGAGTAAAAATATAAAATTCTGAAATATGTAGTTATACTTTTACGTGGAAATATAATTTTTGAAAAAATTGTTGCCATTCACATATATCATTTTTAAAGGTTTTTCCAAACTGATTATCACTAATACAATTTCTATGTGAAAACTATGGTCACTGTTTGCCCAATAATTTATAAAACACTAGTGCTCAAAATGAACTAACATTCCTTGATTACTCCCAGAGAGAGAAGCTAAATAATCTTTATAACTCCGTATCCAACACAGTGCCTAATAGAAGCAGATACAAATAAATATTGGTTGGTTGGGGTGCCTACAATTCTCAATTCCAATGAGTTCAATTTTCACTGCCCTTGGAGAGAATGTTCAAGCAGTTTTATCAAGCTTTTATTTCTCCTTCCTGTGCCTACCCCTCTTCAAGCTCATTCTGAAAAAAATTACAATCACTCAGACTTCCTATATATTCGCTTAATAGAGCTAAATTGCAGCATATATTTTCAATGATCATAAAAAAAAAAAATGAATGCCATTTCCCCATTATCAATGAATTTCTCTCAACATCAGAGTTTCAAGTTAATTACAAATAAAAATGCCTGGAAATTGAACATGGTACTAAAAATATGTCCAAAATTTCCACTTTAGAGACATTTAGATTTGTTTAAATTTGATACAATAGTGGATAGGTCTCACAGCTCATCTTGTGACTTGTCAAACATATAGTTCCTAATCTCCTACTTAGAAGAAATAATTAATTATCAAGATCTAGTTTCCTCTTAATATTACTCTACATATTATTGAAAAACTGCTAATACTAAAAGAACTTTGTTGTTCTGCTGACTTTCCACTATAATACTGTCCCTCCTATTCCAATATTTGACTGACTTTCCCTTGTCACAATCTTAACTATATCTTAAGTTATGTGCCACCTGATGGGGCTACATTCTTAGAAATGCACTGTTAGGCAATTTCGTAGTTATGCAAACATCATAGAGCGCACTTACAAACCTAGATAGTACAGCTTACTACACACAAGGCTAAAAGGTATAGCCCATTGCTCCTAGGTTACAAGCCTGTACAGCATGCTACTGTACAAAACAATGCATGAGATTAAATCAAGTGCCCAAAAAAATGATGCAATCAAGAGACAAGGTAAACACAAGATGTATGAGGCTGCTGCTGGCGTAACATGGCATACTGTCTTATAGCAAACTTTTTCTTAATAAATAGAAAAAGTACACTCTAAAATAATAAAAAGTATAGCATAATAAATATATAAACCAGGGGGGGCCGGCTGAGTGGCTCAGTTGGTTAACAGCTCGCTCAAGAGTGCAAGCTCTGAGCATCAGGATGGCCGGTTTGATTCCCAGCGAGCTGAGCAGCCGCTGAGCTGCCAACAGGTGGCAGGATGGCTCAGCTAAAAAACAAAAATAAAAAACAAAAAGGAAGTAAATATATAAACCAGTAACATAGTCATTTATTATCATTATCAAGTATTATGTACTGCACATAATCGTATAGGCTCTACTTTTATATAACTGGCAGCACAGTAAGTTTGTTTACACCAGCTTCACCACAAACACGAGTAATGCATTGCACTATGCTATTACAATGGCTACAATGTCACTACACAATAGGAATTTTTCAACTCCCTTATAATCTTATGGGACCACTGTGTATAGGTGGTCCATTGTTGAGTGAAATATTGTTATGTGGGGCATGAGACTGTATAATGTTTTTTATCCACATCTGCCTCCCCTGCAGATTTCAAGTACTCTAGAGGAGAAGGACTATTTTTATCTTCTGCACCCATGAATCTTTAGGATGTAGGACAGAGTTCAGTCCATGGTAGATGTGCAACAAACATTTGTCAGGTTAATGTAAGATAAAAGGAGCCAAAGGAGAAAGGTTTTTGTTTTTTGTTTTTTTTATTTTGTTTTGCTTTGTTTTTGTTTTTTAAGACAGGAAAGACTTGAGAGCTTTGTGAAGAATGGGAATGTTGGGCTGGCCAAGTGGTGCGTTGTTTAAGAACTGGCTTGAGATGCCAGCTCTGAGCATCAGGGCCCTATTTCGGATCCCACATATGAAGGCCAGTGACATTGCCCTCTATCGCTAAAATGATGAACAACAGCTCCACCTGGAGATGGGCTGCTATGAGTCGCTGGGCGACAGGTAGCTGCAGTGGGCTGCCATATGCTTCAGTGAGTGGCCGACAGCCAGTGTGAGCTGCCAAGAGCCACCATGAGCAGCCGTCCAGAGACCAGCGACCAATCTGCCTCACCCAGGAAGAGCGCAATGACGATACCAACATGGGCCAGTGAAGCAATGTCCTCCCCAACGAGATTGAGGAACAAAAGGACAGCAATTTGTCTGTTCCCCTCCCCCAATTCCCAAATAAAATCTTCAAAAAAAAAAAAGAATGAGAAAGAAAGTTGATTAAGGAAATAGGCAAGAATTGCTAGTAGTGCTGAGGGCTTAGTCAAGGCTGACTATCACAATCAGAAATCACATTAAGCAAACTAATATGAAAAATAATCAGAAGCAAAACAAATTGCAAAACAAAGCCACTGTAATTATCTGATATGGGATAAAATAAGTATGCATGTGTTTAATAGAAAGGTATTGAAAGTTGGACAAATTATAGAAAAGAGACTTATGAAAACTAACCAGGCATATATGAAAGAAAATGAAATGGAACCACTAGAAATGAAAAATAACTAACAACAGGAGCTTGGCATAGGATTAAACAGAAATTTATACACAGCTCAGGAAATAATCAAGGAACCAGAGTAACAACTAAAGAGATTACTCAGAACACAGCACAGAGAGACAAAATAATAGAAACTATGCAAAACCAGAGAATTTTCTTAAACATGGAGAAAAATCTAACAGAAAGATTTATCAGAGACACAGAATTTATCAGAGAGAGAATAGGAAGAAAGGGGAACACCAATAATTAAAAGTGGCTGAAATTTTTTCTAATTTAATAATTATATGAATTCCAAGTAGAAATAAGTGAAATCTATACCAAAGACAAAGAGCTGATCTTAAAAACAACCAGAGAGAAGAAACAAAGAAATGACAAATTCAAGATACTAGAGAAAACATCTTCATGTCCTAAAGTAAGCAAAAATTCATTAAACAGAACACAAAAAGTACTAGGCATTTAAAGAGATTTAAAAAATTAATTAGACTATATTACATTTAAGAATTATGTTCTTCAAAAGATACCATTGAAGTGGGTGAAAAGTAAAGAGACTAGAAGACATTTCCTATAGCTATACCAAAGAAGAGATTCATATCTAGAAAATACAAAGAAAATCGAGGAATCAGTAAGAAGAAAGACAGATAACCTAATAGAAGACATATCCAAATAGAAAAATATTTATGAAAATATGCTCAATTTCATTAGTTATCAGAGAAATGCAAATTAAAATAAAAACATGGCTCTAATAAAAAGGGAAAAATACCAAATATTGGTGAGGTGAGAGCAAATAGAATTCTCATACACACCTGATAGGAATACAAATTGGCACAACTGTTTTTGTAAAATTACTTAGTAGTATATACTGAGGCTGAACGTATGAATACCCTATGACCCAGCAAGTATGTTTCTAGGCATATGTACTGAAAAAAAAATCTATACATGTTTGTTCATTAAAGCACATGTATTAGAATAATCACATCAAGGCTCCTAACAACTGCCCTACACTGAAAACTATCCAATTCCCATCAAGAATAAAATAGATAAATAAAGCGTGGCATATTCACACAATGCAACACTCATTAAGAATACAAAAATATGGGCCGGCTGAGTGGCACGGTGGTTAAGCGCTGGCTTGGGAAGCCAGCAGCCCCGGTTCGGGTCCCACATATGAGGGCCAGTGACACTGCCCTCAAAAAAAAAAAAAAATACAAAAATATGAAGTGCCCAACAAGATAAATAACAATGTCTGGTAACCAATCAAGAATTACTAAGCATGCAGAGACAGGAAAACAGAAGCCAAAATGAGACTACTCAATCAATCAAAACTGACCCAGTAGTAACACAAATGCTAGAATTAACAAGCACATATAAGTTATTACAACTATGTTACATATGTTCAAAAAGATAGAGACGAGGAAGATTTAAAATACTGAACTTCTAGATAGATAAAGTACACTCTCCAACATGAAAAATATACTGACTGGGGTTTATGGCAGATTAGACATTGCTGAGGAAAAGAGTGCAAGATTGGAGAACTTGAGGACATAGCAATAGGAACTATCTGAAGTAAAACAGAGCAAAAAAGAATTAAAAAAAAAAAAAGTTCAACAGTGAGCTGTGACACAATTTCATCCATGCTAATATACGTGTAATTAGAGACCCAGAAGGGGAGAGAAAAGAGGGGAAAACAGAAAAAATACTTGAAGACAACATGGCTGAAAAAATTTCAAATCCAATGAGAACTATAAACCAAAAGATACAAAAAGCTGAACAAAACCCAAGCACAAGAACATGAATAAAACTACACCAATGCACATCATAATCAAACTGTTCCAAGCCAGTGATTAAAAAAAGAAAATCTTGAAAGCAATCAAGAAAAAAAAAGCCATTACATGCAAAGACTGACTTCTGATCATTTGCTTACACAGCTATCAGTTATTTTCCTCCAGAATATATTTAGTTATGATTATCATGTGCTCCTCTGGGCAGGATCACCGTCCTAGCCAGAATGTACTCAGTACATTATCATTGAATAATTAAATGAAATTTGACATTTTGTTGCTCAATAATCTAGAATACTAATAATCATTGTAATTACAAAGCTGGTACCCCACCCACATCTCTCTGAAAACTTAGAAAACTTGAACCAAAAATTCTGTGACATTCAGAAATCCAAAAGTAGCTCCAGGATTTCTGCTAATTCTCCACATGAGCTTCACAGACTTTACTGAAAATCAGGGGATGTCAACAAGGAAACACCTCAATGGACGTGCAGCCTTCCACCACCTTTCTGGCTCTCTCCTCTCTGCTTCCAAACCTTCAAACCCTTCTCCCTCCCTATAGCCCCATTCCTAGTCCAAAACAAAATAGTCTTCTAATTGCCTCGTTCATATCTCCTATATTATTTACTTTTCATCTCTTGAGTTGAAGATGCTCAAGTGCCCACTACAAGGATCTATTCAAAGTATTTATTCCAAAAAACATGCTATTCTTAAAAAGAATTCTAATAACTTCTTCAAAAATTCCTTATATCATAAATAATAATATAGTGTAGAATGCTTACATGTACCTTGCACAACACTAAACACCTATGAAATAGGTATCATTAATACTTAGGGAGGGCCGGCCGAGTGGCGCATTAGTTAAGCGCTGGTTTTGGGATGCCAGCGGCCCTGGTTCGGATCCCACATGAGGGCCAGTGACACTGCCCTCTACAGCTAACAACAGCTCCACCTGGAGCTGGGCTGTGTGAGCCCCGGTGATGGTGTGGGCTGCAGCCCCCGCTGCAGTGGGCTGCCATAGGCTACAGTGAGTGGCCCGCAGCCAGCGTGAGCGGCTGGCAGCCAAGCGTGAGCTGCCAATAGCCGCGATGAGCGACATCCAGAGGCCAGCGACCGATCTGCCTCATCCGGGAAGAGCGCAATGACGATACCAACAGTGAAGCAACATCCTCCGCAACTAAACTGAAGAACAAGAAGACGGCAACTTGTCTGTTCTCCTTCCCCGATTCCCCAACGCTGTTCCCCTCCACCAATTCCCCAATGAAATCTTTAAAAAAAAAAAAAATACTTAAGGAGATGAAATAACTTGTCTAAAGTGACAACTAATACACAAAAAGAACAAAAATTCTAACCCACATTATGTATGACCCCAAAGTCCATACTCTTCCCTGCCTGTAAACAAATGACCTAACTTCAGCAAAGCATTCAAGATGCTCCTTTGATCCTTTTCAGATTTATCTCCCAGCAAAACTACATTGAGAATCTCTGTTTCCTAGATATACGCTCTAATATCTCATTGCTATTGCTTTTGTCATGCCATTCTATTTATCTAAAATGCATCCTTTCTTTACCCACCAACTTCCTACTCATTGTTCAAGAATGTTGTGAGGACTCAATGAGTTAATACATGTAAATTACTTAAAATACTGCCTAGCATATTATATGTATACCAAGGTAGCTGTTATTATTAGAAGTCACTTACAATATTTTAGAAAACTGCTCATAAATGATGTATCAAAATAGATTAACAGGGCCGAGTGGCGCATTGGTTAACAGCTGGCTTGGGATGCCAGCGCCCCAGGGTTCAGATCCCACATATGAGAACCAGTGACACTGTCCTCTACAGCTAAGATGGTGAACAATTGCTCCACCTGGAGATGCTGCTGTGAGTCCCCGGGACAGCATAGCTGCAGCCCCTGCTGCAACAGGCTACCATAGGCTACAGTGAGTGGCTGGCAGCCAGTGGGAGCAGCTGGCAGCCGGTGTGAGCTGCCAAAAGCTGCTGTGAGCAGCCATCCAGAGGCCAACAACAAATCTGCCTTACCAGGAAGAGTGCAATGACAATACCAACATAGGCCAGTGAAGCGATGTCCTCCACAACTAGACTGAAGAACAAAAGGACAGCAACTTGTCTGTTGCCCTTCCTAGGTTCCCCTCCCGCAATTCCCCAGTAAAATCTTTAAAAAAAATAGGTCAACAAAAATGAATAAAATCCTCCCTCCCATTCTCTCTCTCAGTCACATGTATTCATACACACACAAAATACACACTCATACATACAACACCAAGCAAAGATGTATAGTATAAAGAACACCGGTGTTAAAGCGAGACATAGATGAATGCATAAAGAAGATGTAGAAAAGCTGTGATATATATGTATACAATTGAACATTATTATTCAGGCATAAAAAAAAAGAAATCTTGCCACTTGCAACAACATGGAGGACCTAGAGGGAATTATGCTATGTGAAATTAAGTCAGAGAGAGAATGGCAAATGATTTCACTTACATGTGGAATCTAAAAAATAAAACAAAACAAATGAACAAATAAAACACAATAGAAACAGACTCACAGATATAGAAAAGAAACTGATGGTTGTCAGAGGGGAGATGGGTGGATGAAATGGGTGAAAGGGAGAAGGAGACTAAGAGGTAAAACCTCAAGTTAGGGGGAACAAAAAGTAACAGGGATATAATGCACAGCACAGGGAAAATAGTCAATATTATCATAACTTTTTATAGTAATGGATAATTACTAGACTTATTGTGATAATCACATCATAAGGAGTAAAAATGTCAAATCACTATGTTGTACACCTAAAACTAATCAAATATTGTATATCAATTATATTTTGATTAAAAATGAATAAATAGGGCCGACCAAGTGGCGCGTTGGTTAAGAGTTGGCTTGGGACACCAGCTCTGAGCAGCAGAGCCCTGGTTCGGATCGCACATGCAGGTCAGTGACGTTGAGCCCTCCACAGCTAAGATGGTGAACAACAGCACCACCTGGGGCTGGGCTGCCGTGAGTCACCGGGGACGGTGTAGGCTGCACTGGGGCTGGCAGGCAGCTGGTGTGCGCTTTTGTGAGCTGCCGTGAGCCACTGTGAGTGGCCGTCCAATGGCTGGCGAGCGACTGCTTCACCCACGAAGAGCACAATGATAATACCAACATGGGCCAGTGAAGCAAAGTCCTCCACAACTAGACTGAAGAACAAAAGGACAGCAACTTGTCTGTTTCCCTTCCCCAATTCCCCAACACTGTTCCCCTCCCTCAGTTCCCCAATAAAATCTTTAAAAAAAATTTTAAAAAAAATGAGTAAATAAATAAAGTGAGACACAGCTTTGGTTTAAATTTCAGCTCTGCCATTTTAAGGCCTGTGTGACTATGAACAAATTATTTAACATTTCTAAGTTCTTGCTTTCACACTCATAAGACAAGTATCCTTGAATCCACCTTCTTGGCTTGTTGTGAGAATTAAAGACATTTCGTGAAGAGCTTAGTTAGCATGATGCTGACATAGTAGGCACACAACAGTGGCATAAATTATGACAAGAAAATATATGATCATTATTGAAAGGATGAGCATATGTGGACATTCAGAAACATCAACGTCAGTAATTTCAGAAATTGGAGCATCCTTAAGAATTGGAAAATTTACTATTTTTAGGTTAACTGAGGTAATCCTTTTAATTATTTATCATATACTTTAAAGTTATCACCAGTGAGCTTGATAAAGAATATTATGCTATCACTTCAAATAAATATTTATTTAGCATTCATACCATAAAGTCCAAAACTATGTGGGATATAACAAAAGATGGCATGATCCTATCCTCAATAAGCTCACAAGAAACCCAAACCATATGACAGTATATTAAGTGGTATTTAAAATACAAGTTCTAAAAAGAAATATGCCAAAATACAGGCATAAAAAGTAGAACAATGGTTGTCAGGGGCTGAGTAGAAGGGAGGAATGAGAGTTATGGTTTATGGATACAGAGTTTCAGTTTTACAGGATGAAGAGTGCTAGAGATGAATGGTGGTGATGGTAGCAAAACCTGAAGAATGTATTAATACCACCGAACTTAAACTAAAAAATGATCAAGATGGTACCTTTTATGTTATGTGTCTTTAACCACAATATTTTTAAATTGAAAGTACAAAAACAAAAGAAAGGTGCAGAAAGTAGACTAATCTGAAAATAAAATAATGAAAACAGTTACACAATAAATTTCTACAAAGATCTTTAAATGCATTACAAATTTCGCACTTACCTTCTTCATATTTAAAATGGTAACATTTTCCAAGCAACAATACAGGGGAATTTCTACTAAAATATGTCTTTGTTTTCAACACCCAACCTAAACAAGAAAAGAGAAAAATTGTTTTACAATGAAAGGATTACAGACTAAAAGTTCAGGAGCATTTTCTTTTATTTAATTTCAAATCATCAATTTTCAACTATGGGGCCAGCAGAGTGGCTCAGTTGGTTAAAAGCTTGCTCAAGAGTGCAAGCCTTGAGCAACAGGGTCGCCGGTTCAATTCCCAACCCGAGCTGAGCTGCCACTGAGCTGCCAACAGGTGGCAAGAAGGCTCAGCTAAAAAAAAAAAAAAAAAAAAAAATTTTCAACTATGGGTGTACATTTTTTGCAAGAGTATCAAAATATTTGGACAATGAAGTGAAATACAGGCCATTTATGCTACTTTCAAGTACAGTTAAGTATTTTAACTATATTCTATCCACTTAAAGAACATAAGAGAAAAAATTTGAATTTATTTTCAAACAGGTCACAATGTTCTTATAGTATAAAATTTAAAAGGTACGAATTGTACTCCAGTTTCCCTGATACCAACCTCTTTTTCCAAAATCAACAAATGTTATCAATTTCTCGTATTTCCTTCTACCTTAGATAATTAAAAGATTTAAAGTATTTGAATATTCCAAGAAGTAATTTAGATAAAAGATCACACAGTAGGGCCGGCCGAGTGGCTCAGTTGGTTAAGAGCTCGCTGAGTGCAAGCTGAGCTCTGAGCAACAGCTGTTCCAGGCCAGCCCGAGCTGAGTTGCCGTTGAGCTGCCAACAGGTGGCAGGATGGCTCAGCTAAAAAAAAAAAAAAAAAAAAAAAAAAAAAAAAGATCACACAGTATACTAGTGCTTAAGATAAAAGTTGATCTCTTAAATTTCCGAGGCAAATCTGTTATAACTCCATCATGTTCACCAAATGAAAGCTTTCAGACATGCTCTTCTCAGTTTTCCACCCCCCAATGCCCAATCCCCAAGTTTAGTTGCAAACCCTAATTCTTCTAATTTTTTACCTACTAAACCTTCTATGACTGAAAGGTAGTAAGTAACCTTTTGGCTTTTTATGGTGCTGTTCATTAATAGTTCTCAATTTCCTGAGAAAAGCACTTGCCCATTACATTCCTGAAAAGTCCCAAGTATATGAAATTCCTGGCTGCTAATGGATGGCTTAAAAGCAGCCCCTAGCAGAAGATACGAAGAGACATTTCTCTAAAGAGGACATACAGATGGCCAACAGGCATAGGAAAAAAAGTTCAACCTCACTGGTCATTAGGGAAATGCAAATAAAAACCACCATGAGATAACCACCTCACTCCAGTCAGAATGGCTATCATCAATAAATCAACAAACAACAATTGCTGGCGGGGCTGTGGGGAAAAGGGGACCCTGCTGCACTGTTGGTGGGATAGCAGATTGGTGCAGCCACTATGGAAGTCAGTATGGAGGTATCTCAAAGAACTGGAAATAGAGCTACCGTTTGACCCAGCAATTCCACTCCTAGGTATTTATCCTGAGAAAGCCAAGACACTTATTCAAAAAAAGTTATGCACCCCTATGTTCATAGCAGCACAATTTACAATAGCTAAGGCTTGGAAACAACCAAAATGCCCATCAGTAGATGACTGGATTAAGAAACTGTGGTATATTTATACATTGGAGTATTACTCCGCTATAAAGAAGAATGAAATCGTACCATTTGCAATGATATGGATGGACCTAGAGACTATTATGTTAAGTGAAATAAGTCAGTCAGAGAAAGACAAATACCATATGATCTCACTCATATGTAGAATCTGAAAAACTGTATGAATGAGCAAAGTACACAGAAACTGTCTCATAGATATAGAGGAAAAATCAGGGTTGCTAATTGGGAGGGAAATGGGGATGAGGGAGAAGGGGAAGGGATTAGACAGCAAAAACAGGAAACTACAATATTGCCACTGGGATATGGAAAACAGTTTGGGGAATATAATTAATAATGTTGTAAATATTCTGTGGAATGTCAGATGGTCATTGTTAGGGAGACCATTTCATGGATGGAGTACAGGTTTGATCACTGCACTGTATAACTAAAGCGGAGGTTGTATACCTACTGTAACTGAATATATATAGATAGTCACGGGATGTGGATTATACTGTGGAAGAGAGTCAGAGGAAGAATAACAGATATATATGATATGGGGGGGAGTGGGGTGGCGAATCGGGGGTGGGGGGTTGTCACTTTGAGGGATAAAATGTATAACTATTGCACTGTGTTGCACACCTGAAACTAATTAAAAATAAATAAATCAATTTTTAAAAAAAGCAGCCCCTAAAATATAAGAGCATATAAATAGAAAGAATCTGAAATTGGGAGTCAACAGAATTAGGATTAGTCTTAAATAAGACTACCTGCCATTTATATTTAACCGAGTTGTTGCAAAATTCAAAATGAATGATTTTTATGAAAGTGGTCCCTAACTTACTATAATACAAATAAATATAAAGAATAAATTAAAATATGTATTTATAATAAAGATGATGCAAGAATCTGAATTCGGTGGTGAAAAAGAAAGAATGGAAAGTCAAATATACTAATTAAGCTTTCATTAAGCTTCACTTGGGTTACTGCAATACTTTGCAAATGGTTTGTCTGCCATTGGTCTTTCCCCGCACTAGCACATGCCACATATCACTGCCAAGTTCATCTCCCTGTGGCTCAGCTTTGATTAGATCACTCAAAACCCATCCACAGAGACACATTACTTACCAGATTTATTAAGAACTTCTCAGTGATACTAAAGACTTTCCACAATATGATACAAACTATCTTTACAATTATCTTTTCCACTACTTTTCACCTATACTCAAAGTGGGCTTTCTCTCTGACTCCTCCTATTTCATGACAAAAATATCTTCCCCAGTATCAGTTCATCTAAATCCTACTTCTTCTTCTGGTTCAAACATGCACGTTTAAGCCATTTTTTTCCTTTTCCCACCTGGTCCTGATACTCTTCTTTGAACTCCAATGGGAAATTAATATTTACTGGCCATCTGTTGTATACCAGGAACTAGGCTAGGTGTTTTACAGACATTATTTCTTAGAAATACTATTAGCACCATAACAGAATGATTCTAATCCCCAAAACTGTAACAACCTCCTCCACCCAAAGCAAATCCTACGAATTTCATAAAAACAACCTCAAATAAAAAGAAACAACCTTGGTTCCGGTAAGATGGCGGAATAGACGGACGCTCTCCGAACTGCCTCCCAGGATCACATCAAAATTACAATAATTTATGCAACATTTAACCTCGGGAGTCCCCTGAACATTAGATGAACAGAACCTCTAAACGAAGGACCTAAAGAGGAGGCCACGTCAAGTCTGGTAGGAGGGGCGACAACAAGAGAGGGCAAGCCCTGTGAGGGACGCCCCAGCTGTGTGGGGAGGCTTCTCCGGTTGGGGGAGAGACCCTCCGGCCCCACACCGAGCTCACTAGCCCAGAGTTGCTTTGCCAGGAAGAGGAATTCGATAGTGGGCAGTAGAAATTAGTGAGGACTCTCTTTGCTCGACTCGGTGAGGCTGGGAGCAGCTGGAGAACCAGTGGGGCCGGCGCACGGGTTCGCTCGCTGGCGAGCACTCACCCGGTTCTTGTCAGAGGAAGTGGCTGCATGAGCTGGGCCCAGAAGCCTGTCGGGAGGGACTGAACTGAGCACCTTTGGTACAGAAACTGGAGGTTTTGGGATTGTTGTTCCACTGGTGCGTAGCTTGCACACGAGCAGTGTACAGGAGGCCGCCATTTTTTCAGGGTTGGGCCCTCCCACGGAGGGTCAGAGCTGGGATCCCATTGGTCTGGTGAACTTGGTGCAGGAGTGCGTGCGTGTGTGAGTGCGTGCGTGCGTGCGCATGCGGCCTTGGATTCCCACCCTCTGCCCTGCTTGTGTTGCGTTGCCAGGGAAACGCCTGGAGGGTGCCCTCCGACTACATCAGGCTGCTCACTAAGACACAGGAGTGCGCAAGCGGCCTTGGGTCCCCACCCTCCGCCCTGTTTGTGCTGCATTTCCAAAGAAACACCGGGCGGGTGCCCTTCAGCTGCATCAGGCTGCTCACTGAGACGCAGGAGTGCATAAGCCGCCTTGGATCCCCACCCTCCGCCCTGCTTCAGCTGTGTTGCCAGGGAAATGCAGGGCGGGTGTTCTCCAGCTGCATCACTCTGTTCACTGTGACTCAATAGCAGACAACCTGCAACAACCTGTGAAGGTTTTTTTTTTTTTTTTTTTTTAGGGAGTGAGCACGATTCCAGAGCATACAGCAGCTAATTGTGGAAAGCTCACTGCAACCCTGAGAAAGTGGTCTGCAGATTAAAGAGGACAGAGAGCACCCCTACCTCTTTTCTTTTTTTTTTTCCTTTCTTCTTTTTTTTCTTTTTTCTTTTTTCCTTTCTCTTCTTTCTAGGTGATCTATCTAATACATCGAAGCATTCACAGAACGACAGCCAGAATGAAAAAACAAAGAAACATGTCCCAAGTAAAAGATCAGAAGAAAACTCTAGAAATGGAACTAAATGAAACAGAGGTATCCAAACTTTCAGAGAAAGAGTTTAGAACACTGATGATAAGAATGTTTAAGGAACTTAGCAAGGACATAAAGCAAGATAGGGAAACCATAAAAAACAACCTGTTAGAACTAAAGAATACAATAACTGAAATGAAGAACACACTGGAAGGAATCACCAGTAGAGTAGATGAAGCAGAGGAGCGGATCAGTGAATTAGAAGACAAAATAGCAGAAATCACCCAGCTGGAACAACAAAAAGAAAAAAGAATAAAAAAGAATGAAAATAGTTTAAGAGACCTCTGGGACAACATGAAACGCAGCAATCTTCGCGTCATAGGAACACCAGAAGGAGAAGAGAAGAAGCAAGGGATTGAGAATGTATTTAAAGAAATAATGACTGAAAACTTCCCTACCATGGTGAAGGAAATCGACATACAAGCCCAGGACGTACAGAGAGTTCCTAACAGGCTGAATCCAAACAGACCCACACCAAGACACATCATAGTAAAAATGGCAAAGGTTACAGACAGAGACAGAATCCTAAAAGCAGCAAGAGAAAGACAGCAGGTTCCATATAAAGGAACTCCTATAAGACTAACATCTGACTTTTCTTCGGAAACTCTGCAGGCCAGAAGGGAATGGCAAGAGATATTCAAAGATATTTATATTCAAAATAAAGGTCTACTACCAAGATTGCTCTACCCAGCACGGCTATCACTTAAAATTGAAGGAGAGATAAAGAGCTTCTCAGAAAAGAATAAGCTTAAGGAGTTCATTACCACCAAACCAGCATTGCAGGAAATGTTAAAAGGGCTTTTTTAAACAGAAGAAAGGGAAAACAAGCTAACGCAGGAAGACAAGAAATACAAATAACAAAATGGCAATAAATATACACCTATCAGTAATTATCTTAAATGTGAATGGGCTAAATGCTCCAATCAAAAGACACAGAGTGGCTGATTGGATAAGAAAACAGGACCCATGCATAAGCTGTCTACAACAGACTCATCTCAGATCAAAAGACACACATAGACTGAAAGTAAAGGGATGGAATAAGATATTTCATGCAAATGGAAATGAGAAAAAAGCTGGAGTAGCAATACTTATTTCGGACAAAATAGACTTTAAAATGAAGACTACAATAAAAAACAAAGAAGGGCACTACATAATAATAAAGGGATCAATTCAACAAGAGGACATAACCCTAGTAAACATCTATGCACCCAATATAGGAGCTCCTAAATATATAAAACAGATTCTGACAGACATAAAGGCAGACATCAACAGTAACACTACCATAGTAGGGGACTCCAACACCCCATTGTCACCAATGGACAGATCCTCCAGACAGAAAATCAACACGGACATAGTGGCCTTAAATGACACTTTAGACCAGCTGGATTTAATTGATATTTTTAGAGCATTTCACCCCAATGCTACAGAATATACATTCTTCTCAAGTGCCCATGGAACATTCTCCAAGATAGACCACATGTTAGGCCACAAAACAAGTCTCAACAAATTTAAGAAGATTGAAATCATATCAAGTGTCTTCTCTGACCACAATGCTATGAAACTAGAAATCAATTACAAGAAGAAATCTGGAAAGCTTACAAATACATGGAAGCTAAATAACATGCTTCTAAATAGTGAGTGGGTCAAAAATGAGATCAAGGAGGAAATCAAAAGATACCTCGAGACAAATGAAAATGAAAACACCACGACCCAAAATTTCTGGGATGCAGCAAAAGCAGTCCTAAGAGGGGAGTTCATAGCAGTGCAGGATTACCTAAAGAAGGAAGAAAAATCTCAAATCAACAGACTCTCTACACCTAAGGGAACTCAAAAAAACCCAGCAAAACAAGCCTAACGGGAGCATAAGGAAGGAAATAATAAAGACCAGAGCAGAAATAAATGAGATAGAAAACAAAAAAACAATACAAAAGATCAATGAAACCAAGAGTTGGTTTTTTGAAAAGGTAAACAAAATCGACAAACCCTTAGCACAACTAGCCAAGAAAAAGAGAGAGAGGACCCAAATTAATAAAATCAGAAATGAAAGAGGAGAAGTGACAACAGACACCACAGAAATACAGAAAATTTTAAGACAATACTATGAGCAACTATATGCTAACAAATTCGACAATCTTCGAAGAAATGGATAAATTTCTAGAAGCATACAATCTACCAAGTCTGAACCAAAAAGAAACAGAAAGAAACTCTGAACAGACTGAATACTGCCAAAGAAATTGAATCAGTAATCAACGATCTTCCAACCAATAAAAACCCTGGACCAATGGCTACACAGGTGAATTTTACAAAACATTCAAAAAAGAATTAGTACCTATTCTCCTCAAACTATTCCAAAAAATATAGAAGGAGGGAAGGCTCCCAAACTCTTTCTATGAAGCCACTATCACCCTGATTCCTAAGTCAGACAAAGATATTACAAAAAAGGAAAACTACAGGCCAATATCACTAATGAACATAGATGCAAAAATTCTCAACAAAATACTAGCAAACCGAATTCAGCATCTCATTAAAAAGATCATACACCACGATCAAGTGGGATTCATTCCTGGTATGCAAGGCTGGTTCAATATCCGCAGAGCAATTAACGTAATACATCACATTAACAAAATGAAAAATAAAAATCATACGATCATATCAATAGATGCAGAAAAGGCATTTGACAAAATCCAGCAGCCCTTTATGATAAAGACTCTTAACAAAGTGGGAATAGTGGGATCATACCTCAGCATAATAAAGGCCATATATGATAAGCCCACAGCAAACTTCATTCTCAATGGGGAAATGCTGAAAGCTTTCCCCTTAAGATCAGGAACAAGACAAGGCTGCCCGCTTTTACCACTTCTATTTAACATAGTTCTGGAAGTTCTAGCCACAGCAATCAGACAAGAAAATGAAATAAAAGGCATCCAAATTGGAAAAGAGGAAGTAAAATTGTCATTATATGCAGATGACATGATACTATATAGAGTGAATCCCAAAGACTCCACCAAAAAACTGCTAGAACTGATACACGAATTTGGTAAGGTAGCAGGATACAAAATTAATATTCAGAAATCAGTGGCATTTCTATACACCAATAATAAACTATCAGAAGAAGAAATCAGGAATTCAATCCCTTTTACAATTGCTTCAAAAACAATAAAATATCTAGGAATCAATTTAACTAAAGAAGTAAAAGACCTGTACTCACAAAATTATGAGACACTGAAGAGAGAAATCAAAGAAGATACAAACAAATGGAAATACAGTCACGGGATGTGGATTATACGGTGGAAGGGAGTCAAAGGAATTGTAATAGATAGTATGATATGGGCGGAAGGAGTGGGAGGGGAGAATTGGGGGAGGGGGGTTGTCACTTTGAGGGGTAAAAAGTATAACTATTGCACTTTGTTGTACACCTGAAGCTAATTAAAAGTATATATTAATTATTTTAAAAAAAAAAGAAACAACCTTTAAGGAGAAAGAAATGTCTCTCTTTCTTCCTTTCCTATTTTTTACCCTCTGTTTACCCTCTCTTGCCAGTCACCAGTCCTTCCTCAAGAAAAGAAAAGTTGTGAATCTAATTGGTCAGAGCCTGAGGCACTGCAAGGGTCCACATTTCACACCAGCACAGATTTATAGGGCTTTGAAGTTCAAGGCGTAAGCACACCAGAAGCAAGCATGAAGAAACTTTCTGGGGTGAAGGAAATTTTCAATATATTGACTGGATTGTTAGTTTCACAAGTGTATATATGTGTCATACTCTGTAAATTGAATACTTGAGATCTGTTCATTGCACTTTGTTAATTTTCCCTCAATTACAAAAATAAAAATAAAAATGAAGAGATGAACTAGGACACTGTTTCAGTTATATATTCCTATTTAACAAACCACTCCAAAACGTAACAATTTAAAATAACAATTTTGTTTCTTATTTCACAGAGTTCTGCGGGTTGCCTGGGCTCAACTGAGCAGCTGTCCTACTGGTTGCACTTGGAGTCTCCAATGTAGTGGAATTCAGACAGAGAAGCTCAACCGAGACACTGAGTTGGCTGGCACCTTCTGTCTTACGTAGTCTCATGGTCTTTCTTCTTCATGTGGCCTCTCCAGGTGATTTCCCCTGCAGGGTACCTAACCTGGTTATGTGACAGTTAAGAGCTCCAAACAGAGCAACAAGTTGTTTCTTTATAGCTGGGCCTAGAACTGATAAACCTCATTTCTATTTCATTCTATTGGCTAATGTGAGGCACAGGGCAGCCCAGCTTCAATCAGAAAAAAGAGACAACACAAGATGTGATTCACTGAGAACCATCTTTGGAGACTAGCTACCATAAACAGAATGTTCCAAAAAAACTTATATTCCATTAAGTCAGTGACATGAAAACCATAAATAAGGCTTTCAAAGATGCAACAAGCCAAAGAGTACAGAGATATAGAGATGATAATTTTCTGGAGGATCAGAACACACCCAGGAGGATGATTTACTTATTAATATTTTAAAAGGAAGTCAAGGGCCCGCTGAGTGGCGCAGTGGTTAAGCGCTGGCTTGGGAAGCCAGCGGCCCCGGTTCGGGTCCCACATATGAGGGCCAGTGACACTGTCCTCAAAAAAAAAAAAAAAAAAGGAAGTCAAGCTTACATACCTCATAAAGTCATGACAATCAAGGGAGGAAAAAAAGGTAAAACTGAAACACTTTTTCAACAGAGTAAAGTCCAATATCTTTTAAATCTTAAGTGCTATGCCATTTTGAGTTCCATCTTCAACATATTGTAATATTGACACTGATTTAAAAAAAAAAAAAATCCAGGCCGGCCAAATGGCACATTGGTTAAGAGTTGGCTGGGGACACCAGCGGCCCGGGTTTGGATCCCACATATGAGGGCCAGTGATACTGCCCTCTACAGCTAACAACAGCTCCACCTGGAGCTGGGCTGCAAGCCCTGGCGGCGACGGTGTAGGCTGCAGCCCCTGCTGCAGTGGGCTGCCATAGGCTACAGTGAGTGGCCAGCAGGCAGCGGTGAGCAGCTGGCAGCCAGCGTGAGCTGCCAATAGCTGCGGTGAGCGACCATCCAGAGGCCAGTGACCGATATGCCTCATCTGGGAAGAGTGCAATGACGATACCAACATGGGCCAGTGAAGCAATGTCCTCCACAACTAGACTGAAAAACAAAAGGACAGCAACTTGTCTGTTCCCCTTCCCCCAATTCCCCAACGCTGTTCCCCTCCCCCAATTCCCCAATAAAATAAATAATAATAATAATAATCCTAACTTATGTTCACTGTATTTAGAAATCAGTAAGACTGGGGAGCAAGACAGGCTGGGTTTGAATACCAGTTTCAAGACTTACTAGACAGGTAACTTTGAATATATCACTTAATCTCAGTTTTCTAACTTAACAAAAAAAAAAAAAAAAGGAATACCTCAGAAAGATATGAGATTTATTTTTTTTCTATTTATTTACTTATTTTTCTTTTAAAGCTAAGCCATCCTGCCACCTGTTGGCAGCTCTGCGGCAGCTCAGCTAGGGCCAGGAATTGAACCGGGGACCCTGTTGCTCAGGGTTTGCACTCTTGAGTGAGCTCTTAACCAACTGAGCCACTCAGCAGGCCCCTAGACATGAGATTTTTAAGTCTCAGAAAGATACCTCAGAAGAAAATGAAATTAAATGAGAAAGTACATAAGTTATCTACAACATGCTTCTTCATCTCCAATTTGTTTCTATCTGAAGTAGGATTCCAAACTACCAAAAGATCCTTACTAGATTTGTTTGTAACTAGGTTAAAAATAAGGGGCTGATGGGCCGGCCAAATGGCGCGGTGGTTAAGCGCTGGCTTGGGAAGCCAGATGGCCCCGGTTCGGGTCCCACATATGAGGGCCAGTGACGCTGCTCTCAAAAAAAAAAAAAAAAAAAAAAGATAAGGGGCTGAGGGTACTTCTAGGAGAAAGTCATAGGTATCAGTGTGTGAACTTTATACTGTCTATTCAGAAGTCTATTTTGCTTGCTTCATGGTTCATACATGAGGTTACCTGAAGTTGAGTCTAAAATGGAAGTATTACCATTACCTGAATAATTCTATCTGCTTTGGAATGTTTAAGAAAAAAAAAGGGGGCCGGCAGAGTGGCGCATTGGTTAAGCGCTGGTTTTGGGATGCCAGCGGCCCCGGTTCGGATCCCACATGAGGGCCAGTGACACTGCCCTCTACAGCTAACAACAGCTCCACCTGGAGCTGGGCTGTGCGAGCCCCGGTGATGGTGTGGGCTGCAGCCCCTGCTGCAGTGGGCTGCCATAGGCTGCAGTGAGTGGCCCGCAGCCAGCATGCGTGGCTGGCAGCCAAGCGTGAGCTGCCAATAGCTGCGATGAGCAACATCCAGAGGCCAGCGACCGATCTGCCTCATCCGGGAAGAGCGCAATGACGATACCAACAGTGAAGCAACATCCTCCGCAACTAAACTGAAGAACAAGAAGACGGCAACTTGTCTGTTCCCCTTCCCCGATTCCCCAACGCTGTTCCCCTCCACCAATTCCCCAATAAAATCTTTAAAAAAAACAACAAAAAAAAAAGGACCACATAGTTTTCTTGAATCTCGAAGCAATATTTATGGTGATATCTGGCTCTTTCTTCAGGAAATATTCTTATCTCCATTCCTTACAGAAATATTTCATTCAACAATAAACTCAAGGACTTGTCAATGATTTAAGGGAGATGATACATTTCTTGAAATATTTCTTTGGATTTATACAATGTTTAAATCATGATACTTACTATATTTCATGTTGTTCCAAGCAGATATAAATTTAGTTTTTATCTTGTCAACTTCTTCTGTTCCTGTGGCCTCCATATTCAAATTCTAAAGAAAAAGCCATCACTTGACTGCATTCTTCTGTAGAATTTAATCTTCTGTACTGAATATAAGAAAAAAAAGAAAAAGAATAAGTACATATTATATAGTATAATACCTGCTAAATTATTTAAGTGCTTAAATAAAATTTGAACTGGAAATGCACATACCAGTTTCTCATTTTACAGAACAGAATATATTCTATAAATACTTTAATTACAAAAAAACATTTAAAACCAAATCTAGAAATTATCACACAAAATCAAACAATAATCTCCCCCAGGTACTCACAATTAAAAACAATAAATTAACTTAGTAACACAGCTCAGCTTTGGTGCTTGTGAAAATATCCAAGATTTGTTTTACTTGTAATTAGAGAAGGTGATTTGAAATCTTTTAAAACAAGATGACTATTTTCAAAATGAAGGCTTCCACTCATATTGATTAAGTCATTCCCTTCACATAAGACCTAATTATTTTGTTTTATTTTTTAAATTAAGGTAATTCTTACATTTCATTCCTACCTCAATACTGCAGTATTTTTTGTTTGTTAAAGAGAATGGCTTAAATTTACAACAGAAAATGTTTTCTGACTTTAAAATAAGAACAAATGTAGCTCATAGGTGTTTGTTTTATAACTGACTTGAGGGAAAATTGAGCTGTGTGTTATAATATAAAAAAGGAACAAATTATAACTGAAAATGCTTCAGCTTTTTTGCAATAATTCACAGACAGTTTACTTTTCAAGAAAAGATGCTGCACAGAACATTACCCTTTTAGGGTTATAAATATCTACTTAAAAAGGATTGATGCATTCATTTCTCTAACAGTAGACATTCCATTTAATAATATGTATTAAAACCTACTAATTATACATTTTAGAGTTGAGGCAGGAGACAGCATGGTACATTGGAAGAATTTAAACAAGCCAATGTGACAAGAGCACAGAAAGTCCAAAAAAGTGGCATGAAATATAGCTATAGGACTACATAGAGGCACACAAACCTTGTAGACCATGCTAAGAATTTCCTTTTTTATTTTCTTAAAGATTTCATTGGGGTATAGGGGGAGGGGAACAACACTGGGGAATCGGGGAAAGGGAACAGACAAGTTGTTGTCTTTTGGTTCTTCAGTCTAGTTTTGGAGGACGTCGCTTCACTGGCCCATGTTGGTATTGTGATCATTGCGCTCTTCCCAGGTGAGGCAGTCGGTTGTGGGCCCTTGGATGGCCGCTCAAAGCAGCTCATGCCAGCTCACACCAGCTGCTGGTCGCTCATGCTGGCTGCCGGCCACTCACGCTGGCCCTCGGTAACTCACAGCAGCCCAAGCTCCAGGTTGAGCCGTTGATCACCATCTTAGCTGTAGAGGGCGCAGTGTCACTTGCCCATATGGGATCCAAACCGGGCCCTGCTGCTCAGAGCTCACACTCCCAAGCCAACTTTTAACCAACGAGCCACTGGGCTGGCCCAAGAATTTTCTTAATCCTAAGAGCAACTGGTTTCAAACAGAAATACCAGAATCAGGTTCTGTGGGTTTCTCTGACTTCAGTAGCAACAAAGAGAATAAACTGAAAAGGGACAAGAGTAGGTAGTGGGAGTTTACTTCTATTGCACAAGACTCAGAGAGAAATGATAGCTTGGACTGGAGCAGTGGAGATGGAAAGATATGGACATATGAGGAAACATGTCAAAAATGCAATAAGTCTTTGTGCTAAATGGATGTGGAAGGTGAGAAACAGGGACAGGTCAAGGATACACCCAGGTTCCTGGAGTGGAAAACTAAATAAATTGTGCCAATCATTGAACCAGGGAACATTAAGAGAGGGGCCGGTAAGAGAGAGAACATCCTGAATTTGATTTATGTGGAGTTTAAGATGCCTCTAAGAGATAAAGAATTAGTATTTATTTAATCATTTGATAAATTATTGCCAGGCACTATTCTAGGCAATACAGATAAAGCTTAGAACAAAGCAGTGAAATACAGCAGGTCCTCAAATAAAGTAGTCTCGTTGAATGATGTTGGAACTTAACTTATATCCATTAGCCTATGAGAAAATTGGTTTCATTATATGTTATTTCACTTAAAATTAAAGAACCTATCGACAACATGAAGTGAGGACTTACTGTACTTGCTATCATGGACCATACATTCTAGACATATTCTAGAGAGGAGATCTAGGCTGTTGGATATATAGATGTGGAGTTCAAAGGTGAGGTCTGGGCTAGAGCTATTAATTTGAGGCTTGCTGGTGTACAAATGAAAATTAAACTACAAACATGTTCCTCCAGGTCTTTTCCTCGTTCATGTTTGCACCCCCAGCCTTGAGGATGAATTTCAAGGTCCTTCATGAAATGACGTCTGCCCACTTCCTTGGCTTCCTCCTTGCCACTCCCTCACATGCACCATGTACTGAAGGCATTTTTTTTTTTATAAGTATAGCTATCCCAACTTTCTTTTGGTTTCCATTTGCATGGAAAACTTTTTTTTTTTTAAGATTTTATTGGGGAATTGGGGGAGGGGAACAGACAAGTTGCTGTCTTTTTGTTTTTCAGTCTAGTTGCGGAGGACGTTGCTTCACTTGGCCCATGTTGGTATCGTCATTGCATTCTTCCTGGATGAGGCAGATCGGTCGCCAGCCTCTCGATGGTCACTCATCGCAGCTATTGGCAGCTCAAGCTGGCTCCCAGCCGCTCACTCTGGCTGCCAGCCACTCACTATAGCCTATGGCAGCCCACTGCAACAGGAGCTGCAGCCTACACCATTGCCAGGGCTTGCACAGCCCAGCTCCAGGTGGAGCTGTTGTTAGCTGTGGAGGGCAGTGTCACTGGCCTTCATATGTGGGATCCGAACCGGGGCCGCTGGCATCCCAAAACCAGCTTTTAACCAATGCGACACTCGGCCGGCCCCTGAAGGCATTTTTAATACTAATGTTAAAGCTTCTGAAACTTGCCATGCTGTCTGATGCCTACATGTTTTTGCATGTGTTGTTCCCTCTACCTAGAATGCTTTCTTGGCTCACTCTTGCTTTTTGACTACCTTATTGTTATGAGTCGCTAACACCCAGCTAAAGTTTCACTTTCTCTGGTAAGATTCGTAAGAGTTCTACCTTCCTCATATTATATCAAAAAAATATGATGTTTTCATATCACTATTGTCTACCTTTTCCAAATCTTACACAAAGAACACATGAAGTTTTGAGAATTTAAAAAGTTTATTTTTAAAAAGCCACCATGAATCTTCTAAATAGAAAATGTTTAAAATAAGAAACTGTATATGTATGTATTTTCTTCCTAAGTCAGAAAGAAAGTGGACAACAGGGAAGACTCTGGTTCAAACAGTTCCCAACAGCAGCCACCAGGAACACTCTGGACAGTCCTGAGCAAGCGTGTGAAAGTCAAGATGCTTTAAAGTGGAAGGGGGGGAAAGGAGGGGGATGAAGACAAAGTGAGAATTTTGTATGGGGAAAGTCTGTATCTTAGATAATGACTCCTAAATAAATAAATAAATAACCAAGATAAGATGCTGTGACAGATACAGAAATTGAGACAGATATTCATTTTTTTTTTTTTTTTGAGGGCAGTGTCACTGGCCCTCATATTTAGGACCCAAACCGGGGCCACTGGCTTCCCAAGCCAGCACTTAACCACCACACCACTTGGCCGGCCCGAGACAAATATTCTGGACTATTCTGCAAGAATACTTTTGTTGTCATTGTTATACAGAGTAGATGAGAACAATAAAATTATTATCATGAGGTCAAACTAATTAAGCTGTTGCTAATTAATAATTCAGTATAGTTACTTTTCAGATAACTAAAATCGATTTCCAATCTTCTATACAGAGAAACCCACTTTATTTCTATAACAAAATTTAAATGGCTATTTCTAAAAATCCTAACTTTAGAGCAGAGCCAAATTTGAGAAGTGATCCCTTGAACCATGATGGAAAATATTATAAATCAAAACACTTTAAAAAGGAATAACCAGGGCCAGCCGAGTGGCGGGTTGGCTGGGTGTTGGTTTGGGGCATCAGCTCTGAGCAGCAGGGCCCTGGTTCGGATCCCACATGAGGACCAGTGAGGTTGTGCCCTCTACAGCTAAAATGGGGAACAACAGCTCGACCTGGAGCTAAGCTGTTGTGAGTTGCCAGCGGCGGCTGCAGTGGGGCTGGCTGGCAGGTAGCGTGAGCTGCCGTGAGCCACCGAGAGCGGCCGTCCAATGGCCGGCAGGTGACTGCCTCACCGGGGAAGAGAGCAATGATGACACCAACATGGGCCAGTGAAGTGAGGTCCTCTGCAGCTAAACTGAAAAACAAAAGGACAACAACTTGTCTGTTCCCCTTCCGCAACTGCCCAACGCTGTTAACCAAAAATTCCAAATGAGGTTTGTCTTATTGCATATTAAAACACATTATAAATAATAAAGTTTACTAATGGTTAAATTTGTCATTCTTATTAGTAAAACATGACACAATAAAACATAATAGGGAGTACAAAAATAAATTCAAGCTTATTTGAGAATTTAGTACCTGATATGAGATATATTTCACATCAGTGAGAAAAGACGGCTAATTTAATAAATAATGCTAGAATAATAAGCTAGCTAATTATTAAAATAAAGATACCCCACACATTATAAAATCAAGTGAATCAAAGAGTTAAATGCAAATGCAAACATATACCACATGTGCTCATACTACAGAAGTGCTGATTAAAATTATTTTAACAGTCTTGTAGAAAAAGCCTTTCTTAGCATGTATGCAAAACCAGAAGCCCAAAAGGAAAATGTAATTACATAAAAATGAAAATTTCTGTAGTGGAAGAAGAAAAAGAGTATTAACAAGGGTGAGTTACAATTCTTTAATTAGGAAAAAAATTCAATACCTATTATATAAACAAAGGGTTAATGGTCTTAATACACAAAGAGCTCTTATAAATCAGTAAGACAAAGAAAAATTCAATTGGAAAATAAGACAGGCATTCTAAAAGAAAAAAGCCAATAAATATGAAAATATTTTTAACCTTACTAAATCAAAGTTATGCACACTAAAATAATTTTATATTTTTTCATCATCACAAGAGATGAAATTGATGAGGAAACCACCATTTTACATAATTATTTCTCAAATAATAAACTTTAGGTTAGAGAATTTGTCTTGTTTACTATATCTTCACACCTAACAAATCACTGTGGTAATGGACACAACTAACTGCTGATGACTAAATTATGACATGTATACATTATGACATTAATCTGTATTTATCACCATAAAAAGATATCCAGGGAACATCAAAATATGTGAGACAACACTGATAAAACTTCAAGAAAAAATAGATGAATCTATTATGATAGTTGGAGACTTCAACACCTCTCTATCAGAAATGAACAGAACCAGCAGGAAGAAAATCAGTAAAGACACGTTCTTCTCAATTTCACATAAAATATTCACCAAGACTGACCACATTCTGGGTCAAAAACACCCCTTAACAAATTTTAACAGGTAGAAATCATACAATGTCTGCTCTCACCACAATGGAATTACACTAAAAATCAATAATGAAAAGATAGATGAAAAATCCCAAAATACTTGGAGATTAAACAATATACCTCTAAATTATACATGAGTCAAAGAAGAAACCTCAAGGTAAATTTTACAGTATTTTTAACTAAATGAAAATATAACAACAAAATTTATAGGATGCAACAAAGTAGTCCCACAGGGAAATTTAAAGCATTGAATGCATATATTATAAAAGAAGAAAAATCTACAGTCAATAACCCAAGCTTCTACCTTAGGAAACTAGAAAAAAAAGAGCAAATTAAATCTAAGGTAAGCAGAGAAAAAGAAATAATAAAAATTAAGGCAGAAAGAAAGAAATCAAAAGAGAAAAATCAATGAAACCAAAAGCTGGTTCTTTGAAAAGATCAATAAAATCTATAAGCCTCTAGTCAGAATAGCGAGAGAGAGAGAGAGAGAGAGAGAGAGAGAGAGAGAGAGAGAGAGAGAGAAATTACTAATACTACAAATGAAAGAGGAGTCATCACTACAGATCGCATGGACATTAAGCTTCCAAAACAGAAAGCACCAGACCCAGGTGATTTCACTGGTGAATTCTACCAAACATTTAAGGAAGAAATTATACCAATTCTCTACAATTTATTCTAGAAGGTAGAAATAGAGGGAATACTTCCTAACTCATTCTATGAGATCAGCATTACCTAATATCAAAACCGGACAAAAAGATTACAATAGAAAACTACCAAGCAATAGAAACATAGATGCAAAAATCCTCAATATTAGCAAACTGAATTCAACAATGTATAAAAAGAATTACACAACACAACCAAGTGGCATTTATCCCAGGTATGCAAGGCCAGTTCAACATTCGAAAATCAATTAATGTAATACATCAATCATATCAACAGACTAAAGAAGAAAATTACATGATAATATCAATCAATTTAACAAAATCCAACACCTATTTATAACAAAAACTCTTAGCAAACTAGGAAGAAAGGGAAACTTTCTCAACTTGATAAAGAACATCTTCAAAAAACCTACACCTAAGGGCCAGCCGAGTGGCTCAGTTGGTTAGCAGCTCACTCAAGAGTGCGAGCTCAGCTCTGAACAACAGCAGTTCGATGCCCAGCCTGAGCTGAGCTGCCGCTGAACTGCCAACAGATGGCAGGATGGCTCAACTTAAAAAAAAAACAAAAAAAAAAACCTACACCTAACATCATACTTAATGTTGGAAACCAGAAGATTTTCCACTAAGCTCAGGACCAAGACAAGGATATCTATCCCCTCTCATCACTGTTTTTCAATATTGTATATGATGTCCTAGCTAATGCAGTAAGACAAGACAAGACCAGACAAAATAAGACAAGACAAGCAAAGGCATATAGATCAGGAAGAAAAAAAAACAGTCTTTCCACTTTGAGGGCTAAATAGTATAACTATTGCACTGTGTTGTACACCTGAAACAATTTTAAAAATAAATTTAAAAAAAATACTGTCTTTCTTCACAAATTACATGACTGTCTATGGAGACATTTTTAAAGAACTGACCAAAAAAAGGCTCCTGGAACTAATCAATGATAGTAGCAAGATTGTAGGATACAAGGTTAATGTACAAAATCAATCACTTTCCTATATACCAGCAATGAACAAGTGGAAAATTGAAATTAAAAACACATTACCATTCATATAACATTCCCAAAAATGAAATACTTAGGTATAAATTAATTATAATATGTATAAGATCTATATGAGGAAAGCTACAAAACTCTAATGAGAGATATCAATGAAGAACTAAAATGGAGAGATATTTCCATGTTCATGGGCAGGAAGACTCAATATTTTCAAGATATCCGTTCTTCCCAACGTGATCTACAGATTCAATAAAAATCTCAATAAAATCCCAGCTAGTTATTTTGTGGATACTGACAAGCTGATTCTAAGTTTTATATGTGGAGGAAAAAGACCTAGAATAGCCAACATAATATTGAAGCAGAAGAACAAAGTTGGAAGACCGACACTACCCAGCCTCAAAGCTTACTAAAAAGCTACAGTAATCACAATCATATGGTACTAGCAAAAGAACAGGAAAATAGATCAATGGGACAGAATAAAGAGCAGAGAAATAGACCCACATAAATAGAGTCAATTGGTCTTTGACAAAGGTGCAAAGGCAATAATTAAAGTATAGACAGTCTTTTCAACAAATGGTGCTGGAAAAATAGGACATCCACATGGAAAAAAAAAAATGAATCTAGCCACAGACCACACACCCTTCACAAAAATGAACTCAAAATGGATTATAGACCTAAATGTGAAACAAAGAACATTAAAGTCCAAGAAGGCCTAAATGACCTTGAGTAAAGCAATGACTTTTTAGATACAACACCAAAGCACTATCCCTGAAAGAAATAACTGACAAGCTGGATTTCATTGAACTTAAAAACTTCTGCTCTGAGAAAGACAATGTCAAGGGAATGAAAAGACAAGCCACAGCCTGGGAGAAAAACCTTTGCAAAAGACACATTTGACAAACGACTGTTATCCAACATATACAAAGAACTTTTAAAATTCAAAAATAAGAAAATGAACAACCCAATTTAAAATGGGGCCAAAGACCCTCTCTTTCCCTCCTGCCAAGGAATAGAGTGGAGGCGGAGTCTTGGGTGCATTCAAGATTCGGTTTCACAGGTAGCCCACTGGCACGCCCAGGAAGGCATTGCTGCTGGAGGCATAATGGATGTTAACACTGCTTTATAAGAAGTGCTGAAGACCTCCCTCATCCATGAGGGCCTAGCACATGAAATTTGCAAAACTGCCAAAGCCTTAGACGAGAGCCAACCCCATCTTTGTGTGCTTGCATCCAAGTGAGATGAACCTCTAGTTGGTGGAGGCACTCTGTGATGAACACCGAATCAAACCTAATTAAGGTTGATGACAACAAGGAGCTAGGGGAATGAGTAGGCCTCTGTGAAATCGACAGAAAGGGGAAACCCCGTAAAGTGGTTGGTAGCATCTGTGTGGTGGTTAAGGGCTACGACAAAGTGTCTTAGGCCAAGGATGTCATCGAGGACATCCTTGCAAGGACGTCAAATGCAAGAAATGAACAAATACTTTGGCTTTTGTTTTTTCAATAAATAAATAAATAAAAATGAGTCAATGACCTTAATAGATACCTCACCAAAGAAAATACACAGATAGCAAGTAGTCATATGATGCTTCACATCATATGTTATCAGGGAAAACAAATTAAAACAATAACGAGATACCACTACATACTATTAGAATGGCCAACGTCCAAATCACTGACACCACCAAATGCTGACAAGGTTGTGGAGCAATAGGTCCTCTCATTCATTGCTGGTAGAAATTCAAAATGCCACAGCTGCTTTGGAAGACATTTTGGCAGTTTCTTATAAAACTAAACATACTCTTAGCATAGGATCCAGCAATTGTACTCATGGTATTTACCCAAATGAAATGAAAAGTTATATCCACACAAAGACCTGCATTTGAATGTTTACAGCAGTTTTATTCATAATTGCCAAAACCTAGAAACAATCCTATGATACCTAACATGTCTTCCAGTAAGTGAATGGATAAATAAACAGTGGTACATCCAGCCAATGGAATACTATTCAGCACTAAAAAGAAATGAGCTTCCAAGCCATGAAAAGGTATCAAGGAAAACCAAATGTATATTACTAAGAGAAAGAAGCCAGTTTTAAAAAGCTTTATACTGTATGATTCCAACTCTATGACATTCTGGAAGAGGCAAAACTATGGAAACAGTAAAATGATCAGTGGTTCCCAGAGGTTGGGGTGGGGGGAGGGGGGAGTCGCCGGCGACAGTGTAGGGGGACATGGAAGAAGATGAATTAGCAGAACACAAAGGATTTTTAGAACAGTGAAACTATCTGTATGATACTATTATTGTGGGTACATATCATTATCCATTTATCTAAACCCATAGGATGTACAACACCAAAAGTGAATTCCAATGTCAACTATGGGCTTTGGGTGATAATGATGCATCAATGTAGGTTCACTGAGTGTAACAAATGAACCATCTGTGGACAATGATGCTGACAGCAGGGAAGTTGTGTGTGCTGAGGAGCAGAAGGTATATGGGAATTCTGTATACATTCAGTTTTGCTATGAACCTAAAATTGCTCTAAAAAAATAGTTTATTAATTATAAAAAAAAAGAGAGCGAGAGAGAGGGAGAGGGAGAGAGAGAGAGAGAGAGAGAGAGAGAGAGAGAGAGAGAGAGAGAGAGATCCAGGATCCAGGGCATAGAGGGAAAGAAAAAAGAAAAAAGCATGAATACAATTTATGCATCCATATGCATACATATTTTGTATGTATATACATATGTGTCCCCCCCCACAACACACACACACACACACACACACACACACACAATGTCTAGAAGTCCATAATGTTAAAAGTGGAATATCGGGCCAGCCAAGTGGTGCGTAGGTTAGGAGTTGGATTGGGACGCTCTGAGCATCCCAGTTCGGATCTCACATGAGGGCCAGTGATGCTGTTTCCACTACAGCTAAGATGGTGAACAACAGCTCGACCTGGAGCTGGGCTGCAGTGAGTCGCCGGTGACGGTGTAGGCTGTAGCCCTGATGCAGTGGGCTGTCATGAGCTACCGTGAATGGCTGGCAGTGGGCATGAGCTGCCAAGAGCCGCCGTGAGATGCCGTCCAGAGGCCGGCAAGCGACTGCCTCACCCGGGAAGAAAGCAATGATAATACCAACATGGGCTGGTGAAGCGACGTCCTCCATAACTAGACTGAAGAAACAAAGAACAGCAACTTGTCTGTTCCCCTTACCTCATTCCTCAATAAAATCTTTAAAAAAAATTTAAAAAAAAGTGGAATCTCTAAGAGATGAAATATTTTTACTTTTTTTTGTACTTTTCTTTATTATTTAAATGGTTTACATTGAGCCTCTTTTAAAATAATATTATTCAAAAATAAATTTCTCAAATGAAAAACTTAATACACCAAATTATAAATGTGCCCAAGTTATATTAAATTCTAAGAAAACAACTAAAACTGCTCGACCAAGAAATCTGCAAAGGCATTCTATTACAAAAATCCCCTAACAGCCCATAAGAAAGATAAAAATGCTGAGACAGAGTGCTTTTTCCTTTTTAAGATAAACAACTTTATTTTTGTGGTTCTTAAAGACACTTGATTCAGCTATTTAGTCATGTAGAAAACTTTAACTTCCTCAATGTAACTCCCCAAAGTAGCTTTGGCTGAATAAAATGATTTGGCTGATATCCCTTAATTCATAACTTTTGTTTCTCCTTAAAATAAGTGTGACTTGGAAAGAAGAAAAAGAATACATTAATACTTGAGTCCAGTCAGTCCATTAAAAAATTTTCTTTATAGCTGTGAAACAAACCAAGGGAAGGCAAGACAAACAGTACTTCTAGTTTAACTACAAATGAACAAAAAACACAAATGAAGAAACCACAATAAACTTTACGAGTAATAATCTCATTGCAAAATTCTATTCTCATGCACAAATTCCCTTTACAAAAGCTTTCCTGATTAAAAAAAACAAATTAAAATTCATTGTCTATCAAGTATAAAATGAAGTGATAATTTACCCATTATCCAGCATACTTCAATCTCCTGTGGTACCTAAAATACCTGGTTTGCCTGCCCCACTGACCAAAGTGATACGCTGAAATTCTTGTGTTTATTTTTGTAATGTTGTCAGAGCCTCAGTCTGGAAAATCATCAAAATAACATTCTCCACAATTTCCAAACACTTTTTAGAAGGGACTTATGGTTTATTTCTTAAAACTTTTGAGAAATTAATAACTCTTTTTTTGATGACTGGATTAAGAAACTGTGGTACATTTATACAATGGAGTATTACTCGGCTATAAAGAAGAATGAAATTGTACCATTTGCAACGATATGGATGGACCTAGAGAAATGTTGAGTGAAATAAGTCAGTTGGAGAAAAACAAATACCATATGATCTCATTTATATGTGGAATTTGAAAAACTGAATGAATGAGCAAAAGAAACAGAAACAGACTCATAGATATAGAGGAAAAACAGGGTTGCTAGTTGGGAGGGGGGGTGGGATGAGGGAGAAGGGGAAAGGATTAGACAGCATAAATAGGTAACCACAGTATTGTCACAGGGATATGAAAGACAGTTCTGGGATTATAATGTTGTTAAAATTTTGTGGGGTGTCAGATGGTCACATGTTTTGTTAGGGAGACCACTTCATGGATGGAGTAGAGGCTTGATCACTGCACTGTATACCTGAAATTGATGTTGTATAATATTGTATGCCAACTGTAATTGAATATATAGATAGTCACGGCATGTGGATTATACAGTGGAAGGGAGTCAAAGGAATTGTAATAGTATGATATGGGGGGGAGAAGTATGGGGGGAGAATTGGGGGAGGGGGTTGTCACTTTGAGGGGTAAAAAGTATAACTATTGCACTGTGTTGTACACCTGAAGCTAATTAAAAATATATATAAATTTAAAAAAATAACTCTTTTCTCAAGTAAACTTTCTTTACTAATGCATACTACAACAAATCGTATCATCCACCATTTCCACATTTCTGTTCACTGCTTACAATTGTGACAAATCCATTTTTAATTAAAAGATAATAGCATTAAAGAGGGGAAAACTCTATTTTATTTTAGCTCAGTAAACATAGATAAAGCTCCCAGCTAAGATTTATTACTAAACATTATTGTTAATGATGTGAAAAGCAGAGTGTAGACCAAGCAGTCCTTTTGGAAGGCAGAGCTACAACATTTGATATGATATCATCGATTGAGAGCCAGATGTCATTTTTAGAGAGTCACTTTTCTAACCATAACCACACATTAAGACAGTTAATAAATTATAAACTGTTACATATAAAGGGTACTCATATCAATATCCTTGAAGGGCAGATGAAGGTCATCAGCCTCTCTCATATGGCAATGGATAGAATATTTTATCCACCAAGGATTTAAAGCCAAGTAAAAGCTCCTGACAGGGCTTTAGGGAATAATTCTAGAGAATATATCTGTCACATAGTACAACCGATAAAAACACTGCAGACTTCGAGGATTGGTGTATGCTTGGGCTTCTTCCCCAAATAGAATACTGCAGCAAGATGAAATACAGACATTGATTTAGAATTTTTGATGTGCTTTTAGCTATACCATTAAATAAAATGAAGTGTGAGTTCTGCTAAGTTTTTCATCTTCTGCAACCTTTTCTACCTGCTTGCATTTTTAGTAACACATATCAATTCCTTGTCTGACCTTGAATGTCTCTCAATATGTTGGTCTGTCATTTCTGCTCTCTTATTTCTTCTCCCCAGTTTAGTTCTTTTTTTACAGAAACATCAATTGTTGAATCCATTTATATTCCTTCTCTTCACCTATACTTGCCAATTTTCCTTTTCAAGTACTGAACTTAGTGTTCAGTTTGTAAACCCGGCATGTTTGGTTTTTTTTAAGTGGCAAATATGGAGAAAAGGAGAGCACTGGTAATATTTATTTGGATTGTCCCCTTTCGGAGCTAAGGGTTAGGCAAAGTAGATGACACTAAGAGATAAAGTCAAAAAAACTGAGAAAAGGAACAGCAACATGATAAGGACACACATAGCAAGAACCTGGCTTTTAAAAGAGGAATGAAGAGCTGGTAGCAAAAAGACTAATATAGTAGTTTTGCCTTAAGGCTACATCTTATAAACATTGTTAGAATTCCTGAGGATGGCATCCTCCACTTAAAAACACTAAATCAATACACAGCTACTTCATGATGATGTAAATAAAATGTACTATCTGTGTTCTTCTCTTAAATCCAAAACGTAAAAAAATCTATGAGATAAACTATGTACTGAGCAGACATTCATAACCCCCTTGACTTGTTAACAAGTTGCTAGAGGCAAAAACTTCCACTTGTGCAGCACTGAGGATTACATGTCAGAACCAACCCATAAGAGATATAAAGAGTAAATGACCTCAATACGAATCATTAATGATATCTGGGCTGTCTTAAGCATTCCTGATCTTATCTCTAAGAAGAACATAATATTTACTATAGTTTGATAAATAAATTTTAAGTATGTCAGAATCTTAGTAACCTCTGATGAGTCCAAGGTAACTCTGCATGTTTGCAGCCTCCATAGTTTATTTTTAAAATTAATTTTACTAAATGTACTTAATGTGGTGACATTGGTTATTAAGATTATATAGGTTTCAAGTATACAATTCTATAATACTTTATCTGTATATTGCATTGTGTGTTCTCCTTCTATCACCATGTATTTGACCACCTTTACCTTCCTTTGAAATGAAAGGGAACTTACAAAGTTATCTGGTAATTAGTAAGTAGTAATATTAATAATAGTTTTTGACCATTTTCCCACACAATACACTCCAAAGTGTCAGTAATCGCTCCTCACCTCCAGTGCTTGGGGTGGAGAGGAGCAGCGAAAGAAAATGCGTAAATGTGAAAGACTGAAAAGAATATCACTCCCATAGCCAGGAATCTGATCTGCTCTCTGGTTCAGACACAGGAATCACTAATCAGGTTCACTCGTCCATATCGTAGTGAGATCTCCTTTACAGCATCCTTGTGTATTTGCCCGGCCTCTGCGTGAACACTTCTAACAGGGAGCTTAGAACTCAATGAGCTTTGTACTGAGCTGAAAACACAGCTAGAAGTTTAGAAGACTGATAATGTTTTAAACTGTTTTTTTCTCTACTAATGTAACTGTTCCAGAGAATCCATATAACTACATGATACTGGTTAATTTTAAACACTTACTCTCGCTTCTAAGACATATGGAACCAAAAATCTGTGTCCTTTAGTTTCCATTAACAGGTCGTGGTTGTACCCTCTGACACTAATCCCTCTCCCATCTGATAGCCCATCAGGTATTTAAAGACTTACCTCCTACTCCTCCCCGCCTCCACTGTCTCTATTCCACATTAAATATTCTCAGTTCCTTCACTTAGTCAGGAGACTGTTATATATGAGTGGTAATGAGGACCCCATTCAGGGTACTTGGAAGGGATAAGAAATAAGGAGATATAAGCAACAAGCTGAGATGGTAAAACCAGCAACATTATACAAATACATATATGAATGTTTAGATACTCACATACACAGATTTCAGGTCTGATATCTAGGAGGATAACAATGCCATTAACAGAAACAGGGAACCCAAGAGGAAAAGGCTAAAGGGATAATGGAGAATTCAGTTTGAGGCACAGTGATTTTGAGGTTTGTAACAAGTAAATATGGACAAGTTTTTTTCCAAGTCCTATCCCATTAATTACTTTTGTGAAGAAAAAGGTATGTCCATATTATTGAGACTAGTAACTATATGTCATTTAAAAATAAAATATCACATGTATTTATTCATCAAGTACCTGTATTTGAATGGTTACTTCTATAAGGCACTATGAGAAATACAATGAGCCATGAAATCTAGTTTCTGTCCTCATTAACTTGACATTCTAATAAGAAAGAAGTTTCTAACTAACCAGAACTCAAGACTGTATATGGTTATATCTCCAAGTAGAAAGAAAAAGTGTTATAATTAGTAAGGGAAATATTTCCCCTTTCCAATGACACTATTCACACATGAAAAATATCACAGAGTAACACACAGCCACAACTGGCATTCTTCAATTACAAATGACATACAAACAACATAAATCTTTCTATTCTGGGTGGAAATACAAGAAAACACTAGCCATATTTCTTAGGAATGAGTTAAAGTACGATCAACAATTATGTCTATTGTTAAAGATTAATGCTTGAATTGTACCATCAGTCAAAAGAACATTGTTAAAAATGTTCACAAACACAATTGTTTTGGCTTACAAATGGAATTGTTTGATGTCATTTTTCTCCTCATTTCTCATTTTAAATAATATATCAATGTGTGAAAATAGAGCTACAAGTTTAAAGCCTTACAAAGATAAAAACTGTATATTCTCTATCTGATATAACTGTTCTGGAGTTCCCTATAAACTATATATTATGATAAAGTCTTAAATTATTATGTCTACTCTAGTAGTTTTACAGATAACTGATTTTATAGAAAGAATCTATTAAAAGTAGTTTAGTAGAAACTTAACTCTATTTCAAATTGATAACATAATCACACAGAAAAAATAATGCAAATAACTTTGAACACCTACTTTGACTATATATCTTTAGTGGGATACATTCTAAGGATAAAATGGTGAAGAAATCTTTACTTGGTACATCTGTTGTTATTATTGGTATAGTAATTCCAAAACTATCTTACATATGTTGTAGAACAGATTAGATGAGTAAATATTGCATTATCAGAAAAGTCATGACACATTGTTGCAATGAAAAACAGAAAAAATGTCATGACTTTTCCAACAACCCAATAATTGATGTGGTTGAGAATCAGAATTCTCGCTATACAAAAAGGGATATACAAATATGAACTGAGAAAAGGTAAAAATGAATTCTGTGGTTTTGAATTTGAATTTAAGGTATCCCCCATAAACTCATGATTTCTTCCAAAAAAATGGTGTGGGTGGGTGTGTGTGTGGGTGTGTGTGTGAGCACACATGTGCGCATGTGTCCACTTACAGGACATAAGAAGCAATGATACTCCAGTCGCTATCAGAATACCTGACCCTTGAACAACACAGGTTTGAGCCGTGTGGGCTCACTTATATGTGGATTTTTTTCAATAAATACTGTAAATGTATTTTCTCTTCCTTATTACTTTCTTTTTTTTTTTTTTTTTTGAGGGCAGTGTCACTGGCCCTCATATGTGGGACCCAAACCGGGGCTGCTGGTTTCCCAAGCCAGCGCTTAACCACCGCGCCACTCGGCCGGCCCATTCCTTATTACTTTCTTAATAACATTTTTTCTCCAGCTTACTTTATTATAATACTATAGTATATAATACATACAACATAAAAAATATGTGTTAATCGATTGTTTATGTTTTCAGTAAGGCTTCCAGTCAACAGTGGGCTATATTAATGGTTAAGTTTGAGGAGGGTCAAAAGTTAGATGCACATTTTTTACTGCAAGGGGATCGGCACCCCTAACCCTGCATTGCTCAAGGGTTAACTGTACAGTCAATGCCAAAATCTTGGTTTCTAAGTATCATTTCCCAAAAATGAACCAGAACTCCAGGTAAAATGGCTAATTCCAGGTCTTGAACAGGGGACACACAAAGTGAGCCTGGAATATCTTATTGTACAAAAAGTAAGAATGTGCCCAAACACCAATGTGGACATAAACAAAGACCAAAGAAACCAATTTGAAAGGACAAACCAAAAAGATAATTTAATTATCAATAAAAAATATAACATACTATAGCACAGTGGATAAATTTTTTTAAAAAAGAATCTTGGGTACATAGTGATATTAAAATAAAAGGAGCGAGGAAAAATAGCTCTTCTTTAGAGAAGATAGCCAGCAAACATATGAAGAAGGATTGAGAGAACTGGAAAGCCACTATTTGGCAACTACTAGTGCAATAATTGATTTAATGGCTACTAAAACCACTAAATAGAAAAAAAAATGTTGGAAAACAAAATATCCAACGATCTCAAAGTATCATCCCCACAGATCAACTAAGTACAAAAGGAAAAAGATACTTTTAATATATATAGATCTGGCTAGCCCAAGTGATCAATCTTACCATCACCAATAATGGGACAAACTATCATTATATCAGTCTTGATGTGATAAAATGGAAAGTTTACAATATCTCCTATGCAATACTTGTAGTCTCTGAAAAACAAAACAAAACAAAAAAAAACAAACAATTTAACCTGAAACTGTGAGGAAACAATCAGACAATTCATTTTGTGAGGCATTCTACAAAACAACTGGCCTGGGCTCTTTAAAAATATCAATGTCTTGAAAGACCAAAATAAAAAAGGAAGAAAGATAGAAAAAGAAAAGGTAACCCCCACCTTTCATTTATTTGTGTAGATAAATGAAAACAGAGAGAAATGACAGCTAAATACAATTCATAATCGCTGATTGGATTTAGTATTTTAAAAAAAGCTATACCAACCTGTGCCAAAGAACAGCTATATAAATGTATTCTCTTCCTGGTGGGCTCAAATAAGAAAGAACTGATATCTATAATTCCTCATCAGAAGACTATTACTGGGCCGGCCAAGTGGCGCATTGGTTAAGAGCTGGTTTGGGACACCAGCAGCCCCGGTTGGGATCCCACATATGAGGGCCAGTGACACTGCCCTCTATAGCTAAAAAGGTGAACAACAGCTCCACCTGGAGCTGGACTGTGAGTCCCCAGGACGGCATAGCTGAAGCCCCTGCTGCAGTGGGCTGCCATAGGCTACAGTGAGTGGCCGGCAGCCAGTGTGAGTGGCTGGCAGCTGGTGTGAGCTGCCAAGAGCCACCGTGAGCGGCCATCCAGAGGCCAACGATCGATCTGCCTCATCCAGGAAGAGCGCAATGATGATACCAACATGGGCCAGTGAAACAACGTCCTCCACAACTAGACTGAAGAACGAAAAGACAGCAACTTGTCTGTTCCCCTTACCCAATTCCCCAATGCTGTTCCCCTCCCCTAATTCTCCAATAAAATCTTTTTTTAAAAAAAATTTTCAAAAAAAAATTATTTTTAAATTTAAAAAAGACTACTACAAACTAATCTGATGAAGGAAGAAAGTCTGTAAAAGAATGCTGATTAAAAACCATTATTCACAGTGGTCAAGACAGAGAAACAACTGAAGTGTCCTTCAATAGATGATTTGGTAAAGAAAATGCGGTTTATATATAATAGAATATTATTCAGCCATAAGAAAAGATGAAATACTGCCATTTTCAACAACATGGATGGATCTTAAGATTATCATGTAAGCGAAATAAGTCAGATAAAAAAGTCGAGAGCCATAAAATTTCACTCATATGTGGAGTATAAAATGGAAAGCAACAAACAAGACAAACAAACAAAAACTCATAGACATAGACAACACTTTAGTGGTTATCAGAGGGTAAGAAGGGAGAAAAGTAGAGGGGGTCAAATATATGGTGACGGAGAGCGATTTGACTTTGGGTGGTGAACACACAATGCAGTATACAGATGATGTATTACAGAATTGTACACTTGAGACCTATATAATTTTACTAACCAATGTCACCGCAATAAATTTAAGAAAATAGGCATTTAAACCACACAAAAAAAGCTATAAAGACATTACTGGAAGATTTAGGGAAATTTGAATTTTTGAATATGACCTGTACATTAGTTAATATTATAAATATCAAGGCTAATTTATTTGGATATGCTAATGGTTATGTAGGACAATGTTCTAGTTCTTAGGAGATGCATGATAAAGTATTTAGGAGTGAAGTATCATAACGTCTCCACCTTACTTTCAAATGGTTCAAAAAGAAAAAAAAAAGTGTATTTAGAAAAAGAGAAGGGCCGGCGGTGTGACGCATTGGTTAAGAGTTGGCTTGGGACACCAGTTCTGAGCAGGAGGGCCGCAGTTTGGATCCCACATGAGGGCCAGTGATGCAGCACCCTCTACAGCTAAGACGGTGAACAACAGCTCCACCCGGAGCTGGGCTGCTGTGAGCAGCCAGCAAAGGTCTAGACTGCAGTGGGGCTGGCCAGCAGCTGGTGTGCACTTTTATGAACTGCCGTGAGTGGCCATCCAATGGCCGGCGAGTGACTGCCTCACCCAGGAAGAGTGCAATGATAACAATACCAACATGGACCAGTGAAGCAACGTCCTCCACAACTAGACTGAAGAACAAAAGGACAGCAGCTCGTCTGTTCCTCTTCCCTGATTCCCTAATGCTGTTCCCCTCCCCCAATTCCCCAATAAAAATTTTAAAAAGAAAAAGAGAAAAAGCAAATGAGGCAAAATGTTAAGTACTAGTGAATCTAAGTGAAGCATATAGAGTATTGATGTACTATCTTTCCACTTTTTATAGGTCTGAAACATTCAAGTGAAAAAGTTGGGAGAAAGAGGTAGGGTGGTAATTAAGTTGACTTTAGAGCAGCTGATCAGACTTTATAAAATCTAACTACTCCTTTACCCTATCCATTAGAGCGAAAATCAAGTACAAAGTTCGAAAGTTTGGGCTAAAAATAAAAATAATAATCTTAACAAATAATGAGTTATTACAAACCAATCTAACATTAATTTCCTATTATAGCTATAGACTAAAAATAATCTCTGATAAGAATCTGTGAAAGATGACATGTGATGACTCATCTATTGGGTTGTCGGAAAAGTCATGATGTATTTTTGCAATGAAAAACATAGAAAAAATACATCTTAACTTTTCCAACAACCTAATAGTATGATTGTCAATAAGCAAAGCTATGTTATATAACATTTTCTCCAAATCCAAATAGGACTACCGAGTTTTTTTCTCCAGTTGAGCTCTATTAACTATAAGGAACTCTAAAATTAAAATTCTGGCACGTAAGTCCAGATGATCTCAGGCCCCATGTCACTATAATAATAAGAAACACAAACTCTGTACCAGGAGTTTTGTTAACTTATGCATAAATATCATCTCATTTCATTCTCACAACTCTGTAAGGCAGGAATTATTAGTACCCTCATTTTACAGATTAAAAAAACAACAACAAAGGCTTAAAACGACTAAAATTCTGCAAGGTCGGACTGCTAGCAAGGAGCAAAACACACCTTGAATCAAGGCAGTCTGACTCCAAAGTCCATGCTCTTTGCTCTACACACTCTACTGCTTTACCATGAAATGTAAAATTTTAATAATAAACTGACTGTATTGATTCAAAATCTGTCAAAAATTACACAAAGGAGACATTTCAAATAAAAATCAAAAGCATGTCTTTTTTCCCTATTACAGATTTATATTTACATATACATCAATTGAATGAAGTTAAAATTTAAACAGATGCCCAATTTACTGCCAAATCCCAAGTGAAAATAAAGATGAAAATACACTGTATTACTCAGTTACCTATTTATGTTATCTATGATTGAATGCTACATATAAATACAAAACAAATACCAACATATTTCCAGATGCTTTATCCCTGCTCATTCAAGAAAAAATTACTGAAAACACTTATTTCAAGTACAACAGTCCTCAAATACACTTAACTGAAATGACATAAAAGGGAAAAAAAGAATAACTAAGAAATTAACTTTGAACACCAATGCCACAATTTAAAAAAAAATATTAACAAACAAAGCCTGTCAAACCTGGCCACCTTACAATGTTCTCTGTCTCAGTGAACTATATATACCACAATCCATCCGGTTATGCCAGCCAAAAAGCTGGTGGTGGCCGATGGCACTTTCCTCTCTCCCTTATTCCTCATATCCAATCCATCACCCCATCACCTCTAGACATCTCTAAAATCCATCCACTTCTTTCTATCTTCACCACCACTTTTTCCAAGATATTAACATCTCTCATCTGGCCTGTCCCCATCCACACTCTTAATCCCATCTGTGATCAGGTTTTCCTCTATATTACATCAAGTACTTTTTCATAGCCTTATAATAGCTGCAATTTTAAATTTCTTTGATGGAATACTTGATTTACGCCTGCTTCCCCTGTTATGCAATAAGTTCTACGAAGGTAGAGACTATACTTACTGACCACTATATCACTGTGACCTATAAGAGTACCCAGCTAATAAATACATGTTAAATGATTGAATGCATGTCAACGATTACAAATTTATTTATAAATAGTCCAAAACAATACAGTGGTTATCAGGCTCATAAACCATCATAAAATGTACCTTATTTCATCATATGCAGATCACACATTTTTACATTTTAACTCTAAAACTGAATACATCTTACAGTTGCCAATGTTGTCTAATTAGCAATATTTTTTCATAGTGTTTCATAAAATAAAATGTGAAAAAATTCATAGTGCATCATAAAATAATGCTGCATCTTGGAATTTAAAAAAATCTCATGATTTGATGAAATAGGAAAATCTACAATAAACCTGGCCCACTCAGTTCAAATCTGGTAATCTAGGCTCTCTTCTCCTTTGGAAACCATCATACACCAAACATTCAATAATTAACAGAGCCTACTGGTTCTTTCACTAATAACTATTAAATCCATTCCTTTTTTCCATTTCCACTACAATAATATTAGATCTACCTAATTCCTCATTGCCTCAGAGCTGAGCTCCTGCTTCAAATTCAACCAGCATTGTGCACCTATGATGTGCAAGAAACTAAAGATACAAAGCAGTCCAATTATCTGTCCCTCCTTCTAATCTCTCTCGTGTACAATTCAGAATTTTGTTCAATTTATGCCTCAGGCTGGAATTACTTTCCTCCCAATTTCTAACTATCAAATCCCTCCTTGCTACTGAAGTCTAGATCAAATGTCATCCTCTTCATGAAATCTTTCCTAGTTAATGTCTTTTCAACATTCTAGATCATGGGTCAGCAAACTGCGGCTCTCGAGCCACATGCAGCTCTTTGGATATGTTTAGTCTCAAAAGTTTGCCAACCCCTGGAAGAGCCAATCCTGTCCCTCACAACAATTTAAAATATTCAGGGGCCATAAATATACTTTTACATAATCACCATTATGTGAATAATATCCTTTAAAAATTTTATAAATGAAATTATGACAGTTTTATTTTCATTTGCAATTTTACTTCAGAGCCACATTTTGCGAGTCACAGTTTTGCTTACTACTGGCAGCTCTTCCATCTCAAAAGTTTGCGGACCAGTTCTATTATAGAACACATAAAACTTAATGTATATTGGCTATATGTTCTGCTTCTTGAAAGCAAGGTTTACATCTCATATATTCTGTTAAGAGTGAAAGCTCCCTAAGAGCAGGGCTTTTATCTATTTTGTTCACTGTTACATCCCCAGCACTTAAAAGAATATCTGATACATAATAGCTGCTCAGCAAACATTTATTGAATTAATGCTCTTTATATATTTCATGGTAGAAAACAAATCTTTGTAGCTGTATAAGCCAATCTTTACAACACGAAAAGTCAAAAAGAACTGGACTAAATAACTTGCACTCTTCGAGCTTGTTTCTTCATCTGCTAAATGTAAATAATGTTCAATAGCCCACTGAGTTGTTATAACAATTAAATACAATAATGCTTTAATAGCATCTAGTACAGACCTGTGTATAAAAGGATGCTCTCAGGCTGGCCAAGTGGCTCAGTTAGTTAAGAGCTCGCTCAAGAGTGCGAGCTGAGCTCTGAGCAACAGCAGTTCGATGCCCAGTCCAAGCTGAGCTGCCGTTGAACTGCCGCTGAGCTGCCAACAGGTAGCAGGATGGCTCAGCTAAAAAATAAATAAAAAAATAAAAATAAAAAAATAAAAGGAAGCTCTCAATAAATGTTTTGATGATTTTGTGTCAATAGTTCAATAGTAAGAAGTATTCATAAATGCCTACTAAATAAGTAAAATCTCAGGAAAAATATAAAAAGTTTAAGTAATGTCGAGCTTTTTATCAGTTATCCAATAAAGAATTCCATAAGTGAATTAATTCTGAAACATTTATATTTAGCCCCAAATATTAAGCAGGGCTGAAACTATTTATGATTAATTAGGAATAACCCCAATTTTACCGGGTATAAATATTAGTATTTGTATTTTACGGACACATTTAAATTGTATTTGCCAAGAAAAACAAAAATTTTACTACCAGAATTTCTGCAGTGCAATAATCACAATAGAAGAAAAATTGCAAACTTATTTGAGTTACATGGTCCCAACAAAATGCCAGGAAGTACAAAAATTTCTGTCTACAAAACGTTAGTGAATTGTATACAATGCTGTTTTACCAGACCATTTACCAGAAATATCTCATAAACAATTACAACAAATAAATTTTCCATATATTTGCATCTATTTTACAAAAAAGGAACATCGGTTAAATGGTTTTTGAAACTTTTTACTGAACTATACAATTCCATATACTGGCTACTTCTTAACTTTACACTGTTATTTTACAGTGAATGAACTGATAATTCAATATAGCATCATATTATTTGACTACTTAGAAACCCTTTCTTGTTCAGTGAAAAAGCTTTATTAATTTGTAAACTGGAACATACACAGACTTCACCTTTCAAAGCTTTTCCAATCCCTCTGGGTACTTTCAAAGGCTCATAATCTAATTACAAATCACAAGCAACCAAGGAGGAAAGAGTATTCCCTTGTGTCTATCTGCTGCTAGTAACTGACAGAAAATCATTGCAAAATTCTACTGGGGACATATATTCCAAGTAGGAGAGGGGGCGGGGGGTGGGGGTGGGGGGAATCCCGTCCAAGTAATTCGGATACAAAGAGATGTAGGACGAGGTATTCTCCTCTAACTAGAGGGTAGCTCCTTGTGGGAAAATAGTTGATACAAAACGAAACTTGTAAACCAATGGAATCCTAATATAAACTCAATAAGCAGGGTCATGCTGAGTTGGCCACTGACGTCTTTCCTATTCACCAGTCATCGTAAGAACGTATTCCAGCCTCCAACCTAAAAACACCTTAGATGTATGGAGACGGAAGTGGAAGAGTTGAGGTTGAACGAGAATTAAATAAAGTAACTGCACGTTAATGTCTGGATGGGAAAGCATAAAGATATTCAGCAAAGTATGTTAACATCTGAAGCAATAAAAACAAAAAGGAAGACGGAGGCCAAAGAGAGGGAAATGAGACTATTGAGATCTCAGAGATTCGACTTTGGGGTTTTTGGGTTTTTTTCCTTTTCTTCAATGGGGAGAAATAGGAAAGGAGTTAAATCGATGCGATAGCTTAGGGGACAAGAGGTCGTGCCTGGAACACCTAAGAAAAGCCACACGGAGAGGGTGGAACAGCTGCCCACAGGAAGGCTTAAGGTTAGCTCTGAAGTTCAGAAAGGGCAAGGAGTCAGAAGGCACATGGCACTAGTAAGGAGGGGCGCGGGAGGACCCCAAATCCTCCAAGAGCTCAAATGGTGACCCACAGGATCTTCACTGAGAGCAGAGCAGTCCCCTCCCGTCCCTGCCCACCCCCCATCCCCACCCAGCAAGAAACCCGGTCTCTCGGGGACCAAGGCATTAATTCCCAACCTTCTCTGGACTCCCCTGACCTCAAGTCGACCCCTCACGGGAGAAACAGACGGGAGAAGTGTCAAGAATGTGCAGGAGCCACCAACCCAGGAAACGGTCCAGCTCTAACGCAGGCCGCCACCAAAACAGCCCGCACACACGCAGGCGATCCCACCTCGGCGCCGCAGCCACAGACACCTCCAGCCCCGAGCCACCGTAGGAGGAGGAACGGCCTCCCCTTCAAACCCAATGGGCCGGGCACTTCCGGGGCACTAGATCCTTTCGATTGGTGGCAGCAGCAACAGCAGCCTACAGGCCCCCAGCTCTGCTGACTGCATCCCTTTTCCCCCTGGTTCGCCACTCCCAGGCCGTAAGTCATCACTACGGCAAGCGCAGAACCAAGGGAAAGGATCCATCTGTAAGCAGTGCCTCTAGTAGACAAACCACATTATGCCTACCGTGAGCTCCTGTTGAATAATTGGACTTCAACTCCCAGCATGCCCTGCAACGCCATCCCCTCTGCTCAGTATGAGGAACTGTGAGAGCCAGCATGCAGAGCACCCCCTCATTCTTCACTCAGCCCCAGACACCCGCAGGCCGCAAATGGGGTGTCAGGGTCATTAAATCCCGTAGACTATGTTGACCTTCGTATCAAGTCCCACGTTGGTAAACATAGCAGTATTCCCGCCTATCTTGTTGTAAAGGTTCTCTAAGCCAAGCGATACTGGGGACAACAGGTAAATACTTACAAAATAGCAAGGAATGTGTAATCCTGTGTCATTTGGCTGGATTGCAAGAGTATGTGGGAACAATGCCTATTCAGATATGCTCCTGAATGCGAAGGAAATTGCAGTAAGAGCTAGAAGTTAAAAAATGACCAGTCTGTATTACCTGACTAATAAAACTACATGGGAAACAAAATCTTTCAGAATATAGAGTTAAAAAGTTCAAAATTAAACTTGAAAATATTTTTCGATTTTTTTAATGTGTTTGATGGTTTGAATTACTTTTTTATTGTTCTCACAAAAACATGTAACTGGAATATTTATTGTCTATTATGTGGTAGGGCAACCAAGCAACCAATCACATTAAGGATGTAGCAAGCTCACAAATGGAACATTATTAGCGTGAGCAAACAAAATAACTGTTTTCTTGGCTGATTAGATAGCCTGTGGTTCCACATTTTAAAACACAGAACTCTGTTTTGATTTAGATAATATGCATCTAACAAGTTGTCTAGATGTCTTTTTATTATTTTCATTAAGGCTTGGATTACAAGAATGAACATACTTTTTTTTTGATATTGTGCATTAACAGGCCATGAGAAACAATGTTTGGATTCTCAAAATAAACTACATGATAATTATACAAAATAAAATGTGTGTATACTACAAACATTGGTTTTCTATGGATTTACAGAAAAACAAATTTTAATTGGTTAGAAAAAATGGATTGGAATAGTTTCTGTTTTTACAACTTCACATGGAAGTCACAGAGGGAAATTACATTCTGTAACACTGACATGGCATCAGCTACCATACAGACTGCATCTAACTCCAGTGTGCTAAATTATGCAGCACAAGCAAGTAAATATTTAAAATCTATGATCATGGAATACAAGCTGCTGCTCTCCATACTCATACACCAAAACAATATGAACACAGTGAGAGAAAATATTTCCTTTGGAATGATTCAGAGGTAATGATAACCTATAATTAGCTTATCTGCTATTCATAGGTGTTTGTAGTAAATAAATACATAATTCCATCAACTTACTAGGGATGTTATTAAGGAAGCTTTAAAATATGCTAAATATTTGATACACATATTTCTAAAGCAGTCTCAGTGATCAATTGGGTAAGTGAATGTGGAAGAGAGTTTAAAGAATACATAATTTATGTAACAGAATGTAGGTTTTTAAAAGAGATTCTTGCAGCTGCAATGCTCAGCAATATTCTCTCCTCCAAATGTGTCTTGACTTTCCAATTCAGTAAATCGCCAAACACAGAAAAGTTACAATTGGACAAGATGTTCATTTCAGTTCAACAAATGTACTGGGCTGGGACAAAGCACTCTGCTTAGGCACAGAAGCACTGATACTTTTGATAGTTGGGAAAGATTTAAAGGAAAATGAGAAGAAGAAAAGAGATTTATCAGAATGGTAAACAGGAAGTAAAATATGTGTAACATCAACTTTTAATAATCACTTAGACACCTGGTTAATCGGAACTCTGTAATAGCTCATATATGCTCTAAAAGGCAGTAACTGATTCTTAAACATGTCTCTCTCAACTCTAAGCGCAGTACTTTGTGCAGAGTGATTGGCTGTCTGTAAGTGTCTGTGGGAGTTCACAGTGATGAATGAGGCCCTGAAATTCCCTTCTCATTCATACTTTGTAGTTTTAGCATAAGCTATTTTTTAATTAATAATTCAGATTATATAATAAAATAGCTGTTTAAACCAGAATATTTGATTAATCAGAATGATACATTCAAAAGTTATGAAAGACAGCAATTTACTTGTGCGTGTGCATATGTGTGTATATGTATATATACCAGAGTGACAAAAAAAAGGTATATATATATATATGTATATATATATATATATATATATATATATATATATATTATTGATCTTAAGTGTGAAGCCCTCTCTAAAATGTCATCAGAATTCCAGGCATATACTTTGAAAGCATACCAGTGGTGTTGATTGTAATAGAGTGCCAGGTTTTTGTTAGTAAACTTGTTTTGTTTGTTTTTTTGTGTTTTTTTTTATTGGGGAACAGCCATGGTTCTTGGTTACACAATGCTTTCATGCTACAATGGTATAATTGATTCTTTTAAGGAGGGCACAGGTCACAGTGGCCCATGCAGGGATCGAACCGGCAACCTCAGTGTTACCAGCACCAAGCTCTAACCAACTGAGCTAACCAGTCACCCCTGCTAGTAACCTTTTAACCCTTAACTTCTACCAGGAATACTTCTTATCCATCTCCCTCCAGGACCCAAGGAAAGATGAAGGTTCTCTTTAACGAGCAAATGTGTTCCAGGAATGCCTGATCAAAGATATTATCTTCGGAAAAGTCATGACACATGTTTGAACTAGATGGCACTAGTTCATTTTTGGAAGTACTAGAGTCATTCACACCTATGTTATTGCTATGTCATTTGACAGATGATAGTTCTAGCTTCATTCTAAAAAAAATTGAGCGATTTGGTTGAGTTTTGGAGATTTTACAAGCTGAAGATGGAAAACCAAACTGTGCGTTTTTGCCATATTTTACTGTTTTACTTCCATAAATAGAAGAACGTGAGTCAAGCTTGTGAAAAGTTGCATAAAGTTTATGGTGACAATGCTCTACAAGAACGTCAGTGCCAACTATGGTTCACGAAATTCTGTGCTGGTGATTTTGATCTCAACAATGCTCCTCGGTCAGGGAGGCCCACCGAGGTTGATGACAACAAAATAAAGGCATTGATCGAGTCAAACCCATGTTACACAACACAAGAGATTGCAGAAACATTGAACATCCATCAGTCAAGTATTCACAACCACCTGAAGAAGCTGGGATATGTAAGCAAGCTCGATATTTGGGTTCTGCATGAACTCAAAGTTTATTTGATGGCGCGTATAAACATCTGTAATATGCTCATTAAACGTGAGGAAAATGATCCTTTTTGAAGCGACTGATAACTGGTGATGAGAAGTGGATTGTTTACAACAATGTTGTGCTCAAACTTTGGTCTTGGTCCCGATGTGATGATTTGCCTCAAACGATATCGAAAGCAGACATTCATCTGAGGTAGGTTATGCTCTCAGTATGGTGGGATTTTAAAGGTGTCATGTTTTTTGAGCTCCTACCAAGGAACCAAACAGTCAATTTGAATGTGTACTGTCTGCAATTGGACAGTTTGAATGAATCCATCATCCAGAAACATCCAGAGCTTGTTAATTGTAAAGGAGTTATGTTCCATCGTGACCACATAAAAGTTTGATCACCCATCAAAAATTATTGGAGTTTGGGCTGGCCGAGTGGCTCAATTGGTTAAGACTCGCTCAAGAGTGTGAATTCTGAGCAACAGGGTCCCCGGTTCATTTTCCAGCCTGAGCTGAGCTGCCTCTGAGCTGCCAACAGGTGGCAGGATGGCTCAGCTAAAAAAAAAAAAAAAAAATTATTGGAGCTTGGATGGGATGTGTGCCATACCCACCATACTCACCTGACCTTGTTCTGTCAGACTTCCACTTGTTTCACTCTCTTCAAAACTCCTTGCATGGTATAACGTTCAATTCAGATGAGGCTGTAAATCAGCACCTTGTTCAGTTTTTTGCAAATAAAGACAGGTCCTTCTATGAACGAGGAACAATGAAACTCACTGAAAGACTGCAAAAGGTTATGGAACAAAATGGGCAATATATCATTGATTGATCTTTGTTCTTTATATAAATAAATGACCTTTGAAAACATAGACAAAATATGTCATGACTTTTCCGAAGACCCAATATTTTGAGATAAATTGAACTCAGTAAGGTGAATACCTTGTAGACTTCTAAAGGCTAAAACATTATTTTAGGAAACACTTGATGAAAACGCTTCTCATTTCCAAGTGACCTTATTTCTGTCACCTCTCCTATGTCTTCAACCTCTCTCCACTGCTCCGTTTACCTCAGCCTACAAGCATGCACAGAATCCCCATAATTTTGAAAACAACGTCAATGAACTCAGCTTCCCTCCTAAATGCAATGTTATTCCATCCTCCATTTCCTTTCATAGCTACACTTCAGCAAGTGCTACAAAGTAAACCTTAGCCTTGAAATGCAGCACAAGATCTATTCACAACTAATATTAATTAAACACTTATCACTGTGCTAAATCCTGGAAATATGAAGAGAATTAAGATAAGTAACATATTTCCCACAATACAGTGTAATAAACATTATGATAGAGATATGGACAAGGTATTAAGAAAAAGAGTGTCAGTTAATCTCAAATTGAGGGACCCTAGAGAAGGAAGTTCTGAGATAACTTAAATTACAAAAATAATTATTAACTAGCTGCAGAAGAGGGAGGTTCAACCAGTTTGGGATAACCCATATATTCATTACAGCTAAGACATGAGAGTGGAGAGCAGTATGATATAAGGCTAGAAAGACAGACTGAGGCTATTTCATAAAGAGGCCTTTGATACTATGATAAAAATCTTGGACTTTAACCTAGTTATAAAAGGAACCATTTAGGGAATGATATAATTACATTGTATTTTAGGTTGCTGGCTGCAATATTATGAGAATGGCTTGAGCTGGAAAGACCAGTTTGGAACTTGTTTTCTTTTCTTTTCTTTTTTTTAAAGATTTTATTGGGGAATTGGGGTAGGGGAACAGTGCTGGGGAATCTGGGAAGAGGAACAGGTAAGTTGCTGTCCTTTGGTTCTTAAGTCTAGTCGTGGAGGACATCACTTTACTGGCCCAACATCATTTCACTCTTCCCGACTGAGGCAGTCGTCGCCGCCCATTGGATGGCGCCTTACGGTGGCTCACGGCAGCTCACACTGGCTGACTGCCACTCACCGTAGCTCATGGCAGCCCACTGCAGTCCCACTGCAACCTACACCATCACCAGCCACTTATGGCAGCCCAGCTCCAGGTTGAGCTGCTGTTCACCATCTTAGCTGTAAAGGGCAGAGCATCACTGGCCCACGTAGGATCCAAACTGGTGGCCCTGCTGGTCAGAGCTCGAGCTCCCAAGCTAACTCTTAACCAACTGAGCCACTCGGCTGGCCCCAGTTGGGAGCTTGTTTTGAAATTTCAGGTTTAAAAAAAAGGGATATCTGAAATAGTGATAATGGAAGAAGCAAAAAATTGGTCAGCGATATTAAGATAATAGAATCAAGAGGAGGTGTGAGGGAGAGAAGGAATCAAGGGAGACTCCCAGGTTTCTCTTTTTTTCAACTTTCTGTGTGTTAAGTTAGGAGTGCTTCAAAGTTGTCAGCTGGCAACGTCCAGGAGGCAGTTAGATTTGAAGCTTCAGAGGAAGATTTCAGCTGAATCTATAGCTTTGGGGATCATCAGCTTTAGAGGACAGTTGAAACCATGGGCATGGATAAGATTGGGAAACCATATGTGTGGATAAGACTGTGAACCAGGTAGATGGGAATCTGAGCTAGTAAACAGGAAGCCACAATGTGAAAGAGATGAGGTAGGGTGGAGAATGATAAATGAAAATGTCATGAAATACTTTAAGGAACATGATATTTACATAAAAGCAAAGGACTACTGATTAAGATGTAGCATTGAATAACGAGGAGAGAGCTGTACTCATCTCTGAATGCAGTGCTCATGAATAAATGAGACCAAAAACACAAAAAAAGCATAAATTCAAGAAAGTTGCAGGGGAAAAGAATCTTCCGAGGAGAGTCTGTATTTGTTAAGACGAGGACGTGAAGCAAAAATTCTGCCAGGAGAATCAGGATGTAGCAAATTAGAGCAGGGGTCGGCAAACTTTTGAGACGGAAGATCCTATCCTCTCTCACAACAATTTAAATATTAGTCGAGAGCCATAAAACAAATGAAATCACCATTATGTGAATAATATCTTTTAAAAATTTTATAAATGAAACTATGATAGTTTTATTTTCATCTTCAATTTTACTTCAGAGCCACATGTATATACCCAAAGAGCTGCATGTGGCTCCCGAGCTGCAATTTGCCGACCCCTGAATTAGCACATCAGAGAAGTAATGGAAATATTTTGAAGGGAGAAAGAGATTGGGGAATTGGGTCATGGGAAAGGAAGCACAGGTGAGAACACAGAAAGAAAGATGATGACAAAGGATGACAGGAATATGAGATAACATACAACAGCCTCAAGGTTTCAAAACAGAAATCCTGTATAAATCTGTGGTTCATCCTAACCTGTGTGTGTAGTTTTCTTGGTACTAGAGTGTAACGGACTTGCTTACAACACTCACCTCCTTCTCTTATAATGGAACCCATCCTCCTCCTCAAAGCCAGGAACTTTAGGGGAGCGACACTTTCCCAAGCCCTACAAGGCATAAATTATGATTTGCCTAAAGTTTAGACTCTAAATCAAACATTGTGGCCCATTCTCTTGGTTTTGCCATGAATATGTGACATAATTCCAGGCAATGAGATATGAGGGAAAATCTGCTGGGGAGCTTCTGGGAAAACTTTTTCTCCCTAACAAAAAACAGTGCATGCTGTATTCATAGCAGCATTATTCACAATAGCTAAAAGGTGGAAGCTACCTAAGAGTCCATCAACAGATGAATGGGTATGCAAAATGTGGTTATATAGATACAATGGAATATTATTCAGCCTTTAAAAAATAAGAAATTCTGATACATGCTACAACATGGATGAATTCTGAGGACATTATACTGGGTGAAATAAGCCAGTCACAAAAACACAAAATCTGTATGATTCCACTTACATGAGGACCTACAGTAGTCACATTCATAGAGACAGAAAGTAGAATGGTGGTTGCCAGGAACAGGAGCTAGAATGGGGAATTATTGTTTAATGGGTATAGTTTCAGTTTCGTTAGGTGAAATGAGTTCTGAGTTCTGGAAATGGATGGTGGTAATTGTTGCACAACAATATGATTACAGTTAACGATACACTTAAAATAGATAAAATAGAAATTTTTATGTTATGTGTATTTTACCACAATAAAAGAAAAAAAAGAGAGAGAGAGAGAAAGCAGTGCATGCCAAGACCATTCAATGGCAAAATAATAGTCTCATCCACAAATCATGGGACAACTGCATTTCTACATACAAAAGAATAAAGTTGGATTCCTACGTCATACCATATTCAAAAATTAGCTCAAAATGGATCAAAGATCTAAATATAAAAGTTAAAATGTTAAAACTCTTTGGAAAAACCATACAAGTAAATGTTCATGACCTGGACTTGGCAAATGGTTCTCAGATATGACACCAACACCATAAACAAAAAAGGAAAAAATAGATAAATTAGACTTCATCAAAATTAAAAACTTTCATGTGTCAAAGGATACTGTGAAGAAAGTGAAAAGATAATCCACAGAACGGGAGAAAATATTTGTAAATCATATATCTGACAAGCGTCTAGTATCCAGAATATATAAAGAACTTACAGATCAACAACAAAAAGACAAGAGCCCGATTAAAAGATGGACAAAGGACTTGAATAAATATTTTTTTCCAGAGGATATATACAGATGGCCAATAAGCACATGAAAAGATGTTCAACATCAGTAATCATATTTTATGACAAAATATACTTTTAATGTTTAGACCTAGATATTTATACATTTGAGAGTAATATATGATGTTTAAAACTACAAAATGTATGTCTCTCAGCCATTATATTAGTTAACTATTTTATATAATAAACTACCCATCTCTTAGTAGTTTTAAAGAACATTTATTATCTTATAATTTTTGTGGGTTAAGAATCTGGGCATGATTTAGCTGGGTCCTGTGCTTCCTGGTCCCCTACAAGGCTGCAATTAATGTGTTGGCCATACCACCTGAAGACATGACTGGGAAGAATGTGCTTTCAAGTTCACTCAGTGGTTGTTGACAGGATTCAGTTCTTTGTGGGTTGTTGGACTGAGGGCCTTAGTTCCCAGCTGGCTACTGGTCACAACCACTCTCATTTCTTTGCAAGTGGGCCTCTCCAATAATAGCAGCTTGTTTCATCAAAGCACGTGAGCCAAGAAAGCAATAGAGAGAGTCTACTAGCAAGACGGAAGTCGTGGTCCTAAAATCCAATTATGAAAGTGACATCCCATTACTTTTGTTATATTCTACTTATTAGAAGCAATCCACTAGTTTTAGCCCTTACTCAAGAGGAGATGATTACACAAGGGCATACGTACAAGGAGGTGGGAATCATTGGAGGTCATTTGAGAAACACCTACCACAGTCACCACGTACAATTGCTGCAAATACCATGCTAATTTCATAAGTACCTTAGAACCACACCTTGGAATAGGAAGAGAAGCAAGAAAGCAAATGCCGAGCTCTACTGTGAAATGATTCTTTGCTAGGCAAGAATCTATTGCATTCATGCTTTCTGAGAGAAAAGATTTGACAAAAAGTCTTTTTTTCTTATCTAAACATTTTGCCACTCAAATCCTCTCCATACTCTTAAGCAGTATTTATCTTTGATGTAGCCACCAACAAAACCCAAACCATTACAGCATTTGAACACAGATGACTTTTGTAGAGTAAGAGATGTGAAGAAGCATTTCCCAGGGGCCTGAACAATGTTAGTCATGAGAACGGATGTTTAGGGTGAGGGGTTGCACTGGTTAGTGCTGAGAATGAAGGAGAGAATGAGAAAGATGTTCTTGTGTTTTGGGTATGATTTTTGTGGGTATATTATACATAGGGCCTCTAAGGCATGGGGACATAAAACTAGCTCCTCTTGCTTGGGGCTAGTGACAGAACTGATATGTTTAAGGCAGAAAAGTAGTAAGTAAAAAAGAATCATTTAAAATGTCATCATCTAAAGACAACCATTGTTCATTCACATTTTGATCTGTATTTTTTAATATCTTTTCTTCGAAGTGTACTTTTTCATATGTATGTTTGACAGAGTTGTAATCGTTTTACAAGCATAATTTTTTTTTCCTTTTTAAATGGAAGTACACACATTTTAATTTATTCTGAACAACTTATTTGTATTTTAAAATCAGGACATGTATACATGTGACTAGACAGCATGGCTGACACTTAACACATAGTCCACACCGGTAAGCTTGTCACCAGCATTTAGTGTGCTGACACTAGTCCTGTAGTAAGAATAAATACTAGTGCTTTCGGGACCACAGTAGTGAGCAATAGTGTCGGGAAGGCACGACTCCCCAGGACTGACATGTGCACAGGGGTGGGGGCAGGGCACTGGACAGAAAGAAAAAGTGCAGAAATAGAGATCAGACCAGGAAATGTGTTCATTCCATAGAGCACTGCAGCTTCCCCGAGGAGCTCCCAGGCTCCCTGTCACCTGTGCTGTAGGTCAGGCCATCTCTCTTTCTGACACACAGACACCCTTGTTGGGAGGAAGGCTGTCCTGGGCAGTGGGGACAGGCCTTTAGGTCAGAGAAAACCTACTGTAGCTACAGCATTACTTGAACATCCCTAAACAATACAAGCATAGTTTTTTATCCAGCTCTTTTCACTTACCATTAAAACACAAAGCACATTTCCACATTATAATGAACTATTCATAAACATTTTTTTAAAACCTATACTCTTTTTTTTCTACCTTACACTGCTTTCCAGGGAAAGACATCAAGTTAAATACTGCTTATAAACATGTCTTCTGTTGATCTAAATTTCAGTCTGGCCCAGTTTCAGATTCTTCTGAATCTAAAAATAGTCTCTCTCTCTCTCTCTCTCTCTCTCTCTCTCTCTCTCTCTCTCTCTCTCTCTCTCTCTCTCTCTCTCTCTCTCTCCCTCCCTCCCCCCCTCCCCCGGTTCGCAATAGAAAATTAACTATTTTGGGGTTTGGAGACTCAGGAATTCAGTGACCTTGGAGGAAGAGGAAAACTCTAATACTGGCAGTTTGCCATTTAAACCAAAAGCAAGGTCTCAAACTTTGAATTGGAAGAAGGTTTGAAAAGGGGCTACTCACTTAATATTAAGTTGATATTAATATTAAATCTTGATATCACAAAAACTGTGGGTTTTTTTTAAAATATGAAAAGACTTATATTTACATATTTTTAAAGTCAAAAGGTATCCGGAAGAGAACTTCTCTTGGTATTTATTCTTCTTGACTTCTCTGCAGAAACACAAAAGCTGGGAAGGATCGTGTTTGTTAAGTCCTAGGATTTCTGTGCAAATGTCAACATAGTAAAAAAGACATAATGTCTTAGAATTATTATAAAAACAGTTTTGATAGCAGACTTCCTGAAAGGCTTTTGAAAACCCCAGAAGCCTGCAGTCCATGTTTTAAAAGCTACCACTTAACACTCAGTCATTTGCATCTTAGCAGGTGCCTAGTATATTCTAGTTGCAGCTCTCCATGTTGTTCTTATATTAGAAGCTGAGAGAAGTTCACTAATTTGCTTAGGATACCATAGGTATAAAAGAGAGAAGTAGAATTTGCATCTAGAATTGTCTAACTTCAAATCCCAGTCTCTCCTGCTACTTTATATCCCTTAGATAATAATGCTTACATGCATAAACTCTTATTTTCTGATTTGCAAAATACAGTGTTTGAAGTGTTTGTTGTACATCTTTCCTCAACAGGGTGATCAAGGGTATATATGGACTCCTGATAATCTGTTTTCCTAGGTATAAAAGTAACAGAAGTAATCTTCTGAACAAGAAAACCCCCAAACTCTCTCACTACAAAATAGAAATGTTGAGTGAATAGTGGACAATAAATAAATAAATAAATAAATAAATAAATAAATAAATAAATAAAAGCCAATGGTGAATGTATATATCTTATTCTGGAATGTGGAAAGGGAACAAAGAAGGGGAGGATTTTATAAATTTCTAGAATTTGTAACTTGGTCCTGCCCTCACTCACGTCTGGAGTTACACTCCATGCATGACAGCGATCCTCAAGTTGAGAAACTGACATAAAATGGATCTAAGAACCAAAACATCTTCCTCCCTCCCCCTCATAGCTTTAACAGCTGAAACTACCTACCCTCTCCTTCCCCACACACACCACTTACTCTGCATTAACATGACTTTACTCTTTCATTGTCTACATAACCTTGTTTTACGTGTATGTCTGTTTAAAGACACCTTATATATATTATTGATTTATTAACATTGAACCCATGGTCAACAGCACTATAAGTCATGCTTTGAATGAAGCTTGCCTAACACAGATATTTTCTCTGTAAGACACATCATAGCCTCTTGCACTTAGGAACACTAGATACAGGACTTTAAAACTGGCTTGGGGGCCATTTCAGACAACGCAATTGCCAACAAAAAGCCCAAGAATGTGAAAAACGAAAAATATAGCAATACGTATACCACAAAGGGTCACTTGTTTACCATATGAGAGCTGAAACAAGAAGGCAGGGCATGGCCTTGTTTGACCTTAGCTGGGAATGTGCACAGGAGACTCATATTTTTCACAGCTCTGTGTGTGTGTATGTCCACCAATGACAGAAAAGAGCCATGAGTATTGATTTTGGGGTCACAAACAAATTTTAGAATGTAGTTAAATTTTCAAATGTGTAATCCACAAATAATGAGAATCGACTGCAATTATATAACTTTCCTAAAGGAACACACCTTAAAGTCAGGCCACCAAAAGATTCCTATACTTGTTAAAATGTGATCAGAATCCAGTTACAAAGACAGAAGGAAATAATTTATCATGACTGACATAACAAATACAAGTACTTAGAAACCCAAGAATATCTGGAAATTACCTGATAGTAACTATGAAATAAGAATGTTAAAGCCGTTTTAAAAATAAAGGAAAGGAGAAAAAAATCATAAAACACCAGATAGATATGAAGAAGACCAGACAGAATTTTTAGAAATAAAAAACGCAGTCGATTAGGGCCGGCCTAGTGGCGCGGTGGTTAAGCACTGGCCTTGGAAGCCAGCGGCCCCGGTTCGGTCCCACATATGAGGGCCAGTGATACTGCCCTCAAAAAAAAAAAAATGCAGTCAATTAAATGAAAAACTCAATGCAAAAGTTAAACAGTAGACTAGACAGTTGAAAAAACTTAGTGCACTTAAAAACATCAGAAAAATTAGCTTTCTAATCAGTGCAGAAATCAAAAACAGAAACTCACAAAGAAAATGTAAACTAAAAATCATAATCTAGTTACCAAGTGGTAACTTTTTATCAATATTTTTGTCTATATCTTTCCATATATACATACATTTATGTATTTGGGCATACAATATGTTTTATAGCAAACAGTAAGATATTATAGCTTAATTATTTTGATTTGGTAATTTGTTTTGAACATTTTCCAGTCAATAACTAGGCTTCTGCAATATGACTTTAGTTGGTTGCATTGTACAAGGTGTGCCAATTAAGTTCATGAACTTGCCACCATGCACTTATATTGGCAGCACTCTACAAACAGCTATGTAAAGATTCATAACCTTGGTATATATCAGTGTCTCACAGCTGTGTTCATGTCAACATGTGGCGGTGTCTTGCTGAGTGGCGTTCATTATTGTTGTTGCATGCTTTTGTGTCCATCGGAAGAATGCCTGAGCTTGAATTAGAGCAACAAACAAACATTAAATTTCTTGTTAAACTTGGCAAGAGTGGAAGTGAAATCAGAGCATGTTAATCCAAGTTTATGGAAATAATGCCATGAAGAAAATGGCAGTGTACAAATGGATTAAACGTTTTTCTGAGGGGAGAGAATGCGTCACTGATGAAGAGAGGACAGGGTGGCCAGTAATGAGCAGAACTGACGAAAACATTGCAAAAATTCATCAAATTGTATGTCAAAATCATTGGCTGACTGTAAGAAGCATAGCAGACAAAGTAAACATCGATAGAGAAACAGTCAGGAAAATCTTAACTGAAAATCCTGACATGAGAAAGATGTGTGCAAAAATCGTCCCCAAGGAGCTCACCAGTGAACAAAAGCAACAGAGTCAAAGTTTGCCAAGACCTTTTGGAGAGTCAAGACAATGTTTGGGCCGTGTTATCACTGGTGATGAAACATGGGTATAACAATACGACCCTGAAACAAAGTGTCAAAGGGCACAATGGAAGTCAGCCAATTCTCCGTGACCAAAAAAGTTCCATCAGTCCAAATCAAGAGTCAAAACAATGTTCCTCACCTTTTTTGATATCAGAGGAATTATTCATTATGAATTTGTACCAACTGGACAAACAATTAACCAAGTTTACTTACTATTTGGAAGTGCTGAAAAGGCTGCTTGAAAAAGTTAGCCAATTTCAACTTTTCACCAACAATTCGTGGCTCTTGCATCACGACAATGCGCGAGCTCACACGGCACTGTCTGTGAGGGAGATTTTAGCCAGTAAACAAATAACTATAGGGCCGGCCGAGTGGCGCGGTGGTTAAGCGCTGGCCTGGGAAGCCAGCGGCCCCGGTTTGGTCCCACATATGAGGGCCAGTGATACCGCCCTCAAAAAAAAAAAAAAGACATAACTATATTGGAACACCCTCCCTGCTCCCCTGATCTGGCCCCCAATGACTCTTTCTTTACCCAAAGATAAAGGAAATATTGAAACACATTTTGATGGCATTCAGGACATCAAGGGTAAAGTGACAACAGCTCTGATGGTCATTCCAGAAAAAGAATTCCAGAATTGCTTTGTAGGGTGGACTAGGTGCTGGTGTTGGTGCATAGCTTCCCAAGGAGAATACTTTGAAGGTGACTATAGTGATATTCAGAAATGAGGTATGTAGCACTTTTTCTAGGATGAGTTCACAAACTTACTTGTCAGACCTTGTACATGGACCAGTGCTAGATATACATTGTCTGCTTTTTCTATATTAATTATAATTATATGTAAATATACCCTGCCATCATCATTCTTAGTGTAATAGCCAAGTTGGCTATATTTCAAATAATAACTCCAAAGCATGGATATCTGTGTTTCAAGTTATAACTATTATAAATAATATTACAGATATCCATCCTCCTTCATACAAAGTATAGCATGAAGATGGGTCAGATTAAATTTACCCAGAAAGTTGATCACAGTATTACTTATGGAAGTTATTTGGCATGGAAATCCAATGAATTAAACAGATTTCAATGAACTGCCAGTAGATGGCTCTCTTAATTTGCTATTTTATTTTCAGTTCAGATTTATGCATTTACGCATCAGGTCACGCCATCCAAAAAAAAAAAACCCAACCCTTTAACAAGGTAGAAATGGCTCTCCAGGAATTATCTAATTCATTCGTCTATCTTCTGGTAGGATTTACAATCCACAGTTGTAAATTCATTTTCAGAGGTACCTCTTGAGTGGACAGTTGTGTGTGCGTATGTGTGTGTGGGGGGGGGGAGTAGTTTTTGTTTGTTTTTTAATAAAAGGGAACACACTTTTGGAAATGTTTTAGTTGGAGTTTAGAATTTTTATTATGTTTGTCTGTCATGATAGACAGATGAACATAATTTATTTCTTAAATTTTCCTTGGAAAATTAACTTCCAGTTTTTCTTGCTATCTCATTTCATCATTATAATTTTAGACCTGGCTAATTCTTCCCTCTGTTTTTGTCTGCATTACACAGTTAAGTAATGACTTATAAAAACCTGTCTTTTCTTTACTATATCAATTAGTTGTATAATATTGTTACAGGCCTTTGTATTTTACTTTCATTTTATTATGCTGTGATTTTTTGAGGGCATTTATTAGTTCCTCAAAGTAAATTTACACTTTATTCTCCAAGATATTTGTTGCTGGAAGATACATCTAGATATTCACCAGTTAAACCTTATGTCCTATAGAGTTTATAGCCCTACCACTGTTTCTGCAAAGTTCTAGAACTTATTTCCTGAGATGATGTCTCTAACCTCCTAAATATACCTGTGCTCTACAGTTCCATTTCATCCTAGGCCAGTCCAGAGGGGAAGCTCAGTCTCCACTGCTTTCACAAAGAGCCATTTGCACTCAAGCACTTGATGGATCACAGGACAAGGTACTTGGTCTTTCCTCAGTTGAAACAGTCTTATGATTTCACTTCATATTTCCTCCTCTTTGCTTCTCCCCATTTCTTCCCTATACATCCAGAATAAAATAAAATAAACTGAAGCCTCTTCACAGAATAGATATGCCAAGACAGACCTTCTCAAGTTCCTCAGACTCCTCAGCTGATCCCATGGGTAACTCTAAAGCTGGAATGGCCCTTTCAGGCATGTCTTGAATCAAGGAAAGAGGCTAGGCCTTGGTATCCCTCATTGATCGTCTTTGGATGCAAGGTACTCCCAGAGAGGAGGCATAACTTTGAGTGAGACGCCTCCCCTTGTCTAAGGGCAATTCCCAGAGAAAGACTCAGCTTTGAGCCATCAGTCGGCAACATTCCCCAAAGCTGGGTGAAAACTAGTGCTTCCATCCCACAGCGGGCATCTAGGTAGTGCACCACAGAATCAACTCCAGAGTCCATCTTCAGAAGAAGTTGCAGCCCAACCAGCAAGAAATAAATCCAGAAAGAAATAGAGATACCCAACAATAATACTTGAGTCCCTTAACTCAGCTCTATCTCTGGAATTTCTAGTTACATGAGCCAATAGAGTCCATTTTCTGCTTAGACTATTTGAAATTGGGTTTCTGTCACTTGCAACGGAAAGACCCTAATTAATAACACCTCATATTTGCAGAAAGCAATAATCACTCTTTTCTTCTTTCAGCACTTATCTCAATGTTACATTATAATTTATTTGTTTACACGTCTGCCTTTCTAATTAGACTGTAAATTCCTTATAAGATATTTTATTCATCCTACCTCTAGCACCTATAGCAGTGCATAAACAAAGGAGATGGTGAATAAATAGTTGATGAGTTAATGAATATGAAAATACAAGAAAGAAAGAGAGGAAGGAAGGAAGGAAGGAAGGAAGGAAGGAAGGAAGGAAGGAAAGAAGGAAGGAAGGAAGGGAGGGAGGAAAATACCGAACAATAGACAATGCACAGGCATAGACATGGATTAGTTCATACAGCACATTAAGTAATAAAAGTGTAGTCAAAAATTGACTTGAGGGGGGCCGGCCGAGTGGTGCATTGGTTAAGCGCTGGTTTTGGGATGCCAGCGGCCCCGGTTCGGATCCCACATGAGGGCCAGTGACACTGCCCTCTACAGCTAACAACAGCTCCACCTGGAGCTGGGCTGTGCGAGCCCCGGTGATGGTGTGGGCTGCAGCCCCTGCTGCAGTGGGCTGCCGTAGGCTACAGTGAGTGGCCCGCAGCCAGCATGAGTGGCTGGCAGCCAGCGTGAGCTGCCAATAGCCGCAGTGAGCGACATCCAGAGGCCAGCGACCGAGCTGCCTCATCCGGGAAGAGCGCAATGACGATACCAACAGTGAAGCAACATCCTCCGCAACTAAACTGAAGAACAAAAAGACAGCAACTTGTCTGTTCCCCTTCCCCAATTCCCCAACGCTGTTCCCCTCCGCCAATTCCCCAATAAAAAATAAAAAAAATTGACTTGAAAGGCACAATATTTATTCTTTCAGATGAGATCAGCCGCTTTCAGGGTGGTATGGCCACAGACAATATTTAGCCTTTCGATTTCACATTTCCTCTCTTAGCCTACTCTGAATTGGAATTTAACCCAAGATACTCTGATTCTTTAACATCAGGGAGCTTTAGGTTGGCATTTAAGCTAGGTTTGGTAGAATGTTCATTCCTTCTTAAAATACACTGCTTGCCTTCTTATGATTCTAAACTCCATGTTTATTCTTGGTCTATAGTTTTGTGCACTGTGTATTTGGTCGCAGGCTCTGTGCTAGACTCTGGAAATACAGCCATGAGCATGATAAAAAGGCTTGCACCCAGGGAGTATATATTCTTAAAAAGGAAGACAGATTATAAACAACTAATTACAAATGCAATGTTTATTACAAAAGGTAATTACCAAAGTGTGTAGTAGATAAGAATAACCTAAACTGTGAGATTAGGAAAACTGTCCCAGAGAAAGTGACATTGCTACAGAGAACTGAAGGAAGAATAAAAGTTAGCTCCCAAGATCCCCAACTACATTTTATTATGTTTCATTGTGTTTCAAAGTAATCAGTATGATCAGAGGAGTAGGTGAATTCACTAAATAGGAATTCACTAAGTAGTTATGCTAACCAGAATCCACTTCTAGAACTGAAGTTGAGGTTAATCCCACCTAAATTATATGGTTGAGAATGGGAGAGGAATTTTCCACAAAAGTAGATTTTTGGGTATAGCTACCAATAAGAAGTGGAAATGGGTGCAACAAATACCAGCTTCCCATTATAGGGAGCAAAACTTGATTCAGGGGGCCAGCTAGAAGACTTTTCAGCAAGTCAAGTGAGAGATGAGAATGACTTGGATAAGGAGAGGGCAGTGAAGATTGAAAGAATGGACAAAGCTTGATAACTAATTGGCTGACAAAGTTTAAAGTAGAGAAACTAGTCAAAGATGACTCCAAGATTAAAGTTCTTTCTTGCCCAGGCTGTGACATAACCTAGATGTCTTAAGAATGTCCTGGCCGTGGGTCAGTGAATAAGAAAAGACTTCCCTGGCTTACCATAGGGTTCCTTTTTGGTGTTGACTAAATTAACCTTATAAATGTCTCCTTTACCCTTTAGAGTTTTCTCTTGTTCTTCTGAACCCTCATAGACTTCTTCCTATAATGTATTGCTTGTCTGAACCATAGTCACTAATCAAATATTAAGGCTACTTCTATCTTAGCTTCTTTACGTACTTCATAAGGCAAGCATCTGACCTCTTAATACTAACCATTGGTGAATGTGTTGAAATTTGAAAATGATTTCAAAGTAGTTTATTTAAGCATCAAAAAAAATACTATATCCAGACTTGTAGATACAAATTGTGATGGCTGCTCAGCTGATGATTCCCCCTTTGACTGTCTGGTAAGAGATTCCAGACTCCTAGTCACAAAAGAAGGCATATGATCCACATGAGGCCAGCTGAAGTTCCTCACTCCCCTAGCCACAGTGATTCATCCAAGGGATGGGCTCGTCATTCCTTCCCAAGGATTTTTAAAACTGAATTTGAGAAAAAGAGATTCACTTTTCTAAAAAAATAACTAAGCTTGAAAGAATGCAATTCCAGGTTGCTTTGACTATGTACGCTTCATGAATTCAGCTCATTTATAGAGGAAAGATTGATACCTGTGTGCAAAAAGTTACAGAAATACAAGATGTGGAAAGAGACAGAGACAGAGATCTTAAAATCTTGTAGTATTTGTGTTCCTGGATCCTGCTGTCCCTGGAGCCAGTTCAACTTCTATCTTTCTGTAGTTTGGTCATGTGCTCTACAAAAGCAGGGATCCAAAGTGCTTGTCACATGATAGTCACTCCAAAAATTGTTGTTGAGTTAGAGACTTGACTTTGGACCAAGATGGTGTCACAAGGGCCATATTTACCCTCTCTTCTGAAATTATTTAAAAAGCAGACAAGTTATGTGGTTTTTAGACATTGGACATCAGACAGTACAGAACAGTATGATTTCTGAGAGAAAGAAAACAAATGAAGTGAGTCCTGTTATTACCCCAATTGCAAAAAAGGGAGCCCAGGATGAATTGAGCAGATGGAGCTGGGGTCGCTGGAGCACAAGAGTTAGAGCAGCATCCTAGGGAGCTCTCTCCTTTATTGTTTAGCTAAGTATTGATCAGAGTATGTAAAGCAGGAACTACCTGAAGTGGAACTGTAAAAAACAAAGCATATCTTTGAGCATATCTGTGTTCCAACTTGGGAAATAAACACATCGTTATAGTTTCCAATGAACAAAAAAGTTCTGATAGTTTAAAAAATTCTTGAACAAATGTTGAGTAAATAAATTCTCCCTTTTTCCTTAAGCTAGCTCTAGTTGGGTTTCTGTTGCCTGCAACCAAAGAAGCTTAACCGATACAATTTCATTCCCCAGAGTTTATCTTCAGAGATAAACAAAGGATTCCAAAGATTTTGGTTATAAGAATATCTATCATTTTTAATGTTTATAAATGTCAAAAAATTAGAAACAAACCAAATAAAGATTTTCTATGCGAATTTTGGTAAATTAATCTAATAAAATACTATGTAGTAACCAACATGACATTTTAGTTTCTTACTTGACATAGAAATATGTTTATGATATATTGACGAATTTGAAAAACAGATTATAAAACAGAATGTATAGCTTTTTATTGTACATATGTATATATGTATATAAGTGTAGAAGGATATATCTTAAATTTTTAATAATTCTTATCTCTAACTGGTGGAGTTTCAGGTAGTTTTATTTTTGTTTTATTTATTTATTTTTTTTTTTGAGGGCAGTGTCACTGGCCCTCATATGTGGGACCGAACCGGGGCCGCTGGCTCCCCAAGCCAGCGCTTAACCACTGGGCCACTCGGCCGGCCCTCTCAGGTAGTTTTTATTCTTTATTTTTGTTTAAAGTGTCTGTATTTTCTGATTATCCTACAACAAATGTCTTTCAACTCTTTTTTTTGTGCCTGTCTCCTTAGTTGACCTCTGCGTTTCTGTTTTTGATCTAAAGTTTACCTTTGATTTTCAGTTTATTTACAAAGCAGAGGAGATGGACACACTTTTCACCAGTTGAATAATTAAGTCCTTTCCTATTCAGATTACAGATTTCTCCTACTTCTCCAAATTCTCTTCCAGAGCTCTAATCATTACAGTTTTACAACATAACAGCTGTATTCATTTTACACATTCTACAGACACAATAAAAATCATTAAGTAGATGGTTATTCTCTTATTAATATCCTAAGGTAGTGATGTCGTATAGTCAAAGGTATATGTTTGATAAAATGGGGCCAGAGAGGTTTTAAATTTTTATCCAAACACACTGAAGCAGCTCAGTTATTAAAGCTTAGAAATGTTTGCCAGCGCCTGGATCATACAATGCTTTGGCAAATATTGAAAGTGACCTATGTCCTCAGGAGTAAGCACGTTATGCCTAATGATTTAATGTCCCAGATTTTCCAGAAAAGACCTGATTTCTTTCTTTCTTTTCTTTTTCCATAACAAAGGTCATTCCTTTATTGGATTTTAACTTTTATGTCCCCGGAAGGTTTTCCTTGTAAATTAATTCATGCATTTGACTAAATGATCTTTTGCTAGATTACAAGTCCCAATTTTTAATTTAGGAAAAATGACCACCAAAGTGTCAGGTTGAAACAATCAATCCTCAAGTAGGGTAATGTGTTATTGGTGGCTCCAGCAGGATTAGAGATATGAATGTTGTGAATATTAAAAATCTAACTAGGGACTCATGCTTTGGTAACCACAAGAAACTACCAACTTGAATTCCCAGAAAACTTTCATCTTAATTACTTCTGATATTGTATTCTAGTCCCAGATATAAAGCTAACTAGCTGTATAAAAGAGCTCAGCCAGTAATTTTGTCAATAAGAATAATTGTGTTAATTCTCTCAAGTAGAATTTTAAAAAATGATCTATCAGCCTTGCTGGGTTGTTTTGAGGTTTAAATGAAATACTGAATATACAAGTGATTTAAAAAGCCTTTTCTGTTTTTGTCAAGGAGTACTTTGTTAACATCTTACTATGAAAGTTAAAAAATAAAACAGAAAAGTTGAGCTGCTTTTGGTTGAAGAGGATATAAAGGGCAGACGCCCTTCATACAGATTTAATGTGTTACTCTTGCTTCTTTCTGTGTTTATTAGAGAAAAATTAGAACAAGAAAAAAAAATAATAGGGCTGGCCAAGTGGCTCCTTGGTTAAGAGTTGGCTTGGGAGCATGAGCTCAAATCAGCAGGGCTGCCGGTTCAGATCCCACATGGACCAGTGACACTGCGCCCTCTACAGCTAAGATGGTGAACAACAGCTCACCCTGGAGCTGGGCTGCCGTGAGTGACTGGCAATGGGGTAGGCTGCAGTGGGGCTGCAGTGGGCTGCGGTAAGCCACCATGAGCGGCCATGCAATGGCCAGCGACCGACTGCCTCACCTAGGAAGAGCACAATGATCACAATACCAACATGGGCCAGTGAAGCGACATCCTCCACAACTAGACTGAAGAACAAAAGCTACTTGTTTGTTCCCATTCGCCGATTCCCCAATGCTGTTCCCTCCCCACAAATACCCCAATAAAATCTTTAAAAATAATGATAACAATAATAATAATAAATAAAAATCACTAACAATTCCACTACATGGAAAATTGTTTTGGACAGTTTTCAAATGTTTCCAAAGGGTTTTGAACCTTTGCATGCATAGATTGAAAGTTAGTAAACAAATGTTTTGACCTAATAATCAGAATCATATCTGGTTTTAATATTTTAATATCTCTGTATAGATTTGGTGAAGAGAGGGAAAAATAGACCAATTAATAGTAATGTTTTTAAGCAACTGGTATAGAAAAACCTGTATTTATTTGGGCCTTAGCATATTTCTTATAAGTTATATTCCTTGTTTTGCCCTGGAGAAATGAGAAAGTAGGAGAAGGCAGGGGGTAGTAAAGAATATCTTTAGGGCCGGCCGAGTGACGCATTGGTTAAGCGCTGGTTTTGGGATGCCAGCGGCCCCGGTTCGGATCCCACATGAGGGCCAGTGACACTGCCCTCTACAGCTAACAACAGCTCCACCTGGAGCTGGGCTGTGCGAGCCCCGGTGATGGTGTGGGCTGCAGCCCCTGCTGCAGTGGGCTGCCATAGGCTACAGTGAGTGGCCCGCAGCCAGCGTGAGCAGCTGGCAGCCAAGCGTGAGCTGCCAATAGCCGCGGTGAGCGACATCCAGAGGCCAGCGACCGATATGCCTCATCCCGGAAGAGCGCAATGAGGATACCAACAGTGAAGCAACATCCTCCGCAACTAAACTGAAGAACAAAAAGACAGCAACTTGTCTGTTCCCCTTCCCCGATTCCCCAACGCTGTTCCCCTCCGCCAATTCCCCAATAAAATCTTTAAAAAAAAAAAAAAAAAAGAATATCTTTAAACAAACTTGGTCAGGTGACTGACTGGTTGAATGAATTAAATCTCTTCCTCATTGTTCCATGGGACTGGGATAAGTGAGATCCTGGGCTAAGGGTAAGGAAGGCAGATTTCATCCTCCATTGTAGGAGGCAATGAAACACATGGCCAGAAAGAGGAGACAAAGGCCAGGAACTTCCGGCTAATGAATCTGATTGAGAAGCCAGACTGAAACACACCTAGAGAGCTCTGGCTAATTGGGAGAAACAGGACTAGAGTTCTCTTAGCTTGTTTTTTTATTGTCCAGTATCTGTAAATCCTTGGTTCAATCAGACTAGATAACGAATCAAGGTTATCAAAATCATTAAACTTAGAATGTGGCCATTTTGTTAAGCTTATAAAACTGCATTCTGAATTTTTGATTAAAGGTTTTAGCTGCTGTAGAAATATTATTTTCTATATACTTTGAATTATATGGGTAACAAAGAATTTTTTGTACATTTTTTTATTTAAGGGAATGTTTTTCTAGTTTCTACAAATATGGTAATTGTAAATTAAAGCATTAAGCATTTATTGGTAAATAATGTACATATTTCATTTCAAGGAATATGATAAGTGAATGAAGTTGAAATAAATGCTTTAAATTTTTTTTAAAAAAGAGTTAGAGAATTAGAGTATTTCCCAATACCCCCTGCCTTCTCCTACTTTCTTATATCTCCAGGGCAAGACAAGGAATATAACTTGAAAGAAATATGCTAAGGCCCAAATAAATACAGGTTTTTCTATACCAGTTGTTTAAAAACATTACTATTATCTGGTCTATTTTTCCTTCTCTTCACCAAATCTATAAAGAGATATTAAAACTAGATATGATTCTGATTGTCAGGTCAAAACATTTGTTTAGTAACTTCCAGTCTATGCATGCAAAGCTTCAAAATCTTTCTAAAACATATGATTATTGCTCTACATCCTTCATGATCCTGCTGCATATATTTAGCCATTCTTTACTCTAGGAAGTCCTTCCTGACGCATCCAGACTGAGCTAAATACCCTCCTATGTGCTCTCAGCCCCCTATGTATATTTTTATTATTTTTATTTACTACCATGTGTTGAAATTATCTGCTTATAATATCTTTTAGCTGACCCATAAGCTTCCGTATGGAAACCCTTCTTAAACCCCTGATGAGACTGAGTTCCCCTATTGCAAGAGCCCATGATTCCCTATGGTTTTTCATTATAACACTTAATGGGTGTGATCATTTTTGAAAAGGGGATAGTAATTACCACTTTCCAGTACTAACTACATAACCATTAGGGTGAAGCTTTCCCTTACATACCACTATCACTTTTCTCACTGCATTCCCTTTATTTCAAAAGATTATTTGAAAAAAAAAAAAGAAAGAATGTTGGGTGTTCCTTTATTAAAACAATATCTTTGTACAGAGATTTAAAAGTCAAATAATACCATAAAACCTCATGTTTTTTTAAAAAGCAGTACACTGTTCTTTCTTTTCAACCCCCAATTCCCACTTCTTTTTTTTTTCCTCATTAAACTGTTTTAATGGGTCTCAAATTTTTGTTACAGATTTATGGTCATTTTCATTAAAGAATACTCATTTGAAATACTGATAACTTAAAAACTGCCACACACACACACATACACACACACACACACACACACACACACACACACAAGTGGTCCACCAAACATTCTCCTTTCCTTCCAAAGGTTTTATGATGCACTGTAATCGTTAACCAGTCTTTTACTATTACACTTATATGGCCAATTGAGGCAAATAGTTCTGAGATTGTTCTTCCACCACTGAATAAGACTGGGGTGGCAGGTATTGGGGATAATAGTCATTTAGCCTTCTGAGCTTTCTGGGCAGACTTGGTGACCTTGCCAGCTCCAGATGCCTTCTTGTCCACTGCTTTGATGACATCCACAGCAGCTGTTTGTCTCATGTCACGAACAGCAAAACGGCCCAGAGGAGGGTAGTCAGAGAAGCTCTCAACACACATGGGCATGCCAGGAACCATGTCAACAATGACAGCACCACCAGATTTCAAAAACTTTGGGCCATCTTCCAGCTTTTTCCCAGAACAATGATCAATCTTCTCCTTCGGCTCTGCAAATTTGCAAGCAATGTGAGCTGTGTGACAATCGAGCACAGGTGCATATCTGGCACTGATTTGGCCTGAATCGTACAGGATAATCACGTGAGCCATGAAGCCAGCTGTTTCCATTGTGGGTCATTTTTGCTGTCACCAGCCACATTGGCATGACGAACATGTTTGACAGACACATTTTTTTTTTTTTTAGCTGAGTCATCCTGCCACCTGTTGGCAGCTCAAAGGCAACTCAGCTCGGGCTGGCATTGAACCACCGTTGCTCAGAGCTCAGCTCGCACTCGTTTTTTTTTTTTTTTGAGGGCAGTGTCACTGGCCCTCATATGTGGGACCAACCGGGGCCACTGGCTTCCCAAGCCAGCGCTTAACCACCGCACCACTTGGCCGGCCCGGCATTGCCATCTTTATAGGTGACTTTCCATCCCTTTAACCAAAGCATGTTAGCATTTGGCTCCAGCATGTTGTCCTTATTCCACTCTGATATTGGCACAAATGCCACTGTGTCAGGGTTGTAGCCAATTTTCTTAATGTAGTTGCTGACTTCCTTATTGATTTCCTCGTATCTCTTCTGGCTGTAGGGTGCCTCAGTGAAATCCATTTGTAAACACCAACAATTATTTGTTTCACACCCACTGTGTAAGCCAGAAGGGCATCCTCATGGGTCTGCCCATTCCTGGAGATACCTACTTCAAATTCACCAACACCATCAGCAACAATCAGTACAACAGAGTCAGCCTGAGATGTGCCTGTAACCATGTTTTCAATAAAGTCACTATGTCCTGGAGCATCAATGATGGTCACATAATATTTGCTGGTCTCGAATTTCCACAGGGAGACAACAATGGTGATACCACGCTCATATTCAACTTTCAGTTTATCCAAGACCCAGGCATACTTGAGGGAACCCTTTCCCATTTCAGCAGCCTTCTTCTCAAATTTTTTGATGGTTCTTTTGTCAATGCCACCACATTGGTAGATCAAATGACCAGTAGTGGTAGACTTGCCAGAATCTACGTGTCCAATGATGACAATGTTGATGAGTCTTTTTCCTTTCCCATTTTGGCCTAGATTTAGCAGTGTTTTGTTTTGTTTTGTTTAGTTTTGTTTTGTTTTTTTTGAGGGCAGTGTCACTGACTCTTATATATGGGACTCGAACCGGGGCCACTGGCATCCCAAGCCAGCACTTAACCATTGCGTCACTCGGCCGGCTGTAACAGTGGATTTTATGACACCTGTGTTTTGGTGGCAAGGAAGTTGCGAAAAAGCCCCCAATTCCCACTTCTGGAAAGCAACATTTTTTCCATTATATTAGCTGAATATTCTTCTGGTGCTTGCCTCCAATTTCCTAAATAACATCTTTGTATTGCTGCTATTTCAAGATTGCTCAGTTTCATATCTTTTGGCTTCCCACGAGACTTCCCACCCCCACATCCCTTCGCACCCACATTCATATACATTGTTTTCCTCCTCCATTTCTCCCTATATGATTACATTATCCATAACTATTGGTTAACTTGACATGCCTATGCAGTATACAACTACACTTTCTTTCTTGTACAGTATTTTTGGTTTTTCTGATTCTCTATAGAAAAAAGACCCCTTGTCTGTGGACCTAAAGGATAAAAATTAAACCCTAGTTCTGCACCTAAGTCACTGTGTAACCTTCCCCTTTCCTGATCTCAGGTTCCATATTTGTAATACAATATGTAATAAAATATGACCAGGGCTTCAACTAGATGAGCGTTAAAGTTTCTTCTAGCTCATTCATCCAGTCAGTCCAAACATGGTCACTCAAGAATCACCTCCTCGGGCCGGCCAAGTGGTGCGGTGGTTAAGCGCTGGCTTGGGAAGCCAGCGGCCCTGGTTCGGGTCCCACATATGAGGCCCAATGACACTGTCCTCAAAAAAAAAAAAAAAAAAAAAGGAATCACCTCCTCAATGCCAGGCCCGATGTGAGCACGATAGCATCTCTTCCTCATAAAGCTCCACTGTAATGAGGCTATTAAAGTATTTGTGGAAATAATAATTGTCTTTGTTGTTTGCTTAGTTTTCTATATAACTAGTTCATCCTCCAGAATTATAAATTTCCTCTCATAATGTTCAAATACCTCTGGTTGGTATTTTTTTGTTTTTGTTTTTTAGCTGAGCCATCCTGCCATCTGTTGGCAGCTCAGCGGCAGCTCAGCTCAGGCTGGGCATTGAACTGCTATTGCTCAGAGCTCAGCTCACACTCTTGAGTGAGCTCTTAACCAACTGAACCACTTGGCCGGCCCTTGCTTGTTGTTGTTTTTTCTTCATTTTGTGGCAACCTCCCTCATGGAGCCCTCTGCTCCTTTGCCCCAACACAAAAACATTGTTCTCTAGAAATGTGAGGCAGGTACCTCTCTGGGACCTACTTCGTGCTCATCCTGGGATTCCCTTTTTCACCCTTTGTTGGATTCCCTATGTTCTGGATCCTCTGTCTTTCTTCCTTGTTTTGCATCCTTGCTGTGTGGAGTACAAACTCCAGTAATCCCTGAGAAAGAATACATGTTAAGTGCAATCTTTAAGAACATGAACATCTGAAAATGTCTTTATTCTATCCTCACACTCAAATGAAAGTTTGCCTCAATATAGAATTCTAGGTTGAAACCATTGTCCTTAAATTTCTAAAGGCATTGCTCCTTTGTCTTCTTGCATGGAGCATTGCGGGAAGAGTCAATTACACTGTATTTCCTAATTCTAGTTCTTTGTTTGTGGTCTCTTTTTTCTCTGGAAATGTTTAGTAACTTCTTCCTTTCCTAGCAAATAAAACTTCCCATGTAGCACCTTGGTGTGGATCTTTCTAAATCTATTGTGCTAGCATTTACTGGGCTCTTACTCTGGCAAGTCATGTTTTTCAGTTTGGCAAAATGTTCTTGAATTACAATTTTTATAATCTCCTCCCCTCTGTTTTCTCTACTCTTTCTTTCCGAAACTCTTATAATTTAGATTCTAAACTATTTAATTTTCTTATGTTTTCTATTTTCCATCTCTTTTTCATTTTTATTTTTTGATTCTACTTTTCAGAGATTTCCTCCAATTTTATCTACTAGTCCCTGAGTTTTTAGGGAATTCACAGCATGAATCAGCTTGTTGTTACAGACAATCCCCGATTTACAAATGGTTTGACTTATGATTTTTTTACTTTATAATGATGCGAAAGCAATAATATCTGCACATTCAGTAGAAACTTCGAATTCGGTATCATTCCTGGGCTAGCAATATGTAGTACAATACTCTTTTTCGTGATGCTGGGCAGTAGCAGCAAGAAGATTTTACCCAATTGTAGGTTAATGTAAGTGTTCTGAGCACATTGAAGGTAGGCTAGGCTAAGCTCTGACATTTCATAAGTTAGGTGTATTCATTCTCGATTAACGAAATTTTCAACTTATGATGGGTTTATTGGGATGTAACCTTATCATAAGTTGAGAAGCATCTTCACCTTTCTCCTATGCAAGTTTAGATTTGAGCTTTACCTACACTAGCATATTAGTTCTCACTTACTCACCTGCTTTCGTGCTTCAAAGTTTATGTTGCTTTCTCTTCCATTCTTTTGGGCCTTTTTTGGGTCACTTTACTGGGATTTCAGGAGGAACCTGTGGTGAATGCCTATGTTCAATCCTTCATGTATAATCAATACTTTGATTATTTCCCACATATAATAACCTCAAGGTAACATGGATGCCTTTGAGATAGAGGGAAAAGATCAAATACAGAGAATGGAAAAAAGAAAAATCACAAATATTAATATTTCAAGATATTATCTGATAATATTTCCAGCTCATGCTGGCTCACAAAACTAGATGGTTTTATTTTCAGGAATTTTGTGACTCAGTTGTTAAACAACCATTATTTAAAATTAAATAACCTTACAATGTTTAATATAGCTTATAACTTGCAATGAAATAAATTATGTTAAAAACAAAAACAAGGGCTGGCCGAGTGGCGCGGTGGTTAAGCGCTGGCTTGGGAAGCCAGCGGCCCCGGTTTGGGTTCCATAAATGAGGGCCAGTGACACTGCCCTCAAAAAAAAAAACAAAAAACAAAAAAACAATAAATACTCAAAACTCATCACTTCCTCATTATTTTAGTGCAGTATTATATAATGATGTGTGATAATGTGTCTTTCCAAACTCATGTTCAATGAAATCATATTAATAGTTTGAAAGTGTTCATAGTGGGAATATTTGTACCACAAAAATCAAGAAAAGCTACAAATAACAGATTGATATTATTCTTTTCATTGTCCAGACTTAGGAAAGTGATGGAGGAAAATATTAATAATTCAAATTAAACTTAAAAGTGTGTGGTGTCTGTAGCAGTTAGAAGGTGAATAGTACAAAACTGAGGATATATTCTTCCAGTATTTAAAAACTATTCTCTCAGTCAGCCAAGAAATCACTCGGTCACCGAAAAAAAAGTGAAGTTCTGACATTCTTCTTTTTTGTTTCACATTCGTCTTATTCTTTAGTTTAAATGAAAATATCAACCAACATTCAGGTCAGAACCACACTTATTTGTCAATAGCAACCGTAGTTTGGCCACGGATACAAGAATTCTGCAAAACTCAACAACATCCTTCTGTGAGAATCACTTGGCCATAATGATTTTAGAATAAAGTATATATTATTATTTATAAATTGTGTGCTATATATCTTTTATATTAGTAAAATTTAATACATACACATACCTTTATGATTTATTTTTTGGTGAGCTAGTTCTTAAACATTTACCACTGTCTATAACTTTTCCTATACTATAAATTCCATGAAGGCAGCAACTGTTTTTGTTTGATTCCCCAGGCCTCGCACAGTTTCTATTACCTAGCATGTACTCCATAAACATTTATTGAATGAGTGATTGAAAGCACAAGGACTCTTCCGTATTCATTTTTATATCCGAGAACCAGCACAGTGCCGGACACAGATTAAGTCCTGGAAAAAAAAAACGTTTGCTGACCTGACTTGAACTTGAACCATATTCTCTTAATTCTGAAAAACTATCCCATGATAAACAAACACATCGAGAAAAAGAATGGATTATTTTTTCAAGCACAAGCCTTGTTTTCATGGTTGCTTTGTAAGTTAAGTCACTTGCCGCAGAAAGTCCAGGTTGAAAGCCAAATCTCCTGATTCCTAAAACAGTGCCCTTATTCATTAGAGTCCCTATTTCTCGGGGGGGAACAGTATTTTCTGACACTAATTTTGGACAGCAGAGCTGGTTTCTTGCTTTGTGGCTGCTAGATTTTTACTTAAGATAAATGATAATAAACAGAGTCAGTAGGAATTACACAATGATGTCTATCATTTAATGAGCCCACACAACCTCATTCAAAACTGTGCTTTAAATCAAGTACCTTGGTTTTTTCCAACAATGCTATAAGGTAGGAGCTGTTCTTACATTACAAATGAAGACACTGAGATTTAGGGAGATTTCTGAACTTGCCTAAAGTTCACAGCTGGTAGATAGCAATATTGGGATTCCACATAGTTTTGACTTAGACAAATCCCTGTGTATTTTAATTAGACAGTGTTTCTTTTTTTAAAGATTTTATTGGGGAATCGGGGGAGGGGAACAGACAAGTTGCTATCCTTATATTCTTCAGTCTAGTTGTGGAGGACTTAGCTTCACTGGCCCATGTTGGTATTATCATTGCACTCTTCCCAGGTAAGGCAGATCAGTTGCCGGCCTCTGGACGGCCACTCATGGCGGCTCTTGGCAGCTCAGGCCGGCTGCTGGCCGCTCACACTGACAGTTGGCCACTCACGGTAGCTTACAGGCAGCCCACTGCAGCAGGGGCTGCAGCCTACGCAGTTGCCTGGCGACTCACGCAGCCCAGCTCCAGATGGAACTATTGCTCACCACCTTAGCTGTAGTGGGCGGTGTCACTGGCCCTCATATGTGGGATCTCTACCAGGGCCCTGCTGCTCAGAGCTGGCGTCCCAAACCAACTCTTAATCAACGCGCCATTCAGCTGGCCCTGGACAGTGTTTCTTAAACATCAACTGTTTATACACTATTGTTCATGTACTATTTTCAGGATTTGGCCATATCTGCATGCCAATTATCATTTACTTCACATTTATCTTGGAGCTTTTTTGTTACTATTTAGCTTATTCTGAAACAATACTATCCATGAAATGATGGCTTGATATATTATCTTATTCTAATACATATTAAAATGAATACATAATTATTAAAATAAAAAGTTTGCCTGCTTACCAACTAAAATGACCTTAGGTACTATCAGCAATCAGTATACTTTTTTGAGGCAAACACTGCTTCTTGTAATGCTACAGATTTAACTTGTATTAGGGTAGGAGCAAGAGTGATGGTCATATTTTTTGGTTTGCCTTCCATTTCCACCCTGAAATAAAAGGAAGTAAATCAATCTAAATACATTGGAGGGAGCCTGACTAATACTTCCTGAGCAAATTCCCACTGCACAAAGCAAAGAGGTTTATAAAACCTACTTCCAGGGTTACTGAAACCTTCCAAGTAAGTGAATTTGAATTAAACTTGGCAAAGATTACTAAATGCCACCAGTGTTAGACTATTGAAGGTCTCTGCAGCAAGAACAGAATTCAAGAAAAATGAAACCAAATTGTTGGAAAGCACCTACAGTGAGAGTGACGCAGGATTCAAAAATCTAAGAAAAGCTTCCTGGCATTTGTGCTGCGCCAGCTGGAGTTGATAGAATTGTTTCTATTCTTTCTTGTAAGTATGTTGGAAGAGGAAGTAGTTAAATTGTCTTTCTTGGCTTTTGAGTGGGAGGTATAATACAGCATTGTCAGAGATAATGGCAAAAAAAAAATGGGGAGGTATTTTTTTTTTTTTTATGAACTGCTGAAAAACTAAATTCATATCTCTGTGGCAGAACCCAGATTTGGTTAAGTAGACAATTTGGAATGTTGTCCAATGCATTTCAAAGGAAAAAAATAAAAAGAGCATCAGAAATCCTAACAGCCAGAGGGTTCCAAACAAGCTGAACCCAAACAAGTCCACATCATAGTTAAAATGGCAAAGGTTAAAGACAGAGGCAGAATCCTAGAGGCTGCAAGAGAAAGACAGCAGGTTACATACAAAGGAACTCCTGTTAGACTAACAGCTGACTTGTGTACAGAAACTCTGTAGGCCAGAAGGGAGTGGCAGGAGATACTCAAAGTGACACAAAATAAAGGCCTACAACCAAGATTGCTCTACCCAGCACGGCTACCACTTAAAATTGAAAGAGAAATAAAGAGCTTCTCAGAAAAGAATAAGCTTAAGGAATTCGGTACCACCAAGCCAGCATTGCAAGAAATGTTAAAAGAGCTTTTTTAAACAAAAGAAAGGGGTAAACAAGCTAACCCAGGGAGACCAGGAATACAAATAACAAAATGGCAATACATATGCACCTATCAATAATCATTTTATTTATTTATTTTTTTTTTTTAAAGATTTTATTGGGGAATTGGGGGAGGGGAACAGTGTTGGGGAATCGGGGAAGGGGAACAGACAAGTTGCTGTCTTTTTGTTCTTCAGTTTAGTTGCGGAGGATGTTGCTTCACTGTTGGTATCGTCATTGCACTCTTCCCGGATGAGGCAGATCGGTCGCTGGCCTCTGGATGTCGCTCACCGCGGCTATTGGCAGCTCACTCTTGGCTGCCAGCCGCTCACGCTGGCTGCGGGCCACTCACTGTAGCCTATGGCAGCCCACTGCAGCAGGGGCTGCAGCTCACACCATCACCGGGGCTCGCACAGCCCAGCTCCAGGTGGAGCTGTTGTTAGCTGTAGAGGGCAGTGTCACTGGCCCTCATGTGGGATCCGAACCAGGGCCGCTGGCATCCCAAAACCAGCGCTTAACCAATGCGCCACTCGGCCGGCCCTCAATAATCATTTTAAATGAGAATGGGCTAAATGCTGCAATCAAAAGACAGAGAGTGGCTGAGTGGATAAGAAAATAGGACACATGTATATGCTGTTTACAGATGGAATAAGATATTTCATGCAAATGGAAATGAGAAAAAAAAAACTGGAGTACCAATACTTATTTTGGACAAAATAGACTTTTAAATGACTACAATAAAAGACAAAGAAGGGCACTATAACCCTAATAAACATCTATGCACCCAACATAGGAACTCCTAATTACATATAACAGATTTTAACAGACATAAAGACAGAGATCAACAGTAACACTATCATAGTAGGGGACTTCAACACCATTGTCACCAATGGACAGACCCTTTAGACAGAAAATCAACACAGAAAGAGATGATATAAAGGAAAAACTGATGGTTGTTGGCTGGGAGGGAGGGGGGAAGAGGGAGAGGGGGAAGGTTTTGGACAGTGTAGATGGGACTACAATGTTGCCACAGGGATATGGGGGCAGTTCTGGGAATGTAATTGATAATGTTGTGAAGAGACTATTATGTTGCGTGAAATAATTCAGTCGGAGAAGGACAGGTACCATGTGATCTCACTTGTGTGTGGAGTCTGAAGAGCTGAGTGAACGATCAAAGTAAACAGACTCGTAGATGTAGAGTAAAAACTGAGGGTGGCTAGTTGGGAGGGGTGTGGGGATGGGAGGAAGGAGAAGGGAAAGGGATTAGACAGCATAAATAGACAACTACAATATTGCCACAGGGATATGAAACACAGTTCGGGGAATATAATAATGTTGTAAAGATTTTGTGGAGTGTCAGATAGTCACATGTCTTGTTGGGGAGACCACTTCATGGATGGAGTAGAGGCTTGATCACTGCACTGTACACCTGAAACTGATGTTGTATGATATTTTATGCCAACTGTAACTGAATATGTGGATGATCATGGGATGTGGATTATACTGTGGAGAGGAGTCAGGGGAGTTGTGATAGATATGTATGATATGGGGGCGGGGAGTGGGGTGGCGAACTGGGAGAGGGGGGTTGTCACTTTGAGGGGTAAAGAGTATAACTATTGCATTGTGTTGTACACCTGAAACTAATAAAAATAAATAAATAAATAAATAAATAAATAAATAAATAATCCTAACAGCCAAGACCACAGTGGTAAATAGCACAGATCTTTTTTGGAGCTTATAAAATATAAATGTTTACATTTGGTTCAGTTTTAACATATCTTCTTTATGGTGCCTACAAGTCCCTCCACAATATGGTTTCTTCCACTTATTCAGTCCCCTCCTTTACTTAAACAGTATGTATTTGGGTCTTATATCCTGTACCAAACAGCCCAGGCTTAAGGCTACTGGCATGAGGATTTCACTTACATCTGCACTTTAAGTGGACCAGAACTCACAAATCTTAGTATTGCTTAACCTTTTATTTCTTAAAAAGAAAAATCCCCTATAAAATTTAGAACTAGGAGGAGTACTGTTTTTCTTAAGGAAACAGAATCTTTCGCTGTTTTCTAATAAGAACTTCATGATTGAGTGTGTTTCATCTCACTCTGACTATGTGGCTAGCAACCTAAATGACAAAGTAAATGACTTCCAGTTGCTGTAGAATCATAACAAAAGAATGGATACCCTTTTTCCTCCTTTTCTGGGGGAAGTGCAGGAGTGGGAGAGGGGAAAGTAGCCAGGACTACATGTGATCTGTTTGGTAAGGTCTAGACTTCCTTCACCTAGTTAGAAGAACGTTGTTTTTGAAATCAAGTTTCTTCAGGATTTGTGGGATTGGTCTAAAGGGGGAGAGCTTCCGGTTTTAAGAGAGGAAGGGCTGGAGCAGAGCAGGATTATCCCGAAAAGGCAGATGGACAGTGCTAGGTCCTCTAGCTGTGGGGCTCTGCACTCTGCTTCCTCACAGTGGCCTAGAAGTCAGAGAAATTTTAATGGGAAGTGGCTTTGTGTGTACCTGGGGACTAAGCACTAAGCTGCAATCTTTCCTCTGCAGTGAAGGTCCCAGTGGCCAAATTTGGCACAAAGGGAGTAGATAATATCTTCGGCAGCCACCTTTGAATAGACTATTGATTTGGACAATGTGGGTTTCAGCAGCAAATCAATCAATTGAGGACTCTCTATACACCTCTTCTGCACATCCTTTTCCCTGAATTACATAAACCTTAAAGTTCTCATGAAGAATGAGCTAAGGCCCTATAACAATAGCTATCATTGAATTACCAACCCTGATAGGTGAGAGCCCAAAAGATTTCACTGAATCAAGAAAAATAATGAAATATGATATTTCTTACACCTTTTGATTAGTTATCTGTTGCTATGTAATAATATTACCACAAACTGAGTGGCTATAAACATTATTCATTTATTAAAGGCTTAAAATGTTACTCATTCATAAAAAAATTTTTTTCTGGGTGGGGATAGCTTAGCTCCTTCCTCAGTTCAGGGCTTTTCACAAGGCTCTGATCAGGTGTCAGCCAGGGGCTGGACTCTCACCTGAGATTCGCCTGAAGAAGGATCTTGTTCCACGTTTACATCATTGTTGGCAACTTTCAGTTCCTTGCAGGTTGTTGGATTGAGGGCCTCAGCACCTCCCACTGTTGACTGGAGGCTGTCCTTAGTTCCTCACCACGTGGGCCTTTCCTTACGGTGACTTACTTCATCAAAGCCATTAAGTGAGCTACTGAATAAACAGCATCTAGCAAGATCATAGTTACAATTTTTTTTTTTTTAAAGATTTTATTGGGGAATTGGCGGAGGGGAACAGCGTTGGGGAATCGGGGAAGGGGAACAGACAAGTTGCTGTCTTTTTGTTCTTCAGTTTTTTTAGTTGCGGAGGATGTTGCTTCACTGTTGGTATCGTCATTGCGCTCTTCCCGGATGAGGCAGATCGGTCGCTGGCCTCTGGATGTCGCTCACCGCGGCTATTGGCAGCTCACACCGGCTGCCAGCCGCTCACGCTGGCTGCCGGCCACTCACTGTAGCCTATGGCAGCCCACTGCAGCAGGAGCTGCAGCCCACACCATCACCGGGGCTCGCACAGCCCAGCCCCAGGTGGAGCTGTTGTTAGCTGTAGAGGGCAATGTCACTGGCCCTCACGTGGGATCCGAACCGGGGCCGCTGGCATCCCAAAACCAGCGCTTAACCAATGCGCCACTCGGCCGGCCCCATAGTTACAATTTTATGTAACGCATGAGGAGCTGATACAAGAAAAGCTTTCTGCTATTTGCCCCCAGCTATTTGCCTAAAAGCAGGCTGTAAATTTGTAAAGGTATTTTCCCTCCCCTCTCTACCAAGAAGGACAAAAGCTGATTACTGGAGATAACTTTACACTCATTAGCCCAGAGAGGCACCAGAGGAATCTACATAACAAACTTGACTGACTAACCCTTACCTTGCATTAGTTTCCCTCATATGTTTGCCTTCCCACAATTTGTCACTCCCAAAATTCAAAGTCCTTTCTTTCATCTTGTCACTTCTCTAAAAATGTATTGTTGTTTTGTTAAGATGCTATATAAATACAAGTTCTAACCACCCCTTTGAGTTATTCATCTCTGAGGTTGTCATGTATATGCATGATGCACATGTTTATAAACTTCTGCTTGTTTTCCCTTGTTAATATGGCTTTTGTCAGTCTAATTTATAGAGCCTCAGCCAATAAATCAAAGATAGGTAGAGGGGGAAAATAAATTTTTTCGTCCCTTGCATTGCTCAACAAATACTTTGGAATGGATAAATCATTATTCCCACTTTTCAGATGAGGAAAGTGGTATGAGAGAAGTTGAGCAACTTGTCAAATGTGACACAGTTAGTATGTAATAGACCCAGGATTAGTATGTAATAGAGCTACGTCTGTCTAATCTTAAGCCTATGCTTTTAGTTCCTTTTACCTTCTTCATTAAAAAAAAAAATGGGTGGCCAGTTGGCTCAGTTGATTAAAGCACAGACTCATAACACCAACGTTGCTGGTTCGAGTCCCACATGAGTCAGTGGGCAGTGCCCTCCACAACTAGATTGGAAACAACTTCACTTGGAGCTGATGGGTCCTGGAAAAACACACTGTTCCCCAACAAATTTTTTTTAAAAAGTAATAATAATCAATTGATACCTTCTTAATAGATGATATTATCCCAAAGCATTAATATAGTTTTCCTCAGCTAGCAAAATAATCCATACAAAATGGTTTCTTGGGAAAAATTGTGACATTGTAGAAGCTCATCCTTGCTGCCATCTCACTTCATTTTGTGCTTCTCTGTCTTTCCTCTGGGGACCTTCTCTGACAATTCTTTCTGAGGCATATTCTGGGTCAGGGAAGTCTTTCTAGTAGTGCCCCTCAACTGCTACTGCCATAAGGCTAGCCTTTTGTCCCACGCACATAAACTTCTCAAGGGGTTAGCCTTCCCTGTAATAACTATTTTCCTTTTCCTTTCTTCCCACACTAGTTTCTCTCTGGTCTGCATAAGTGGTCCTTCCCAGCCTGAATATCACAATTACAATCTATTTTAGAGGAAACTCTCTGGCCCTCTGAAAACATCTTGTCCTTGTGGCAGGACTCTGACTGCTATATTCACATTCTGCTCTAGTTATCACCGTTTGAAGTCTCACAGCTGACTCCACTGACTCAAACAACACATTAAAGCCAAAATTCTGGCCTGCAAAACATTTCCTCAATGGCCTGACAAGAAACAAAGACAATCACACTGAGGCCTTTGACCCAGGCTGCACGAGCCCCTGGAAGTTAATTGTCCGGTGATTTCCTGTACTTGAGGAATAAATGCTTCCTTTTCCAACAATAGACTCCCTACAGCTTCAGTCAATGCAATGAAATTAGGGACTTGAAGGGCAGCCTGTACTCAGATAACACTGAAAGGTAATTTGGGCTATGAGGGTTGCAAGATCACAACTACAGGCTCTCCCAGTGTGAGCATTCTTGATTATAGTTGTGAATATTTTTGGAGGTACTGTGGCCCTCCTCTCAATGACTCCTTGATTTTATTGCACCCTATGGAGTTCTCTTTCTTACAAAGGAGAAAAAGGTGGGTGCAGATTGTATGCAAGCATAAGCTACCAAGTAGATCAAACTCCTAGACACAAAATAGAAGAGACTTCATGAATTGAATTTTGACTAACCACCAGCTTTTTCTTTTGCCTCATCTCGACAAAGATGCTCTCTTTGACCAAATTATAGTTATGCTTCTCTAAGCTTCCTCCTCAAATAGTCCTTCATCTTGGACTTCAGTGTCTGTCTTTGTTGGCCTACATTGCCCAGTTTTAGCAAGAACCCTGTTAAGTCAGTTTAGAGAGAATCCCCTATGCTTGATATCTGATCAAATCCCTCATCTGTCACCACCTCCCAGGTGATACCTGATCACCCTGGCCTACATTCAGCAAGAATCCTATTAGGTCAGTTTAGCAAGAATTATCCTACCCCCTCAGTAATTTTCCAATCACTGACTGACAACACAACCCATCTCCAACCCCTGCCTCACCCACTATAAATCCCCACTTTTTCTTATAGTCCAAAACATTGAGCCCAGCTCTATACTGAAGTCTCTGTTACCCTATTGAAATAGTTCCTAAATAAAATGTGTTTTTTACCTCTGAAACCACTATCCAGCTCTGGTTTTTCTTCCACATTCCTCTGCAGTGATCCTCCTGTAGTATAGGCTGAATTATTCTCCACTTCTCTGAACATTTCTTGCTTTTCCACACCTCCCTGCCTCTACACCAGCCTAGGAATGTCCTTGTTTTACTTCTCTGACTGGTTGACTCATAGTCATTCTTTAAAACCAAGCTTTATTAGCCAACTCCCCTCCTCTCCATTCCTAAAATCACTATCAGAGCTCAGGCCCTCAAAATTTCTTGGCTGAATGACTTCCAACAACCTACATTCTTCAAGTCTCTAGGGTTGAACCACTTCAAATCCATCTTCCACCTACCAGCCAGAGTGATACGGGCCAAACAAGTTTCACCCCCACTGAAAAACTTTGGGTTTCTTTCATATGGGGATTTTAAGTTTCCTTTTCCTTAAAGTTTCCTTTTTCCCTTTTTTTTTTTTTTTTTGGCTCCTCTCCCCCTGCTTCTTGATTGCTTTGTAAATCAGTTTCTTAATCATAAACAATAGATTTTTTTTAAAAGATTTTATTGGGGAATCGGGGAGGGCAACAGCATTGGGGAATCAGGAAAGGGGAACAGACAAGTTGCTGTCCTTTTGTTCTTCAGTCTAGTAGTGGAGGATGTTGCGTCACTGGCCCATGTTGGTATTATAATTGTGCTCTTCATGGGTGAGGCAGTCACTCACCAGTCATTGCTCATGGCAGCTCACGGCAGCTCAGGCCGCTCACGGCAGCTCACACCAGCTGCTGGCCACTCTGGTTGCCAGCCACTCACGGTGGCTCATGGCAGCCCACTGCAGCAGGGGCTGCAGCCTACGCCATTGCCGGCAACTCACAGGAGCCCAGCTCCAAGTCGAGCTGTTGTTCACCATCTTAGCTGTAGTGGGCACAGCATCACTGGCCCCCATGTGGGACCTGAACCGGGGCCCTGCTGCTCAGAGTTGGCATCCTAACCAGCTCCTAACCAACGCTCCACTCGGCAGGCCCCAATAGATTGTTTTCAATCTGAATCATAGGAATCTCCTATCCCCCTGCTTCTTGATTGTTTTGTAAATCAGTTGTTTTTATTTTTATTTATTTATTTATTTATTTTAATTGGGGAATTGACGGAGGGGAACAGCGTTGGGGTATTGGGGAAGGGGAACAGACAAGTTGCTGTCTTTTTGTTCTTCAGTCTAGTTGCGAAGGATGTTGCTTCACTGGCCCATGTTGGTATCGTCATTGTGCTCTTCCCGGATGAGGCAGATCGGTCGCTGGCCTCTGGATGTCGCTCACCACAGCTATTGGCAGCTCACGCTTGGCTGCCAGCCGCTCACGCTGGCTGCGGGCCACTCACTGTAGCTTATTGGCAGCCCACTGCAGCAGGGGCTGCAGCCCACACCATCACTGGGGCTCGCACAGCCCAGCTCCAAGTGGAGCTGTTGTTAGCTGTAGAGAGCAGTGTCACTGGCCCTCATGTGGGATCCGAACCGGGGCCGCTGGCATCCCCAAACCAGCGCTTAACCAATGCGCCACTCGGCCGGCCCTAAATCAGTTGTTTTTAATCTTAATCATAGGCATCTCCTACCCCTGCTTTAGATAATTACCCTAAAATTTGTGATTTATACTTGTTAATTGTTGTAATGTATACTTGTTAATCATTGAAGCTTAATGTTCTTTCCAACCCATCCTGGGCCCAGCTCCTGGACAATTGATGCCACCTGAGTGACCAGTTAAATGGCCACAAGCTCCATAAGAGCTGATGGATTTTCCATCACTTAGCCACCACACATCAATAGCTTTGAGCTCTGCTCTTTAAGCCAACACTTTTAAATTTATTAATTAAAATGTATTTTTCCTCATTCAGGGGTCTTAGTGATACAAGATTACCAGTCCCAACTAAATAAACCAACACAGTCTTCCAGACAGATCTCAATACCCCTTCCTCTCATCTGAGATCAGATAGGGTGAGAGTTCCGTGAATCCCCCAATAAGCAGGGACAGCTCTATGCCCCTGCCCAGCAGGAAGCAGATACAGAAGAAAAGACCTGTCCCTCAGCTTCCCATAGAGATTTCATGGGGATCATATCTATCAAGGGGAAAACAAGGCAGGCAGTTAGAAGTAGGCATTAGGTCTCTGCATTCCAACACAACCCACAGAATGTGATTGCCCAAAAGACCTCCCCTCTTTACCCAAAATTTCCCCTTTTTCATTGTAATTATTTACCCCTATGAGGAAACAAATGGGTACAAAATATCCAATTAGATTAGACCAGTCACTCACTTCTGTGCAGTAAAGGCCACAATGAACTACATTTCAACTGGGCCTCATTATACCACATTATAATATCATACATACGCCCGGGAGTTCATTAATATCATTATAACAGACTGAATTCTGGGAAGGAACATGCGCAATCTAAAAACATGAGGTAATACCCTCTTGTCAATCACAGGTGTCAATCAAGTGGTCCCCGACCGGCTGAGTGGCATGGTGGTTAAGCGCTGGCTTGGGAAGCCAGCGGCCCCAGTTTGGGTCCCACGTATGAGGGCCAGTGATACTGCCCTCAAAAAATAAAAAAATAAAATAATAAAAAAATAATTTAAAAAAATCAAGTGGTCCCACATCCAGAGAGAAACAGCCCATTCTAAAAAAAAAAGAATAAAAACTTCAAGTTCTGGGCAGTCAGGGCCTTTTTGAGCGTCTTCTTTTGCTCGGCCAACTAACTCCAAACTCTTTGGAGGGTACTTTCTCTTCTAGTAATGGCCTTGAGCCATTTTCTACTGCTTGGCCTGCTTCTACTTCTAATAAGCTGCTCTTTCACCACTTCTGTGTCTCATTCAACTCTTTGCTCAAGAAGCCAAGAAACTGGACACCGTGCCAAAAAGGGCCTGCTCTCTGGTAACAAGAGCAATTTGTTTAAAACACAAATTTGATCATCTTATCTCTTACTTGAGTTTTTAAAGTCTTTCCATCAACCACAAGGTAGCATCTTAGCTCTGTAACATAGAATATGACAGTGATTAATGAGCTTCTTCCTGTCTATGTCTCAGCCATTTCGTCTTTCATCCCTTCTTTCCTGTTAGTTTTTTCTCTGGTGAGACCAAATTGCATGAGACTCCCTCTAATACACAGTCTCTGCCCTTCTTTACTACCAAATGATTTTTTTAAATATATATCTTTGCTTAAGCTGGCCTCCAGGAATCTTCCCTAACTGCCTCTCTTCAAATACATAAAAATATTATATATCCACTATAAAGAAGAATGAAATCGTACGATTTGCAACGATATTATGTTAAGTGAAATAAGTCAGTCGGAGAAAGACAAATACCATATGATCTCATTTATATGTGAAATCTGAAAAACTGAATGAATGAGCAAAGTAAACAGAAACAGACTCATAGATATAGAAGAAAAACTGATGGTTGCTAGTTGGGAGGGCAGTAGGTATGAGGCGGAAGGGGAAGGGATTAGACAGCATAAATAGGTAACTACACTATTGCCACAGGGATATGAAAGACAGTTTGGGGAATATAATAATGTTGTAAATATTTTGTGTCGTGTCAGATGGTCATATGTCTTGTTAGGGAGACCACTTCATGGATGGAGTAGAGGTTTGATCGCTGCACTGTACACCTGAAGCTGATGTTGTATAATATTGTATGCCAACTGTAATTGAATATATAGATAGTCACAGGATGTGGATTATACTGTGGAAGGGAGTCAAGGGAATTGTAATAGATATGTATGATATGCAGGGGGAGTGGGGTGATGAATTGGGGAAGGGGGCTGTCACTTTGAAGGGTAAAAAGTATAACTATTGTACTGTGTTGTACACCTGAAACTAATTTTTTTTTAATATTTATTTCACAGTAAAAGAATTAACAAGGGCTGGCTGAGTGGCACAGTGGTTAGGAGCTGGCTTGGGATGCCAGTGGCCTGGGTTTGGATCCCACATAAAAAAATTATATATAATATATACATTTAGGATAACGTGTATTCCTTAATATATATATGGAAAAAAAACACATTTTTGGAGGAGCAGGAGTGAAAAGCAAATATGAAAATAAATGATAATCACCAAACTTTGCCACTTTGTGAATTTTGCCTATGGTCCTGGTAGGAGCCATTATGGACCTAAAAATAATTCTTTATGTCTTGTGAGCAAGGTGTATGCTGAGAATACTGATATCACAATTGGTTTAGAAAGCTTTAACTTTAATCTTCTGCAATCTGCTCAAGCTTCCTGGTCCAGAGAACCCCTGACTCTTCTAATGCTGATCAGTCTCTCTAAATAGGTACAACTCTTTCTTATGTAACTCCTGTCCCTCTTTCCATGAGGAAGAAGAAGAGAAGGATAGAAGGGAAGAAAAGCAGCAGCAGAAGCAGAGTACAAAGAAAGGAAAGAAGGAGAAGGGGAAAATAGAGTGTGGAGGATAGACAATGCTGGGCAGAGAAAAAGATATGTAAATGTCCATTTGGAAAAGGAGAATCACCATTTTTCTCTTAACTATCTCTTCTCTTTTTGGCTTTCCTCTCCTTCTAAGACATTCATTCAGTGCTAAGGATTTTCCCATTTGAAAAGTCTTCCAGAACATATTTCTTTGCAAACATTAAGTTTCTTCTATAAATGGTAACTTAGATATAGACCATCTAAATAAATGTGAGACTTTTCTTTTTGGAAAGTATATTCATTTATCCAACAAATATTTATTGAGACTCTTTATGTGCCAGGCAGGCACTAAGCTCGGGAGCAGTGCTGCATAAGATAGATAAAGGCCCTTGGGAGCTTTCATTAGCATTGAGCTCATCTATACTCTCATGCTTCATAATCTATTAAAATAAATGTCCTCTCTTGAAATCATAGCAGTGGTAAAAAATGGCAGATTAAAGTGTCTATCCCAAGGTTACATACAGGTAGGTGCTTAGTATAATTGCTTTGTAATGATAAAGTGGTGATACTATTAAAACTCTGAGTATAGGCAGGGTAATTTTTGAACTTTATAAGGCAATGGAAAAAATAAATTTTTATCAAGAATATTATAAAGAGCTATAAATCAATCAATTGGGACCTTCTAGATAGACAAATAGATGTATTTAACCTGTGCGTATGCTATTAGTGTTATTAAAGATACTTCTTTCCTGCTGCTGATGTTTCTTCTATTTGACAGGAGCCCATTAGGGTACCTATCAGTACAGTGCTTCTGATCTTCTGCCAACTCTGCACTCATTCTACCCTGGGGGTGACGTTTGAAAAAAGAAATCGAGCATGAACAGTTCAGCTTCTTCCTCTTGGGATAGAGCTGAAGAGAGAGAGTGTGTATGTGTTTATCTCTCTGCTTTCTAGAAACAGGCACGCCCATGCTGGGAGCATGGAAGTGTTCTGCCCAGTTCTGGCACTGCCTGCAACTGGGTAGGTGCGTCTGAACAATCTCCCACTCAGTTTTAGGAAGCGTACTTGTTCAGACATCAGCTCTCAACCTAACCTTTATCCATAAGTAAGGTGATTTTTTTTTTTTTTGCCTCCCACTGCCTTACTCATATGTCTTATGTTACCATAGATTTAGAAATCAGGTGAGGAAAAACGGCTAGTTATTGGCCCTTCAAATTAAATAACAATTGTCTCAACAATTAAGTAAAGGAAAATGTAAGACAGGGGAACAAGCCCAAGCTCTGACATCAGACCCAAATTTTAAATCCTGTCTGTGAGGTCTTAGTTAAGACATCTGCTCTCTGAGATTCTCATTTCTTATTTGGTACCCTGGGAACACTATGTCTAGTACTGTTGCAAAGATGAAAGATAACATATGTAAAGTACTAAGCACAATGACTGGCATTTAATAAACAAGAACTGGTGGTGGTGGTGGTGGCAGTAGTAGTAATAGTAGTAGTAATAGTAGTAGCAGTAGTAGTAGTGATGATGGTGGTGGTAGGGATGGTGATATGGGGTATCCAACACTGGCATAGTTACAGAAGTATTTCTGCTTTCATGAAAACTTATCTCTTTAAAGATAACACTAAACTTCTTATTTTTAATTTTTTTTAACCAATTAACAAAAAAATTCATTTCTCACATACAACATTGCATGCTTTCAAATAATTTGGTCACTCAAAATTTCTTTGAAATTCAGGCGAGATAATGAGGACAATTGGAATGGATATGATTATTTCCAGTTTATTAATCTCTTTCGATTATCATAGAGAAAAACTTTGCTAGTAATAAGGTCTTCCTTTAAGTCAGGCATGATGAGAGGAGTGCTGGGAAAGAACAAATCAGGTACCTTACTTTTGTAGACTATTTGTGTCCCCTCATTTTTAAAGTTAATGTTCCATGTATGGAATTGTCTGTGAGTCAACATAAGATATTTGCTTTTTTTCCCCTCATAGGCATCTTCCTGAACATAGTTTTATCATCCTTGCCTATCTCTGCTGATTTCAATTCATCATTAGCAAAGGTGTGGAGTGTTTTGTGGTTGGATAACAGATTTTTGAAAAGAATCCAGATATGTTTCTATTATTTTTCTGATGCATGCTTTCCAAGGTTCATTAGGTTTAGAGATTTTTATGTTTAGCTCAAATAAATAAAAAAAAAACTCCTATATCAATTTGTGACCTATAACTCTACTGAAAAATAACATAAATTGATTTAATTTAGATTATGCTATTTGTTACGAGGATACTCTTTTCACATTTTCTTTGCTGTTCTGCAAGCTGATATTTGGAATATTTTCTCTGCAAACCAACTGTGTAGGTATAAAGCAGGTAAGAATTTTCCTTTTGTCTGTTAGTGCTTTCATAATTTATATCATTCTTAAACAAAATCTACCCATCAGCAACAACACAAATAAAACTAGAATTAAAGAAATGAAATAATTCTTGTGTGCTCACAAGTGGAAACGATGTGTTTTTGCAAAGCACTAATGAGCAGTTTCTAGATTATAAGAACTCCATGGTTTAGCATTCTATTATGGAGGGTTCATAGAAGAAGTCAGCCTACGCAGACAGGGCGTTCTTCTGGACGAAAGTGTTCACTCAAAATGGAAGCCATGAGAATATATCAAATGCACCAAATAAATGACTGAAAACATATATCTGGTCAATCCAGATGACCAGGGATACTTTAATAACTGAATTCAGTTTGATTTCTAACAATAATACAATAAAATCAAGTGATTTTTCCCCCCCAACTCTTAAGCAATTTGCCTAAACATAATCTTCTTTTATTAGCTCCCAGTTTTTCAGACTGCCTTGTCTCTAGCATTTTCTCTAGTTTCCCCCTATGGGGAATGACAAGTTAACTCAACTAATTTAGCTGAATATATTAATTAGAACTCTTCTAGTGGCAAGCATCAAAAACTTAACTCAAAATGGATTAAGCAAAAATGAGAATTTACTGGCTTATGATAGCCAGAGATACATAACTTTAGGCGTGGCTGAATCAGAGTTCTCAAACCAATGTTGTTCAATATAAACATAATAAAAACCACAAAGATGAACCACATATGTAATTTAAAATATCTATTAACCACACAAAAAAGGAAAACCAGGTGAAATTATTTTTTCTAATGTATTTTGTTTAGCCCAAAATATCCAAAATATCATCCCAACATGTAATTAATATAAAATAATAATAGTGAGAAATTTTACATTCTTTTATTCACACCAAATCTTTGAAACCAGTGTGATTTTACAGTTACAGCACATCTCAATTTAGACTAGCCACATTTCAAGTGTTCACCAGCCATGTGTGGTTAGCGACTGCCATACTGGACAGTGCAGATTAAAACAATGCATTAGGAGGGTATTCTATGTCTTGCTACTGCTCCACTCTGCTTTCCTCCCTGTTGACCTCAGCATGCAGCTTAATCTGACTAACTTCTTAGTTATTCTCCATTTTCAGTTTTATATATTCTGCCCATAGTGACCTTCTCTCCTACTCAGCTTTATTTACTAGAGACATAATGGCATGTAGTGGTGTTTTAATGGGGGTTCTTTATCATAAAGTTTCCTAGGGAAGGGATATGCCAGTACAAATTCATTATTATTAAGGGAAAAACTCAGGTACTAATCCCCACAGAAGATATGATTTCATCAACTCCCCACTCCATTCCTATCCAGGCTCTTTCTTTCAGTTATTGAAAGGACACAAGGGCTGGCCGAGTGGCTCAGTTGGTTAAGAGCACGAGCTCTGAGCAACAGGGTCACTGGTTCAATTCCCACATGGGTTAGTGAGCTGCGCCTGAACTGAGCGGCCGCTGAGCTGCCAACAAGTGGCAGGATGGCTCAGCTGGTGAGAGCATGTGCTCCTAACAACAAAGTTGTCTGTTCGATTCCCATACGGGGTGGTGGGCTATGCCCACCCACAACTGAGAATCAACACTGGCACCTTGAGCTGAGCGACCTCGAGCTGCCGGGCAGCCAGATGGTGACTGGACTTGGAGCTGAGCTAGATGCACCCTCCACAACTAAGATTGAAGGACAACAACTTGGCTGTTCCCCTTCCTCAATTCCCCAATAAAAATCTAAAAAAAAGAAAGGACACAAAAGGTTGTTTGTGTCATCTGTACAATAAAAGAGCATCATTTCTGGAACAGTAGAACTATGTCTACATTTGGAGGGAGAATTGTTATTTTTTATATTTGTTCTATCTCAAGAGAATTTGGGAAATTTTTTCTTTAAAGATTTGAAATATAGCAAATGGAACAGTGAACTCCAAAGTGGAAAAGCACTGGAATGAGAGTTGTGGAGGCTAGAATCAGAACAGTAACAGATGCTAACATCTGTGCCAGGCACTGTGACAAGCACTTTATATACATTCTGTATTCAGTCCTTCTATAACTCTATGATGTTATTACCTCTTGTGTTATTATAATTCCAATTTTACAGATAAAGTTACAAAACTTTAGTGAAATTTAAAAAAAAATTCCAAGGTAATAGCATAAGAGTGTCTCAGTGCTGACCCCAAGTTCTTTACTACTATGCTATAAAATCCTCTAGTAAATGTGATGTCTTTTAAAATATGTAAGGAGACTCAGAGTACAGCCATGCCTAACTATAGAAAGAACCAGCATTCAGTACAGAAGAGCTTTGAACATGGCTGGAATCTGCTCAGCCAATCTTAATACGTCGTAGTTGATTTTATGATATATGAATTTGAATGATAGCTGGACCCACTGACTTGATCATACCAATACAAGAGGGTTGCAAATAGAGTTTAGGTTCCCCCAGTGCTGTTAATATACTAGGCATTATCCATTGTGGTAAAGACAAATGAGAAATAAAGAGGAGGGAGGAGGAGGGAGGAATAGGAAATAGGAGGTCAATATAAGGTAGTTATTTAACATATGCCAAATAATACTACTCATACCTATAAAAACAACAGCAAAAATAGCTAATATTATTGGGCACTCACTTCTATGGCAAGTTCCTGAATTATTTAATGTTATCCTCCCAACAATCTATAAAGTAGGTGCCATATTGCTCTCAATTAGGTTCCCTGACTTTAGAAAACAATGGATAAACCACCTTATTAGAAATCTCCAGCTTGCTCATCATTTTCTGTGCGAATTTCTTCTGTAGTGCTCCTCCATAATTTTTATTGTTCCTTCTTCTTCTAAAGCTCTCCATCTTTGGCTTCTGTGACACCACATCTCCTTTTTCTTCTCTTACTCCCACTGTCCTTCCTTCCTATCATTTTCCTTGCTATTACTTCTCCACTTTTCTTTTTTCTTTTTTCTTTTCTTTTTAAAAAAAAGATTTTATTGGGGAATTGGGGAAGAGGAACAGACAAGTTGCTGTCTTTTTGTTCTTCAGTCTAGTTGCGGAGGACGTTGCTTCACTGGCCCATGTTGGTATCGTCATTGTGTTCTTCCCGGATGAGGCAGATCGGTCGCCGGCCTCTGGATGTCGCTCACCGCGGCTATTGGCAACTCACGATGGCTGCCGGCTACTCACCATAGCCTATGGCAGCCCACTGCAGCAGGGGCTGCAGCCTACAGCATCGCTGGGGCTCGCACAGCCCAGCTCCAGGTGGAACTGTTGTTAGCTGTAGAGGGCAGTGTCACTGTCCCTCATATGTGGGATCCAAACCAGTGCCACTGGCATCCCAAGCCAGCTCTTAACCAATGCACCACTTGGCAGGCCCACCACTTTTCTTTTTTAAAATTTGGCTTCTGCCCTCAGCTTTTTTTTCTTTCTCCCAGTCAAAAAATTTTCTTTGCTCTCATACCTCAAATAACTTCTGCTCTTACACCTTGAATGTCCATGTAGATATTAATGATTCTAAAGTTGGCCCACTGGATGGACATTTCTGCCTGAATGTCCTACAGACAACTTTGAACTCTGTTTGTGCAAAACTGAATTCTTTACTTTCTCTGTAAATCTCTTCTTCTTCTTAGGTGCTTTTACTCAGTAAATGTTATCCACCATCATCCACCCAGGTGCTCAAGCCAGAAAGCTGGGTATCATCTCTGGCACCATCTTGTCCCTCGCCTCCCACAGCCAATTCATAGCTGAGTCAACTTTACCTCCTAATTACCTCTCAAACTGGTCTACCTCTCTTCATTTTCACCACCACTACCTTAGGTCCTTTTCTTTTCTTAGTATGATAGAAACTGGTAGCTGTCTTCCAGAAAATTCGTTATCCTTTTGTTTATGGTAATAAACTCCTTTTTTAATATTGGGCACATGGCCTCAAAGAATAAGAACTATTTTTTAGCTATCTGTGCAGCAAGGCAATGGTCATGTGTCGTTTATTTGGCTAATGAGATATGAACAGAAGTGGTGTGGAACTTCCAGATCATGAACTTAAAGGGAAAATGTATCCCTTCTCTATTCTTCTGTCTCTCAGGCTGTAATGCATATGTGGTAGTGGTGAACTATCTTGGAACATGCAGAGGAGGGCAACATCTGAGAATCCATGACCTGGAACTGCTCTCCCAGCCTTTAATTGCTTATGCCCAGACTCAGTGAGGAATAAAATTGTATCTTAGGCCTGTTATTTGAGTTTGTGTTAGAGTAACAAAATCTATGGATTAATATCCTTGGATTAATGCAATAGCCATTTGATTGGTCTTCTTGCCCCACCTTTAACTTCTCTTCAATCTGTTTTCTTCACTAAAGTAGGAGTAATTGTTGTAGGATTCAAATTTGATTAGACTGTTCCCTGCTATCCTCTACATTCCCATGCCATTTCTTGTGTATTTTATAGGCCATAGCCTGCATACCAAACCCTTCATTAAACTGGCCTCTGCTTTATCTTTCCAGCCTCACTTCTTATCAGTCCCTACCTTGTATGCCAAACCCAAATCACATAGAACCGTTTGTAGTTTCACAGAATTAGCCAAGTTCTTGTACCTCAGTGCATTTGTACATGCTATTTACTCTGCCTGTATACCCAGTCTCACCCTCACTAGTTCTCTGCCTGGCTGATTCCTTTAGGAATCAGGTCACCTCCTCTTGAAAGTTTTTCTTGCCTACCCAAGAATTGGTTATAGTCCCCACTGAAGTACTCTGTGCATATTTTTATCAAAGAATTGCTTGTTTAATTCCCCACATCTTCCCTATCAATTTCCTGAAGAGCAAGGATTATTTTCTCATTAAGTGTATCCCCTGCCTTAGCACAGACAGACCCTGGCACACATTAATATTCAAAAATTATTTAGTCAGTGAGTGAATAAGTCAATGAATGAATGGATACCATGGAATCATGGAAAAAGCATTTGAGTGGAATATAGAGACCTACATTTTGTACCTGGTTCTGCCACTTCCTGGATGGTTTTAGTTGAAATCATTTCACTCCACTTCAGTTGAGCCAGAGAAGTTCCCAGGTTCCTTCCAGGTCTATGATTTACAAATACATTATACAGGAATAAGTAACAGTATGCAAACTTATAGAGATGACAGCCTTAAGGAACTGGTTAGGTATTTTTTTATACTAAAAAATGTACTTTGAAAAAAAAACCTAGCAAATAAAAGTGAACTTTTACAGCAATATTTGTTTTTCCTTCTTATAGCTTTTAAACTATTTTTTGTAGAATCAATTATTTCACAAAATCTATAAGAAATACCTATTATAATCTCTGATTGAGAGGTAAAGGATGTGAAATTAAGTGATATTAGGTAAAAGGGTTCCTTGAACCAATTCCAGTGTGTGTGTGTGTGTGTGTGTGTGTGTGTGTGTGTGTGTGTGTGTGTGTAGGTTTCTCCACACCAACAAGCAATTCTCAGGCACTATCATGATGTCTAAGAATTCAACTCAATTCTGACACTATCTACCTGGAGATAAAATCAGATTCCACAGGTAAAGGGCTCAGTCCCACAAGACCACCTTCTACTTCAGACATCACTTAAAATCTGAGGTTGTTACCTGTGTGTCTGAATGGCTATAAACCAGAGGTTCCCATGCTCCCCTTCTTGGGTTTGATTAATTTGCTAGAATGGCTCACAGAACTCAGGAAAACCCATTTACTCACTAGATTACCAATTTATTACAAAGGATACAAATCAACAACCAGATTAAAAGATATATAGGGGTAGTTCCCAAACAAAGGATCTTCTGTCCTTGTGGAGCTTAGGGCTCAGCATGGTGGCAGGTGGATGTGTTCTGGTTCTCCAATATGGAAGCTCTCTGAACCAACTCCTTTTGTTTGTTTTTTTTCTTTTTAGATTTTTTTATTGGGGATTGGGGAGGGGAACAGAGTTGGGGAATCAGCAAAGGGGAACAGACAAGTTGCTGTCTTTTTGTTCTTCAGTCTAGTTGTGAAGGACATTGCTTCACTGGCCCATGTTGGTATCGTCATTATGCTCTTCCCGGATGAGGCAGATCTGTCGCCGGCCTCTGGGTGGCTGCTCACAGCGGCTCTTGACAGCTCACGCTGGCTGCCGGTCACTAACTGTAGCCTATGGCAGCCCCCTGCAGCAGGGGCTGCAGCCTACACCATCACCAGGGCTAGCACAGCCAGCTCCAGGTGGAGCTGTTGTTAGCTGTAGAGGGCAGTGTCACTGACCCTCATATGTGGGATCTGAACCGGGGCCGCTTGCATCCCAAAACCAGCTCTTAACCAATGCGCCACTCGGCCGGCCCCCTTTTGGGTTTTTATGGAGGCTTCCATTATACCGGCATGATTGATTGGCACTGGTGATTGATTCAACATCTATTCCCACTTTCCTCTCTATAAACCAGTGGGTGGGGCTGAAACTTCCAACCTATGCATGTTGGTTCCCCTGGAAACAAGCCCCAATTCTTATGTACTTTGTAAAAGTCACCTTTATTAACATAAACCCAGTTGTAGTAGAAAGGTCTTCCTATGAATAACAAGACACCCATTCCACCTTTATGGCTCTGGAGAATTTTCAGGAGCTGTGGACAATGGGTTAAATATTATAGCAAAAGATGCTCCCATTTCTCTTATCACTCAGGAAATTCCAAGGGTTTGGGGAGCTGTGAGCCAGGAACTGTGGATTAAGACTGAATATATCTGAGAAATACATTTTGGTCATCTGCATAACTATATATATATATATATATATACACATACACATAATTTCTTATAAATCACAAGGAGGGACAAAAGCATGTGATTCAAAATTGCCTTGATAGTGTCAGGAAGGGGCAGAATTCCCCCCATTACCCTTCTTTAGTTCTTATGGCTGAACTAACAATAAAATTGACACAATACCAGATTAACAGGAGGAAAAACAATTTAATATATGCTCACAGGACAATCATAAATGATGTTCAGGGAAATGACGAACCAGAGAGTGTTTTATACTTTTTAGAAAAAGAAACAATAAATTTTTGAAGAATTGATAAGACAGGAAAAAAAGGGCTCATTAGAAAGGAATCTAAGCAAGTTTGGGTATTCATTAGTGAGGAATCTAAAGAAAGTTTGGGCTTGGGAAGTAAATTAATAAAGAGGCAACCAGCTTTGTTTATACAGGCTCTTTAGCCCCAGATCCCTTAGTTCCAGTGATAAGACTGTCTCTCTTAGCCATCCTGGAGCAAGGAGGGTACCTTTTACAGGACAGATTTATTTCCTGCATTCAGAGACAAGGGAGGGTCAAGGTACAGTCTGGCACCGGCTACTTGTCCAGTAACTTTATTTCAAAATAATCGATATGCCATTATGGGATATTTTGGATGACCCGTCTTGGGCCCCAACAATAGAATATCCCACCTATTGTAGCACAATTGTGTGATATTATAGAGTTAAAACAATAAAGAAAGCAGTGAACTTTAAAACAAATTGCAGACATATTAAAACAGCAAATATCAAAGCTAAGGTGCAGGATGACATTTTATTTATTTATTGTTTTTAAGATTTTATTGGGGAATTGGGGGAGTAGAACAGCATTGGGGAACTGGGGAAGGGGAAGAGACAAGTTGCTGTTCTTTTGTTCTTCAGTCTAGTTGTGGAAGACATTGCTTCACTGGCCCATATTGGTATCATCATTGCGCTCTTCCCGGGTGAGGCAGATCGGTCACCGGCCTCTGGAAGGCCACTCATGGCTGCTCTGGGCAGCACATGCTGGCCACCGGCCACTCACTGTAGCCTATGGCAGCCCACTGCAGCAGGGGCTGCAGCTATGCCGTCCAGGGAACTCACAGCAGCCCAGCTCCAGGTGGGGCTGTTGTTCACCATCTTAGCTGTAGAGGGCAGTGTCACTGGTCCTCATATGTGGGATTCCGAACTGGGGCCGCTGGCATCCCAAGCCAGCTCTTAACCAATGCGCCACTCAGCCGGCCCTGACATTCTATTTTAGAATCATGTAATTATGGAGTTTGGCAGCATTCTTAAGGGGTAGTCTACTTTTCCCCCTACCTTTAAGCAAGGCTTCCTCTAGTAGTTCCCAAACAGAGCACGTTATGCAGTTCTCTAAAATATTTAGAAAAATAATATTCTACAACTGTTATTCATACTTGTGCTAGTACCATATGAACTGATAACAGAGAATTTTCATTTACCTTAACAATTATCTAGTTTCATCATGTTTATTTTATAACTGAGGAAAAAGAGGCCCCAAAAGGTTATGATTTGCTCCAAGATGCATAGTAATACTGTGGCAAAGCGAGAACTAAAACCTCAGTCTTTCTGATTTCACAGTCCCCTGCTCCAACAGCAAGAGGGATTGTGACTGTCAGGACCATTCCCATTTCACTCTCAATGTCTCTTAGTAAGTTTTCAATACTGTTCCTGGCTCCCCAGCCAAGCCCTCATCTTTTAGTTCATAGGCTGAACCTGTTCTAGCAATGATCCCATACAGCCGAGATTCCCATCCTTTCCTAGTTGAGGTAGGCAGAATTTTAAAGCCTCCAAAATCCCTGCCCCCAGTATACATGTTTACAGTTGGTTTGCTTTCTTTGGACCCCAAAAAACTCCATACACTGTATTTAGGTTGGTACATGTGAAGGTTAATTTTATGTGTCAATTTGACTGGACCATGGGGATCCCAGGGATTTGATCAAACATTATTTTGGGTGTTTCTGTGAGGGTGATTTTGGATGAGTTTAACATTGAAATTGAAAGACTGAGTAAAGCAGATTACCCTCCCTAATGTGGGTAGGCCTTATCCAGTCAGTGCAAGGTCTGAATAGAACAAAAAGGCTGACCTTCCCCTGAATGAGAGGGAACTCTTCCAGTCCAGTGACCTTTGAGATGAGACATCAGTTTGTTTTAACCTTCAGACAACTCAAAATGAAATATTGGATCTTCCTGGATCTTGAGCCTGCTGGCATCGAGACTGGAACTACTATACATTCTCAGCTTTCCTGGTTCTCATGCCTTCTGACTTGGACAAGAACTGTATCATCCGCTCTCCTCAATGTCCAGCTTACCAACTACAGATCTTGGGACTTAGCCTCCATATTTGCTTGTGCCAATTTCTTCTGATAAATCTCTCTATCCTATTGGTTCTGTTTCTCTGAAGAACCTCACTAATATAGTATGTCTCAAGTCTATTTTATTCTCTTTTTTAATGATAGCTTTATTGAGATATGATACAAGAACTATATTTGGTCTTTGTCCCCGATTCCGGACGCAGATCTTCTAAAAGCGTTAGATTTTCCTGAGTGATAGAGGTGATAGGTGCATCTTACATTATGTATAACAACTACCTACCTACCTTTCAACCCTGCCTGAATTTATGCGAATGAGATGACCCTTGGTGGGCCCTTAGATTGCTTCAGGATGCTGACTGGTTGCCAGAGGAACCAACCATGTCATTAGAGGGTTAGAACTTTCAGCCCCACCCACCGACCTCTGTAGAGAGGAGGGGCTGGAAATTGAGTTCAATCACCAATGACCAATGATTTAGTCAAACGTGCCTACATAATGGAACTTCCATAATCGCCCCTAGATCAGGAGTGGGCAAACTGCGGCTTGCCAACCACATGTGGCTCTTTGGATGATGGAGTTTGGTGAGCTTTTGAGTTGGTGAATACATTCATGTGCTGGAAGACTGATGTACCCCAAATCCACAGGGACAGAAACTCCTGTGCTGGGACTCTTCTTCACCTCACCCGAAGTACCTCTTCATCTGGCTGTTCATTCCCACCCTTTATAATAAACTAGTGATAGTAAGTAAAGTGACTTCCTAAGTGCTATGAGCCATTCTAACAAATTATTGAATCTGAGGAGGGGATTGTGGAAACCCACTGAATTTATAGCCAGTTGGTCAGAAGTACAGGTGGCAACCTGTGACTTGCAACTGGCATCTGTGGTTGGGGCAGTTTTGTGGGGTTGGACCCTTAACTTGTGGGGTCTATGCTAATGCCAGGTAGTTAGTGTCACAATTGACTTGTGGGTCACCCAGTTGGTGTCCAGAGAGTTGGAGCACTGGTAGGTGTGGGAAAAAAAACTACATATTTGGTGTCAGAAGTGTTGTGGATAAAAACTACTCAAGATACAAATAATATAACTTACCCATTTAAAGTGTACAATTCATAGCTTTTAGTATAGTCAGAATTGTGCAACTATCAGTTAATTTTAGAATATTTTCATCACCACCAAAAGAAGCCCATTAGTAGTCATTTCCCATTCTCCTTTTCTCTCAGCACCTGAAACCATGAATTTACTCTCTATCTCTATGGATAGCTATTGTGGACATTTCATATAAATGGAATCACATGACGTATGACCTTTTATGTCTGGCTCCTTTCACTTAGCATGTTTTCAAGGTCCATCCATGTTGTAACATGTATCAGTACTTTATTTCATTTTACTGTTGAATAATATTCCATTGTATGGATATACTATATTTTACCCACTTACCAGTTGATGGGCATTTGGGTTTTTCTATTTTTTGGCTATTATGAATAGTGCTGCTACAAACATCCATGTACAAGCTTTGTGTGGACATATGTCTTTATTTCCCTTGGGTATGCACATAGGAATGGAATTGTTGGGTCATAGAGTAACTACATAACCTTTTGAGAACCTGCCAGACTCTTTTCCATGCTGGCTGTACCACTTGACATTCTCACCACCAATATACAAGGGTTCCAATTTCTCTACCTCCTCATTACTTATTAATATCTGTCCTTGATTCTAGTCATCCAGTGGGTGTGAAGTGATATCTCAATGTGGTTTTGATTTGCATTTTGCTGATGCCTCATACTGTTGAACATCTTTTTATATGTGTATTGGCTATTTACAAATCTTCTTTGCAGTAATGTCTATATTCAAATTGTTTGCCCATTTAAAAACTGGATTATTTCTCTCTGTATTATTGACTTATGAAAGTTCTTTATATATTCCAGATACAAGCTTCTTGTCAGATAAATGATTTGCAATATTTTTCTCCCATTCTTTGGTTTATTTTTTCACTTTCTTGATAGTGGTGCCTTCTGAAGCAGACAAGTTTTTAATTTTGATGATGTCCAACTTACCTTTTGTTGCTTGTGCTTTTATTCTGTTTTTAACCTTTAAAAAAAATCCTTGCGGGCCGGCCGAGTGGCATGGTGGTTAAGCGCTGGCTTGGGAAGCCAGCGGCCCCGGTTCAGTCCCACATAAGAGGGCCAGTGACACTGCCCTAATTAAAAAAAAAAAAAATTCCTTGCTATTTATTTTGCTTAAAGAGCCAGATCATTATTTCCTGTAGAATTTCTCATATTCTCATTTTTGCTAATTGCAACTGTAGGGTGTTGCTTAACATGTTTCTTCATCTTTATATTTTCTATAAACTGATAATAAGATCTAGAAGTTTGATCAAATTTGGGTTCAAATTTCTAACAGGAATATTTCATTGATGGTGCTGTATATATCTTAAATAGCTCTTCATCACATGAAGAGGAACATAGTAGCTAGTTGACTCTTTTTTTATTTGTGATGTTAAGATTGATCAGTGGGTTCCATTCTCATTAGTCTGAACCAACCACATAAAATTCCCCATCAGGATCTTATTTAATGGTTTATCTGTGGATCAGTGCTGTCCAATAGAACTTTCTAAGATGATGGAAATGTTCTATCTGTTCACGGTCCAAGTAGCCTCTACCTACATGTGACTATTGAGTACTTGAAATATGCCTAATAGAACTTCAAAATAAATTTTAAACTGTATTTAATTAATTTAAATTTAAATGGTCATATGTGGCAAGTGGTTACTGAATTGGACAGTACATGTCTAGATTATTTCACCAGTGGCTGCGTCACTTCTGCACTTGCTAGCTAGAATTCTTCTAAAATAACTTTCCCTCATCAAATATGACTACCTGGAATATACAGCTCACTCAGGAAAAACATATTATGTATGGGTTGTTTTTTAAGTGGGTACTGAGCCTGCATTATAGGCTATTTTGATTAGGGTAGCCTGGCCTTTTGGCCTTTCCCAGCTCTGTAAAGCAGCAGAACCATGAGGGGTAAATACACTCTATACTTGGTAGGATTGCAATTGTAGTTTCTGCATCACTTTCAAGGGATCTGTAATAGATATTATTGGTGCCCCATATTTTTTCCCCACAGTTTTATCTCTGCAGCTGTGGTGGACAGTTATATACACAGATGGCTTCCCACCTTAAGTACTTACTATATTTCTCAGCTTTTTGAAGCATGGATTGTGGAGGTAGTTAATGTCCCCAGGATCAGCCTTCAACCCAGGGGTTTGGAAGTCATTAGCTAAATACTTAACCTCAGAGGGACAATTCTGAGTTGCATACGTCAGAGGGTCATAGGCAGGATTGAGCCTCATTGTCCATAGTGGTAACACCTCAATGATGCACCCTTTACTGACTGACTTTCTGTCCTGTTTCACTCTCTATGCTCCCTCAATCCAGCTTCGATGGATCACTCCCTAATAAACTCCCTGCTTCTATGTCTTTGTCTCTAGCACTGTTTTTGGGGAAACGTAAATTAAGGCAAGATGTCAAAATATTTTAGTTCATGGCATTTATTCACTCAAAAACATTTACTGAGTGGTTATAATGGATCAGGGAGTGTATTAAATGCTGGAAATACAATGGTGAACAAGAGATCAAGTCTAATGGGGTACACAGATTAATAGGCATTAGTTGAATAGTGTAGTAAGCAATATAATAAACATGGGTGCTATTAGTTGTAAAGTGTAGGCAGGTTTAGGATCCCTGAATTGTCCCTTGCAGAAGTCACATTTGCTAGGTATTAAGAGAGAGTGAGTGACAGAGAACAAGGCAGACAAAAGCATCCATAGGTTGGACTCTGTGCCCGACTCGTAGATTTCAGTTTGGGATTGAGGTAAACCCAAGTGACATTTCCCAGTCCTCCCTTTCCCTGGACTACTTGTATTTGGCCTTCATAGAGCCTTCTGGTGGAAGGAGCCCCATGTCAATCTTACTGCATGAATCCAGTGGTGCTTCATAAAAGACCCAAGCTTCAAAAAAGGAACCACTCACTCCTTATCCCCGCCAAAATCCCCAGAATACACATTCTTCTGCAAAGCCAAAACTTTTTCCCTCATGACACAAAAAGTCTTGTCCCTTTGTACCATGGCCTTAGAACCTTCATCTTGCCACAACCATCATCACTAGTGCTATGTTAAAGCGGGAAAGTTGAACTCAATAAAGGTTATAATGTAAAACTATATGAGCCCCCCCACACACCTTTTACCCTGATGTATCCCTAAATCTTCTGCTTGAGAGACTTGAGAACACTGTATATCTAACAAGAAAACTGTCCTGAGGCTTTTGTACCTAAAACTCACTGTTTTGAGGCTACTCTGCCAAATTGATCCTGGCCCTTGGTAAGTAGTTTCTTTGACAATATCTTCAATGGGAGACGGGCTCTGAATCCCAGTCAATGGCTGAGCCATTGATGCTCCAGAGTTCCAACCAGTCTCCACAAAGTTTTAACAGGGTTAAACATGGAGTTAAAAGTCCATCTAATTTTTCACCACCTTATAACAAAAGAACATCCTCGTGATGATCTAGTCTTCAACTGATGCTGAGAACTGATGCTATTTAGAACTTGTATGTAGAATCCTGAATTTTTCTCTGTGTTAGTACTTGACATACTTTTTACTTGCTTATCTCTTCAACCAGATTCTAAACTCTTTGAGCACACAAAAAGGGTCTTATTTACCATTATATCTCCAAGAATAGTATTGGTTGACTAAATGAAGGCATGTATCAGGTAAGATTCTTTTAGTTGCTAATGACAGAAAAACCCAACTCAATTTAGTTTAAGCATAAACCACAAACAAAAACAAACCAACAAACCTCAGCGTATTATTAGTTTATGTAACTGCAAAGTCCAAGGCTCAAGTAATGCTATAAGGAGCTCATCTCCTTTAAACATTAACACCCTCATTTCCATTTTTTGCTCTCTTCTGCTATTTGGCTTCACTCTCAGGCAGGCCTTCTTTTGATCGTGGGCCCCGGATAACAAATGTAATTTTTAGTTCTAATTTGGCCCAATTGTCTTGATTTACATGCCTATCTCTAAAGTAGTATGGAAGTCAGGGGAATGCGCTGCTCTGCTTGCCCAGGCCTAGGCCACACACTCATCCTTGAAACTAGAAGGGGATCAACTCCATAGAAGTATGGTGGATTGAGACGTGCGCACGTGCGAGAGCACAGACGGTAGTAGGGGAAGCATGGATGTTGGTCGGCCAAAGCAATTCTACTCTTATTCCCTTTGTTGAGTTCATTTGCTGAGTACATTTACCAGAAATTGGTTCCCTGTGGGACATGGATATCTGCCCACACTGGACTTGTCTGTGACTGTCAGTTTTTCTGCTGAGGTGGGGGGCCACTATTCTTACTTGGAGTATTCCCCAGACTCTGTCTACCCTGCTTACAGCTTCATCCTGCAAGTCCTCTTCCTACTCTAAATGTTCCCAGCAAGCTGCACAGTGCATGCACTGTCCTTCCTGACACTTTGGCAACTAGTGAGTCATGTATACAAAGAACTATTCAAAACAGAATGTGGTCATTTCTCTAAGAGAGTGGTTAAAAGATGTTTGGAGAGCAGAGATAAAGGCATACAACATCTGGCTGGGAGTTTGAGAGCAGACAACCAATTCAGGGACTATCAAGCACGCAGGACAAGCTCAAGTGTAGGATGAATACGGATAATAAGAGTAATAATAATAATAGCAGCTAATACATATAGTACTTACCACATGCTAGGCTCTGTTCTAAGAACTTCACATGAATTCACTGAATGAATCCTCACTATACTCTTTCAAGTAGGTATAATTATTTCCCCCATTTTAGAGTTGAGGTTAAGTAATTTGCCCAAGGTCACAGAGTGAGGAAGTGGTAGAATAGGACTGGGTTCCTGTCACAGAGGATCTCAAAGGCCAGGATACAGTGTCAGCCTTAATAGTTCTTTGATTAGCTGTTTCATTTTCCCAATGGAATCAAACTTGAGGGCAGGGTTGAGTCTAGTTAACCTTTGTATACTCTAGAACACCTGCGTGGGCTCTACACTTAGGTAGAAGCTAGACTTACACAGTGGAAAGTGGAAAGTTTGCAAAACTTAATTGTCCAAACTTTCGTATATATCCTCTTTGAATAGACTGTCTTTATTGGAAGGAGTATTGTTATACAAAAATACATAAATGAAGTCTCCCACAATTGTTAGAGCACTAGACAGGAAGTTATGGATCTGACTAATTGAGGCTGTCACCTCTGACGCACTGTATAACTCTGGGCAAATAACGTAATGGCTGCATGCTACAGATTTTCCAACTGTAAAGGAGAGGAAAACAAGTATCCAATGTACTTCAGAAGGACACAGCGAGAATAACATGAATGCACATTAAATTCTTGCACTGTTGAAGAGTAAAGGTACTACAAGAAAACAAAGTATTTTTATTTTCACTATAACTTTAGTAATCAGCAAATATGCATTAGGAGCCAAATAATCCACACACTATGGGATGACACAGAATAATTAAACATGATTTCTGCTAGTCCCTATTTAATTGGATTTGATGGGCAAGATCAGTTTGACTGGTAAACACAGAGATTATTTAATAGAATGTGAAAATGGTAATGTACATTAGAGTTCATCTCGTCCAACACATGTAAATGGAAAATGAGATCCCAAAGGTGGAAGTAATAGACTCAGGAACCTGAGTATTACGAAGCAGAAACATGTGTCTTGAAAGAAAAGGCCTGGGCTCTGCTCTGGGTTTGAAACCATCTGTGTACCTGGGACCAGTCGCTTAGCGTCTCTGAACCAATTTCCTTCTCTCTAAACTAGTGACTGATGATAACTTCCTTCAAAGAGCTGTTGTGAATTTTAAGATCACGCATGTAAAACTTTCATCCAGTACCTGAGCACCACAAGGGAACTATTATTATTGTCACTTCTGTGGGAGCAAGGTCTTTTCCTGGTTCTTTTTCTATGAGGAAAACCATTCATTCTCCCATCAGGTCCCTTTCCCAAGATGAACACAGAGCAGAAAGCTTTCCACTGCTCTGAGATGGGCGCTGCAAGGAACACAACCCGAGCCCTCCTGGGCGGCCAAGCACAGCCCCCCTCGGCAGAGCCCATTTTGCATTGCTTTCCGTTCCTTTTCGGGAAGGCCCATCCCCGCGCGTTCGGATGTCTTCTTATCCTGCTTCGCGAGGTTGCTGGTGCCCCTCTGTGGGCTTCTCTCTGCGTCCTATCGGGCGTGCCGGCCCAGACGGCCAAGGCTGGAGGAGTCTCGTTCCCTCCGAGCCCCATTCTTCCGCTTGGCTCCCGCCCGCCGCAGAGGCGTTCCGAAGCCTGGGCTCCCGCGGGGATTGACGCGCTGCGGGGGGAGGAGGGGGGAGCGGTTTCTCGCTGCGCGCCTCTCAGGAGCATTACGGCAGGGCTCGTTCCCGGCTCCGGCCGCCAGCCCCAGCCTCCCGAGTTCGGGGCTGGGACTGGCCGAGGCCGCGAGGGAGGGAGCGCGAGCGAGGAGGCTCGCGCCCGCCGCCCCGCGCCCAGACCGCCGCCGCCGCCGCCTCCGCCGCCGCCTTAGCAGCCATGGCCGAGCGCCGCGCGTTTGCCCAGAAGATCAGCAGGTAATCGCGGGCGTGGGACGCGCCGCCGTAGCGGGAGGCAGAGCCAGGGAGTGCTCCCGGGCCGGGCCTGGGAGGCTGGTGGGTGTGGCGACACGGGCGCCCGGACCCCGCGGCCTGGCCCGCAGCGGGGCGCCGCCGAGGCCTCCCGCCGCCGCCCTCCTCGGCCCCCCGGCCCCGCGCCCGCAGGGTCGCCCTGCTGGGGGCCCTGGGGAGCCCTGGGCGCCGTCTCCAGCGGCACCGCGGCGGCCCGGGCCTGGAGTTTGGCGGCCGCTGAGGGCAGGGCGCTTGGGGGGAGTTCCTCGGCCGCCCGATGGGCGCTTCCCAAATTCTTTGTGTCCCCACCCCCGGCGCCCGCCGCCCCCGTCTCCCCGCCCACTCCCCCGTTCGCCCCCTGCAGGGTGCGGGGTCCGCCCTCCTCGCCAGCCCAACAAAAGGCGCGGCGCGCGGCGGGCGAGGGCGCCCCTCCTTCCCTGCCGAGACTTCGCAGGGGAAAAGCCTTTTTTTGCCCCGGGGAGCCCCATCCAAAGTGGGTTCGTGCACCCAGAATTTAAGACGAGTGGCTCCGATGGAAAGTTGATAGCTCGTGGTCTACGCCTTCCGTGTGCAGTGGACGAATTTTTAGGTGGCAGCCCCATGTGAATTGCCTTGTGAATTTCAGCGCGCGCCTGGGTTTCGCGTAGCACCAGAGGACGATGGCTGATGGGCAGGGTCTTCACACACTGGCCCCCTTGACTCGTATGATTAGGAGCCTGGAAGGAAGGAAGCGATCCAAGTGGAGGTCTCCCAGCCTTTGACCTGTTTGTGGCGGGTTGGTTGCCACTTTTCTCACCCTTCACAACTAAAAACTGAATTACAGTGTGTGTGTGGGGGTCTAATATTTGTAGAACTTTTTTTTTGTGTGTGTGTGTGTGTAATATACTAATGTATGAGACACTAGATTTTTTTGGTTTCAGTAAGGTCACATTTCTGTGAATTATGATGTCCCAAGCAAAAACACATTCAAATGTCTCGTTTGACAGTGGTATTTCAGTGGCGCTGGATCTTTTTAGCTTGCTAACCTTTCTTAAAGGCTTTTGGACCTACCAAACAGGTCCTTTCTTAACCGCCCCTGACGTCCGTCCGTAGTGTTACTCTAGTTTGGCTCGTTTTTTATTTAAAACAAACATCTCTTTGATTTAAGCTTTCTGTTTATTTTTTTTCTTTTGAGCTTTAAAACACATATTTCGTTTTCTCCTTAAGAGGCAAGATAGTTGAGTGCTTAAGAGCGTGGGCTCTCGTGTCAGACGGTGACATTGGTTCAGATCTTAGTCCTTTTCAAACTGGATACCTTGGCCAAATTGTTTGAGCTCTCTTAAGTTTTGGTTTCCTCATCTGGAAAACGGGTATAATAACAGTACCTAGTTCATAGACTTGTAAACATTAAGTGTCATAATTCGTGTAGAGTATTTGGCATAGTGCATGGCCTATATAGCTATCATTGAACACTTATAATATTCATTAGAATGTCCTAGGGAGTTGTGATACTTAATAGGTTTTTTGGTAAAACAACTGGGTCTTGTTTCAGAAGGCAATGCCGTTTTAAAAAGATGTATTACTTGACACACATGCTTAGTATTAATTTCTCTTTAATGGAACCAAAAATTCATCTCTGAGAACAATGTGCTGATCAAGAAAATGCACGTTAGAGAGTTAGATATGAAATACATACAATGTCTGTTTTCTATTTATGGAGTTTGTCCTCAAATGTGACAGAACAAGACACACACACACACACACACACACACACAGATGTTCAGTTTTGCAAAAAAAAAAAAAAACCCTCACAGAATTCAAATTAATATAGCCTTGTAAAGTTGTAAAATTAAATGAGGCAGCGAAATGAAGAGATACATTTATTGAAAAGGTAGTTAGGTGATAGATGTGGCAATGACTGGTAATTGATTGGTTATGGAAGGTGAGGAAGACTGAGGAGTCTGGGATTGACACCAGGTTTCTGACTGGGGCCACCAGGTGGATGATGGAGGCAAGCACAGAGGTAAGGGAGTACAGGAGAAAGAAGGGATTTCAGGGCTGGAAATGAGGTGGAATGGAGATGATGATTCAGTTTTGGACATGTTGATTTTGAGATGCTCATAGAACATTCAAAGACAAATGTCTACTAGGTTGTTGGAGTAGGTTTAAGGTGCAGATGAGAGATTGGGTTGGAGATCCAGATTTGGGAGTCATCTGCAAGCTGATTGTAATTGATGCCAGAGGAGTTGGTGAAATAGTTCAGGGGAGATCTGCAGACGTAATTTGGAGGGAAGAGCTGCTGTAGATGTTGCCAAATATGGCTGAATAATACTTCTGAATACATTCTTGTTCTGCTTCTTGGTTTCCTATTAGAGAAGTATAGCACAAACTCTGAAGACAAACTGCCTAGGTCTGACACCCTAGCACTGTCCCTCATTGAATAAACTTGGGCAGGTTACTTCACCTTGCTTCTGTCTCATTTTCCCTATCTGTAAAATGGGGATAATAGTAGGACATACCTTATAGGGTTGTTGTAAGGATTAAATAAATCAATACCTGCACAGTGTTTAAAGTAGTGCTTTTTACATAGTAAGTGACCAGTAAGTATCAACTATTTTTTGTTATTATTTTTTATTATTATAGTATTTATAGTGTGGCTTAGGACCTTTCCTTGGAAGTGATAATCCTTTTTATGATATATATCTATGAAATTTGTTGTTCTGTGAACAGCCTGTTGCTATTTGAAATCTTTTCCTTTCTTTTTCTTTTTTAAAAAAACTTTATAACCGTCAGAAACTTTTACTTTAAAAAGAATTATACTGAGTTCTTTTCTGGCTTAGTTATTTCCTAATCTTTTGCACTTAGTAGTGTTATTTTTTGAAGCTATGGTTTGGTGATTTCTCCAAGCTCTTCGTTCTGTATCACTGATCATACTACTTACTACCTCAGCTCATCCGAGAAAAAGCAGCATGTATGTACATTTTGTCCATAAAAGGTATGGCCTCTTATCTCCCTACTTTTTGAGGACAAGGCATATGCATTTTCAACCTTTATAATCACCCCAGCATATAATAGGTACACCTTATGGAATGTGGATTGTAAAATAGACATCTAGGATTTAGTTTGGATTATTTTGTCCTGTCAGTAGATATTCAGCAGTAATGATGAACATTTGTGTATACTTAAACTACTTTTTTCTTGAGATTTTATTGGGGAATTGGGGGAGGGGAACAGCGTTGGAGAATTGGGGAAGGGGACCAGACAAGTTGCTGTCCTTTTCGTTCTTCAGTCTTGTTGTGGAGGACGTCGCTTCATTGGTCCATGTTGGTGTTGTGATCGTTGTGCTCTTCCCAGCTGAGGCGCTGGTCATTGGACGGCCGCTAATGGCAGCTCTCACTGGCTGCCGGCCACTCACTGTAGCTCATGGCAGCCCACTTCAGCAGGGGCTGCAGCCTACCCCGGAGATGGCGACTCATGGCAGACCAGCTCCAGGTTGAGTTGTTGTTCAACATCTTAGCTGTAGAGGGCGCAGTGTTAAAGGCCCTCATGTGGGATCTGAACCTGGCCCTGCTGCTCAGAGCCGGCGTCCCAAGCCAACTCCTAACCAATGTGCCACTTGGCCGGCCCCTTAAAATAGTTTTTATCACATTCTCATCCTCATAACCCAGAGAGACAGAAGAACATAGTAAAAAAAAAAAAAACATTGCACAGGTTGAAATCCTGCCTGTATCACAAAATAGCTATGTATTCTGGGCAGTTGATCGAATGTCTGTATTGATTTCCTCATCAGTAAAATAGGGATAAAAGCTTCCACAGAGTTAATGTGAGGATTAAATGAGTTAATATATGTAAATAAAACATTTAGATCTGTACCTGAAACATAATAACCTTCAAAAAAATGTTAGCTGCTGCTGTTATTATTCCTATAGTGTTTACTATTACTATTCTCATAATCCAGATGAGGAATTGAGGCCTGCAGGGCATAGGATTATTTGCCTGAATTGGGGCTCAAATCCTAGTCCTCTTATTTTGGATTTTATACTCTTTATTTGACTGTATTTTTTTCTGCAAAATATTTTCTGGAGTAGATCCACATTTTCTAACAGTGCCACTGTTAGCATCTTGACAGTTACCTTTGCTTACTTAGTCTTTCTTTTGTTAATTTGGTATGATTTTGTTGCCTAAGAAACAGAATGTAATGAAAGTCTTTCATCTTTATTTCTGAGGAAAATAGTAAATGAGTAGGATTTCCTGGATATAGGTTTATTTGTAAACTAAATTGTTTTTAGTCTTGAACCTGTTCATAACTTTGGCTGGATAGGTCCAGTCTTTCAGTCTTTGTTCTATTCATTCTCTCACTCTGGATCAAATTAAATCCTTTCCAGTTACTGTCAACTACTTCAATGCTGCCTGTTTCCTCACTTTGGACACCTATACCTCCCTGACCTTTTTGTTGCACTCATCTCTTTAACTCTCAGTGCTGAATATCTAACCTATTTCTTGCTCCTAGCTGCAGAGTAGTGTTAGAAGGAGACTAGACCAGTCCAGAGTTTGATCTTTTATTAATTAATGTTTTCTCATTTGAAATGAGGTTTATTCCAAATCATCTCTTATTTATCATCTTTGTTTCTCTGCCACATCTTTTACTTAAGCATTCATGACCATCTATGTGAGTTCTTCTTTTTAACCTCAACATACTTTTCTGTCCCAGTATGTTATTTAACCACCTTTCTCTAGAGCCTGAAAGGTATCTTATTCCTAAAGCTTACATATTTTTTGTCATACTTTGAATCCCATACCTTTCCACCTCCCTTAGAACCTTTATCTCACAATTTTCCCTTTCCTGTCTAGAATCTTCAATCTATTCCTTTTTATGGATGTTTTCCTTAAACCATAAGACTTATTATGCCTTTCTCATCATAAAACAAGGAAGCATTGAGTTTTCTGGCATTTCTAGCTGCCATCCAATCATTCCTTTTAATTTTTCTAGTCCTATTTCTCACTTGTATGTGGTAAAAGCACGACTACTTCTTGCTTGTTCTCCTCCTCATCATTCCTTGGGCCTTATGGCTGTGCTTACTTTACTAGGGTATCTTATATGTACTTCAATGATAGAACTCTTGAGGATTAGGAACCCTTGACTTTTTTCTTCATCACTGATTTCATGAGCTACTGCTTGCTTGTTTTTAAAAATTTTTCGTGCTTGTATCCCCACCTCACGTTTCCCCCAGTTTTATACTGCTTTTCAGAGCTTTCTCATGGCTGGTCTAGGTCTTTTTGTCTTCAGTGCTTATTAGCACAGAATCTGTGTAAATTGGACATATAAGAAGTGTTTGAATGAATGCCACCCTGTCACCTTGGAGCATCTTCCAATACCACCCTTCTGGATGACCACAACAGGGTGACAGCTGATCTTTGTCTCCCCTGCTCTAATGCAAATACGTTGCAAAGGAAGTCTCCCTAAAAATACAGCTTTTATCATGGCATTCTTTTGTTCATACAGTGGCTTCCTATGGTGTTAAATTCCAACTCTTGCTTGCATTTTAAATTCATCCATAATCTGGTCCCTCCTGTTTTCTTATTCTTAAGTTTGCATTTTGGGCCATTTCAGTCTCATGTTTTCACTGTAGCCCCATAAATGCTCTCCTCATTTCCGTTTTTATAACTCTCCTATGGGTTTTTTTTTTTTTTGTATATCATTCCTCTTCTTTCCCACATTTTACCTTTTTCTTCAGACAATTCTAATCCACTATCCATACTTTTGACATAACCATTTCCTTGCTTTTCTTTTTTTGTCACCTATGAATGAATCCCTAAGCAATACATTTTCTTCTGTTTTTGAATTCAGTTGAATATAATTATACTGTACGCTTGTGTGCTTTCCTGTCTTCTTTTGCTCAAAATTATATTTTTATCTGTGAGATTCATTATATTATGAGTATTGAAGTTCATTTTCATTGCTTTTATTATTTCATTGTAAATATACCACAATTTTCCATTCTATGGTAGATGGACATTTGTTTTTTTTCCAGTTTTTACTATTAGAAATAATGTTCCTATGAACATTTCTATACATACATGCTGCATGTGTGCATGAATTTCTCAAGAGTATACCCAGGTCAGGAATTGTTGGGTCTTAGGTATTTTATTGCTTGTCATGGCAGTTTTATTTATCAAACTGGATTAGAATAATCTGAAGAAAAAGGTAAAATGTGGGAAAGAAGAGAAATGATATGCCAAACTGTTTTATAAGGTAGTTGTAGAAATTCACACTCCCACAACAATGTTGCTTTACACAGTTGCATCACTTGGTTTGCCAACTTGTTTATTTTTGGCAATCTGGTGGGTACATGATGCTATGTTATTGTAGTAGTTTTAATTTGTATTTACTTGATTACTAGTAAGATTGAGCTCTATATTGTATGTTTATTGACCATTTGAATACTCTTGTATCTTTTTGCCATTCTCTTCCTTTGTTCCCTTTGGATTCTGTCTTTTTTTTACTGATTTGTGTGAGTACTTTATATACATTCACTGTACTAGTCACTTATTGATTATATATGTTACAAATATCTTTTCGTATTCTTTTGTTTTTAATCATTTTTATGGAATCTTTTCAAAACTAAATTCCCAGTTTTAATGCAATTTATTAGTCTTTTTTAATGGTTAGTACTTTTGGAGTCTTGTTCAAGAAATATTTTATTTCCCTGAGGTTATTAAGAATTCATCTGTATTATCATAAACTTTGTAGTTGCCTCTTTTGTATTTAGGCTTATATTCTACCTGGAGTTGATATCTGTATGGTGTGAAATTTTAATTTTTTTTCAGAATAGATTATCCTTTTTCCATTGATCTGCCCTGCCACCTCTGTAATAGATTGTGTGTCCTTACTTGTGGGTCTTTTTTCTGGGCTGTTTATTTTGTTCCACTGATTTGGTTATACATCTTTTCACCAATTATAAATGATCTTAATTCTCATAAGTTTTAGAATTTGGTAGAAAAACTGTTACCACCTTTTTCAAAAGTGTCTTTGCTGCTCTTAGCCCTTTGAATTTCCGTGTATATTTTAGAAAACTCCCCAAATCCTATTAGACTTTGATTGGGATTGCATTGAATCTATTAATTTGGGGGGCGGGAGGGATAACATCCGAATAGTATTGAGTTTCCAACCTATGATCATGGTGTCTCCATTTATTTAGGTCTTCTTTATATTGTACAATGAAATTTTATGATTTTCTCAGTAAGGTTCTTACATATCTTTAGTTAGATTTATTCTTAAGTATATAATGATTTTGTGTCCAGCTATATACCTTTCTAAACTCTTGTTAATTCTAAAAATGTATCTGTGGATTTATTTGTATTTTCCATGTAGATAACCATACCTTCTAGAAATCATGAATTTTTGTTTCTTCCTTTCTAAACCTTATAACTGATTTATTTTTTCTGTCTTGCTCTGTAGGTTATTTTGAATTACTGTGCAGATTATTATGATTTCTATTCAACATTTTATTAATACTGAGCATCCTCATTTTTTTTTTATGATCTCAAAGGGAAAGATTTCTATGTTTCATTTAATATGAGGTGCTATAGGTTTTTTAGTCTGGCTTCCCTGGAGAACAAGAGACAGATCAGGATTAAGAATTGGGGTTTTATCTGGGAGGCATAATCCCAGGGCATCAAAAGAGAAAAGGGAAGTGGGGCAGAGAAGGAAGGGAAACAATATAAGGTGATACTTTATCTCATAGGCTATTGCTTCCCAAAGAACTGGAGAGAGATTGTTGGCAGGTGTGCCTGCTAGCTGCATCTTTTTAAGGAGGAACAGTCCCTCAGATCAGCAGATGGGGGTCTGGAAGAAGAAATTTATCTACCTGCTTTTTTCTGCATCGTATTTTCCATTAGTCAGTTCAGTCTTCTCAGAGAGTTAATTCCCCTTCACTTCTGGGTTGCAATATTTGGACCCCTTTGGCATACTCTAGATGTTTCACTACTTTTTAGTGGCTTTTTACAGAGGAGACTTTTTGGTTGCAAGTGACAGAAACTCAAATCAGATTAATTTGCACACAAAGAAAATGTTGACTCACATAACTGAGTACATTTGGTCCAGAGAGAGATATGGATGATGTCAGCAGGCCTCTTATCTTCATGTCTTGAATAGATTTTTCCACTGAAAGGTTACAATGAGAGTTGGCAGTCCCAGGCTCAAATCCTGCCCAGCTTAATTCTGGCAGAAAAGATCCAGGAACTCAATTACTGGTCTGGCTTGGGTCACTTTCCTTCTTTGAACCAATTACTATGTTTAGGGATGTAGGGGACTCTGGCCAGTCCAGGGTCATATGTCCTTTTCTATGGCTTGAGGGAAAGATGTGATAGTGTCAGCCCCACCCAATCTCAAGGAATGAGTTCCTTACCAGAAAGAAGGGGTTCCTAACCAAAAGAAGGAGGGTAAGCTTGCTTGCTGGTCACACCAAAACAACAAATGTTCTTTAAAATTCGTGTTTTTAAATTGTTCAGCATCACTATAATTATTTAAATATATAGATATATAGTCAGCTGTGCTGCCTGCTAACATTCAAATGTAACTGGTGAAATGATGCCAGCTGTGGATTCCGTCGCTTAACCTTTTAAGTTTAGCTCTGGCCTTAATCCAACTCATAGCCCTCAAGGAGCTATGCATCATTTTGACCCTTTTTGGGTTTTGTTTTGTTTTTTTGCTTTCCTATGCTTCTTTCTGCATCTGCACTCCTGCATCATCATGAACTCCTTTATTCATATCAGCCATTCAATGATTTTCATAAACTTTGCTAAGTATGTGGGGATTGTGATATGCAGGCCTCAGGGTGCAAAACTTTCTTAGTGACTCCACTCCACTTTTTCCTGTTATCATCATTCTTACTCTGATAGTTTCTTCCCCTCATCTTCACAGAATAGTTGCAACCATACCCAGACTCTTTTTAAAAAACAAATAACTTTATTGTGGTATACTTTACATACCATAATATTAACTTATTGTGCCATTCAATGATTTTAGTAAATTTATAGAGCTGTGAAGCCATCAACTACAATTCAGTTTTAGAGCATTTTCACCACACTCCCCCCCCCCATTTTGCCCCCCGTAATCCCACATAACAATTTATTTATTTATTTATTTATTTATTTATTTTTAAAGATTTTATTGGGGAATTGGTGGAGGGGAACAGCATTGGGGAATCGGGGAAGGGGAACAGACAAGTTGCCGTCTTCTTGTTCTTCAGTTTAGTTGCGGAGGATGTTGCTTCACTGTTGGTATCGTCATTGCGCTCTTCCCGGATGAGGCAGATCGGTCGCTGGCCTCTGGATGTCGCTCATCGCGGCTATTGGCAGCTCACGCTTGGCTGCCAGCCGCTCACGCTGGCTGCGGGCCACTCACTGTAGCCTATGGCAGCCCACTGCAGCAGGGGCTGCAGCCCACACCATCACCGGGGCTCGCACAGCCCAGCTCCAGGTGGAGCTGTTGTTAGCTGTAGAGGGCAGCCCACATGACAATTTATAGTCACTCCCTATTCCCACCCCAAGCCCCAGGAAACTAATATACTTTCTCTCTTTAGATTTACCTTTTCTGAACATATCACATAGATAGAATCATACAATATGTGTCCTTTTGTGTCTGGCTTCTTTGAGTTAGCATAATGTTTTCATGATTCATCCATGTTGTAGCGTGTATCAGTACTTCACTCTTTATTATGGCTGATTAATATTCCATTGTATGTATCGAGCACATATTGTTTATCAATCCACCAGTTGACGGACATGTAGGTTGTTTCTACCTTATGGCTATTGTGAACAGTGCTCCTAGGAACAGTCATACACTGCTTTTGTTTGAACACCTGCTTTCAGTTCTTGTGGGTATATTCTTAGGAGTGGAATTGCTGGGTCATCTGGTAATTTTATGTTTAATTTTTTGAGGAACTGCCAAACCGTTTCACAGCAACTATACCATTTTACATTCCCACCAGCAATGTATAAGGTTCTAATTTCTCCATATCCTTGCTAAAACTTGTATTGTCCTCTTTTTGATTCTAGACATTCTAATGAGTGTGAAGTAGGCATTTCATTATGGTTTTGATTTGCATTTCCTTAATGATTAGTGATGCTTTTCTTGTGCTCATTGGCTATTCACATATCTTCTTCAGTGAAATATCTATTCACATTATTTGCTCATTTTTAAATTGGATTGTTTATCTTGTTTTTGAGTTATAAGAGTTCTTTATATGTTCTGGATACAAGTCCTTTATTAGATACATGATTTACAAATATTTTTTCCCTGTCTTATTTTTTTTCCCCATTTTCTTAACGGTGAATTTTGAAGCCCTTTTTTAATTTTGGTGAATTTCAGTTAATCAATTTTTTTCTTTTATGGATAATGATTTTGGTGTTGTATCTAAGACTCTGCTTAATTCATAGTCAAGATTTCCTTTTCTGTTTTCTAATGTAAATTTTTATAGTTTTAGCCCTTACATTTAGGTTTATGATCCATTTTGCATTAATTTTTATGCATGATGTGAGATGAGGGTCTAATTCATTTTTTTGCATGGGAATGTTAAGTTTTTTGCATGGGAATGTTAAGTTGCAAGATTGTTGAAAAGACTTGTCCATGTCTCATTGAATTGCATTGGTACATTTGTCAAAAATCAGTTGACCATAAATGTGAGAGTTTATATCTTGACACTCAGGTCTGTTTCATTGATCTCCATGTCTGTCCTTACACCAGTACCACATTGTTCTGATCACTGTAACTTTATAGTAAATTTTGAAATCTGGAAGTGTAAGTTCTCAACTTTTAACTTCTTTTTCAAAATCGTTTTACCTGTTCTGGATTTTTTGTATTTCCATAAATATTTTAGGATCCATATCAGTATAAATTTTGCCAATTTCTGCAAAAATCTTTTTGGAATTTTGATAAGGATTATGATCTTAACCTCTTTAAACTTTAATATCCTAATGTATAGTGCCTACTTCATGGGGTTTTTTGAAGGTTAAATAAATGAGGTGTAACAAATGTAACATTTTGTACATTGTCTGGAATATTGTAAGTACTTGATAAATACTGCTAGAGAATTATTATTTTTATGTGCTCATATGGAAAGATTTTCAAGATATTAAGTGTATAATGTAAGATATCAGGGAATTGCTATTGTGTGTGTATATATATATATATATATATATATATATATATATATATATACTACTTCTTTATTCAATCAGTGGCCCCCCTTAAATAAAGCTGCAATGAACATTGGAGCACATATAGAGGGTGCCAAAAAAAAATGTATACACAGTATAAGAAAGGAAAAGTATAAGAGAGTATTAAAATTGGAAAAGTATAAGAGAGTATTAAAATTGTAATACTCTATATACTGATAACAAAAGATGAATACAAGTCACGTATATACATTATTTTGGCAGCCCTGGTATATCTTACGGATGTTTTCAGATTTTGGGGGTATATAACCAGGAGAGGGATTACTGGGTCATATGGCAATTCTATTCTTAATTTTTTGAGGAACCTCTACACTGCCTTCCATATGTGGGATATAAAACTGAAGCAGCAAAGGAACAAGATTAATAAAGAAACAAAATCTCATAGACACAGACAACAGTTTGGTGGTTACCAGAGGGTAAGGGGAGGAGAATGGAAGAAGAGGGTAAACGGGGTCAAATATATGCTGATAGAAGGAAAACTGACTCTGGGTGGTGAACACACAATGGGATATATAGATGATGTATTACAGAATTGTACACCTGAAACCTATGTAATTTTACTAACCATTGTCAACCTAATAAATTTTAATTAAAAAAAAAAAATGCTATTGTATGATGTTATATGTGGAATATGTGGACATTAAAAAATAAGGATTTCTGGGCCGGCCGAGTGGCGCATTGGTTAAGCGCTGGTTTTGGGATGCCAGCGGCCCCGGTTCGGATCCCACATGAGGGCCAGTGACACTGCCCTCTACAGCTAACAACAGCTCCACCTGGAGCTGGGCTGTGCGAGCCCCGGTGATGGTGTGGGCTGCAGCCCCTGCTGCAGTGGGCTGCCATAGGCTACAGTGAGTGGCCCGCAGCCAGCATGAGCGGCTGGCAGCCAAGCATGAGCTGCCAATAGCCGCGGTGAGCGACATCCAGAGGCCAGCGACCGAAGAGCACAATGACGATACCAACAGTGAAGCAACATCCTCCGCAACTAAACTGAAGAACAAAAAGACAGCAACTTACTTGTCTGTTCCCCTTCCCTGATTCCCCAACGCTGTTCCCCTCCGCCAATTCCCCAATAAAAATCTTTAAAAAAAAAAAAAAAAGGATTTCTTATGTATATGCTAAGGTATACACGTCTTTTTTCTTGAAGAATATCTAAGAAGAAATGAAGTGGTTCCATTTGGGGAGTAGGACTGGGATTGGAGGTGGTAGAGAGATATACCTTTTGTTTTTTAGCTCTTTGTGAATTTTTATGCCATGCACGTATTCCATTTATTTATTTTTTTGAAGATGTCTTCTTTCTCAAGTTGTTTTCTGTGTCTTTTCTCTATATTGAAAAATCTGTTTCCTGTGCTTCTCATATTAACTTCATCTGTATAATTGTAAAGCTTGAAAGTAGTTCTGGAACCAGCCCTTTGCAGATATGTTAAAGATATATTAGAGACTGCTTTGAGATATGTAAACACGTTATATATCTTGTTAAAAAATTGTTTTAAAAAGTTTCAGTAGTTTTGTACCTTACCGGTTAACACAGGATAATAATGTTTTCAGCTAGGCTCGTAAAGAACAAGTTATACATTTAGAAATCTTACGTGGATTGAAATTTTTCCCCCCAGGAAATATTTGCTTGACTATTTGACAGTAATAGATAAAAAGGCATACTTTCTTGTTCCTTTCCAATGCATTTGAAACCAATACTTATAGATAATTTACCCTAAAGAGCATTTAGAAAGTTCACATACTAGGTGGTCTGTAAATTGATTCTTATTACCTACCCCTTTTTCTCCTTCTCCACTCTTATACCTGTCTCTCCAGACACTTCTGATTATGGCGAACTACTATGTGAGCAACATTGACCAAAGCATCCACTTGTATATATTTTTTGGTACTCCCAGTAGATTTCAGAATAATGTGATAGATGCCGTGATTAAGGTATTGTTCAATTATCATCACGAGATAGTTCTTGATAGAAAGGGCCACCAGACAGAGTTAAAGAATATACATTTTCTTTAATGGCAGGAATTAATCTGATTTGAGACATTTATACAGAATAAGAGATAGCATAACATACTCCAGTTAGAAGTGAAGTTTCCTTGTTCTCCCTAATTCTTCAAGGAGGTTGCAAAGGTGCCTTTGAAGAGTGCGAGAGTACCAGGCCTGAGAAGCCAAGTTCTTGATACTTCAACTGTACCTTTTTCCCCCCACCAAATTTTGTCTTTGAGAGTTGCATCACTACTGTTTTAGAAAAATCAACTTTATAATTTCTGTGTTTCTGGTTTTTTTTTGTGTGTTTTTTTTTTTTTTTTAATTTTATTTTATTTTTAATTAGTTTCAGGTATACAACACAGTGCAATAGTTATACATTTTACCCCTCAAAGTGACAACCCCCCCACCCCCAATAGTTTCAGGTGTACAACACAGTGCAATAGTTATACATTTTACCCCTCAAAGTGACAAACCCCCCACCCCCAATACACCACCCCACACACCCCCATATCATATATATCTATTACTCTTCCTCTGACTCTCTTCCACAGTATAATCCACATCCCGTGACTATCTATATATATTCAATTACAGTAGGTATACCACCTCCACTTTAGTAATACAGTGCAGTGATCAAACCTCTACTCCATCCATGAAATGGTCTCCCTAACAAGACTTATGATCATCTGACATTCCACAGAATATTTACAACATTATTAATTATATTCCCCAAACTGTTTTTCCTATCCCAGTAGCAATATTGTAGTTGCCTCACGCTTGGCTGCCGGGCGCTCACGCTGGCTGCGGGCCACTCACTGTAGCCTATGGCAGCCCACTGCAGCAGGGGCTGCAGCCCACACCAGGGCCGGGGCTCGCACAGCCCAGCTCCAGGTGGAGCTGTTGTTAGCTGTAGAGGGCAGTGTCACTGGCCCTCATGTGGGATCCGAACCGGGGCCACTGGCATCCCAAAACCAGCGCTTAACCAATGTGCCACTCGGCCGGCCCCTTTGTGTGTTTTTTTGAGGGCAGTGTCATTGGCTTTCATATGTGAGACCCGAACTGGGGCCGCTGGCTTCCCAAGCCAGTGCTTAACCACCACACCACTTGGCTGGCCCTCTGTGCTTCTTTTAAAGAGAATGTGTACAAACTGGGCTTTCCTACTGTTGAAATTGAACCAATGTCAGCAAGGCCAGGTTATTCCACAGTAGAAAGCAGTCTGGCTCGTCTGCTGCCTGGCTGAACTAGCTTCCTAGAAGCTCCATTTCTTTGAACGGATATGAATAAACATGGAGTGCTTTCAAATCAGAGAGGAGCATCTAACTTGAGTGAAACAGAACAGAAATAATCAAGCAGGGCTTTATGGAGTCCGTGGTATATCTCTTGAAGGGTATTTGCCCCATCTGTACTTCATATTGAATTTGCTAGTTTCCTCCATTAAGGCAGAGTGATAATAACTGAAGAGTTTTAAGCTATATTGCAGACATCATTTGCATCTATAAAATATAAGGACATTTTCCTGTATTACTGTAATACTGTTTTCACACATTAAAAAAACAACAATAATTCTTAATTATGTAATACTTTGTCTGTGTTCTAATTTCTCATTATCTCCAGAAATGGTTTTTTTATAGCTGGTTTTTTCAAACCAGGATCCAAGAACCATTTGTTGTATTTGGTTATATCTAAGACTTTTTTTTCCTTTTAAATAGACTTTAGTTTTTACTCTTAAGTCCTTTTTATGCTAAAGCTTAGCCTACTACCTTAGCCTTTCTCTCTTCCTTTCTCTCCATCTCTCACCCTCTCCACTTCCCTCTTCCCTTCCTCTCTCTCTTACTCTCATATTGACTCGTTGAAGAGACTTGACATGTAGAATGACCTGCCTTCTAGTATTAGTTTGATTGCTTCCTGTGGTATTAACTGTTATGATGTTGTCTATTTTCTGTAAACTAGATATGTTAGATGGATGTACAGGTTTAGTTCAATTAAAAACATTTTTGGCACAAATACTTAGCAGGTGATACAATTTTGTGTTACTTTATTATTTTCTTTATTTTGCTTCTCTTCATACCAATGGTAGAACTCTGATTCAACCCATCAATCACCAGTCTTCAACTTGGATCATCACAGCATTGGAGTATCGCCTGTTTTTGTCCTTTTTGTTTTGGGGATTTTTAGGCTTTTCTTTTTTTTTTTTGGCCTTGTCTTTGATATACTTACTCTTACCTGGTATATTCCGAAGTATATTCTCTTACTCTTCACTGATTTCTGTGTTAGATATAAACAGTGCCAGTTCCAAGAGCTCTTGTTCTCTTATTTGACATAATACATTGCAGATATTTTTTGTGACCTTATAGGAGTAGCTCAACTAAACTCTTTTATTTCAGTCTAAACTCTCCTTACTCCCTTTAATCATGCTTCTGGCCCCATGAAGAATGACTGGAGATAAGAGAGGCACAGATTAGCCTATCATCCTTGGGTCATATTGGAAATCATGATTGGATGGGGCATCTGAAATTGGAAGGAGGTTAGAGGACAGGCTAAATGTAACACAATTTTCCCTCAGGATGTGGGTCATTTGTTGGTCATTTCCAATATCCTATGGTAAATGGTCTTAGTGAGTGCTTTTCTTTTGCGAAAACTAATGCATATTGACATAGTGAGGGAGTTGGTGGAAATGGAGATAGGGAGTTGATAAAGAGAAATAGGTCAAATATTGGATCGTGTTCTTTTGGGAGAGGACGATATTCTCTTATTATAATTTAGGAGCACAAGTAGTTATGGGATTTTTGACCTACTCTTCTTTCCACTTTGCAGTTGATATTAATAGCTTATTAGAAGTAAAAAAGACTTCCTTATATTGCTTTACTACTATATGAGCTATCACTAAGTATAGGAAAAATTGTTATCAGAAAAAGTACCTACGATAAAGAATTTTAAGTGTTATCAGGAACTATATTTATCACATTTCTTGTCTTGCATACTTTGGACCATAGTATGGTTAAGAGATACTGTTTTTATTTGGGAAAATTTCCTCACTACCATTTAATGAAATCTTTTCATACAGAGGATCTCAGTATAAGTACACTCCTTGTCTGGGTTGCAGATACTTTTATTGCTACTATAGCTCAGTTTGGAAATAGTACTTATTTTCAATTACTGATTTTCTTTTTGGGGGAAATTATATCATGTAGAAATAAGACATATTTGTAACATGGGGATTATTTTTGTATCTGTTATTAAACAAAAGATTGTCTCTTTCTGAAGTAGTCATGTTTCATTTATTTTAAGTTTTGTTTTGTTTTGTTTTGTTTTTTGAGGGCAGTGTCACTGGCCCTCACATGCGGGACCCGAACCGGGGCCGCTGGCCTTTCATACCAGCGCTTAACCACTGCGCCACTTTAGCCGGCCCTTAAGTTTTATTTAAAAAAAAAAAAAATTTTTTTTTGGATAACTGTGTTTTTTTCCAGAACCCATCAGCTCCAAGTCAAATTGTTGTCCTTCAATCTAGTTGTGTAAGGCACAGCTCAGCTCCAAGTCCATTTGCTGTTTTCAATCTAGTTTTAGGGGGTGTTGGGGGGACGGGCGTAGCTCACTGGTCCATTCTGGAATCGAACAAGTCGAACCAGCAACCTTGTTGTTCAGAGCACATGCTCTAACTAACTGAGCTACCCAGCCACCCCTAAATTTTACTTTTTAACATCTGAGATCAGAGTATGTCTTCCAATTAATTGATGGTGTGATGGTTAATTGGCAAAGTTTTTCTTTCTTAGATGTTCATGACAGAAGGGCACCTCTTAACAGTTAGTGACATCATTAATTTGATGAAATATAGCAGTTTATAATTCTGATTCCTCATGGTCTCGCCCCAGAAACATTGAGGCAGTCTGAGGTTGGTAGACTGAGTTGAGTAGCACTGAGGATGGTAGACATAGAACATTTGTTCTTTGTCTGTTTTTAAAGGCTTTTTCATATTCTCATCTGTCTTGAGGAAAGGATCAGGAGATTGTGTAAAGTATTTAAACTAAACATAAAAGAACATTCACAATATACAGGTTTCATTAAAAGGCCTAAGGGAAGTCCTGAGCTGAAATGAATATTTCAATCTTATCACATACAGAAGCTTTACAGAATTTGCCCTTTGCCTTCTCAATCTGTATTATCCTGCTCAAAGATTTTATTCCTTTTCTAGTTTTCATCTCTAACCTGTAATCATTTTCTTCATGCTCTTCTCTTCCTTCCTTGTCTGTTCTGAGTTAGCCTTTTTTATTTATTTACTTATTTTTTTAATTAATAGAGTTTTTTGGGGAGAAGTTTTAGGCTTACAGAAAAATGAGTAGACAGTACAGTGTCCCCACCAACCTTCTTCTATTATTGACCCCTTCATTCGCATGATACATTGGTTGTAATTGATGAGCCAATATTGATAAATTATTATTATTATTAACTAAGCACATAGATTACATTAGGCTTACTTTTTGTGTTGTATATTCTATAGGCATTGACAAATGTATAAGGACATGTATCACCATCGGAGTGTCATTCAGAATGGTTTCACTGCCGTAAAAATTCCTTGTACACTGCTTATTCATCCCTTCCTTTTCCTACCCCCAGCAACCTCTGGGCAACCACTGGTCTTTTTATTGTTGCCATAGATTTGACTTTTCTAGAATGTGATATAGTTGAAATATCTTGAGCCTTACAGAATAACTTTTTACCTTTGTATCAAAAATTTCTGATTGAGTATGTAGCCTTTTCAGATTGGCTTCTTTTACTTAGCAGTATTCCTTTAAGGTTCTTCCATGTCTTCTTATGACTTGATAGTACATTTCTTTTTATTGCTGCATAATATTCCATTGTATGGATTTACTAATTTGTTTATCCATTTACTTATTGAAGGACATCCTGGTTACTTTTAAGTTTTGGCAGTTAATGAATAACGCATTAACATTTTATAAAACAAAAGTATTGATCTAAAGTTCCTCAGGGCCGGTCGAGTGGCACGGCGGTTAAGCGCTGGCTTGGGAAGCCAGTGGCCCCGGTTTGGTCCCACATATGACGGCCAGTGACACTGTCCTCAAAAAAATAATAAAATGCCTCATTTTTTAGGGCCGGCCGAGTGGCGCGGTGGTTAAGCGCTGGCCTTGGAAGCCAGCGGCCCCGGTTCGGTCCCACATGTGAGGGCCAGTGACACTGCCCTTGAAAAAAATAAAATAAAATAAAATAAATAAAGTTCCTCAAGTTACCCATAAGAAAAAGTTGAAGCTAATTAAGTACATTGAGCCTTAGAGAATGTCAACTCTTCTACCTTGTATCAGAATTTTCTGATTGAGTAGTTGACTTTTATCAGTGCTCAATAGATGTGCGTGGAATGATTGAATATGAAAAAAAGAAAGGTGGTATGGAAGAAAAGAAGGGGAGAAAAGATTATATCAAAAATCTGGGGCCATGGGCCGGCTGAGTGGCGCGGTGGTTGAGGGCTGGCTTGGGAGGCCAGCGGCCCCGGTTCAGGTCCCACATATGAGGGCCAGTGACACTGCCCTCAAAAAAAAAAAAAAAATCTGGGGCCTGCCAAGTGGTGTGTTGGTTAAGAGTTGGCTTGGGGCGCCAGCTCTGAGCAGCAGGGCCCCGGTTCGGATCCCAAATGAGGGCCAGTGACAACGCTCCCTCTACAACTAAGATGGTGAACAACAGCTCAACCTGGAGTTGGGCTGCCATGAGTTGCCGGCTACGGCGTAGGCTGCAGCCCCTGCTGCAATGGGCTGCCATGAGCTACCACCGTGAATGGCTGGCAGTCACTGTGAGCGGCCGGCAGCTGGTGTGAGCTGCCATGGGCAGCCCTTCAGTGGCTGGCGAGTGACTGCCTCACCCGGGAAGAGTGCAATGACAATACCAACATGGGCCAGTGAAGCGACGTCCTCCACAACTAGACTGAAGAACAAAAGGACAGCAACTTGTCTGTTCCCCTTTTCTGATTCCCCAACTCTGTTCTCCTCCCCAATTCCCCAATAAAATCCTTAAAAAAAAAAAAATTCTGGATAATTTTTAGAAAATGAGATTGTTTAGAAATTCAGCTAGAAATTCTATGGGACCAAGAGGTTCAGTGCTCTGAATTCAAACGTCAGTTTGAGAACACTTCAGAACTAAAGCATCATCAAGCAGGCCCAGAAACCAGGCCATGAGGCCTATTTCACTTTATGTGTGACGGAATGAATGATAGGAAGAAAGTAGGGTTTCGTTTTTGGAAAAGAGTGAAAGAACGGAAGGCAAGTTTTATAAAATAGGGAAGTGGCCAGTTGATGTTCATAGGGTAGAGGTCAGATATTGACATCAGGAAAATAATTGTACAAAGTCTTTGGATAGTGGTTTTTATTTTGTATTCTTGAGTTATATTTTCTACTTAACAAAAACATTATTAGTGTGAAGAAGTTGTTTAGTTACTGAATTTAGGACTCACTGAATATTTTGGTGTGTAGGTTTGTGGAATCTAAAGAATATAGAGATTAATGAACCATAAAGTCATTTGTATCTAAAATATTTTTGTTTTAAAAATACTGTTTAAGTAAATATGTAATACTAGTATGCCCCCAAGCTGGTCAATAACCTGCTTGAAGTTGTGGAACTTCTAAACTCTAATCCTGATTCAAATAAAGCCTTATCTGTCAAGTTCTGTTATGTTAATACCTTATTTGTTTACCTCATTTGTCAATATGTTCAGTAATATTATGTGTTTCATAGGGCTAAACATTCACCTATTTTGGGCGTCATTTGCTAAATGTTTTAGGGAAAACAGAATGAATGAAACCACTGCTTCTGTTTATATAGAACATACATGAAATGTGGAAAAAATAACTAGAAAGGAAGAAAATGCAAGTTAGGCTATGATAAATGCTCTAAGGGTTTTAAAGAAGGGTGTGATTATTTTTAGTTGTGGTGAGCCAAGAAGTGTGTATAGAGGTCTTGGCATTTGAGTCTTAGCCTTAAAACTGGTTAAGAATTGAATTTATGTGTACAGGAGCAAAACAACATTCTAAGAAGTAGTTTAAAACTCAGTGACAAGATATGTAAAGCTAAAAAGGTGACTAGGAGGGCCGGCGGAGTGGAGCGGTGGTTAAGCGCTGGCTTGGGAAGCCAGCGGCTCCGGTTCGGTCCCACATATGAGGGTCAGTGACACTGCCCTCAAAAAAAAGAAAGGTGATTAGGGCCATATTATGGAAAGGCATTAATGCCAGTATAAGAACTTTTTTTTTTTTTAAGATTTTTATTTGGGGAATTGGGGGAGGGGAACAGCGTTGGGGAACCGAGGAAGGGGAACAGACAAGTTGCTGTCTTTTTGTTCTTCAGTCTTGTTGTGGAGGCCGTTGTTTCACTGGTCCATGTTGGTAGCCTCATTGCGCTCTTCCCGGATGTGGCAGATCTGTCGCCGGCCTCTGGATGGTCACTCAGCGCGGCTATTGTCAGCTCACGCTGGCTGCCGGCCACTCACTGTAGCCTATAGCAGCCCACTGCAGCAGGGGCTGCAGCCCACACCGTCACCGGGGCTCGCAGCCCAGCTCCAGGTGGAGCTGTTGTTAGCTGTAGAGGGCAGTGTCACTGGTCCTCATATGTGGGATCTGAACCGGGGCGCTGGCATCCCAAAACCAGCTCTTAACCAATGTGTCACTCGGCCAACGCGAGAACATTTTTCATTAGTTAAGTAAAAATAGGGAATACTTTTCTGGAGTATGAATGAGGAGCTAATAGTAGAAAGGAGAAAAGACGTTTTTTTCTTCCTAATTGTTACCACGTGTTGATTTGTTTATAAAGCATTTTAGAATTAATTGTGTATCCTTAAAATATATACACTTTAATATATACATCTTCTTATTGCTTCCAGCTCTATCATAAGCCAAAGTATATTCCCTAAAATGCCATATACAAAAAAAAAGCCTTAATGTCAGTTGGCTGTGACTTTTGTTCCGTACCCTACATCAGCACTGTAAAGATGCCCTACTGTAATTACAAGCAGTATTTACTGATACCTTGTGAATTTATAATCTTATTGATATGCTGAGATTTTGTGGTTTTTTAAATGAATCTTTAATATACTTAACTTTCCTCTAATTTTAAACCTAGGTTGTTCTCTTTTTAAAATTAATATATTTGCTTTCTTTGTTATAGAACTGTGGCTGCTGAAGTTAGGAAGCAGATCTCTGGACAATACAGTGGTTCTCCTCAGCTGCTCAAAAACCTCAACGTTGTTGGCAATATATCCCATCATACAACAGTAAGTAGCATATTTAAAATATGGTTTGCTCCTAGTGTGTTACTGACTAGGTCATGAAAAAATGTCAGAAAGAGAAGAGCCAGTAGAGTGAGTTGCACCACTAGTCTCATAACCTCATTTGTTATTACCTCACTCTTTCCTGAAATTTGAGTTGGGGGCGAGTGTTAGGAGTTGTTATGAAAGTGTTAATTTCCTAATTAATTCTGAAGTTTTACAGTCAGGATTTCATCAACTCTGGAATTTTAATTTTGTTTTTATAATTTTGTTTTTGACTTGTTGAGGAAATTGGATTAGTTGTTATACAGAATTTCTTGCCTTTTGGATTTTGTTTGCTTTCTTGTAGACTTATTTTTCTATCTCTTGTACTTCTTGTAAATGATTAGATTCTGCTTCAACTTTTTTGAAATTTCTTCCTTGTAGACTTGTTTTTCTCTCTTTTGCATTTCCTGTAAGTAATTAGATTCTGGTTCAACTTTTTTTTTAAAACAGCTTTATTGAGATTAATTCACACATCATACAATTTACCCATTTAATGTACAATTCAGTGGATTTAATATACACAAATATGTGCAACCATTGCACAGTCAGTTTAGAATATTTTTATCACCTCAAAAAGAAACTCTAGCTATCCCCGTTATTCTCTTTCTTCCCAGCCCCAAACAACCACTAATCAAACCCAGAAGTTTTGATGGCACACAGCAAAGGATTGAGAGATCTTAATGATAAACATGTCAGTCAAAATTTCAATGCAATGATTGCTGAAGTAATCATTTTGCCTATGAGACATTCTGTAGTGCTTGCTTCACTATTGATTCTCTTTCACCCTGCTTGCTGCCTAGTCACTTACTTTCTCTTATAAAATCATGTTGCAGTCCCCTCTCTTGAGTCAGTAAAAACAGGATCTTTCTTTGGAGTGTTGTAAGCAGCTTATCACCACATCCCATGACTAAAACACACACACACACACACACACACACACACACACACACACACACACACCCCCCGCAGCTGTGTCCCATGGGCATCAGAGAGTATGGAGACAGTTGTAACAAAAATAATTTTGTTTCCTTGGTCCAGTTCTAGCTAGCACTATACCTAGAAATCCAGTGACTTTCTGTGCAAGTTTGGGAAAGGAGATCATTTATCCTTTATATGATTTAGTGTTTTTAAGTGAGTATCCTAACTTCCTCTTCTACTTGAACACTTAGTCTTGATATTGCTGGTTATTCATTGAGGAAAGATTAATTTTGAATTAGTCATATGTAAGGACTCCCATCCTTTGTCATTATTTTCATTGAGTATTCATTTGTGATACCTTGAATCCTGAAAGGTATACTGCCCCAAAGATAATACCTGGGTGGAAAAGCATTGACTTAAAAAGGTTTTTAAAAATATTCATGTAAAAATATTTTTATCTATCTATCTATCTATCTATCTATCTATCTATCTATCTATCTATCTTGTGATAAAATATATATTACGTAAAATTTACCATTTTATCCATTTCGAAATGTATAATTCCATGGCATTAAGCACATTCACAGTGTCGTACAAATCATCACCGTTATCCATTACCAGAACTTTATTTTTCCAAACTGAAACCCTATACCCATTAAACCATACCTCTCTATTCCCTCCTCCTCTCAGTTCCTGGTAACCTCTATTCTGTTTTTTGTCTCTATGAATTTGTCTGTTTTGTGTAACTCATATAAGTGGAATTGTACAATATTTGTCTGTTTGTGTTTAGCTTACTTCACTCAGCATAATGTCTTATCCATGTTGTAACGTGTTAGAATTTCATTCCTTTTAAAGGCTGAATAATATGTCATGGTGTGTGTATACCACATTTTGTTTATCCCTTCATCTGTTGACAGACTTTGGGTTGTTTCCACTTTGGGCTATTGGTAATAATGGTTTTATGAACATAACTATACAAAATCTGATAGAATGTCTATTTCAGTTTTGGGGGTGTATACCTAGAAGTGGAATTGGTGGATCATATGGTAATTTTGTGTTTTTTGGTATTATTTTTTCAGAACCACCAAACTGTTTTCCACTAGCAACTGCACCATTTTACATTCCTACCAGCAAGGCATAAGGCTTCCAGTTCCTCCATATCCTCTCCTACACTCGTTTTCCATTTTTATTTTTTATTTATTTTTAAAAATTCTTTTTAGAGGGCAGTGTCACTGGCCCTCATATGTGGGATCCGAACCCAGGCTGTTGGTGTCCTCCAAGCCAGCTCTTAACCACTGCGCCACTGGGCCTGCCCTGTTTTCCACTTTTAAAAATAATAGTCATCATAATGGATGTGTAGTATCACATGTTTTTGATTTGCATTTCCCTAATCCCACAAATTTTGTTATGTTGTATTTTTATTTAGTTCAGTGTATTTTTTAAATTTTACTTTTCAGATTTCTGTGATTCATGGTTTATTTGGAAGTGTGTTGCCCTTTTTTTGGTCCTTTTGGTTAGGGAGAATAACCTTTTGTTGGAGCCTTTTTTTTCCTATGCTCCTTGGTGTTTCTGGTTTGCTGGCTTCTGGAGAATATAAGGCAAAAAAAAGTCTGGAGTATATAAAGCAAAAAGAAATTTTAGCCAACTCGCTTTTGTGCTGTTCCTTGAGTCCCAAGGTCCCTGCTGGTCTGCTTTTTTCCCTCCACCTTTCAGAGTCTTCCTATGTTTGTTTTATATATAGTATCCTGGGTTTGTAGTTGTAATTAGTGGGAAGAATAGGGAAAATTGTGTCTCCTCTATCATCCCAGAAGTGGAAGTACCTCCTAGTGACTTTTGATGTTGAGTGCTTTTTCACATGCTAACTGGCCATTCATTTCCGCCCCCAGTATAGATACCCAATTGTTCCAGCAATAATGGTTGAAAGGGATTTCCCTTTCCCTATTGAATCGCTTCTTTTTCTCTATTAAGAACATCATGATAGCATATTATATAATTAATAGAATAGGCAAGATAAAACGCTTACAAGAGGAAAACCCATGAATTTTAGAGCTTGAAGATTCATTTTTAAAATTTGCTGTATCATTTTGTGACTCTTATTTTCAGAAGTTGTTTAACTCTTTGCGTACAAATGCCTTTATTTGTAGAATTAAAATAGTAGTTATCTCTTAACAAAGTTTGGAGAAGGTTTAAGTGAGAAAACGATTATAATAGCTACTATCTTTTGAGTGTTTATGATATGCTAGTCATTCATTATTTTACTTAATGTTGTTGTTCTGCCTGTTATTAGTTGTTCAGTCCAAGAAATATAGATTAAATACCTTCTTTTAGTAACACATACTTGCACAGAGGCAGGTCTCAGTGTTTTTAATTAGTTGAACATCTTGAGCAATAACCTGTTTTTATTTTCATTGGTCCGCATCTTCACATCTGCTGTATAATCCTCCGTAGTTTGCCTGAATATTTTTTTCTTTCTTGAATTAGACAAGATGTAGGATGTCTTACTAAAAAGTATATTTTCAGCTTGGCTAAAGAATGACATGACTGAGGGCCGGCTGAGTGGCTCAGTTGGTTAAGAGCTCGCTCAAGAGTGCGAGCTGAGCTCTGAGCAACAGCGGTTCGATGCCAGCCTGAGCTGAGTTGCCATTGAGCTGCCAACAGGTGGCAGGATGGCTCAGCTAAAAAAAAAAAAAAAAAGAATGACATGACTGTTATGTACTAGTTTCCTTCCGTTGCTGTAATAAATGACCATAAACGATATGGCTTAAAACAAAAGAAATTTATTTTCTCACAGTGCTAAAGTTCAAAAGTCTGACATCAGCATCAATGAGATAAAATCAAGTTTTGGCAAGACCACACTCCCTTTGGGGGCTCTAGAAGAGAATTAATTTCTTGCCTTTTCCAGATTCTGGTGGCTGCATGTAACCGTATCACTTGTATCTTTAAGGCCAGAATCTTCAGGTCTCTCTTTGCTGTGTCTTCATATGGCTTTCTTCTTTATGTGCCCCAAATCTCCCTCTGTCTCCATATAAAGATGTATGTGATTGCATTTAGGACCCACTCAGGTAATTCAGGATAATTTTCCCGTTTTAAGACCCTAAGTCATATCTTCAAACATCCTTTTATTTATTGTTAATTTTTTGCTGTGAAAGGTCCATGGTTGGGGATGTGGCGATCTTTTAGAAGGGCATTTTTCACTCTACTGCCTCCTGGTTGTTTATTTTTACTAGGATAATCAGCAATAACCACAAATAAAAGTATTGTTTGGAAACTTAGCAATGAAAATTCCGAAGATATAAACAAGTAAAAAGAATTCCTCCAATGCATATTTTGTCCCTGTAAAGTATGATAGCCATTAATTATCATTACTGTCTTTCCATGAGAAGTTATGGGTAAAGTCTAAGCAAGAACATAAGAAGAATATGATCCAAAGCATGAAGGAGTATCAGAAGGTCCACATCTTGTGATTTCGTTAGTGCATCTGGCTGAATATTTGTTGAAATTTTAGAAATAACTAGATTAAAACATACTATATTTTAAAAAATAATAAATTTTCTTTGCTCAAAGTTTTAAAATTCTTTATTCATCCCTCCCTTGCCATTCACCTCTCACACCCACCCCACTTTATGAAGGTGCCCCTTACGGAAGCAGTGGATCCAGTGGATTTAGAAGATTACCTCCATACTCATCCTTTACCTGTGGATTCTGGGCCTTTAAGAGATTTGATTGAATTTCCTCCAGATGATATTGAAGTTGTTTATAGTCCTAGGGACTGCAGAACTCTCGTTTCAGCGGTACCTGAAGAAAGGTAAGGGGACACTTAACCTATTTTTGGTTTCAGTGTAACTATAGAAAGGCTACCTCCTTTATTTTATTTAGATCCTATTTCTTGTGGTATTTCCTATTATGTGAACAACATGTGTAGCAAGCTAATTCACAAATGAAGGCTTTCCTGTCTAAATTACAAATGCATTTTCTTTTTTAAAATAGTGAAATGGATCCACATGTTAGAGATTGTATAAGAAGTTATACAGAAGACTGGGCAATTGTGATCAGAAAGTAAGTTTTATGTTTATTATAACATTTACAAATACTGAGTAGCATTTGTAAATGGATTAAGGCAGATTAATAATAATTATAGACCCGAAAATTTAAGCTAATAGCTGAAGAAACAAAAGAACCTTTGTATATAAATGTCTTCTCCTTAGGAGTTCCACGATTACTTTTACTTGCTTTTCTTATAAAAATAATAGGTTTGTGGAGATAATATTTCTATGTTATCATAGATCATTAATAACTAATGATATATAATGATAATGATTTATAGTCTAATTTTTGGAAGTTATGGGTAGATATTATGAATAATGTGTATTATTCAAAAAGAATCCATTTTTTGAAACTTAACTAGTTAAATTTAATAGCCAGTTTTCCAGAGCATGCTATTTGAAAGATCTCTGCTTTTTATTAACTAACTAAATATAAGTCCTTGGCCTGCACATCAAATCAGGTAAATATTTTTAAAAAATAATGTTTTATTCTATCATAAAATTAATTTTTCTAATGGACAGTTGAAATATTACAGTAGATTCAAAAGTAAAGTAAAACTACTTTTCCTTTGCTAATTGCATAATGAAGAGAAAGGTCTTCAGGTTTTAGCCTTATTTTTCTAAACGAAATACAATGACTGAAGTAGTGGAGCATTCTATGCCGACATAGTTTTCCGAAATTAAGTAATCTGTGCTAAATTGTACCAGCAACAGTGATGTATCCATTGCTTGTTGTTTTGCCCTTACGGCTGCTGTCTTATTTTACTGAGTTTAATAATGTGCTAAGCATCACTCTTGGGGATACTGCTGACATGCTTTTAACTTGTAGTGTGACCTAAAAGCATAGTCTGCTACTCTTCATAAAGAAGAACTGTTTTTATGGATACATCACTGCTGCTAGTACAATAGTACAAACAGTTGCTAGAACTGTTTTTATGAACTTACACTTGTGATAAGTATTTCAATAGCCAGATTTTAGACATTACTGCAGAAAACTCTGTTAGATAACTCAAAAGTGTTTCCCTCTATTCATGAATGCTGGAAACTTATGATCAGAAATAGCTGTTTTTTTTAAAGATTTTATTGGGGAATTGGGTGAGAGGAATAGCGCTGGGGAATCAGGGAAGGGGAACAGACAAGTTGCTGTCTTTTTGTTCTTCTTCCGAGCTGTGGAGGATGTCGCTTCATTGGCCCATGTTGGTATTGTGATCATTGCTCTCTTCCGGGCTGAGGCAGATTGGTTGCCGGCCATTGGCAGCTTTCTCAGGGCGGCTCATGGCAGCTCACGAAAGTGCACACCAGCTGCTGGCCAGCCCCACTGCAGCCTAGGCTGTCACTGGAGACTCATGGCAGCCCAGCTCAGGTCGAGCTGTTGTTCAACATCTGTAGAGGGCACAGCATCACTGGCCCATGTGGGATCTGAACCGGGGCCCTGCTGCTCAGAGCTGGCGTCCCAAGCCAACTCCTAATCAACGCACCACTCGGGCGGCCCGAGAAATCTTAATAAAAAGAGAGTAGTTGCAAAATATATTAACTTCAGAATCACAATCTATTATACTACTTAATTCTAAATTATCATGGGGTTGCTGACTTAGATTTAGGGAGGAGGATAAGGAAGTTAACATTTATGGGGATTTACTGTGCGCTGGCCACTATATTTGGCACTTTACATTCGTCTCATTTAAGGTTCCAACAGAAAAGGTAGCTCAGGCTCAGAGTAGTTCAGTAAATTCTTTGAGGTCCCACATCCAAGAAAAGGGTAGCTGGATTAGAATGTAGGGCAATCAGATTCTAAAGCTTGTGTTTTTTTCTGTTATACCAGATGTTACTTATTATCTATCGTGACAAAAAGGGTACTTTTGGTAGGCTAGAAGTTTTAGTTCAAGTATCCTTGAAACATAGAAGAGAGGTGTGATTGGAACATAAGAGAAAACCACAGTACAGAATAGTCTAAGGAGAAGATACAAGCTAAAGCTTCAGTTGTGCTTTAAGCTCAGAAGCAGTGAATACAGGCAATGGAACTGGGGACCTAAGTGAACTGTTGTACATTTGGTTACTTTTGTGCCATGTGTCCACAGCAATGGCAACAGAGGTATCTGACTTTTTTTTTTTTTTAAGAGGGCAGTGTCACTGGCCCTCATGTGGCATCTGAACCGGGGCCTCTGGCATCCCAGGCCAGCTCTTAACCACCGCGCCACTCGGCCGGCCCAGTATCTGACTTTTTAAAGATCAATAATTGTGAGGGCTTGAGTTGATAGTGTAGTGCCCAGGGAGGGCATATCTTGGAAGAAGGAGCCTTTATATACAGAAGACTAGGTACTGGCATACTGACTGGCAGCATGATTTGCCTCTTTTCCATAGCCATTGGATATGGGTGGGGCTGAGCAGATACAGTATTTGCACAGATACGGGGATGCAAATTCAAAAATAAGCCTAGAACCTAGAATAGCCAACTATTTGATGGAAACCATTGCACTTGAAAAGGAATTATCAAACTACAAATTAAAGAACTAACAATTAGGAAATAGTTAATAGAAAACAAGTCAGGACCCATAGCTAAAGTAATAATCTCAAAGAGATGTGAAAAGATATGGTAACCATACAAAAGCAACTAGTTATCTTTGGAAACTAAGTTTGTTCAATGAAAAAATATTAAAAATGCACTGATTGGCTTAATCGCCGAGGAGACATAATTGAAGAGTGGAATAGTAAGCTATGAGATGAAGCCACAAATTTTTCCATAATTCAGCACAAAAGAAGAAAGGGACAGTACTTTATTCATTCAACAAATATTTATTGAGGGCTGGCCGAGTGGCGTGGTGGTTAAGCGCTGGTTTGGGAAGCCAGCGGCCCCGGTTCGGTCCTACATATGAGGGCCAGTGACACTGCCCTCAAAAAAAATAAATAAATAAATAAATAAATAAACAAATACTTATTGAGAGTCTAGTATGTGCTAGGCACTATACTAAGCAGTGATGATACAGCAACCAACAAAACTAACTCCCTGCCCTCATGGAGCTTACATTCTAGTTGGGGATGAGGACAATAGACAATAAACCAACACAGAAAAATATATACTAGATATGGTGGACGTAAGTCTTGTGGAGAAGAAAAGTAGGGTGAGGGGGATAGGGAGAGCGAAGAAGAGGGGCTAAATTTTCTACTTTATATAAGTGATCAGAAAAGGCCTTACTGATAGGATTAATTTGAGCAAAGACCTGAAGAAAGTAAGAGTGAGCCCTTTTGATGTACAGGGAAAGCATGTATTAAGTAGAGAGAACAGTATATGCAAAGGCTGCATATTGGAAGCATGCCAGGAATGTTTACAGACTAGCAAAGAAATCAGTGTGTCTGGAACAGAATAAATGAGGGGGAGAATGCCGAGATAGGTCATAGAAATGGTAGTGTGTGTGGGGTTGGATGAGTAATCCTGAAGTGCCTTATCATGGCAACTGACCAAAGGACAGAAAGGTAGTATAGAAAACAATATTGATCATGAATCATGTCATTCTTCTCAGTTGTCTTGAAGTTCATGCTGTCAGTTTTTTAGGACATAAAGGAGGCAGAGTGCAACACTGTTCTGGTTTATTAGAGCAGCTTAGGTATACAACTTCACAAACTGAGGCACTTTAAACATTTCATGAAAGATTAAAACATCTGCTTCTGAATAATACCTTTTGTGTTACTATATGGAGTACCTTTATTTAGGGTTTTCCAGAGAGAAATGCTTTCTTTTATTTTGTGATTATGTTGTGATGTGAGCATCATGTAGCTTCTATTAACCTTAGCAACAAGATATGATTTATGAATGATTCATAACAAATGTGATTCTTAACCATTTCATAAATTGACAGATAGCAAGAACCATGTCATCCTTTCGGAATCATAATTGTTTTTGCTCAATGAAAATATTCTTCTGTTTGACTCGATGAGCTGTGAAACAGTAATTGCTCTTGGATGTTAGTGTCTATTGTTCTTGGATAGTGGGTTGTTAGAAAACAAGGTTACATTAATTTAAAAGCTGTTAGCCTAATATGTATATTATATAGCAATATATGTTAAGTAATATGTGTATATTTTAAAAGTCATTTTAAAAGTCTGTAGCTTTAGGTTGTGTGACATTTTTGATATATAATGAAATATAGCAAAAATCTTTTGGCTTTTTGAAGTTTTTAAATTCAATGCTTTATATATTTGTTTGCCTTTTTAAAAATTACATTAGTATGAATGTAGTATACGCGTATATATTCTACTCTCTCATTTTGTTCCTTAACCTGGCTTCCATCCTTTCTTTTTACTGGACAACTTTCTGAATTGAAAGTACGATTTTAAATTATATACACATGGTTGTCATGAAAAGAAAGAAAATATGATTTACTTCTGGAAATTCATAATCTGCTTTCTAGTTGGATTAAAGGAACTTCGGAAGTTTTCTTATTGGAGTATATCTTTATTGTGTAAAGAAATAATGGCTTATTATATAATGATGAAAAAGAGAAAAATTTTCAAAAATCAGTAGTTATTTAACTTTTATTTTTAATAGGTATCATAAACTGGGAACAGGATTTAATCCCAATACATTAGATAAACAGAAAGAAAGGCAAAAAGGTTTGCCAAAACAGGTCTTTGAATCTGATGAAGTTCCCGACGGCAGCAACTACCAGGATGAGCAAGTAATACTTTTATTTTTAAATGACTATAAGAAGTTATTCTAAATAGCTTATGTTTTATTCATTCATTAATTTATTTTTAATGTTTTCCATGACAGGATGACCTTAAAAGACGTTCAATGTCAATAGACGATACTCCAAGGGGTAGCTGGGCCTGCAGTATTTTTGACTTGAAAAATTCACTTCCTGATGCACTGCTTCCCAATTTACTTGATCGAACTCCAAATGAAGAAATAGACCGTCAGAATGATGATCAAAGGAAATCAAACCGTCACAAGGAACTGTTTGGTTTGCATCCATCACCAGATGAGGTATATACATTTGGATATAAAGAAGCAAATAATTATTAAATAGATATTTTAGGAGTGTAAATTGTATATAGTATTATAATAATGTATGGAATAAAGCAACTGAAACATAGCTATAATTTTTGTAAATGAAATATACTTTTTATTCTAGTGAATTTGTTATTCGTAATGAGTAACTTCTGTGAATTGAGCACATGTCTGATATAATGACTTGTTTTAGAATAAATAGGCCATTGTTTTTGGTGTTATATTGTGAAGACCAAAAGTATTAGATTAATAAAATAAGTTCTTAAAAATTTGTAAAAGGTTGAAATATGATAAGCACATTCATTTTAGTGTTACTTGTCAATTTGTAGGAGGAACCAATAGAACGACTTATTGTTCCCGAGGTGCCCAAAGAACATTTTGGTCAAAGACTTCTTGTAAAATGTTTATCACTCAAGTGAGTATTTTTTTTTTTACTGTATTCATTTATTTACTGTGTCCTTTTGAGAAGTACTGCTCTTCTAAAGCTGAGCTTTAGAGCATTTTTAGCTCACAGGTGAAGATGACTTTTAGCTACAGCTATATAATTAGCCTTAGAACTTGATAAAACATTCACTGAAATAATACATTTCTATAGTATTACCAGACACTGTTCTTGGCTTGGCGAATATAAAGACAAAGCATCTTTATCCTTAAAGAATTGATTGTATTTTTGTTATATGGTAGGCTTTGTTTTTTTGAAGATTTTAGAGTATATATATTTTTCCTTCTTTAAAAAAGTTAAACAACTTCTGACCTAACATCATTGAAGTGATGTATCTTACATTTATATTTTGCTTCACAAAATGCTTTCTCTTATTTTGTTTCATGCTGTCTTCAGAGTTATTCCATAAGGTATATATTCTTCATTTTACAAATGAGGAAACCAGGGTTCAAAAGCATTAGCAGAGGTTAACTGGCATGCTTATTATTATGCAACCAATAACTGAAAACCAAACTCTATGCTCTTTTCATTTTATCATGTTAATATTATTAGTTAGTTAATTATTAATTCTGACTTACAAAAAAAGAAGTGTCAATTCATAGACGTTTTTTAAGAATCAACTCAGGGACAGATCACATCTATATATAGATAACATGGGTATTTTCTTCCTTTGAAAGCTATGACTTTATTTATTTAATTATATTTATCTAGAAGCCTCTTAGATTTAGTGCATTGAGTCTTTTGAATATCTGGATACCTGATCTATAATCCCTTTTTTAACAGCCTTATTATAATTTACATTTCATAAAATTAACCCTTTTAAAGTGCACAAGTCAGTGGGTTTAAGTATATTCACAGAGTAACTACTACTACCATCTAATTCCAGGACATATTCATCATCCTGAAAAGAAACTCAATACCTATTAATAGTCTGCTCAGGCTTCCATAACAAAATACCATATACTGGGTGGCTTAAACAACAAAAATTTATTTTCTCATAGTTCTGGAGACTGAAAGTTGAAGATCAAGGTGCTGGTAGGATTGGTTTCTGGTGAGGCCTCTCTCCTTGACTTGCAGATGGCCACCTTCTGGCTCTCATAAGGTCTTTCCTTTGTTCCTGCATGAAGAGAGAGAGAGGTCTTTGTTATCTCTGCCTCTTTTTATAAAGACACCAGTTGTAATAGATTAGGCCCTTACCCTTATGATCTCATTTAACCATAATTACCTCCTTAAAGGCCCTATCTCTAAATATAGTCACATTGGGAGTTAAGGCTTCAACATATGAATTTGGGATTGGGGGAATAATTCAGTCTATAACAATACCAATTAACAGTTAGTCCCTATTCTCTCAGTCCCTGGAAACCACTGATTTGCTTTCTGTTTCTATGAGTTTGTCTATTCTGCATAATTGACATAAATGGAATTATACAATATGTGGCCCTCTGTGTCTGGCTTCTTTCAGATAGCCTGTTTCAAGGTTATCTATGTTGTAGCATATATCTACATATATCTATGTATATCTATGTTGTAGCATATAGTACTTCATTCCTTCTTTATGGTTGACTAGTATTCCAGTGTGTATGTACTACATTTTGTTTATCCATTCATCAGTTGGTGAATATTTGGGTTGTTTCCACTTTTTAAGCTATTATGAATTATGTTGCTAGGACATTTATGTACAAGTTCCTTTTTTTTTTTTTTTTTTTTGTATGGGCATATGTTTCATTTCACTTGGGTATATAACTAGGATTGGAGTAGTGGTTCATATGGTAACTCCATGTATAAATTTTGGAGGAACTGCCAGTCTATTTTCTAAAGCAGCTGTATAAGTTTACATTCCCACCAGCAAGTATGAGTTTTCTAATTTCTCTACATTCTCGCCAACACTTTTTATTGTCTGTCTTTTTGATCATTGCCATCTTATTGGATGTGATGTGAGGTGGTATCTCATTGTGGTTTTACTTATGATCTTGGCAAATAAAGTTACACGTTTATTGTTTCTCTCTTAGAGAAATAAAGTATAGAATGATTATTCATTTTACTCTATGTTCTTTAGCTCTTGTTAAAAATTCTGAACTAAGAATTTTATATACACGCGCACACACACACATATGTATATAAACACACACACATGATTTATCAATGGTAAGAAATATCTAGGCTTTGGGTAAGGAAGTACTTGTTCACATTGTAATTTCAGAAAGGGTCAGAAATGATAGATTTATTTTAGTCAAGTATAAAAACTGATAATTTAAAAAAAAAAAAAAAAAAGAAGACTTGGGCCGGCCGAGTGGTGCATTGGTTAAGCGCTGGTTTTGGGATGCCAGCGGCCCCGGTTCGGATCCCACATATGAGGGCTAGTGACACTGCCCTCTACAGCTAACAACAGCTCCACCTGGAGCTGGGCTGTGCGAGTCCCGGTGATAGTGTGGGCTGCAACCCCTGCTGCAGTGGGCTGCCATAGGCCAGTGAGTGGCCCGCAGCCAGCGTGAGCGGCTGGCAGCCAAGGGTGAACTGCCAATAGCCGCGGTGAGCGACATCCAGAGGCCAGCAACGGATCTGCCTCATCCGGGAAGAGCGCAATGACAATACCAACAGTGAAGCAACATCCTCCACAACTAAACTGAAGAACAAAAAGACAGCAACTTGTCTGTTCCCCTTCCCCGATTCCCCAACGCTGTTCCCCTCCGCCAATTCCCCAATAAAATCTTAAAAAAAAAAAAAAAAAAGACTTTATTGGGGAATTAGGGGAGTGGAACAGCATTGAGGAATCAGGGAAGGGGAACAGACAAGTTGCTCTCCTTTTGTTCTTCAGCCTAGTTGTGGAGGACGTCGTCACGTCACTGGCCCATGTTGGTATTATCACTGTGCTCTTCCCGGGTGAGGCAGTCATTTGCTCGCCATTGGACAGCTGCTCATGGTGGCTCACGGCAGCTCAGAAAGCTCACGCCAGCTGCCTGCCAATCCCCTGTAGCCTACGCCTTCGCTGGCAACTCAGGGCAGCCCAGCTCCAGGTTGAACTGCTGTTCACCATCTTAGCTGTAGAGGGTGCAGCGTCAGTGGTCCTCATGTGGGATCCAAACGGGGCCCTGCTGCTCAGAGCTGGCATCTCAAGCCAACTGCTCACCAACGTGCCACTCAGTCTGCCTGAAACTGATAATTTAAAAAAATACTTTCTTTCACATTTTCTTCTCCAAGAATAGCCTTCCTTTATCCTGTATGAGGAAATTGTTTCTAATATTAAGAAGACTATTGGTCTAGACATTCAGGGAAACCCCACCCAGGCGTGGTCATGTAGTGGGGAAGAAACTTCCCTTTACCCTCAAGATTCTTTTGGCTGGTCTAATAATCAGATATACATGAGACAGATTAACAAGGGAAAATAACCAAATGTACATACATACAAATTTAATGTACATGCGTATGGGAACCCCACATACATGAGAGAGTCAGAGACTCCACATTCACCAGAGGTTCAGAGATAGAAAGGGGGTTTGAGTTACAGAAGACATTCTGAGTTAGGGATGAGGTAATGCACCTTGAGGGCTTTAAATAGTTTTTGAAAAATGATATAAGAAGAACAGATGTTCATAAAAAGTCCTGCCCTGTAGATAGGTCAAAAGAGGTTATCTCTGATACTCTCTCTCATGGGCATATACCCTAATTCAAGTTTATCTAGGTAGTTAAGGGAGGGGCAGAAGTTTCTCTTGTGGCAGAGGCTAACGTTGCCGTTAGCTCAAAACAATCCACATACCACAGAGGTACATCTTGGGGTGACTCTTCTGAACCCCCACAGTTAGCTGATAGAAAACTAAGAATTTCTTAGAAGCCTACAAATGCTAAGAAATGATTCCATAGGGATAAGTATTCTGTAGCTAATTTTTACATTAGGGTTATTATTACCCATCCTTGGCTTTAATGTAGTCACAAGGGAAAGAGCTTGGTACTTAGGCAGGGTGGAGACAGACCCTTCCAGAAGTGCCTAACACCGGTTTCATAGGAATAATTTTTTAAGTGGTAAAGATATTTGTGTGTTACAACTTTGGCTCTACTGGGGAGAAAGTCAGATAGGAAAAAAAAAAAAAGAAAACTATTTTAAGAATTCATAACCATAAGCCTGTACACTGTGGCTCAAAAAACTCCAAACAAGACAAAAATTTAGTTTCAAGTAGTTCCAGATTTGTAGTGATACTATTATCAGGCAAAATTGACTTTAAGTGATAATAGAAGGTTAACACATTGATAAAATGGTTCAAAACTGTATTATTACAATTGTGTGTTAGCAAATGTGTAAAAGCACACTCCAATAAATAAAAAAAGAGCCTAAAAGAAATGAACCAATATTTTATCAGTTATGTTTTTTTGGTAGGCCTTTGGATGATCAAAAATTGATCTTTTCTTTTCTTTGATGTTTTGTATATTCTTTACATTTTAATAAATGAGCACTTATAGGAAAGACAGTTTGGTAGCCACTGAGTAGCTGCAGCTCAAATAGCATTTCTTGACAAACTCAGGTATAAATATGTTTGGTGGGATGGAATAATATGGGATGCTTTTTCCCTGAAGTTTCTAACTCAGATTGTAGACTAAATACATGTGGAATATACATTTTAAACGAGAAAGTAAAACAAAAACACATGCACAACGTTGGCAGTATCTCTGTAAAATGGAAGAGCCTCTTGAAACATAAAAAAAATTAAATGATGATTTAAAAATTCTTGTTTGATTTAAAATATTCTTGTCATGCATTAATGTGAAGCACACTAGCATTGTGTTACTTTCTTCAGGTTGTTTTCCCCAGATTTCCAAACTTTGTTTATCATACTAATAATATAGATCTTTAAATACTGTCCAAGAATATAGAGGAAGTTACACAGGAATTTTATGGTACTAAATTAAAAATTGGGATATTAATTTTCTGAATTAGCAATTAACATTTTTCTTACCTTTGATCCCTTTTTGCTTATTTCCAGCTGAATGTAAAATTTATATGAAAATGCACAAGGCCAAAAGGAGGCAGGACAGTTGAAGAGTTTTACAAAAACAACCAGATATTAAGACTTAGGATGAATCTACATAATTAAGACTTTAGTATTGGTATACAATTAGATAAACCAATGGAATAGAGCTAGAAATAGACATACATGTTTATGGATTTTCGATTTACAATAGAAGTGGTGCTATAAACAGGGGAAAGAGGAATCTTTTCAATAAGTTGGCAGGAAAGTTGGATATCTGTTTCTCTCTGTGTCTCTTTGTCTCTCTCTGTTTGTCTCTCCCTGTCTCTAACCCTCTCTCTCCTCCCTCACTTTCTCTTTCTGTCTACCTTTCTCCCCCTGCTCCTCTCTGCTATACAGAGGGAGAAGATATTTTGAACACATACACTTGACAAAGTGCTCATATTTAGAATACAAGTATAAAATGGTGAGAAAAAGGCCAAACAGTGTATAGAAAAGTAGGCAAAAAGAGTATCCGGATGGTTATTAAACATAAGAAAAGATGCATATTAAAAATCCAGGGTACCGGCCGAGTGGCTCAGTTGGTTAAGAGCTCACTCAAGAGTGCGAGCTGCGCTCTGAGCAACAGCAGTTCGATGCCCAGCCTGAGCTGAGCTGCCAACAGGTGGCAGGATGGCTCAGCTAAATAAATAAATAAATAAATAAATAAATAAATAAATAAATAAATAAATAAATAAAAATCCAGTGTTACATCACTTACCCACTGGAGTGAGTCAAAAAAGACTGACAAATCAAAATGACCAACATTAAGTGTTAATGGAGGATACAGAGTAGAGGCTGACACCTGTACATAGTATCACCAAGATCCCTGTTCTTCTGTCTTCTGGTTGGGTTCTGCTAAGGGAGGCATCAGCAGGAAGTCAGAGGGTAGAAGAGAGTGAGATCCCGTTGGGGTATTTATTTTCCCTAACTCATTCCCTGCTAGATCACGTTGATTGGTTGCCTTCCTGTCCCCAGGGTCATAGTTTCTGTGAAGGGTCCTCTATACAGCTATTCTTTCTTAGTTTTGGTTACTACTTCCACATTCTTCTTTAGGTCAAGACTTGGTAATGACTCCCTGCTGTTGTTATCCCCAGGGAACTGTACTCTGTAGTTTTCCCTAAATTCTGTCCAAATCTTTGTAAGTGGTCTTTTATTAAACTCTTAACCCAATGAAAATACATTGTTTGTCTCCTGCAAGGACTTTGATTGATACTCTTGTGATGCAAAACTGAACACAATAGACATTTTTGTCTGGATAATCCCTTGTTGTTGGGATGTAAACAATGTAAAATGTTTAGCCACATCCCTGGCCTCTAATACTCCAGTAATACTCCTGCAGTAATAATAACCCAAAGCATCTCCAGACATTGCCAAAATTGTCCTTGGCTGAGAACCATGGCTAGAGTTTTAGTTACATGCTGTTTCATTCAGGAAATATTTACTGAATGTTTACTAAATGTAACTAACTCATTGTTCGTGGAAGTGAATTAGACATCTCAATTTACGCATACAGTTATAAAAATTTTTGGCATAGTCATGTAATGAAAATTACTATGCTAACATTTTAAATGATGAGATTAATATTTAAGACTTGGAAATATATCCATAAAATATTAAGTTAAAAGCAGATTACAAAGAAAAAAAAAAGGAAACAAACAAAAAAAGCAGACTACAAAATATGTATACAGTGACATTCTTTGTTTAAAAAAGTCATCAATTTGGGCCGGCCGAATGGCTCAGTTGGTTAAGAGCTCGCTCAAGAGTGCAAGCTGAGGGGCCGGCCGAGTGGCGCATTGGTTAAGCGCTGGTTTTGGGATGCCAGCAGCCCCGGTTCGGATCCCACATGAGGGCCAGTGACACTGCCCTCTACAGCTAACAACAGCTCCACCTGGAGCTGGGCTGTGCGAGCCCCGGTGATGGTGTGGGCTGCAGCCCCTGCTGCAGTGGGCTGCCATAGGCTGCAGTGAGTGGCCCGCAGCCAGCGTGAGCTGCCAATAGCCGCGATGAGCGACATCCAGAGGCCAGCGACCGATCTGCCTCATCCGGGAAGAGCGCAATGACGATACCAACAGTGAAGCAACATCCTCCGCAACTAAACTGAAGAACAAGAAGACGGCAACTCCGCAACTAAACTGAAGAACAAGAAGACGGCAACTTGTCTGTTCCCCTTCCCCGATTCCCCAACGCTGCTCCCCTCCACCAATTCCCCAATAAAAAAAAAAAAAAAAAAAGAGTGCAAGCTGAGCTCTGAGCAACAGCGGTTCGAGGCCAGCCCGAGCTGAGTTGCCGTTGGGCTGCCAACAGGTGGCAGGATAGCTCAGCTAAAAAAAAAAAAAAAAAAAAAAGTCATCACTTTAATAAGTACATTTGTACATAGAGAAAAGTGTGGATGGAAAGGCACTGAACTGTAAATTATGGTTCTCTCCATGTGATGGAATTTTGGATGCTCCAATTCTGAATATTTTTATGTATTTCCTAAATTGTTTTTACATTGATATATGATTTATAATCTAAAAAAGAAAACTCTAGGTCTTTACTTCCAAAGTGTATTTAAAATCTAACATAACCATACATAAATAATTAAATTATATGTTACAAAGTTTATTAGTGCCACAAAATGAACTTAAAAATGCCATGAGCTTTGAGGCTGCTTGAGATTACTTGTAGCTGGAGAAATTAAAGTGGATTACCTAGAGGAAGTAATAGGTTGATATAGACTGAAGGATATACTCAGAAAAGTATGTTTTGGGAAGAAGGGGTAATAGCATAGATGGTATAGCACAGATGTAGAAAAGTATAAGATATTGAGGTAATTTATTTTTAGAATGATAATTTCTTTCCAATTATGTATTTTATATTTATTTTCAAAATACTTCATCTTTTTTCTTCCTAAAGGTTTGAGATTGAAATTGAACCCATTTTTGCAAGTTTGGCTTTATATGATGTCAAGGAAAAGAAAAAGGTAAAGTTAAGTAATTTAAATGTGTTTTTTTTGTCATAATCATAGGTTTCAGAAACCCGATTTTAAGTTGTTTTATAGAATAAATAATGATTTTTTTGAGAATTGTTAAACATGGATGTTTTAGAAGGAAAATAGAAATGTATTAAGACATGTTAAATATTTTCTTACTATGAAATTGTTTAGCTGATACCTAGTGTTTATTTCATTGAAAGAGTTGCAAAAGCCACTAGCAGAGGCAACTTACTTTTGATTTAAGAGGTATAAGGATAATACAAGAAAAGCATTTTAGGCAATGTATAAAAGATAAGAGTGATAATGACAGTGAGTTTTTGTTGACATAATTTTCAAATTCTAACTAGATAGAACATCATTTATGTATATTTTAAATATTCTGTCTTAAATACTCATCTTAGTTTTATGATCATACTTTATATAAGGCTATCTCATACCCATTTCTTAATTTAATATTCTAAGCCTAAGGTGTAGTAGAAACTTGAAGTACCTTCAGTGACTTCTGCTGTCAACATACGTTTTTTTGCAATGGAATTCTGTTCTAGCAGTTTTGCAAAACTGTTGAGATACTATTCATATAATTTTTTTAAAGACTTAATTTGAGGCAATTCATCTCATGATAAATTCTTTGTAAACTTCATTTAAACTTATATTTCTGATCAAAAGAGTTTGAGACATTTCTTTAGCATATTTTTTATGTTATGTTTCTCAAACTGTACATTTCTTTTACTTTGATTTAGACATGTAAAGATTGGTCAGTGAAATATATGATCAACCATATGTTATAGTATAAAGTTTTTATATCTGTAATACTTTTAAGATTGGGTATGTATGATTTTTGTAAGTTTTTATGGAAATGTACAGATTTAACATTTTAATATATAATTGTATTTCTTAGATTTCAGAAAACTTTTATTTTGACCTTAATTCTGAGCAGATGAAAGGATTGTTACGTCCACATGTACCACCTGCTGCTATTACCACCCTGGCAAGATCAGCAATTTTCTCTATCACTTATCCTTCTCAAGATGTTTTTCTTGTAATAAAGGTGAGAATAATGTTAAATGTATTTGTTTATTTATGTAGTATCTGTATACTTATCTCTCTATCAATAATGCAAGCTTTTTAAGGGTGAAGATTTTACCTTTACTTATTTTTTCATCTCAATATTCCTTAAGACAACATTAGATATACATTATAGAAAAACTCAAGTTTTTCTTGAGTGGGGGTTATATTAGTCAGGGTTCTCCATAGAAACAAACAAATAGGAGGGCCAGCAGGGAGTCTCAGTTGGTTAATAACTCACTCAAGAGTGCTAGCTGAGCTCTGAGCAACAGCAGTTCGATGTCCAACCTGAGCTGAGCTGCTGCTGAGCTGCCAACAGGTGGCAGGATGGCTCAGCTAAAAAAAGAAAAGAAAAGAAACAAATAGGAAGGAGACACACACACACACACACACACACACACACACACACACACAGACAGACAGACAGACAGACAAGGGAATTAATTTGTGATTGTGGGGGCTGGGAAGTCTGAAATCTGTAGGGCAGGCTGGCAGGCTGAAAATTCAGGTAAGAGTTGATGTTTTGTAGTAGTTTTGAGTTTGAATTCCACAGTGCAGCATATTGGAAACTCAAGATTTCTGTGTTGAGAATTCCTTCTTTGAGAAACCTCAGTCTTTGCTCTTATGCCCTTCAACTAATTGGATGAGACCCACCCACGTTACAGAGGATAATCTGTTCTACTCAGAATCTGCTGATTTAAATGTTAATCACTTCTAAAAAATACCTTCACAGCAACATCTAGTCTGGTATTTGATCAAACAACTGGGCATTGTAGTCTAGCCAGATTGACATAAAATTAACCGTCACAGGAGTTATACTATAATTTTCATTACTGAGGTCCTAAATGATATAAGTACTACATTCTAAATCATTGAGGTTATGAAGCTTTATGATTTGACTGTCAACCAATTAAAAATAAGGATCACAAATTCTAAAATTTAAAAATTACTAAGCTACATAGCTTAGGGTAACTTAAAGAATAATTTACCTTAAATTGACTTGAGAGTAGCCTAAAATACATTCCTTAATCATTTATCTTTATAAAGTTATCATAATAAGGTAATGAATTTTATAATAAGGTTGTAAAGGGGATTGTCATGAAATGAATTCTGTTTACCCACAGGAATAATGTCCTAATTTGTGGACATATTCCTATGAATTCAGGTTAAAATAAACAGTAGTTACAGTGAACAGTGCTAACAAGCAAAGAATTAGTAGCAGTGGTCTTCAGAAACTCATTTAAAGAGTAAAATTCTAGATATTAATACAATCAACAACTTTAGTAAAGTTATTTTACATGGGAAAATAATAAGTTTTCGTAAAAGAATATATTTGAGGGAATGAACAGGAACGATAGAGATAATGGTTAAATAGCTGCTTAAAAATTAGATTATTTAGTGACAAGATTTGGTTGTCATTATAGGAATGAAACTTTAGGATTAAGAATAATGAATATTGAATGTAGATGTTCAATATAAGTAAACAGGGAAATAAATCATGGCACATTCGTATGATGGGATACTATGACAATTAAAACCACAATTTGAAGAATTTTTAATGATAATCAAAACTTGTGAAAAATCTGGAACAAAACTCTATATGTCATGATTCCAATTATATAAAATATATACACACACACCTACACACACACATAAATGTATGTATGAGGTCGGACAATTAAGTTTGCGAACTCATTCTACAATAGAAAAAGTGCTACATACCTCATTGCTGAATATCACTACTGTCACCTTTAAAGTTCTCCCCTTGGGAAGCTATGCACTGATGCTGGCGCCTAGTCCCCCCTTAAAGCAATTTTGGAACTCTTTTTCTGGAATGGCCATTTGAGCTGTTGTAGTATAACCCTTAATGGTCCCGAATATCATCAAAATGTCTTCCGTTCAATATTTCCTTTATCTTTGGGTAAACAAAGAAGTCATTGCGGGCCAGATCAGGTGAGTAGGGAGGGTGTTCCAATACAGTTATTTGTTTACTGGCTAAAACTCCCTCATAGACAGTGTTGTGTGAGCTGGTGCGTTATCATGATAAAAGAGCCATATAATGTTGGCGAAAAGTTGAAGTTGTCTTTAAGTTTTTCACGCAGACGTTTCATGAAGCACTTCCAAATACTAAACTTGGTTGTTTGTCCAGTTCGTACAAATTCATAATGAATAATGCCTCTGATATCAAAAAAAGTTAGCAACATCATTGCAACAAGTTTGTGAACTTAATTCTCAGACGTCATATAATTTCTCTCATTCCATAGGTTGCCTTTTCACCCTGTTGATGTGTTCTGTGATGCCCAAAAGTTTTAAACTTTGGTGTAGTCCAGTTTATCTATTTCAACATTTGTTGCCTATGCTTTTTTGGTGTTAAATCCAAGAAAACATTGCCAAATCCAATGTCATGAAGCTTTTCCTCAGTTTTTTTATTCTAAGAGTTGATACTTTTCAGTGTATGTTTAAGTCCTTGATCCGTTTTAAGTTAAATTTTGTATATAATATAAGGTGTGGGTCTAACATTTTTCTTTTTTTTTTTTTTTTTTTTTTGTTTAAAGATTTTAATGGGGAATTGGGGAAGGGGAACAGACAAGTTGCTGTCTTTTTGTTCTTTAGTCAAGTTGTGGAGGATGTTGCTTCACTGGCCCATGTTGGTATCGTCATTGCACTCTTCCCTGATGAGGCAGATCAGTTGCCGGCCTCTGGGTTGTCACTCACCACGGCTATTGGCAGCTCATGTTGGCTGCCAGCCACTCAAGCTGGCTGCCCTCCACTCACTGTAGTGTATGGCAGCCCACTGCAGCAGGGGCTGCAGCCTACACCGTCGTCAGGGCTCGCACAGCACAACTCCAGGTGGAGCTGCTGTTAGCTGTAGAGGGCAGTGTCACTGGCCCTCACATATGGGATCCGAACCGGGGCTGCTGCTGTCCCAAACCAGCTCTTAACCAATGCGCCACTTGGCTTGCCCTCTAATTTTATTCTTTTGTATTTGGATATTCATTTTTTAATTTTATTTATTTTATTTATTTTTTTTTGAGGGCAGTATCACTGGCCCTCTTATGTGGGACCGAACTGGGGCCGCTGGCTTCCCAAGCCAGCGCTTAACCACAGCGCCACTCGGCCGGGCCAGATATTCATTTTTTAAAAACATTTGTTTAACAGACTTTTCCCCATTGAATGATCTTGGCACCCTTGTTGAAAATTACTTAACTGTATATATAAGGGTTTATTTCTGGGCTCTATTCTGTTCAGTTGATCTATATGTATATCTTTATGCCAGTACCACACTTTTTACTGTAGCTTTATATTACATTTTGAAATCAGGAGGTTGAGCCTTCCAACTGTGTTCAGTTTTCAAAAAAAGTTTGATTATTCAATGTTTTTTATGATTCCATACGAACCATAGGATGAATTTTTCTATTTCTGAAAAAAAAAATTGTTCGGATTTTGATAGGGATTACATTAAATCTATAGGTTGGGTAGTATTGACATCTTAACTATATTAACTCTTCCAGCCCATGAATATGGGGGATCTTTCCATTTTTTTGCTTTGTTCTTTCATATTTTTCACGTTTTTATAGTTTTCAGAATATAAATTTTTCACCTAATTGGTTAAGTTAATTCCTGTGTATTTTATTCTTTTTGTTCTGATTGTACATGGAATTGTTTTCTTAATTTCCTTTTCGAATTGCTCATTGTTAGTGTATACAGATTTTTACATGCTTTGTATTCTGCAACTTTACTGAATTCATTCAGTAGTTATAAAGGATTTTTTTTGTGGAATATTAGAGTTTTCTATATAAAATATTATGTTTGTATACAGAGATAGTTTACTTCTGCCCTTTTAATTTAGATGTGTTTTATTTTTCTTGCTTAATTGCTCTGATTTGGATTTCTGGTACTATGTTGAATAGGATTGGCAAAAGTGAGCATCCTTATCTTGTTCCTGACCTTTTAGGAAAAAAAAGCATGTAGTCTTTCACTGAATATGTTAGCTGTGAGCTTTTCATATATGGCCTTTATTACGTTGAGGTAGCTTTCTTCTATTCCTAATTTATTGAGTGTTTCTATTATTGAATATTGTCCAGTTCTTTTTTTTGTATTAATTGAGATGATCATTTTTTTTTCTGTCATTCTGTCAATGTGTATTTCATTGATTAATTTTTATGTTGAAGCATCCATTCCAGGCTAATTGCTTTTTATGTGTGTGTGTATATATATGTATTTTTTTTTTTTTTTGAGGGCAATGTCACTGGCCCTCATATGTGGGACCCGAACTGGGGCTGCTGGCTTCCCAAACCAGCGCTTAACCACCGCGCCACTAGGCCGGCCCGCTAATTGCTTTTTTAAAAGCTTAATTGATCTTTACATTTTTTGTCTTTGACAGCTAGAAAAAGTCCTACAACAAGGAGACATTGGAGAGTGTGCAGAACCATATATGATTTTCAAAGAAGCAGATGCCACCAAGGTAGAATGTCATGCCTCTCATTTCTCCCACTTTTGTATTCATTAGCAGTCATTCTCCAGTCTCCCCAATTCCCTAAACCCAACCCTGAATAACCTCTAGTCTCCCAAATTATAATTCTCCCAAATTATAATTTGGGAGAATAATATACAAAACATATTAAAGATTTTACTACAGTTCATTTTTTATTGGCCTATCACTTTCTAACTTTCTTCTTTATTTCTTTTGTCACCTTGCTTGTGTCATGTGCTGTGCTATTTTTTAAACTCTCCTTGACCTCCAAACTAATTCATTCTTTAAATTTTTTTTCTGGGAGAGAAGTTAATTCAGTTTAAATTCTAAATCATTACATTTTTCTTGTATTTATAAAATAGTGATATTGGTGGAACTTTTCCTAGCAAAACAGGTATTCCAGGCTTCTCTGTAGCTGCACATAATTAAGGAGTATGGTAAAAATAGAAAATACAATCTCTATATTGCCATCAAGTGACTAATTTCTAGACTTTGAATAAACATAAGCAAAAATGGTCAACAATAGGTACCAACTTCCAGTTACCCTAAGTTAGCTACAAGAATTAACAGGTGATCTTGGATCTTTGAACACATGGTTTAATACTTGGAATAGCCAGAGTGGTATGCTTGAGCAATATTGGACAAGTCACCAAAATCTAGAAAATATTTCACTTTCTATTTTTCTGAGAATCAGAGCAAGAACTAAGCCTTTACTGCTAATACAGGTAGACCTGAGCACATGATGTTCTTCTCTGATTGCTGGCTATTTGGTTGAAATCAGGGTTAAAGTATTCCGGCTTTCCCAAGTTGTCATATTTCAAATTAAATTTTATATGGAGCCCATAGGTATAATAACAGCTTATTCCACTCTTCCTTACATATTTGCATAAGCTGATAAATTTAAGCACACTCGATAGCCAGGCTTTTAAAGGAAGAACCTATTTTGAAGTATAATAGATGTAGCAATAAACAGTGCTACCATTTAGCTAGCCTTCCATCTTTTCCCAGCCCTAAATCCTAAGGTAAGACACTATTATTAGAGTATACCTCATCAACATACTGTATGGAAAGAGTATGTAAGATCTTTGATGTAGGGTTTCACTGTTGGACCATTGATTGGCTATTACAGGCCACCTTAGTGTTTGTTTCAGGACTAGCCTAAAAGTTGAGCCAGCCTCAGGATGTCTCATAGCCATATACTATTTACACCATTAGTTTTTTTTCCTGGGTTTAGTCCTCTTTAATACTTCTCGATTTTTTTGCTTCTTTTATTACAACTCTGGGCTTATTAATGGTCTGTTTGTGCCTCTCACGATTGCGCTAAGTTATGGATTATTTCAAGTTGGCTCAACTGCTTCCATCTTTTTTAGAATATTAAAATGTAACGGGTCATAACCCAGAATATTTTGTATTTTGCATTTGCTGGCTAGAATATGATTATGTTTCCTTTCATAAAACAATACTTCCAATACATAAACATGTTTGACATTTGCTTTCGTTTCTTTTCTCTAAAGATGAGATAATCACAAAAATTTCAGACTTACTCTATATGTACATTTGTAGAGCAGGTTCAGTGCTTAAGACAAGTACACTGTTAATTGATCTCTGAAAGGTACAAATTGTTTTTCCATCTTTGCTGAGAACTGAAAATTCTTAACTTATTTATTATGAAATAGCCTTTAATTCATCTTTTTTGAGCATAATCATATAATGTATAAAGTTTTGTTTTGCAGAATAAGGAAAAATTGGAGAAGCTGAAAAGTCAAGCTGATCAATTTTGCCAAAGACTTGGGAAATATCGCATGCCCTTTGCTTGGACTGCGATCCATTTAATGAATATTGTTAGCAGTGCTGGGAGTTTGGAAAGAGATTCTACAGAGGTAGAAATAAGCACGGGAGGTAAGAGTGTTTTTATAAAATATTTCTAAATGTATAATTTTTTTCCTTTTTCTTACATAGGCTTGTTTTATTTGTAGATGTTGCAATGTCATGAGGCATAAAAAAGGTTTTTTTTCCCTTTATTTTTCTTGAACAGCTTTATTGAGATGTAATTCACATTGTGTTTTGGTTTAGTCACAAGGTTCTGCAACTGTCATCACAATCTAATTGTGGAGCACTTTCATAGTCATTAGCAGTTACTTTCCATTCTCCCCCAATCCCTAAACCCAACCCTAAACAACCTCTAATCTACTTAGTCTGTATAGATAGTACAATGTGTAGTCCTTTATGATTAGCGACTTTCACTTAGCGTGTTGTGTTAAAGGTTCATTCATGTTGTAGCATGTATCACTATTTCTTTTTATTGCTGAATAATAGTCCACTGTATGAATATACCACATTTTATTTATCCATTCATCAGTTGATGGATATTTGGGCTGTTTCTTTCACCTTTTTGGTTATGTTGAATAATGGTGCAATGAACATTCATGTACAAACTTTTGTGTGAGCATTTCATTTCTCTTGGGTATAGAGCTACAAATGAAATTACTGGGTCATGTAATTCTATTTTTAACCTTTTGAAGAATTACCAGACTTTTCCAATGTGGCTGCCCCATTTAAAAATCCCACTAACATTGTGTGAAGTTTCCAATTTCTCCCTATCTTTGCCAACACTTTTGTTATCTGTCCTTAGATTATAGCCATCCCAATGCAGGTTAAATGGTGTCTTACTTTTGGTTTGATTTACCTTTTCCTGCTAGCTAATGATGTTGAGTATCATTTTGTGTGCATTGGCTATTTGTACATCTTCTTTGGAGAAACATGCAGACATACTCTTTGTCCGTTTTTTTGTTTGTTTTGTTTTGTTTTGTTTTTTGAGGGCAATGTCACTGGCCCTCACATGTGGGACCCAAACCGGGGCCCCTGGCCTCCCAAGCCAGCGCTTAACCACCGTGCCACTTGGCCGGCCCCATCTTTGCCCATTATTTAACAGCTTTTAAAATCGTATTTATTTGATGCTCATTTCTTAAGTGGCTTTTTTATATTCTTATCATTGAGTTGTAAGAGTTCTTTATATTCTGGATACAACTCCCTTCTCTAAGAAAGGGTTTACAACTATTTTCTCAAAATTTGTGGGTTGTATTTTTACTGTCTTGATAGTATTGTTTGCAACACATAAGTTTTAAATTTTGATGAAGTTCATTTGATCTTTTTTCCTTTTGTTGGTTGTGCTTTTGGTGTTATATCCAAGAAAGCATTACCTAACCAAAGATGAAAGAAGATTTACTTTTATGGTTTGTCTAAGAGTTTTATAGTTTAAGCTCTTACATTTACAGTTCATTTTTGTACATGGTGAGAGGTAAGGGTCCAACTTCATTCTTTTTTTGAAAATGTCTAGTTGTTCCAACACCATATGTTGAAAAGACTATTCTCTCCCATTGAGTGGTCTTGGCATTCTTGTTGAAAAATCAGTTAGCTATAGATATATGGGTTTATATGAACTCTCAATTCTATTCCATTGATATATATATATATATATATATATATGCTACTATTTTATACTGCCTTTGTTATTTTAGCTTTGCAGTAAGTGTTGAAATTAAGAAAAGTGGGTCCTCCAACATTTTTGTCCTTTTTAAAAATTGTTTTGACTACTTTGGGTTATTTATATTTTCACATGAAGTTTAGGATCAGCTATCAATTTCTGCACAAAGGCAGCTGGAATTTTTAAAGGAATTACATTGAATCTGTAGAACAATTTGGGGAGCCCTCTTAATGATATTGTCTTCCAACTCGTGAACAAGGAGTGTTTTTTATTTATTTAGATCTTAAATTTTTTCAACAATGGTTTATAATTTTCAGTATACAAGTCTTGCTTTTCTCTTGTTAAATGTATACCCAAGTATTCTATTGGTTTTTGATGCTATTTTAGGTGGAATTGTTTTCTTAATTTCATTTTCAGTTCATTTCTAGTGTACAAAAATGTAGTTGCCTCTTAAATATTGATCTTGTACTTTGATACCTTTTGAACATGTTTATTAATTCCAGTTGGTTTTATTTTCTGGATTCTTTAGAATTTTCTATATATAAAATCATGTCATCTGCAAATAAAAATAGGTTTACCTTTTATCTTTGGGTTCTAGATGTCTTTTGGTTTTCTTTCTAATTATCTTGACTGGAACCTCCTGTACAAAATTAAATAGAAGTGGCAAGAGTGGATATCCTTGGCTAGTTTGTGACCTTAGCGGGAATATATTTAGTCTTTATTTCACCATCAAGTATGATGTTGGCTATAGGTTTTTCATAGATGTAATTTAGTAGAGTAAGGAAGTTCCCTTCTATTCCTAACTTTCTTAGTGTTTTTATTATGAAAGGGTGTTGGTTTTTGTCAAATGCTTTCTCTGCCTCTATTTAGATGATTTGTATGGTTTTTGCCCTGTACGCGTGTATTCTTTTAGTATGGTGTATTACATTAATTGATTGGATGTTAAACTAATCTTACATTTCTGGGTTAAGTTCCACTTAGTCATGGTATATAATCTTTTTATGTCTGTTGTTAGAGTCTGTTTCCTAGTATTTATTTAGTATTTTTTCTTCTTTATTTATAAGAGATTTTGGTCCATAGTTTTCTTTCTTGTGATGTCTCTGTCTAGTTTTGGTATCAGGGTAATACTGATCTCGTAGAATGAGTTGTGAATTGTTCCGTCTTCTGTTTTTTGGAAGAGTTTGTGAAGGACTGGTATTTATTCAACTTTCAAAGCTTGGAAGAATTCACTAGTAGAGCCATCTTGGCTTGGTTTTTCCTTATGGTAAGTTTTTTCATTACCAATTAGATCTCTTGTTTTAGAGCTAGTTACATTTTCTCTTTCATCTTGAGTCATTTGTAGTACTATGTGTATTTCTAGAAATCTGTTCATTTCATGTAAATTATCTAATTGTTATCTAACTGTTGATCTACAGTTAGTCATAGTATTGCAATTTAATTATTTTTCTCTCTACAGTCTGTAATGATGTTCCCTTTTTCTTTCCTGATTTTAGTAATTTGAATCTTTTTTATTTTTTTCCTTTATTGGTTTAGCTAAAGTTTTAAAAATTTTATCTTTTTAAGAACCAGTTTTTGGTTTTATTAACTTTTCCTATTATTTTTCTGGTTTCTATTTCATTTATTTCCACTTAAGTCTTTTTTTGGTGTGTGTCCTTTCTGATGCTTGCTCTAGGTTTAGTTTTCTCTTCCTTTTCTAAGATATAAGTTTAAGTTACTGATTTGAGATGCCTTCTTTTTTTAATGTAGGCATTTATAGCTATAAATTTCCCTTTGAGCACTGCTTTAGTGATACCTTATATATTTTGGGATGTTGTGTTTTCATATTTATACATCTTAAGTATTTTTAATTTTCCCTGTTATTTCCTTTTTGACCTATTGGTTCTTTAATTTCTACATGTTTATGAATTTCCCCAATTTTTTTCTGTTATTGGTTTATTGTTTAATTGCACTGTTCTTGTGGAACATAGTTTACATGATTTCAGTCCTTTTGAATTCATTTTATTTTGTTTTGTGGCTAGTACAGGTACACCTCAGAGATATTTCAGGTTTGGTTTCAGATACTACAAATATCACAATAAATAAAGCAAGTCACACAAATTTTTTCATTTCCCATGCATACAAAAGTTTTTTGTTTGTTGGTTTGTTTTTTTAGCTATACTGGAGTCTATTAAGTGTGCAATAGCATTGTGTCTTTAAAAAATTTCATACCTTAATTAAAAAATACTTTATTGCTAAAAATGCTAACATCACCTGAGCCTTCAGTGAGTTGTAATCTTTTTGCTGGTAAGTGTCTTGCCTCTGATGGCTGCTGACTGATCAGGATGGTGGTTGTGGTGTCTGTGGCAATTTCTTAAAAATAAGACAGCAAGGAAGCTTGCCACATCAATTGACTTCCTTTCACGAGTGATTTCTCTGTAGCATGCAATGCTGTTTGATAGCATTTTACCCATAGTAGAATTTTTTTCAAAACTGGAGTCAATGCTTTGAAACCCTGCAACTGCTTTATCATCTAAGTTTATGTAATATTGTAAATCCTCTGTTGTCATTTCAACAGTCTTCATAGCATCTTCACTAGGAGTAGATTCTATCTCAAGAAATTATTTTCTTTGTTCATGCATAAGAAGCAAGCTTTCATTTGTTAACATTTTGTCATGAGATTGAGGCAATATAGTCACATCTTCAGGCTCCACTTTTTATTCTAGTTCTCTTACTGTTTCTACCACATCTGCAGTTACTCCCTTCATGTAAGTCTTTACCTCCTCAAAGTCATTCATGAGAGTTGGAATCAACATTTCTAAAATCCTGTTAATGATATTTTGACCTCTTCCCATGAATCATGAATGTTCTTAATGGCATCTAGAATGGTGAATCATTTCCTAAAGGTTTTCAATTTTCTTCACCCAGATTCATCAGAGGAATCACTAACTATGGCAGCTATGGCCTTATGAGATGTATTTCTTACTAAATAATAAGATTGGAAAGTCAAAATTACTCCTTGATCCATGGGCAGAAGAATGGGTGTTGTGTGAGCAGGCATGAAAATAACATTAATCTCATTGTACTTCTCCGTCAGAACTCTTGGGTGACTTGGTGCGTTGTCAATGACCAGTAGTATTTTGATAGGAATCTTTTTTTCCTGAGCAGTAGGTCTTAACAGTGGATTTAAAATATTCAGTAAACGATGTTGTAAACAGATGTGGTATTTAGGCTTTGTTGTTCCATTTATAGAGCACAGGCAGAGCAAACTTAACATAATTCTTAAGGTCTCTAAAGATTTTCAGAATGGTAAGTGAGCATTGGCTTCAATTTAAAGTCACCAATTGCATTAGTCCCTAACAAGATAGAGTATCCTTTGAGAACTTTTTTTTTTTTTTGAGGGCTGTGTCACTGGCCCTCATATGTGGGACCCGCACCGGGGCCGCTGGCTTCCCAAGCCAGGGATTAACCACCGCACCACTCGGCCGGCCCAGTCAGAGTATCCTTTGAAGCTTTGAAGCCAGGCATTGACTTCTCTTCTCTAGCTATGAAAGTCCTAGATGGTATCTTCTTCCAATATAAAGCTGTTTTGTCTACACTGAAACTGTTGTTTAGGGTAGCCACCTTCATTAATCATCTCAGCTAGATCTTCTGAATAACTTGCTGCAGCTTCTACACCAGCACTTACTGCTTCACCTTGTACTTTTATGTTATGGCTTCTTTCCCTAAACCTATAAACCAACTTCTGCTAGCTTCAAGCTAGTCTTCTGCAACTTCCTCCCCTCTCTCAGGCTTTACATAATTGAAAATAGTTAGGGCCTTACTCTGGATTAGATTTTGGCTTAAGGGAATGTTATGGCGGGTTTGATCTTTTGTCTAGAGTACTAAAACTTTCTCCATATCAACAATAAAGCTGTTTCGCTTTCTTATCTTTTGTATGTTCACTGGAGTAGCACTTTTAATTTCCTTCAAGAATTTTTCATTTGCATTCACAACTTGGCTGTTTGGTGCAAAAGACTTTTCAGCCCATCTCAGCTTTTTACATACTTTCCTCACTAAGCTTAATCATTCTAGCTTTTGATTTAAAGTGAAAGATATGTGGCTCTTCCCTTCTCTTGAACACTTGGAGGCCATTGTAGGGTTATTAATTGTCCCACTTTCAATATTGTCGTGTCTCAGGGACTAGGGAGGGTTAGGAGAGGAGAGAGATGAGGGAACAACTGGTCATTGGAGCAGTCAGAACACACAGCATTGTTAATTAAATTTGCTGTCTTATATGGGCACGATTTGTGGTTCCCCAAAACACTACAATATTAACATTAAAGATCACTGATCCCAGGTCTCCACAAGAAATATAACAACAATGAAAAAGTTTGAAATATTGCAAGAATTACCAAAACGACACAGAGACATGAAATGAGCAAATGCTGTTGGAAAAATGGCGCCAATAGACTTGCTCAATGCAAGGTTGCCACAAACCTTCAATATGTGAAAAATACAATATCTGCAAAGTGCAATACAATATCTGCAAAGTGAAGTATGTCCATATGACGTGTGATCAAACAATACGGTGAATGTTTAAACAAAAAAAAATTATTACAGTAAACGACACATTACCATTAATTCCCCTCAAGATGGTTCCCTTTGCTTTGAACATGCTTATCCTATTGTTCTTTCTGCAAGTTCTCTTTCATGAGTATCTTTAGTTGCATTCTCGTGGCTGTCTCAGTGTCCTGAATTGATTCAAAACATTTCCTTTCATGATCATTTTGACTTTGGGGAAGAGCCAGAAGCCACACGGTGCCAGATCTGGTGAATAAGGTAGGTGAGAACGCATCAGAAGCAATGAGTGACATGGAGCCATTCTGTTGTGATCACAAAATATGGTGAATGCTGCTGCCAAGTGCCATCCAATGGAAAGGCAGGATCTTCATTATGGGAAGTGGCACATCGATCCTTAGTAACAGTGTGTGACAAATTTCAACTTATTTGGTGCAGTCAGTCGGGTGTGAGCTATGGTTGAGAGAAGTGTTTTAATAAATGCTGTAAATCATCCTCGATCATGACAACGCTCTGTATCACACATCGCTTCTGGTATATGGCATTTTCTGTCAAATAAAAACATTAGGGTGTGTCCTATTTCACCTTATTCACTGGATCTGGCACTGTGCGACTTCCCCAAAGTCAAAATGATTCAGGACATCAAGGTAGCCACGACAACACAACTAAAGATACTCCTAAAAGAAGACTTCCAAAACTTCTTCAGAAAGTGGCAAGAATGATGAGATAAGTGTGTTCGAAATAAGAGGGAGTATTTTGAGGGGGCTTAATGGTAATGTGTGTTTTACTGTAACAATTTTTTTTCTATTCAAACATTTACTATATAGTTTGATCACACCTCATATATTAATCTGCCTTGGAGAATGTCCTATGTGTGCTTGAGAAGACGGGGTATTCTGCTTTTGCTTAGTGCAGTGTATTACAGATGTCTGTTAGGTCTAGTTTGTTTATAGTTTTGTTTAACTCTTCTATTTCCTTTTTTTTTTTTTTTTTTAAAGATTTTATTGGGGAATTGGCGGAGGGGAACAGCGTTGGGGAATCGGGGAAGGGGAACAGACAAGTTGCTGTCTTTTTGTTCTTCAGTTTAGTTGCGGAGGATGTTGCTTCACTGTTGGTATCGTCATTGCGCTCTTCCCGGTTGAGGCAGATCGGTCGCTGGCCTCTGGATGTCGCTCATCGCGGCTATGGGCAGCTCACGCTTGGCTGCCAGCCGCTCACGCTGGCTGCGGGCCACTTACTGTAACCTATGGCAGCCCACTGCAGCAGGGACTGCAGCCCACACCATTGCCGGGGCTCGCACAGCCCAGCTCCAGGAGGAGCTGTTGTTAGCTGTAGAGGGCAGTGTCACTAGCCCTCATGTGGGATCCGAACCGGGGCCGCTGGCATCCCAAAACCAGCGCTTAACCAATGCGCCACTCGGCCGGCCCCTCTTCTATTTCCTTTTTAATCTTCAGCGTAGTTCTATTGGTTTTGAATAATAGGGTAATCTTGTAAAGAGTTCAAATGCAAGTATCTTAAAATTTTGTTTTAAACTCAAGTGCTAAGACTGAGAATATTTAGAAGCCTTCACTAGAGAAGTGCCAAATATTCAGCATTGTGTTGAATACTTTCTGATAAATACGTAGTTCCTCTATAGCTGCTCTTCATAGCTCATCTTTGGTCATATGCATAACCTTTGTGTGATACAGACTTATTTTTCACTGGAGAAGTTTTTATTTTTAGTTTTTAAATTTTTAATATTATTATTTTTTAAATAATTTCAGGTGTACAACACGTGCAATAGTTAAACTTTACCCCTCAAAGTGGCAATCCCTCTCCTCCAATCCGGCACCCCATTACCCGCCCCGATATCATACATATCTATTACAATTCCATTGACTCAACTCCCACACTATACTCCACATACCATGACTATATATATATTCAATTATAGTTGACATACAATCTTATACAACATCAGCTTCAGGTGTACAGTGCAGTCATCAAGCCTCTACCCCAACACTGGAGAAGTTTTTAAAAGAGAAATAGAAGATTTTAGTTGTAGTGCTTTACTGATCTGTCTGGGAGTAAAATTCTACTATAATCAATATGCTGAGTGGATAATTTTCAGCCTCAGTGGAGTTTTTTCTGTTTGGAATGCTGCTTTAAAACAAATTTTAAATGTTGTAAAAATGAATATCTTATTCTTTTCCTTGGTAGAACGAAAAGGGTCTTGGTCGGAGAGGAGGAATTCTAGTATTGTTGGTAGACGATCACTTGAAAGGACAACAAGTGGAGATGATGCTTGTAATTTGACGAGCTTTCGACCTGCTACGCTCACAGTGACCAATTTTTTTAAGCAGGTATTGTTCTGTCATGTAGGAATTTTAGGGGGCTATTTGTACGTAAATTTCTTTTGGTTTAAAAAAAAATCGTAATTGTACATACACATGTAGTAAATGTACATGTAATGATTGTGATTTCAAGAAATTAAAAAACAATAATAAAAAGAATAAAAATATAAAAAAAATAAGTTATATTTTACCTGTTGTTTTATCATTATATTTATTTAAATGTTGATATTAATAATGCATCAAAATCAATCCTCCACATGTGTATCCTATTTTTTAATTGCTATATTTTAACTTTTCTTCAACATTGATGGTTTATGAATGTTCTTAGAATGATTGTGTGGTTATATCTGTCCTTCCCAGCCTAGTTTTTTTTTTTTTTGCCTAACCCATCACATCCGTGGTATATGGACTAGAATTTTCAGGTCCTGGCAGTACATTTTTGTGCTAAAATGCCATCGTTGTTTTTACAGGTGAACTTGTAGGTCCAAGAAATTCTTAAAAGATATTCTTTGCAAGTATGTTCCCTACACTTCAAATCATGAGTCAAATCAGTATTTTTCAAATCTACTGGTCATGATCCATTAATGGTAATGTAAATTTAGTAGATAACACCCAACTTAAAAAACAAACAAACATAAAAAAAACACACAGTAGAATAGAAATATAACAATGCATTGCACATAATGAGATCAAATATTGCTTCAGTGAGCTTTTTTCCCCTAATTTTTGTGAGTGTTTTTTTTATGTCTATATTTGCATCCTTGGTTTTTATGTAAAATAAATTTTATACTCTGAATCAAGATCAGAAGATTTGGAAACCCTTTGTCTTACGTAGTCAGATGAATAGAACCATACAAGAATGGGAGAAAATTTGTATTTACATGACAAACTGGAGAAGGGTACCATGCATGTATATTAAAGCAGATAAAAGGAAAATGCTAAGTATTATATCAGAATTCTTCCTTTTGAGAAGTTACTCTAAATAAAAGAAGGAAATCCTGAACTGCTGACACCCTATAACTGTAGAGGACGAGATTTTAGGGCAGTGTGCCATGAATTGACAGATATCAGTCTACTTGAAGCCCCTTTCACAGTTATATATCAATAGCATTCATATGCAGCTGCTCTGAGAGACTCAGATGGAAAATAAAGCAGGTGAGAAGTGTCTGAAGTGTTAAAGGTCTTTTTTTTATTGTGGACAGTAATACAACAAAGAGTCTAGAAAAGGCCACAGTGTTATTTGACTGATGTGATAGGCCAGGTATAGCTATGGAAATGGCATTAGATTTACCCAATACAGTGACACAACCTTGCAGCTAAGACATTTCTCTCTTTTTTTTTTTTCCCCCCGCAAAAGATTTTATTGGGGAATTGTGGGAGGGGAACAGTGTTGGGGAATTGGGAGAGGGGACCTGCCAAGTTGTTGTTCTTCAATCTTCGTTGTTGAGGGTGTCAGTTGCCTTCTGGCTTCCCATCGGCAGCTCGTGGCCTCCAAGCTCAAGGTGCTGTGTTCAATCTTAGTTGCCGTTGGGCGTAGCCACCATCCCATGTGGGAGTCAAACCAGCAACCTTGTTGTTAAGAGCACACGCTCTATCCTCTGAGACATCCGGATGGCACCTCAGCTCAAGGTGCTGAGTTCAGTCTTAGTTGCTAGTGGGCGTAGCCCACTATCGAACAGGCAATCTTGTTTTTGCACCAGCTGAGCCGTCCTGTCACCTGTTGGCAGCTCAGCTAGGCAGCTCAGTGTTCACTGGCCCATTTGGGAATTTTCTCTCATTTTGTATTTCTTCAACTACGTCACTCCTGCCGATATTTCCAGAGCTATTTTTTCATTTCTTGAGCTGCTTTATCATTGAATTCATATTGTAAATTTAAATGAACAAGTCATCCATCCACCCACCCACCTATTTATTCAACAAATATATTTTGAGCATTCATAATGTACTGAGCATCATTCTACCTGCCTACCTATTATTCAACAAATACTTTTTGAGCATTGACCATTACTAGAGGCTGGTAACTAGAAACTATCACAAAGTGATTGTAAAAACTTGAAAGTGAATGATTTCTGGAGACATGGAGCGATGGAAAGAAATTATGCTTGACTTTGTACAGCTCTGTATATATATTTTTTTAACTTAGCATGTGTAATTTTTATTTATTTATTTATTTATTTATTTGAGGGCAGTGTCACTGACCCTCATATGTGGGACCGAACCGGGGCCGCTGGCTTCCCAAGCCAGCACTTAACCACCGCGCTACTCGGCCGGCCCAGCATGTGTAAGTTTTAGAAGTATTTTTAAATAGCTAGAGTATTATACATATGGCAAATACAAATTAAGTAAAAAGCAGTGATTATAATTTTAATAAAGTAAAAGTCAAGGTACAAGTTTCTCCTAAATGAGATATAGAAGCCAAATTTTAAAATTAGTGTTAGAACACTATCTATAATTAGAATATAGTAATCAGTGTTTTTGTACAGATTTGAAATATGTCAAGCTAAAATTATTAGAAAAACATAGAGATTTAAAAACAAAATCAAACCCATACATTAGTTTTAAGGACATTTGTTCTATATGTTAAAAGGTATATAAATTATCTGTTGCTTCAGGAGTACACAACAGGAAACATGCAGTGTGGAGAAGGGAAGGTCAGGTAGGCTCATTCACATGTTTGGAGGTTGAGTAGGGTCAGCTGCTTTAGACTGACTGACTTCTGGGAAGACTGAAATGACTCGCACCTCTTCCACATCTCTCAACTTCTACTCTCATCCTCTAGCAGGCTAGGTTGGTCATATTCTCATACCAGGGTCAGAAATTCAAGAGAGGACAAGCTCACTTGTGCAAATGTTTTTCAAATTTCTGCATCATATTTGCTTATTGGTGGAAACAAGTCACATGGCCAAGCCTTGGGGAGGGAATTACACCCCACCTAACAAAAGGCATAGAAACCGACGGAGTAAAGAATAGAGGCCAATAATATAATCAACTGAACAGGTTAGGTAGACAGAAATAAGTGTAGAGATAATCTGAATATATTATAAATAAGGATCATTTAAAGGTACATTCTATACTTAAGGATAGAATATGCTATTTTAGCAACTGATGGAACATTTACAATAATATATTAGGTCAGTGAAAAAATCCTCATGAAGTCAGATTCTCTAACCATAACTCAGTAAAACTAAAAACTGTAAAAATATTAACAAAAATCTCCAACCCCTTAGAAATTAAAAATCACTTTTCTAAATAAACGGATAAAAGAAGATCAAGTACATACTCTGTTTAGGATACAACAGTGAGAAAATGGGATCTGGCTCAGGGTGAGCTCACAATAATAAAGTAGCTGTAAATATATTCATTACCAAGTAAGATAAAAAGCAATATATGAACTATGCCTTAAAAAGAGTAAGATAAATGCAGGAGGATTGGATTAATAAAATCTAAAAAGTGACTTGAATAAAATAAAATGGATCCCTACCTATTTTAATTATAAGGAAAAATATTACATATTGAAATTATTTATTGAAAATTTTATATTAGATATAGTTTAGTTTTCTTTGTCTCTTTTCCCATTGATTGGGGTCTTTTCAGAGTTTTTCTGGTCTTAGTATGAAGGTAATTGTCTTTTTCTTTAAGAGTAATTTTTTTGTGTTACATCTTTTTCAAATTTAGCCAAGGCTGTATATTTTGAATTTGAGAAATTTGGTGATATAAAGTTGAAAAGACAAATATAAAGTCAAATATAACAAATTTATAAGACTGCCATACATATGTGTATGTGTGTGTATGTGAGAGACACACAAAGATTCACACACATTTGTTTTGTCTATATTCTTTTTTTCTTCTTTTCATCAACTTAATTGATTTCCTATATTTTAGAATGTCCCATAATACCTGATAGACATAAATAATGGCCTATATATAAATATATAAAATTTAAAAATAGTACTCTTAATAACATTTGAATGCATGAAAGGAAGGAAATAAGTCAGCTTATTTATTTATTTATTTATTTATTTATTTATTTATTTATTGAGGGCAGTTTTTTTCTTTGTGGGCAGTCCCAACTCATATGTGGGACCCGAACCGTGGCTGCTGGCGTCCCAAGCCAGTGCTTAACCACCACATCACTCGGCCAGCCCAGTATATTTATTTTTAATCATGATTATATTAATTTAATTTTACTTTTCATTGTGACTAAATTGAAGGAAGAAGGGCAATATAAATTCATTTTCCATCTATTATATTTGTTTTACCAAACAATTTTTCCTTTGTTTTTAAAAACAGGAAGGAGACCGCTTAAGTGATGAAGATTTGTACAAATTCCTTGCTGATATGAGAAGACCATCTTCTGTTTTACGGAGACTAAGACCGATTACAGGTATTTTAAAATTCTGAGTAGAAATCATTATAACTGTTATTACTAATATATTGTATTGTTGGTAATTATGTATTCTTTTTTTCACTTATCTGGCACATATGTCTTTCTATGTTCTATGCCTGTCAGTTTTCTTCATCTCATTACTCTGCTCTCATGTGGTCTGACAGTTTGGATGTGGGATTTGAGTACTGAAATGAGAACGATGAATAATATCGGGCTTAAAATTATTTTCTAGAGGAAAAAAAAGTTCTGAATGATAAATATTCAGAAACAAATTCATATTATGATCAAAGCAGACCATTCTAGAGTAGAAATATTTTGAAACCTACCAAGTTTAAATTAAATATTTAATCTTTGAAATGTTGGCTTGTTCCTGTGCTAGATTCCTCTCTCTCTTTTTTTGTTCTTTTTGCTTCTTCTCATTCATTCATTCATTCATTCAGTAGTTTATATGTATTTATGTCTGTTTCAGTAATGTATAAATTAGTTTGATTTCTTCCCAGACTTATTGGAAAAATAGGATCTAAATCCTTCCAAAAACATTTTTAACATGAAGTTTTTATTACATTTGCATTGTTTTTGTAATATATTTTTGTATGCAGCTCAGCTGAAGATAGACATTTCTCCGGCACCTGAAAACCCCCATTATTGCCTAACCCCAGAGCTGCTTCAAGTGAAGCTTTACCCTGACAGTAGAGTTAGACCCACCAGAGAAATTTTGGAGTTTCCTGCCAAGGATGTCTACATTCCAAACACTACTTACAGGTAACACATTTTAATTTTGGCAATAAGACACTGTATATTTTGTTATTAAAGTAGAACTAGAATGAAACTCCAAAAATCTTTTGTGGCTTTGTCACATACTCCATTTCTTACCAGTGATTTTATTAATAACCTGTTAAGCTTTTACTATGTGCCAGGTATAATGTTAATGTACATTATCTTATTTGATCCTCATAGCTTGAGGTAGGTGTTACCTTTTTAGAAGTGAATAAACTGAGGGATGGAGAGGTTATGTATACTAGAGTGTTGTGGAGTTACCATTTGAATCGTGGACTCATAGGTTTAAATATTTGAACTCCTAGTTACTGTATTTCCACAAATGTTCTTATCAGTAGAATCTAGCATTATACATGAATCAACATGCAATGTGTTCTGACAATTAATCAACAATATTCAGTGAGTGTATGCTACTTAAAGAATACTTGACATGAGGTTGTAGGATAGGTTTTTTAGGCTGAGCACTACATTAACTCCAGAGGTACCATTTACATATATTTCTTTTTTTTTTTTTTTTTTTTTTAAAGATTTTATTGGGGAATTGGTGGAGGGGTACAGCGTTGGGGAATCAGGGAAGGGGAACAGACAAGTTGCTGTCTTTTTTTGTTCTTCAGTTTAGTTGCGGAGGATGTTGCTTCACTGTTGGTATCATCATTGCGCTCTTCCCGGATGAGGCAGATCGGTTGCTGGCCTCTGGATGTCGCTCATCGCGGCTATTGGCAGCTCACGCTTGGCTGCCAGCCGCTCACATTGGCTGCGGGCCACTCACTGTAGCCTATGGCAGCCCACTGCAGCAGGGGCTGCAGCCCACACCATCACTGGGGCTCGCACAGCCCAGCTCCAGGTGGAGCTGTTGTTAGCTGTAGAGGGCAGTGTCACTGGCCCTCATGTGGGATCCGAACCGGGGCCGCTGGCATCCCAAAACCAGCGCTTAACCAATGCGCCACTCGGCCAGCCCTACATATACTTCTAATAAATGATATTCCGTCTATTAGTGAATGCTGAGATCATGACTTGACATGTTTGTTGGGGTATCCAACAGGGCAGCTAAGACATAAGATTCTAATCCAGACTTCTTTGTTTTAGCATATTTCACCACCGTTTACCCAGTTCCTGAGTCCAAAATTTGGGGAATCAAAATGATTTCTCTTCATTTCTTACTCCTCACATAAACTCCCTCCAACAAGTTTTGTAGGTTCTACTTTCAAAATGTATCTCAAGTCCAATATTTTTTACCTCTTCCACCTTTAAAACTGTAGTCTAAGTCACTATCTAGATCAGCACTGTCAAATAGAAATACAAAGGGAACATATTTGTAATTAAACATTTTATAGGTGTAACATTAAAAAGAAACAGGTGAAATTAATTTTATGTTGTTTAACCCAATATATTATTGTTTCAATATGTAATAAATGTAAAAAATTATTGAGATATTTTACATTTTTCTACTTAAAGTCTTCAAAATCTGGTGTATATTTTATTCTTAAAGCGCATCTCAATTCAAGTGAGCCACATTTCAAATGATTAAGAGCCACGTGGGGCTTGAGGGTATCATATTAGATAGCTGCTGATCTTGAATTTTGCTGCACCTTTCTAATTTGATCATCTTATTTCTATCCCTGCCTCAGTCAATTCTCAACATTGCAACCAGAGAGATTTTTTTTAATTACAAATCAGATCATTCATTCCTCTGTCTGAAACCCTCTAGTGGCTTCCATTTCAAGGAAAAAAAAGGAATTTTTTGTAATAGTCTATCAGACTCTACATAATCTGGTTCCTGCATTTCCCCAGCTTTATATCCTACTAATCTTTGCTTTCCTTATTTCATTTTAGCCTTCATCCTAGAGCAAACGAAATTTAATTCTGCCTAAGGCTTTTCCATTTGTTCTTCCCTTTGCCTGTCATGTTTTCCCCCAGATTTCCACATGGCTTGGTTCCTTATTCAGACATCTATCTGCTTAAAGGTCACTTCCTAGAGAGACTTGCTCTCATCACCTTTCCTAAACAGAAAAGAGCCACTGCTTCCCTTCCTAGCCCTTTACCCATCTTTGTATTTGTTATCTGACATTATAATATGTAGTTATATGATCTTTTTTTTTTGTCTTTCTCATTAGAATGTAATTACTGTAAAGGGCAGGGGCCTGTGTATTTTGTTTACTACTTTATCTTCAGCATCTAGAATAGTGTGCTAGCACACAGAAAACACACAGTAAATATTTATTTCATGAGTTAAGAAATTAGAAACTGCACTGGTATGAGGATGGGATTTAGAGTCATACGGATGTGAGTGTGATCCCTAACTCCACTATTTACTATTTGGGTGACTTAGGAAAAGTTACTTAACTTATTGGCCACTCAATTTTCTTATTAATAAAACATGAAATGATAATACCTGTCTTCTCTTGTGAGGGTACAGAGCACAAAGCATTGCATGTAATTGGCATTTAGTATGAGTAAAATATCTGGAAGATAGGCCAATGAAAATATATGTTGCTTTTAAAAAAAACCCCAAAATAATACAAATTTGCCTATTATGTATATATTATATATAACTACTGAAAAGGATATGAAATAAAGAAATGAGTATATAACCCAAGATTTATTGAACAACTTAGAGCTTATCTACTCTGCCACTTATCTAGTACAGTAATCTCACCTAGAGCATCCCTAACCTATATTTATCTATCTTGCCTCTGTTTGGATTCATTCAGAAACAGAGCAAATATAAGTTGGGAACTTTGCGTGGTCATTTTTTTTTTCATTTTCCTATGTACCTTTGTTATTTATTTACATATTTGTATTTTTTTAAAAATTATATGAGTATACAGTAATACTTCGATTTGTTCGCATAATTTGTTCTGGAAACAAACTACTCATATTGCAAGACTTCGCTTGTTTACCACGTTAAAATGTACTTGGTTTGCAAGCATAATTCATTCCAGAAACAACCTACTCTTATTGCAAGACATTGTTTGTTTACCAAGTTAAAATGTATTAGAAATGTTTGCTCGTCTTATGGAACACTCGCAAAACCACGTTACTCACAATCCAAGGTTTTACTGTACTTGCAATTCATATAGTACCATAAGGCTTAAAATTGAAACAGAGGTCCTTTATTTTCTAACAACCTTTCTCTACCCTGAATCTTCAGTGTCAGTCGGTAACTTCTTTTGGTATTTTACTCCTTGTTTCTATGTAACATGTTCATCCTTCAATTTCTTGATTCTTTTTTAAAATTGACGTATAAATGACAAATTATATTAGTTTCTGTGTATAACACAATGATTCAGTATTTGTATATATTGTGAAATGATCGCAAGAAGTTTAGTTAACATTCAACACCATATATAGTTAGAGAATTTTTCTTTCTGGTGTTGAGAACTTTGAAGATCTACTCTCTTAGCAAATTTCATTTTTTTTTTTTTTTTGAGGTCAGTGTCACTGGCCCTCATATGTGGGACCCGAACTGGGGCCGCTGGCTTCCCAAGCCAGTGCTTAACCACCGCGCCACTCGGCCGGCCTACTCTCTTAGCAAATTTCAAATATGTAATACAGTCAACATACTGTACATTAACTATAGTCGCCATGCTGTATGTTGCATTCCCATGAGTTAATTATTTTATAACTGGAGTTTGTACCTTTGATTGTTTTCATCCACCCCCAACTTAATTTTCAGTTTCAATTAATATCTAGTGACTGTTATAGAAGATGAAGATTGAACTCTTAATCCTCCCCGCCCCCCAAAATACATACACTTGTATAAATCCAGAAAAAAGTACATATACTATCATCTCTTCCACAATTGCTTATATCCCACGCTTTCATTAAATCAATGTTATTTTTTTACATGTTTGTGATTATTACATAACTATTTTGCACCTGAGTCAGGTATATTACTATGATTTCATTCCCTCATTTGTTTTATGTAGCTTTTTATTTTCTCTGGAGTGGTGACATTATTTAGTCCCTATTTTTCTGTTATTACAAAACTTCTCTGTACTGCTTCTTACAATACAGTAAAATATATCAGCTAATCAATCATTTCCACTCTTGCAACTTCCTTAGTTCCCCGTGAAATTCTAAGTTAACATGGCAGAGGAGATTTTCTAGGCTCACTAGACTTTCTGTACATTCGTCATCTTGTAGCCTATTTAGCATTTTCCTGTAAATATTTTTGCATTTCTTTTGCAATGGAGTCTTTATTTCATAAATATTTTTCTTGATTTACACATTTCACTGAGAGCTTTCAGTATCTTCCTGAAATAGGGCATATGGGGGTAAATTGAGTCTGTTTATATCTGACAATATCTTTAATTTATCCTTACTCCAGAATTATTAGTTTTGGTGGATATAAAATTCAAAGTTGTAAATCACTTTCTGTCATAATTTTGAAAACATAACACTACTGTCTTCTGGTTTCTTAAGTGACACTTTTGAGTAGTCCAGTATAATTCTGATTGCTAATCCTTTATGTCTTATTTTCCCTTTGAGGGCTTTTTTTTGAGGTGTTTTCTTTATCTGCGGTGTTCTGAACTTTCATGTGATCTACTGATATGATAACATTTATTTATTTATTTTTTAAAAGATTTTATTGGGGAATTGGGGGAAGGGAACAGCGTTGGGGAATCAAGGAAGAGAACAGATAGGTGGCTGTCTTTTTGTTGTTTTTTTTTATTGGTTTTTTTTTTTTTTTTTTTTTTGAGGGCAGTATCACTGGCCCTCACATGTGGGACCGAACCGGGGCCGCTGGCTTCCCAGGCCAGCGCTTAACCACCGCGCCACTCGGCCGGCCGGTGGCTGTCTTTTTGTTCTTCAGTCTAGTTGCGGAGGACGTTTCTTCACTGGCCCATGTTGGTATCGTCATTGCGCTCTTCCCAGATGAGGCAGATCGGTCGCCGGCCTCTGGATGTCGCTCACCGCAGCTATTGGCCACTCATTGTAGCCTATCGCAGCCCACTGCAGCAGGGCTGCAGCCTGTACCGTCGCCGGGGCTCACACAGCCCAGCTCCAGGTGGAGCTGTTGTTAGCTGTGGAGGGCAGTGTCACTGGCCCTTACATGTGGGATCTGAACCGGGGCTGCTGGCATCCCCAAACCAGCTCTTAACCAATGTGCCACTCGGCCGACCTCATAATAACATTTATTTAGTGCTTTATAGTATTAAATTATTTTCATTTAAGTTATTCATTGTTAAAAATTATATAAATTACATAATTCTGGCAATATTATTTATTTATCACCACTTCTAGGTAAGAATAATAAGGCTGAGATTAAGAAACTTATTTGGACTTGAACCCAGGTCATCTTATTTTATTTTCTATGTTCTTCATCATTTGGGATGATAGCACAACTAGCATTCATAATTATATACAATATGAAAAAACAAATCTCATTGCTAGATAATTGGTTGCTACATTTTTATTGAAGCAGGCAGAACACCTTTATTTCCCTTATTATTTGCCTCAAAGTGTACATCATTATTTATTCTTGTTTAATAATTTTTTAATGTCTTAAAATTGACCTAAGTGTAACACTTGATAGACATGGCATCCTGGAATATTATGTCTATGAAGTAATAGGAACTAGGGCCAAAATAGAAAATCTAGATGTTACAGTACTTGCATGAGAATTGTGTAGAGATCTTCTACTAAGTGAGAAGACATCTTACTAAATAAGATAGCATATTGTTTTCTCTGAAATATGTATCTAGTTGTAATATATCTCCTCTTGGAGGAGATGGAAAAGTTATACATCAAAAGATGTAAAAGTGTATTTTATAAACTATAAATTAGTATTTTTACTAATTGAATTTATGGAAATTAATATAAACATGTATTAGCTCTTTACCATAACTTATTTGGGTTTCATTTTCGGTTTTGTAATTGAATGCTTTATCATTTGAAAGGTTTTGAATCTGTAAGGATAATTGATTGTCCATAAACTAATTATTTTGTATTCTGGGAATAAACTTTTCAGGTATGAAAATGAATTCATAGCATATTAGCTTGAGAATGATCTTGAGAAATATTTTGTTTTATTTTTTAATTAAATTTTTTTTTTTTTTTTGAGGGCAGTGTCACTGGCCCTCACATGTGGGATCCAAACCGCTGGTGTCCCAAGCCAGCTCCCGACCGACGCACCACTGGGCCGGCCCAGAGAGATCGTTTAATGTATCTCAGTGCCTATAGTTTGAACTATATCTAAACTATTAATAATTACAGAGGTGATATTAATCCCTGATGTTATTAGTAAAAGTATAATAATATTGTAGGCAATAGACATTTAAAAAAAAACCAATTCATTAACTGTGTAAAGAAGACTTGTTCTCATGAGTGAGCAGTTAATACCCAGAGAATAGCAGAACCAGCTAACCTACAATTAGGTTTCTTCCTTTTAAACCTTTATTGAAAATAAATACTGCTTTGGGTTTAATATTTTTCATCAAAATATATTGGTTTCAGGTTAAAATTTTGTATAACCTATTTTTTCCTTATGAGCAGCCTGTAAGGAACTTGTAAAATGCTTTAACTCATTATCAAACATTGATAAATTGTGATACAGGATGTCAACTTTACTCAGTGTCTTAGGGTACGGAAATGATCACTGTGCTCTGTTAGTAATACGTTATTAGCGAAAGCTGTTGAAGCAAGGGATATATTATTTTAAGAAAGAGATTAATAAGCTAAGTGAAATAAGTCAGACGGAGAAAGACAAATACCATATGATCTCACTTATATGTGGAATCTAAAGAATAGAATAAATGAACTAATCAGAAACAGTCTCAGAGATATAGAGGAAAAACAGGGTTGCTAGATGGGAGGGGTGTGGGGTGGGGACGAAAGAGAAGGTGAGGGGATTAGAAACCACAATCCGTAACTACAAGATTGCCATAGGGATACAAAAAACAGTTTGGGGAATATAATCAATAATGATGTAAAGATTTTGTAGAGTATTCGATGGACACTTGTCTTATTAGGCAGACTACTTCATGGATGGTGTAGGTGCCTGATCACTAGAGTGTACATATGCAGAGAGAGAGAGACAGAGACAGAGAGAGAGTCACAGGATGTGTAGTTCAGCATAGGAAATAATGGAACTGTAACAGCTATATATGATACAGAAGAGTAGTAGATTGGGGAGAGGAGTTATCACTTTGTGAGGCATATAAATGTCTAACTATTACATTGTTTCATACACCTGAAACTAATAAACAAAAAAGACAGAGATTAACTATTTTCTAGTATAAGGGTGTCTTTGAGGAAATAAAGTTAGTACATGAAAATATAGAAGTATAATTATGGTTACTGTACTTTGTTGTATATATTTTCCTGTTGTTACTTTTTTGCCAAAAAAGTTTTTCTTTTTAAAAAAGATAAACGAGGTGTGATCAAACAATGTGGTAAATATTTAAATTAAAAAAATTATATTACAGTATAAGATACATTTCCATTAATCCCCCTCAAAATACTTTTCCTCGCTTTGAACACACTTATCCCATCCTTCTTACCACTTTCTGAAGCAGTTCTGGAATTCCTCTTTCATGAGTGTCTTTAGTTGCACTGTCATGATTGCCTTCATGTCTTGAATCATTTTTTTTTTTTAAAGATTTTATTGGGGAATTGGCGGAGGGGAACAGCATTGGGGAATCGGGGAAGGGGAACAGACAAGTTGCTGTCTTTTTGTTCTTCAGTTTAGTTGCGGAGGATGTTGCTTCACTGTTGGTATCGTCATTGCGCTCTTCCCAGATGAGGCAGATCGGTTGCTGGCCTCTGGATGTCGCTCACCACGGCTATTGGCAGCTCACGCTTGGCTGCCAGCCGCTCATGCTGGCTGCGGGCCGCTCACTGTAGCCTATGGCAGCCCACTGCAGCAGGGGCTGCAGCCCACACCATCACCGGGGCTCGCACAGCCCAGCTCCAGGTGGAGCTGTTGTTAGCTGTAGAGGGCAGTGTCACTGACCCTCATGTGGGATCTGAACTGGGGCCGCTGGCATCCCAAAACCAGCGCTTAACCAATGCGCCACTCGGCCGGCCCTTGAATCATTTTGACTTTGGGGAAGAGCCAGAAGTTGCACAATGCCAGATCCGGTGAATAAAGTGGATCAAGACACACCTTAATGTTTTTATCTGATATAAATTTTTGTATCAGAAGCCATATGTGACACGGAGCGTTGTCATGATGGAGGATGATTTAAGGCACACTTTAAAACTCACCTTCTCTTGGGCTGGCTGAGTGTCTCAGTTGGTTAAGAGTTGGCTTAGAGCGTGAGCTCTGAGCAACAGGGCTGCGGGTTCAATTCCCATATGGGCCAGTGATGCTGCGTTCTAGCTGAGCTGTCGCTGAGCTGCCAACAGGTGGCAGGTTGGCTCAGCTGGTGTAACAGCCAGATTGCCTGTTTGATGGTGTGCTACGCCCCCCCCATGACTAAGACTGAACTTGGCACGTTGAGCTGAGCTGCCACCCGGATGGCTCAGAGGATAGAGCATGCACTTTTAACACAAGGCTGCTGGTTCGACTCCCGCATGGGATGGTGGCTACGCCCACCCACAACTAAGATTGAACACAGCACCTTGAGCTTAGAGGTCACGAGAAGCCAGATGGCGATTGGCACCCTCCACAATGAAGATTGAAGGACAACAACTTGGCTGGTCCCCTTCCCCAATTCCCCAACACTGTTCCCCTCCCCCAATTCCCCAATAAAATCTTTAAAAAAACAAAACAAAAAAACACAAAATACACCTTCTCTCAACCATAGCTCACACCTGACTGCACCAAGCAAGTTGAAACTTGTCACACACTATTACTAAGGTTAGATGTCCAACTTTCTGTAACGAAGATCCCTGCCTTTCCATTGGATGCCACTCGGCAGCAGCATTCACTGTATTTTGGGATCACAAAGGAAAGACTTCGTGTTACATCTCTTCTGGTACGGCAGTTTCTGCCAGATAAAAACATTACAGTGTGTTCTCATTCATCTTATTCACCAGATTTGGCACCACACACACACATCTGGTTGTTCGCTTATTGTAGTATATTGTTACATCAAGAGGGACCTGGTCTTTTCAAATCCTCTATAGGTGTAAATGAGGATATACAGATATATGGTGCTTTCTAGCAATTAGGACATGAATGACATATTTCTTATTGTGCCTAACAAGTGGAGATTATTTATATAAAATGCTTGTTTTATTGAGGAAATACTTGTTATCACAGTATTATAGAAAAAAATACTAGTGCAATTGTTACATTAAGATAACCAAATAGGGCCAGCCAAGTGACACATTGGTTAAGAGCTGGCTTGGGATGCCACTGGCCCCGGTTCGGGATCCCACATGTGAGGACCCGTGACACTGCCCTCCACAGCTAACAACAGCTCCACCTGGAGCTGGGCTGTGAGCCCTGGCGACAGTGTAGGCTGCAGCCCCTGCTGCAGTGGGCTGCCATAGGCTACAGTGAGTGGCCAGTAGCTGCGGTGAGCGACATCCAGAGGCCGGCGACCGATCTGCCTCATCTGGGAAGAGCGCAATGACGATACCAACATGGGCCAGTGAAGCAATGTCCTCCACAACTAGACTGAAGAACAAAAAGACAGCAACTTCTCTGTTCCCCTTCCCTGATTCCCCAACGCGGTTCCTCTCCCCCAATTCCCCAATAAAATATTTTAAAAAAAAGAAAAAGATAACCAAATAAAGAGTCCTTTCTTACTAGTGGAAAAAAATGTTTTTATTGAATATCTGAAATCATCTGAAAGTTAGGTAGTAGATTATGGGTAGTGTTACTCATGTTCCAAATTTGTACTTGACCATTACTACTGCACTTTTGTTGTCAAGATCGGGGTACATTTAATTGATCAAATGCTTGTGTGTTTTATTGACATCCAGTTTTTAAGAGATATGTCTCTCAGAGCACTGCTATTCTTGGCAGGATTGTTAGAGTTAGTGTCTTTCCCAGCAATAACGTTAGTTGTAATCTTTAGTAACTATTGAACCTTAGTAACTTTTTGTTTTTCTTCTAGTTTTTAGAGAGATTGTACATATCTAGCAAATATGGAGTTAATAAAACCATAAGAATGAATGCAGTTCACAACTACTAACAATCAGTGTGATGAACCAAATGAAAGGATGTATTTTATTTTTGATCTGAACCTTTGTTTGCAGTTAGGAATATAACCCATACATCTCTTAGTAATCCTTAGTAAACTGATTATCTGTGAATTAATCTGAGTAGTATAGTTTTAAATTTTTTATAATGGAAAATTGCAAACATATTCAAGAGTAAATAGAACAGTACAGTTAATCTCTTGTTTCATCTATTACCTGTCCCATTGTTTTTCTGTAGTACTTTAAAACAAAGCTTAGTCATCATATCATTTCACCTGTCGTCCTTTAGTATGTATTTCTAACAGGTAAGGACTTTAAAAAAATTAGCCACAATAACATCTGAAATGTTTTGTGATCTCTGTCATTTTACCTTATATTAGTTGTGTCCTGAATAGTTTAAAAAGCTTATTATATTCTGATTCAGTTTTTTCCCTAAAATGTTGTTTCTAGGAACAATTTGGCAAGTCAAAGTAAATATATACTATTTATAGGATGATATGAGAGCCATGTAATTCATGTTTCTTAAACTAGTTTATTATATGATGGTAGGTCTTGGTTAAGAGTTGGGGTTCTTAATGTTGTTTGTACCATGGTACCTTTTGGCAGTTTTGTGAATACTGTGATTCTCTGTTTTGGAATAATGTTTTTAAATGCATAAAATAAAATATATAGGATAACAAATGAAATCAATCACATTGAATTACAATGATCAAAATCCTAAAAAAAATCCTTTTTTTTTTTTTCTGAAGATTTTTTGGGGAAATGGGGGAGGGCAACAGTGTTGAGGAATTGGGGGATGGGAACAGCCAAGTTGTCATTCAGTCTTAATTGTAGAAGGCTCAGCAAGCTCAGCTCCAAGTCCAGTCACGCTGTTCAGCTGAAGGTGCTGTGTTCAATTAGTTGTGGGTGGGCGTAGCCACCATCCCATGCGGGAATAGAACCAGCAGCCTTGTTGTTAAGAGAACATGCTCTATCCACTGAGCCACCTGGGTGACAGCTCAGCTCAGGGTGCCGAGTTCAGTCTTTATTTGCGGGCAGCCATAGCCCACCATCTCGAACAGGCAGTCTTGTTGTTAGGAGCACGTGCTCTCACCAGCTGAGCTGTCCTGCCACCTGTTGGCAGCTCAGCTCAGGTGCAGCTCAGTGGTCCATGTGGGTATTGAACCAGTGACCCTGTTGCTCAAGAGCTTAGCAAGCTCTTAACCAACTGATCCACTACGTTGGCCCATATGTGTTTGTTTATTGATGAATTAAATACAAGTTCTAGCTGTTGGTCTAAAAACTACCCTATTTTCTAAGTGGTAATATGCATGCTCAGTATTTTAAGATAACTGCAATAGTTGTAAAAATATGTATGATATTTGTTAATGACAAAGTCTTATGTATTGCTAATACCTGCATGGTTAGTTTCCTATATTCAAAATTTAATGAAGTGCAAGTTTCAGTGAAAATTAAGGAGTAGTTTTTTTCCCATTCAAGTTTATGGCTCCTTGCTTTAGAGAGTATTGGTCTTGCTATCTATTTTTAGTTTTCAGAGATTTCTCAAGCTATTGCCACATACTCTGCTGGTTTGATTTTGGTCTAGATATGCCATTCTGGTTTTTATTCTATCCAGTTTGCCCTAGTTTATTTTAACTACAAAAATTCTTGAATTGAGAGCTGTTTCCTAACATTTACCATAGCCACCCTGGAGTTTTTTGTTAGGTCTTGCATTTTAACATTTTGGTTGGAGTGTTATCTCAGCCTCTGAGGGAAGGAATGAAATTCAGAAACAGTTGCAGAATGTGAGTACAATTTTGTTTTCCTATCCTGAGAATTATAGTATTTTCAGTTAGGAAGCACTTGCACAGATTACTTACTTAAAGAGGTCTTAAGTGTGATAACCAAGATCCAGTTTTTACAAGTATATAAATTTGTTTAGGACTTTATAGTTCACAAAACCATTCAAATTCAGTATCTTGCTTGATGGTTACAACAACCCCATGAAGTAGATTTGGCAAGGTTATTATTATTCCCATGTATGGGGTATGGAAACTGAAACTAGTTGTTTATTTGAAGATAAGTAGTTATAGCTGTACATCTTTAAGGCTGTAGGTTATCGCTTTTTCAAAAATACCAAATCATTTTGTTAGATGTTCCTGGGATTAAACATATGAATTTAGAAAAACAATTTTTATGTTTGAGATGGAATCCTTGATTTTATATTTTTAAAAATGTCGTTGAAACCTCATTTTATAAAGGCTTACTTTGGGAGATTGTTAATCCTACTTTCATGACCTTGAACTTCGCATTTCACACTAATTGAGTAATTTTGCTCTAGTTGATGAGAATACTTTGGACTAAAAAGACCAACTGTTGGGCCACTTTTCAATTTTGAAACCTGCTGTGTTGGATAATCACTTAGTAGTACGTGCATAAATGCAGTGCTTGTGGTTGTTAGTGATGGAAAAAACAAGGAAATTTGATTATTCTATAGTAGAAGGTGGAATATTTAACAATACATATTGTAATAGGTTTCATAAAGGAGGCAAATAATAGGTATTAAACAGTAAATACTGTTTAATAAACACATTTTTGATTAATGAATGATTTCCATGAGTTCTACATTAGGAAGAAAAGATATAAACATGAAAACATGCTGATTCCAAAATGACAGAGAGTGGGTAAATAAATTATACTTATACTACAGTAGGTAGCCCTGAAATGAGAAATGTGTATAATTTCTCATTAAAATTCTCTCAGTAAAATTCACACTGGTTCAAAGTAAATTCTTGGTATAGAAATTTTGAAATACAGCAGTCTCCCCTTATCTGTGGGAGATACCTTCCAAAGCCCCCAGAGGATGTCTGAAACCCTGGATATTGCAGAACCCTATACAGTAAGTCCCCACTTAATGTTGCTGATAGGTTCTGCAACTTGCAGTGAAACGATATATAACAAAGCCAGTTTTACCATAGGCTAATTGACATAAACAAGAATTAAGTTCCTATGGCATCTCATCAACATTATAATGAAATGATGTTGAATGAAATGTTGCACGAAAGAATGTTATTTGAGGACCTGCTGAATTATACTATGTTTTTTCCTATGCATACATACTTATGATAAAGTTTAATTTATAAATTAGGTACAGTAATAGATTAACAGCAATAACTAATAATAAAATAGAACAATTATAACAATGTACTATAATAAAAGTTAATGTGAATGTGGTATAGCTCTCTTAAAATATCTTATTGTACTCACCCTTCTTGTGATGATGTGAGATGATACAAATGCCTGCATGATGAGATGAAATGATGTGAATGCCATAGGCTTTGAGGTAGCTTTAGGATACTATCGACCTTCTGACAGTACATCAGAAGGAGGATCATCTCAGGCTCCAACAGGCTGCTCACTGAGACCCGGGAGTGTGCAAGCTGCCTGGAGTCCCCGCTCTCCGCACTCCGCTTACAGAGTTGCCAGGCTGGTGATTGGTTGTCGGGCTACTCGGCCTGATCTGCAAGCGGCTGATTGGGACAGGCTGAGACTGGGAGTTTTCCTGGGAGTGTTGGGCCGTGAGCTGTGTGCCTGCGTCATCCAGCCAGGGCTCTCCTGGTGTCTATGTAATACATCAAAGCAATCTTAGAGTGACAGCCAGAATGGGGAAACAGAAACATGTCACAAGTAAAAGATCAGAAGAAACCTCCAGAAATGGAACCAAATGAAACAGAGGGATCCAACCTTTCAGAGACACAGTTTAGAACACTGATGATAAGAATGTTTAAGGAACTTAGCGAGGACATAAAGAAGGATAGGGAAACCATAAAAAACAACCTGTTAGAACTAAAGAATACAATAACTGAAATGAAGAACACACTCGAAGGAATCACCAGTAGAGTAGATGAAGCAGAGGAGCGGATCAGCGATTTGGAAGATAAAATAGCAGAACTCACCCAGTTGGCACAGCAAAAAGACCAAAGAATAAAAAACAATGACAATAGTTTAAGAGCACTATGGGACAAGGCGAAGTGCAACCACCTTCGAATCATAGGGATACCAGAAGGAGAAGAGAAGAAGCAAGGGGTTGAAAATGTATTTGAAAAAATAATGACTGGAAACTTCCCTACCCTGGTGAAGGAAATCAACATACATGCCCAAGAAGTGCAGAGGGTTCCAAACAAGCTGAACGCAAACAGGTCCACACCAAGACACATCATAGTTAAAATGGCAAAGGTTAAAGACAGAGACAGAATCCTAGAGGCTGCAAGAGAAAGACAGCAGGTTACATACAAAGGAACTCCTGTAAGACTAACAGCTGACTTGTCTACAGAAACTCTGCAGGCCAGAAGGGAGTGGCAGGAGATATTCAAAGTGACACAAAATAACGGTCTACAACCGAGATTGCTCTACCCAGCATGGCTATCACTTAAAATTGAAGGAGAAATAAAGAGCTTCTCAGAAAAGAATAAGCTTAAGGAATGCATTGCCACCAAGCCAGCATTGCAAGAAATGTTAGAAGGGCTTTTTTAAACAAAAGAAAGGGGTAAACAAGCTAACCCAGAGAGACAATTTAAGAAGATTGAAGTCATATCAAGCAGATATAAAGGAAAAACTGATGGTTGCTGGCTCGGAGGGAGTGGGGAAGAGGGAGAGGCGGGAGGTTTTGGACAGTGTATGTGGGACTATAATGTTGCCGCAAGGATATGGGGGCAGTTCTGGGAATGTAATCGATAATGTTGTGAAGAGACTATTATGTTGTGAGAAATAAGTCAGTCGGAGAAGGACAGGTACCATGTGATCTCACTTGTGTGTGGAGTCGGAAGAGCTGAGTGAACGATCAAAGTAAACAGACTCGTAGATGTAGAGGAAAAACAGCGTTGCTAGTTGGGAGCGGGGTGGGGATGGGGGGAAGGGGAAGGGATTAGACAGCATAAATAGACAACTACAATGATTGCCACAGGGATATGAAACACAGTTCCGGGAATATAATAAAGTTGTAAAAGTTTTGTGGCGTGTCAGATAGTCACATGTCTTGTTAGGGAGACCACTTCATGGATGGAATAGAGGCTTGATGACTGCACTGTACACCTGAAGCTGATGTTGTATAGTATTGTATGCCAACTGCAACTGAATATGTGGATGGTCACGGGATGTGGAGTATACTGTGGAGGGGAGTCAGGGGAGTTGTGATGGATATGTATGATATGGGGGGGGGAATGGGGTGGCGAACTGGGGGAGGGGGGTTTTCACTTTGGGGGGTAAAGAGTATAACTATTGCATTGTGTTGTACACCTGAAACTAATAAAAAAAGAAAAAAAAAAGGATCATCAAGCCATGAAAATATCATGTCTTCCACCTACAAATTTAGTGCCTTTTCCATTTTAAGTAAACACTTAATGTACTGGGACCATAACTTTGGCAGTTTGAGGTGCGACAGTAAAACCAGCACAAATTTCTTTTTTTTTTCACGGTTTCACAGATAGAAGATTCGTTCTTACTGTAGATTTAGCAACCTCAGAATATGATGTTGTTTTTTTCCTTAGTATATCTAGAACTTTTACCTTTTCACGTAAAAAAAAACACTTTATGACTTCTCTTTGGCATGTCTGAATTGCTTGCATCACTACTTTTGTGCTTTGTGCCATGATTAAGTAAAATAAGGGTGACTTGAACACAAGCCCTGCGATAGTGCTATGGTCACCGGGTTCCACATACTGTGTGGCTGTGCTAGACAAAGAGAAGGTTCCCGTCTTCAGCAGGATGAAGCGGGACAGTGGGAGATTTCATCATGCTACTCAGGACACTGTGCAACTTCAAACTTGTGACTTGTTTATTTCTGAAATTTTTCATTTAATATTTTTGGACCGCAGTTGACCATGGGTGACTGAAACCGTGGAAAGCAAGACTGCAGATAAGGGGGTGAAACTACTGTAATTCACTAAAATCAGGTAGATTGACTATCTTTGATCTCTTGGAGTTTTTATATTTTTTTACAATTTTTATTATTGTGTTTGCCAGATTTACTTTTCTGTCTTTTCTTCACTTTCTAAATGCCAATTGAGGGGTACAAACAGGGATGCTGCAGGGATTCTGAGGAAGGAGCCTTTATTTACTGGGATGTTTGTGGAAAAAGTGAGATTATCTATATCTTGAAGTATAAATAGGACCTAGTTAAGCAGAAAGGTGTGAAGAGGCATTGTAGGCAAATAGAAAGGCATCAGGAAACTATATATGCGATGTTTAAAAGTAGATCATTTTGATTAGAGAGGGTTTGTGTTTGGCAAGAAGTCTTTACTTAAAGAGGTAATTAGGGGTCAGATTATAAAAACCCTTGACTACTTGGAAGGGATTTGAATTTTGTTCCGTAGGCTATCCTCTTTTAATTGGGGTGAATGCTCTTGTGAGGGCATGGCTCTTTGGGATATGCAAGTCCAAGAATAAACATGACACATCTTCCAGGAACATCACTTTTTAGAAGATTCAGAGAGATAATTTTTTTATATGAAGATAGATTTATGGAATAGAAAATACAATTCACATGTAATTTTAAGATTTTAAAATTTAAGATAAAATCCTAATAAGATTCTAAAGGAATTTTGTGCTTATATCAAGCCATTTTATCCAGAACCTATAAGGATTATCCTGAGTTGTTATACTCCTTTAATGGATAAGTTTGAACGACACAAGTCAAAGTAGTATGCAGCCATTGTAAATTTATTTTAGAAAGATTGAGGGGAGAGTGGCATAAAACTAAGGGGCCAGGCAGGAGACTGTTGAGATAATTTTAAGACTCGGGTTAAAGGCAGTCCTTGGTAGTTTTTTGGCAGTAGAAATGGGAAGGAAGCTTATCAAATTAAGACTTTTCTAAAGAATATTGTGTTGGATTTAGTTGCTTAAGATACAGGAGGGATGGTTTATAAAGTTAACTATAAAGCCATAGCTGCCTCCTGGGTTTTAAGCTATGACTGGGAAACATGGTAACGCCATTAACGGATATAATGAAGTAAGGAGACTATCCAGTGGAATAAGGTAATAAGGGAGGAAGAACCAGCAGAGACAGAAAGACGTTGATGAATTTATCTGATGTATTGAATTTGAGGAGACCATAGGATATCCAAAAGAGAAATGGCAAGTAGGAAATGTAAGAAGAGAAACTGGAGAGAGACCTGGGAATAATACGTAGAGGTGGGAACTTTATTCATGGAAAATAAATGAGTTTATGAGAGTAGATTGAGTTTCTGAAGGTAGGAGTAAAAGAGATGATTGCAGATTGTGCATTGGCCCGCAATACTAAATACTAGGAAGGAATAGGGCTATAAAGATGGATTCAGGGGCCGGCCAAGTGGCACGGTGGTTAAGAGCTGGCTTGGGAAGCCAGCGGCCCCGGTTCAGGTCCCACATATGAGGGCCAGTGACACTGCCCTCAAAATAAAAAAGAAAAAGAAAAAAGAAAAAGATGGATTCAGGTTAGGGATAATCCTTGGAAAGTGTAGTAGTATCGTAAGATCAAAATGAAAGTTAAGTTTGAAAAAATAATAGTTATTCGTAAATGGTATAGAGATCAAAAGGTATGTGGACTGAGAAAGGGCCTTTAGATTCCACAGTTGTGAGTTAGTGGTGAAATAAGAGCACTTTTGGCAAAGTAGTGAGGATAGGACACAATTTTGTGCACCATAAAGAAAAAATCCTGTCTCTTTCACTACTACAGTTATCTCTCAATTTGAGCTTTATATGCAGAAAAAACTTTAGTACTCTTAAAAAGATCAAAATGAAACATTGTAAAAAATTGCAAAACAAATAGAGGCAACAGTTGGTATGTTAAATGCATTGTTTTGCACTTGAAAGCTTCCAGTTTTTTGATTTTTTTTTTTTTTTTTTTTTTTTTGTAAAAAAAGCTATTTGGTCTTATGGCTCTAAAAAATCAATTTTGACAGTTTGGTTGTAGTTCTGAAAACTAAAACTTGTTCTTGCTTATATTCTTTTGTGCTTTTTCAAAACAAAATATTTATGTAGGATCCATGATATATACTTATATATATCATATTTTTTATATATGTCTCACACACACACACACACACACACACATTGGGTAATTTGAAACACATAATACTAAATATTTATTGACTGGTGAGTCACTACATTACTTGGGCACTATATCCTTTAAAAACTGGATTTAATACAAAGTTTTATTTCTCTTTGGTAGTTTCTTTTAAAAACTTATTTAAAAATAAGTACTGGCAAGTGATATTATGGCCAAAAGATTTACATCTAATAATCCTTGAGGATTTAGGTTAAAATTATTTAAATTAGAAATAACATAATCACACTTCCATTGGATGTGAATAAAAACTACAAAAATTTAAATTTTTATAATTTAGGGGACCTTTTATTAAAAAGTCTTTATTATATTTGGAAACATACACTTCTCTTAGGCTGTTTAACATTCAGTCACTTGTTATGGTTTTTAGTTTTATTTGAAAACCTACACGTCAGCATTAGACTCACACCATGGCCAGGAGAATAAATTATTAAACTTTTAACTTGATATAACAAATACATTTATTCTTATTATAATTCTTTTTTATTTTATTTTATTTTAATTTTTATTGGGAAATTGGGAGAGGGAACAGTGTTGGGGAATTGGGGTGGGGGGGACCAGCCAAGTTGTTGTTCGTCAGTCTTAGTTGTGGAGGGTGCCAGTAGCCATCTCGCTGCCCATCAGCAGCTTGTGGCCTCTAAGCTCAAGATGCCATGTTAAAATCTTAGTTGCAGGTGGGCGTCGCCACCATCCCATGGGGGAGTCAAACCAGCTGCCTTATTCTTAAGAGTGCACACTCTATCCACTGAGCCATCTGGGCGGCAGCTCAGCTCAAGATGCCGAGTTCAGTCTTAGTTGCGGATGGGCATAGCCACCATCCCATGCAGGAGTCGAACAAGCAGCCTTGTTGTTTAGAGCACATGCTCTATCCACTAGTCATCCGGGTGGCACCTCAGCTCAAGGTGCCGAGTTCATTCTTAGTTGTTGGCGGGTGTAGCCCAACATCGAACAGGCAGTCTTGTTGTTAGGAGCACGTGCTCTCACCAGCTGAGCCATCCTGCCACCTTTTGGTAGCTTGGGGTCAGCGTCACTGGACCATGCGGCAATCGAATGAGCCACCCTGTTGCTCAGAGCTTGTGCTCTTAAGCTAACTATTAGACAACTGAGCCATTCGGCCGGCCCTCTTATTATATTCTGATAATATCCCTTTAAAATGGTTCGTTTTCATATTATTAAGTGTTAAAATATATAAAATGAATACAATATAGGTAAGTTAAAAAAATATGTGTTAAGGTACAGAGATACCTGATCTGAAAGTCAGTATGACTTGGTAATCAGAATCTACTGCATTTATTTAAGTAAACCTATTTCAATACAGTATTTCATCCTGCTTCATTTGGCTTCATAAATAAAGCATACCAAACATTTGTTCCAAATTATGTTGTAGCAAAATGAAGTATCAGTTTAAAATTCATGTTATAGATTTTCACATCATGAACTGAATTTTATTTTGCAATCAACAATATTACAGCATTTAAGAACTGTACAGTTATCAGTCGTTTATATTCAAGTTTAGAGTTTAGCAATTAGCTTCCGTGATGACTTTTAAAATAAAAGTCTCTTTGTAAGATTTTTATTTTAAAAAGTTGCTTAAATGGGTCGGCCAAGTGGTGTGTTAGTTAAGAGCTGGCTTGGGATGTCAGCCCTGAGCAGCAGGGCCCTGGTTCAGATCCCACATATGAGGGCCAGTGACGCTGCCCTCTATAGCTAATATGGTGATGGAGGTGGGCTGCTGTGAGTCACCGGCGATGGCGTAGCTGCAGCCCCTGCTGTAGTGGGCTGCCATGGGCTACAATGAGTGTCCGACAGCCAATGTGAACAGCCAAGAGCCACTGTGAGTGGCCGTCCAGAGGCCAGCGACCAATCTGCCTCACCCAGGAAGAGCTCAATGATGATACCAACATGGGCCAGTGAAGCGACGTCCTCCACAACTAGACTGAAGAACAAAATACAGCAACTTGTCTGTTCCCCTTCCCCGGTTCCCCAGTGCTGTTCCCCTCCCCCATGTAAAAAAAAATATATCTTTAAAAAAAAAAAGTTGCTTAAAAATGCACCCATTGATTAAAATTTAGATTGTGACCATCTAAAATTTGATCGAGAAAGATAAATGGTATTCTTTTAGGAGATGTGATGATATGTTTAATTTTAACTTGACAAGAATCTGTTTCTGAAACCTTCTGTTAGGGATTTAATACCAGATTATTAAACCACAGTAACTTGGGATGATTTTAATGTTCAGTTTATTGGCTTTTTAATTTGCCAGTTCATTCAGAGCTTTCTGAATTTGTTGGATGGATCAACATTTTGGTTGATTTAATAGAGTGTAACTTTCCGTTTTGAGACTTCCAACATATTCCTCTTCTTTCTGGCTTAGTTTTCACTTTTGGCTTGTTATATTTACCATTTAGGTTGTTTTCCCCACACACATCGTGCCACCACCAGCCTCCTAAAGAAGATAGATATACAATTTAATGGATACAAACTCATATATGTAGTTGCTCTTAATTATATTTCTTCATGAGTGTCTTCATTTCTTATAAATATGACAGTGTTGTGTACACATATCTTAATTTTAGATTATCTGTACACATCTCATATACCCCACCAAAAATAAAATATCTGAGAAAGGTTAGAAGAAAAATATCTAGTTGAACTAGAATCAAATTAACACTTATGTTAAGAGATTTTTACCTATAGAGAAAATGTTCATTTGGGATTCAGGTTTTAAAGAGTTGATAATGTAGATATTAGCTAATACTTTGGCAAGATAGTTTGAAGTTAGGAAAGCAAAGTATTCGTATTTGGAAAACAATACCTGAAAAACTTTCTGGACAGTTGAAGTGTCCTTTTGCTTTGTGATCCCAAGTAGAAAACACCAAATCTTTGTGTTCTGGAAATGCATTGGGGACATTGCCGGTAATCTCAACTAGGTGTAGCGTATAGTTGGTTTCATGATTTCCCAAGTGAAAAGAATAGTCAACATAATGCTTGGTGTCTTTCCAGTCTTCTAGCTCAATTCGTAAAATGTAATCAGATTGCTTTACTATGGAGTATATCTTCTCTAGACCCAACCAAAATTCTCCTGAAAGAAAAGTTATAAAAATCTGTGGATTGTTCACTGCAGATTAGGTACTGACAGTTTTTTTCTTCTTCCTTTTAACACAGTTTTTATTAGTTGAAGTAAATGAGTTGTTTTGGTTCAAATGCCTTGGTTATTTTAGAGTCTCTCAAAATATTTCTTTGAAAACAATTTTATTGAAGATAGTTAAGTACAAAAAAATGTTAAAACATATTAATAGACCTCCCTAAATCTGATTATCCTTTCTAAAATGGATATTATGAGACATATTTCATGGATGAAACATATCAGGCTATTATAGATATTTTTAGGTTTGGTCATAAGTAAAATATTATCTCACCCCTAGATCCTTATATGTACTAGCTTTACTATTAGCTATTTATTAGCACCCATATACTATCAAGAGATTTGTTCAGAATTTCCAGAGACCTGGATAATAATAATGTTAATTTCCTCAAATATAGTCTTGGCCTTTGATATTTGCTTGATATATATCTGTCTTTGTAGATAAAGGATAGAATAATTTTTAAAAACATTTAAAATTAAAAAGCATAATTCTTCACACCTTTTCTCTATAATTTTGAAAATTATTTTTATTTGCAATTAAAAACATAACATAAATACAAATAGATCTGTTTTTAATTATCACAGCTCTTTTTATTAAAGTATTTAAAGAAAAAAGTCAAAATTTTCTTATTGATTTTGAATTCGTAGGAGACTTCATTTTAAGGATTGCAAGCATAATTGGCTTATTTTGTTTTTTTAGATCTCAAATACAGTTTATTGGGACAGCTGACAAAACAGGCCAAACACTAAGATTACCACCAGCAATGTTCCATCAATAGATTTTCATTTTGCTTATGAATAGAAACCAGGAAGTAAGGAAGTTGGCTTTTTCAACTCCAAGCATATAAATAATCAGCACCAATGGGGAAGTGGGGGCAGGGAATTGCATACTTGGAAACAGAAATTTGGTACCCTGACTACCTATGTGCTTCCAAAACGTTATTTTAAGAAAATCTAAGTTTAAAGACTTTAACAGAGTCTCTTATATTCATGCATAGACTTTTGAATACATTATAAATGGCTGACTTTCTTACAGAAATAAACGTGCTCTGGACTTAAGTGTCATTCTTCTATTTTTTGTTTACACTCTTAGAAGTAGATTTGGAGCTACAAAACATATCTTTGTTATATCTTTTAGTTAGGGATTATAACTAATATATAGTTATAATATATATTTTAGGGATTATAACTGAATATATCTTTTAGTTATGGATTATTTAACTGGTAGTTTGAATACAAAAATTTTTAAATGGTCAAATAGTATGGTTTAAAATTTTGATATAATGATGTTTTCCACTTCATAAATGAGCATTTGTACATCATTAATGGATTTTTATAATGTGCTTTTGGAATTAAGCCTACTATTTTTATTTTGCTTATTTTATTTTTTATCTTATTTTGTGGTCAAGTATAATTTGCTTTGCGCTAATTTATTTTAAACCCCATAATTCATAGTATATATTTATCATATTAAAATAATTGAAATCTAATGTTTTGTATGGTACATCTGACAGCTTTGTCTCTTCCAACCTCCGAATAATTGATATATAAAATGTTAATAAGTAGAGTGACCAGTGATAAAGATGGTTTACTTCATAGCTCATTCTTAGCTTTTACCGTGTATCAAAGCACATTGCACTTAATCAAAATTGTCTCTGATATAATTGTGATAATTAGAAGCCATCAAATTAAATTGAGATAAGTATACTTAAGAACAGACATGTAATTATGAATAGTATAATTCAAATAAAGACACTGTGATGAGTAATTACAAATATGTAATTATTTGTCAATAAGTTCTATGAAGGCCAGGACTGTTCCTCATTCATTTGTTGCATTTATAATGCCAGTCCATGATAGGTTTTCAATAAATACTTTTAATAAGTGAATGAATGAAGTGACCTTACCATCAAGACTCCCAAAACCATATTTGTAGTTTTCCCAAGTTTCATTGAAGTTTTGTGATCCGTCCATTCGGTGTTGAATTAATGTCCATGAATTACCTGAATTTAATGAATGAAAGTGTATTTTTAATAGATTGATGCTGACAGATGTAACAAAATACTGTTATTTGGTTTGGTTTTAATTGGTGGCTGTGTAACATAGGTATTAATGTTGTTATGGTAATGACATTTTATTATTTATTATGGTCCCAAGAAATTAAGTGAAGGGCAAGTAATGAATTTGTCTTAACTTATATATAGTAGTCATTTCAGTTTGCTTTATGGAAAAAGATGGAGAATATTGAATAAATGCATGATTGAATACATGAAAAAAACAAATTAAAGTACTAGATCTACATAACTACTCATGTTATATATATTTAATTATATATTCAGAACAAAGATAACAGAATTAGTTTTATTAGGTAGTGAGTAACCCGAGTCAACTACTGTCCATTTTTTCCATAGTCTAGTTTTACCTGATTTAACATCACAGTAGACATTAAAAACTTGAGAGTTGATGGGTTTAATGGAGTAGATGCCACTTGTATGTTCCCCTTTGTTATAAATGGTGGTACAATCAGCTGGAATGTCTAGAATCAACAAAGTGTTATTACATAAGATATAGTAATAAGAATGGTATCTGTAGAGCTTGAGATTTTACTTGACATTTTATAGAATTATGGTGACTCTATAGCTTTTAGCCTTTTTTCAGTAACTATAAACATATTACTGAAAAAAGTACATTATGCCAACACATTTTTATTAGATAGAATGTTATGTAAAGAATATCAAAATAGTTATTACCAAACTGATTTCTTTTTAAGAGAAGTGACAAAATGAGAATTTTAAGCACATTGTATTTGCTAGATACAGGGAGAATATAAATAAAATACCACATATGAGACATTAATATAATGTTTAGCTCGTAGATGGTAGTCACATATATATGTGGAAAAACATATGTGGGGAAAATTAATAGAGATCTTTTTTTCTGTGTGAATTACGTAAAAAAAATAAAAGTATTTTGAAAGTGTATCATTTTGTTGAAGTTTGGTTGGTTCCCTATCTTTGTTTTCCTTATGAAAATTTTCAAGCAAACAGGTAAGTGGAAAGAAGTATTGAAGAGAATACCATAATCTTTCAATTCATGTTCAACAATTATTAACATTTTGCCATATTTGCTTTATAAAAACACATATACACAGTATGTATTTTGCTGTGCTATTTGAAAGCAGTTTGCAAACATCATGACCCTTATCCCCTTAGATATTTCAGCATACGTCTTAAACATAAGATTATTCTCTTATCTGAGTGCAATACCATTATTACATCTAAGGAAAATAAAAATAATTTCATATCGTCTGACATCAAGTCTGTATTCATATATCCCTGATTATCTTAAGAATGTGTTTATAGGGTTAAAACACCAGAGTCCAATTTAGGTTGACATACTGCGTTTGGTGGATTTGTCTCCTTACTGTCTTTTAGTCTAGAACAGGCCCTGAGGATAGGGATTCTTTTTTGATGGAAATGTCAAAGGTAGAAGAAGAATTTGATAATAGATTCAAGAAGGAAACCAAATTATCTTACCATCATGTTCTACATTTTTTTTTTTCTTTAAATGAAGAGAGGGAGTAGTTCTTGGTGCTCTTGATTTAGAAGAAAGAGAATTTTCTGTGGATTCTTGAATACCAGTTCTTCTTAGCTGATGAAAGAATATAAATCTACTTTTTAAAATGGTACTGACTATACAATTAGGGGAATCTGGGTGAGGATATTAAAAGTACAACTTTTCTGCATCTGTTAGTTCATAACATGTTATTGCTTTTGATGTTAAGAAGGATAAACAAAGTGATATAGGTTGCAAAGATGACTTCTCAAAATATTTAATCAGGCAAATTATTTAATACGTTTAAAAAAATAGAGAGCAAGGTAAAGAAATAGGAATTGGTTAAAAAATATGAAGACCAAAAGCAGAGACTTCTAAGTTTAAATATTTTAATATGTTCTATTTCTATGAATAGAATATATATTGTATTCAGTAGCACAGGCAGATTTTAAATTTAATAATTCTCAGTTGTACGGCTGTTTCTCAGACCTGCCATAAAGACATAGCACATAATTTGAACAAGGCTGTTTTCTTGATAGTTTTGACATGTAAACGTATCTGTAAAGATAACAAATTGGCAGGTTTATTTGCTTACTTTCATTATGTTCAATGTTTTATTGTCGTTAGTTTAGCAATAACAATTTATTTTTGTTTAAAGTGTGCTAGGTTTGCAATTTATTGGCTGATAGCTTTTCTTATTGATGGTCTGAGAAAAGCGGAGTATGTATGTAATATCTTGTGTTATTAGTATTCGTTTTTGATGTCAGCATAAATGGCATTTCCCAGGACCTAATTCATAAGGATCTGTTGTAAAGTTCACTTACTTGGTATTAGTCTTTTCTACTGAATAACTATGTGATCTTAAAGTCACTTAACTTTTTAGAGTTTTGGTTTCTTCATTTAAACTTGAGGAAGTTGAATCAGATGGTCTAAGGCTTCTTCCAACTCAGAAATTCATTGTTTGAATTCTTCATACATTTTATTATTAGATGTATATTTTATAATAATGACATTTTACGTTTGTGAGAAGGTTTCGTTTAATCATAATAAAAGATACAGGAAAAAGAATTTAGAAAAATAACATAAAATAAGAAAGAAATTATAGAAATCAAAACTAGTTGGCAAGAAAATCTTTGTGGACAATTAGAAAAAATAATTTATTAAAGTATGATTCATAAATTAGCAAAAATAACCTACTAAAATTATGAGTCACGAAATTACTGAAACATAATTGATGTGTTTGTTTAATGGGAATTGGTAATAAAATTTGTTTTATAATTCTTGACAACTATATGTTTTACCAGTTTCTCCAAGTCTGTTATTTTTGGAATTCTCTTGAATGATTGTTTAATAGTATTTATTGCTAATTAATATTTTTGAACTGTGGTACTATATATTGGAATGCTTAGATTCTGACAGCCCAAATTTAAAAGGTATCTGCCTCACCTAACCAGTTGTTTACATTGTAGATTAATTATATTGTTGGGAATTAAACTTTAATCGTCAGGTACTCAGTTTCTAATAATAAGCATAATAATAGTCATATCAAGTTTTTATTGACTTCTTTGTGCTGAATATGACATTACCTTAATTCAGCATATATTTGTTGTCTGTTATGTGTCATACAGTGTGCTATAAGCTGGGGGGCAGAAGCAATTTAAAAATGGAAGAAAATCCCAGTACTCATGGCACTTACATACTAGTGCAGGGACAAATGAGATAAATAACTAAAGTATATATTATGTTAAACAGAAGTAAGTGCTAAGGAAAAAAAGAAAGTGATGAAGGAGGTAGCAGGTTTCAAGGGTAGGAAGTAGGGGATTTTAATTTCTAAGTGACCTGGGAAGGCTTCATTGAGACTTCTATATTTGAGAAAGACCTAAAGGAAATGAGAGTGGGCCATGCAGAACCAAACAGAAGAACATTCCAGACAGAAGGAATAACAAGGGATAAGGCCTTGAGCTGGCAGCATGTTTAATGTTTTTGAGTTACAGTGAAGAGGCCAGTATATCTGGAGTAGAGGAAAGGAAGTCAGTCAGTGAGATAAAAAATGGTCATTGGGGTCTTACAGGCTAGCATGAGTGAAATGGGTGGGTGGTAGTCTTTGTGGTGTTCTGAACAGGGAGATGTGATCTAATTTAAATTTTAATAGAATTACCTTAGCTACTGTATTGAGGATATGCTTTACATGAATTAATTATTTTTTTCTCACCAAAATACTATAAGATAGGTTCTTATTATAATATTCATAATGTAAGTGGGGAAACTGAGAGACAGAGGGGTTAAGTAATTTATTCAAGGTCACTCAGAAGTTTTAGAGTCAAGATTCAAACCCGGGTAAGTTTATTAGCTTTCAGTCTTGCAATCACGTAACAATCATGCTAATACAATCTACCCACTGTTCAACTCAATTGGAATTATTTAACATTTTAGAGTTCAATGTTGTCATAAACCTACATTTTATGTAAAAGTTTGAATATACCATTAAAATATTGACTTACCTGATTTTCTATTTCTTTTATTTGACTGTGCTGTTGGTTTAATTGTCTATATTGTTCTTCCACGGTCTGGAGAAGGTCTTTGATACTATTGTCTTGCTGTTCTACAAAAGTCTGGCCATAGGTTGTAGGTTGGTTAGAAGTTTCTTCTTTCATTTTTGTTAAATTAGACTTTTTATTTTTTATAGCACTATCACAATCTAATTTTTAAAACTAATAATGGATTAGAAAAATGAATATTGTTAATCATTTTCTCTTGTATGTTTCTTTCAAATAGTACATGCTTTTGTTTTTATGTTTCTCTTAAAAAATATACTGTCTCTAAAATCTGTTTTTCTGAACTTTAAACTATTTCATTTAAATGGGAAAAAAAACACCCCAGTATTTTAATAAGAATAAATCTTTACCATTTACTGCATTACTTTTATCCATTTTAAACATGGAAGAATAGTTTGTTTTGTTTTTTTAAGAGGGCAGTGTCACTGGCCCTCATATGTGGGATCCAAACCGGGGCCACTGGCATCCCAAGCCAGCTCTTAACCCCATGCTACTCGGCCGGCCTCGTGGGAGAATAGTTTTAAGTTATATTCTTTTAACTTTTTACTTGCCTCTAGTAATTTGCAGCACTGTTCTAAATTATTATTTAACTGATTTGTAATTTTCATCTGAACTCTAAAGTTTAGTTTATAATGTTAGGAAACAAAAACCAACATAAAATTATAATAGAAAGTTTTATTTCCAACTGTTTTTTTTTCTTGAAAAAATATAGTATTTCAACAGTGCAATAAAGTATTTAAAGTAACATGTCTTAAAATATATTTTTAAAATATCCATATTGCCAAAAATAAAAAGATCTACATTGCAAACATAATCACTAACCCTTTTGACTTCTACTTACCTTAAGTGAAATTACTTCTGGGTGTTCCTGAATTTCAGGTTGAGTTTTAATTAAATTGGTTAATTGCTCCTCCAAATATCTCACTTTTTGTTGAAGTAGAATTTTTTCTTCTAGGAGGCTTTCAAGTTTTGAGTTGAGTTCAAGTGACATATTTTTCATTTCTTCATTTTTGACTTGCAGTTTAGATGTGGTTCTTCTAAGTTCCTTTTCTTCTTCTTTAATTTCATTGGTTTGCTGTGATAGGTCATAAAAAGACTGATCAAATATGTTGAGTTTTTGAAATATATCATTAATTTGGCCTTTAGTCTTATGGACAAAGTCTTTAAGACCATGTCCTAACTGAAGAAGGCCATTGGCTAAAATTTTTACATCTTCTAACATAGCAAATCTTGATTTTGGCTCTGGAGATATAGAATCAAATGATGAATTGTCTTGATCAATTCTGGAAGCAATAACTAAAGGAACAATAAAAAGAAAGAGCTTAATTATATACATTTTTATCTTAATTATTCAATTTCAGACAATTTGGGGCAAGCAAACCTGCAAGCAAACCTAGATTTCTAAACTCTATATATACCAGTATTTGCCAACAGTAAGGTTGGCAGGTGAATATAGTTAATCATTAAGCTTTGTAAACTTGTACGAATGTAACCTTCCACATTGAGTTAGAGCAACGCTAAATGAAATCAAAGAAATGAGCAAGTAACTTAATAGGTCATTCTAAATTGTTATATCTAATTTTGCTGTCAGTTACACTTTCAGTGTTATGAGAGCTATCTGTTTTTAAAAGCTCATCTTAATTTGTCATCATTTTTAAACAGATTTAAAAGTAAATACCAAGCTCTCTTAACTGGTAAATTCATCATTAAAGCTCAGGAAAAATTAATGAATTAAGTATACATTTCCCAAATTGTATTTGGAGAAACAGTGGAAACAGCGCCCCATCCCTAAAAATGCCTTTTCTGTGAAGTCTTCCTCCTTGTGAGGTATTAATGAATCTCAGTGCTGCAGTCCCGTGGTTCTCTGTATAAACTAATGTAGGATTGTATATTCCTTGTTATTTGTTAGCATGTATTGTTGCTTCAGATAATCTATCTTAACCATATTTGTATATTGTCACAAAGGCATTTCACCCCTTTTCTCCATTATATTCTAGCCTCTTTTCCATGTCCCCACGGAAAGACCAGTAGATTATGTGTTTTTTTAAGGTCAAACCAGAATTAGATACTTCCAGTGTCAGAAACCATTTGCCCATTATAAATTTTTCTGAAGTTTGTGAGCTTGATAACAATTTTAATAATATAAATTTAACCAAACCAAAAAACTAATAGTATGTTTAAAAATAAATGTTCCACTGTGCTTCGTTTAATTTAGTGTAAAAGGAAAAGTACTAAATATTCCAGTTAAATTATAAATGATTATCCTTCTTGAGTATTTATATTAACTTTTTGAGAAGCTAATAAAAAAAATCCTTAAAAGAGTCCGTTATCTTGGCAAATTAGTGAAATTGTTAAGAGTGTGGGCTCTGGAATTAGACTGTGGTCTGGGTCCAAAAGCCAGCTTTAGCTGTCTGGCCTTGGACAAGTTACTTAATCTTCCCATACCTCAGGACTCCTCATCTGTAAGCTGAGGAAGTTACATATAAAGCACCTACTTAATAGGGTTATGAGAATTAAAAGAATATGTGCAAAGAATTTAGGACAGTGTATGGCAAATAGGAAGTACTCAAAATGTTAGTTATCATATCACATGAAACAATCTTTTAACCTGTGTGTGTCTGTAAAATCAGCCCTACCTGAAATAAATTTTTCATCAAGTTAATAACTTTTCTGTAAAGGGAAAAGCTCTAATATATTGAAGTTCAGTTTAAATTGTAACTTGTCAAAACTTTACAAAATAAGCCATTTCTAAATTTCTACTCTTAGAAATGCCTCTTCCTGATATAGAGTCCCTTTCTTTTAATGATTTAGGATTGAGGACTTTTGGATATATATTTACAATATAGGTATATACCTTAGTGGTTAAGAGTATAATTATGGAGAGAAACTGGCTGAATTGGAATCCTGGCTCTGCTGTTCTTCAGCTGTGTAACTCTTGGTCAAATTACTTGGCTTTTCGGTAGTTCTATTTTCTTGTCTGTCAAGTGAAGATAATACCTACTTTATTAGGTTGTATAAAGATTAAAGATTAATATTTTAAAGCACTTAGAACACTACCTGGTATAGTAAACACTACACAGTATTGTATATTTGCAATTAGAAACAACCAATGCACTTATGTGCATACTGTAATATTTTATCGGTGAATATTATTTGATCTCATGTTAAGATGATATTAGTTGGAAAATTTTGCTAGAATCTAGGTTTCCTGAGTTTTGCTCTGTTAGACCTTAGTAGGTACAAAGAGTTATTTATGTCTTTTATTTAGCTTGTGTATGCTTTGTCTAATACGTAATCATATAAATATTTCTGTTAAGAGAAATAAAGAATGCAAGTAAATAAAACTATACAAATACTTCCACTAATGAGAAGAAAAACAAAAATAATTTTCCTTATACTTTATTTTTATCTTATCCTTACCAGTGGTATTTATTAGGGATAAATATGTAAAAGCATATGTTGAACTAGTGAAAAAATTTGAATTTTTTCCCTCTGATCATGAAAGGCATATTCAAAACTTCTCTTCACTGAACCGTCTTTTCTGGTTTAACACTGACCCTGGTATTTTATTTACTTGCTAGTTTGAGGGGGCATTGAGATGGGCCAACTTTTTGTCTCTATTGTATTATAAGCTGTTCATTAGCAAAATCTATATCTGTTTTTGATTTATATCCCTTACAGCACTTTAGTGCAATGCCTTACAAGTTGGAGAAACAAAAAAATATTTATTGAATGAATAGAAGAATGGTAAAGTTAACGTGGGAATTTTCCAAACACATAGTTTATATATGGTAGATGCTCACCCCTTTGTGATATGGGAGGTTCTTTTTAGAGAAAGGAATTTGAAAAGCAGCCCTTTCCAGTGCATGAAAGTAAACTGACACTAATATCAAAGAGACTGGGTGAAGAAATTTTCTTCCATTTTGGTTATTGTACTAGAATATTAACATTTTTTGCACAATTTATACAATTCCTCACTTGAAACACTAACAGAGTGGAGGGAAGCGTCACATATTCTTGGTTTATAGTATATTGGGAAGAAATATCTGGGTGATATGATTTTTCTAGTTTTACATGTTATTGAATATAATTAAATACTTTACCTAATTACAAGCAATGCAAGAGTGTCAACATGGGAAATGTAATGAAAGTAAATGGTTTTACGTCTACCTTTCGATGTCTGCTGTCTGAGTACACATTGTTAAAGGTAGAATCTAATCTTTGTTTGAAGTTGTGCCTATTTAAATAGAACCCTGCTCAAATATAACCAATGGTGTTTAAAAATTAAAAATTTTTATGCCAAAGAAAATAAGAAATTAAGCAAAATTAGGCCCTAATCTAAGGAAGCTTAGTTTTTAAGAAATAATATACAAAAATTTTTAGTTATAGAGAAGTTTAAGACATTTAGGGGCCTTGTTTGAATTTCAAGCAAAGCAAAGTCCCTTATCCTCCCCCAGGTTGTGCAACAGTATTTTTCTAATGCATTATTTGTCTTCCTCCTAGTACCTGCTCTGTAGAGGCTTTCAAATTTGTCTTTTATGATTTTGTAGCTTAGGCTCAGAAATGCCTCCCTCACCTATAAAATATGGGCTTTTTAAAGCTTTTCTAACACTTTTATGGTTTTGTTTTTATTATTTAAACCTCTGATTAATCTGGAATTTATTTTGAGAAGTGGCTAAAATTTGAATTCAGCTTTACCCCCTAAGGGCAAACTGGCTGTCTCAACACTTCATTAACCTACCATGGCTCTGCTGATTTAAATTTCCTCTGAAGGAGTATTATAAATGCAAGGTAAATACTTGATAGGGCTAAGTGGGAATGTATTCATGGAGTTAGTCAAATGGAAAGAATCTGGATTCAGTTGCGTCTTTCACCTTCAGAGACAAGTTGAATTTAAAAGTGTTACGTAAATTGGAAAGCAAGCATAGTTTATACATGATGTTAAATTAATTCCCATTTAATCTGGAATCCAAACTCCCAGAAGTGTTAACTAAATTTTTGTGTGCATTCTGTACTATTCATTCATTCATTGATTCATTCATTCATTCAATATGAAGCACTGTTTTAGGCCTCATTGGAGATATAGCAGTTAACTAGATAGCTAAGGTCCTTGCTGTCATGGAGTTTGGGCTCTATTAAAGGAGACATATAAGCAATACATAAATGAATGAGATAATTTAGGATTATCCCTGGAAGATTGTTTAGGAGTTGTAAATGAAATAACAGAGTGATGTGATGGCGGGGGGAGGGAAAGATAAGGCTTTCTGAGACTTGAGAGACAGACAGAGGCCAGCCATGTTCATGTCCTCAAAGCTAAGACAGTAGTAATCCCAATGCAGAGATTCCGCGGGGTGGAGGAAAGCATGATGTGTTTTGCTTTTCTGTGTATTTTGTGTGTCTACCCTACTTGTAAATTTCTCATTGAAATTTGTAGGTAGATTCTTTAGTCCGAAGTCCTCTGGTGGGCGCTAGTGACATTCTGTGTTCATAGCCCTTACACTCAATTATAATTGTTTATTGTGTGATTCTCCCTTTAGACCATGAGTTCTATGAAGTCAAGAACTTCAAGTCTTTTATTGCCATATTCTCAGTATCTAGCACATTGCATACTTAGTAAAGGTTACAGTGAGGAATTATAAACCTAATTAAAGGTTTGCTATGTGCTTTGGATCCTCTTCTCTCCCACCTTTTCAGGATTTTTATATTCTTGTTCTAGTATATAGAAACTCCGTGTCAAATGGGTTCTTTTCATTAGGATTTAAACTGAAACTTTTCTGACCTTAAAAATCTCCCCAAATCTCCATATTCTGTCTCCAGCTATTGCATTATTTTTTTCCCCTTCACAGCTACACTTATCACAATTCTACTTGTTTATTTCATTTTCTTACCACTTACATGCTCTTGATCCTATACTTTATCTGTTTTCAACCTGAAACTTATCAGTGACTTCCATGTTGCTAAATCCAAAAGCTTTCAATTCTTACCTCATTGGCCCCTAAGTAGCTTTTGACGCTTAAGTATTTAATTCTTATATTTTCTTCCCTTGGCTTCCATATCATTGCACACTCATGGTTTTCCTTCTACTTCTCTGTGAGTGCCTTCTCAGTCTTCTTTGCAGGCTCATCCTCCTCTAGCTGACTGCAGCATCTTGGAGTTCCCTAAGACTCCATTCTTGGAATAATACACATGGGTACCTAAGTGACATTTTAATTCTCTTACAGTTGATGTCCTTGAATGATTCTCAGCATGGGAAAAATGACATATAGGTGTAAGGTTGAAAAGTTTAATAAAAACCTTGTAGTCTTGAATTTGAAATGACAATATGAACTCAGGATGTATGTCATGTTAAAAGCATTTCCCCCTAATTTTTTCTACTTAAATGACCAGGAAACTATGAATAATCCACAATGAAAGACTAGATTGTGGCTTGGAAAAACATTTCTCATTCAAAGAACCACAGCTCCTTGGAAAAACAGCTAACTCCAGGTCTGGGAGAAACTGTACAAGAAGAACCCGGAGGGGCCAGCCGAGTGGCGCGTTGCTTGAGAGTTGGCTTGGGACGCCAGCTCTGAGTGGCAGAGCCCTGGTTTGGATCCCACATGATAGCCAGTGACGTTGTGCCCTCTACAGCTAAGATAGTGAACAACAGCTCTACCTGGAGCTGGGCTGGTGTGAGTCGCCGGAGGCGTAGCCTGCAGTGGGCTGCCATGAGCTACTGTGAGTGGCTGGCAGCCAGTGTGAGTGGCTGGCAGCCGGTGTGAGCTGCCAAGAGCTGCAGTAAGTGGCTTTCCAGTGTCCGGCAACTGATCTGCTTCACCCAGGAAGAGCGCGATGATCCCAATTCCAATATGGGCCAGTGAAGCGACGTCCTCCACAACTAGATTGAAGAACAAAAAGGACAGCAACTTATCTGTTCCCCTTCCCCAATTCCCCAATGCTGTTCCCCTCACCCAATTCCCCAATAAAATCTTTAAAAAAAAAAAAAAGAAGAACCTGGAATATCTTGTCATAACAGATAGCAGGAAGCCATCAGACTGTTAATGACTGACTCAAAAGGTCTTGTGAGCCAGTTTGAATTGCCTTTTTCATTTGCTAAAGATGGGACAATTTGAACACCAATAAAGATAATAACTGCAATGTATTGAAATCTGTTCGTATGTTTGTTCCATGAATTTATAAGTGATGTTAAAAAAGAGACTTAATTGATCCCTTTTAGGGGATTGTGATGCACCAACTGGTTATTTTGAAAACTGACAAGTAATGGGAAAGAATCAAGTATTTATTCATGCCTCTCTTATGATGGCTCACTGGCTAAGCAAATAGTAGAGGAGAAAAAGTGCTCTTCATAGAGATACTCCAGCTATTAAATAAAGAAGGAACGATAGAATAGTGCTTTTTGGCAACCCTTAGTGCTTAGTGAGTTAATGGATTTAAGGGAATTGATCACAATTGTCTACTAATTGCGCAAAAAGAGAAACAACAGCTGAACATTTTCCTCCTGATGGAAGGACACCACAGAATTTTTTAAGTGATCGTGCCAAAAAAATTCTAACCTAAGTATGACCATGGCTGTAGATCCAACTCTCACTTTACAGAAAACACAGAGAAACATGTTAAATGTTACTACAGGGATGTAATCAATACAATCTAGCCTGTGGAAGAATCTACATGAAAATAACCCAGTTTCTTCAAAAAATATATTGAAAAAGTACAAGATGAAAAGACTTCCCTACAGCCTACTAAGTACCTATCTCTTCTTCCCATAGACTCGTATAGCTTTTGCATACCTCTCAGAACACTACATTGTTTTGAATGGCCTGTTTATAGGCATTTCTGTACCAGTAGATCTTATGTTGTTCTTCAAGACCAGAGGATGGCTTCTTAATCTTCATTTATTTTCCTGGTTTGTAACACAGTGACATTTGGTGCACAGTCAATGAGTATCTCCTGTGCAGATTTAATTTGATAATTTCAATGGTTAGTCTGTCATTGTCATCTTTGATGTTTAGTTCTTTGATTAGGAATCATAACCTTTCCATATTTGCCTTTTGCACTTTTGACTGTTTTGAGTACAACTGACTTTTCCATTTCTGTAGTGACTTTCAGACTGTATACTTATTGTCATACACACTCATCCTCTCAAGATGGAAACTACTTTATTGCTTTATTGCTTTTTCTAATGTTAAAAATCATATGTATTCTCACTGTAAAAAAAAATCCAAACAAAAAAGTATAAAAAAGAAACTAGAGCCATCACTATTAATTACTACAAATATTTCAGAAATATCCTTTTATCCATTCTCCGCCCATCTCCCCAATTTCCATAAGTAGGGTAATGCCACTATGCATCCTGCTCTGGAACCTGCTTTTTTTTATCCAACATTCTGGGGATCTCTTTCTACATAAATAAATACTGCTGTACGTTGTTATTTGGGGGACTACATAGTATTCCTTATTGTTGTAATGTATCTTAATTAACTCATCTAGTACTGATAAGCATTATATTTCTTTTTAATTATTTGTAATTATTTCCTGTTATAAAAAATGTATTGAATTTCTTTGAACACACCCATTTGTGCATGTGTGCCGTTTTCTCTTAGACTAGAGGTGAATTTCTTAAGTCAAAGCATATGTTCGTTTAAAATTTATGTATTGCCCTACTGCTTTCCAGAAAAATTATACCTATTTCCATTGCCCTAGCAGTTGATTAGCAAGGTTTTATTATACTGAAAGTTTTGTTCATCAGCTTTCAGCAATAGTCTTCAAGTAAAGTAACTCTCATTCTTTTTTTTTTTTTTCTTTAGCTCTTTCTTTTGGTAAATTATTTCTCCTCTGTGTTGAATTATTTCTTGAATTATTTCTCCTCTGTATTGGCAGCAGGGACTATTAAAGTTGTGTAAAGTGCAAGATCATAAGCTGGACATGAAGACAGATGGAGAGTAATCTGTGATTGTCTCATAGTAACTACCTAATACTTTTATACCTACCATACTGTCATACATGTTTTTGAATAATAATGTGGAATAGTATACTTCTTAAATCCTTGATCACATTTGTACAAAAGCCACATTTATAAATGTCACCCTATTTTTATCTGCTTGGAGGAACTAAGATAATAATAGAACTGTCCTTTAATTTCTTAATAGTGTTTCAGTCCATACTCATTTATTTCCCAAATGATTTATTTCCCGAAGGCCACTTGTAGAGGAATGAACATGTGTTTGGAAGTTTGACTGATCTGTATTCTGATCTTGGTTGTATGTAATAATCACTTAACTTTTCTGGGCCTCAATTCATCTGCAAAATTGGGGTATATTTGATTGTTATCTGTTTGAATGATTCAGGAGCACATAAAACATTGTGAAAATACTTAACATAGTGGCCAACAAATATTAATAATTCAGCATTTGTTCACCTATCTCTTTTGTGGCATGTGGTGATACATAGTGTTTCTAAGATATGTATTCACTATCGTGTATATTATTGCCTTCACAGAAATCTTCTCTACATATACCCTCAGAGTCTCAATTTTGCCAATCGTCAAGGTTCTGCCAGAAATATAACAGTGAAAGTCCAGTTTATGTATGGGGAGGATTCGAGCAATGCCATGCCGGTAAGAAATGTTCTTTACTTTTCCTGTTCTTCATATACAGTCCAAATAGACATTTTTTGCGCTATCACTTGGTTGGCAGCTCTACACTGGAAATTAATGTGATCTTGTAAACCTCATTTCTAACTGCATTGCTTCCTGTACAGCTAGTAATAAGTTTACTTGAAGTCTTATTTATTGAGGATTTGGTATATGCTAGGCACTCCCAGAGATACAAAGATGAATAAGACCTTTAATCTGGAGGACGTAAGACAAATACATAAAATTCTAAAATAGTGACTTTCAAAAGAGGGTCAAATCAGAATTAACTAAGGTGCTCTAACAAAGCACAGGTACTTTTTCTCTACTGTGGCATCTATGATGCTGATTCTCCTCCTTTAGCATGAAATGCCAAGTAAGGGAGGTGAAATGTAGTGGCTTATGGTATAGTTTGAAAATGCTCCCCACATGATTCTAATATGTATGATTCTTCCCGCCTTTGTTGAGAATCTCTGGCAATAGTTCTCAACCTTACTTGCATTTTACACTTACCTGGGAAGCTTTTAAATATACTAGTGCCCAGACTGAATGTCATTCCAATTAAATTGTAATCTCTGGGCGTGGGAACCAGGAGGGTATCAGTTTTAAGTCTCCTCAAGGGATTACATTTTTTATCCAATATTAAGAACCAAGGTATGTGCTAATTATTAGAAGCTGGTACAGGGAATCAAAGGCATAGGTGTTCAATGGTAGGAGAGAGTGCCTTAAAGACTGTTAAAATGTTAAGAGCAATATGTCTAGATGGTGGGGGAAGGAAAGCAATTCAAGTTGGAGAATGTCCTTCCACAGAGGTCCCGTGGGAAATTGCCAGTGAGCCAGAGCAGTGGAAGACAAGTCAGAAATAGTAGAGTGAGGCCAGACAGGAGATTTGTGACTGCCCAGATTGTGATTTAGGGTCTGTGGGACACTAATAAGTGCAAGTTCCATGAGAGCAGATTTCTGGCTCAATGTGAAGTTAGTCACATGTGGTAAAGTAGCACAACTGCCACTGTAGGTGTTCAGCCTCTGACAAACCTCCCCACATGAAAATGAGTTAAAAATAGGTACATTGTTAACAGTTTTATTTTAGCCTTCTGTGTCAGTCATTTGAGTTAAGTCCTGATTTTTTACTTACTGGGAAAGCTGTATAATTTCTCCTGTTGCCTCAGTTTCATCAGCTTTTATAGACTTTGAGAGCTAGCAAACACAAATTATTCATCTTTGTATTCTTCTATGGCAGCTATTTCAGATCCTTGCAAAAAATACATGTTGAATAAATATTTGTTGAATAAATGTAGAATTTATTTTTGAGGTTTGAATGAGCATTTCATGCTCTTCACTAGTTCATCATTTCCACCAAAGGAATGAATGTACTATCATAGTTGATGAAAAGATACTGGATTGTGAAAATAGATGCTTTGTTATCCTGTACATGAATCACAATATGAATTTGAGCTTATGACAGATGTAGTATATGTAAAATAATCTGTTTTATTGGTTCCTAATAAGCTCTTCCTTGTCTCAGCGGATATGTGTCCCCAGCTGCACCCAGCCACATTGGCAGTCAGACCACTCCCGCTTAGGTGCTACTGTAGCATCTTCTCACTTCTTTGATGGGCCTTATCACTGTATGATTATATGGTTATTTCTTCAGCTTGTCCACTAGAGTGTGAGCTCCTTGAGAGCAGGAACCATGTCTCATTACCTATATCTTGATGCCTATCGTAGCACTTGGCATATAATTGATACTCAGTCCATGTTGATGAATAGTTAAAAATACACGTCAAGTGGTCAAAGAAGGAACATTTTCCACTTATATTATTTATGTTATGAAAATAAATGAGTTACTTTGTGAAAAATGATAGCTTCTCAGAGGGAAAAAGAGGTGTGCTACATTCCTTTATTTGTGTATTATTGGTCATATGAAAAATATAATGCTTTTATGTTTATGTGAGTGACTGGTTTGAAAGTGTATAAACATCGACACATTTTGCGTGCTTATTTTATTTTTTTAAATAAGGACTATTCAAAAGGGGTCCTAACATAATTTTTTGATCATATAATTTTGATATGATAAAATAATTAACTTTATAATTCTGGCACTGGAACAACATTTTATAAACACATAGTAAAGTATTCTTAGCAAATTGATGAAATTAGAGTTCTCTAGGATAGTCATGATTATTACACTTTTACATACCCTTAACATAAAAGGACCTCTTGAGATGTTGCAAAAAGAGACAAAATACTTGTTAATATGTTCTTTTTATTTTGGGATGATGCCAATTAATCCCTTTGTATAAGGAATGAATTTTGAGTTGTTTTACCAGTTGTGTTAACAGAAGTATGATGACATGTCCACCTACCTTTTCTTGCATATGTAGAGATGGCTGGCCAAATGTAAGAGTTTAATCTATGGCTAGATAACATTGCAAGCCTAAATGTCTAACATAGGAATCATAGCTATGACCTTGACATCATTAAGCCATTGATCTAATCAGCTACCTTAATTAACCACAGCTTGCAGTTAGAATTAAGAGGCAAATACAGGAGACTGAATTATTTTACCTCTAACCTCTTTAATATGGTGGATTTTTTTTATTTTTTATTAACACACATGTAAGAATATAAAATAGAGCTCTTCCTTCATTGTGGAATAGCTTGTAGGGATGCTGGAAGCAAAAAGGATACATAGCTTAACCTAAAATAGGATTTTTAAACATTATTTATAAATAATATCTATTTGACTTTCAGAATGACTACTGTTTCTGGGGAGAACCCACTAATTTGTATAGTAGATAAATGCCACCATTCTAGCACCATATTTCTTATATAAAAGATGTGCTACATCCAGATTTTAAAGTGAATTCTTCACCTTCTTTAAAAAAAAAAAAAAGAAAGAAATTGCCCAATAGATATAAATATAATGGATAGAAACTTTTTGAATGTTTGAATGTCAGATGGGTCTATAGTTGAAATGAAATTCCGAATTAAGCAATTGAACTTATTAATGATTGTCAGTAGGCACATTGTTCTTCATTGGGCTGATTTGGCCCGTTGTTCTCAAATAGTTATTAAATCAGTCAAATTCTTACATAGATTTGAAACATCCATCATTTATTACAACAAAGTTTCAACATGCTGTTATTTGTTACAGGTAATCTTTGGTAAATCTAGCTGTTCAGAATTTTCAAAGGAAGCCTATACAGCCGTAGTATATCATAACAGGTACTGAATTAAAATATTTCTTTCAAAGTTACTCACTTCTCAGTGGCATTGTTAGCACTCACGTTAGTGTGTACTGAATGCTTTGCTGCACTGAATGTGCAAATTCAAGACAGCTGACATCAGAGTTATGATTTTCAACCTGTAGATGCACATTTTCCATAGACATCTCAAATTATAAGACTTTATACACTAAACATCCTTTCTATCAAATTCTCTGATCCTTTCATTTTTATTATATTGTTATTGCTTATCATTGTGGCTTCTGTTCCTTTGATCTTTCCTTATTATAGTCTCCTAACACTTTGTAATTTTACTTAACTCATTACTAAGCTTGAACCACTTAATCAGTTAAATTGGTGGTTTTCTTAATATCTAGTAATCCTTTGACTTAGTGCCTTTCCATTTTACTTCCTTGGGAAGTCGTTAACTTTGGGTAACCTTTAATTTCTGCCTTTGTTCTTTCTTTTTTAATTGAATATTGTTGGAGGCAGAAAATCACAAAACAGTGCCTATATGATGAGGTTATACTAATTTATTTTATTTTATCTTCCTTTGGCCCCACCGCTCTTTGGTAAATTTTTTGTCATCACTTTTTTACCCTTTCTCTCATTTGGCAATAACTATTTTAAGCCTTTCTCCCCCTTCTTCTAGCTCCTACTTCTTTTCTCTTTGCTTTACTTTTAGCTGTCCTAAAGTTGATTGAGACCATCCAACTTGAGATCCATCAACTTCTGTACTTTTTACCTCAAATTATCTTTGTACTGATCTGCCTTTCATTCTGTTTCATAGGTAGTTATGGCCCACACCTGCTCAACGTGAATCTTCATCTCTGCTCTCAGTCTTATCCTGCTTCTTCCAGAATATAACTCCCATCAGTTATCCCTTCTCTTGCATCATCAGTTTTCTGTGTCGTTGGCTCCATCTGTTACTGTGAAAAAGAAGCTTAAGTTTCCTCTTCTTAAGTACTTCTGCAGTGCTGTTGTGTAGCATGGTTTTTCCTTGCCTTCCTTAGAACTTTCTTCTGCTTACCTTTATTTATGGCCGTCTCTCAATTTCTTTCTATCTCTTGGAACACCTTTTTTCTTCTGTAGTAAATATTCTAATTTTTCTTTTTCTTTTAAGTATAGACATTCTACACAATACACTATGGTTTTGCCCTTAACCCTCTTTTTGTATAATGCTCTCTTCCTAAATAGTCTTATGCTCATATTTATTTCTCACAATTACATTCAGTGAAAATGCTACTACTTTTACTGTTATGTGAATTGTTCACAACTCTTACTTTTAGTCATAACCTTTCTGAGGTACAGACGTATATTTTCAGTGGCCTGTTGAACATATTCATTTGGGTTCCCTGTTGCCTTCTCACTTTCCATGTATTTATCCCTGGTCTCCTGGACCCTATGATTGTTTATTTTAATTAGTGGTACCATTTTTCCAGTTACTCCGACTCAAAATTTAAGACACTCTTGCCTTCCTTCTTTTTTCCTCTAATAGCCAGTCATCTTTGATTATTTTCTTTTTGCCTCATTCCAAGCATATTCTGTGCTGTCCTGTTTCTGGGCCTTTCTTCTATTACAATCCCTTTACTTATTTAACTTTTACTCATTCTTTAAGGTCCATGTTATGTATTTCCTCTTAAATACAATTCCCTGATCTAAATTTTCAAGTAATCTGTTCAACTCTGTTCTTTAAGCACCTAATCTTCTATGCTCTATATCAGAGGTTGGCAGACTTTTTTCACAAAGGGCCAGATAGTATATATTTTAGGTCTTGTGATATGATCTCTGTTGCAGCTACTCAGCCCTGCTTTTATGGTGTAAAAGCAGCCATAGTCGATAATTAAAGTTGCTAATGAATGGGCATGGCTGTCTTCCAATACAATTTTATTTATTGATACTGAAATTAGAATTTTATTTAATATTTCAAGTGAAATATTATTCTTTCCATTTTTTTAGCCATTTAAAGTATAAAAGCCATTCTGAATTCGTAGGCTGTACAAAACCAGGCAGTAGACTGGATTTGGCCTGTGGGCCATCATTTGCCAACCCCTGCTTTATAGCATAGCTGTTGTTATATAAATGTGGTTTGTTTATCTTTCTACTAAGTTAAATATTTTTGAGAGTAATTATTTTTTATGTTCATCTTTAAAACCACCACAAAAGTAATAGAATGCTTAGTGTAAAGGTGGGTAATTCACTGTTGATGAATAACTGGTAGATGTTTAATTTTCCATAACAGTCTTCACATAATATGATTTGAGAAAAGAAATGAACAAAAACACTCAATACCAGGAAAGATATTGATAAAGAAGGTAGTAAGTTCTAAAATTTCTCAGTTTGTGCTTAACTCGTTATTTTTGTTGCTGCCAGCATTAGTGGAATTTAAATGACAGTATTATCTAACATTGCTAGTAAATTCAGCGTTCTCGTAGTTCAGTGGTGACTAGTGAGATCAGATAATATGTATACCATCAGGTAATAAGACGTATACCACCTTTTAGTCAAGAAAGTTAATCAAATTCTCAGATAGCTAGCATTAGTATCTCTCTTGTGCATATTAAAAGCCTCATTCTGTTTACTATTTTTGTGACCAAATCTATACCCGTTAGCATTTTTGAGGTTTATTTGAGAGGGAAGAATATTGGACCAATTAGCATCAGAGAAAAAACCCTAAGTGGTGGGACAGCCTTTACCTTAAAGGTTGTTGGAGCTGTATTGTTTGGATGCATTTTCATTGAATATAACTCTGAAAGATACTAATTGAATTTGGAAGGTTGGGATGCTAAGGTTCTATCCCTTTTAAACCTATAGCATTAGTAGCAGCCAGGCTTTCCTATAAAAAATACTCTTGGAGACCTGAATATTGAGATGCAGATGCCATTGGTTTGATCAAATATGACATTTGTTGTATTCTTAACAGTGGCTGGAAGTACTTCTAAGCTGTGGGACAAATGTAGTTTGTGGGTGTTCCCTAATATTTTTCTTTGCTTTAAGCTGTTAGTCAATACACTAGTTTATATTTTGGTAACGTTATTTATTTCTTTAGCAGTGGAATAAGTGATGTAAGACATTTCATAGAGAGCCCAACTTGATACTAAGTTGTCTAAAGATACCTTTTTTCTTGTTTTCACAAAAGGATGATGCAAATTACTTTTCATTTGAAGCTGTACTCTTATAATAGTAAACAGTTTTTTATGGTAAGGTTTTAAAATATACACTTACAGAAATTCATGTTATTTTTTCTATGCAATGTGTATTAGAATTGGTTTATAAATATAGAAAGCCTTCTCCTAGTCTTCTTTTTTTATACAGTTTCCAAACTAATGAAGATCTCTACAGCAAGGTGATGATTATTAATGAATATTCAAATAGTAGGATTACTCAGCCCATTAATAAAAATGGGATGAGAAATTTCAGAAACAGTGGCAGCTCCCTCGTCTGTAAGTAGGAGTTAGTTACTTAGAATTTGAGAATAAAGAAAATATTTGGACTAGAAGAAAAATTAAGTTTGAATCCTGAAATTAATTTAAAAATTACTCAAATCTACAAGTGCAATAATTATTTATTTTGAACAGTTTATTGACTATTGATCTGTTTTTTTGTTTTGTTTTTTGTATGAAGGTCTCCTGATTTTCATGAAGAAATCAAGGTTAAACTCCCTGCTACTTTAACTGACCATCATCACTTGCTTTTTACTTTTTATCATGTTAGTTGTCAACAAAAGCAAAATACTCCTCTTGAAACTCCTGTGGGATATACAGTAAGTATATTTTTGTTAAATATTTAGCTCTTTGATCTTAAAAATAATTACAGTATTTAAGATATAGTTGATATATATAAATTTTTTATCTGATTCCACAGACTGGTTAGCAAGAGTCAAGAAAATGCTCATTAATCTAACCAACTAACTAACTAACTGAAAGACTTAGGTGTTGTTCCTGATTATGGTTCCATGCTACAGTATAAATATAATAGTTTTAAGGATCTTAAGAAGAAAATTGTTTGACTATAAAATGATTAAAAGAGACCCTTGGCAATAAAATACATACATTTTTGTTTTAACTAAAGGCTATTAAAACCTTTGAGTTTTTGAAAATTGTGATTGAATTACAAAGGTAAACCTAAGGTGAAGGACACATCATAATGTGCTATCATGATTTTGTCAGAAAATTCATGCCTCCACCCAAAATCAACATTTGATTCATTTTTTTGTCTCTTGTAGTTTGTGACATGAATTTTGCTAAATGTAAGAAAATAAGTTTATGTTCATACTTTTAAAGTTTGTTTTCAACATTCATTTCTAATCAAATCTTTCCCTGTTTACATTGGCACAATTACCCCAGTTTAAAATTGGTATACTTTGTGGCTACCTACTTTCTAATGTCAACCTTCCCTTGGCTAATAAGGGCTTTCTAGAGATTTAAATATTTCATGGTTACTCATAATAGTGTTTTGGGATCATCCTTAATAAAATACTGCTGGGGAAACTTTAGAGGAATTATGAAGGTGCATAATTAGATAATTAAATCCTCTTGGTGTTTGGGGATGAGACAAATATTGGCTCATATCAAGTTCTTAAAACAGATTTTCTAAGTGATTACTTATGTAACGAACATATTTACATGAATATTGTTTCCTTTTTCTTTAAAAGTGGATACCAATGCTTCAGAATGGGCGATTAAAGACTGGGCAGTTTTGCCTACCAGTCTCACTGGAGAAACCTCCACAGGCTTATTCTGTGCTGTCTCCTGAGGTTAGTGTCTCACGTCTATAATCTCCAGATTGAATGAAATGGGTTTTTCATTACAAAGGTGTTTTTCTCAAACAAGACATTGTTTTCTGTCTATAAGTATGTAGGTATTAAAGTAATAACATTATTTTCTCCTATAATTAAAATTATTCTACAGAATACTTAAAAGCTTTATACTTTTCTAAAAAATATAGGTGTATTCATTTTAAAATCAAAATAATACATATGAAATATAAACTCAAAGAAAAGATAAATTTGGAGAATTTTTATGTTGTAACATGATAAGCTTCTTTAAATAAATGAATCTTACTTTTAGTAGACAACATTTCACTAACACAGTGCAGGGAGGAGAACAGATACAAATTAATTTTTTAGAGTCTTTTGGAATTGATGATCATATATGTGAAAATAATGTAGCTGTAAACATGCAATACAAGAGACATCAAGCGCTGGCCTGGGAAGCCAGCGGCCCCGGTTCAGGTCCCACATATGAGGGCCAGTGACACTGCCCTCAAAAAAAAAAAAAAAAAAGAGAGACATTAGCAGCTTTGATGATGGCATGTGACTTGAAAGAAACAAAAACAGTGGAAAAATCTCAATCAAGAATCTGCCACTGTTTAAAAACCAAAGTGTTTTTTTGAGAGAACTATTACAGAATTATTATCAATGTCTCAATACTTTGACCATAATTATTTATAAATGTTAATCTGAAATATGTAATGTGAATGTTGTCCTAATGGCATTTATTTTCAGAATACAACTCAAAAAGTATTCATAAAAAATTTGTATTGTTTTTATTTGGGAAAAAAAAAGGAATATAATGCTACTGCTCTTTCTCAACATTCTCTGTCACCCACTCTGCCCTAGCCACATAGCAGACGCCCCATAGCAGACACCGTTGGCTGGTCCTCACACAAGGAAACACACATTCCCATATTAGGCCCTTTGTACTTATGTTATGTCAGATATACATAACATAAAATGTACTATCTTAAAAAGTAAACAGTGTTGCTGTAGCATTAAGTGTATTCACATTGTTTTGACAACTAGTTTCTAAAAACAACTTTTTAGTTGATATATATATATATATATATATATATATATATATATGCGCCTAAAGAATACAGGTTTTTACTTTGCTTAGTTTACAAATTTAACAAAAAATTATTATGCTATATATAATCATCTGGGTCTTGCTTTTTGTATTCAGATTCATATTACCAAGATTGAGTGTTTCTTTATGATCAAATTAAAATATTCACTTGGCCTTTCATTATCCTTAAAATGTAATCCAAATTTGTTTCCCTATGGCCACAAATCTCTGAGTGATCTGGGCTCATCCACCTTATGCACTCTTCCTGGCCGAGGCAGTCAGTCGCTGGCCATTGGACGGTAGCTCTCGTGGCTGCCAGCTGCTCATGTTGATTGCCTGCCAGCCACTCACGGTAGCTCATGGCAGCCCACTGCAGTCCTGCTGCAGCATATGCCTTCACTGGCGACTCACCGTAGCTTCAGGTTGAGTTGTTGTTCACCATCTTAGCTGTAGAGGGCGCAGCATCACTGGCCCCCCCCACCCCCCCAATGTTGGATCTGAACTGGTGGCCCTGTTGCTCAGAGCTGTGCTCCCAAGCCAACTCTTAAGCAACTGAGACATTCGGCCAGCCCTTGCTGTTGCTTTTTAAACCTTATACTTTTGGAAGGCAGCATAGCATAATTTTGAGGGTTTCACTCTTGGCTCTACCACTTATAATTGTGTAACTTTGGGTAAGTTTCTTAATCTCTCTGCTATGGACTGAATTATGTCCCCCCCAAATTCATATGTTGAAGCCCTAACCCCCGTGTGTGATAGATAGTATTCGGTGAATTGACCTTTGGGAGGTAATTAGGTTTAGGTGGGGTTGTGAGGGTTGGACCTCATGATGGAATTAGTCATAAGAGACGCCAGAGGCTTGTTCTCTGTCTTGTGAGGACACAGTGAGAAGGCGGCCATCTACAAGCTAGGAAGAAGATCTCACCACACACTGAATATGTTGGTACCTTGGTCTTGGAATTGCAGTCGCCAGACTGTGAGAAAATAAATTTCTGTTGTTTAAACGACCCCACGTATAGTATTTTATAATAGCATCCAGAGCTGAGTAAGGTATCCTCCCTGTGCCTGAATTGTCTCATCTGTCAATTGAGGAAAATAATGCTTATAATAAGGGGTTATGTTGATGATTGAATGACATAATAGCATTCAGAGCATTTAGAATGGTGCCAGGCATATAAAAAGTGTTACAGTAGCATTCGCTACTCTTGTCATTTGTATTACCACACTGCTTGTTAGAATATTTTAAGACAGCAGCTCTTACTTTAACAATCATCAAAATTACCTGGACAGTTTGTTGTAACACCAATTTCTTGCTTTGAGTAGTTTTAGTTCACCAGCTTTAAAAAAAAAAAAAAAAATGTTTCCAGGGCTGGCCGAGTGGTGCATTGGTTAAGAGCTGGTTTTTGGATGCCAGCAGCCCCGGTTCGAATCCCATGTATGAGGGCCAGTGACTCTGCCCTCTACAGCTAACAACAGCTCCACCTGGAGCTGGGCTGTGCGAGCCCCGGCAACGGTGTAGGCTGCAGCCCCTGCTGCAGTAGGGCTGTGCGAGCCCCGGCAATGGTGTAGGCTGCAGCCCCTGCTGCAGTAGGCTGCCATAGGCTACAGTGAGCGGCTGGCAGCCAGTGTGAGCTGCCAATAGCCATGGTGAGCAACATCCAGAGGCCGGCGACTGATCTGCCTCATCCGGGAAGAGCACAATGACGATAGCAACATGGGCCAGTGAAGCAACATCCTCCGCAACTAGACTGAAGAACAAAAAGACAGCAACTTGTCTGTTCCCCTCCCCCAATTCCCCAATAAAATCTTAAAAAAAAAAAAAAAGTTTCCAAACCTCTATTTACCTCAATAGAGATATTGCATTTTTTACCTATTTATGTTGAATTTTGTAACAGGAAACTGACTTTATTTGGTTTTCTTTTCTACACGTAAAAATAGGAAACAATGCAGAAGAAATACCTCTTTTAACTTTTTAACTTTTAATTTTTTTGCCCAAACTTTCTTTTCTTTGTCATTTGTTTCATGGATATTCATAATTGCTTAAAGTTATTTTTTTTTTGTGTGTGTGTGTGTGTTCTTACCTAATATGGGTCATGAATCAGAATATGGAAAATTATTCATTCATATTTTTGCACAGTAAAATATATTGTTTCTTTCTTTTTTTTTTTTTTATTAGTTTCAGGTGTACAACACAATGCAATAGTTATACTCTTTACCCCCCAAAGTGACAACCCCCCTCCCCCAGTTCACCACCCCACTCCTCCCCCCCCATATCATACATATCTATCACATCTCCCCTGACTCCCCTCCACAGTATACTCCACATCCTGTGACCATCCACATATTCAATACAGTTGGCATACAATACTATACAACATCAGCTGCAGGTGTACAGTGCAGTGATCAAGCCTCTACTCCATCCATGAAGTGGTCTGTCTCCCTAACAAGACATGTGACTATCTGACACTCCACAAAATTTTTACAACATTATTATATTCCCCGAACTGTGTTTCATATCCCTGTGGCAATATTGTAGTTGTCTATTTATGCTGTCTAATCTCTTCCCCTTCCCCTCATCCCCACCCCCTTCCCAACTAGCAATCCTCAGTTTTCCCTCTACATCTATGAGTCTGTTTACTTTGATTGTTCACTTAGCTCTTCAGACTCCACACACAAGTGAGATCACATGGTACCTGTTCTTCTCCGACTGACTTATTTCACGCAACATAATAGTCTGTTCACATTATCAATTACATTCCCAGAACTGCCCCCATATCCCTGCAGCAACATTGTAGTCCCACCTACACTGTCCAAAACCTTCCCCCTCTCCCTCTTCCTCACTCCCTCCCAGCCAGCAACCATCAGTTTTTCCTTTCTATCTGCTTGATATGACTTCGATCTTCTTAAATTTACTGAGACTTGTTTTATGGCCTAACATGGTCTATCTTGGAAAATGTCCCATGTGTACTTGAGAAGAATGTATATTCTGTTTTTTCACAGTGAAATGCTCTAAAAATATCAACGAAGTCCAGCTGGTCTAAAGTATCATTTAAGGCCCCTCTTTCTGTGTTGATTTTCTGTCTAAAGGGTCTGTCCATTGGTGACAATGGTGTTGAAGTCCCCTACTATGATAGTGTTACTGTTGATCTCTGTCTTTATGTCTATCAAAATCTGTTATATGTAATTAGGAGTTCCTATGTTGGGTGCATAGATGTTTATTAGGGTTATAGTGCCCTTCTTTGTCTTTTATTGTAGTCATTTTAAAGTCTATTTTGTCCAAAATAAGTATTGTTACTCCAGCTTTTTTTTTTCTCATTTCCATTTGCATGAAATATCTTATTCCATCTGTAAACAGCATATACATGTGTCCTATTTTCTTATCCACTCAGCCACTCATTGTCTTTTGATTGGAGCATTTAGCCTATTCACATTTAAAATGATTATTGATAGGTGCATATGTATTGCCATTTTGTTATTTGTATTCCTGGTCTCCCTGGGTTAGCTTCTTTACCCCTTTCTTTTGTTTAAAAAAGCCCTTTTAACATTTCTTGCAATGCTGGCTTGGTGGTAATGAATTCCTTAAGCTTATTCTTTTCTGAGAAGCTCTTTACTTCTCCTTCAGTTTTAAGTGATAGCCGTGCTGGGTAGAGCAATCTTGGTTGTAGGCCTTTATTTTGTGTCACTTTGAGTATCTCCTGCCACTCCCTTCTGGCCTGCAGAGTTTCTGTAGAAATGTCAGCTGTTAGTCTAACAGGAGTTCCTTTGTATGTAACCTGCTGTCTTTCTCTTGCAGCCTCTAGGATTCTGTCTCTGTCTTTAACCTTTGCCATTTTAACTATGATGTGTCTTGGTGTGGACCTGTTTGGGTTCAACTTGTTTGGAACCCTCTGCACTTCCTGGGCATGTATGTTGATTTCCTTCACCAGGGTAGGGAAGTTTTCAGTCATTATTTTTTCAAATACATTCTTGATCCCTTGCTTCTTCTCTTCTCCTTCTGGTATTCCTATGATTTGAAGGTGGTTGCGTTTCACCTTGTCCCATAGGGCTCTTAAACTATTGTCATTGTTTTTTATTCTTTGGTCTTTTTGCTATGCCAACTGGGTGATTTCTGCTATTTTACCTTCCAAATTGCTGATCCTTCCAAATCTGCTTCATCTACTCTACTGGTGATTCCTTCGAGTGTGTTCTTCATTTCAGTTATTGTATTCTTTAGTTCTAACAGGTTGTTTTTTATGGTTTCCCTATCCTTCTTTATGTCCTCGCTAAGTTCCTTAAACATTCTTATCATCAGTGTTCTAAACTCTGTCTCTGAAAAGTTGGATCCCTCTGTTTCATTTAGTTCCATTTCTAGAGGTTTTGAAGTTATGTTTTATGATGGCTGCTTTAAAATCCTGTCAAATCTGTCCAACATCTGTGTCCTCGTAGTATTGGTATCTGTTATCTTTTCTTCATTTAAGTTGAGGTGTTCCTTGTTTTTGGTTTGATGTGTGATTCTTTTATTATATCCTAAATGTGTTGGGTATTATGACTCTAGATCTTATTTAAGTGTTATATTTTAGCAGTTGGGGAGGGGCTATTGTTAGGTGGAGATAAAGGTCCACATTCCTCACTCTGCATTGGATTGGGGTGGGGGCTTGTTATAGGCAGAGGTGGCATTTCAGGCTCCTTAATAGGCGTCAGCTGACATCTCCCTGGCTGTGAGGGGGAGAGGGCATCTGTTACTGCTATCCTCTTGGCCTCCACTGATGGCACAGTGGTGGCATACTTACCACTGGGCTGGGATCAGGTTCCGTCTCTGTCTTTTCTGATACCACCCAATGTGTGTGGGGAGTGGTGGGGATCAGGTCCCTCATTACAGCCAGCTGAGGGTGAAAAACCAAGGCTCCCCACTCAGTCTGTGGAGGTCGGGTGGGGCTGCAGTTTGTTTCTCTGTGTTTGGCTACAGTAGAGCAATTACTTGCTTTGACTAAAGAAAGCAGGCTTTTCTTGGAGCTTTTATTGTCCGCTCCTTTTGACATTTATGGATTACCAGCTTCTCACGAGACAAAAGTATACGCGGGAAATACTGTCTTATAGTTTCTTCCATTTTGAGGTTGCCTATCCCATCTGCATTTTCCTATCCACCTTTCAGTCTTTATGTATCATATCCAGCGTTGTTTGTTTTTTTTTTAGCGGTACTTAGCAGGAGGGATAGAGAGAACTGACATACTTTCTTTTAAAAATAAATTTCTGTGATGTAATTTTAATTAACATTCCTAGCCTTTCACATCAGGAAAAAAATGTTTTCTCATCTTTAAAACAACAGACTTCCTTTGCATGTGAATATTTTAAAGCCCAATTAGAATATAGTAGTAAGAGTGTTTAAAATAGGGAAAATAGAATATTATAAACCATTAAAATAATATTGTAAATGTGAATTTATTGACATGAAAAGAGATTTATAATGTAATATGTGAAAAACAGCTTTCAAAATAGTATGTTTGATGTCACATATTGGTAAAAAATACATTTTTGTAGAGGAAGATTTGGAATGATATAAAGGGATATGTCACTGGGAAGATAGAATTTTGAGTGTATATTTTCTGCTTTTTGTAGGGAATATTGATTTTATAATAACAATATAAGTTACATTTATTTACAGTGCATAAATATATTTTTTCACAGTATTTTTTTTCTCATTGAGATATTGTAATTTTTGTTTGTTTTCAGAATTCATAATCAACTTTAGCATCTGTGATCATTATATTTAATATCTTGTAGGTTCCTCTACCTGGCATGAAGTGGGTAGATAATCACAAAGGTGTTTTTAATGTGGAAGTTGTTGCTGTTTCATCTATTCATACACAAGTAAGTTTTAATCATTTTTGTGATCAAATTTCATTCGAACAAATTAACATATTGTCTAGTACTTAAATCCGTTTTGCTACCTGCTGTAAGACTTATGTGAGTATATGTTAGTCAAAATATAGATTTAGAAGTTAATTTTTAAAGGAATCAATAAAATGTCATTTAGTATCAACAAAAGCAAACATTTTGCTTTTCAAAATGTCACTGACTTCCGTTTGAATAATTAAGTAATTTTTCTACCTAAGCTTCTGGTACGTAGCAGAATACTTAGAGTCGAAAACATCATCCAACTTATTTTATTGCTCATAGACTCAGGTATTTCAAATGGGAAGAGTTATTAGGGATCATTTACTCCATATTCTTCACTGTATTTCTGGAATATGCCAAGCTGTTCTCAAAGCCTTTGTAGTTACTCTTTCCCTATCTGGAATGCTTTTCCTCCTGATATTTGGTTGACTTCTCTTCATTAAGTCTTCTCCTTACCTCAGAGAGTCCTTCTCTGGTGACTGTATTGTACATAGCAGCCCCATTACTCTGTATTTAGCCTTACCCTACAGTTGCTACTTTCTCCTGATTTTGCGCTCTCTCACACTTTCGCTTTCTCTCCCTCTTTGTGTGTGTGTGTGTATGTACGTGTGTACATGTGTGTACCTGTGTACATATATGTACATGTGCATTTGTTTATTGGTTCTCCTCCCCATTAGACTATAAGCTTGATGAGGGTCAGGGATGCTGTTACTTGTCAAAGAACGAGCTTGCCCTTCAAGGACCTTACAGTGTAACTGGGGAAAATGTAAAAATAATTACAATACAGTAAAATTAGGCATTACATTAGACATGAACTAAATCAAGTACAGAGGAGAGAGTTGTCCATTCTGCAGCGAGCTGAGATGTTGCACTGATAAATAGGCATTTACCATGGGGTGGGGGAGAGTGTGCAACTCAGGTGATAAAAAACAAGAGCAGAGACAGTACTCTTTACAAGGATAAGCAGTTCACCTGGCGTGAATGAATTTAAAGTGAATGGGAAATCAAGATTGATGAGGATGGAAGAACAGGCTAGTAATGGATTATGAAGGATTTTGAATGACATAAAGTTTAGAGTCCAGGGAAATGGTGATTTCTAACCTAAATTGGAAACATGAGAGAAGAAATTTGGGAGCATGGTAAGGGGGAGCAATTATGGAGCTATAATGAGTCTGTTTTTGAGCCTGTTGAGTTTGACATGCCTATGCCCTTCAGATGAAGATGTCCTATCGGCAGTTGTAATTAGTTTGGAGTTTAGGATTAGAGGTAACAGAATAAATGTGATAGTTGAAACTATACTGGTAAATACGATTTTTCCAGAGAGAAAATGTAGAATGAGAAGAGGCAAGTGTTTAAAATGGAATTCAGGGGCTCTCCAACTTGAAAAAGGAAGGGGTGATGTGCAGGGTTTCCTAAGCCACCTTCAAACTCGGTTATTTCTTAGCAGAACCCACAGGATTCAGCATATAGTCATATTCATAGCTTTTATTTATTTTAGTGAAATATATAAAGCAAGATCAAATGAGGAAAAAGAGGTCAAGTCCAGAGGAAACAAGATGTAAGCTTCCAGTGGTCCTCTCCTAGTGAGTCACATTGGGCAGGTTGATGTTGTCTATCAGGGAGGCTCACTAGAGACTCAGCGCCCTGTTTTTACTGTAGACTTACCATGTAGGTACCCCTTGCCTGACACATTCCAAAATTCTTGATTTCCAGAAGGAAAGTAGGTGTTCAGTGTAAAACATATTGTTTGTATAAACGGTTCAGGCATAGCGAGCCATCCCCTTCAGCAGGAACCCTGCTGAATCTAAGTTTCCAGATATCAGCCAAAGACCACCTTTGTAAGAAGGCCTTTCAAGTGATAGCTATGTTAAAATTCTTTTCTGCACCGCGAGATAGGGAAAAGACAGAGAGCACTTCTATTTTATATTTTAAAACAGTAACAAAAAAATATAGTACATAGGTTTTATTTTGCAGTACCCAGGTAGATCCCAGTAAAAGAAAGGCTTTAATAGTTTTTCCTTTTCTGTTACTGGGTATGTCCTATATTTCCTATAATCCTTATTCTTCTGATAATGATAAGAATGACACTTTAGTGTACTATTAGAACATAGCTTTTCCCTTAAGAGAAGTAGTCTTAGTATCACATTATATCTTTTTAAGTATACAAATATGGTATTTTCTATGCTTTTTAAAATTCCTATAATCATTGTACTTTTCTCTTTTAGACTTCATGGTAATTTTATGTTTCACTCCTAACTTTATTTTTGTGGAGGCAGATACATATGTTATCTTTATGCATATGGGAATTTGGGGAAAATATGTTATATAGATGATTTTGAAGCTATAGAATGTAGGGGAAGAATAATGGAAGTGTCTACTGTGTAGCACCCTGGCATTCACAGTCCTGATGACTAATGCTCAAAAGTTGATCCATTTTGCAACTATGTAAAACAATTTCATCATATAGTATAATCTTTTTTAAAGGATCAATTGAAGACAAATGCTTTTTCCGGTGTTTTATACTTTTGCTTGTAGCTCTTTGAAATTTACTGGATATACAGTTAGAACTCTCTAGAATTATTTTTTACTCATTTAAAACATACATAATCAAATTAGAACCATATTAGCATTATAAATGTGAAGCTGCTCAGCATTATTACCTTTCCTTAAAGTGTGTTTTCATTATTAACCAATTAAAAGTCTTCCCTGAGCTCCAGCAGACTTTGGCTCTCATCTCATTGATCAGAACTATAGCACATGGTCATCTCAAGGTATAAAGGAGGCTGGGAAAGCAGGCATGTATCCTGGGACTGAGCACTTACTGCTTTGAAGAAGACTGTGGTTCTGTTAGTGTAGAGGTGGTTAAGTAATAGCAGTCAGAATTGATTCAGGGGATGGAAACTGCCAGTAATTTGAATGGATAAAATTTAAATATAAATAATTAATAACTAGGTTAAAGGTGGTTCACTCCTAAATGAGGTAAAGGAGAATTCTGTGATTGTAACAGAGATAGGAGTTGCAGAATATGATAAGGCAGGAACTTGGAAACCTAGAGGAGGATCCTGAAGGCAGCGAATGAGACCTCTGCGGGGAGGATGCCATGGCTGCAGGAACACATTGCCCGCCATGCTGTGTGTTAAAGAAACTTGGTGGGAGGCACCAGCTGGGGAACTATGAGAGCCACCATTGCTGGGGTGAATGCTGCTACCAGTGTTCCTTACCTCTGAGCCAGAGGATTCACATTTGTTAGCCGCCAGGAAAACAGGAAGAAGAAAGATCCCTGCTAACTCCTGAGGCCTAGCAGATTGCTTCCCGTACCTCCGTTGTCAGAGCCTAACCACAAGCTGCCTGACAAAGGTGAAGTGAAGTTTGACCAGTCAAGCTCCAGTATACAAAATGTGGCAAAGATGGTGGTTTTGGATGGAGCTGAGAGGCAATAAATTAATAATGGTCTTGGGAAGGTTACTAATAAACCTGCCACAGTAACTGAGCTGTAAAACAATGTCAGACTCACCTTGGGGGAAAAAAATCCTTAGTATCAATAGGTTTCTTCAGTAATCACAAGTATTTGAAGTGGCTACTTTATAATAATAAATGAAAATAGATGTAGTGTTTACTTGGAAACAATATTTGTGTATACTTATGTACTTTTTTGTATTATCAATTAATATGAGATATTTTATTAGTGGTCCATAGTTTGGGGAATATACAGAGTTGTAATCGTTTAATGCTTTTGTTCTTTGTTTTAGGATCCTTATCTTGACAAGTTTTTTGCTCTGGTCAATGCTTTGGATGAGCACATGTTCCCTGTTCGAATTGGAGACATGCGAATCATGGAAAATAACCTAGAAAATGAATTGAAGAGCAGCATTTCAGCATTGAATTCATCTCAGTTGGAACCAGTGGTCCGATTTCTTCATCTTCTGCTTGATAAACTAATACTTTTGGTTGTTAGACCTCCTGTCATTGCCGGCCAGATAGGTAATTTACTTATGTTTGGGGAATCATAACATTTATAATTTGGCATTCCTAACTTTTTCAGAACTAGAACCATGATTCCTATTTGCTGTCTATAAGGACTGTGTTTGGTTTTGCAGGGGACTATTATTTACTTGTTCCTAGTGCCAGAAAATAACTTTATTTTGTTTGTTTTTTGTAAAATGTGCCATATAGACTTATCAAATTATGGAAACAAACTAATTTATTCATTCACCAAATGTTTATTAAGTACTTATTAGGTATCCAGACATTGATAGGCACTGTCCAACGCAGAGTTTCTGATTTCAAAGATCTCACAGACTAATTAGGAAAATAGGCAAACAGTTAAATCATATTGCATTTTACATGACATGTAATTTATCTAGTTTACATTTTCACTCACCAGCTATCCTCTATTTTATATGGCTCTTTTTTACTTCATTAACTCAAAATCTATATATTTTTTTCTTCTGTGTTGTTCTAGATGGAGAGATATTCCTGTTTCCCACCCTTTTTCCAAGATTTATTCCTGTATTTTTGCTAACAGCTTCCACCTAAATCCTGCATAGTTGAGTTTGTAAGAAATTTCAGCTAATCTGTTACAGAAATTTTGTGTTAAGTGAGAGAGGAGTATGGAATGCCTTGGGATTTTTTTAGGGGACACTTTAAGTAGAGGTAATTCTTGGGTCCAACATTTAAAGATGAGTAGGAGCCTGGACAGATAAATAACTAGTCCAGGGATATGAAACACCATGTGCATAATATGCAGTTGCATCTGGAAATGTTGGGGGAGTTAGAATCATTAATTATAAATTGGAGGGTTGGTGGTTAGAGATGATAGGTGGCGGGGGAGTTGGAGTGTTCATGACATTTCAGGGAATTGAAGGGTCTGGTCTTAATTAGGGAAGTAGCTTGACCCAGTTTGGCTTTTATAAAGATGACTGTACTGCATGGAAATGGGTTGAAATCTGGAGGAAGGGAGACAAATTAGGAATCATGTAGAATTTTTATGCAAAAACTGTGAGGTCCTATGGAGTCAATGGAATTGTAATAGATGTGTATGATATCGGGGTTGGCGGGGGCAGTTGATGGGAGGGGGGTTGTCACTTTGTAAGGGATGAGAAGGATAACCATTGCATTGTTTTGTATACCTGAAACTAATAATAATAAAAAAAACTATCAGGTCCTGATAAGAGATGGGTGACAGTGGGATGGAGAAGAAAGGATAGTGGATTAGGAGCTATTGAAGATACATTGTAGAATACCATTACAGAAATCATAGGAAAAGATTTTAAGAAAAAAAGTGTTCATCATTGTAGAACGTATAAGTAAAATAATAACAATAGTAACAAATATTTGCATAGCACTTACTATGTACGAGCAATAGTGCTATCTATATTATATGAAATCCTCACAACTTTGTGTGAGTATCATTAGCATCGCCATTTTATGAATCAGTAAAGTGATTAACATAATGTTTAAAAAATTTGTCTAAGTATTCAAACCCAAGCAATGATTCCAGAGTCCTTCGCTTATCTATTGTACTTAAGAAGTGTCCACTGGTGATTTTAACTAGAATAATTTTAGTCAAATAGTGAAAGTAGAAACCAGATTACAGAGAATTAAGTAGTGAACAGTAGATGATGAAAGGAATACAAAAAGCATATACTACTTTTTAAAGATATTTAGTTAGAAGAGAAAGCAGGGTTGATTAGAGTATAAGAATGGAGAGATTTGGGCCGGCCAAGGGGCGCAGTAGTTAAGAGCTGGCTTCGGAAGCCAGCGGTCCCGGTTCGGATCCCACATATGAGGGCCAGTGACACTGCCCTCAAAAAAGAATGGAGAGATTTGAGCATGTTTATATGCTTTGAAAAACTAGTTGGGGGGAGCGGGATAAAGAGAGAAATTCAAGATACAGGAGTGTGAGAGAGTTTAATTAATGAAGCAATCCTGTAGGGTAAAAGTGAAGGTGGATAGATCATTCTCATGTAGGAGATGAGTACTGCTTGCTTTGGAAAGGAAATAAAAATGCCTTCAAATTCTGATAAATGTGTAGTAAAAACTTGAGGACTTTCATGCTGTGTACATTTCTTCTGAGAAATAAAAAGCAATATTTGAGAAGGGAGTAGGTGGACCTGAATTTTGAAGAGGATTGTGATGGTTTGAAATAGCTACTCTGAGGAAAAGTAATTAACAAGGAACACAAGTAAGATTGCTAAACCCCGCTTAGGTTTCTCTAGTCTCTTTCTCTTCTAGTTCAATATTTATAGATCAATTTTCCTAAATGACCGCTTTATCTGATTATTCCACTTCTAGGCAAACTTAATTGACCTCATTATCTGTTCATAATTTCCTGTCTTGATTAGATAAATCATAGAATCTGAGACTCTATGGCTCACAATGGCTGTTTGGTTTATCCATTTATTCAATGTGCTATCAGATTTCCCAGTTTAGGCAAAATTCTTACTCTGTACTGACTGAATGACTGGGTAGGTGTTGTTTAGCCAGACATTGAAAGTGCTATACAATCTTAACCTCCGTTTCTAGTCTTTTTTCCTTCCAATTCTCTACAAATGCACTCATTTTAGTCAAGTTGTTTATTCACTATTCTCTTTTATTATTATATTGTAAGTTGACATTTTTAACAATCTACTTTTACTGTTAATATTTTTATTTCTTTAAAACAAAAGTAATATGTGCTCATTGTATGCTATGTAGCTTTCCAGCAAAATCTTTAAAATGAGAAGTTACTTCTCAAAGGTAATACACAAGATAGATTTCTTTTTTCTTAACATTTGTTTTGTATGGTTTTACAAAATACTGGGTACCTGTTGGATGATGTTTTGTTTTTTGACTAAGCAAACCCATACAATAAGTTTTTCTTCTAATTTCATTAAAGTATTTTTGATTCAGCTAATACAAGATATCATTAAAATCAACATCAAATACCTTTATACACTTACTTTATATAATCACTAACTTAATGCATAAAGAGATGACAATTCCTTGGTCCTTTTGGAACTTACAGCCTAAAAAAGTTAATGCCAAAATATTTTCCTCCTTCTTAAAAGTTAATCTAGGTCAAGCATCTTTTGAAGCCATGGCATCAATTATAAATCGGCTTCACAAAAACTTGGAAGGAAATCATGACCAGCATGGCAGGAGCAGCCTTCTTGCATCATATATCTATTATGTTTTTCGCCTGCCAAATACTTACCCTAATTCACCATCACCAGGTATTTTATTCTTTTTACTTTGAAATTGTCTTGCATAGATTGTGTTCATGGCAAATTGAAATAATCTTAAAGTTCGTAGTGTGATGTGTTTATTTAACAGCAAACATTTATTGAATGCCTGCTAAGTGCTATGGATTATGATAGGGCTAGAGTTAAAAGGATACATTTAAAAGCATCATTACAGGTTACATTTACATTATAGATTACATTTTTTTTTTTTTTAAGATTTTATTGGGGAATCGGGGAAGGGGAACAGACAAGTTTCTGTCCTTTTGTTCTTCAGTCTAGTTGTGGAGGACATCACTTCACTGGCTCATGTTGGCATTATCATTGTGCTCTTCCCAGGTGAGGCAGTCGCTCACAGGCCATTGGACAGCTGCTCACGGCGGCTCACGGTAGCTGCCAGCCACTCAGGGTAGCTCACAGCAGCCCACTGCAGCCCCTTTGCAGCCTATGCTGTCTCCAGTGACTCATGGCAGCCCACCTCCAGGTCGAGCTGTTATTCACCATCTCAGCTGTACAAGGCACAGTATCACTGGCCCTCATGTGGTTTCCGAACTGGTGCCTTGCTGCTCAGAGCTGGCGTCCCAAGCCAACTCTTAACCAACGTGCCACTCGGCCGGCCCTATAGGTTACATTTTAAAGCAGCATTATTTATACAGCTTCCTTTAATTTGAATTAGAGGGATTTTGGTTGAAGTAATTCTTGGAATTGAACCTTGAAAATAACTTCTGTCTCTGGAAACATTTCTCATTCCATGTTAAGATTAAGATAAATAGAATGTTATATTTGTCATGTGGAGTGCTATTGGACATTAAAGGAGAAATATGATGGCGCAGTTGTTCCCTGATTGAGACCTGTAATGATATAAAAGATTATTCTCTAGAAAAGGTCTGATTTCTTCATGGTTAATAAAATAATGTAGCCTTTCTGAATATTAATGCTCAAAATAGTTATCTCCTTTTTAGATGACATTGGTGGTAGTGGAGTTAGTGGTGGTGTTGGGATGGGAGGATGTCTTAGTTTGAATAACTTTAGTTGTTCAGTTAGTCATGTTGTTCATACCTTTCAATCTACTCACATATTTGTCTGTATGAGTCATCACTTATAGCTAGGTGTAATGGTTAAGTACCCTTTTCCAGCTATTGCCTATGTTAACATGAATAGTGGTGACAAATAATTATGAAATTATTATGAAAACTGGGCATAATAGTAATCTGACTCTTAAGTTTTAGTTCATTTTATTTCTTTACAATTGCAAAAAGAGAAGTAATTGACTCTTATATTCTAGTTTATAATTTCCTATCTTGATTTTTAAAATTATAGTACTTGAGTCTCTGAGTGTGTAACTGATTGTGAACTATATGTAATGGTCCTCTGTTTACTTTTTCATTCAGTACACTGTTACAATTCCACAGATTTTACAAAACATCTTTTTTTTACATGCTGAGTTGAAAGACTACATAAATTAATTAGTTTACAGGTGTGTGTCATTTGCAAATATAACAGTCAGAAAGATTAATTAAGAAAAATGGAGATAAATTATGGATACAATTGCTGGCTATTTTTATGTTTGTAGAATATGGTTGAATGATGGTGTCAGGCTTGGTTTTAGACAAAAAGGGATTTTTCGCTTTTTTATATATCCTGGGCTCGTAGGAGTATTATCTTTAGTCTTTTTGTATGTATATCACTGGATGCCATTTTGTTATAGTTCATTTGTTACTGATGAAGATAGAGAAATAAAACATCGGCTCACTTAAGAGATGTTGACAGTAAATTGGCTCTCCCTCTAGTGACTATCAAGGGGCAGAGCAGGAGGGGTGGGAAAAAGGAAGAGACATCAGCTGGAGTATTTTGGGTCCCTGATACTAGATACACCTATATCTAAGTTTAAGGTATTGTGTGTGAATGCATTTCCTATTACTTTTGCTTTTCATTGTACATGTAATCTATAATCATAGAAACATTAAGGGCTGGCCGAGTGGCGCGGTGGTTAAGCGTTGGCTTGGAAAGCCAGTGGCCCCTGTTGGGGTCCCACATATGAGGGCCAGTGACACTGTCCTAAATAAAAAGAAACATTAAAGAGGTAATGATTTTACTGTAATTCATATGGTTTTGTCAACTACTGTAAAATAGAACATCTTTGTTGTAGCAATCATTAGGTCTTGAGTGTTTTTCTTATTTATAGTATTTTTCATTTAGAAACAAAAGCAATCCATGATCTTTATGGAATTTTGTAAAGTGGCAGAGATTTTTTTCCAGGTCCTTTCCTGACTCATTTTCTTTGTTTTAATTATGTGCTATTTTATACACAATTCTAGGTCCTGGGGGTTTGGGAGGATCAGTTCATTATGCCACGATGGCTAGATCTGCTGTGAGACCTGCAAGCCTTAATTTAAATCGTTCTCGGAGCCTTAGCAATAGTAATCCAGATATATCTGGGACTCCTACATCACCAGATGATGAAGTACGGTCAATCATCGGCAGTAAGGTAAACTGAAGATATGCATCTATACATTTGGTTATCATTTATGAATAAATAAGAAATGTCCAATTATCTAAATTTATTCTTAATTTTAAAATGTATTTGAGTTAATAATAAATAGGAAATTGTATATTTCTATTCTATTGGTAAATACCATGGGTTTCTGTTAAATAAGCTTTAACAGAAGCTGTTTTGTGTACTTTGCTCAAAAAAAATCTGCCAAATGCTAAAATTTGTCCAGTCACATAATTACTCACTTTTGACTGTCTCGTACTTCATCGTGTAAAAAATGGCTAGAGTGATTTTCTGTAAAATTAAAAGAGACCTGTGTGATTGCTGTGTGGAAGGGACATATCATTGATTCAAAATATGAGTCCCCCTTCTCCAAAAAATACCAAGAATAATTATGAGCCTTGACTGGTAATAGAGCTACATTTTCTATGGAAAACTCTATAGAAGATGCAGGAGGATTAGAAAAATATGATTTGTTTAATGATGGTTAATGATTATCCCAGACAACAAGGAAGACCCCAGCTAGTATAAGATCTAGCTAAGTTTTATTTAAAGCATTCGTCCTTATTACCCAAAGAAATATACTTACAGAACAAATAGTTATTATATAAAGTACAAAAATAACCCAGAGTTTAAACAAGCTGGACAAAAGAAGAGTAAGACTGAGGCCAAGAAATCATGTCACATTGTGTTTTGACAAAACTATTTCAAATATATTTTTTGCTATTGGAAAGGAGGAAGATATTATTGCGATGGATTATAGCCAACTTTTCTTTGGCATTTTAGTCTGATAATAAGGATATAAGGAAAAATTACTAAACATTTTCTCCCATCTGTGTTTGACCCTTAGCCTGAACTATAATAGAATCCCCCCCTCCCCTTTGGCCTTTATCCCTTACATGAATTTTTACATTACCGTGACAGTTTCTTTTAGAAAGTAATTATTTATTGAACTGGCAGTACATTTATGAACTGGGAAAATTACAGTTTTATTTGTTTGTTAGGTGAAATACTTGAACATTGACCAAAACCAGAACTACTCCTATCTATTCATATAGTTACAGAAATTTTATGTTCAGAACCTTCTAATGAAGTTTAAGCATTTCTCATTTTAAAGTAACTTTTAAGTAGTTTCTAAAGTAATTTCTCACAGATCAAAAATATATTTTGTAGTCTTAGCCTACATATATTTCCATGTTTAGGAAAAGAACTCAAGTTTTTTATTCTTGTCTTTCTTTTTTTATCATTCCTCATTGAAATAGAGATAGTACTTAGCATTATTTATATACTGTAAAATACAATTCTTCAGTAGAATGAACCTGACTTGTGAATTTTAAGAAATTTTCCTATTAAAGAGTTATAGATAACCATTTTCTTGAAGGATCTATTTTTTTAAATGTCTCAGTTTCTGTAAGATTTGCACTGTGCCTTATTTAGCATGATTCTAGAGTTTTCCTTTTTGTGATGTATTTGATAAAATATAACATCAAGATTTAGAACGAAGGTCTACATATGATATTGGAATTATTTGCCTTTTTTCAGGTAGTTCATGAAATGGGACATGTCACATAAACTTACTTTTGATTATACGTACTGATATATATCAACTAAGAAAGCCATCATAAGATTAGAATTTGTTTTATGAAAACACAGCATTGTACGAATGAAGTTTTATTTAAATAGTTTTTATGTTTTCTCTTTTTGTTGCAAAATTTTTGCTAGCTACCTTTATTTTGGACTATCATTTAGTCATAATACCTAATAATAATAGTATATAATTTTATCTCATGGAAAAATTGTAGGGAATCTTAAAGTTTAATTAGAGCTGTTCTTTATTTTTTCTGATTTTATTGGCCTAGAAATTTATGTAACTCTTCTTTAATGATTTTGTCTTTCACCTTGCCTCAGCCATGGTTATAACCTAGATCTTGTCATTGCCAATAACTTTAAGCTTCATAATCTCAATGCCATGCATTTTGTTCTCTAACCGTTAGCTCCTGTGTTTCTCTTTAGTACTCTAACTCCAACAGTTTCCCAACTTCTCTGCAACCTCCAATCACTTGATTCTATGACTTTTATACTGTGTCTTACCCGCTCGATGTTCTTTCTACTAATAGAATAAGTTCCTTCTAATGGAATAAGTTCCATTCTGTCATTATAATTATCCCTATTATAATCAAACCTCAATTCCCTTATCTTTCTATAATTTCATTTTACTTGCTTAACCAAACTTCAAATCATATATGAACCCAGTTGACTGCCTGTGCTATGTCAGCGACCTGTGCCACTGAACATGACTTGAGAAATACCATGACTGGTCTCTTGAAATTAAACACCATAAACCTCTGAGAGCTCTTAATGTTGTCAAGGAAGTATATGTTATATATATAGTTCTGTTTTCCTTTTACTTTCCCATTCACCCAGAAAAAGATTTCATGCTGTCTTTTGTTATTTCAAAGCTCCTAACACCTTCCCACCAATCCTCCTCTCCTCTTCACTGTATCTCCTACTTAACTGAGAAAATTGAAGCCATCAGAAGAAAACTTTGGTAGACTTACCATCGCAGCATCTACCTACCTACCACCATCTGCTTCCTATAATACTTAATGCTCTGCTCTAGAGGAGCTGTCCATTTCCCTAAACCCATTCCCTCCATTTGTTCAAACCTCTCATCCCCTCACTCACTCAAGAACCTCGTCCAGCAGTTCTTTTCATCTCTCTCCTACATCATGTTTTTCCCTCTCTATTAAATCATCCCATCCACAGTCATGTTATTATTTCTCCTATTAAAAAAAAATCTCCTCTGTAGTATTTCTGCTATCAGTTTCTTTGTCATTTTTCTGGAACTTTTTTGTAATAGAATTCCGTAAAAGAGCCTTTTAGACCTGCTGTGTCTAGTTCTTTTGCTCCCATCCACTTTACCCTACTTGAATTAGGGATTTCACCCTCCTTCCACCCAAACTGCCCTTGTTGAGACCGCCAGTGCTTTCCCTGTTACTAAGTCCAATGGTCAGTTCTCAACGTTCAGCATACCTTCCCTTCCAGCATCTTTTGACACTGAAATTTCCATTCCTTCTTGGTTTTTTTCTACTTACTTGGCTTCCAGGGTACTACACTCACTTAGCTTTCCACTTACTTTACTAGTTACACTCTTTCTGTCTCCTTTGTAGATTCTTCTTTTTCTGACATCTTAATCTGGAAGCCTCAGGCCACTATCCTTATTTCTCTTCCCTTCCCTTCTCTTCTTTCTACACATACTTACTTGGTGATTTTATCAAGTCCCATACTTTTGAAATACCATTATGTGCTAATGATTCCCAAAATTATATTTTCAGTACAAATCTCTTTGGAATTCTAAACTCAGCTCCCTTTTGTAAATTATTTTGTTTGATTTGCACATGTTAAAGGTAGAGCCACTTCTCACCACCTGTGCTATTATATATACTGTTTTTTCCTGTACTGCATACCTATTATATAGATTAATTTATAAATTAGGCACAGTAAGAGATTAACAACAATAACTATTAAAATAGAACGATTATAAGAATATACTGTGATAAAAGTTACATGAATGTGGTCTCTGTCTGAAAATATTACACTGTACTCACACTTCTTGTGATGATGTGAGATGATACAATATCTACGTGATGAGATGAAGTGAGGTAAATGACATAGGCTCTGTGAGCTAATGTTAGGCTACTATAAGGGTGACTTGAACACAAGCACTGTGATACCTCGATAGCTGATCTGAAAACGGAGACAGCAACTAAGTGACTAACGGGCAGGTAGCGTATACAGTGTGGATATACTGGACAAAGGTATGATTCACATCCCGGCTGGGGAAGGAGCTGGACAGCGCAAGATCTTATCATGCCACTGAAAATGGCACAATTTAAAACTTATGAAGTGTTTATTTTTGAAATTTTCCATTTAATATTTTCGGACCACAGTTGACCATGAATAACAAACAGCAGAAAGTGAAACCACAAACAAAGGGAGACTACAGTAATGTCCAGCATACTGAAGATACTCACTCAACAGGCAGTTATCTAGTGAATGATGTTAGTAAACACTGAGCTCTTAAGATTTGGCTTGATGAAAGTTTTAGTTAGACTTACATCAACCCTTAATACAAAATGCAGAACTCCTAAAATTCAAGACTACTTATATCAACAGACTTTTGTTACTCTAGTGGCTGTAAAACCATTATTTGTGAGACTTTCTTCATAATTATTTTCCCCAACTGATCTATTCTTTCATTGTCCCAGCAATAGTCTTTTTACTCAATTTTGTAAATGGTTACATCAGATTTGAATTTTATTGTTTTTAATCAAAAGCTACTACAATTTTACATTGAAATATAGTTTTTTGCTAATGTATCATCTATTTTTTTCATTTTCAAACCCTGGAAACTTACTATGTGCTAGGAAGTATGATGAAGACTTGTGGCTATAAAGCCAGATCTTTGAGGGCCGGCTGAGTGGCGCAGTGCTTAAGAGCTGGCTTGGGAAGCCAGTGGCCCTGGTTCAGGTCCCATATATGAGGGCTAGTAACACTGCCCTCAAAAAAAAAAATAAAAAAAAATAAGCTTATGAAGTCAGATCTTTGTATTATAATGTGAGTGCTCGTGTTAGCCAAATACGATATGGGCCTTGCACAAGGAAAGGGCCTATCTATAGCTAAGGGACAAAATAATATAGGGATTTAGCAACAAAAACACTGTCACACACGTCTGTCATACACGTCTGCATCTTTGATTAATCTGTTCTATGTTAGTTGGAGATCAGTAAACAAAATTATTACATGAGTAAATATCATTGATGAATTTGCTGAACTAAGGCCTGTTTGATATCATTCTTAGCTTTTTAATACCTAATTTATGGAGATTATTTCCTTTACAAATTATTGGCCACAGGTTTTTCTCTAATTAAATATAATTTCTTGATGTAATTATAACTGTACAGAGCCTTAGTACTGTGGATATAATATGTAATTGAACAAAGAGATTTATTGTTTGTTCTCATATTACTGATTAACTTACCTTAGTTTTAAAGGAAATTATTAAGCAAGGTATTAAAAAATGAATTAAAGAATTCAGCAAAGTTATTGTTATTCTTTTTGCGGAAATTTGTGGTAGAGAGAACATAATTTGTGATTTATGCTTATGTTTTGTTATTTTTGTGACTTGAGTACTGATTGTAAAAATTGAAAATGGCAGGAAGAACTTTACATGTACACAGTGGGGCACAGTGGAGACATAATTTGAGAGACTGGTGAAGAATTTTGTTTTAACTTGTCTGGAAAACATTGTATGCTGGTTTGCATTTATTTGAGATAATATGTGGTTCTGAGAAGGCGGGTAGTTTATTTTAAACAAATCTACTGATTACATAATTTTAGTAGTATTTGAATGTTGTCTAATTTACTTTGGTAAGAAGCATTAAAAAACATGTATGGACAGTTTTTGTTAAAACTATTTCTTGAGAGTTTATTATATTTGAGGTATTGTACTTAGTAATGTACTTCCATTATTTAATTTGATCTTTACAATATGAGGGAGACATTATCATTATTCCTACTTTATAGCTGAGAAACTGAAAAAGTGACTAGGTAGTTTACCTTAGATTTTACAATTAGTAAACAATAGAACCTAGATTTGAACTCTCTTGCCTTATACATTTAGTGTCAGATGTATAGGTGATTATTGTGACATCATTTCAACCTGTTTGTATTTTTGAAAAAAAAAAAATAACTGGAAATTATCTCCCTAAAACCTAAGCTCTTGAGAGTTGACAGGTTGTCTTTCCCCTCTTCCCCCCTCCCCTTTCTTATCTTTCCCCTTCCCTCCTCTCCCCATAACACTCTGATTTAATTGTTTAGAGGTAGGGCCCTGCCTCTAAATCTGTGGTTGTTTTTATGCTTCCCAGGTGATACTGTCTATACAAAGTTAATTAACATTGTTACACTCTTTTCTTTTACCTATCCTTTTTTTGGTGCTTTCTGGTTTGGATCCATGCTCATACCCTCATCTTTTTAGTCAGCTTCCCTTGGGTTGTCTTCATAAATCTTATACCACCATCCTCTGAAAATTCCTTATAATTTGCTTGAGTTCTAATAGCAGCTTCCCAGGCCCCAGCCCAGATTTCTGAATCAGGATTTCTGGGGGTCGGGCCAAGAATCTAAATTTTATTAAGCTTCCCAAATGATTTTAATGATCAGTCAGGTTTAAGAAATGGAAGTAAAGCTCTTGTTCCCTTCACCTGGGATCATAATAACTCTTTCAGAGACAGACAGACATAATTCATTTTTGGTCATACATATTAATAGCATATTAAGTTAAATTTAAATTAATGATAGTGGCGATGAAAATATGATTCCTATAAATACCTCTAGTATAATGTTTTTCTTATACTATTTATATAAAATAGTAGCCTATTAGATGTAATTACAATAAGCACAATAAAACCAAGCACAACCCCAGACTCACCATCATTTTTAGGAAGGAGCAAATATAAGGCATCTGTTTTTTTCAATTTTTCCTAACAGTCCCTAAAAGGAAATGAAAGAAGAGGCAAAGTCACATAGAATTATGGACTATCACTGTACAGAAGTTTTCAGTTCATGACAAATGGAATGAAATTAAAGTCTTTAGAAAAGAATGGAATGTTTTCTTCCATTTTTGTTTTTAAACTCTAGTTAATATTCAGAGGAAATTATGTGTTGCTAATTTGTACCATTTTTAAAGAGAAATTTGTGGGGCTGGTGCTCTGAGAACTTTAGCTGTTGGTACTTCAAGGTGATCCGTTTAAATTACCATTAAATGTTATATTTAATCTTGATTTTTAAAAACTTATGTAATAAGATAATTTTGGTGAACTAGTACTCTATAGGTGCCTTAAAAGTTTGGTTGCTTTAACAGTACTAATTTTTTTTTAAAATGTTTGCATTGGGAAGTCTGGATTTCTTTAAGAATAATTATAGCATGCCACATGTAATATTTCTTTCCTTTCCAACTGCTTTCTATTATATGCTTAGGGTTTAGATCGCTCCAATTCCTGGGTTAACACTGGTGGTCCAAAAGCTGCCCCATGGGGATCCAACCCCAGTCCAAGTGCAGAATCAACACAGGTGGTGTTTACATTAGAGGTTTCTTTATTGGCTGCTGATGTTTCCCTTTAGAACATTACTTTTTAGTGTATACTATGATTTCAGTGGCTTGCGTTTTTAATCATTACAAAGTGTGTATTTTTGTTTACTTAGCACATTTTCCAGCTACTATGCATGAATACGACCAACTGCACCAGTATTGCTCTGCTTTCCTATTTCCTGTCTACTCCTTCCCTCCTTATACACGCTGTCAATATTTCAGTGCCTGCTGCGTATGCAATTGTGGCTTTGATAACAGTTTCTACTTTAGGGATAGCACATATTCAGTAGGAATCTAAACAAAAAATTGTGTGGAAAAAAACCTGACAGTTTTCCATTTGCTTTTTTTTTTAAAGTGTAGCTATTGTATGGTTTTCATTTAGCATTTACTGTCTTGTCTTTTTTTTTTTTCATAATCACTGACTAGAAATACTGGTAATAAGCAGAAAATAAATGTGAGCAGTATATGATCCCCATGCTATAACATTAAATACCAGAAGCAAAAATCCATTTTAATTTGTGCTGTGTTGCAAAGTATGAAATTTGTTATAACTTAGTTGAATAAAGTTTGCTTACTTAGGTCTAATTGCTTGAGAGCTGCATGGTACCTCAAAATATACTTCTCATCTGTGTATTGGCTTTGGAGGAAAATGCTCTGTTCTTGAAAAAAAATTAATTTCTTGTTTAATATAATTGATTTATATTTGATGTAGTATATGGTATACCTGAATAGTAGTTTTGATAATAGTGAAAAATGAAAGAAATCATTCTAAACTTTTTATTCTTTTTATTGAATATAAAATTCTTGATTTCTTTTTTTGGTCTGAAACCAGCTGAGAAGTATGTTTTTACATTTTCTTATTGGATATTTGCATGTATATAGATCACACAAATAAAAATTTCATTCTTTGCAGCACTCTGAATTTATATGATTATTAAAATATTCATCTTTTTAAAAACTATAAATATATAGAAGCCATTTTGATATTTCTAATGCATTGTCATTAAAACAATTTAAAATAGTGAAAATGAGATGAGCAATAAAATAGATGGTTGTTGAAACCACAATAAAACACTATTTAAAAAATTGAATGTAATCCTTGAGCTGCAAAGTCATCCACAGCAGACTTTAATGTTATCTCGTCATTCATTCATCTTCACTCCATAGGCTATGGATCGAAGTTGTAATCGTATGTCTTCGCACACAGAGACGTCAAGTTTCTTACAAACATTAACGGGACGCTTACCAACCAAAAAGGTAGATTTATATGAAGACAATCCATATAGGGGGAAAATAATTCCAACAATTAAATAGATACAAAATGTCTTTACATAACCAGTATGAGATATTACAATATTTGCATTGTATTTAAAAATACATTTGAGCAAGCACTGCTTGTCTGATGCCTTTTTAGGCATACCTCTCTAGTGCAAGCTCTTTTACATTATTATAATTATTGTAATCTTTGGGGTTGACTGTTTTTAGTGTTTAATGAATTGAAATTTGAGTATCAAATTTTAGTGCCAAAAAATGTTTGAACTCTTAATTCTGTTTCTGTAACTGCTTCTGTTTTGTGTTTTAAATCTCCAGGGAAAGGAAGATGAGTTAGAAAAATTATCACTCTTAGTAAGATATATTGATTTGCTTCCCTTATGCACAGTTTTGTTAGTCCTTTTTCATATTAATATACACTACTTTGCAAATGCTCTGTATGCATATCCATTACAAGGCAGAAAATTTCTGCCATTTTTATAAAAAGACTTTAAAAACCTAAAAACTTGAAAATTAATGCCTTATATCAAAGTTTAAATTTTTAAAGATATTTCCTAAATTGTACCAGCAAAGTTTATTAATGTATTTGCGTAAGTTGAAGTGTGTGTATAAGACACAAACAAGATTTTATTTGTAACTGAGTTTTTGGTCTAGTTTCTGTTTGCAGGTACAATTTAGGAGGCTGTTTCCCACCTGTCCTTTTAAAATTACATTTTACTGCAAGATAACATGTAATTTTTTCAGCTGTTCAACATGCCACTGTCTTACATGTATAAATAGCCGTTTCGTTAATGGGTGTCCTCACTGCATCATTGAATGGTTCACATGCCTTATTTTGCTTATTCTCATTATATCTTCATTTGCAGTTGCATTATTTTTTGGTTTGTGTTATTAACTAACTTGACTTTGATAATAACTTTGAGTTTACTTCTGGATAGCTTTTTCATGAGGAGCTGGCTTTGCAGTGGGTTGTTTGCAGTGGCAGCGTTCGGGAATCAGCTTTGCAACAAGCCTGGTTCTTTTTTGAGTTAATGGTGAGCAAACTAAATGCGTTCCTAATATTGTTTTCCTTAGTGAACACGTGTTATCTTATTATTTTATACTAGATATCTCTTTTTATTGTCCATCCCATGGTTATAAATATGTCTCCAAGACAAAATTACATAGGTTACATCTCTCAGTAAACACTGTGGACACTCAGCACAATTTAGGTGGAGTTATAAAGCGCACTTAATCTTTCTTTAGGAATGGTTGCAGAAGATAGATAATTTTTTAAAGAAGCTGTTATACATTCTCCTTTAGTCGGAACAGGCTACTGTATAATGGCAGTACTGTAGATTTCATACCAAACATAGATAAAGAGAGTTTTATATAATAGATATCCAGTCTTTTATGGTTAGAAAGCTCTTAGGGATATGCCAGTTTAATTCAATAAATGATATTAAAAATGAATGAAGTAATATTTTAATATTTACACACACATAAACACATATATACACAAAAGTAATAAACATTCGTCAAGTGCATGCAGTATAGTAGGACTGCCTCAATGGGCCAGTATTACCAAGGCACAGATAGATTCAGTAACTTGTCTAAGTATATACAATTCGTAGATAGCGGAAGAAATGTGATCCACTTAGGCATTCCTTTTCAGCCTTTAGAAAGCTGAAATCATTGAAACTTTTTCTTTCAAAAAAGAAGTAAGTAAAAAAATAAATAAGGAATAAAGGAAAACAAAACACGAAGGAAGGAAGGAAAAGAACAGGGCACTTGTAGAGTATGTCATAGGGTCATTCTCAACATTGACTTTAACATGTTGAGGATAAAAAGACATTTCTTCTAGGGATTTACTAATCAAGTAAATAAGTAAGGGATCATATTTAAATGGTAAGTAACTCATTTTTTTTCCTTAGAGAATAAACACCAAATTTGTAATTCATGTGCTTTTAATATAAGACCAAAGTTGTAATTTTAACTTATTTTTTTGATAGTCTTTCACACGTATTCAGATTTCTTAAATATAAAATAGTCAAAAGGTCAAAAGTCTGCAGTTTAAGAGTTGGCTTGGCTTTAATTTCCCTGAATTGAAAATCTTTATTACCATTACCACATTGTTGTGATAAGAACCTCTATCCAAAAGCATTTTGTAACCGTAAACCACTTTGGTAATTTTTACCTAATATTTTATTAATATTTAGTTATGAATATTTAAGGTACACCTGCTATTTGCCACTAGATGCTAGATGCTGAAGACTATAGTGAAGTCAAGATTTCTAACCTCTCAAAGTTCACAGTTTAGGGATATGAAATGGCAAAATTGTTGAGTCTTGAGAAGATTTAATTTAAAACAGTTTTAAAGGGTGAATTTTTTTCTTTCGATATACACAGAATTTTTTTCCTATTAACAGGATAATTTTATGAAGGTAATGCAGTGATTAAATTGTATTGTATTTGATATCTTTAGAACACATAAAGTGTTGTAGTGAACTCTTCAAAGTATTTGAGGAACTAACAGTATTCCAGCCACATTAAATCACATGGTATATTGAAAAAATAGCCCTACGTTTAGAGTTGCGGTAACTGTTTATTGCACCTGTAAGAAATTAAACTAATGGCTTATTTTTTCAGGTGAAGAGCATGGTGCACCATTTATACTTTAATGATAAACTTGATGCACCAAGGAAAAGTCGTTTTCCAGAACGTTTCATGGACGACATTAGTGCTCTTGTCAGTACAATTGCTAGTGATATCGTTTCACGATTTCAGAAGGTAATGATGACTTACTGTTTGTTTGTTTTTGTTAAATCTCTTTTTCAAGCTCACATTAAACTCATACTTTTATTTGGTTTTGCTTTTCTGTTTCTCAGGACACAGAAATGGTTGAGAGACTCAATACAAGTCTTGCATTCTTTCTCAATGATCTGTTGTCTGTTATGGACAGAGGATTTGTTTTTAGCCTTATAAAGACCTACTATAAACAGGTAATGCATAATTAGTAATAATTAGCAATCAAAGAACAAATATTGTGTTTGCTCTTTTTACAACTAGAGCTAAAAGACCTTGAAGAATACATTAATATACTAATGTTTAAAAAATAACATATTTTTATTAGTAAGGCAAAAATAAATTATATTTATTTAATCAGGACACAGGACTCTGGCAAGCTGATATCAGTACAGCTGGCTTCTCCTTGGGTTTTACTGGCCCCCTCATGACTCTTTAATTCCAATTCTGGAGTACCCTTCGAGTCAACAGTCTAAATGTAAAGCACCCCCATGATACCATTTGTGGGTAGTATTTATACCGAATGAACAGCTAACCGAATTGCTTGTGTCTTGAGTGATGTTTAAAGCAGCTGCATTTTGCTGTATATTCATAACACAGCCATGGACATTTAGAGTGTAGAATCATGGACAGATGTTTACCCAGTTCCTAAATATCATTCATTATCTTGCTTTTTCTCAACTAAAAGCATCCTGGGACTTTTCCACAAACAGCTGATTTTGTTTTAAAATTTGTTATCAACTGGATAATTAAACCTGCCTTTTGGAAAATGTTAGTTATTGGTCCTGATAGGGCATTTTGGTAGTAAGTTGTATAATTATACTAGAATTACCTTTTAAAGGAACTTTAAAAATAGACAGATCTCTGGGTCCCATCCCAGCATTATTGAGGAGTTTGAATCCTGGTGGTGGGGGTTGGTACACAGTGCTTGTGAAGCACTTCCCAGCAGGTCCACAGATAGATTTTGGGAACTGCTAGATAGGAACGCTATTTGGCAGTCTAATATTTAGAATTTTGAAGATCTGGTCTATTGGATGTCTTTATTGTATGTTTCTTTTAATAGAGAAGTTAAAACTACATGTGGGCACTTACCCATTTGCAAATTTTTGCAACAGTATGTATTATTTTTACTTTGTACCCCAGATTTCATGTACTGTTGCTCCCAAAACCTGTTATGTCTTTATTCTTCAATCATTGATGTCCTACATTTGCCAAACATTGAGCTAGACCCTAGGGATGCTAAAGCTATTAAGTCAGTTTATGTATGTCCTCAAGTAGTTTACAGTGTAGCTGGGAAAATAAACAAGTAGGCAATTATAAATATAGGTTAGCACAAAGTACTGTAAAAAGAAAGGATATTTTCTTTGATGAAGTTAATTTGGTGGTGTACTTTTGTTTCATAAATGCATCTTTGAGAAGTGGAAATATCGGTGCTATATTGGAAATATAAAAATGTGGATTTTAGTCAGTGGATTTATACAGTAAATCTTGTAGTTCAAATTTTTTTATGTTAACAGTAATTCTGGAGAAAGCTGATACTGTTGTTTATATCACAGAACCCAAAGCTGCCCACTGAGTAATGTTCTTTAATCCTTTAATCTGTCATTCTGGTGTTGGTATTAGAGAAATGATATATTCAATTGGTGTTCTCTTGTTTACTCATTGCTCACAAGGTGTCTTCAAAGCTTTATTCATTACCAAATCCAAGTGTCCTGGTGTCCTTGAGGTTGGACTTTCTGCGAATCATCTGCAGCCATGAACATTATGTTACATTAAACTTACCCTGCAGCCTGCTAACTCCACCTGCATCACCATCACCTTCTGTTTCTTCTGCAACATCTCAGGTATACAAAGAGTATGAAAAAAAAATATTTTTCAAGTTCACATTTGTGAAAAGGCATTCTAAACACTGGAAAAATCTGTAAGTAACAATATTGAATAATAGCTGTGTGGTAGGCTTTGTACTAAATACTTTATAAATATTAATTTGTCAATCCTCAGAATTTATTAGCAGGTAAATTCTATTACTATCCTCATTTTTCATGTGAAAAAATTGAAACAGAAAGGTCAATAACTTACCTAAGGTCACACAGTAAAATGTGGCAGAGCTAGGCTTTGAACCAAAGCACATATTGGTTTTATTTTATTTTTACTTTATTTCAATTACAGTTGACACACAATCTTTAATTAGTTTTAGGTATACAACATAGTGATTAGACATTGCATACCTTACAAAGTGATCACCCTAGTAAGTCTAGTACCCAACCAACACCATACATAGTTACTGCATTATTATTGGCCGTATCCCTATGCTGTACTTCACATGTTGGCTTTAGAGTCCAAGTTCTTAACCACTGTGTTGTATTCCTCTTACAGATTTAGGCACATGGGAGTGCATTCATCTACATAAACTCACTTATTTAGATGTTTTCACAAATTGGCTTTTCTTGAAGCAGACACAGACTGAGTTTGGGGTGCAAGATGTTATTAGGAATCAATACTTGTGAAAGGAAGGGGGATAAAGCATAATTTAGCAGAGAAAGAGGTCAGACTGCAAAGGAGTCCTGAAAGCCCTGCCTGTCTACCTCTCTTGTATCCAAAAAAACAAAACAAAGGAAGCGAAATGAATGTTTATAGGTTTTCATTGCATGCCACCTGGCTTCAATAGCTAGTAGTTTCTCTAAAGATGGGAAAAGGTTATGAAAGCAATTATTATGTATCGTATCATACAGATTAAGATTAAGGGATTTTGTGGTTCTAGCATCAAAGAAGCCATTATTCCTCCTAGTGAGACATCATTCTTTCTGCTATATAATTCCTGAGACAAACAAGCTGCTTCCTCAAGCTCTTAATGTCTAAAGTCAAAGTTGATCTTAACTCTTTTCAATTTAATTTTTGAGATATTTAATTTCTAAATGTAATTCCTTAGGATAGCTCAATCTCAGATGCTTGATAAATGAAAATTTTCTAAACTTCACTTAGAAAACATCAGAGAGCACCCGCAACTTTTCACTTTACCTTTGTAGAAAATCTTATGGGTCAGCCTATTTCCACATAACTTTTACCTAGCTAACATGCACTTCCTATAATGGATGAGGATAGTCTTTTGCTTTCTTTCCCTATCCTCTGCCAAATATGTGGCTACATGGGTCGGCCGAGTGGCGTGGTGGTTAAACGCTGGCTTGGGAGGCCAGCGGCCCTGGTTCGGGTCCCACATGTGAGGGCCGGTGACACTGCCCTCAAAAAGAAAAACAAAAAAACACAAATATGTGGCTACATAGTCAAGAACAAATTAAGCAAACATACAGTTCTAAAACCTTTAATAAAACACATTTGTTTATACCTGACTCGCTGCTGAACATCTCATTTAGCCAAGAAATTCATAGAATTTCTTCCATTATCTTGTTCCCCACTTTGTCATCTAACTAGAGTACATAATTTTCAGATTCTAATAGATAACAGAGACATCACGTTTTTGCTGGGGGGAGGGCCAAGAAGAATTTACATACTTATCAGGAAGATAATTCTCCATAGAGAAATCTGAAATCTGTTGCTCTTCCAAGAAACTTCACATGGATGATCTTGAATTATGCATTAAAGAGGGTGATAAAATTGAGGACGTTCTTGCTTTGAACTATATCTTGGGGGATGCTACTTTGCAGTATTAAAAACTTTCTAGGGCCGGCCAAGTGGCGTGTTGGTTAGGAGCTGGCTTGGGACGCCAGTGGCCCCGGTTCAGATCCTACATATGAGGGCCAGTGACACTGTTCTCTGCGACTGAGATGGTGAACAACACCTCCACCTGGAGCTGGGCTGCTGTGAGTCCCCTGGGGCGGTGTAACTGCAGCCCCTGCTGCAGTGGGCTGCCGTAGGCTACAGTGAATGGCTGGCAGCCAGCATGAGCTGTCAAGAACTGCTATGAGCAGCCGTCCAAAGGCCAGCAAGCAACTGCCTCACCCGGGAAGAGCACAATGATGATACCAGCATGGGCCAGTGAAGCAGTGCCCTCCACAACTAGACGGAAGAACAAAAGGAGATTCCCCAGCTCTGTTCCACTCCCCCAGTTCCCCCAATTCCCCCAATAAAATCTTTAAAAAAAAAAAAATTTCTAAAACTCAGTAAGTGGACCACAAGATGATAGTGATTTTCTAAAGATAGTATTTTCTCTGAAAAACAGTTTTGCCAGTATTTGAAATTCTCTGGAAACCAATAACCTTGACTATGAATATTTTCTTTTGTACTCAACAGTGAGTACATAATACATTATTTAGACTTAGTTGCTTTTTTTCCCTTCAGAATGTGATATTAAAACATTAAAACATTAAGTGGCTAAAAGGATAAGGAAAAAACAGATAGAAAAGTTTCACTGTTTCACTGAAAATAGTTACAAGTGGTATTCCATCATAATTTCCTATATCAAAAGTAAGAGCAGTTACTTTCTCCAATGTTAATAATAGTAATCTATAGTAAACTCATGGCAATAAATTACCGTAGGCAAAGTTTATCTCACTTTCAGGTAACACGCACATTTTATTTGTTGTAATTCTCTGTCTATGGGATGTTTCGTTGCACAGCTATTATAGTTTTGTTTTACCTCATTCCCAAATAGAGTTCTGGATTTTCCACCAATGTACAAGACCAGAAGATCGCAAATATGTTTGAATTGTCAGTGCCTTTCCGCCAACAGCATTATTTGGCAGGACTTGTGTTAACAGAGCTGGCTGTTATTTTAGACCCTGATGCTGAAGGGTGAGTAGAGCAGTGTTTGCCTTGTAGACTATGTTTGATTTTGGCAATGGGACAGAAGTAGCCTACTTTCACTTCTAAGAATCAAAATAGTACTCCTTCCCACTCTTCTACTTTTCTGTTTAACAAGTTCTAGACCCATCTTATTTCAATATTTCATAATTTTTAAGGAAGACATTTTTTTATTTTTTGTCATCTCTGAATTTTTGGTTTGTCTTAAAATCGATGGTGTATCATGGCTTATTTGGTAGCATTTCTTTTCCCTTAACAATACATAAAATACTTGTGCATTCTAATAGATGGACTCTGAGATTTGTTGTTAAACAGTAGGGAGGCACATTTCAGAAGAGGAGGATAGACTAGTCTTCTATTTGACTCCTTGTGAGGGAAATTAATGATTTGCCATCATACTGTGTAGCATTTTACTTCAAAATTGCCCTATAAATAAAATCCTTAGGTTTTAAAAATTTTCAACACTTCTAGAGGACTTTTGGAAATTGATACAGTAAGAAAAGGAAGGGTAGGGCCAGCCGAATGGCGTGTTGGTTAAGAGTTGGCTTGGGATGCCAGCTCTGAGCAGCTGCGTCCTAGTTCCGATCCCACATGAGGGCCAGTGACACTGCGCCCTCTACAGCTAAGATGGTGAACAACAGCTCGACCTGGAGCTGGGCTTGTCGTGAGTCACCGGTGATGTAGGCTACAGTGGGGCTGGCCGGCTGTTAGTGTGCGCTTTTGTGAGCTGCCATGAGCCAATGGCCAGGGAGTGACTGCTTTACCCAGGAAGAACGCAGTGATAATACCAACAAGGGCCAGTGAAGCGACGTCCTCCATAACTACACTGAAGGACAAAAGGACAGCAACTTGTCTCTTCCCCCTTCCCCAGTTCCCCAATGCTGTTCCCCTCCCAAAATTCCCCAATTAAAAAAAAAAATCTTTTGAAAAGAAAAGGAAGGGTGTAATGTCTGATGATTTGAATTTATAGTAGTAGCCTGATATGTTGTGGTCTAGCATCCCCATAGGGTATTTCCATCTTAATAGATATTTTCAAAACTCTATTTGACCATAACTCATTTGGGTAATTACTTTTTTCCCCTCATTTTTTCTCATAATAGGATTACTAGGAGTTTATAATGCAATTTAACCTCATGTATAAGAGCTCCAGAGAACAAAATAAGATACCTTTGAGTAGGTTTTACCAGGGTCCTCTGAAGTATTTGTTGGGTAAATGAAAACAGAGGTTTGAAAAGTTCTAAGCGATAGTCAATGCTCAATTAATTGTGAGAGGCTAAATTTTCTGCAAATGAAAGGCATGCCTTTTTTTATAATGGCAACTTCCCATTTTAGAAATATATGTTAACAACCTAGTTGTTCACACTGTTCTGCAGAACTCCAGGGTTCTGAAGAGGTGCTTCATGGGTTTCCATGTGGAGTGGGGGACATTGCAGACATTGGACTATGAAGAGAACAGACTAAGCTAGTGAAACTCCAGGCCTCCCACCCCTGCATGCCACCACTTTTATATGTTGCCATTTGACATATAAATATGATATCATTTGGTAGAAAAGGGGGATCCATTGTTTGGAAAAAAACATACTCTGAAAACAACCTCTAAACACACTAGCTTTCTTTAATAACTGGTATCTGTCATTTGAATGCATATTTCCAATATTTGTCTTGATATGTCAAGATATTTTTGGTTACAGGAAATAGAAATCCTTTCTTCATACTGGCTTTATTAAAGGAAGGAAATTTATTATTTCATAATTAGAAGAAAGATAGTTTTTTTGCACAGTACAATCAGCAGCTCAATGATGTCATCAGATTTCTGGCTCTTTATATCTCTTTCCTGTTCTAGGTGCGTTATCCTAAGGCTGGGCCTCATGACTGCAAGATAGGTATCACTGGTAGTTCAGGTTAAATTCTTACTTGTTCTTGTCTAGCAGGAGAGAGAGGGGATACCCTCTTCCCAAACATGTAATGTAAATCTTTCCTTTGGACTGATTTGGCTCACTTGCCTATCTTGTACTGTTGCAGTCACCAGAGGAGTGCCAGGTTGCTGAATAGATTAGATCAGTTCTACCCAAATGTGGTGCTTAGACTAGTATCGGTCCATGGTTTGTTACAGAACACAGCAAAATAATTGTGAGTCAATTATGCCACTAAACACAGTGTTTTGTTCATATGACTTTTTTTTTTTTTTGGTAGACCTCAATTAATGAAGCAATGCATTGATTAACATTTATTTCTTCTCAGTCTGATAACAAAACAGTTTGCTAGCTGGCTGCTTTAACTAGCAGAGCTAGTCAAATTAGGATCTCCTCCTGAAACAGGTGGTATCAGCTCCCTCTGAGTTGTAGGGGGAGAGTGTATTTCTGAAAAAGATTGAGTTCTCCTAAGATGGAAGACAGGAAATAGATGTTGTGTAGGTGTTCCGATATAAAAAGTAAAGAATTCTAACAGTCAACGGTTTCTGCAATGAGGGTGGTTTTTCTCATGTCAAGGATCAGTTCTATTAAAATAGGTGTTTTATGTTTCTGTGGAACAATATAGGACTTATGAAAGAATTCTTTATTGCTTTTTTACCTCTTGAAGCTAGAATGTGTTGGCCTTTGACATTTGGAAAGATTTTTCTATACAGTCCAGAAAACAATGATAATTATCACCTTTTCTTTGTCTATTCAGTTACACAAGATATGAGAAAAGCTGTAAATAATAGTATACAGGATTATATCCTTAGTTTTTACTGCTGCTTGTTTCTCTTTTCTCCACTTCTTCCTGCATCCAGTCTATTAGCAAATTCCACAGGTCCTACCTCCAAAATATATCCCAAATTCAGCCACTTCTCGCCACCCTCACTGCTACTTCCCTAATCATGCTTCCACTCTGGCTTCCCTAAAATCCTTTCAGCAGTCTGAGTAATCTTTTAGAAATGAAAATCAGATAATATCACTCCCTTGCTTAAAACTGCTCAATGTCAGTATAAGCTTTAATAATGGCAGTTAAAATAAAATCCAGGCTTTTAATAATGGTGCTCAAAGCCCTATATATATCTGGCTCATGTCTACTGCCACTCTCTTCCAGCTTTCCATTCTAAAATCTAGCCATCCTGGCCTTCTTTCTGTTTGTATAATGTGCTAAACTCATTCCCACCTTAGGGCCTTTGAACTTGGATTTTTCCCACCTGAAGCAAATCTCAAATTGCCCCCAGATCTTTGCATACCCATTTCCTCCTGTGATTCTTCAGGTCTCCACTCAAACAGCATCTTCTCAAGAGGCTTTCATTGACTACCCAGTCTAAATTACAGCCATGTTGCTCTTGCCATAATCATTTTTAACCATATAACCCTGTTTTATTTTCTACAAGGCACTTATTTGCTTGTTTGTTTATTACCTGCCTCCTCCCATTAAAATGTGCTTATGAGGCACTTTGCCTTCTTTGTTCACTGTGGTATTCCCAGTGCCTTAGAATTGTGTCCAGTACAAAGTGGACACTTGACAAATATGTGTTAATTCAATGAATGAATGAATGAATGTGAGAGACTCACATCTCATCTCTTTTACATTCTTTAGTGGTGTATATATGTAAAATACAACATACATTGTTTTAGGTAAGATTCTTGAGAGAAATGTTTTTCTTTTTATTCCATCAGTTTGCTAAGTAATCAAGAATAGTTAATTCATGGCAATCATGTTCTAATATTGATCAAAGACTTGCTTTCTAGAAACTTACATTATAGTAAGAAAGTTAAGGCTATGAAACAGCACACTATTATTAAATGCTAATTTTGTAGTACATAGATGTGTAGAAGATTAACACCTTTGTTATAGCATTTTAACATTGCATTATTATTTTTCTGTCTGTGTTTCTCTTACTAAAAAAAGCTCTTTAAAAACAGACAATATCTTATCTCCAGCATCTAGGATAGGATATTACAGTCCCTGCATAATAAGTATATATTTAATAGCTGAATGTGATTGAGTAATGTAGATACGTGAAAGGGCTTCATGAAGACAGGTAGAGTGTAGATATTTTGAAGTCTGGGGCTGGTAACTGCTGAGAGATAAGGAATACATATCCAGATTTGGGAATCATCACTGGTGATAGAAGAACTTGAAAGGAAGAACATAAAAAGCAAATGACCAGAATCTGAGACTTAGGAAGAATAATAAGAGAGTAGAATAAAAAAGGGTTGGTGCTATTTGAATATACTGAGAAGAGAATATACAAGATGACAAAATGTCAAGTAGAGAGCTGGAGAATGAAATCTGAGATACGATCATTAGATGTGGTTCTTGACAGTTTTAAAAAATATACTTTATGAATAAAAATCTGGAATGGAGAAGAAAGAATCTCCAACTAGATTTTATATACAGCTATGTAAAATGGCAGATAAGATCAAGGGCTCTAGAGTAATACTATTTGGTTTCAAATTCCAGTTTTTAAATCTATATGATTTTAAAAGAGATAAAAGCCAATATTTACTGAGGAAGGCAATGTACAAGGCACTGTGTGGTAAGCATGTTACATAAATTATGTAACTTAATTGTCACAACTACTGGTAGGTTATTACCCTCATTTGTAGATAGGAAAATGGGCTAAGTATCTTGGAAAAATCATTTAGCTGTTCAGTGATGAAGTTGGTACAGTGCCATGCTGTGAGCATTCAAGTACTGTTAGTTTCAAAGAAAGGGAATAGATATTAGGAAGTAAATGGAAACACTTGTTAATACGAGGTGTGATCACACAATACGGTGAATGTTTAAATTTAAAAATTATTACAGTGAAAGACGCGTTGCCATTAATCCCCCTCAAAATACTCCCCCTGGCTTCAAACACACGTATCCCATCATTCTTGCCACTTTCTGAAGCAGCTCTGGAAGTCCTCTTTTGTGAACATCTTTAGTTGCGCTTTTGTGGCTCCATCGATGTCCTGAATCATTTGACTTTGGGGAAGGGCCAGAAGTTGCACAGTGTCAGATCTGGTGAATAAGGTGGATGAGGACACACCGTAATGTTTTTATTTGACAGAAATTGCCATATACCAGAAGTGATGTGTGACATGGAGTATTGTCATGATGGAGGATTATTTACGGCACACTTTAAAACACACCTTGTTTCAACCACAGCTCACACCCAACTGACTGCACCAAATAAGTTGAAACTTGTCACACACTGTCACTAAGGTTTGATGTGCCACTCTCCGTATTGAAGATACCTGCCATTCCATTGGATGGCACTCGGCAGCAGCATTCCCTGTATTTTGTGATCACAACGGAAAGGTTCCATGTCCCACATCACTTCTGGTATGGCAATTTCTGTCAAATAAAAATATGGTGTGTGTGTGTCCTCATCTACCTTATTCACCAGATCTGGCACTGTGTGACTTCTGGCTCTTCCCCAAAGTCAAAATGATTCAGGACATCGAGGGAGCCATGACAGTGCAACTAAAGACACTCACGAAAGAAGACTTCCAGAACTGCTTCAAAAAGTGGCAAGAACGATGGGATAAGCTTGTTGAAAGCGAGAGGGAGTACTTTGAGGGGGATTAATGTGTCTTTTACTGTAATTAATGTGTCTTTTACTGTAGTAATTGTTTTTTTTTGTTTTTTTGTTTTGAGGGCAGTGTCACTGGCCCTTATATGTGAAACTCGAACCGGGACCGCTGGCTTCCGAAGCCAGCACTTAACCACCGCGCCATTCGGCCGGCCCCTCGGCCCTTGTTTTTTTAATTTAAACATTCATCGTATGTTTTGATCACACCTTGTAGACTGCACATTCAGGAAGTTATTACTGGAGAAGTTGTGTAATAGTTTATTACTAAGACAAATACTACATAAGCTATAGGAAACTATAGTAGTTTCAAGTGAACACATATTGTCAAGATAGGGAAGGTTTATTTGAAGAAAGAGGGAAAGGGATTAAGGTGGGACGTTGAAGCTATTAAAGACAAGGTGGGGTTTCATTGAACATATGGGAAATTACTTTCTGAGAGAAGGTACAACTTTTTCTGAGACAAAAGGAAAATGACCCAGTAGCTATAAAGATGGAGCTGTGTTAAAAGATTTGGCCAGAGCAAATTCCGAATGGTAGTTCTTTCCTAAATGAATTAGGAGGTAAGGTCTTCTATTGAGATTAATGGTGAGAGGCTTAGGAGAGAGAATGAGATCTGAAATTGCTGTCAGGTACAGCATTAAGGACTAGTTAAAATTGGGTGAATTTTTAATTAGAATAGTTTATATAGTCAAAATGCCTTCAATCTAAGAAAAGAGGCAAAAAAAAGTGAAGATGAGAGTGATTCTTGTTAGTGTGTTAGCTCAGTTGAAACTCAGGGGATTGGGAGTCCAGAAAAGTTGTAAGGGCCCAGTTGTGGTATACAAGCAAAGTTCAGTTAAATAGAATTGTCAAACGCAATCCGAGCCTATGGACTACATGATCCATTAGGTAGAATAGTTTTCTTTTAGAAAAAGGAAATAGGGCCGGCCGAGTGGCGCGGTGGTTAAGCGCCGGTTTGGGAAGCCAGTGGCCCGGTTCAGGTCCCACATATGAGGGCCAGTGACACTGCCCTGAAAAAAAAAAAAAAAAAGAAAAAGGAAATAAAAGTTTATTTTTGGTAAATGTGAAAAGATCTCACTTGATGAAATAAAATTTACAACTGCTTAAGATTTCCCTTTTTTTGCCTTAAAATATAACCATGATTGGTCTTATTTAACATGAAAATGCATTAATAAGGAGTTAAAAAAAATTGCAGATTTACTTCTAAGTCAATTTGTGTAGCACTTCTTTTCCCTCAATTCTTCTTTTATACAGAGAGACATTTATTACTTTTAAAAAGAGAAGTGTTTTATAGGAATACATACAAATATGTGGCAGAGTTAAGAAGTTGAACAAGATTGTTTCGGCACCATGACTTACTGTTTGCTTTAAAGAGATTAACTAATCTCAGTGACCTTACTGCTTCTTTTCCCCATCTTCTTTTTAAATAGACTGTTTGGATTGCATAAGAAAGTCATCAATATGGTACACAATTTACTATCCAGTCACGACTCAGACCCACGGTACTCTGACCCCCAGATAAAGGCTCGGGTGGCCATGTTATATCTACCTCTGATTGGTATTATCATGGAAACTGTTCCTCAGCTGTATGATTTTACAGGTACTTGGTAAATTTAAGAAAACTTTTAAAGGCAAATTTCAACAGGTAAAAGTGTTAGAAAATATCTCAAGGATAAAGATTTTATTTGAGGAAAAGATGTAACGAAATGTACACTGACAGAAGTAAACTAAATACTTAACCACATTACTGAAAAACTTTTCACCATGTGAGATTTCATTGCAAGAATTCTCTGAAAGTACTTCTTATGACGAATTTTAAAATAACGATTTTGTAGCATTGCTATCCCTACTTATTAGAAAATAGGTTTTTTGTGTACTGTGCATCTGAAAAAAATAAAATAAAAAAATACAAGAACACCTGACAAGTATCTACTACCTGCAGTGTCAATTTTATCATCTATATGTAATAGAAATTAATATTCACCTGTATAACAAGAATTATGTTTATTGCTAACACTGGGTTAATAAGTTGAAGCTTTGTTGCTTTTAAAAAATAAACCCTATAAAGTTTTATTGCTCTTGCTTTTCATATTTAGAATTTACTTAAATTCCTTTATTTGCTCTAAAGAAAGCACTGCAAGTTGAATTTAAACTAGCAATTAACCTGATAAAGTACTTCCAGTTCCATAAAAACAAAAACATTTACTGAGTACCTAATATGTATTAAGAACTTCAACAGGTGCTGGTGGTGCAAAGATAACCAACTCCTTGCCTTTAAAGGACTGACAATTGAGCAGTTTTCCCAGTATTTTGATCACTAAAGTGAGTTTCCTTATCTGAAGACAGAAATGTTTAAATTATTGTATCTTCTTTTACTAGCAAGTTAAAGTTTGCTACAAAACTATAAATTATTGTTGTAGGAATGAGTGAATGTTAAAAATATTTAAAATATTGTTTAAAAGAAGTAACTATAAACATAAATATTACATGTTAACAGAGTTGTTTTTTTAAGAGTAGTGGATAATAAGGGGAATTGCACACTCAGTAACTGTCAATCAAACTAAACAAAACTTTTATTTATTTGTTTTTGAATTATTTTTCAGAAACTCACAATCAACGAGGAAGACCAATTTGTATAGCCACTGATGATTATGAAAGTGAGAGCGGAAGCATGATAAATCAGACGGTTGCCATGGCAATTGCAGGAACATCAGTTCCTCAACTAACAAGGCCTGGCAGTTTCCTCCTGGCATCAACGGTAAAAACAGCCCTCCTACAGAGTTTTTTTCTGGAAAGACAGATATTTACAAGGATGTTCCCTTAAATAACTGAGATTCTTGAATTAGCTGATGCAGAAGAAAATTTGAGATTAATTTATTTTGTGGAAGCACTAAGGTTCTGAGAATATTGCCTATCTTGCACTGAGTTGTTTTAAAAATTATTAATTACCTCAGGTTTATGGCGTAAAGATCTGTATTCTGTCATTCAGAATTTTGGAAGTTGCCTTATTATATATCCTATTTTCTTTTTTAAATCCATTTTATTCTTTATCAGCCCTAAGAAACATTCTCAGTTGTTTAGTAATTGAGAATTTTTTTCATCTGTGAAGATTTATGCTTTTTCATGTTTAAAAATTGACATTTACTCTGCCCCTGTAATTTTTCCCCCTTGCAGAGAGAAGGATATGGGAGTAGGGAGGAAATAAACTGCCAATAGAGCAAGATCAAGCTCTAAAAGTTTTAAATGACTTTCTTTAAGAAAAATGCAATATTTATGGAAGTTGTTCTTTGTAACTTAAACAGTTTTACTGAGGTAGTTTACATATCAAAAGATTTACCTGTTTTAAGTGTACAATTTCATGGTTTGTAATGTATTTACAGAGCTGTGCAATCGTCACCATAATCTAAGTTTATAACCTTTCTATCACCCTAGTAAGAACCCTTAGGCCTATTTAGCAGTCACTACCTATTTCCCCGAGCCTCAGCCCCAGCCAGCAACCAATCCATTTTCTGTCTACATAGATTTGCCTGTTCTGGATGTTTCATATAAATGGAATCATACACTGTGACCTTTTGTGTCTGGCTTATTTCACTAAGCATAATGTTTTTAAGGCACATCCATATTGTAACATATATCAGTACTTCTTTTTTTTTTATTGCCAGATAGTGTTCCTATGTATTGATATCTACGTTTGTAAGTAAGATTACCTGTAATTATTCTTTCTCATAACGTTCTTTTCAGATTTCGGAATCAGGGTTAAGTTAGCCAATTAAAATGAGCTGGGAAATTTTCTCTTTTATAATGTTCTTTGCAAGTTCTTGTTTAAAATTGGAATTATTTATTCCTGGAATATTTGAAGAACTTGTGGGTGAAGCCATCTGTACCTGCAGTTTTTTTTCTTTTCTTTTTGAAAGTTTTAAACTTACTGATTTAATTTCTTTAATGACTATAAGAGTTTTCAAGTTTTCTACTTTTTTTTTTTTACACTGGTTTCTGAAAATTTTGTTGTAATAGAAATTTATTCAAATTTTTTGACATATACAGAGTTGTTCCAAATATCTTCTCTGGTCTTTTAATGTCTATAATATCTGTGGTAGATGTAAATGTTTTCATTTCTGTGACTGGCTTTTTGTATATTTTGTCTTAAATCAGTCTCAACAAAAATTTGCATATATCTTGGGCTGAGTGGCGCGGTGGTTAAGAGCTGGTTTGGGAAACCAGCGGCCCCGGTTCGGGTCCCACATATGAGGGCCAGTACACTGCCCTCAAAAAAAAAAAAAAAAAAAATTGTATGTATCTTTAGTCATAAAAAAAAAAAATTGGGGGGGCAGTGTTGATCCTCACTTTTAAGTGTTTATTTTTTTTGTTACTATCTTCTACTTTCTTTGGGTTTATATTGGGTGTTCTTTCTCTAACTTCTTGAGATACATGCTTAACTCACTAATTTTCATCTTTTCTTCTTTGATACATAGTTTAAGGCTATACATTTCCTTTAATTATCATTTTAGTTACATGCTATAATTTATATGTAGCATTTTCATTATTCAGTTCAAAATATATCTGTATTATGATTTCTTTTAGACTTTTGGGCTATTAATTTTTGTTTGTTTTAAAATTTCCCATCTTGAAATTTCTAGTAATCGTTTTGTTTCTGATTTTGTCCTAATTGCATTATTAGATAACTTACTCTGTATAATTTCAGTTTGTTGTATTTGTAACAAGTGGTTTTATGGTCTAGTATATGGTCAGTTTCTGCAAGTACCTCATGTATTTTAAATGAATGAATATGCTTCAGTTACATACAATATTCTGTATTTGTCTATTATGCCCATTACATCAGATTTCTTGATTCTATTGTTTAACTCTTTCTCTTCCTTGAATTCTGTCTGCCTATTCTAATATCCCACTACTACTGTCGTTTTGTAATTTCTACTTGTCATTCTGTCAGATCTTGTTTTACTTCCTTTGAGACCTTATTACAAAATATCTAATAATTTTAAATTGTCACATATTTTTGATGGATTTCACCTTTTATCAACATGAACCATAATATATTTTTTGCCTTGAAGTCTATTTTGTATAATATTAGTACAGCTATACTAGGATTCTTTTCCCTAGAACATATATATAGCATGAGTTTTTCCATTCTTTACTTTCAGTGTTTTTTCTTGTTATAAATGTTTGAAACTTACGTTTTAGATGTGTCTTTTGTACACAAAATCTAATGTATCCTATGTTTTTTAAATCTGGTCTCTTTATTTTTGTCTTCCACTAGAATTTTTTTTTTTGTTTTCTTTTTTTTTCTTTTTTGAGAGCAGTGTCACTGACCCTCATATGTGGGGACCGAACCGGGGCCGCTGGCTTCCCAAGCCAGTGCTTAACCACCGCGCCACTCGGCCGGCCCTCCACTAGAATTTTTAAACTATTTTCATTTAATATAAAGTTAATGCACTTAAGATTTTAATTTTACTTGTTGTCCCACCCACTATGTTTCTTTATGTCTCATTTATTGTCTTCTTTTGAATTGTTTTTTTCCTCATTCCACAGTTTCCTCTCTAATAGTTTGGAAGTTATATTATATATTCTATTTCTCTTCTTTTTGTGATTGTATTACAAATCATTATGCTTCCTTAATTAAATTCCAGTCAAATGTAAATCATTGCCTTTACATTCACTTGGGTTAATACAAGGATCTTAAAACAGGTTGACTCTATTTACCATTCTCCCTACTTAAATGCTGTTTTTATGCATTTAATTTTGTATATCATTAAATCTCACAAGACATTATTATTATTTTTCTGGCTATATAAAGTCAGTTATTTAGATTTGCCCATGTGTTCACCACTTTATTTGCTCTTGATTCTTTCCCGGATTTGTGACCTTCTGTAAGACAGATTTTTCTTTTTTGTGAAATACGTCTTTTAGATTTTTTAAACTATGGTGATGAATTCCCTGTGTTTCTTTGAAAAATGTTTTTATCTGACCATTATTTAGGATTTAAAAAATATATTTTTTAGAAATAGCATCTGAGTTTTCTCTTAGCACGTTGAAGACTGTGTTCCCACTGTCTTCTCATTCTCATTGATGCTTTCGATAAGTCAGCAGTGTCAAACTATTGCTTCTTGGAAGATAATTTATCTGTTTTTCCGTCTTGTTCTTAAAGTTATTCTCCTTAACAGTGATTTTGTGTTGTTTCACTCTGTTGATTATAGTTTTGGATTTCTTTTTTTTTTTTTGAGGGCAGTGTCACTGGCCCTCATATGTGGGACCCGAACCCCGGGCCGCTGGCTCCCCAAACCAGCACTTAACTACCGCACCACTTGGATGGCCCTAGTTTTGGATTTCTTTATATTTATTCTGCTTGATATTTTTTGGACTTCGTAAATCCATAGTTCAGCATCTTTCTTCTGATCTGTGAAATTCTTTGCTCTCATCTGCCCAAATATGTCCTCTTCTGCATTCTGTCTCTTCATATTCCAGTTAAACATATGCATATGTTCTTTTTATCGCATACTCTATGCCTCTACTCTTCTGTATATTCCATCTTTTTGTTAACCTTTACTTCATTCTGGTTGTTTTCTTTTGCTCTACCTTCCAGTTTACTAATTCTTTCCTTAACTGTAACTGATATTATTAATATATTAAAACAATCCCTTGAGTTCATAGATTTTGGTTATTCTGTAATATTGTTTCAGTTTTCTAGACTTTATATTATTTTCAAAACGTTTTTCTTTATACTTTCTGTCAAATTTTAAAGTTTTCTTTTGGGGCAGCTGTGCACATAGAACGTGTTGTTTTATTGTCTGATAATTTCAGTATCTTAAGATTTTGTGCACCTGTTTTTGTTGTCTGTTTTGGCAGTTCTCACTCATGATGTATTTATTGTATGCCTGGTTCTTTGTGTACTGGGCTTTGTATTTGCAATATCGTTCATAAGTGTAATAAGAGTCCTAGAATTGTGGTCTCTTCCTTAAGAGAAGATTCATTGATTGGTGATACCAGAGCAGAATTTACAATTATCCATTTTTCTTAATGCCTTGGAAGAATAGGGGAAACTGTCTCTCAGCCATTTTTATGGAGGGCTTAATTCTCTCATGGAACCCTGGTTGAGAAAGACTGTTGTGGATACTAATCTCAGGTTGGTTTTATATGCAGCAGATTTCTGCTAATTTATGATGTGCCTTTTCTTTCTCTTTCTCTCCTTTATCTATCTATCTATCTATCTATCTATCTATCTATCTATCTAAATGAACATGCATTCCTAATTTTAATGTAAGCAAATATAACCATCTTTTTCTGGTTTATGGTTTATGCTTTTTAGGTCTTATTTAAGAAATTCTGTCCTACCCTCAGGATCATAAATATATTCTCTTATATTTCCTTCTAAAAGTTTTGAAGTTTTACCTTTTACATTTAAGTTCTTCCTTTGTCTGGAATTTATTTTTTTATGCAGTGGTGTGAGGTAGGAATCTACTTTTTTTTCTCTCTCTCTAGGGAATGAGTTATCTCAACACCATTTATTGTACAGTCTATCCATCCACCACTGATCTATGGTGCCAGCTCTATTATATATTAGATTTTTATGTATTCATAGGATTTTTTTGTGCTTCCTATTCTGTTTTATTGCACATATGCCAATATTGAACTATCTTAATTATTCTCATTTTTTTAAAAATCCTAGCTGGTCCTTCCTCAAGAGTGTCTTGGCTATTCTTCGCCTTTGCTCTTTCCCATTAAAATTTTAAATTAACTTGTCAACTTGCAGGAAAAACCTGGCCAGGAATTTTATGGAAATTGCAATGATCCTGTGGAACACTTTGGGGAAAATCCGATATCTTTCCATTATTGAGTCTTTTTCATGTTTGTTCGCCTTTCTTCAAAATCTGTCACTGGACAACTGTAATTGAATATATAGATAGTCACGGGATGTGGATTATACGGTGGAAGGGAGTCAAGGGAATTGTAGTGGATAGTATGATATGGAGGGGAGGAGTGGGGGGAGAATTGGGGGAGGGGGGTTGTCACTTTGAGGGGTAAAAAGTATAATTATTGCACTTTGTTGTAAACCTGAAGCTAATTAAAAAATTAATTAATTAATTAATTAATTAATTAAAAAGATGGGGGAAGAGGCTAGGGACCCTCCATATGCAAAATTAATGGTATGAAAAGGTTGTTCTTCTCTCATACTGCAATATGTATATATATATATATATTTCCAAGGTGATATAGATCTACTTTCATATTCCAGATGTATTTTCTAAAAGCATGCTTTTGTCTTCTGATGTGGCCCTATGTTATGGCTCTGGGTTTATTATATATACTTTGGTGGGTCAGTACTAGCTGGGTCCTGACCTCAGAAGAATGCTTGGTGGCAAAGCTCTTAGCAAGAGTTCTGAAGCTCCTTATCCTTGATAATTAAACACTCCAGACTCCTAAAAAAAAAAAAAAAAATTCTGTCACTGTGTTTTTGGCAATTTATATGGAGGTGTAAGAAATGTTAATGTATGCCTGTTTGTCAAAATCAAAATAATTTAGTCAATGTGTTTATGCCTACCTGAAAGTTCAGCTATATAAAGTACCTGCTCTTTCAAATAAAGAAGTATTTTCCTTTTCAGAGAGATTGTGGAATTGGGGTGGGGGTCAAAGTTATGTGTGTCCAGGTCAGAGGCAGTGTAGCATAGTGGTAAGGTTAGTTTATGTAGGTGAATTAATTTAATATGTATGCATCCATGAGAGGTAGTAAACATAGTGGATAAGAGCTTGGTCTCTGGAGCCAAACTTCCTGCACTTGCATCCCAGTTCCACCATTTACTGCAAAATACTTGTACAAAATATTTAACTTCTTGGTGTCTCAGTTCTCTGTCTCTAAGATGGGGTAACAGTATTTATCTCTTTGGTTTGGTTTATCTCTTTGGATGGTTGCGAGGGACAAATAAGTTCTATGCATAAAATGTTTAGTAGAGTGTCTAGCACTGAGTAAGCATTATATATATATATATCAAGCAATCATTATCATCATCCAGGATAGAGGGAAGATTAGGGGAATAGCTGAGATTATGATTCCAACAGTTAAGTATGTTCAGCCTCCTTTGCCTTTGCCTCTCAACATCCCTTCATTGCTTTCTTACTATTTAGTATATTTATTAACCAAATATTGGAATGTTGTATAAAAGTGAAGAGCAAGGTTTGGAGTCTGGTTAACCTGGACTTAAAATACTGACTTCATCTTTTCTTTGTATATGAGTTAGGGCAAATTACTTAATCTCTAGCCTTTAGTTTTCTTACCTGTAAACTAGAAATAACAATAGTTAATGCTGTCTCCTAAAATTATTGTAAGAGTTAAATAAGAAAAAATGGTTAATATAGTGTCTAGGTAGCACATTTCAAATTTTGCTATGTTTTGTCATTATTATTATTATTATTATTATTATTATCATCATCCTGTATCATTGTCTATAAAATTGAGATGATATAACCAGCTTGGTCATATAGTTGGAGGACTGAATGAAATACTGTGTTTAAAGAGCTTAGCATGATCAAATATCCAATAAGTGGTATTGTAGAGTAAAGTGGCTTAGCAGAGTAAATATCCAATAAGTGGTATTGTAAACAGGTTATAATTTTTAGCTTTTCATTTATATTTTACATGCTGTATACTAATACAGATTGAATATAGAAAATAGCACCCTAACCTTATATGTTTGGTGTAAAAATGATTTTTACTTACACATGGTCTAAGGCTTTTCCCTTTTGTCAGTGGCTCTTGATAGGAAATAATGGTTCTCTAAACCTTATAAACGTTATGTTACTACGTTCTATTATATTTATTTACTGAGTCAGTTTTGTTTTTTTTCTTTATTTTCATCATGTCTGATATTCTGTGATAGATATCTTTGTTTTTAATAGTAGGACCTTTTAGGTTTTTGTTTTCTGTTTTCTGTTAACATCTGCTGGAAGACATACCAGATTAAAACAATCTTTTCTTGCCAGGAGAAGTTCATTAAACTTCAGGACCTTAAGTTTAAGGTTCTATATGACTTAAACAAGTATTGTCTAAATCAAATGGTTCTTTTTAAATATTTTATTTTTAAGCAATTTTTATTTTATTGCTTGTAGGAGAAAACAACTGACAGCCCTAGAAAATGCCATGGTCATTGATCTGTCTCATTCTCCTGCTCTCTATTTTCAGAGTGGCAGGCAATACACTACCTTTTCAGCAGAATCAAGTCGGAGCCTTTTGATCTGCCTACTTTGGGTTCTCAAGAATGCAGATGAGACGGTCCTACAGAAGTGGTTTACAGATCTCTCAGTCCTGCAGCTCAACCGACTATTAGATCTGCTTTATCTCTGTGTATCTTGCTTTGAATACAAAGTAAGTGATCATTATACTATTATTGTAAAGAGGAACAAGAAAGGAAATATAATGTAGAAAAGGAAGAAGAACATTTTCTCAGTGCCTTCTTTCCTTTTCTAATGTTTTCATTTTAGGGAAAGAAAGTGTTTGAAAGAATGAATAGTTTGACTTTTAAGAAATCAAAAGATATGAGAGCAAAGCTTGAAGAAGCTATTCTTGGGAGCATAGGCGCTAGGCAAGAAATGGTGCGCCGAAGCCGAGGACAGCTTGGTATGTACACAATACCTTCTCCTTCTGGTGAGAATTTTTTTCAAGTTTTTTGAACTATATATTATAACTATCGTGATACAAGTCTTCAATGACAATTCTAAACTTCAAAAAGTGTTTTAAATATAACTGTGAATTAACCTGAATAACCACTTTTCTGCAGGATTTCAAGCTAAAATTCTGATTTAAGTAGAGTGAACACACTTCCTGATTTGCTCTGGATAGTCTCAGTGTATTGGTGTTGCCCTTGTGTGATTATTAATAGCATCCCTTATTTTAGACAACAGGCTTTCTTAGAGCAGTTTTAGTACACAGCAAAATTGAGAGGCAGGTACACAGATTTCCTATATACCCTTTGTCCCCACACATGCATAACCTCTTCCACTATCACCATCCCCACCAGTGGTGCATCTCTTACAACTGATGAGCCTACACTGACCCATCATATGACCAGAGTCAGTAATTTACATTAGTGTTCACTCTTCGTGTCCTACAGTCTTTACTGTTAAAAATTTCCTAGTTTGCATAGTGAATTAATATACTCTATATTTAAGGCAAAGGTATTATCCACCAAACTCAAATATCAGGGAGAAAAAAACAGTTTAGTAGCCTTAAAGACTTGTTTCCAGTCCCACAACTACTATTCATTAGCTGTATAACCTTGGTCAAGTCACTTAATCTCCCCACTTTTCTTTTCCTCATCTACTTGTGATTGTTTTGCAAATTTAAAAGGTAGTGTAACTAAGTGATCTTATCTTTGTGGGGCCATGTGTGTGTAAATATTTCGTAAATTCTAAAGTGACATACAAATAAGATTGTTGCTGAGAGCTCCTTGAAGTCAAGGACATGACCTAGTCATCTGTGTACATGATACATGCTAACAGTTCCATATATATTTGTTGACTTAAAATATGAATGTACATTTACATAAATACTTTTTTTTTGTTGTGTTTTTTTGTTTTGTTTTGTTTTGAGGGCAGTGTCACTGGCCCTCATATGTGGGACCGAACCGGGGCCACTGGCTTCCCAGGCCAGCGCTTAACCACCGCGCCACTCGGCCGGCCCTACATAAATACTTTTTAATTATTGTTTTCTGAAAGACCATTAACACAGTGATCTTTTATTTTAAGTGAACTTAAATATCTTTTATATGCTATATGTGTTTGGAATTTAATAATGAATAAGACAAGGCCTTTGTCTTTCATGGAATTAATAGAACACAGTTGTTTTTTTTTACTTTAGTTACAGTTTACAGTAGTACTATGTGTTTTCTTTTAACTTATGTATTATGTACAATATCCTTTAAAAATAAACATTAAAATTAACTTTTATCTAGGTCATTTAATTATTACCAAAACGTAATGACTAATTATCTTCAACTATAAGATAAAGAAAATAAAACTCATAGAGGTAAATATCTTGCCTAAGATTATAAACTAAGTGACAGAACCGGGATTTTTTTTTTTTTTTTTTTTTGAGGGCAGTGTCACTAGCCCTCATATATGGGACCCAAACCGGGGCCGCTGGCTTCCCAAGCCAGCGCTTAACCACCGTGCCACTCGGCCGGCCCAGAACCAGGATCTTTTGACCTCCAATTTAGTGTTATTTATATCCTACCACAGCTTTTTCTGAGGTTTATTGTTGGAAGGAGTGGAACCTTTAACAATATGTTTGTTACATTTTTAAACCCTGTGGCCTTAGGACAGCTATCACTGTTTGAATGTAAGAATTGAATTTCTGTATGTGGAATCTAAAACAAACAAGCAAAAAAACAAAAATTGAACTCATAGATACAGAGAATAGATAGGTGGTTGCAAGGGTGGGGGTGAAAATGGGGTCAAAAGGTATAAACTTTCACTTACAAAATACATAAGAACTTGGGATATAATGTACAGCATGGTGATTGTAGTTAATAATACTATATTGTAAATTTGAAAACTCAGGATAGATCTTAGTTCTCATCATAAGAAAAAATGTATAACTGTGTGGTGATGGATGTTAACTAGATTTATCATGGTGATCATTTTATAATATATATGTCAAATAATTATGTCGTATACTTGAAACATGCTGTATGTCAATTATATCTCAATTAAAAAAAGAATTGAACTTCTTATTAAAATTAAGCCTTTGTAATCCTTATTTACTTTTGAGTAGTTAACCTAAGTCACCTAATGATAGACATTCTTAACTAAGGAGATAAGAGACAGTTTCATGAAAAAAAGTAATGATAAAAATGTAAATAGATCACAGATATTTATTTTGTTAATTGTCTTAATATAGGCATACATTTTTGTCTTCTTTCACAAAATTCCTTGAAGGTAGAGATTTCAAAATGAAAAAGAAGGAAAGAGCAAAAGAAGTTCTATTTGAATTCTGAATTTTCATTTTCATTTTTCATTTCGTACTCCCAACTAATTTAAAGTCTCATGTTTTTCAAAAAAGAAAGTTAGTTTTCTCATTGAGAGCCTGAAATCATGACTGATTCTATTGTTTAAATGTGTATTTCTCCATGATTCCCAATGCCTTCTCTACATCTGCTGGATTTGTATGAATCAGTTCCATTGCTGCTGGCCCTTAAAGGAGCCCATACTGCTCAATGTGCCTTCCATCCTAGACACCTAATCTGGAGAAAGCCCCTATCTTTTTCTTTTCCTGCCTTCTGTAGACCAAAAGAAGTAATTACTTTAGGAATTCCCTTTATATTCTTTATTTATCAAACAAAAACTTATTGAGCTCTCAAAATGTGTTAGAAACTTTGTCAGCTCCAGACATAATATAGTAGACAAAAGGGACGTAATCTCTGTTCTACACTAACTGGTGGTGTAAGAAAGAGGGAGAGTGGTAGGAAATAAGGTCATAACATATAGATATGGTTAAGATTTTGAGATAATGAGTGTTAGAAAATTTGCTTATTTGAAAGGGATTTTTTTAATATATTACATTTAGCAAATATATTTCTTCTGTAACAGTTGTGAAAACTTTTAATAAAAAGAATGCTATCAGGTTTTTTCCATTTGTATTGAAGATAAAATGGCTGTGTATAAAATTAATAACATTGTGCAATGTTTCTTATGTTTGAAAATATACATATATGTGGTCCTACTAAAATAGCATTTTTAAAATGGTTTTGCCATTTATTTGACAGAGAGAAGCCCATCTGGGAGTGCGTTTGGAAGTCAAGAAAATCTGAGGTGGAGAAAGGATATGACTCACTGGCGTCAAAACACTGAGAAGCTTGACAAGTAATATAACCTTCTGTTTTATGTTACTGATGAGCTTGTTGGATTTCAAGTGTAAGAGAAAAGCGATTAATTTTAATGTTATTTTATATAGGTTAGGCATTAAAACCTTAGACGACAAAATAGTTATATTTAATTTTTAAATTATAGATTTAAAAACATTTTGGGGGGGACGATTTTTCATGTGGGATAGTAAAGCAAAATTTACATATTTTAAATGCAACTTCATTTCCCCAACAAACCCCCTTGGAAAAATGCATTCTGCAACTGTTTTTGAATATGTTTTGGGTGTAATACTGAACTAAATATTTCAAGAATTATAAAAAATTAGAAAACCCATCTGTACTCTCTTGGAGGTTATAATAAAAGAAAGACAAAAAAAAAACACACAACACACTGCAGTTCTGTTTCAAGCTCTGAGACAAGCTAGGTAGGCTGACTGATCCTATTGCCAAAAACAACTAAAAATGTCCTAACATGAGTCTGAGATCCTAAAGGATTGTATTTTCAGCATAAGAGGAACTAGCAATAAACCCTTTTCACTGCCCATCTGCGTACCTTGAAACTTGGCACTGAGTCAAGGGGCGAAATATTTTTTCTTGAGAATTTTAAATTACAAGTTAGCACTCAAATAGCTTGACTGACCCAAGAAACTGAGAATATGGTGATTGACTCATTCAGGTTTGCCCAGTACTTCTAATTTTAGCACTGAATATTCCATATCCCAGGGAGCCCCTCAGTACTGTCCAAAGCAAACCAGGATGACTGGTCATCTTATCTGAGATCCATCCTCAGACCAGGCATTAGAGGATTCTCACAAATGAACTTCCAGAAATATTAGCTCATCCAGTAAAACAAAAAACACAGGACAAGGCCCTGGGTGAGCCCGCAGAGAGAGAAACAAGACTCAGTACCATATAGATGAGGGTTTGGAAGGATCAGAAACTGCCTTAGTCTCTTCAGCTGCTATAACAAAATTACCACGCGCTAGGTCACATATAAACAACAGAAATTTATTGCACACAGTTCTGGAGCCTGGGAAGTCCAAGATCATGGCACCAGCAGGTTTGTTGTGTGGCAGAGGCCCTCTTCCAGGTCATAGACTTCTGGTAGAAGAGCCAGCAAACTCCCTGGGACCTCTGTTACAAAGGCACTAATCTTATTCACAGTGGCTCCGCCCCATAATCACCTTCCAAATACCACCTTCTCACTTCCTAATACCATTCATCGTCTTGGGCATTAGAGTTTCAATGTAAGCTTTGAGTGTCTGCTTTTCTCTCTTTATCCATTTCTTTCATAATTTTTCCACATGTGTGGTCAAAATTACATAGCAGGCAGATCCTATACTATGAGTATATTGCTTTATTTCTGCATTTGTATAATGTCTTCTCTCTGCTTATCTTGCTGTGTTCTAAGGAAGCCTCTCTCTCTGTGTGTGTGTGTGTGTGTGTGTGTGTGTGTGTGTGTGTGTGTGTGTGTGTTCCTGATTCCTTTTTGTTTAAGCCATCTTGTTATAGTCATGTTTCTGCATAGAAATCTCACTGGAATTTTATGTTTCAACATTGTATATTTTCTTTTTCAATTGAATTCTAACTTTGCTGTATTTTATCCTTTAATTTGTAAAATGTAAATTCACGAACTGTTTGCTTTAGGGATAGTAATAAAGATTCAGAGACTTGAAATCTAAGAACTTCTGAAAGTTATCATTTAGTATGTCCTTGTGCTTTTGCTTTGATTTATGTATATTGTTTTGTCTTTTTAGATATAATATATAGTTTCTCTATATGTATTGCTACTAAAACAAATGTCAACTTTACCCATAAATCCTCTCGTTTTCCTTAATTTTTTTTATTGTCATTAAATAGTATTTTTATAAATATTTGGTATTCAAGTAAACCATTTTACTGGCATCAAATTGTTTTGTTTCTAATGAACAGAATTAAGTTGTTTTCTGCATCAAATTTTTTCCAAATTTTTTGGAACTTACATGAAGCTTTAGGGGAAAAAAAGTACTTTTGTCCTAAATTAATGTATTGAAACTACTTGAACATTTTGAATATTGCTTTACATGAAGCAGTCCTGAGTGCAAGCCCACACAGCACCACCTGCTGTCTGTGCCATTCAGAACAAGCAGTATGTTTCCTGTGTTTGCTGTATCTCTGGGAGCTATATTTTTCTGCTTTTGATGGCATTGTAGTACTGAAATAGGGTAAGAAATGTGTATCAGAATGGTCAACCAAACGTAGAGTAAAACAAAACATTTTTTAATATGTAAAGTATTTCTTTTTCCTTATTCTCTTGTAATTTTTCATTCAGGCATTAAAAATGGTTCCAAGATTTTTATTTCTACGCATCTTTAAGTCTTTGTTTGTTTGTTTGTTTGTTTGTTTGTTTGTTTGTTTGTTTGTTTAGAGGGCAGTGTCACTGGCCCTCACATGTGGGATCCGAACTGCGGCTGCCGGCATCCCAAGCCAGCTCTTAACCACCACGCCACTCAGCTGGCACTTTAAGTGTTTTTTGAATTGTGGACCTATTGGTTCACATAAATATAAACATAAATATAATTTCTTACAATGTTTTGTTTTAGATCAAGAGCAGAGATTGAACATGAAGCACTGATTGATGGAAATCTGGCTACTGAAGCAAATCTAATCATTTTGGATACATTAGAGATTGTTGTCCAGGTAAGAACACAAAGAAGAGGAATTTAAAGTATAGATTAGGTAAATTGGGGTTGGGGAAGAAGTATTTCCTAAGCCATACAGTTACATTTAATATCAGTAGTTCCTAAAAGTTATATCCTTATTCCTTTTTTTTTTCGCATTGAAATTCTATCCGTTCGTGTGTGTTTTTTCCCCTTTTCTACTCTTATCCAAATCCTGGTAACCTCCTTTTCCTTGAAGTCCTCCTAGATCTTATATTATCATTTTCCTGTTTAAAAAATAAAAATATATTTGTTTATACATATTCTGTTTCCCTAACCAAATTGCTGGTACATCTCCATTTTATTTATCTGTCTTTAAATTGCAGACAGTTTCTGTAACAGAATCCAAAGAGAGCATCCTTGGTGGGGTGCTAAAAGTGCTACTACATAGTATGGCCTGTAACCAAAGTGCAGTTTATCTACAACACTGTTTTGCTACACAGAGAGCTCTGGTTTCAAAGGTGGGTTGATTTTGTACCTGCAGTCTTGTCAGGCTTTATTAGCACTGTCTAAGATCATTGGGCATGTTTACTGGTTCATATATTTATAGTTAAATTTTTAATAATAACCTAAGACCCTTGGTTCTTCTTTGCCTCTCTTCTGCTTGCCTTTTGGAATTCTTATTTGGATCACCTTTAACCAGTTTTTGGCTTAAAAAATAGTAGTTTTCATGTGGAGAAGAGTCTGAAATTAATAGCTAATTTTAAGTTGGGGGCTTTTCTGTTTTTTTCTTCATTTGTTCTGTGTGTTCCTTATTAACTTGATTTATCAAGAATTCAATGTATAAGTAGTTCAGTCCATTGAAATTAACATCCTATGGGAAATGGAAAAGAAGGTACATTTGTTTGTTCAGCTACTTCAAATATTTATTTCATATATTTATTTACCCCCCAAATATGTATATTCTTGGGCCGGCCAAGTGGCTCAGTTGGTTAAGAGCTCACTCAAGAGTGCGAGCTGAGCTCTGAGCAACAGCTGTTCAAGGCCAGCCCGAGCTGAGTTGCCGTTGAGCTGCCAACAGGTGGCAGGATGGCTCAGCTAAAAAAATTAAAAAAAAAAATTAAAAAAAAAAGAGAGAGACATATGTATATTCTTAAATCTTGAATGTAATTATTTCATCTTAGTCATCTGATGAGATGGAATACAGAGCTGTTGATGAATCTTAACCAGTGAAAATAACTTATATACTATTTTGTAATAGTAAAAACACATCACAAAATAATTACATGTTGGCTACTCTACTGTTTTATGCACATTATCTAACTTCAGATAGTTATACAGTCCCACGTAGATAGCATTATTAGGCTCATTTTATGGATGAGAACTTGTCCAAAGTCACACTACTACTAGCTAAGAAGTAGCATAATCAGTATTCAAACCCAGTTCTGTCTCGCTCTGGCCCACATTATTAACCATTGGCAAATATTGTCCCTTAACCATTCTTTTAATTCCTGGGCTGTACTAACAAATCTCTAGTTCAGGCTTTATTAACATATCTCTGGAACTTTTAGTGTATAAATTCAGTGTTGGTGGTGTTTGTTACAGTTCCCTGAACTCCTGTTTGAAGAAGAGACAGAGCAGTGTGCTGATTTATGCCTCCGGCTCCTCCGACACTGTAGCAGTAGCATCAGCACAATACGGTCACATGCTAGTGCCTCTCTTTACCTACTGATGAGACAAAACTTTGAAATTGGCAATGTAAGTAGTTTGTCTCTGGATTTTATCTCTGGATTCATAGTGAAATATAACTTCCGCAGCTATCTATTAAATGGGTTTGGGGGGATCATGCAATTATTTTGGCATATTTTTTAGTCTAATCCTAGACTGTCTTGATATTTCTCAATCTTTGGATATCTGATAGAAACCCAAATCCCTAATTTGCTTCCTGTATTAAAAATAACACATATAGCAGTACAGACTTTGAATATGAACGTATGTAATTTTAATTTATAATATTTTGGCCTGATATTTCATGATTTATATGCCAGTCTTTGAAGAATTCCATGTTCTCATTTAAGGTTTTTATATTCGTGTTGTATTTTTCCTAGCTTTTTTTTTTTTTTAAAGATTTTTTTTTTTTAATTGGGGAATTGGGGAAGGAGAACAAACAAGTTGCTGTCCTTTTGTTCTTCAGTCTAGTTGTGTAGGACGTCACTTCACTGGCCCATGTTGGTATTATCATTGCGTTCTTCCCAGGTGAGGCAGGTTGGCCGCCAGCCACTGGACGGCAGCTCACGCCAGCTCACGCTAGCTGCTCACGTTAGCTCACGGCAGCCCACTGCAGCCCTACTGCAGCCTACACCATCACTGGCGACTCACAGCAACCCAGCTCCAGGTCGAGCTGTTGTTCACCATCTTAGCTGTACAGGGCACAGCCATTCGGCTGGCCCTTTCCTAGCTTTTTGAGTCAAATGTTTAACTCATATATTTTTACTGATGTAAGTATTTAGAAATAAATTTTAGAATTTTCCTTTGAGCACTGCTTTTGGTATCTCATTGGTTCTGATATATAGTATTGTCAGTATTCTTGTTTTATAGATATTTTGTAATTTCAGTTTGTAGTTTTTTGGGTTTTTTTGAGGGCAGTGTCACTAGCCCTCATATGTGGGACTCGAACCAGGGCCACTGGCTTCCTAAGCCAGTGCTTAACCACCACACCACTCAGCTAGCCTTATAGTTTCTTTTTAACCCAAAGAGTTTACAGTTCTTTTTATTTTAAAGTTTTGATGTTAGTTTTTATTGCAGTGTGATCATACAATGTATGTCTCTTTTTTTACTATGGATGTATGCATTTGTGTGTCCAAACATACAATGTTTTTATAAATGTTATACAAGCATTTAGAGTATTGCATTAAGCAAACAAATACACCTCATTAATTACATTGCTGTTTTCTATATCCTTGTTCGTTTTTGATCCATTTGGAGGATGTAGAGAGGTGATGTAAATCCTACACATTGTCTATTACTCCTTTAGCTCTTATTTGGCAAATTGATATTCATAACTATTAAATCTTCTTATGAATTACTATTCCATTTAGAATTGAAAAAGGCCTGAATTGGTTTCGTTTAAAACTTTTATTTTTTTTGGCCTACGTTCTATCTCGTATGGTATTAAGATACCTCTGCTTTCTTTTTAATGTGAACTTGTTTCAGTTACCTTTATCTGTCCTTTTATTTTTACTTTTTTAATTTTTAATTTTAATTTATTTATTTTTTTGTTTTTTATTTTTATTTTTTTATTTTTGAGGGCAGTGTCACTGGCCCTCATATGTGGGATCCGAACTGGGGCTGCTGGCGTCCCAAGCCAGCTCTTAACCACCGTGCCACTCGGCCGGCCCGTATTTTTACTTTTTTGAATCACTTTATTTTAGGTGTGCCTCTCATACGACATAAAGTTCAGTTTTGCTATGTAGTACAGTCTCTAAGTTGAATTAAATCTTTTCACACTTGTTATTATAACAGATATGTGCAGGAGTTCTGTTGTATTATTTTGTTAGGTCTCTCTTTCCTTTTTAAAAAATGTGTGTTGGTTGTTTTCATCTTGCACCATCTGGTCAGTTCACCTTGTATTTTGGGTATAGTGTTTATCATATTTAGAAAAGTTTATATTGCTCTAGTGATTACCTTTATAATTATGTAATATCTTCAGTCCTCAATTTCTTTAGATTTTGCATTCTCAGTGGAGGCAATATTGCCACCATGCAAGTGAAAATTGGTTCTTAGAGGATGAAGAAATATCTTAGCTATCACCATGGTTTGTAGCCTTCCAAAGCTCAGCATTACCATCTGCATCTCATTCTTTAGTACATTTAACCCTTCAACAACATGGGGGTTAGGGACAGTGATCCCCACACATTCAAAAACCCTTGTATAACTTTTGACGTCCCCAAAATATAACTACAAATAGCCTACTGTTGAACCAAAGCCTTACTGATAACATAAATAGTTGATTAACACATATTTTGTATGTTATATGCATTATATACTGTATTCTTACACTATAATAAGCTAGAGAAAAGAAAATGGTATTTAGAAAATCATAAGAAAATACATTTGCAGTGTTTGCTGAAAACAATCCATGTATAAGGGAACCTGTGCAGTTCAAATCCATGTTGTTCAAGGGTCTACTCTATTTATCTAATTGGATTTTATTGGGTATTACATGAGCAGCATTGACATTAAGTTCATGGAATAAACAAAGAACAAAATGTATGCAAAATTGGTGCTATAAAATTATGGAGACTATATGGCTGTGATTTGGGGAACTTTCAATCAATTGCTTGAACCCAATGTAGCAAGATATGGTCTATAGGTACCTGTTGGCTTCCATTGGCTTTTTTATGGATGTTGTTTGTGTTTGATCCTCAGTGCTTTTGTGTGTGACTTGGGCTTTGAAAATTAAAACAACTTTATAGTTAGTTTAACAAAATTTATTCAGCCCATCATTAATTATGTCAAGTGCTGAAAAGAAAAATGAAAAATGTCAGCAATATCTGAATGAATATCAGGCAGCTAAATATTATCCTGTAGTTTACTCAAGAAAGATTTGGGGAATACTATTTCATAAGTTCTTACTTAGTTAAAGTTGTCTATACTCCTTAGACAGCAAAGATGGATGAAATTTTTGCTTCAGACTTTGAAAAAATAAAAAGGCTGAGAAGGATGAGCAAAACTTACCAGATAAAGAACACTTAATAGGAAAAAAAAAAAGGTACTTGAGTACCATTTTCTTTTGGCATTAAATATTGTAGATATATCTGAAGATAGCCTGATATTTTCTTTCATTTTAAATAACGTTTTTCCTCCCAGCTGCTCAAGTGATTTTTTTTCTTTATATTTAAAATGAAATACCTTTTCTCGAATATGTCATAACTGATATTTGTTAATTTTCTCAGGCATATAATGTCTACTTTTAATTAATTTATATCAGAAAGTTTTCTTGAGTATAAAGTTAAATATTTGTTTTTTTCCAGGGCTTAAGGATTTTCAGCTAGGTACCAATTATACATATGGTGGATCTGTTTTTTGCTTTACTTTCTACCTGTTGTTTTCTCTTTCCTTTTTTAACACTTTTTAAGTTTCCACTCATTTTGGCTGCGTTTCTTATTTCTCTTCCCCATATTCCTATGTGCTCTTCATATCTCTTTTTTTTTTTTTAACCAATTTTATCTTTTTCTATTTCTTCTTCAAGTAGTGTCAGCTCACATGTAAGTTCCTATTTTATTTCATCACTTTTGTTTTTTTAAGATTTTATTGGGGAATTGAGGGAGGGAAACAGCGTGGGGAAATTGGGGAAGGGGAACAGACAAGTTGCTGTCCTTTTGTTTTTCAGTCTAGTTGTGGAGGATGTTGCTTCATTGGCCCATGTTGGCATTACCATTGTGCTCTTCCCGGGTGAGGCAGTCTCTGCAGGCCGTTGGACTGCCACTCATGGAGGCTCACAGCAGCTCACAAAAGCTCATGCCAGCTGTCGGCCAGCCCCACTGCGGCCTACTCCGTCACCAGTGACTCACGGCAACCCAGTTCCAGTTCGAGCTGTTCACCATCTTAGCTGTAGAGGGCTCAGCATCACTGGCCCTAATGTGGGATCTCAACCAGGGCCCTGCTTCTTCAGAGCTGGCATCCCAAGCCAACTCAACCAATGCACCACTTGGATGGCCCATATTTTGTCACTTATTCCTATTCTTTTTCCTTCCTAGAGTTAATGGCTTCATAAATTTTTTATAATTCAAGGCAAAATATTTCATTAGAATTTTCATGTTTCATGACAGCATTTTTATAATAAGTGCTTTTTATCTGGTGAATTTCACTGATCTTACTTAACATAGAATGAATTGGATTTTTTGGCCCGGGTATTTGTAGCAAGTTCCTTCAGGAATGTGTTTCTCATGGGATTTTGCTATCATGTACACATCTTGCCTAACTTCCTGCAGTTTCTGGTTAGTCCATTTCTGTTCAGTCCTCCCAGATTTGTACTCATTTTCTTTTCAAGACAGATAGTTTTATCACTTCAAAGTGAATCTCTTATTTAAAAGAAGTATTTTATCCCATTATTTTTGAAATCTGTATCTTAGGATTCCTCACTATTTGCTTTCCCTTCCTTGCCTTCTATTGACTTCCTATCTTAGCATTTCTTGGCAACCCCTATGCATTTCAGTAATACCTTGGTTTGCAAGCATAATTCATTCCAGAAACAAACTATTCATATTGCAAGACATCGCTCGTTTATCATGTTAAAATGTATTCGAAATGTTTGCCTGTCTTGCGGAACACTTTCAAACCATGTTATTACTCGCAATCCAAGGTTTTACTGTAAATGGATTATATCAGTCCCCTCATTTTGCTGAAAAGAGAGTTATGGATTGTTTCCTATTTATCTTTACTTTTTGTATGAAATCCAGGAGAAGTGGGAAATTGCTCTCACATTGTTCTGTTCACTGGAAGTCAAATCTTATTTCTTAATCCAGAACAGAAGAATCCAGTTACTTTATTGATTTTGTTTAGTTTTTAAATCAGGTTCCTAAAATTTGACTACACTTCAAGTTTTCTTGACAAATTTTTCTGTTATTTTTGGAAAGCTTTATATAATAAGATACAAACAGGTAATTTGTCATCTTAGTGTCATGTAGTACCTCTAAAAACGAATAGGTAATTTGGGCCGGCCAAGTGGAGCGTTGGTTAAGAGTTGGCTTGGGATGCCCGCTTTGAGAAGTAGGGCCCTGGTTTGGATCCCACATTATGGCCAGTGACGCTGTGCCCTCTACAGCTAAGATGGTGAACAACAGCTCAACTTGGAGCTGGGCTGCCATGAGTCGCCAGCCACGGTGTAGGCTACAGCCCTTGCTGCAGTGGGCTTCAGTAGGCTTCAGTGAGTGGCTGGCAGCCGGCATGAGCTGCCAAGAGCCACCGTGAGTGGTCATCCAATGGCCAGCAAGAGATCTACCTCACCCAGGAAGAGCCACAATGATAATACCAACATGGGCCAGTGAAGCAACATCTCCACAACTAAACTGAAGAACAAAAGGACAGTAAATTGTCTGTTTCCCTTCCCTGATTCCCCAAAGTTGTTCCCCTCACACAATTCCCCAATAAAATCTTTAAAAAAAAAAAAAAGGTAATTTAAAACTGGCAGTGATTTCTAGTTTATGTATTCAGCAAGTATAAGAACAAAGTATTGAATTGTGTACTAGGTACTGTAGTAGGCACTGGGCATAGATAAAAGGTTAGTCCTTTTTTCAAGTGGCTTAGCATCTAGCGGGGAAGGAGATGAATAGGTAACATTCATCTAATAATAGTAATAAGTTCAGATGATTGTGTGACGATTATATAAATTATAATTAACTAAAATACTTGTAACAGTAACTGTCACTGAACAAGCGCTGAATAAGTGTTTCTGTTAATATAATGAGAGGTTAGCACAGGGCACTGTGTAAGCACAGAGAAAAATAGCTTATGCACTTAGGGATGGATTTCCAGAAAGAGATGCTAGAACTAAGGATGAAGAATTGTCTGGTCAGATGGGTAAGTAGGTGAATAGAGCTTTGTGCGTAAGTAGAAAGGCATGTAGATGAGAGAATGAAACAGGCAAACAGAGAAAGATACTTTTTTAACACTTCTTGATGGGTATTGCTAGAAGAGAGAGTTGTAAGAGATAAAGTAATTGAAAAGGCCTGAACTAAGCTATCATAGGGCAGATACTTGTTTTGTTTATTACTGTATTCTCAGTCCCCACCATAATAGTTTTATACATTACTGAGTTGATAATTGAATTTTACCCTTAAAGCTCTGAGGAGCCATTGGAGTATTTTAAGGAGAGGAGTGATGTGTTTAGATTTGTATTTTACAAAACTTTCCCTGATGCTATGTGGAAGATAGACTTGAAGGATAAGAGAAAAGGCAGAAAAATCTACTTGGAAGGTATTACAGTAATCCAAGTAAGAAATGGTAAGGGTGTAAACTAAAGCAATGGCATTAAGGATGGAGAAAAGAACAGACTGAAACAGATTAGGGGATAGTGTGCACTGGATTTATGGTATGAACAATAAGAGGGGAGAATGACTCCTAGATTTTTGGCCTGACTATAAGAATAGTAGCGCCATTTATTTATTAAGAAATGTTAAAATTGAGGTATCCATGAGGTATTCAGATAGAACCATCTAGTAAAATATAACAGCCTGGAGCTCTAGAGAGAAATATGAGCTGAAACCACAGACATGTACAATAGTCAAAGGCAAAGAAATGGATGAGGCTATTTAGAGTATGGCAAGTGCAAAAGGTTTCTTGACAGAATTTTTGGTAACACTGGTATATAAGAAGGGCAACTGAGGAAAAAAGGAGTTGATAAAGAATAGGAAAATCAGGATAAGACAGAACATTTTCAGGGAAACAGTAATCAATATATTTAAATATACAGAGATGTCTAGTAGAATACTGACCAAAAAACCCTGGATTTGACCATTACTACATTATTACTACATTATTACTCACCACTTAAGAGTGGGTTTGTAGTGGGGAATAGTGGAACTATTAGAACTATAAGAACTATAGAAATGAATTTACACCAAAAAAAGAATGTGAACTCTTATAGGCATCACTCCAAAGATTCTACCTTTAAGTTACTTTATGCGTGATATGTGTTAAATTACTTTTATCATAGTAATGGACCTAATAAAATGAGCTAGAATTTAAAGAGTACATCCACCACTTAAGAATTTTGTAATATTGGTCAAGCTTTTTACCTCACATGTAAAAATGTTGTTGTTATAACATATACCTCATACTAGGTCAATGTAAAACCCTAGACACAACTTCTAATTCACTTCTAACACATGCCTTTTTTTTTTAAGCCCTGTTCTGTAGCATATTGTTCACAGCAAAATTCTGTTTTATGTCCTTTTTAAATTAAGATTTCAATATGCATGTTTCATTACTTTTTAAAAAATATTTTGCTTAGAGTGGTATTTTTTCACTAACCTTTTCCTTTTATCAAATAAAAAAAAAAAAGAATAGACTTTTTCCCTTTAGGCTTTCCTATATTAGATGCTGACCTGACAATTTCTCTGTTACAGAACTTTGCCAGGGTGAAAATGCAGGTAACCATGTCACTATCTTCCTTGGTGGGCACATCTCAGAATTTTAATGAGGAATTCTTAAGGCGTTCTCTAAAGACTATATTGACCTATGCTGAAGAAGATCTGGAATTGAGGGAAACAACATTTCCTGATCAGGTCAGAAATGCTACTTTCTAGATCATTAATTGAAATAGGATTGTAAATAGGCACTTTCCAATTCTTAAATCAAACTTTGGTTTGGTTTGGTTTGGTTTTTTGTTTTTTTTTGAGGGGAGTGTCACCAGCCCTCATATGTGGGACCCGAACCGGGGCCGCTGGCTTCCCAAGCGAGCGCTTAACCACCACACCACTTGGCCAGCCCTCAAACTTTGTTTTTTTTTTAGAGGAATCTATATTTTTCTTGCAATGCATATATCATATGCCATAGATAGGGCCGACTTCTTTTGTTTCCATAAGTCACCCTTCCTTCTTGGAATGTTTAATAAAAAGTATTTAATTCTGTGAACTTGTAACAAAAAGAAGAGTAAACTTAGGCAGTATAGACAAACAAAAACCTTTACAATGAAACATTATTTTTACCTGTTATTAAAGAGAAAGTTTCAACCTTTTGGGAAAATCACAAACATAGGAGAGCATTTCTTTTTGTGTTCTTTTCTTGTATCCACTATGTCCCTGTATTTTAGTTTTACTTATAGTTTTACTTGTTTCCCGGTGAGAGAAAGGGGTGGGGGTGGGGAGGGGCGGAAAGTCTGCTGAGGAATTTATATAAAGTTTATTCCTAATCCATCATACCCCAGCATACCTACACTCTTCATAACTGTGTCAATATCATAGTATTTGTTTCAAAATCTTCAGATGCTCATCTGGTATATCTTCCAAACTATTAGTAATTTAGTAATTGTGAATGAATGGCAATTGAACAGTGTTTTTTCATATAATTCTCTGCTGCAGGTCCAAGATTTGGTTTTCAATCTCCATATGATCCTTTCTGATACTGTTAAAATGAAGGAACACCAGGAGGATCCTGAAATGTTGATTGATCTAATGTACAGGTAGCATTTGTTTGATTCACTTATATTTTGTATAATGGGCTTAAGTTAGTAAGACACACAAATCATTGGATGAAAAAATAAACATTCAAACATTAAGTCGTTTTCTAATAGATAATGAACATGCACTTTTTCCAGGCTGCTTTTTCAGATCCCCTGTTTTTCTTTTAAGAACTATTCATACTTGTTTAGTATATTTATTTATTATCAAAAACATGAAGATTTAGAAAATAATCACAACACATTTAACACATTGGTGTTCTGGCGCTAGGCTTCCTAGGAAGGCCCAAGACCCATATTTTAAATGTAAAAATAAGTCCTTTAGGAAGAAAATAAAATGAATTGTTTTACCATAACATTAATTTTCCTGATTTTAAATATAGTTATGCTTATAGAATAATATTTCTAGGGGCATATTTTGAGAATTTTGTAATTCCTATTGTATATTGAAAGATGTAAGTAAAACTTGAGACTTTTTCTTTGCCATATGACCCTCTCTTTTCATAGTTTTGGAGTTCTTCAAAGGCACATATAAGACAATTATGTTATTTAAAATAAAGATGATACAATGATACTTTTATAAATTTTTTTTCCTGGAATATATAACTCCTTTATGTTCCCATAGTTTTCCATTCTTTTCTTAATGGCCAAATTTTAACATGGCATGTCTTTTTTTCCTATTTCTCTAAGTATACTCAAAAACATTTTCATATCGCTCAAAAACTCCTCTAAATAGGTTATGTTAGGTAATAAAAACCTTTGTAGGTAAACACTGAGCAAGCAACCTAAACTCCTTTTCAGCTTTGGAAGCAAATACTAATTGAGAAGAATTTCTGTTCTACTTAGAATTGCCAAGGGCTACCAGACCTCTCCCGATCTGCGACTGACCTGGTTGCAGAACATGGCTGGCAAGCACTCAGAACGCAGCAATCATGCTGAAGCTGCACAGTGTCTGGTCCACTCAGCAGCACTTGTTGCTGAATACTTGAGCATGCTGGAGGACCGGAAGTATCTTCCTGTGGGGTGTGTAACATTTCAGGTAGGAATCTGCCAGATTTACATTAAATCAAGATATGTGCTTTGTGATTTTAACTTTTCTCACTGGTGTTCAGATTAATTCATCTTGTAAGGAAAGCATAAAGACTGAAGGTGTGCTTCATAAGATGAATTAACATTTCATTATAACTCATTGATACATTTTTAGGGAGTACTTTTTGTTAAGTCTTTTCCCATATTTTCTCACTTCTGAATTATTGGTGCTAAATTTGTTCTCTACTGCTGTGGACTTTATAGCATCTATGGAATGCACTCAAAATACTGAGAATCAGAATTCAGTAGAAATTCTTACTTGGCTTGTACTTAATACACCAGATAAACCACCATTCTTCCAGTCCTTATATAAACTAGGCTCGCAGCCATGACACAGAGATGACAGTTTACTTTCTAGTAAGGTTACATATCTCTGACTCACTAGTTGAATTCTTTTCTTTCCAAGAGTCAGTCATGCTTTGCTTTGCTTCAAAGCCTGTTAATGCCAGGTTTGAAAAATTTCAAAATTTAACTAAATATTATGTCCTCTGGTGAAATCTTAATGCAAAAAGAAAGTGGTTATTGTTTCTCTGAAGACTTAAGTCAAATGATTGCCAAAGACTTGAAAAAGTGAGTATCCAAAATGATTCCTGTTGACTTAACTTTGGACCAGACAAATACAAAAGATTGCAGGAAAAGCTCCTAGAAATGTACCCTAATTTGATCATCTTTTTAAGTTCAAAGTTGACTCTACTCTAAAAAACCAAAACTGGAAATATTAAGTGACAGTTGCATTGTAGGTATTTAGTCAAGAGAGATTACATGGAACTCTGATAGGAGACCATACACAAAGAAAAGACCTTAAACCAACTTCAAATAATTGACAAGTGAGTGTGTAACTACTGTAAATGTTTAGGTTAAAATAAAATAAGGTATGTATGCATCACTTATTTTTTAGAAATAGTGGCTGATCCCAATCTCATGGGGCGAAAAGGGCTTTTATTATACCCGAAGTTTTCATCAACTCAGTATATGTTAGGCAAATCAAAGAGACTACCTTAATTTCCCTCATAGGGAGTTTTGACAAGTCAATTAAATTCAATACTGTTTAAGTCTCCTTAGATGTCCTATGTCATATTACTATTTTCCTTAGCCTGTGATTTAAAAATATGTTTTTCTCACAATTTTTTATTAATGGAAAAGTTATCTAGCAGTGATGTTTTACCTAATTGTCATCTTGAAAATACAAAAAGTTTTTGGAGATCTGTCTTTTCTCTGTGTATTGACTACCTTTTTTTTAACCTGAGCTGATAATTATATTTCACCTTCAAATACTTCTTCATATACATCTTTCATGCTAAGAAATGAATTCCATTTCACAAACCTTTTAATTTTTACCCCTAGAATATTTCATCTAATGTTTTAGAAGAGTCTGCAGTGTCAGATGACGTGGTGTCTCCGGATGAAGAAGGGATCTGCTCTGGGAAGTACTTTACTGAATCAGGACTTGTGGGGTTACTGGAACAAGCTGCTGCTTCTTTCTCTATGGTAGATGACTCTTGTTCATTCTCTTTGCACAGTTACATGCCTTGGTATTATTAGGGCCGTGTATATTTATTCTCTCAGCATAAGATCCTGCTTTTTCTTTTTTTTTTTTGAGGGCAGTGTCCCTGGCCCTCAGATGTGGGACCTGAACCAGAGCCGCTGGCTTCCCAAGCCAGCACTTAACCACCGCGCCACTCGGCCGGCCCCTGCTTTTTCTTTATGATAGTTTTCTCTAAGTAGCTTAAGAACTATCTAGGAACAAATTTTCTTTTCTAATCTGGTCATTGCTTACTCCTTTTTGTCTTAATCTGTCACTTCTGCTAGTGTTTTTCATTTGCTTGTTTGTTAACCAACATTTAATCTACAACAGATTTTTTTTTTTTAGTTTACAAAATTTTCACCACCAAACATTTTCTAAAACCCTAAAATTTTATTTAAATAAATAAATAAATAAAAAGCCCCTGGATGATTTAAGTTCCTGTTTGGGTAGACTGACGTGGCTCTAGATACAGAACTTGTCTATTGGGTAAAAGGGAGAATCTTCTTTCGAGTGTGTTGAGCATTTCCCTGTGCTCAGGAAAGCTATGGCCGCTCATCCCATTGGTGGCATAGTGAGCCCCATTAAGTAGGTGTAAGGACCTTACTTATCAGGAGCTTTATGAACTGCATCCTAGATCCTTTGTCTGACTTACCCTACTATGCCATAACTCCATCCTTGTCCCTCCCCATCTGTATGGGAAGAATTGAAGCAGCCATGTGGATCTGAGATAGGATGTTTTATTGGAGAATGGAAAGATAGCTAGCTAAACCCCCCCTGCTTACTTTCTTGTACCATGGTGATAGTGTGTGTAGTACCTCAGCACCAAGGTTTAAGTTCATGTTAGCATAAGAAGGAAGCTTGCAAGGCTGCCCTCCTTCCCCACTGAACAACTACTGGGAATTGGTAGGTCTTCTCCTGGCCTTCACCCTACCCTGCAATCTATTAATTAAGAGCATAGATTTAGAAGGCATACAGCTAGAATTCAAACCCTGGCTCTGCTTAGTAGTCAGATCACTTCAGACACAATCTATTAGTGCCCTACTTTCCTTATCCATTAAATGCATCTAATAATAGTATCTACTCATAGGAATGTTATCAGGATTAAATGAGTTAATATATATAAAGTGCTTATCATAGTGCCTGGCTCCCATTAAGAACTAGTGTGTTTAGCATTGTCATCCTCTTCATCATTACTGACACTTAGAACCAGCTCATTTAAATATAATGATTCTAAGACTCCAAGGATGTTGTGTGTTGGTCCACTGTAAAATGTCCTGTCTTTGAGGACCCTGTCCTGATTTCTTCCCCTACATCTCTCCTCCTTATGTTTCAATTTTTGTGATCTGAATTAGCAGAAGAAAAAGGATTTTTTCTATTAATGGAATATTTTAATGAATATACACTGTGTGTGTGTGTGTGTGTGTAATAATTCAGAGTAAGTCCATTTAGACTGGTACAGTGACCTATGTTACAGATTTCTTTTGCAATAGCATGTAATTATGAATTTAATTCTTTTTCAATTAATTTATTTAATCTTAATTAAAATAATTACTGGGGCAGTTTAGTTACAGTAAATATATTTCACTATTATAGTTACAAGGCTTGCATTGTATATATACTCCTGTGAACTGACAAGAAAATATAAAAACCATGTCTTTATTTCCTTGGGAAAATACTTTTGCTGATTTGTGAGGTAATGGGAACTCAGTGGCTGTTGGAAAATTTAAAAAAAAAAAAATCTCTCTCGTCCCTCACCAAAGCCACCAATCCATGATTAATAAGGATGAAAGAATGAAATAGCAGTACAAACACATTTTGTCTTTCACTCTGAGTATACCAGAGCAACCGTTGGCCAACACCGCTGGTCAAGTAGCTGCTAGTGGAATAAAATCTGGTGGCTCAGAACCTTTTCATGTTTTGTTAAAGATCAGTCATTTTTGTGCAGGAGATTTCCAATAAGATTTACTGTGCCAATTTAACATTTTGGAAAAGTAAATAATTACAGTTTCCTAGGTGGCCAAAGGTTACCTGATATCTGTGTATCTGTAACCAATGTAATAATTGGATTTCTTTTATTCCTCTGCTCAGAATTAGTTTCTGCAAAAGTTTATATGTATATATAAGTACACACCTACACACATTTACCTTAGTCACGTAATTACTGAGTAGATAGAAGCAGAATATCCAATTCAAATTATATAAAAATATAAATATGCATATATGTATGTATATTAAATGCACACATACATGTATATGCATCCATCCATCTAGAGGAGACAATACATTGTGCGAAGTTGTTGTTTTTTTTGTTTTTTTTTAGGGCAGTGTCACTGGCCCTCATATGTGAGACCCGAACCGAGGCCACTGGCTTCCCAAACCAGCACTTAACCACTGCACCACTCGACTGGTGTGCGAAATTGTTTTATTAAGCTTTAGTAAAATTAAAAATTAGTACTGTTTGTTTTTAGGTCTTCTTGAAAAGCTTCAGTGGTATTGTCTTAGCAGAAACATTGTAATTCATAAATCGTAAACATTTACTTTCTTATTTTTGATGTAAAAGAAAACAATACCTTATATCATTATTCTTACAGGCTGGCATGTATGAAGCAGTTAATGAGGTTTATAAAGTCCTTATTCCTATTCATGAAGCTAATCGGGATGCAAAGAAACTGTCCACAATTCATGGTAAACTTCAAGAAGCATTCAGCAAAATTGTTCATCAGGTAACGATTGCAATTTCTAACTTCAACATAAACAGAGAAAACTGTCTAAAAGCATTAGTCTTGCTTTGTACTGATGTCAAACTAGATTCCATGAAATGACCGTTTTAATCAGGTTACAAATGAACAGTGTCAAAATGATGGTTCAGGGCCAAAGCAAGGCTCATTAACAGAAAATGAATTTACCTAAAGTAGATTTTGATCATCATAAACTTCCCACATAGCTTTTCTTCTTTTTTTACTTTTTTTAAGTTATCACTAGTTGCCAAATTTTTTCAAATTGTTAGTTACTTTCTGTTACACAGTGTGAGCTATAATTATGAATCTAATTTTTAAATGTATTTCTATTCCTTTGCTGCCAAAGAGTTTTCATATATAAGTTTTTTATTAAATGATATGAAAATTTAATAAACCTCTAATATTTTTAGTGATTTAACTGTTTTTCCTAGATGTTTCCATTCGCTCATCCTTTGTTAGATTTCTAATATGAAAATAATGTATAAAATGGTTGTCTTATGTTTATTCAGTTATAATAGTGTGACTTCCATACTTGTTTGTAGTTCATGGAAACCATATATTATCACCAAAATTAAAATCAACATCCACTTGGTTTAAAAATGAAATAGACTAATAGCAACTGATGTTCCTGAACTAAATCCCTGGTTCTATTGAAATACTCTGAAATATCCTGTTGAGCCTCCTCCTTCTCCACTTTTCTATTCCCTTTCCTCTGCTGCCCATGCTATTATCTGCTACTGCCATCATTTAAGAAAGAAGTGGAGTATTGAATATCCACTTTTGTATTCAGTACTAGTCCTACTTTGTCTGTCAGCTTGACCTCTTTCTTGCCGTGGACTAAGCTGTTCTAGATGAATTGATATAATCTAAAAACTTTAACAGTCTTAAAATAGGGCTGCTATACTGTTAAGCCAGAATATTATTGTCATCTACTAAAATATTGAAGTTGCAAAAGATTTACTGGATTCATGATCATAACAGGTGGGTCTTTTTTATAATCAGTTATACTGTCAAAGGAATCTCACCCCAGCTTCTAGAACTGTAAATTGCAAATTATACATGTAAAGTCTGCATCATCTAGAGCTAGTAGATTCCAAGAAACTTGCATCCATTTGTATCAAAGGCATTTGAACAAAATTGCAATTTCTATTCCAATTTCCCCTAGGTAGTTCAGTCAAGTACAGTTCAGTTTATTTAGAGATCTAATTTAGACACACATGTGGAACAAGTAGTTGAGTATCTTCCCCCCAAAATTTGTACTTTCACTTATAAAGTTTTTAAAAGGTGAAATTATAGCTACTAGTTTTCGAACAAGCAATTTATAAAAGTATCAGAGGTCTTAAGTGAAAGAATATGGTGTTTAAAAATATCCTGGTGTCTTCTACTCATGGAGAAGAATTTATGGTATACGGTATACAGTGCTTTTACACTACTGAACTCCCTTTGGCGGTTTTTTTTTGTTGTTCTTTTTAAACAGTTTTTTTTTATGACTTGCGCTTTTTTACTTTTTATTATACAGAGTACTGGCTGGGAGGTAGGTAATGTTTTAGTTAGTTAAAGACACTAATAGATTGATTTGATCAGATTTCTTATGCCAATGCTTTGCCCACATGTGCTAGCTGTGGGCATTCTGTTGCTATCTGCTATCAACTGAATTCATTAACCAAAGAAATTTTGTTAAAATACTGTAAGCTATTTTTTAAAATTATTATTAAGAGGTTATAGGCAGTGCATGGAAATCCACATGTTCCACTAATGAGATTCTTTGGTAAATGAGCCACTTTGTCATCACTTTAGTTTGTTTTTATCCTTTGAAGCATTTTCTTTCATCAACATTTACACAAAGATTTCTTTTTTTAACCATATTGTTTCACCTCATTTTACAGAGGTCGATTTATGTGTTATTGCTCAGAGGTGTAAATAGAAAATACTATATTTTGTCTGAACTAAGATGCTATCCCATTGGTTAATATGCCTTTAAGAAAGAAAAAAAATTTTTGTGTATTAAACCACAACAGCCTATATCAGTTGAAAGACGAATGCCAATTACAGAGATATTAAAATGTAGGCAAAAAAGAAATGTGCATCTTAGAATTGATGAAAGAATCTGTTAATTAGACCTTGAGTCACTTCACCTAGAGTATAAGCACTACTGAGGAGAGTAATTAAATTCACTTTTGCCACTTAAATTTGGGGGGGAAGGATAAAGAGATTGAGAGAACTTGAAATTTAATTTGACCTCATTCTGACTGTTTGATAACAAGTGTTTAATGAAGACTGTATGCTTCCTTTTATGTAGTAAGTAGTTAGTTAGCCTTATAGAAAGTTATATATAAATCAAATAAAAACCTGAAAAATGCCAGGAAGAAATTGATTGCCATGTTTTTAAATTTTTCTATAAAGGAAAGAATTCTATAAAATGTGCCCTAATTTATTTTGAGGTAAGGCAAGGTATTAATAAATCAGATGTATTTATTTATTTATTTATTTATTTTTAGCTGAGCAATCCTGCCACCTGTTGGCAGCTCAGCTGCAGCTCAGCTCGGGCTGGGCATCGAACTGCTGTTGCTCAGAGCTCAGCTCGCATCCTTGAACGAGCTCTTAACCAACTGAGCCACTCAGCTGGCCCTTTAAATCAGATTTATTTAAAGCTAGGTGTATTTGTAAAGTTTATCTGCTTTGCCTCTCACTTGGTAGTCAAGTTTACATTGAATAAACAGCTTAAGCTTTCTCTGTTTGGTTTTGCATTGCAATCCTTGTTTTGGGACCCAATTAGAAAACCTTAGGAACAAATATTACTACTGCATTGTCTTCCATTTCTGAATTGGTTCCTATCTTTTGCTTTTGTACTTTTACATGCAACTTAATTCTCCAGATTAAATGTGTATGACCTTATTAATATATAATATAGAATCCCTCATTTCTGTAGCCCAATTAAGATATATATATATATATATATATATATATATATATATATATATATATATGGAGAGAGAGAGAGAGAGAGAGAGAGAGAGAGAGAGAGAGAGAGACTTGCCATGGTTATCTATGAATGATAAAGTTCCTTATGGATTTCCTAACATGAAATGGAATTAGCTGAAAAGTAGGTATAAAAGAAGATATATTGAAACCTCTGAGCAGTTTATTACTAGTCTGCTTGATGCTAAATCGACCCCTGAAAGGTATGATTTTCACTGGTTATGACATTAATATCATTCTGTCATCATGTTTATTGCATGGTAAAAGTCACACAGGCTTTATTTTCTTGTTTATATTCTTGTCACTACCTTTCACTGGACCTTAGCTATATAGCTTCTAAAATTGTTGCACGCTTGTTTTTTGCTTTTTCCTTGTAAAACTTTAATGGATGCTTGCATTTTAAAAAATGTGTTTGCTACCATTTGCTGCTTATTTGTTTTGAAATTTCCCTAATTAAAATGCTTTCTGTTTTCTCTTCTCTCTTGCCCCTGGTTGCTGACCCTACTCCCTACTTTTACTATTGTCTATTGTGGTAAGTTCCTATCTTGTGAATATTTTTCTTTTTGACTCAGAAAACTTCAGTAATTTCATTTTTTCTAGAAAAACTATGTTTCCTAGCTAATTTCCTAGTACTATTCTCAAAGAACTCTCACAATACGGATAATTTATACGTTCTGTAGAAGAGTCTTTGAATTGATAACTCATTCTTTGACTTACAGGAAAAGCCCTCTGGGCTTATATATTAGCAGTGTGTTTCATTTTTCATTATGCTACTTGATTTGGTACAAATTATTTGAGTTGGCAAAGCTTTTTGGGGATGTATGTGTGGCTTTGTGTGTGTATGTAAAAGATAACTAAAACCTGACACTTAGCAATTTGGTAAAGTTTATACCATGCAAAATAACAAATCATGAACGCTTCATGAATCATGGTGGCTGTTAATGTGCTGTGCCAGTTTTAGTACCTTAATAGCTATTAAGTGGTCACCTTTATTTTCTGTTTTCCCAAGTCCATTTTTTTAAATAATAGGAAATAAAGTGTGCAGCAAGAACTTGGACTAAGGTGTCAAATACATTGGAATTTAACTCCTAGCTCCATCACAGTAAGGTCAACACAGTGTGACCATGGGCAACCTACTTTTCCTCAGCTCTAAAACAAGGGGGAAATTAATGGTACGAAGGCTAGCTCAGAGTTGTGATAAGAACTGACGTAATGCATCTAAACTGGATAGCCAGTGTCTAGCACATACTAAGTACTCAAAAAATATTGGAGATTACTATTTTTCTTGCTACTATATTTATTATCATCATTACGATTACTTGAAATCACACAATTTGGTTAATAAAATCTAACAAGTGTTATGTTCCAAAATTGAGATCTATGACTAAATAAACTGATAATAGTATATGTGTTCTTCAAGAGGAATAGATCTAATAGAAGGGAAAGAAATTACCACTGTGTGAAATACTAGTATGCCTATACGGAAATCAGCTAACTTGAAGGGAGCATAGTAGAAGACAGTTGGGTGAAGATAAAAGAAATTATCCTCTTTTATATATTCTGGAAATATATAATTCACCCAATAGAATGTTTCTTATTAAATGAATATAAAAAGAACTAGAACAGGTTTAAGATATATTTGTCATAAGAGATTTCAGCCATTAGAGACATGAATAGATGAGGAGGTGGATTTCCTCGTCTGAGATATCATTTCATCACCCATAAGATTGTGGACTCAATAAGTAGAACTGCTAAGGAAGAATAAGTTGAAGTGTGGGAATAATGGGAAGTTCAAAGAGTTCATAACAGTAAAGGAAGGCAATGTTAGAAAAACATAGGCTAGATTATAAGAAGTGATTTTAAAAAAAAAATTCAAAGGAAAAACAACTATATCCTGTGGTCCAAACTCTGAAGAGGAAATAAAGATGAAGCAATGTTTTTCCTGAAGATGAAGCTATTTGATTATGCTTTCATGAACCTGATAGGGTTTGACACTAGAGAATTCAAGTTGAAAATGAATTTACTTAGACTCTTAACTTTCCTTCCTCTGCTACTCCCTCCCCAACTTTAATACACACACATTCAGTTTCAGCTCCAGTAACTCCCATAGTTACCTCTTTGATCTTTTGGCCTCCATTTTCCCCCTTATTCTCTACAGCCACACTGGCCACTGGCCACCTCCCTGTTCTCCAAACACACTAGGCAGGCTCCTGCCCTCAGAACTTTGCACTGGCTTGTTCCTCTGTCCGGAATGCACTTCCCCAGAGACCTACATGAATAACTCTCATACCTCCTTCACGTCTTTGCTCCGATGTCACCATGATAAGACCTCTCCTGACCACCCTCTCTGACTCTTGTTCACTGATTTATCACAAATATCTAGAACAGTTTGCTGACACATAGTAGGCATGCAAATATGTGAATGGATGAGTATATAATTTCCCTGACATACATTCTGTTTCATGACTTTGTATCTTCCTTTCTTTTCCCTTTATCTTTCTGTGCTGCAGTGTTCTTTCCTTTCCTCCCTCATCCACTGTTCATTCTTTGAGTTGTAGAACCCTGTCTGTGTCACCTCTTGTGACCTGGCTCCAACAGTATTAATATTTCTCTTTACCACTTTTTAATTATAGCACATAACCCTTTATATTGTAATTATTTGAATACATTTTTTACTCCCAAGAAGCCAGATCTTCTTTTCCTATTACTGATGAATAATGGCTAACACATTAAAACCACTCAGTTTTCCTTGAGGAAGCAAATAAAGAGTTTTAAGTGGCTGTTCCATAGTTCAGTTTTAAGCTGCATTAATAAAATTCAAGTCCAGATCTAGGAAGGCAGTGAGCCTGCTGATCAGATCAGATCAGCAGTATTATGTCTATTTCTGAGATACCACACTTTAAAAGTGGCATTATAAAACTAATAAAATGCAAATAGGATATTAATTAATGTCATATGAAGACGATTGAGAAATGGAAAGTTTAGCTAAAGGAAACAGATCCTAATAGCTGTCTTTAAATATTCAAAAGGCTACAATATTGAAGTTTGGAATAGCGTTTCAATTTGGAAACCTCTGAGAGAAGTACAGCCAGAGTAACAATATTTTAATATTTGTGGTTTTAAAAAGAGGAATGTATATATCCATGTGTATATGATATTTTTGAAAAATAAAAATCACAAATTATCAATTTTCTCAAATATCTTGTATTTTCCATGCTGCTTTCATTCCTTGATTATGTCAAAATTTGTTCTTGTTCCATTGCATATTGATGGTTTTAATCAGAATTTTGGTTGAATATATTTATTCTATCTTGAAAGATTTCCTTTGCTATAGCGATCACTTAATTTTTATATCTTTTAACTTTTCAAATAAAATAGCTTGTGAAAAAAATTTAATTAGAAACCTCAACTTTAACTCCAAAGACATTTTAAAAAAGAACTACTTCTGGATATAAATGTGGGGATATTTTTAGTCACTGTACTTTTTTTTTATTGTTATTATAAAACTGCTAACTTAAGGATCAGAGTTTCCCATTTTGCTTAATTATCTGTGACATTTGTGACTTATTTTATATGCCCTTTTGTTGTTTCAATAAGAACCCAATTTAGGAAAACTAAGTAGAAATATCTTTGTATCTAAATTAAAAGAATTGCATAGAAAGCTTTCAACCATTTTATCCTTATTGAAGGAATTTGTTTTCAAATGTACCATGTAAGAGTGACTTATTGGAAACGAATGTGTGGTTAATGTATGCAGTGGGTGGCTTGGGGACTGGAGAAAACCAACTCTCTCCACTTTTTTTTTTTTTAATCGTTCATTCTTACATCTTTTTTCCCCTTTCTATTCCATTTTTAGTTACTCTTGCACATGTAAATATTTTTATTGGCACAGGGAGACTGATTGTAAATTTTTGCTTTAGTGCGTCTAGATAGTCTTGACATTTACTAATTGTCTACTCTATGCCAGGTGTTATATATACTTGCCTCATAACTTTTATGATCTCATTTAATAAATGTAAAGAGATTATATAAAGGCTAATGCTAATTAAAAATGTTAATGTTTTTAAATTTAACTTTATTTAGTATGCTCTAATTTCAGGACAGTTAAGACACAATTCATGTTATACCACCTGTCTTTCCTTGGAATAAGGAAAATGACTGAATTTATTTCAAAAGGAAAAACAAATATCCTGGACTTAAGACATAGACCAATGTGAAGTAGTCACTTGGTACAAACCTTGAAAAACATATACCACATATGATTTAGTCACTTGGTAAAGCCCAATTACATAATGTTGTTATTTTTTAGAAATAACGAAAAAAGAAAGATTATTACTTTGTTTTTACCTTCATTTGAGAAATAAAAAAATATTTTAATTTTGAATTAAAACTTTTTGCAATGTTTTACTAAAATAATTTAAACATAACGTGAACAACAAAAACACTTTGTATTAAAGTTTCTTTATTTTCCTAAACCTAGGATGGAAAGCGAATGTTTGGCACCTATTTTCGTGTTGGTTTTTATGGAACCAAGTTCGGAGATTTGGATGAACAGGAATTTGTTTACAAGGAGCCTGCAATAACCAAACTTGCAGAGATATCTCACAGATTGGAGGTGAATGCTGTGGTGGTTCATAAAATGTCTTTAATTTGTAATGATGAATAGACTTTCAATCCAGGTTTAATCATTTAATAAGCCAGATCCTGCCAAATAAATTACTCATTTAGAGTATAAGGATTTTTTTTTTTAACTGAGCCATGCTGCCACCTGTTGACAGCTGAGCAGCAGCTCAGCTCAGGCTGGGCATCGAACTGCTGTTGCTCAGAGCACAGCTCGCACTCTTGAGCGAGCTCTTAACCAACTGAGCCACTGGGCCGGCCCTTAAGAATTTTTGATATGTACAGTAATACTCTTTTGACTCTTTCAGATCTTTTATGGCAACAGTAAAATAATATTAACTATTTTTTTCAGGCACTATTTTCACACATATTTTAGAAAGCCGTACCCTTCAGAATTACTCCAGATTTATGGAGAAATATCTAGTATTATCACATTTTGTAGAAAAAAATTCCTTTTTTAATTCCTGTAGAAAAAAGGAATTGAGTAGCACCTCGTGATGGAAGTAGAACTCCCCCAAAAATTTCTGACCCAGAATTTAAAAGCCTGAAATCACACCTTCAAAACACTTCTTAGAATCCCTTAACCTTTAGTTACTCTTCCACATATAAATATTTTTATCGGTACAGGGCTACTAATTAAATTTTTGCTTTAGTGCTTTTGGATAGTCTTTTCACTATAAATGATTAATTTTTATATTTATGAAGCTAACCAATCTTTCCTGCTAAAGTTATCCTTTTCAACCTTTCTCTGTTCTTGTTACTCAAAATGTCGTGCAGGGACCAGAAATTGGCATCGCCTGGGAGATTGTTTCAAATGCAGAATCTCAGGCCCTTATCCTAGACCTTCTTAATCAATCTCTGCATTTTTACAAGATCCCCAGGTGATTTATATTCACATGAAAGTCTGAGAAGCATCACTCTAGGCTTTTTTATAATTCTCAGCTGATGTTAATTTCTTGAATGTTATATTCTTATTAGTGACTTTATTGGGCTCAACTTCTATAAATTGCCTTAAACTGTGACTTTTGGTTTTTCAAGAGGCTTGGTAAGTCTTGGAAAATATTGAGACAGGATTTCCCAAACTTAATTTAAAAAATTATCTTTTGGGGAAGAGTAGGGTTTCTCCTTTGAGGATTCAGATTTAATTTTTCCTTTCAAATAGCTCAATTCATTGCCCATGCTGCTCCTCGGTGCCATATGGAAAAGTCACTACATGCTTGACTCCGGGTTGCCTTTTCAAAATCTAAATCAGTGTAATACTTCAACAGGTGAATGCTTTTCTTCGAAAATTCTGGAACATTACATTAAATTATTCATAAAAATGAATGCTTGCTCATTGACCCATATCTGCAAGACATCAGGCCACATCAAACTCAATAAAAGATCCTATACATCAAAGATACTGTGTTTATTTTGTTTCTGCACTCTGTTCCCTTTTTTTTTCTTGAGGACCTCTTATGGATTCCTGTATTTTTATTGAAGAAAATAGTTATTTTCTTCTATTTTATATTATTTAAAGTGAGTAGATGGGGACAACATCAAATAAATATGGACTGAGACCATGCCAATTTGTACGCTAAATACAATTTTTGTGAACCTAAATAATTATTACTTTGTAATTGTTGGCATGATTGTACAAGAACTTACTAAATGGTCTAGTTTTGCTCAGGAGCCTCACTCAGAGGCCTTCTCTGTTTTCTGATACTGTTACCTTCATGTAAAAGATTCATTTTTCTTTATTATAGGGATTTTATGGAGAAAGATTTGGAGAAGATGTTGTTGAAGTAATCAAGGATTCCAATCCTGTAGACAAGTGTAAATTAGATCCTAACAAGGTATGTTGATTAGATTGTAATGACACAGAGGCATATCTTTGAGGCTCTGTGATTTTGTTGGAGAAAGACTGAATGATGATTTGACAGTGAGGAAATAAAGAACTTTTTCCTTTCCCAGGCATATATTCAGATTACCTACGTGGAGCCATACTTTGACACATATGAGATGAAGGACAGAATCACATATTTTGACAAAAATTACAATCTTCGCCGTTTCATGTACTGTACACCCTTCACTTTAGATGGGCGTGCCCATGGAGAACTTCATGAACAATTCAAACGGAAGACCATTCTGACTACTTCTCATGCTTTTCCTTATATTAAGACAAGGGTCAATGTCACTCACAAAGAGGAGGTAAGTTCACAAATGGGGAAACGAATATATTGGAGACATGTGAGAATAGAATAGTGTGAGTGCAGCATTATACCACCCCTCATGTGATAACATACCAGAATTTCATCCATTTTTGAGTCATTAGCTTTAGATCAATTTTCTAAGTTGCTAGCTCACCCTCAGCTTTTGCTTTAAAAGGTTGATTTTTGTTTTTCATTTAGGCATCCAAAGTTTGGCATTTTATTGTTAAATAATAGCTTATAATTGGTCTCCACTTTTTTCATAATATATTTAAAGCCCATAAAATAGTTTTTTATCTGTACACTGACCTAATAGATGTTATTTCACCCAGATAATCTTAACACCAATTGAAGTTGCTATTGAAGACATGCAGAAAAAGACACAGGAGCTGGCATTTGCAACACATCAGGATCCTGCAGATCCCAAAATGCTTCAGATGGTACTCCAGGGGTCTGTAGGCACAACAGTGAATCAGGTTAGTGCTTTTCGCTAGTACTGTTTGAGTTATAAATGGAATTTGGAATGATTTTTTTATTATATTTTACAAAGATCACAAGTAAGTGCCAAATCTAGTGAAAATGATATGTGTTAGAACTAGTTGCAAAAGATACCGAAAGTATAAATGAAGGTAAATTGAAAAACAAAAATTTTTAGTATAATCTCAATTGTTAGGGTTTTTACATGTGCCTTCTATAGTGCCTATGTTTTTCTACCTATCTGTTCTTAAACATTCTAGTAAGAAGGAATTGATTCACTTAAAATATTGTAGCTTTTCCTTTAAAAGCTTTTACTCAAAGAATGTGCTCCAAAAAGGAGGGTTCATTTTCAGAACTATGTATATGCATGTGAACATGTGCTCTCTTAGATACTCCCTGATGTTATTTTCTCCAGATCTCCACAATGAGCTGTGAGGAGTAAATAGGTAATGTTGAATCATTTTGAAAATTTTAATAATGTGATCGAACAATACAGTGAATGTTTAAATTTAAAAAATATATTACAGGGATGGCCATGTGGCACATTGGTTAAGAACTGGCTTGGGATGCCAGTGACCCTGGTTCGGATCCCACATATGAGGGCCAATGACACTGCCCTCTACAGCTAAAATGGTGAACAACAGCTCCACCTGGAGCTGGGCTGCTGTGAGTCCCCGGGGTGGCATAGCTGCAGCCCCTGCTGCAGTGGGCTGCCATAGGCTACAGTGAGTGGCCAGCAGCCAGCGTAAGTGGCTGGCAGCCAGTCTGAGCTGCCGAGAGCCACTGTGAGCGGCCGTCCAGAGACCATTGACCGATCTGCTTCACTATAGAAGAGCGCAATGACGATACCAACATGGGCCAGTTGAAGCAATGTCCTCCACAACTAGACTGAAGAACAAAAGGACAACAACTTGTCTGTTCCCCTTCCCCGGTTCCCCAACGCTGTTCCCCTCTCCCAATTCCCCAATAAAATCTTTTAAAAAATAAATAAATAAATATTACAGTAAAAGACATATTGTCATTAATCCCACTTAAAATATTCCCCCTCGCTTTGAACACACTTACCCTGTCGTTTTTGCTGCTTTCTGAAGCAGTTCTGGAAGTCCTCTTTCATGAGTGTCTTTAGTTGCACTATCGTGGCTGCCTCCATGTCCTGAATCATTTTGCCTTGGGGGAAGAGCCAGAAGTTGCATGGTGCCAGATCCAGTGAATGAGGTGGATGAAGACACACCATAATGTTTTTATTTGACAGAAATTGCTGTATACCAGAAGTGATGTGTGACATGGAGCTTTGTCATGATGGAGGATGATTTATGGCACACTTTAAAACATACTTTCTCTCAATCATAACTCACACCCGACTGATTGCACCAAGCAAGTTGAAACTTGTCACACAATGTTACTAAGTCTTGATGTGTTGCTTCCCATATTGAAGACCCTGCCTTTCGATTGGATGGCACTCAGCAGCAGCATTCACCTTATTTTGTGATCACAATGGAAAAGCTCTATGTCACACATTGCTTCTGGTACAGTAATTTCTGTCAAATAAAAACTTTACAGTGTCTTCATCCACCTTATTCACCGGATCTGGCACCGTGTGACTTCTGGCTCTTCCCAAAAGTCAAAATGATTCAGGACATGGAGACAGCTACGACAGTCCAACTAAAGACATGAAAGAGAACTGGCAGAACTGCTTCAGGAAGTGGCAAGAACAATGAAATAACTGATCAAAGCGAGGGGGAGTATTTTTGCGGGGGATTAATGGCAATGTGTCTTTTACAGAAATAAATGTTTTATTTAAACATTCACCATATTTTTTGATCACACCTCATATATGTACACAAGATATTACTGTTGATTTGTCACATGCAGATTAGAAGCCACCCCCATTATCTCCTTACTGACGATTAGGGAATATTCCAAGATAAGGGAAAATCCAGACAGGCTTCAGTTAAGATTTCACGTAATATGTCCTACCCTTCTTTTAGGCTAAAGGAACGAAGCCAAAAAATGCCCTACCAAAACTGAAGTAAACACTTTAAGACCTTACCCCCTAAAAATATACATGACTTGAAGGTCTTACTTCCAAAGAATGTAATTTACAAAAGATCATCATCTTTAATGTACATTGTTAGGAATACATTTGGAATACTGAGGAAATGTTTCAGGAAATCAACAAGTCTAACAATCAGTGAATTGACAATTGATTGCCAGTAACCTGACAACCTTTATATCGGGAATAAATTAAAGAATATAAAAAATACATGGCAAAATGCATTCATGAATACAGTAGTCAATCCTTGAGCTCCTAATCTTTTTTTGTGAAAAATGAGCTAATAATTCATTGCAGCAGGCAAGAATATAGATTTGACATTAGGAAAAACTAAAAACATATTGCCAGAGTCTGTCTCTGAAGAGTTTTGGGGTTTTTGTTTGTTTGTTTGTTTTTGTTTTTTTCATTTTAAAGAATACTTTTTTTGGGGCCTGCCGAATGGTGCACTGGTTAAGAGCTGGTTTTGGGATGTCAGTGGCCCCGGTTCGGATCCCACATATAAGGGCCAGTGACACAGCCCTCTACAGCTAACAACAGCTCCACCTGGAGCTGGGCTGTGCGAGCCCTGTCGACGGTGTAGGCTGCAGCCCCTGCAGCAGTGGGCTGCCATGGGCTACAGTGAGTGGCCGGCAGCCAGTGTGAGCGGCCAATAGCCACAGTGAGCGACCATCCAGAGGCTGGCAACTGATGTGCCTCATCCGGGAAGAGCACAATGACGATACCAACATGGGCCAGTGAAGCGACATCCTCCGCAACTAGACTGAAGAACAAAAAGACAGCAACTTGTCTGTTCCCCTTGCCCGATTCCCCAACGCTGTTCCCCTCCCCCAATTCCCCAATAAAAATCTTTAAAAAAAAAAAAAAGATTTTTATTAAAATATAGCTAACATACAATATTATATTAGTTCCAGGGACACACCATAGCTATTCAACATCTATATACTTAAAGAAGCGATTGCCATGATAAGTCCAGCAACCATCTGACACCATACCATGCTATCACAATATTATTGACTATATTTCCTATGCTGTATGTTACATCTCCATGACTTATTTGTTTTATACCTGGAAATTTGAACCTCTTATTCTTCTTTACCTTCCCCCTCTTTGTTAATTTTTCAATTACAGTTGACATTCACTGTTATTTATTGATTTCAGGTGTATAGCCTAGTGGTTAGACATTTGTTTCATTTAAAGTGATCCCCCTGACTAGTCTAGTACCTACCTGGCACTATGCATAGTTATTACCATATTATTGACTATATTTCCTATGTTTTATTATACTTTACATCCCAATGACTATTTTGTAACTACCAATTTGTATTTCTTTTTGTTGTTGTTGCTATTTATTAGTTTTTTATTTTTTTAATTAGTTTTTCATTAGTTTCAGGTGTACAACACAGTGCACTAGTTATACTTTTTACCCCTCAAAGTGACAACACCCCTCCCCCAATCCATCCCCCCACTCCCTCCCAACATCATACATGTCTATTACAATTCCATTGACTCCACTCCCTACACTATACTCCATATCCTGTGACTATATATATATTAAATTATAGTTGACATACAATATTATTCAACATCAGCTTTAGGTGTACGGTGCAGTGGTCTGAGGAGTTTTAATATAGGCATAAACATGTATTAAGCTTACATACAGCCATTTCAGTGCTAAGAAAAATCACTTTTGTAAATTCTATCTCTATGACTTTAGCACTAAAGACAAAACACACCTCTTACTTTATTTCTTTATTTTACAGGGGCCTTTGGAAGTTGCCCAGGTTTTCCTATCTGAAATACCCAGTGACCCAAAACTCTTCAGACATCATAATAAACTGCGACTCTGCTTCAAAGATTTTACTAAAAGGTATTCAAGGTTTCCTACATAAAGATCTTCAAATTGAGAATGTCCAATACCACAGTATAATATAAGGGTCTTAAGGGATTTGAAAAGAAAAAATATAGGAAAGTGGTTCACAATGAAAAATAGTCCATGTATTTTACCATATACTTAGATCTTTTAAATGCTTTCTGAATATTTTCTGCAAGGGCCCTGTATATCTTTTGATTTATTCCTTGGTATTTAATGTTTGTTTTTGATAAGGTATCTTAAAATTATATTTTGTTTACTGGCATATAGAAATGCACTTGAATTTTATGTAGTTTACAACAATATCGTCAAACTCACTTTTTCATTCTAATAATCTGTAGAATCTTTTTTACAGTGATGTTTAGGACCACTGGTACTGTGTTAAATGGGGATAGTGATAAAAAGCATGATTCTTGTTCCTGATTCAAAAGGAAATGTTTTCACCATTGAGTATAATGTTTGCTTCAGGTTTTTGTAGGTATTTTTAATTAGTTTAAATAAGTTTCCACCTGTCTGTAGTTATGCTAAGAGTTTTTATCTTGACAAATTTTATCAAATGAGATGAGTATGTGTATAATATTTGGTAAAAATAGTTTCTGGTTAAAAATAACAGGAAGTTTTGGGGGAGTTTTGCAACTATAGTCGTAGGTGAGATTGAAGTACAATTTTTTCTTATAGTCCCCATTAGGTTTTGGTATCCTGGCCTTGAAAAAAAGAGTTGGAAACTCTTCTCAGCAATAGTTCTTTTTTTCCCCTATATTCTGGAATTATTTTCTTTTTTTATACTGTGGAATAATTGTGTTACACTGGGATTACCTGTCCTTAAAATGTTTGGTAGAATTTACATGTTGGTGTTTTCTTGGTGGATAGATTTGTGATTTCACTGATTCGATGTATTTGACAGTTTTAGGATTATTCATTTATTCATGTTTTTTCTTAAGTCTGTTTTGGTAAATAATATTAACTAGAAAGTATACTTTCAGATTTATTTGCATTGAATTATACGTAATATCCTCTGTACCTTTATAAACTTCTGCTGTATTTGACTTTGGGTCCCATTTTTAATTTCTAGTAGGGAATATTTTGGCTTTCTCTCATTTAATCTTGACAGCGCTTAGTCTATTTTTAAAAAAAAAAAAATTTTTTTTAATTTATTTATTTTTAATTAGTTTCATGTGTACAACACAGTGCAATAGTTATACATTTTACCCCTCAAAGTGACAACCCCCCCACCCCCAATTCGCCATCCCACCCCACCCATATCATATATATCTATTACTCTTCCTCTGACTCTCTTCCACAGTATAATCCACATCCCGTGACTATCTATATATATTCAATTACAGTAGGTATACAACCTCCGCTTTAGTTATACAGTGCAGTGATCAAACCTCTACTCCATCCATGAAATGGTCTCCCTAACAAGACCTATGACCATCTGACATTCCACAGAATATTTACAACATTATTAATTATATTCCCCAAACTGTTTTTCATATCCCAGTGGCAATATTGTAGTTGCCTATTTTTGCTGTCTAATCCCTTCCCCTTCTCCCTCATCCCCATCCCCCTCCCAATTAGCAACCCTGATTTTTCCTCTATATCTATGAGACAGTTTCTGTTTACTTTGCTCATTCATACAGTTTTTCATATTCCACATAGGAGTGAGATCATATGGTATTTGTCTTTCTCTGACTGACTTATTTCACTTAACATAATAGTCTCTAGGTCCATCCATATCATTGCAAATGGTACAATTTCATTCTTCTTTATAGCGGAGTAATACTCCAATGTATAAATATACCACAGTTTCTTAATCCAGTCATCTATTGATGGGCATTTTGGTTGTTTCCAAGTCTTAGCTATTGTAAATTGTGCTGCTATGAACATCGGGGTGCATAACTTTTTTTGAATAAGTGTCTTGGTTTTTTCAGGATAAATACCTAGGAGTGGAATTGCTGGGTCAAACGATAGCTCTATTTCCAGTTCTTTGAGATATCTCCATACTGACTTCCATAGTGGCTGCACCAATCTGCAGTCCCACCAACAGTGCAGCAGGGTCCCCTTTTCCCCACAGCCCCGCCAGCACTTGTTGTTTGTTGATTTATTGATGATAGCCATTCTGACTGGAGTGAGGTGGTATCTCATGGTGGTTTTTATTTGCATTTTCCTAATGACCAGTGAGGTTGAACTTTTTTTCATATGCCTGTTGGCCATCTGTATGTCCTCTTTAGAGAAATGTCTCTTCATATCTTCTGCCCATTTTTTAATTGGGTTGTTTGTTTTTTTGGTATTGAGTTTCATGAGTGAAAAAAAACAATTTTTTGATTTATTGATATAGAGCTATGATACTTTTAAACATTTTCCCTCCCTTATGCGAGTACTTCTGGTTTATTCTTTTTTATAACTTGTGCAGCTTTCCAGTTTTAGCCTTCTTTTCTAACATAAGCATTTAAGGCTATACATTCTCCCCTAAGCATCACTTTAGCTACATTCTGCAAGTAGTGATATGTATACATTGTTGTTTTTTTAATTTTTTTGTCCTTTTTTTATTAGTTTCAGGTGTACAACACAATGCAATAGTTATACTCTTTACCCCCCAAAGTGAAAACCCCCCTCCCCCAGTTCGCCACCCCACTCCCCCCCATATCATACATATCCATCACAACTCCCCTGGCTCCCCTCCACAGAATACTCCACATCCCGTGACCATCCACATATTCAGTTGCAGTTGGCATACAATACTATACAACGTCAGCTTCAGGTGTACAGTGCAGTGATCAAGCCTCTACTCCATCCATGAAGTGGTCTCCCTAACAAGACATGAGACTACCTGACACGCCACAAAATTTTTACAACATTATTATATTCCACCAACTGTGTTTCATATCCCTGTGGCAGTATTGTAGTTGTCTATTTATGCTGTCTAATCCCTTCCCCTTCCCCCCCCCCATCCCCACCCCTCTCCCAACTAGCAACCCTCAGTTTTTCCTCTACATCTACGGGTCCGTTTACTTTGATCGTTCGCTCAGCTCTTCAGACTCCACACACAAGTGAGATCACATGGTACCTGTCCTTCTCCGACTGACTTATTTCTCGCAACATAATAGTCTCTTCACAACATTATCGATTACATTCCCAGAACTGTCCCCATATCCCTGCGGCAACATTGTAGTCCCACATACACTGTCCAAAACCTTCCCCCTCTCCCTCTTCCCCACTCCCTCCCAGCCAGCAGCCATCAGTTTTTCCTTTATATCTGCTTGATATGACTTCAATCTTCTTAAATTGTCTCTCTGGGTTAGCTTGTTTACCCCTTTCTTTTGTTTAAAAAAGCCCTTTTAACATTTCTTGCAATGCAGGCTTGGTGGTAATGCATTACTTAAGCTTATTCTTTTCTGAGAAGCTCTTTATTTCTCCTTCAGTTTTAAGTGATAGCCGTGCTGGGTAGAGCAATCTTGGTTGTAGGCCTTTATTTTGTGTCACTTTGAATATCTCCTGCCACTCCCTTCTGGCCTGCAGAGTTTCTGTAGACAAGTCAGCTGTTAGTCTAACAGGAGTTCCTTTGTATGTAACCTGCTGTCTTTCTCTTGCAGCCTCTAGGATTCTGTCTCTGTCTTTAACCTTTGCCATTTTAACTATGATGCGTATTGGTGTGGACCTGTTTGGGTTCAATTTGTTTGGAACCCTCTGCACTTCCTGGGCATGTATGTTGATTTCCTTCACCAGGGTAGGGAAGTTTTCAGTCATTATTTTTTCAAATACATTTTCAACCCCTTGCTTCTTCACTTCTCCTTCTGGTATCCCTATAATTCGAAGGTGGTTGCGCTTCACCTTGTCCCATAGGGCTCTTAAACTATTGTCATTGTTTTTTATTCTTTGGTCTTTTTGCTGTGCCAACTGGGTGAGTTCTGCTATTTTATCTTCCAAATCGCTGATCCGCTCCTCTGCTTCATCTACTCTCCTGGTGATTCCTTCGAGTGTGTTCTTCATTTCAGTTATTGTATTCTTTAGTTCTAACAGGTTGTTTTTTATGGTTTCCCTATCCTTCTTTATGTCCTCGCTAAGTTCCTTAAACATTCTTATCATCAGTGTTCTAAACTCTGTCTCTGAAAGGTTGGATCCCTCTGTTTCATTTGGTTCCATTTCTGGAGGTTTCTTCTGATCTTTTACTTGTGACATGTTTCTGTTTCCCCATTCTGGCTGTCGCTCTAGGATTGCTTTGATGTATTACATAGATCACCAGGAGAGCCCTGGCTGGATGACGCAGGCACACAGCTCACGGCCCAACATTCCCAGGAAAACTGCCAGTCTCAGCCTGTCCCAATCAGCCGCTTGCAGATCAGGCCAAGCAGCCCGACAACCAATCACCAGCCTGGCAACTCTGTAAGCGGAGAGTGGAGAGCGGGGACTCGAGGCAGCTTGAGCACTCCCGGGTCTCAGTGAGCAGCCTGTTGGAGCCAGAGGACACCCGCCCTGCGTTTCCCTGGCAACGCAGTATAAGCCGGGTGGAGGGTGGGGATCCAAGGCCGCAGGCGCGCGCACTCACGCACGTACTTCTGCGCCAATTCCACCAGACCAGTGAGGTCTCGGACCTGATCCTCCGTGGGAGGGCCCAACCCTGACAAAATGGCGCCCTCCCTACACCACTCGCGTGCAGGCTCCGCTCCACGGGAACAACAGTTTAAAAACCTCTAGCCTTTGCACCAGAGGTGCTCAGTTCAGTCCGTCCCCGCAGACTCCCGGGTCCGGCTCACACAGCCACTCCCTCCACCAGGAACCAGGTAAGTGCTCACCGGCGAGCAAGCCTGGGCGCCGGCCCCACTGATTCTCCAGCTGCTCTTAGCCTCACCGAGCTGAGCAAAGAGAGTCCTCACTAATTTACTGCTGGCTATCTTAGAACTCCTCTTCCCGGCAAAGGAACTCTAGGCTGGTGAGCTTGGGGTGCGGCCGGAGGGTCTCTCCCCCAACCAGACAAGCTTCCCACGGCTGGGGCTTCCCTCACGGGGCTCGCCCTCTCTCGTCTCCGCCCGTCCTACCAGACCCGATGCGGCTTCCTCTTTAAGTTCTTCGTTTAGTGGTTCTGTTCCTCCAGTGTTCCAGGGACCTCCAGGGTTGAATGCTGTATAATTTGCTTGTAATTTTGGTGTGATCCTGGGAGGCAGTTAGCACAGCGTCTGTCTATTGCGCCATTTTACCGGAAGTCCTATACATTGTTTTTTAACATCCTTTTATTTATCAGAGTCCAGATATTTTTTCTTAAAAATCTGAATAAATTGGATAAAGGAGTATCAAGATCTATTCATTTAAGAAACCTTTATTTGAACACTGTATCAGTTGCCATCAGTGCCTTATAAATGAGTATGCTTATAGCCTTACAGTGCTTTTATTAGTTTAGTGGTGACAGTTTTAAATATGACTTCAGATTTAACATTAAAAAATATATAATTTTCAATTAAATGAAAACTGGAAGTGAATGTTAGATTTTAAAGGTACTTAAATTGATGATCTGTTCCATTCCTTAATCTTACTTAATACAAGAGTTTTAACATTCAACCGAATAACTGAATGACTTCATCATGGTGTGTGTGTGTGTGTGTGTGTGTGTGTGTGTGTGTGTGTGTGTGTGTGTGTGTATGTGTGTGTGACTAAGCCCTCAAACTATGCCAGAAGAAATCTTTTGATAACACACTGTTTTTTCTAGGTGTGAGGATGCCCTAAGAAAAAATAAAAGCTTAATTGGGCCAGATCAAAAGGAATATCAAAGGGAACTGGAGAGAAACTATCACCGCCTTAAAGAGGCTCTCCAGCCTCTGATAAACAGAAAGATCCCTCAGTTATACAAAGCAGTATTACCTGTCACCTGCCACAGGTATGCTTATTTCTCTGTTATTTTGGGTATCTTCAGAAGAATGAAATTTGCTTGAATTACTTAATAGTGAATTAGTGTAATTTTTATTACGTGGTTTCAGATATTGTGTCTCCTGAAACCTAACAAGTTCAACTAGTACACTCCTTTTATCATCTCTATATGAATCAGCCTACAAGATAAAAGTTAGTTCTTTCTATAATTCATGAATCATAAAGTTGTGTTAAGTATTCATACAAACCAGGATACCACATATAAGTCTGGCCTCCTAAAACTATTCCTTTTAAAATCCTTTCATTTTGTGGTATTTTTGTGGGAGAATTCACTAGAATACATCAGGAGCCAGGCATTATTTCCCTCAGCAGCCCTGCAGTGAATAGTATGTTCTTCTAGATTTGTATTAAAATAAGTAACCCCATTAAGTATCAAGAAGGCTTCAGTATTTTTCTCCACTTTCTCAGTGTGACAAATAAAATTAGAAATGGAAATAACTTGGAATTTTCTACAACTGATCCTAGTTACACCTGAGCAGGTAATTTAATCTAAATTTTAGGTTTCTCCTTGGTAAAATTTTTTACCTTGAAGAGGTTGTGAAAGTTGAATAGCATGTAAAATTCTAAGTACGATGCCAAGCATTTTACCTTTTAGCACCTGAATTCTGGACAGAGCATGATTACTGCTGAAAGTAAACTGCTTTTTTTTCTGTTTTGAAATCCAAATGTATACACAACTATTGAATTATTGTAGCACCAATATTTCACCACCCTTTTCTGTTGAATTAATAACAGTAAAGCCATTAAGTTGTGCTTGTCTGATTAATATTTGGAAGGCCTTTAAAGTTGATTATATGGAAACAGTGTGATGCATGGTATAATATACTATAAAAGAAAGTTAAACTGCTATTTGATCATCTGGGAATTAGTCCTTGTTCTTTAGTGATCTAATATTTTTGTACTTCAACCTCTGAAAAAAATGATTCCCACTTTCATCTAAAAAATGTCTACTAAGTGCCTGCTGTGTGTCATGTCCTCGTAGAGGGAGCATATAGATTATCTGAATCTATTCCACAATATACAGAAACAGAGAGAGACCTGAGGGCCTGTTTTTGATATTTTCTCTAACAAAATATTTTGCTTCCATCCTATACTGATGCAAGACACCCTAGGTGGTTTTCTCTTAAAATTCCCAAAGGGAAGCAACACTGGTCCACTCCACTTTTGGCTTCCCCTTCAGTCTTTTTGGAATTTCTGCCTTCTTGCTGCTGGAATCCTACCTCTACCAGTCTTAAACTCTGCAGTCAATGCTGCTGGAATGAGAGTGCTGGGTCCCTGAGGTTATCAGGCAGTTTCCTGTGCCAGTCTCACTTCCTTCAGATCTCTCCAGCTCCTTTCAGTGGAAAGACTGTATTCTTTCTGTTTGATGATAACTTTCCCTTACACTGTTATCCTGAGTTTTACCTTCCTCTGTGATCTGATTATGTTCAGTCCTCCAAGATTACTTTAATATTCGCAGGCAGTTTCTTGGAATATAGAAAAACTCTTCTTAACAGTGTCTAGCTTTTAATAGTGCTATGTTCCCTGGAACAAAAAAAAAAAAAAAAAGAACAAAACTTTTAAGATTCAAAGCTGGACATGATTTCTTTGCACCTGCCCTCTCCTCTCTTAGAGATTATAAACCTCAGAACTTAACCTTAATAGAAGGATGAGCGAAAGAAATTAACTTAAGGATAAAGGAAGATACATTAAGAGGTACTGAAGAATATTATTCTCTTCCGTCTTAACATCTTCAGAACTTAGAAAATAAAAATCCCTTAGAATTTGAATTTATTTTGATTCATAAAATCTGGAATATTATTTTGCAGGCTTATAAGGTATTAAGACAGTGGTTCTGAAAATGGGATCTGGAACCCATGGGAGAGAGGTTCCTGAGACATTCAGGAGGTTCCTGAGTCAAAGCTAATTTTATATTAATACCAAATATTATTTGCCTTTTTCAGTCATTCTCTTACAAGAGTACAGTGGTTTTCCAGAGACTACATGCAATGTGATATTGTAAGATTGAATGCAGCAGATATGAGAATCTAGGCCTTCGATTAAGCCACACATTAAATATGTATGAGTGCCACTCATCTAAAATTTCTTTCAAGTTTTTAATAAACAATGCTATTTATTTTGTAATGGATGATTTTGTAAAATAATTTAAATTTTTGTTTTAATTTCTAATATGGTAAATATCAGTGTATAACTTACATAAACAAAAGCTTCCTGGGTTCCTCAATTGACCTATAACCCCAAAGCTTGAGAATCACTGATTTAAGACTTAGAATATTTTAAAGAAACACCTGTTTTTTGTCTTTTAATAACCACAAAAAAATATTTTCCTTGTTTTATAATATCTAATGTACCTAACAAACAAATGAATGATCAATGGACTTGGTAAAGTGGTTACTGTAATATACTTTTAATCTATAGAGAAGCCTGAACTATAAGGCAGAGTAACCTAAAAGTTAGTTAAAAACTATGGTGGTAAAAAGCTTTAAAGTTAGTAAGTTTTCAGTAGCAGAAAACAATGTAAAACATTTTAAAGGAATTATGTAAAAATTGTTTACTTATAAAATTATATCCTTTTTCTTCCCAGAGATTCCTTCAGTCGAATGAGCCTGCGCAAAATGGATCTCTAAAATAAACATGTTTTATTCTTTTGAAAAGAGCTATGTATTCAACATTGAGTGTGACAAGTTAAGATCTAATGAAAAAATAAGACTTGGGACTTAATTCTGGAAATTATAGCATTAATTTACTCCTTGAAGAATGCAGTGGCCAAAACTGTAGATTGTTCGAAGTTTGAGAATCATGGCTATGGCTTCTAATGTTCTGGTAATATGCTTTTTTTTTTTTTAAGACATTTTAATGACTCAAAGGTACACTATACGTTTACCATTATTTATACCATAGCTAATGTTAAATTTATTTACTTTTAAGTTTGTACTTTTTAATTTATATTACCATTTATAGATTCATTTTGGAACCATTTTAAATGTAGTAATGCTTATTTTAAAGGTACCATTAAATATGTGAACGTTTACACTAATTTTACTGAGTGGGACTTTAAAAAATTTCTTTTTTGACAAAGGCAGAGAGTAAGTTAAAGCTGATCAAGAACTAGTTCCAAAACTAGCAAAATGGAAAGAAAAATTGACACTCACTTTATGGCCCCAAATTAAATAAATTAATGGGTGTAGATATTGATAGCTGGTTCATGAAGTCTTAAAACTGATTTCTATTTTCCATTTAGACACCCCAAAAAAGGATTTACAATAGAATCAATTGCAGAAATAACTTTACCTAATAAAATTGTCTATAAATAATTACAGGGATAGCTAATACCAGTGACAGTATCTTGATCTTTACATTAATGATATTGATAAGAACTTAATAACTCAGCAACTAAAATGAATGATTCCTGTATTTCAAATTAAACAAGGCAGTCATGTGTGGTAGTGTTCTAAACTATTAAATTAGAAATCTGCTGTAAGGCTATAGTACATCATTATGAAAATAACACTAAGAACTGCTCTTTGATTTTAATCTACCAGTTGAATGAGAAGTTATATTTTTTAAACTTGTATAAATTTTACAAAGTACATGTAATAAGTAAAATTAGCTGTTTTAATTGAAATTTAGAATTTAAAATTATAACTTTATAAGAAACTAATGCAACCATTTTTTTGACAACTACTTGGCAAATTTTTCCAAGAAAGTACATTAATGATTTCTGGATTGTTTTGAACAATGTTTTTCCTTTGTGTGGTATTACGGCTTATACAAAGTTATCATTTATAATCTGTCCCTTTGATATACTGACCAGTTACATGAATCACATAGACTGATCAAATTTAATACAGTGCCTTCATTCTGTAGTTGTTGATGTAAACAAGAACTCAAAAACATCTAATTCTCCTGAGTGCTTAGGCGATGGGTGATATCTACCCCCTCCACCCTACCTTTATAACGGGCAATATCATCTCAAATTCCTCTTATCTACATCAATTCAAAGACTGAACCACAAAAAGCTTTTTCAGATGTCTATAATGTTGGACCACAAGGGGGTTGACTCAAGAGTATAACCTCAAAAATATATTTGGGGACAGAGGATCCAAGCGAACAATAAGGAAAGGAGTTAAGAATGGAAACTCACTAAAACAAAAAAGGTAACATATACTCTCTTCTTTTGGATGGGGGTGGGGGTAGACATAAGGGAGAATATCAAATAATCCCAAGGTTATTTCTCATTAGGTTACATTTATGTAAAAGTTTGAATTGTTTCATATAAATCTGTGACAGTATCAAGAACTTGAACATTTATATAATTATGAATGATCATGTAGTACTAATTATTTTCGGACTTGACTCAGAAGCTTCCTGTTACTCTTAAAACATTGGTATAATGAACACTTGTGAACTTACCATGTACTCCAATTTTCTTTAAACTTGCTCGTATTCAGGAATCCCATCTATGCTAGTAGTTCTTAACCTTGCCCTGTCCCTTGAGTATTACAGAGTTCTATCCTAGAACTACTCCATCAGAAGCTTATGGGTAATGTTCAGGGCTGTTTCTTAATAAAAAGTTCCATTAGTGATTTTGAATGTAGGTGAGAACCATGATTTTTTTATATCACACCATCTTATGGAAGTGTAAGACATTATTTAACTACGTAACTAAGTTATTAGTTCACACTCTTGTTGAAATGGATATAACAGTGTTATTCCAATAACGTTTATAGTTATTTTTAGTATTAGTACCAAGGATGTCCTTTAGCAAGTCATGATAACTGATCATTTCCCAATTTAATAGTGTATTTAAGTAAAAAATTTCAAGTAAAAACTCAACGAAGTTTTTTTTTGTATTTTTTTTGAGGGCAGTATCACTGGTCCTCATATGTAGGACCCGAACCGGGGCCGCTGGCTTCCCAAGCCAGCGCTTAAGCACTGCGCCACTCGGCGGGCCCTCTACAAAGTTTTTATGTGTGCCCAAAATATCATCTTAAGTTCGCCAGTTCTGGATTCCATTAACATACGTCTACTTGAAAGAATAACTAGAGTGCAACAATTCTTACTGGAAACTTCTTTTAAGTATGACAACTTAGATGGACTAAGCACAATTTGAACTCTCCTGTTTAAAAATTTCTTTACTCCAACTGTGAAAAAGTATTGAGTGTTGAGTAATTATGCCTGTTCATTTCTTCTATGAATGTGTGTATGATGTGTATATATATTATACACACATATTCTGTTCTTTAAGAGAAACCAGCAATATTTATTACCATAAAGATATGCAAGTGAAAAAAAACCCTGAGCATTTGTATAGTTTTTAAGCATTTTAAATTTTATTGACCTTCTGGTTTTTTAAAAAAGTAAAACTTAAGGTCACACCTCTAAGTTTGATATACTATATACAGATCGTGCAGAATTATGACTATGAAGAGATACAAATTAATCCATGCCCAAAAAGATTTACTAGAGTACAGAATCATCTTCATAAATACATATAAAAATGTTGTGAAGGACTGTCCAGGTTGTCTGAGACACTTTCAAAGTGATTCAAGGCACAAAATGTACACAACTGTAAATACATACCTAGTCCAGACTTTGTGCCTCTAATACAGCCCATTAGAGATTTGGCTTCATGACTTAAAAATTTAAATGTACTGAAATGAGATTCTGCTTCTTAGCTGAAAAACCACAGGACTTATAAACATCATGTAGATAATTATTCCAAAATATGGAGATACAAATACAAGCACTTTATTTTAAAAAGCAAACACAAAAGATAGGTGTAAATTCAAAAGTGTTTAAATGCTTCCATTTTGGATAATTCAATTAAGAACCTATACAAGTTTGTTCCCAGAAGTTAATGCATAACTAGTCTCTACTAAGGAAAATGAATTCTAAAAATTAATGTGGTTTTCAATCATTCAAATTTACTATATAAAAACCTAGAGAGACCAATAATATCCAATAGCTTCAAAAGCTAAGCTAAAGAATCTTTGATGTAATCAACTTTACCAATGTTTGCCTGGGTCTGTTTAATATATATACAAGGAAAATACACTCACTTTATAGTTTCTTATAAAATAGCAAATAAGGAGTAGATGTAGGAGACGTAGATGGGGAAAGAGAATTCAAAAAGTCTTTCTCTTCAGTAACTTTTACTTCAGAATCATCAAAAAGCAACCACTTCCCCTCGTACTCCTTTAAGCTTTGCACTACATATGAAATTTTGTTTTCAAATCCATTAATGTTAATGCCTGTTTGCTCACTGGATTCCTTGTTTCTATCAAATTCATGGATCCCATTAGTATTGTTAGCCTCAGAATTTCTATTTTCAGCAAATGCTGTACTGGCAACTTTATCAGGGTTAGATGCTTTGTTGTATAGCTCATAATCTGCTTTGCTCTTTTGTCCTCCAAGAAGTCCAATAGCTTCTACAGTTTTTTTGTTCAAAACTTTACTTGGCTGTGTGTTTCCACTGACTCTAATTGACATTTCTTCATCGTCATAATTTTCGACCACACCCCTTGCTTCCTCCTCCTTCAATGGTTCTGGCTTACCCATGTCACACATTTGGCCGACCACAAAATTTTCCTCATCTAGTTCTAAACTGTTAAGGTCTGTGACTTTAACAGAGGCAGTGTAGTGCCCACTACTAATTGTAATGCCACTATGCATCACAACTGCAAATAATCCATAGCTGTCATTGGTTGGCTTTGTACTCCATTCTTCTAGTGACAATTTAAGAGGCGTCAGTAAAGGCGTGTTGATCTTGGAAAGTCCACCACCATAACAGTCAAACCTTTGGAGGAGAAAAAAAAAAGGTTTTGTGCAATTCCACTTTGTGTGTGTGTGTGTGTGTGTGTGTGTGTGTGTGTGTGTTATATACTCAGTTTTATACCCAATGTGAAACCAAGGAAAAGTTTGAATGAATCCTTACTATTTAGTGCTCATATGAATAAACACAAAATAAAAGCAAGACCAAAATTTTGTATATCTATAATATTTACACAAAGAAAAAATATTGAAATAAATGCTTATATTCAGGTGTTTCTTAAAAGCTATATGGCATTCCCTCCCCCATTTTATTTTTCCTGATTTTGTGCTGTAAGAAAATAAATGGGATTTTTAAAAAACACTGAACTTCAAACCAAAATCCTTTATTTTGACAATTCATTTTAAGGTGAATTCTATCTCTACCAAGATTTAGGAACAAAAATAAATAAAATAGTATTGTAACCAAAAAAAAGTCCATTAAGAAAGGACCATATGTCATTCTTCTGGCACAATAAAGTGTGCAGAGAGCTACTGAGAAGCCCTCATGGTAATTTCAAACAATTCATTTAATATAGAAAGGACTAAATTTACAATGACATGTATATGTGTCAGAAAAAGTCCAAGACTATCCAAAATGTAATGGGCATTTTTATACTTCTTTTAATAGCTTTTATTTATTTATTTTTTTTAATTTTTTTTTTAGAGGGCAGTGTCACTGGCCCTCATATGTGGGATTCGAACCCAGGCTGCTGGTGTCCCAAGCCAGCTCTTAACCACCATGCCACTCGGCTGGCCCTTTTAATAGCTTTTAGACATTTAAACTGTCAACTATAGAAGAATCTCTCAAATTACTCAGATTAGTTTGATTTCCTGGCTTACCTTAAAACTAATTTTGCCTTTTTCTCCCCTAAAAAACATCTTGATATGTACAAAATGTGTTCCCTGTTTTAATCAATTCAGCTATATCTAATAAGGAATGAAAAGATGTGTGAAGAAATCACAGAATACATATTTATACCAAAAGGATTTAAACTTGTATTTTTACAGGGAAACTTTTAACAAGGCAATCCTTATAAATTACTTCATTTCAATAGTTTATATTATACTAGTTTGAACAAAACTTCCCTTATATAGCCACTCATTTTCTTCATATAGTATTTATTTATCATACTCACTCCAAGCCACTAGCAGCAAAGCACTTCAAATGAATCGTTATAACTTCAGGCATTTTGTCAAACAAAAGACTTCGTTCAGCTTCAGTATAATGATGGCAATTTTCACAGAAATATTTATCTTCTCCTACAATTCTCTCCACTGACGCAAATTGTGAAATTGCCCATCTCAGGGTCTTCATTTCTGTTTTTGGCTCTGGAGAAACTATAAGAAAATCCTTTCACTCACAAATGAAAAATGTCTCAGACATTTAAAAATCAAGTTCCAGAAAGTTCGTTGTTCAAAATTAGCATGCAGTGTCAACTGACTTCCAATAAATAAAGACATTTTTTTGTTTCAGAAACTCATTTTAAGTTCATCCTCAACAGTGTGCATAGATTTTAAATATTTATATTTGGTCAGCCAAAAAGTATTTAGGTGATAGGGACAGGAAAAACAAATCTTGTCTCTGACTTGGTATTAAGACAGACTTCAGATTCTATTTAATAGGCACCAGTGTCATAATTACTTACCATTAACATTTCCATCCTTTTAGGGGTTTATACCAGACAAAACAGTGGCCCAAATACAGTGTTAAAAAATATTTTCAGTAGCTCTGAGAAATTCTGGTACTCCAAAGTTATCAAAGCATTTCATTTTCCTCATTACACTCTACCCATTAAATATGCCACAATTTTCCAAATGCTAGCTATTAACAAGTGAAGCTATATAAACAGATTTTATTGTACCAAAGACACTAAAAACCAACTTTTTCTCAATAATTACAAGCTATTATTAGACTGTTTGCTGAAGAAAACTATTCAATGGTCCTTAAAAGACTCCGATTTTGCTTACTTTCAGAACTCTCCTCTATTTTGGAAAACTCATCTTCTTGTACTGGCACACTGATGTCCTGAAAATCTTCTCTTCTTTCTGTTAAACTTTCACATTCTAAGCAACGAGTCCTTAATACCAGCTGACCTTGAAATAATTTCTCTACTAGCTCAAAACCAATTTGCTCTGTGCCTGAAAAAAAAATAAGAAAGTTTAAGTCTGTACACATTAGTTTTTCAGCATAGCCCAAATAGCCATATTCCACTTAAAGCATATCATGAAGAAAAGGTTGATTTTCATCGCATCTTGCTTATGAGCAGTAAGAGGTGCCTTAAACATGAAACAAATTCACTGTAAAGTAGTTTTGAATATGAATTACTATTGTCTCTAAAAAAGAAAGAGTCACAACTGTCTTCATAGCTCCATTCCCAAAGACAATACCCCCTTATATAAGAACCCCAAAATAAGGATGACACTTGATAAAAGCACTTCAGTACTACACATTTTGCCTGAGATTTGTAGATCTGGAAGAAATAAGATAGAAATCAGCACAAGTGTGATGTAACTTCTTAGTTCTGCTTTAAAATGGCATTTCACTAAATGCAATACCTTTCATAAGTTTATGTCAAATGCTGCTTATATAATGGGGTAAAATATTCTCTTTTCATTAAAATGTATTGAACTCCCGTAGTTTATAAACCATAAATTAACATTACCTTAAGATTGAGATTTACACACAAATATATCTAAGCACAGAGCTTAAAACACCAGTTCACATTCAGTGTTCTATTTCTTTCTCTTTAAACAAAACTTTAGCCAGATTTATATTGTACATGTACCTAAGAAAATTCCAATTCTATTACTGTTAATCCACCTACCTATCAAGGTCGAAGAATAAAGTATACTGACCTTTGTTTATGGGCTTAACTTCATTACCATTAATGACCTTAACTTCATTATCATTAATGGGCTTAACATTATTCCCTGGAGATTCAAGTCCACAACCACTGGCTGTGTTATCATTTTCACACTTCCCAGAGTCTTCAAGATCATATTCATTTTCTTTAGATTGTCCTTTGGGTCCTTGGTTTATTTTTCCCAAACTACAGAATTTAGAAAGAATGCTGGGTTGCTTAGTTGCAGACTTGAACCAATTTATTTTAACTCTTGATTTCTTTTGTGAGGGTCTTGCACTCTCGTTTTCAGAAATGTACTTGGGGATTATTTTAGAAGGAATCTCTAATGTATCACCTGTAGCTTTTCTTTTTGATCTGGTTTGTCTCTGGTTCTCTTCAAATGACTGGTGTTCCTTGGATACCTTAACTTTTTTCTTCATATTACCAAATTCAGTGTCACTTTTTCTTTTCCCATTTCCTTTTGGGAGTTTTTCTTTATAGTCTTCAGAATGCCTCACACTGTCCATCTCCATGCTGTTAATACCACTAATTTCCTCTTTCTGATGAGGTTTTTCTTCTACTTTGTTAGATAATTCTGCCACATTTTTTACTTCTTCTTTTTTTAGAAGTTGGCATGTTTCTTGAATGTTTCCCAAAATACACTGTAATACTTCCTGTGCATCATGCTGTAGATATCCTTCATACATAGGGTTGAGTTCCCTATAAACATAAATTTCCATTTCATATATTCTAGTTTTAAAGATGTAATACAAAAAAGAAAACCTTTCTACATTGAAATGAATTAATTTTTATAGGAATATCATATTTTAAAAATCTAAAAACATTTATTCAGCCAATTTGAAACTTACCTAAACTTGTAATTAAAATTAAAAACAAATTTTACCTCATCTTCATTATCACAAAAAATATGATCCTGTTCAAATATATTAATCGTATGTATAGTGTTTACCATGTACCAGGTTTTATTCAAAATGCTTTTTATATTACATCTATAACAATTCTCACAGTAACCCCATGAAGTAGGTACTATTGACTCCACTATTTACAGATATGGTAACCTGTCTAAGGTCACAAAACTAGCTAAGATACAAAGCCAGGATTCAAACCTGCTCTTGGCCACCATGCTATACTGCCTCTTAACAATTAAGTATAGCAATGTATTACACTTAGGTCTATTCTTAAACCAAATGATTAGATAATTTTTAATGATTGAACCTGTAACATTTTGGATAAGGCTATTTTATATAAAGGATAGTTTCATTTTTTAAGACAATACTACAGAGAAATCTAATCCAGTTAACAGTTCTCTTCTAAGCACATACAACAAAAACAAATATTTGGAATTTATAGTTCTAATGCATAATATATTTTGAATACAGACCTACAATTCATAATCTGAAATCCTTAGGACCAAATGTGTTTGGAAATTCAGAATTTTTCATATTAAAAATGACAATATGACACATAAGTACAATATATCACCAACATGATAGGGGGCAGTATCGCCTAAGTAAACACATTACTATTTCTATAGGAAAATGTGTGAATATTCATATTATAGATAAACATGAATAAAGACTATAAATAAACTCATATAAATTTGGATTTAATGAATTTAGTACCTTATGAAAACATTTCCAGTTTTTGGAGCCTCTGGGATTTTAAGGACTATAGATCTGTAGTTTCTATTTTCCTTGCCCTCTATTGCCATTTGTTCAAGTATCAATCACTCTCCTCCAAAGAGAGCAATCAGTAGCTAAACTGGAATCCTAAAATTATATTATAGGCTATACCTGAGTGTGTTAAGTAGTCGCCTTGGCTGAGTAGCCAGTTCATCAGTATATTTCTCTGGATTTAAGAGAAAACTAGCTTGAAGCTGTTCAACCGAAATGATCAAGGACTGTAAACTGCATATTAGTTCATAACTTGCCAAAGAATCTTCTTTACAATTTCCCTGTCAAGGAAGAAACACACAAATCAGTATTTTTATTTATGAACAAATTAAGTACCCTGCCCCTTGTCTTTGTCTCACTAGACAAAACTAGCTTTTCTAAATTTAATTTCACTATAGCATTAATTTTATGGACCTATAAAAACAGGCTTTCAAAGAATTTTAAGAGTATTTTTTGGTTACTTTCTATTGAATAAATGATAATGGTTTTCTAATTATGTAAGTGAAAGTTTCTTTATATTAAATTTTTAAAGTGAGTCAAATGGAAAACACAATTGATGAATCAGCAGGTGGTACAAGGATATGATAAATTGGTTTGTTTTGTTTTCGGGGTATGATAAATTGTGATGGTGGTATACAAATGACAATATTTATTGGTAAATAATAAATTAAAGGACTGGAGAAGACTCTGTAGAAGTGGATAATCTAATTAGCTACCTTGCAAGAATGAAAAATAATTGCCTTTCTGACAATGTAAGATACTGAAAAATTCAATTCTCAGTTATAGTTAACTGAGAAGTAATCTTTGTTATCCTCCTCCCAAATCCTCTGTGTATCTATTACTTTTTTATTTCTAAGCAGGTAAATTTCCATGACTTTACTTTTTATATTATTTTCTATTTTTTTACCTTATCTTTTTGATTGACTTCATCTTTAAGAGCTTCTTTCTTCCTTGAAATAATATTAAATAAGTGCTTCACTCCAGATTTAAAACCGGGACAAAAATATAATACCTGTAAAAAGTGAGAATATCTAAGTGTTTACTGAATAAACAATAATAATATATCTAAGGTCATTTAAACTATATGCTTTTTGTAGAGCACTTTTAAATGTGCATTACTTAAACTTCTGAGATTTTGTGTCAAAAATTATTCTCTATTTCATCATCATAGCCCACTGTCTTCCCTCACGGGCAACAAAGTACTGAACCTAAGCAAATATTGCTAAGACTTGTGGTTATAAGGGTGCAACATAAAACAGATATAGTTCTAAGGGTTAAAATACTTATCACCATGGCACCAGGAATTGGGCAGAAAAACAAAAGGTTTTGGCATCTTCCATTTAACCAAGATCTACTCAATTTTGCTATCCCAATTTTATTTAATGTATTACTTTATCTTGCTCCAGAGGAAGTTTGTAACACACAACTTGGAATCATTATTATTTTAGCCCATTCTGATTTATTTACAATCAAAGGTAAAGATAGTATGGACAATTAAAATCCTCCAATCTGAAATTCTCAGAAACGTTAAATGTTATATCCTTCTTTGCCCGCTAAAGTTTTTTTATATAGCAAGATTGTCCATTTACCTGAAGTATACTATTAAGGTAACAAGTATTGCCGAGATTGTTCAGTCCCACAAATGGTAACAAGTTTTCTCTCTTCTCACAGTTTATAGGTGAGGACTGTGCTGCAGGAACAACTTGATCACTAAGTATAAAGGGGAAGAGAAAGGTATAATGAATGATGTAATATCTTAAAGGTGAAATATTACTTCCCTAGATTTAGTCTTTTCCTAAAAGTTGGATGATCTGAAAAGTATATAGATTTTATTCAGATGACATTTTAAGAGAAGAAATCTGTATATGTGCAAAAATTGCCCCTACACCCAAAATAAAAATTTTACAAGCACTTTAAAAACATTTATATTCAACAAGTCTGAAAATAATTCCATCAAGAGTCTGTTAATCCCATTTTATAGAGTAGAAAATTGAGGAACTGGTATGGTGATTTGTTAAGTCAATATGATACTTCAGTCAAGCTATTATATAATCAATCAGCTATTGTATAGCTGAGCCTGAAACAATATGCAGGGGGCAGAGGAGGGGTTTAGGGGTATGGACCCATCCAACAGCACACATGGTTGAGAAATCCCTGTATAGCTTTTGACTCCCCCAAAATTTAACTGCTCATAGCCTACTGCTGACCAGAAGCCTTACCAATAACAAAAACAGTTGATTAACAATACTTCGAATGTTACATGCATTATATACTGTATTCTTACAATAAAGACAGGAAAAGAAAATATTAAAATCATAAGAGAAAATACATTTTCGGTATTTACTGAAAAACATCAGCATATAAAACCCTGTTGTTCTGGGGTCAACTGTAGTTTAACACATTGTTTGTGGGAAACGAGTAAACTCGTCATATCGCTCAAATGCCCGCTTACAATGTGTTAACAATAGAAATTTTGGAATCACCAATTATGACAATATTTGGAAAAGGTTGCACTAACAAGTCAAATTCTATTAATAAGAGATAAGAGGAAAGAGTCTATGAACAGAATTACATAGCTGTCCCTCACTTAAAAATGAATTGTCCAAGTTGATAATTCTATTACCTGACTTTAACAAACAGTAGGTCATCACAGAATTATTTTTTTTATAGCTGCTAGCTATTGTTGTAATAGCACCTCAAAGTGTGTACAAGCATGAGTGCTGGTAAACAAAAAGTTTCACACACAATCTTCTAAACTGATTATTAGTTAATATTAGGAAATTACACATGAAACCAAATCCGCTTTAGTCATAGAGCAGAGTGCCTATCTGTTGAATAGGAAGCAAACGTAGTAGACTCCCAACTAGTGCAACTATTGGTGGAATAAAGTATTACATTTTGTTCTGATTTCATTTACTGAAGGATTTGCATCAAAAGCATTTATTTTTAAGTTTATTTGAAATACAATTTATAGTTGTATGCCCCAACAGGTTTGATAATTCATATACTAGTTATGACTACAAAGTTTAAATCTCAGGTAGCTGTCAAGTCTTCTGAACCAAAAAAAAAAAATTAAAAAAAAATTACCTATTTCTTTACCCTTACATAAAATGTGTTGTACTACAATCAAGTTTAAATTAAAAAAACAATTTTAGCCAATAAGTATTTCTCCAAGTTAGACGAATTGGCTGAACACAATGTGAATGAGTTAACATTATGGATGTGATGATCCCTGAGAGGAACCACCAGTTTTGTTCTTTCTACTATACACTAACAGAATTGTTACACAAATGTAGTTTTTGTTGGTTTGTTTCTTTGTTTGCCTCTGTGGATTATCAAGTCAGAATATCTTGAAGTTATCAATCCAAGTTGACTGCTTCTTCACTGATGTGGAATTTTAGAAGTACAAAAATATACTTAAGATACATACATTTCAGATCCTCTATATTCAGAAGCTTTTTCTTCATTTTCTTGAGAATCTGTGAAATCCAAGGCTCTCTTAGTTTCCTTTTTCTGAAAAAACTTCAAGGAAAGTCTGTTTTTCTTTGATGGACTACCTCTTGAAAGCCCATTACTTTCACTAGGTATGACACCAGGCATTTTCTCTTCAAATCCCAAAAAGTTGACAAGAATTAATTTATACAGGAACGAATATAATCACCAATCATATCTGCTAATCACAGAAAAAAGGTTCATTAGTTTTCATCAGTTATCAGCTGTAGGTAATAAAATCATCAATTTTGAAAACAAATTTGCCAAAGAATAATACTAATTAGAACTTCATATTTGAAAACCTAATACACCTGGAAATAATAGACAGCCAATGTTCTATTGTTTGCCATTGTCCTTAACTTGCTTTACACAACAAAAAATATCAGATACTGAATTAAATAGTAGCCTATTAGATTAAGGGTCACATCACAAAATACCCCATGTTAGTAGACCTACACTAAAGTATTAAGGAGTAAAACCTTTTATTTTAATTTATTCATTCAGAAAATACTGAGCAACTTCCATCTCTATAAAGTAGGAGATGGGAAACAGAAGGATGAATGGGAAATAAAAGGATGCTGGAAATCAGTGAGTCTTCCTTCTAAGGCCTTTTCTAATTATATGAATACATGAAATAAAGTCTCTAAAAAGTCTCTTTAAAGTATAAATTCCATACAAGAAAAGGCATCTGGTGTTCAGTTATAACTAAAAACTTGAGTGAAAATAAAATACATGAAAGCTGAGATAGTGGTGCAGTTGTGTATAAGAAAAATTGCTACACTTGATATAAAATTCTTACACTAGAAACCACAATATACTGGTTTTCCAAGCATCTTTTAAATTAGATTTTTTTTAAAGACATAATGCTTTGTGTAGGAAAAAAAGATGATTTGGTTTACCATTTGCAACCTTTCTTCCCAATTTTAAAGTAAAAACTTTGGATTAAAAAAAAAAAAGACAATATTTATGGTAGTTATTTTATATATCAATCCTATTTTTTATTAGGCTATCTGGGGGGAAATTATTTGACTGCAGTTATTACAAGAAACTACTTAGAACCCAAAAAGTTCAACAATGACTTTCAAATATAACACAGAGTCATACCTTGAACTAACAAAATTCACTCAAATTCCATTCTTACTAAGTAAGCATTTCACGATGTTGCCTCTGACCTGGGAATTCACAACATTGAACTCGGCAGTGAAACCACATTTTTGAGCCTCAACTCAGGAATAACTGGAAACGGACCCATTTCCCTATTCCGTCTCCAATTCAATTTACTCTCCTGGTCACTGAATGCCACTGATGAAATGCTATCATGAACGATAAACCAGCCTGCGCTAAGCTGTAAGGCATCTCTAAGCGTTAATGAGTCTTGTAAAAGGGTTTTCTTGGGAGCCAATTCTAATAAATGATGGAAACTGGATTATCTAAGAGGTAGAGTAACCGGATTTAAGTAAATAGAAGAAAAACTGACAAAGCAGCTAAAATAACGGATTCCATCAATCCTAACCAATAAACCAACCCTCCTGGCTCCCTCAAAGCAACGATTAAACTGAGAATGTAACATTTTACCAGGTGCTGTATATGAAGCTATCTAACGTCTTGCTCTTTGTAACTGGGGGCTGTTACATAAAAAAATGTTTCTCCTTTAAGTCAAATTTCGCAGAAGACACAGTGAACCGAACATTAAACGTTCTCGTTACAAATGACAGCGTGACCACTGTCCCGTTAGTTTTTAAGTTCTTTCCTTTATAAAATGACACGGCACCATTACAATTTTTTTTCTCATGAAAAATGCACAATGAAGGATAACCTCATCTTCCCAGGTTTAAGACACGGGGCGTTCTAAATACAAAAAAAAAAATTAAAAGTTAAACTGTGCGGTAGAATTGAGCGATTACCGACACAGGACACCGTTGAGGGAAAACGTTTCTTCTCCCTGCCCTGCAGCAACGCGCGAACGCGCAAGAAAGTGAAAGGTGCCGAGACGGCGCTGGAGTCCGTGCCTGTCAGCCACGCTGGCCGGTAGCGGCCCCCGCGCCCGTGGGGTCGGGCCGGGCGCGTCCAGTGCGCACCTGCCTCCCCGACTCCCCGCCGCGACGGGAGGGAGCGCCCCGCCCGGCCGCTCGGCAAGGACCCAGCCGCACTACGGCCCCGGGGTCTGCCTGCCCCCAACCGCCGACGCCCGTGTCCCACTCGGGAACCGGCCCAACTTGTCTCGGCGACCGGCCCCTCCTCCCTGGGCCCTCCGTACCTGGTCATGGCGCAAAGCGAGGTCCGCGGCGGTGACGCCGGCGAGCCCAACAGGGACAAGTGCGGAGTGCGACCGATGAGCCCGTGCCCCGAGCCCGCCGAGTCCCCGACCCGCGGAAAAGCTGCTGGGATCGCCCTCCCCGCGGGGGAGTGACCATTCGCTTCTCAAGAGCGGGAACCCGGGCCGCCGCTCGGTCCTGCCGTGCGCCGCCACCAGCTACATCCTCGGAGCGGCGCTCTCCCGCGCCCGCCCCGGGATGGCGAAGACCCGCAAGAAGCAGTAGCGCTGCCGAAGCGCCGGGACCGCTAGGGTCTTTCCCACTCCACCACCGAGGGGAACTTGGCGCGTTTTCCTCAGTCTCAGGACCCCCCTGTTTTAGCCTCCGCCCGCGCCAGCGCCGCGATTGGAGGTGGTGCTCTCCGAAAATGCCGGTTCCAGTCTCCACGATGCCGAGTCGCGAAAGGGCAGGGCCACCGCGCGACCGCCCCTCGCGCCCCTGGCACGCACGGGCCCCGGAACCAGCTGGAACGGTAATTCCCCCAAGAGCCTAACGGGTTCTACAGTTTCAAACAGCTCAGGCACCGTCACGGGCAGCTCGCGCGGGTCCTTCCTGAGGGCGCGCGCTCGGGGATAGAGGCCTGGCTCGCGGGCTGGGACCTCACGCGCCCACCCCCTTTTTTTTTTTTTCTTTTAACCATTCGTGCGCGCGAGTTGAAGGAAAAGCGTACGGGTCGGGAGACGGGACAGAAAAAAGAGGGGAAGGAGCCCTGTCCGATGCTCAAATCCACCAATCCGCGATGAACCATCCCCTCCCCACCGCCAGCCAAAAGGAGCCAATCAGAAGTACGTAGACAAAAAAAAAAAACCACTGAGTGGACGGGGAAAATAATTCCAGCCAATACTAAGAAGAAGAAAGGAGAGCTTCAGCCAATCACGGTTGGACATACAGAGCGTTCCTCAGGAGCGGTTCCCTGCCTTCGGCTCTCATTGGCGTTCGAGTGCGCGCTTTCGCGGGCGACTGTTAAAATCTCGCTCTGCGTTGTGCGCATCCTGGTCGGTGGAACGCCCCCAACGGTGCGGTTTCCCGAGCGAGGCCCTCGCGATAAGCCCCGCCCCCTCCTTGCGTACGTACTCGGCGGAGTTACCAGGGAGACTAGTTTCGGAAAATGGCTGACGGGTTTCCTCGGGGGTCGGCGCTAGGGTGTTCTTTCCGGCATCGCAGCCTCAGCCCCAAGGCAATCCAATAAAAACAAGCGCGGCCATGGGCCCTAAATTCGCAGCGGAATCCTGTAGAGCTCAGCCCCTTCACGCCTCGTTTTCTCCTGTGGACCCCTTCCCAGCCGGAGAGGAAACGAAGTAGCATTTTACGGCCCAGCTCGGGCTCGGGGAGCTGCGAGGAAAAAGGGCTCAAAGAACGGCGAGGCAGGCCTCGCCTGAGTTTTGCTTCTTTCCTGTGTGTGTTATGCTTATCTTTGTGAGTGGACCACAACTTCAGAAAGCAAATGCAAGTTAAGCAAGATAAAAGTTCAAGCCAAATTGATTGAATCAAGCTTATTTTTAGGTGCTTGCTACGTGCCAGGCATTTTTATCGGCGCTGGGGACACGGCGTGAATGAAATCTATTCCCTTCTCGAAGCTGTAGAGTCTAGACAGGGATAGAAATGAACTAAAATGATATGAAATAATGAGTGATATAAGTGGATATAAGAAGGTGCAATTTTAGTTAGATTAGACTAGAGACCTCTGAGTTGATATTGGAGCAGAGACCTGAATGAGAGGGGAGGGAGCTTTGCAGGAATTGGAGCAACGGATGGTCCCGGCAGAGAGAACAGCAAGTTAGGAAATTCCTGAAGGTTAATGGGCTTGGCATTGGGAAATAAGCTAGGAGGCCAGGGTGCTTAAAGTACAGGGAGCCTCGGTAAGAAGATTGTGGGAAATAAGATTAGGGACATTGCGGGGCTCTGATTAAGCAGGGTAAGGAGATGGGTTTTATGCTGGAGGGTGGAATGATTTGTATAAGGAGACTGTTGACCTTCAAAAGTGCAAGCAGGAAGGTCAGCTAGGAAACTATTTCAGTAGCCCAGGGAATAAAGTATGGGGCCTTGAAATAAGGTGGTAGCAAATGGAAGAACTAGCAGGATTCAGAACATATTTTCAAGTAGAGCCAACAGGATCTACTGATGGAATGTAAGAAGACACCAAAATGACAAGGACTTTTTTTTTTTTTAAACCAAAGCAACTGAATAATGGTTGGTTCTTGCTAACATGGGGAACATGGGGTCTAGTAGGTTTGGTGGGAGGGGCCATTTTTCTTAGATGTAAATTGAGATGCCTATTTCACGTACAAACGGAGATGTGGAGCCAGCAGATACCAATTTTGGAGCTCTGCAGAATTTAGATTGGGGGATATAAATCTGGGGAGTCGCCAAATGGTATTTTAAACCATGAGACTGGAAGAAATCACCTAGAATGAAAATATTCATCCCAAAAAATCTGCAGGACATTGATGACCTCGTCCCTTGCCAAGCCAGGAATCCTGAATTAAGATAACCATCCCTTAATGTACCCATCTTAGAGTCAGTAGCTATCCCCAAAAAACCATATGAAGAGTGAGGCTTGGGCCGGCCGAGTGGCTCAGTTGGTTAAGAGCTCTCTCAAGACTGCGAGCTGAGCTCTGAGCAACAGCAGTTTGATGCCCAGTCTGAGCTGAGCTGCCAACAGGTAGCAGGATGGCTCAGCTAAAAAAAAAAAAAAAAAAAAAGTGAGGTTTAGAAGCTCTGAATCATTGAATTTATAAAAAGAACACTGTGACATGCACAGTGATCTCTAAACTTCCTATAGAGAAGTTAATGCTATTATCACTTGGTAAGGCTCAAAACTAGTTTTTTTTTTTACCATATTTTCAAAGGATTGATAAATCCTATTTGAGAGCCAAAGAAAAAGTACCCAAACTTATTTTGAGGCCAGTATAATGGTGATGTTCAAGATAGAGAAGGACAAAATTAGAAAATGTGATTACAGGTCAGTCTTTTAGTTTACTTGGTGTGCTATCGACTGGACAGTCTCATTCTCTCGTACTAGCAAAATGATTGCTGTATTCAATCTCTACTAGGATGGATAACCAATGCTAATTTCTTACTCTAATTTTCATAATTCTAGTTTTCCTATCCCAATTGAGATCCTATTGTCTGTAGCCACTATTCTTCCCATACAATTTACAGTGTCAGTCAAGGTTCATTTGCAGAGAATAGAATCCATTCCACCTGGTATAAGTATACCCTTCATACTTATATGAAATTGAGTGTTGATGAAATAGATTCTATTTCCACCAAGAGAGCAGGGACTCTTCTATGATCAGGAAATGATGTTTTCTGAACTACATTGCTCCTGCAATTGCCTAGGAAACCACCACCATCAGAAAGCCACTTGTGTTGCCATCTTTAGAACCACACTGTACCCACTGTGATCTATAGCAGTACTATACATTATTCTAAATCCTGCCTGCCAAGGCCCACAGAACTAACTAGTGGCTGGACACTGAGACTTTGCTAAAGCTGCTTCAGAAATACCAAACACCTCTCCAACTGTGCTTATCAGTAGCAACAGCAGAAGCCTATGGTGCATATCAGGCTTGGTGTATCTCTGGCAATATAATTCATGCAAAAATGTAAGGGGTTTCTGATTGTTTTGCTTTCAGTCAGTTCTGTGTGGGAGAAATTATAGCAGCAGTTCTTGCCTAGATAAAATTTTTAAGCCCAAAGACTCTTATTTCCTGGCTTCTCTGTGCTGAGAGCTACCTCATCCTTAATGATGGCTAACTTGGGGGCATCTGAAATGAATAGGTTTGACAGCATTCTTAATCCCATCCTCGTCAGTCTAGGATGTCTGTGTGATAGGCATATTTCCTTCCAAAACTTTTGTTCACAGACACTGTTTCTATATGCTTTGGTTTGGAGGTATAGAAATACTTAAGTTTTTTTCAGCCTTTTAAAGTTCCAAATTATGGGACTCTTAATCCACTTAGATTACAGACAGAGTTCCCCTCTTAGCAAAGCTGTATTCCTTTCCATCTTTACCTGCAAATGGGCTAGTTCTGGCTGAGCTCATTTCCCATAGAAGTTTGCTAGAAGCGGCAAGAAAAAGCCAGTAAATACCAAGTTTATAAATTTTTCCAATTATTTCTCTCCATGCTACAACTGGAGCAGGGTCACCAGTTTTCCATCTTGCAGTATCTGAGTCTGCCCAAATGCTTCCACTAAGCCAATATGATATTTCTTTTAAGGTTATATGATGTGCAGCATGAATGTATAGCCTACTGGCCACTAGGCCTATAATAAGTGTTAAGTTATAACATAATGTAGTTGGGAGGTGCTGTGCCTGATGGAGGCAAAGGACTATTCTCCAAAAGAAGATAAAAGACCTACTAGCATGCATCACCAGTAACTTGGGGAGTATGCGTGGCTTTCCACAAATCACAGATGAACGTAGCAGAGGCCTCCAGAATTCGGCTCACTGATACAATGGGATGACAGGACCCCACAACAGTAGAGACCAGGTGACAGTGCTGAATACCAGAAGCCAGGTTACAATTATAGCTGTATGGACCTGACCCACACAGCTACGGAAATGGTTAACAGAACATGGTATACTAGGGACAAATAGATAGGCAGCCAACAGAGGTCTTATTAATTTGTATCAGAAAAAATCACAAATAGATGACCAGGAAGCTAAGGTCTATCACCCAACAAAATCACAATTCCTTGATCAGTTTCTACACCTGAGCCAGTTTATAGGCCTGGAACCCATTGACTGAAGTCCCCAGAAGGGAGGACCCTGATACATACTTGAACAAGTATAAATGGTAATGATTTCCGTAGTCCAGGAGTTGGTAAACTTTTGAGATGGAAGAGCCGCCAGGGGTTAGCAAACTGCATCTTGCAAGCCACAGGCTCTGAAGTAAAATTGAAAATGAAAATAAAACTATCATAGTTTCATTTGTAAAATTTTTAAAGGATATTGTTCACATAATGGTGATTATGTAAAAATATATTTATGGCTCTCAAATAATTTTTGAATTGTTGTGAGGGACAGGATAGGCTCTTCCAGGGATCGGGAAACTTCTGAGACGGAACGTACCCAAAGAGCCGCATGTGGCTCGCGAGCAGCAGTTTGCCGACCCCTGCAAGAGCAGTTTGTCCATCTCCAAAGTATCTTTAGTCATTTACTTGGGTAATTGTACCTTGGGGAAATAGGAATAAATACCCAGGCATTTCAAGTATTGCCAGACACAGGGTCTAAATTGACCGATACCCAGAGATCAGCAGTATCATCATGGTCCTCTGTTAGAGTGGGGACACAGAGAGGCCACTTAATAAGTGGGGTCATGGCAAAGCCATGCTCAGAGGGCGACCACTGGGTCTGTGGCCCACCCAGTGGTCATTTCCCCAATCCCCAAATGTATAATGGGATTGACCTATTTGGCAACTGGTAGAAACCCATTGGGACCTTTGCCTGTGGAGTAAAAGCTATCATAGTGGGGAAGGCCAAGTGGAAGCCTCTGAAATTGCCTCCCTTCCCCAGCCAAATATGACACAGGAAATCAAAACAATATTGTATCTCAGAAGAGGGATGGCAAAAATTAGTGCCACTCTTATGCATTTAAAAGATACAGAGTGCTGATTCCCATCATATCTCCATTTAACTCACATGTGTCTCTGCGAAACATAGATGGACCCTGAAGGATGACAGATGATGGCAAGCTCACCAATTAGTAGGCCTGATGGCAGCTGCTGTGCCAGATGCAGTATATTTGCTAGAACAGATTAATACAGCTTCGGGTACTTGATACACATCATTAATTTAGTGAATGCATTCTCTTCTAGTCTTAAGAAAGGATCAGAAACAGTTGGCATTCCCACGAAACAGACAAAAGTACACATTTACAGTTTGGCCCAGGGCGATGTTAACATTCCTGCCCTCTGTCATAAAATAGTTTGAAGACTTCTGCACCTTCTGGACCCTGCAGAACACCATGTTCATCTGTTACGTCAATGACATCCAGCTGATTGGGCAGGATGAGTAAGTTATAACAGTGCACAGAGAATTAAAGAACTAACAGTGTACATGCAAGGAGTGTGCACAAGAAAGCTAAATCTTTGTCTTCTTTATTGGGAAGTCAATATAGAATGACCAAGTGAAAAATTAAGTTGAGATATGAACATGCTATTTAGATATGTGAAGGTAAATACCAAAGAATCAGCTAAAAGGTATAAGTGATTGCTTGAGGGAATGGGAAGTCTTGTTGGAACCATTTAACTCTTTAAATCATGTACATGTATCACTTTGAAAAAAGCAAACAAAAAAAATTTTTTTAAGCACTGTAAATGAATTGTTGCCTGATTTCATCCCCTGGGAAAGGTCAGAGCAAAGAGGCTCAATGGGAATAGGATTTTTTGGGATTAGGTGACAATTCTGACTCTCACTTTCTGGGTACAAGCTAAAGGCAGGCTTTTCTGTATGTGAATCCTTTGCCTTTGTCCAGCATCTTTAGTAACTACAAAGGCAACCAACCTTAAAATATCTGTAAAACCACTATCTAGTAATTAAATGTAAATAAAAAGATTATTTCCACAAATTAAAGTCTGTTTAGAAGGTAAAATCCACTTGGATTCAGGATTTTAAATTTCACAATCTCAAGCCCAAGGGTCAGGTGGGAGGACCTCCCATGCCTGCGAAAGGGATGCCTTGCCCCACTAACTTAATGTTTGGTATCAATTTAGTAGATGAATGTCCGGTAAGTGGGTGGGTTCTGAGGGGGCAGCAGGAAGTCTCAAGAGACTATTTATATTTCACAGGAAGAGAGTCTTGTCTTTCACATGCCATTAAGATTCTTATTCTTTGTATGTTTAACCCATCCTGAAAAAGATCTACAATTGAACTTCAACAACAATATTTTTTTCTTCTCTGAATAAAATTTACTTGAATAAACTATTAAGTATTTGAATAGAAAATAAATTCCTATTCTTTTCTTTTGAGTATTATTATGGACTCATGGCTTTTTACATTCTTGTTTAAAGTTAAATTTCATTTCCTTTTTGAAGCAAAAACTGTCACAATTTAACCTGTGGGGACACCTTTTTAGTTGGTATCTTGGTCCTCTCAACATTTTGAAAGCATCCTTACCTCCTGACATATTCCAGGTTCATCTTTCAAAATATTTTCTTACTAACTTGAATACACCATATAACATTTTCTTTACTGTGTTATATGTTCAAACGACAATAGTATTAAAAGTTTATAATACTTAATTTAAAAAAATAAATTTTATTTAAGTCATAAGATACTATTTATATTACTTTACCATTTCATTGTGGGGTTTGAAAGAACGGAGGTATTTATCAATCAGACAAGAATACAATTGGCCTTAACATGGAGATTATGTGATAATAACCAACGAAGCCATTCGGCCGGCCCTTTTTTTTTTTTTTTTTTTTTTTTTTAGCTGAGCCATCCTGCCACCTGTTGGCAGCTCAATGGCAACTCAGCTCGGGCTGGCCTCGAACAGCTGTTGCTCAGAGCTCAGAGCTCTTAGCCAACTAATAATTGGTACATGCTTGCACACTGAGCTTCTTTCAGTCCAGTTATCTCAAAATTAGATCTTTGTGTAGGCCTTGGTATGGAATCACCCCCAAAACTTCATGGCCTAAAACAATTTCTTATTCTTCACAATTCTTTGATCTAGCCATGTGGTTCTTCTGGTCTCCCTTAGCTTCCTCAGTGGCTACCTTCAGCTGGCTGGTCTACTGGGGGCTGGGCTCAACTGCACCTCCTCAAGGGGGCTACATTGAGCTTTCCACAAAGTGACTATGGCAGTGTTCCAAGAACACAAGACCCAGTGTGCAAGCACGTACCAAGCCTCTGCCTGTATTACACTCCCTTTGGCCAAAGTGAATCCCATGGCCAAGCCCAAAGTCAATGTGGTAGGGGACTCCATAAGGTCATGGCTATGGGTATGTGTGGGGCAGGGGTGTGGGGGTGCTGAGTCTGATTCTGGGGTCATTAAAGCTACTCTAGTCTTCCATGAATATTACCTTAACAAAGCATTAGTCCTACGACTCAGGGATATATACGACAGATGACCTAATAGTAACACAGAATTTTATATGCGATTTGACCAAAATAGCCCCTTAACTACAGTTAGTTTATGTATACAAATGTGTATTTTCTAGTTTCACTTTAAATCTTTTAAAAGCAGTTCAGTGTTGAACTCTAATTTTTTACCTTTAAAAAGTCTTAAAATTATATATATATGTATATATATATATAATTTACTTGATCTATATCCCCCAAAGACAATTAAGAATTTTTAAAGCAATTTAATATTAAAATATATTAAAATTAATATTATAATTAAGGATTATCAAAAATATCACAGTTTAAAAATGACTCGATACGATTTTTAAAAATGCTTTCTATAGGTTTGTATTTTATATTTTCATCTGTGATTTATAAGAATTTATAAGAGAGTGTGTATGTGGATTATGTTACATTTCAACTGTAATATGTTTACCTTACATTCATACATCTTTCAATATAGTCATAAAATATTTTAGCTATCTCAACTTTTGGAAAAAATTTTGAATCTTTGCAAGGAATAAAATAAATTATGTTTATATTCCCAATCTTATATTTTGTAGTATCTACACTTTCCCCTTCAGATGTGAACCATAAAGTCACATTTTAAAAATTAAAGTTTAGGGGCCAGCCGGGTGGCATAGTTGGTTAGAGCGTGAGCTCTGAGCAACAGGGTCACCGGTTCGATTCCCACATGGGACAGTGAACTGCACCTCAGCTGAGCTGCCAGTGAGCTGCCAGATGGCTCAGCTGGTGAGAGCATGTGCTCTTAACAACAAGGTTGCCTGTTCAATTCCCACATGGGATGGTGGGGTATGCCCACTGAAAACAGCGACTGGACTTGGAGCTGAGTTGCGCCCTCCACAACTAAGATTGAAGAACGACTTGGAGCTGATGGGTCCTCGAAAAACACAATGTTCCCCTTCCCCGGTTCCTCAACCCTCTTCCCCTCCCCAATACCCCAATAAAATCTTTAAAAAAAAAACACGTTTACTTTAAAAAAATAATTTTACCAATATATTTTGTTTTTAATTTCACATATTAACATTAAGTAAGGTAATTTTCACAGTAAGAAACACTAATGTTCCTGGATTACTTATATCACAAATTTTATTACCTTGAACTTAAGCATTTAATATAAAAGCTCTAAGATTTGGAATTATAAAACTTATACATAAAACAAACACCAGAACTCATATATGATTTTTCCTCCCTTTCGGAAAAGGAAAAAGAATGATTTACTGTATTTTGCCATGTATAATGAGCTCCCTTGTATAATGTGCACCCACCTTTTTGGCCCAAGCTTTCAGGGAAATAAAATCTTTCGTTTTAATTTTTTAATTCAAATTTTTATTTGTTTACACTTAGGTACTTGTTTTTTGTATTATAAGGGAATTTTATCATTTATTATTTAACATATTATGGTGCAAGAAATTTTTTGTAACCAATAATTACAAAACACAAGAACAAATATAAGAAATTTTATGAACCAGTAACAAATGTACTATATTTATGCATCATAGAAGACCAAGAGCTCTTTGTTGTTGCAAGTCTGTCATAAGTTCAACAAAACTGATTATTGTATTCCAGGGTATTATTTTGCATATAGATATCATTGATTTCTAGTTACACTTTTAACTCATAAGTATAAATAAAAGAATTAAAAACATTTATATAGATACAGAATTAGTACTACGCATGTATAATATGCATCCTTATTTTTCCTTCACAAATTTGGTCAAAAAAAGTACATGTTATGCACAGCAAAGTACGGTAGCTTCCCTATTATCAGCCCAAAAACCATGGTCTATGGAATCAAGATTTAAAGTGACACGTTTTTTTCTCTTAGGCATGGAGGAACCATGTGTTTGTCAGATGTGTAGGTATGTATGTGTGCATGTGTGTGTACAGGCATTTTATTAGTACTACACCTTAACACTTTTTTTGTCTGTATGCTTTCATTTTTCTGAAACACGGAAGTTTTTTTCCCCTTATGAGGTTATGCTAAAAAACAAAATTATTAGTTAAAATAATTTAATTCATAACACTTTAGCTTTATTGATTTCTCACAATACTTTGCAATACCAATAACAGTTATGTTTTTAGTTTGCATACAAAACATGCTTATGCATATTCATTCTTACAAACAGATACTTCAAAATAATTTGTGTTTATGCCTTTTGCCAATAGAAAATTTATGTTTTCAGTTAAGGATTTTATTTGGTAGCTTTTAAGGAACGTTTTGCAAATATTCATTTTTGGGATCTTGAGACATCTAAATACCTCTTAAAAATTCAATTAGTTTGCAAAACATTTGCACAAATTACTTAGCTTTTAGGGCATCATGCTCTTTCAATTCTTTGTCTTTAAAACTAAACAACTTATTACATTAAAACTTTCTCATAAGTATAATTTTTAAAAATTTTCCCTCATTTTAAATGATAAAATCTATAATAATTTATGCCATCTCTGTCACTGTCTTGTCTTTTAGTCAATGGGATATAAGAAGCAGGTTGGCTGAAACCCAGTTTGGCTGAAGAACTTTGACCTGGCCTTTCAGATTTTTGAACTCTCCCCAGAGGGATTTCCTACAAGTGCACCATTGTTTACTCATATATTAAAGTCTACTCCACTGGGATCTCTTGGAATGTCCAGCTCCTTTGAGTTTCAAGTGCATCCTTCAGATAGCAACATCTTGTCCCAAATTATCCAAAGTACACCGATTTCCAACATTTGTAAATTAACATTTATGTATACATTAAGTATGTTAATGGACATGTCCTTGGAAATACCCTTTATCTCAGTTCTTGTAAGAAAAAACACCCTTGGACTACTCAGCCTTGGTTCACACAGGATATTTCTTCAATTGAAACAGGAGAGCAGAATATTCAAACTGAGTCTATCCTTACCCTAGTATTTTTTCAGTGTAAAGTCCAAAGCTGTTAGATCCTCATTTTCAAAGACTTCTTGGAAAAGGGAGTCAGAATGTCTGATAGATGCACCTGTGGGAAAATTCAGGCATGTTGCTTTACTGAGCCTTGAGTATTGAACCTATTGTCTCATCATCTTCACATAATCAGAAGTGGCTATATCTCAATTCATATAGGGAGACTCACTCATTGATATTGCACTTTTCCTTAAATGTAAACACCATCTTTTACACTTTTATTTCCTAAGAGTAAGTTTAAACTATCTGTCAGCGAAAGGCATGATCCCACACCAGAGTTAGGCTGTCAGGCTGCTCTCCATAGGAGGACCCCAAGAGTGATTTCAAGGTCCATCCAACTATCATCTTTTAAACAAAGTAACTCCAAGTCAGGGGACCACAGATTATTGAAATAAATCAGGCCTCACACTGTTTGTTAATATCTTCCAGACAATATTTTAATTTGGCCAATTTCAACAATTGTTAGGGAAAGAATGGAAAAGATTAGAACTGAGAACATCTGCATAAGCAAAGCTGTCCCTTATTCCTAGAGACAAGACAGATACATTTTCATAGTGGAAGAGTCACATAAAGATGTCAGCATCATGGTGGAGTGAGAAGACTCCTTTGTTCCTCCTCTTAAATTTACAACAAGTCAGACAACTATAACGCAATAAAAGATCCCCTGCTCAATACACAAACACGCTTAAAAGACCCACGCATTGGAACATCTGAAGATGGGGATATTGGCACAAACAGGAAGCTGAATGGGGGGAAGGTCAGAGATGGTGGCAGCAAATGCAGTTTGGTGCCCCCTTGGCTCCAATGAGTGTGGTAGAAGTGTAGAAGTTGGTCTGAGGCCCTCACACTACGGCCTAGAGTGTAAGAGGGGAAGAAACAGTGTTTCCCCCTGGAAAAGGCGTCATCCTTTCCTTTCTCCCCATCTTGACACACCTCAGTAGATGTGGCTGGGAAGCCTTAAATAATACAATGGTATTGACAACCATTGCTGACAGAGGCGGGGAGCCACAGATAGTGAATCTGCCTCCCTTGCCCCACCTGTCTTGAGAGCCAGGTAGAAAAAGCTGAGATGCCTTAAACAGGACAGAGGAGTCAAAAGCCATTGCTAGCAGGGGGTGGAGCTTTGAAAACATGAATATATTTCCCGTCCCATCCGTCTCAGTAGAGCCTGGTAGAGGCAGTAGCGACATCTCCAAAAAACACAGCAAGGCCAGCTAACATTAATAAAAAACAAAACAAAACAAAACAAAATAACAGCACTGGAAGCTTGCAAAACCAGTTCTCTCCCACATCCCCCCACCAGAGTGGTGGTACTCCATAACCGAGGTGCGCTGGTCACAGAGGGAACACGTACCATTGCACTAGGCACTCCTTAACTAAAGTGACGGTACTCCACCATGATCCCAGGGGGCACAAGTAGTGCAACTAAGAGAAAACAAAAACTTATGATATAACACTATCTACTGGAAAACAAAAGAAAGTATCCTGAGCTTGCTGAATTCTTGAGAGCAAGATAGTATCTAAACAAGAAAAGAGTTCACTACCTCAAGTGCTTAGAAAAAGAAACAATTCCTCAAATACCAGGAACAACCAAGGTAATATGGGAGCACAAACAGAAAATGAAAAGTCCCTAGAAACCAAACTCAAAGCCATGAAAGTCTGTGACTTAAATGACAGAGAATTTAAGATTGCAGTTATGATGAAGTTCAGTGAGATACAAGAGAATTCATAAAGGCGGCTCAATAAGCTCAGAAATAAAATTAATGCACATAAGGAGTATGTTACCAAAGACATTGAAACTATAAAAAAGAACCAAACAAAAATTCTGGAGCTAAAGAACTCAACAAATGAGATGAGGAATGCATTGAAGAACATTGGAACTTCTATTTTTTTTTTTTAGCTGAGCCATCCTGCTACCTGTTGGCAGCTCAGCAGCAGCTCAGCTTGGTCTGGGCATCGAATTGCTCTTGCTCAGAGCTCAGCTCGCACTCTTGAGCAAGCTCTTAACCAACTGAGCCACTCAGCCAGCCCTAGGAAATAGAGCAGATGAGATGGAAGAGAGAGTTAGTGAACTCAAAGATAGACACCTAGAAATGACTCAGGAGGAAGAAGGGAGAATTTAGAGTTAAAAAAAAAAAAAGAATTCTACGAACGCCACCTGCCTCCACTAAAAAAGGCAACATAAGGATAATGTGTACGCCAGAAGAGGGGAAGAAGAAATAATTGCTGAGACCTTCCCAAGTCTATGAAAAGAACTGGACTTTAGAATAAAGGAAGCTCACAGAACACCAAATTATATCAACATGGAAAGACCTTCTCCAAGACACGTTTTATTCAAACTGTCAAAAATTAACAAGGAAAGAATTCTCAAGGCAGCAAGAGAAAAAAAGACAGTAACCTACAAAAGAAACCGCATTAAATTATCATCAGATTTTTCAGTAGAAACATTATAAGTGAGGAAAGAGTGGAAGAAAATATTCAAAATACTGAAAAAGAGGAACCTTCGGTCACAAATAATATATCCAGCAGAGTTATCTCTTAGATACGAAGAAGAAATAAAGACTTTCCCAGACAGACAAAAGCTGAGAGAATTTACCTCCATAGGACTTGGGTTACAAAAATTGTTGAAAAGAGCTCTTCTACCAGAAACAAAAAGACAAGAGTATACAAAACTGAGTAAGACGATTAACATACAGATAGAAGCAGAAAGTTGAAACTGTACTTCAGAATAGGATATTAAAAACTTAATTATATCATAAAGTTTGAAGGGGCGAAAAAGGCGTTAAGAATAACTATAACTTGCAATTTGGTAATGAATGTACAACATAAAAAGAGAATTTGTGACAACAAAATCATAAAAGAGGAGGAAAAAACGAAATGATATGTACAGGTGAAAGGAGATAGGAAGCAATCAGAAGAAAAAGGAACTATTGTTATGTATGAGACATTTTACACAAATCTAATTGTAACCGCAAAACAAAAATCCAGAGCTAAGACACAAAATGTGAAGGAAACAGAAAAGAATAATAGAAAACCACCAGACAAAAATAGCAGAAAGAATAACAAGGGAAAAGAAATAATGGAGATACAGAGTAACCATTAAACAAAAGATAAAATGGTTCCAGTAAATCCTCATATATCAATAATCAACCTAAATGTAAGTGGACTGAACCCACTTATCAAAAAGCACAGTAGCAGGATGGATTAAAAATTAAGACCTAACTATATACCGCCTGCAGGAGACTCATCTCAGCGCCAAAGATAGACATATGCTCAAAGTGAAGGGGTAGAAGATAATATTTCAAGCAAATGGCATCCAGGGAAAAGTCATGTGGCAGTACTTATTTCAGACAAGTACTGGACATTTTATAATGATAAAGAAGACAACTTATCAATAAGACACAATACTTATCAATATATGTACCGAACCTGAGAACACCAAAATATATTAAGCAATCACTAACAGATCTAAAGGGAGAAACTGACAAAAAATACAATTACAGTAGGGGACCTGAATACCCTATTCACAGCAATGGCTAGATCATCCAGACAGAAAGCCAATAAGGAAATATCAAAGTTAAATAACATTTCTTTTATTTCTGATTTTATTTATCTGAGCCTTTTTTCTCCTTAATGAGTCTAGCCAGAGGTTTGTCAATTTTATTTTTTCAAAGAACCAGTTCTTTTTTTTAAAGATTTTATTGGGGAATTGGGGGAGGGGAACAGATAAGTTGCTGTCCTTTTATTCTTCAGTCTAGTTGTAGAGGACGTCACTTCACTGGCCCATGTTGTATTATCATTGCGCTCTTCCCAGGTGTGGCAGTCACTCACCTGCCATTGGACAGCCCCTGAGGGCAGCTCACAGCAGCTCATGAAAGCGCACGCCAGCTGCCAGCCAACCCCACTGCAGCCTAAGCTGCTGCCAGCGACTCAAAGCAGCCCAGCTCCAGGTCGAACTGTTGTTCACCATCTTAGCTGTAGAGGGCGCAGCATCACTGGCCCTCTATGTGGGATCTGAACCGGAACCCTACTGCTAAGAGCTGGCATCCCAAGCCAACTCTTAATCAATGTGCCACTCGACCAGCCCTCAAAGAACCAGTTCTTTGTTTTATTAAATTTTTCTATTATCTTTTTCTTCTCTGTTTCATTTATTTCCACTCTAATTTTTTTTTGTTAGTTTTTTTGTTTTGTTTTGTTGTTTTAAAATTGGGGAATTGGGGGAGGGGAACAGACAAGTTGCTGTCCTTTTGTTCTTCAGTCTAGTTGTGGAGGACTTTGCTTCACTGGCCCATGGCCTCTGGACAGCTAATCACCGTGGCTATTGGCAGCTCACTCCAGCTGCCAGCAGCTCATGCTGGTTGCCGGCCACTGTAGCCTATGGCAGCCCACCGCAGCAGGGGCTGCAGCTATGCTGTCCCTGGGGACTCACAGCAGCCCAGCTCCAGCTGGAGCTGTTGTTCACCATCTTAGCTGTAGAGGGCAGTATAACTGGCCCTCGTATGTGGGATCCAAACCAGGGCTGCTGGCGTCCCAATCCAGCTCTTAACCAACGTGCCATTCGACCGGCCCTCCACTCTAATTTTTATTATTTCTTTCCTTCTACTACTTTGGACTTTGTTTATTCTTCTTTTTCTAGTTTTTCAAGATGTAATATTATATTGTTTTTCCGGAATTTCTCTTGTTTCTTGAGGTAGGCTTGTAATGTTATAAACTTCCCTCTCAGTTTTGCTTTTTCTGCATCCCCAAAATTTTGGTATGTTGAATTTTCATTTTCATTTGTCTTATGTATTTTTTGACCTTATCTTTTATGTCTCCTTTGACCAGTAGTTGTTCAGTAGCATGTTGTTTAATCTCCACATATTTGTAGTTTCTTTCAGTGCTTTTTCTTGTAGTTAATTTCCAGTTTCATACTGTTGTGGGCAGAAAATATGCTTGGTATGATTTCAATCTTCTTAAATTTATTAAGACTAGTTTTGTGGCCCAACATACTATCTTTAAGAATGTTGCATGTATTGGGGAAGCTGGGTAGCTCAGTTGGTTAGAGCACATACTCTGAGCAACAGGGTTGCCGGTTCGATTCCCACATGGGATGGTGGACGGCCCCCCCTCCCCACAACTATAGATTGAAAAAATGACGACTGGATTTGTAGCTAAGCTGTGCCCTCCACAACTCAAGATTGAATTTCAACAACTTGACTTGGTACTGATAGGTCCTGGGAAAAACACACTGTTCCCCAATAAAGTTTAAAAAAAGAAGAATGTTCCATGTGCACATGAGAAGAATGTTTATTTTGTTATTTGGGGATGGAACATTCCATAAATATCAGTTAAAACATTTGTTTGAGGAGTTCAGGTAGATTATTGCATGTAGCCATAGTTAATTTAGTTTTCACTATCTTGTATTGGGTTGTCAGAAAAGTCATGGTGTATTTTGTCTATGTTTTTCAAAGGTCATTATTTATATAAAGAACAAAGATCAATCAGTGATATATTGCCCGTTTTGTTCAATAACCTTTTTTGCCATCTTTCAGTGAACTTCATAATTCCTCGTTCTTAGAAGGACCTGTCTTTATTTGCGAAAAACTGAGATGCTGATTTACAGTGTCATCTGAATTGAACGTTATACCACTCAAGGAATTTTGAAGAGGGCAAAACAAGTGGAAGTTTGATGGCACAAGGTCAGGTGTGGCAACACATCCCATCCAAGCTCCAGTAATTTTTTTTTTTTTTGAGGGCAGTGTCATTGGCCCTCATATATGGGATCCGAACCGGGGCCACTAGCGTCCCAAGCCAGCGCTTAACCACCATGCTACTCGGCCAGCCCAAGCTCCAATAATTTTTGACAGATCATCAAACTTATGTGTGGTCTTGTGTTGTCACAATGGAACACGACTCTTTTACAATTAACAAACTCTGGACGTCTCTGGATAATGGATTCGTTCAAACCGTCCAATTGCCCACAGTACATATTCAGATTGATTGTTTGGTTCCTTGGTAGGAGCTCAAAAAACATGACACCTTTAAAATCCCACCACACTGAGCGCATAACCTTCCTCTGATGAATGTCTGCTTTTGATGTCATGTGAGGCGAATCATCACATCGGGACCAAGACTGTTCGCACACAACATTGTTGTGTGGGATTGTAAACAATCCACTCCTCATCATCAGCTATCAGTCGCTTCAAAAAAGAATCATTTTCATCACGTTTAATGAGCATATTGCAGATGTTTATACACGCTGTCAAATGAACTTATTTGAGTTCATGTGGAACCCAATTATCAAGCTTGCTTACGTATTCCAGCTTCTTCAGGTGGTCATGAACACTTGAATGATGGCTGTTCAATGTTTCTGCGATCTTTCATGTTGTGTGATGTGGATTTGACTCGATCAATGCCTTTATTTTGTCATTATCAATCTCAGTGGGCCTCCCTGACCAAGGAGCGTTCTTGAGATCAAAATCACCAGCATGGAATTTTGTGAACCATCATTGGCACTGACGTTCTTGTAGAGCATTGTCACCGTAAACTTTACACAACTTTTCACAAGCTTGACTCACATTCTTCCCTTTATGGAAGTAAAACAGTAAAATATGGCAAAAATGCACAGTTTGGTCTTCCATCTTCAACTTGTTGTAAAATCTCCAAAACTCAACCAAATCACTCAATTTTTTTAGAATGAAGCTAGAGCTGGCAGCTGTCAAATGACATAGCAATAACATAGATGCGAATAACTCTAGTACTTCCAAAAATGAACTAATGCCATCTGTTGCAAACATGCGTCATGACTTTTCTGACAACCCAGTAGTATTGTATTGTGTGACTAGGGAGCAAATTATCCATTCTCCTGTCAATGAGCATGAATTCTTTCCAGTTTTTTTGTTATTATAACATATATCCATATATATCACCTGGTGGACATGTGCAGTTATTTCTCTTGGTATCTGTTAACTTTACCAGATGATGCCAAGCTGTTTTCCAAAGTGTTTGTATCAGTTTACACTCACACAAACAATGTACAAGAATTTCTGGTCCTTTTCATCTCCACCAACACCTGATATTGTCAAATTTATTTTTCCTTTAGCTAGAACATATAAAACAGTAACTAATCGTGGTTTTATTTTGTGTTTTTCTAATGACTAAAGGTGTTAAGCATCTTTTCATGTGCTTATTTGCCATTTGAATATTTTATTTAATGATGTTTTTGTTCAAGTATTGTGTCCATTTTTTAAAAATCCAGGCCTGTTTTTCTTTCTATTGTGTTATAAGACTTCTTTTTATCTTCTGGATAGAAGTCTTCATCATATATATTTTGCAAATATTTCTTCTTCTGTGGCTTCCCTTTTTATTTTCTTAACAATGTCTTTTGAAAAATATAAATTTTAAATTTTGATGAATTCCAATTTATAATTTTTTTTTCTTTATGGTTCATACTTTTAGTTTGTACCTAAGAAATCTTTGCCTAACCTAAGGTAAAGTGATTTTCTCCTATGTTTTCTTCTAGAAATTTTATAGTTTCAGCTCTTATATTTGGTTCTATTTTAATTTTTGTATGTTGTGTGTGATAAGAGTTGAGGTTATCTAGTTTTGCATATAGATATTCCAGCATTATTTTTTGAAAAAACTAGCATTTCTTCTTGGAATTAACCTGGCCCCTGATTAAAAATCAATTACATATACATAATTGGTTCTATTTCTCCATTACTAATTCTATTAATATACATCATACATCTGTCCTTATAACAATACTACACTATCTTGATTACTGTAGCTTTGTAATGAATCTTAAAATCAAGTAGAGTCAGTCTTGTGTCTATTTGTCTACAAAATTATTTTAACTCTTCCAGAGATGTTTTGCATTTCCATGTAAATTTGAATTCAACTTGTTAATTTATAAAAATACAAAAAACACCTGTGAGATTTACTTTTAACTCTTTTTATGTTTTGTTTTGTTTGAATGGATTTTCCTAATTTTAATATGGTCAAATTTATTAGTCTTTTTCTTTTCTTTAAAGGTTTTTATTAAAAATATAGCTAATATACAATATTAGTTTCAGGAGTACACCATAATTATTCAAGCCAAGGATATCTGCCACCAGTACCAGGCCTGGGATAACTCTGCAAAAAACTAGGGCACCTGAAGGCTGCTGCCACTTGCCAACTCCCTTAATGTTCAACCACTGATAAAGCCTCTTGTGGTATGTGAATTGGGTGAGGCAGGGGCTCAGGTAGTCACTAGAGTGGGAAGAGTTGTGGTCACTAGGTTAATGTAGACTCTGGTTTGGGACTGGAGTGACTCAGCAAAAGTCCCAGAGCACACGAAGGCCAGTCATTGCCTGCCTGGGGCCCATGGACTCTGATAGTTTTACAAGAAAGAGTGTAATGTGGGAGGGGCTGGCTGCCTCTGGCTGAGTGAGAGTTGGGTGGGGTGGGACTCCAGCTAAATCACAGGACAGAGCAGCAGAGCTCATCAGACCAATCAGATTCAGATTTGGCCTGTGGGGGTGGGCTTAACATAGGGAAGATGGCACCCACCTGCCATATGCATGGAAAGAAGATTCCTCACTGGGAAAATGTTGACTGTCCTCCAGTCCTCCCCCTGTAGCCATTCTCCCCCCACCCCCACCCCCACTGCCATATGTCTCCAAGGTCTCTGGATTCACTGTCCCTTTGCTGGAACCTAAGGTGAGAGTTTGTGAGTGAGCAAGTCTGTGTGCAGGCCATTTAAGAGGATATCTGGGTTTCCTGCAGCCTTCTGTCCCACTCAAATAGTCACAATCCCCACTGTTTTTCACAGCCAGGTGTTATGGGGGCTCCTCTTCCTGGCAACAGTACTCTGGGCTGGGGTATCTTGGTGGAGGGGGCTGGGGTCTCTCACTCCTCCAGGGGTAACCTCCATGGCCAAGATATTCCTCCTGATTCTCAACTGCCACAGGGAGGTTTGGGGCATGTTCCGCATCTCTGCCCGTCCTACCAGTCTTGATGTGGCTTATTTATTTAGTTAGTTATAGGAGTTTTGTTTGGTTATGCTTCAGATGGTTTTCAGATGGTTGATGGTTCTATAATTTAGTTGTAATTTTAATGTGTTCATGGAAGGATGCAGGCATAGTGTTTACCTACTCTGCCATCTTGGATCTCTCTTCTGTGACACTATTAGTCTTTTTCTTTATGTTTTGGGTTTTTTTAAATCTAGTCTAAGAAATCCTTTTCTATATGATTACAAATATTTTTTCCAATATTTTCTTCAAAAAGTCTATGTTTGGCTTTTATTGATATTTGTGTATGATCTAAGACACAAACCCTATTTTACTTTATTTTTTCCATATAGATAAGAAGTTATTCCAGTCCATTTTTACCCCAGGGATCTGTTGTAATCCTCTGTCATATAACTAGTTTACATATATGAGTCTGTTTATGAATTTTCTGATTTATTACCTGTATAATTACTATAGTTTGAAATAAATCTTGATATCTGGTAAGGTGAGTACTTATACCCCATTTTACTTAAGAATGTTTTGTCAGGTTTTGGTATTTACAATTCCATATACATTTAAGAATCAGCTTGTAAAGTTTCATTAAAACCCTGAGTAGCTTATGTGAGTTCTGTTTTGCTCTTCTCTTGAATCTGGTTTGGCCCTATGACATATTTTGCCTTATAGAATATGGTAGAAGTGATACTTTGCAATTTCCAGAGTTGTTTTTTAAGACACTCACAGCTTCTTTCTTTGCTATGTGGAAAACTCTGTCTTGGGATTCAGCCACACTTAAAGGGAGCCTAATGTAGATACATTAAAAAAAAAAAAAACATATGTAGAGAGGCAGAGAAATTCAGTCTTCCAGTCAGCCTTGCCAAGGCATCAAACATTGAACATTGTTCTTGAATGCTCCAACACTAGCCACCATCTGACATGCAACTTCATGAGCCAATGCTATATGGAGCAGAAGAAATACCCATCCAAGTTTAGCCCACATTCTTAACCTACAGAATTGTGAGCAAATAAAATGGTAGTTTTTAGTCATTACACTTTGGGGTGGTTTGTTTTTTTGTTTTTTGTTTTTTTTTACTGAGCCATCCTGCCACCTGTTGGCAGCTCAACAGGCAACTCAGCTCGGGCTGGCCTCGAACAGCTGTTGCTTAGAGCTCAGCTTGCACTCTTGAGCAAGCTCTTAACCAACTGAGCCACTCAGCCGGCCCTTGAGGTGGTTTTTATACAGCAGGTAAAGGCCTTAAGAGGAGTATGATGGCAAAATACTTGGCAATACTGTCATCTATAGTATGAGAAAGATAGAAAATATACCTAATAAACTTGTCTTAACTCTACCCTCCATGTCTCTTAATTTCTTCTTTATATTTTTCATGTATTTGGCCTCCAATCTGTAATTTGCATAATTTCTTCAGTCCTATCTTCCATTTCAAAAATCCTGTCTTTAGTCTCTTTCCCACTCTGATCCATCCTCTCTATTGTCATTAGAAACGTCTTTCTAATGCACATGGCTGTGCATAGAAATGTCCTAACTCCCATATGTAGCATGCAAGCACCCCTCCCCCAAAGTGGGTGTTTGTTATTTCTTCAGTCTAATATTCCATTGTTTCCCTATTTCCACCTTATACTCCAAATATACTGAGCTATTTGCAGTTTCCACAATGGGATATGCTGTTGCACAAATCTGTCTTTTCCCATGCCAGTTCCTTTCCTCAGACACGCTTCTTCAGTCTCTTTTTTTTCTAATTCCATCCCCACATGTGAACCTTAACAATTCCCTTTTAACTTCAACACCCAGCTTAATCTTCTCCTTGATGAGCTCTTCTTGGTTCTTTCCCTCCCCTGAGCACAATTCAACCAGCCTTAACTGGCTGCTCTGTGTTGCAAGCTCTGTGCTGGCCCAGGGATTACAAAATAAATAAGACCAAGTTTCACCCTTAAGGAACTCATATTTTAGTACAAGGACTCACCTTCATGTTACCATTTCACATCGGTACTTATTCCTATTGTAGTGCTTTACATTAGGTGTTGTATGCATGGGTATCCGAGTCTCCTGATGTTTATATTTCCATTCCAAATTATCAAATTTTGTTCTGGTTTTATACAAAGAGAGGAGGGGAGAAATAATTTGTTTATATATCTGCCTCCCCTACTAGGCTGTGGGCTCTTTTAGAAAATGAACGCTGTATGGTTTATCCTTGAACACACACAGTAGGAACTTAATAAGCGAATGGACAAATTTAAAAGTTCCTACCTGTTCTAACATTCTGTACTTCAAAGGTCACTTCTGCACACAAAGCTAACTGCTCCCTCATCTCTTTCCTGATTTTACTTCACATAGACTTCTATATTAGCACGCAGTGTTCAATTATATTTTTATATTGTTGTCTCTATTGAGATAATTTTTAAAAAACTCTTTATTCCTGTGTCTTGTGCCTGGCATAAAGAAAGTGATCAATGAAAGTGGAGTTGAAGTTTTATGTTCTAGCTTATAAATGCAAGGCTATCAAGGTAGTCTTAGAAATGCCAATTACTTAAACCATGCACAATGAAAATAACTTAATTTAAAATTTTAAGCTTCTTTAGTTAAAAGACAGTGCTTTCTAGTTAAAGGGGGAGTGTGCACAAATATTTGGCCAGTTAACTAAATTAACTAGTTAAAAATTAAAGGGAGTTTTTCAAGTTTTAACTTTTTAACTCGTTGACTGAAATAAGTATCATCTAAGTTTCACCCTGTGAAGAATCTTTGGCATAAGTGATGCCTTGAACCAAATCAGGATATTAGGACAATCTGAGAGTGCCTTTAAGTTTCTCAGCAGTAGGTGGCGCTCACATCATAGCGTTGAAGGTCTTTAAGTCTCCTGGTATTCCAAAAGATACTGACTTGGGGATGGAAAAGGGTGGTTCCCTGTATTCATTATGTATGCTGAGGGCAGTGTATGTAATTATTAATTATAAGGATTAAAAAATAAGTATTGTATGAAAAAATAAATATTTTAAATATTTTATTCAGCTTCTGTTGGTTAGTACTCTAGACACTTCAGCAAGTTTCTTTGCCTGCATGGTTTAATCAATAATCTCTGCTTAACAGAAGGAAAGGTAAGAGTGGCAGTTTTGCTGAATGTGAAGTCATTTAATGGAGTGTTTGAAAGTTTGGAATTTGGCATATCCACAGTTATATAAAATGGAGATATTAATACTAATTCACCCTGTTTTTAAAGCTAATGTTTGTTGAGTGCATACTATGTACCAGACACTACGTTTAACCCTTCATATGGATTATGTCATTTAATCATCACAACAATCCTATGAGGTAGGAGCTTGCCTGTTGAAAACAAATCCTTCCTCAAAACCCTACATGTCTCTCTAGACCCTGCCCTTCACAACCAAATGTCTTGTTAATATTTACTGTCCCTATTTCCTCACATCCCACTCACAATTCTACCATCTTTAATGCAGCTTCCACCCTCATTACTCCACTCAAACAATGTTATCTGGGTAATGAGTAGCTTCCATGTTTTCTTCCTACACTGAACCTCCTTATACCACTCCCTTCTGTTAACTTCTGATGGGCCCATGATGCTTGGATCTTCAGTAAGACTCAAAGTGAGTGTAAGGTGTGATATGAATGCTGTAATGTTATAGAAGGAAAGGGAAAGAAGGCAATCCATAGTTCTGTTTCTTTCAATCCTTCTTTAGTAACCATTAAGGTGAAGGGGAAGAAGAGTGTTGGTTTATTTCATGAAGTGAAATAAAGCCAGTTACGTTAGTTTGTTCAGTGTTCCCACTGTTCTGCTAGGAACAAAACACATATTCATGTATGATCTATGAAATATGAATTGGGTAATTTCAGTGATTCCACATATGAGTTAAATGTTCTTAAATTTGCATTTAAGACTGACATTGCACAATATAAAGATGGATAAAATTCATGCTAATCATTTAAATTTTTAATTTTTCTTTGCTTAGAACAATAATAAATAGCAAATTAAAGAACATAAATGAATCTTGAAATTATCATGCTAAGCAAAATAAGTCAGACAGGAAAAGTTGGGAACTATATGATTTCACTCATATGTGGGATATAAAACTGAAAGCAACAAACAAACAAGACAAACAAACAAGCAAAAACTCATAGACACAGACAACAGTTTAGTGGTTACCATAGGGTAAGGGGAGAGAAGGATGGTAGAAGAAGGTAAAGGGGATCAAATACAGGGTGATGGAAGGAGATTTGACTCTGGGTAGTGAACACACAATGCAATATGTAGATGATGTATTATAGAATTGTACACTTGAAATCTATATAATTCTTTTTTTGAAGATTTTATTGGGGAAATGGGGGAGGGGAACAATGTTGGGGAACCGGGGCAAAGGAACAGACAAGTTGCTGTCCTTTTGTTCTTCAGTCTAGTTGTGGAGGACATTGCTTCACTGGCCCATGTTGGTATCGTCATTGCGCTCTTCTCAGGTGAGGCAGCTCGGTCGCCAGCCTCTGGACGGGCAGCTCACACCAGCTGCCAGCCACTCACGCTGGCTGCTGGCCACTCACTGTAGCTTATGGCAGCCCACTGTAGCAGGGGCTGCAGCTATGCCATCTCCCAGGGACTCACAGCAGCCCAGCTCCAGGTGGAGCTGTTGTTCACCATCTTACCTGTAGAGGGCAGTGTCACTGGCCCTCATGTGGGATCTGAACTCAGGCCCTGCTGCTCAGAGCTGCTGTCCCAAGCCAGCTCTTAACCAATGCGCCACTTGACCAGCCCAAAATCTATATAATTTTATTAACCAATGTCAGCCCAATAAATTTAATTAGAAATATAACACCATGACAAGACACGATTTGGAAGAAAGGAAAAAGCATTACATTTTTAGTATCTTTAACAGCATATTAATCCTGTTTGGGAACAAGGGCCTTGCATTTTTATTTTGCACAGGGCCCTGCAAATTATGTAGCTGACCCTGTTCACAGCCCTGATTCAGGAGTGTTAAAATGTAACTGTGCTTTCTATCACTCAATTTGATTTCTGACTCTAAGCTCCTATTCTGTCTGATGTAAAATTGATTGCTCCTATTCAGGAAAATTCATTCCAATTCATTAATTTCTTTGTCACCTTAGATTCAAAACTCAGTTAATTCTGGGTCCTACCCATCCCAGAGTGGCATCCTTTGTCCCCCTAGGTTGGCATTTAACTATCAAGGGAAGGAAGTTTCTGGTCTGTTGTCAGCATCTGCTGTTGTTAGTCTTGTGCATCATCATTTCTTTTTTTTTTTTTAAGATTTTATTGGGGAATTGGGGGAGGGAGGGAACAGCATTGGGGAATCAGCAAAGGGGAACAGACAAGTTGCTGTCCTTTTGTTCTTCAGTCTAGTTGTGGAGAATATCAATTCACTGGCCCATGTTGGTATTGTGATCATTGCACTCTTCCTGGCTGAGGCAGATTGGTCACCAGCCATCGGACCACCACTCAAGGCGGCTCACGGCAGCTCACACCGGCTGCCGGCCACCTACGGTAGCTTAAGGCAGCCCACTGCAGCCACACTGTAGCCTACACCATTGCCGGCGATTCACAGCAGCCCAGCTCCAAGTAGAGCTGTTGTTCACCATCTTAGCTGTAGAGGGTGCAGCGTCACTGGCCCATGTGGGATCCGAACCAGTGCCTCTGCTGCTCAGAGCTCACGCTCCCAAGCCAACTCTTAGCCAATGAGCCACTCTGCCAGCCCTGCATCATCTTTCTTTCTTTTTTAAAATTTTTATTAATAGTTTCAGGTGTGCATTATTTGGCCTCTATACCCATTGCATTTGATGAGATGACAATTTACTGAGGCCCTCTTCTAAGCTCTTGACTTATTTCCCTCACTTAACCTACACAATAATTCTACGAAGTAGGAACTATTATTAAATCCATTCTACATGTGAGAAAACCAAGACACAGAGAGGTTGGCCAAATTGCCCAAGGTCATATAGCTAGGAAGTATCAGACACACTGGCTCTAGAGCCTTCTGTCTTAACTATATACTAGATGACCTCTCTCAGCCTGGTGTTCCCCAAAGGCCCTATTTAGTCATAAAGAATGTTTTTTGTTTTTTTGTTTTTCATAATATAGTGTTAAATTTTATTTAAAATTTTTAATTTAATTTTTTAACTTATAAGAAAGATTGGCCTATAATTTTATTTATGTATTTTTTTGGCTATCAAAGTTATACTAGTTTCATAAAATGAATTAGGTAGTTTTCCCTCTTTTGCTATTCTTTAAAAAAATTTATAAGAACTTATTTGCTCTATGAAGTTGTGGGAGAGTTTGTCGTAAAATTCTCTGAGCGGGTGGCTTTTTGAGTGTGGAGGGACTTTTATTTGTTTAGCTTCCACCAACCAGGCATTCTGCACTAGACTTGAACCTTATGCAGGGAGCACTGACTGGCATCTAGCCCCTATTGTCAAATGCACAGAGTGCAGATGGAGAGAAGATGGCAGTGAAGTTTCTGCTAGGACCATTACCATAATGTAATTAGGCATTTTTCCGGGTTGTATGGGCCCTGGCCACTTCAATGCTGGCTACATGATTTACAAGCCTGGCTCTCTGGCCCTCGTGGAGAATCAAGAACTACTTGTATCTTACTCATTCTTTTCTGCTCAAATTAGCTTGAGTAGGTTCTGTTGTCTGCAATTAAGAAGAAACTCTAGGGGTGGCACGTTGGTTAAGGGTTGGCTTGGGACTCCAGCTCTGAGCAGCAGAGCCCCAGTTTGGATCCCACATGAGGGCCAGTGATGCTGTGCCCTCTACAGGTAAGGTGGTGAACAACAGTTGGACATGGAGCTGGGCTGCAGTGAGTTGCTGGCAATAGCGTAGGCTGCAGCCCCTGCTGCAGTGGGCTGTCATGAGCTACCGGGAGTGGCTGGTAGCCAGTGTGAGCTGCCAGCAGCCGGCGTGAGCTGCCATGAACCGCTGTGAGCAGCCATCCAAAGACCCACAACCGATCTGCCTCAGCCAGGAAGAGTGCAATGATCACAGTACCAACATGGGCCAGGGAAACGATGCCCTCCACAACTAGACTGAAAAACAAAAAGGAGAGCAACTTGTCTGTTCCCCTTCCCCAGTTCCGCAACACTGTTCCCCTTCACCAATTCCCCAATATAATCTTTAAAAAAAAGAATAAACTTTAGAACATAATTCATGGTCACTTTTTGTATATTTATACTCTATGTATTTACTACTATTTTTAGTATACTTGAGCTAGCATGTCTGATAAGAGTATATTAAAATATAATATGTGCAATATTGAAGAAAAGAACAAAGTTGGAGGACTGACACTATCGAACTTTAAGACACACTATAGGGCTGGCCGAGTGGCGCGGTGGTTAAGCGCTGGCCTGGGAAGCCAGCGGCCCCGGTTTGTCGGTCCCACATATGAGGGCCAGTGACACTGCCCTCAAAAAAAAAAAAAAAAGACACACTATAAAGCTATAGTAATCATGTGAGTGTAGTATTGACCAAAAAATAGACAAATAGATCAATGGAATAGAATAGAGAGCCCAGCAATATACTCATATAAATATGGTTAACTAATCTTTGATAAAGAAGCAAATGCAAAATAATGGAGCACTATTAGTCTTTTCAACTAATAGTGTGTGAAAATCTGGATATCCACATGCAAAAAAACAAAATGAATTAGACTCAGACCTTACACTCTTCATAAGAATTTACTCAAAATAGATCACTGACATATATATAAAAAGCAATACTATAGAACTCCTAGATGATAACATAAGAGAAAACCTAGATGACCTTGCATTTAGTGATGATTTTTTTCAATGCAATGTCAGAGGCATGACCCATGAAAGAAAGAATTTATAAGCTGTATTTCATGAAAATTAAAAATTTCTTCTATGTGAAAGACACTGTCAAAGAATGGAAAGACAAGCCATTGATTGGAAGGAAACCTTTACAAAAGACATATCTGACAAAGGGCTGTTATCCAAAATACATAAAGAACATTTACAACTCAACAGTAAGACACAAATAACTGGATTTTAAAAAAAGTTCCAAAGATCTTAATAGATATCTCACTAAAGAATATATATAGATGGCAAATAAGCATATGAAAAGATGCTCCACATCATAGGTCCTCAGGGAAATGCAAATTAAAACAATAATGGCATACCACTATGTACCTATCAGAATGCTCCAAACCTAGAATACTAACAATACCAAAATGCTGGTGAGAATGTGGTGTAACAGGAATTCTCATTCATCGCTGGTATGAATGTAAAATGGTACAGCCACTTTGGAAGAGTTTGGCAGTTTCTCACAAACATATTCCTACCATACAACCCAGCAATCATGCCCCTTGGCATTTACCCAAAGGAGTTGGAAAGTTACGTCCACACAAAAACTGCCAAAACCTCAAATCAACCCGATGTCCTTCAGTAGGTGAATGGGTAAACTGGTACATCAGACAAGGGAATATTATTCATCATGAAAAACAAATAAGTTATCAAGACATGGAGGAAATTTAAATGCATATGTATTACTAAGGGAAAGAAGCCAATCTGAAAAGGCTACATACTGTATGACTCCAACTACATTACATTCTGGAAAAGGTAAAACTATGGTGATAATAAAACGATCAATGATGCCAGGGGTAAACATGGAAGGAAGGATGAATAGGCAGAGCACAGAGTATTTTTAGGGCAGTAAAACTACTCTGCATGATACTAGAATGGGAGATACACATCATTTTATATTTGTCCAAACCCACAGAATGTACACCACCAAGAGTGAACCCTAATGTGAACTATGGATTCTGGATGATGATGATGATGTGTCAATGTAGTAGGTTCATTGACTATAACAGATGTACCATTCTGGTGGGGGATGGTGATAATGGGGGACGCTATGCATGTGTGGAGGTGGGGGATATATGGGAAATCTCTGTACCTTCCATTTATTTTTTTCTGCTCCAAAAAATGAAGCCATATATATATTACACACACACATATATGTATATAAGTGCATTTAACGTCACGATTTGGGCGGGGGAGGGGGCTGCTCTTTTTATTATCAAGTACTGCCCTTCTTTCTTACTACTTATCATTTTAGTCTCCAATTCTATTTTAGCTAATGTAATTTTGCAACCCTGGCTTATTTTTCATTACATTTATATTACTTAGAATTATGTTCCGCTGCAAAATAACAATAATCTAAATGAGCGAGGCGAGTTTTCTCTCCTGCGTGGAAGTCCTAAGGTGAGGACAGAGCTGACTGGCTTGAAGCTCATCTGCCATGTTGACTCCTGGGTGAAGCTCAGAGACCTGCCACCTGGTCCCCCCGGGGCGTGGAAATGTACACAACTCGATGCTCCGCCTCTGGAGTAAGCCACCTTTGACATTATCTGTCTCCTAACCACCTCTGGCGCCGAGCCTCTCAGGCACCTGGTGATCTTCCTCCCCTTAAATTAAATACACATTCCTTTCCTAGCTGCTTTTAGCTATAAAACAAGAGTCTGGGGGTGGAAGGTACAGAGCATATCCATGTCGTCTTGTCACCACCCAAGACACGCCTCGTATTTACGTAAGTTCCTTTAATCAACTCTATGGATTATCAGACTGGAGTAGAAGGCCTTTTTTTCTTTGGTCTTTTCGCTGCCCTCCGCTTAGGGAGGTAGATTTTCAGCATCGGGGCTTTTCCTTAGGTCTGTGTGTATGAACGACTGGCTAGTCAGCCAAGAGGGAAGAAATGGGCTTTGGGAAAGAGGTACCCTCGGTGGAAATCCCGAGATGGCCATCTGCTTCCATGTGGAAAGGGATGGCTCCTTGCTAGATACATGCAGACCACTGCATGAGTACCGGGATATTTCAAAAAGGCCAGCTGGTCTCATGCACTTGTCTGTGGAACCACACTGAGGTAAGCAGAAATATCTATGGCCGCAGCTGTAGGCTGGTCTCTCTGAAGCGCCGTTGGGTGTGCCACTGATGTCCAGCTAGCGGCAGAAGCCAGGGTTAGAAAATTTGAGGAAAACCAGAAACTAGGGAAATATATTAGAATGTCTGCAACTCTGTTAGCATTGGGACTGGACAATAAAGGCTGTGGGAGGGAAAGGTCCTTTAAACAGATCCCATGTCTGTTATGAAAGCCATGAGGTCTCTGCATCTGTTTATATGTTCATGTGGGTCTCTATATATGTCGTGTTTGTGTGTTATTTTCTACCTCTGGATGGTATTGCTAACTTGTAAAAAGAGCTATATTTAATTGGCTGAAAAAATAAGTGCTTGTAGGGATTGGGTATTTTAAAATTCTCAAAAATATAGAAACTAACCCAAATGCCTTTCAGGATCATTTGATCCGAGAAAATATTTGATATTAAAGTTAGTTTAAGTTTGTTGTTTTAATTAAAACAAACATGTCTTTAGTCTCATGAAGTTTTTGTGGGCAACCTGTTAAGATTAAAATAGATTTAATTCAATAAGTGGACTTAATTATTAAAAGTCAGCTAATACAAATTTAGAGTTTGTTTTTTTTTCTCTCTGTTACAAAGGACAAAGTTTTCTTGGACTATAAGTCTGCTCCTGATAAGATATTACACTGTGTTTTATGTTGTCTTAATCAGGTCTTTGATTACTTAAGAAAATGGAATCTTCTCAATACTAAACGCTAACCTCCTGTATTTGAAACGTCCTAGCTGACTTTCATAAAAAGGCAGCAGCAACACGATCTATAAAGATTGTGGTACATGTGGATGAAGTCTATTCTGCTTTAGCAAAAAGAGCCCTCATTGCCAGACTTTTGCCATTCCGATGCCCTTGTGACATGGCAATAGTCTGCTCCTGAATCAGGGAAATTAAGATGGGTAAACAGTGACTGTAAATTAAATGAATAGTTGGAGTTATGGGAAAACCCAAGATGGCTGCTTGGTTTTCCATGCTCCTGAATAAACCCCATTTTTAGTGTTTGCATTCCTTCATCCACTGTAGTGCATTTAAGCTGGACTTCATTCACTGCCACTTAGTACGGGTTATCAATACGTACTTGTTATTGTGTCTGTGTTTTCCAGATGGGTTGAAGTGTTCTCCTGCTGCAAGGATTATGCCCTTGCAGTGGCAAAGAAACTGTTAGAAAATGTGTTTCCCACTTGGGGTATGCCTTCCATATGCCATGGGATGATTGCTAAAGATTTGTCTCTGTGTCCACCCCCTCCCAATGTCAAGTGGTTTCATTATATTGATGATGTGATGATAACCTCTGAAGATTTGCAATATTTACAGCAATACTTGGACATCCTGCTTGCCCATCTCCAAGCCAGAGAATGGGCCATCAGTCCACAAAAGATACAAGGCCCAAGCCCAGCTGTAAAGTTCCTAGGGGTCACCTGGTCAGGTAAGATGCATCTCATACTGGGTACTGCTATTGAAAAGATACAGCATTTTCCACACCTAAAATAGTGAAATGGTTTTGAAGATTTTTTAGGCTACTTAGGATACTGGTGAGCTTTTATTTCCCATCTGGCTCAATATTTGTACCCATTATATCAACTTCTAAAGAAAGGCATTCACTGGGTGGGTGATCAGGAAGCTGGATTTGAGAATGCAAAGATCCTAATAGCCCAGGCACAGGCCTTGAGTTCCCCCGTTACTGGGTACTCATGTCTTTGGATGTAACTGTAAACCCCAAGGGAAATAGTTGGACCCTATGGCAAACTCAACAAGGGAAAGCCATCCCCCTTGGGTTCCGATCCCAATTATGGTAGGGTGCTGAGACCTGTTGTCCCCCATTGAACAACAGGTCTTGGGAGTGTATAAAGCATTGCAAAAAAATATCACTGCTGCCCTACTGGTGACAGTACAGACAGGCCTCCCAAGTAAAGGTTGGATAGGAGAGTATTTTGCAATGCTTGCTTTAGCTGTAGCCCAGGCCCTCACCTTGCAGAAGTGGTATGCATATTTGCAGCAGCGCAGGGCCCTTCCCACAATGGGTTACATGCCATTTTAGGGCCAGTGTATTATGAGACCACTTCAGCCCCCACTGTAGAGCTCCCACAGGAAATGCCCTCATCAGTGAAAGAAGGCACAGTTCCCGTTCCTGAAGAAGCGTGGTATACGGACAGGTCTAGCCGAGGTAATCCTTGTAATGTGAACTGCAGTGACTATATAACCCCAGGCAGGCACCATATGGTTTGAAATGGAATAGCCAGTGGGCAGAACTAAGAGACACATACCATGTTTCCCTGAAAATAAGACCTAACTGGAAAATAAGCCCTAGCATGATTTTAGGGTACTCATAATATAAGCCCTACCCCAAAATAAGCCTCAGTTAAGATCATCAGCCAGACATGACTGTATTTGAATAAATGTAGATTTTTGTACATGAATAAATCAATAAATGCATCTTTTGGAGCAAAAATTAACATAAGACACGGTCTTATTTTTGGGGAAACACAATAACTGGTATGTGCACATGAACCATGGCCTATAGTCCTCTGTACAAACAGGTGGGTTTTACTTAAGGGTCTTGTGATGTGGCTGCCACAATTGGCACAAGATAGCTGGCAAGTACTAAGGAAGCCATTGTGGGAGCCTACAGTATGACAGGAAATCTGGGAGAGGTTGCAGGAGCCAACCTCTAGCCTGGCTCTGCTCACTGGTCTGACTTGTCTCCTGGAAATATGGAGGCTGATATACTAGAAAAGATCAGGACACAGGCTCCCTCACAAGCAACTAGCAGATTGGGCACATAAGCATAGCAGGTACTGGATTCCCCGGATGGGATGGAGATATTGAAGGGGGCTGGATTGCCCCCCTTTATTCTGATATAGTGGCAGCAGTAACCAATTGCCTGGGATGTTCTCACTTGTGCCCCCGTGGCATCCCACACATACTAGGGCATATACACAAAGCATCCATCCCTGTACAAGACTGGCAGGTAGATTACACTGGGCCTCTGCCAGGGAGCCAAGGACAGAAATATACCTTAACATGTGTAGATACTGCAGGGGGATGGTTACAAGCCTTTCCTTGCAAAAGAACAAACTGAACAGCCACAGTTAAGGGCTTAGAACAACTTAGTGTTGTATGGCTACCCTTGGTGCATTGATAGTGACTGGGGTACACATTTTATCAGACATGATATCCAAGATTGTGTTCATGAGAGAGACATAAAATGGAGATTTCATTTACTCTATAACTCACAGAATGCTGGGTTGATTGAATGAAAAAATGGTATTTTAAAGGCACAGCTGTTTGCCCTTTTACAATCCTCTACCTTGCATGGGTGGGCAAAGGTCATTGTTGAGGCGTTAGGAAAATAAAATGAGCCGATATGGATGGGGTTGGCTCCCTACCAGTACCTAGGAATGATTACAAAGACAGTTCCACTGACCATGTCTGTTAAAAAGCTACGGCCTGATGCCCAGTTGCCAGAGCCAAAAAGGGGACAACGTCAACTGCTATTCAGATTTCCTTGACATGTCAATCGGTGGGGGGTGAGGGGTGGGGGGTGGGGCAGGACATTTCAATGGGGGTTGGATTGGCAACTTCCCCCAGGTTGGTTAGGATCTGTCTTGCCAGAGAGCGAGAGGTGTCTGAGCCAGCTAAAGTGGTCCCTGTTGACACTGCTGGAGTCTGGGCCCAAACACTCTGTGTACCAGTACAATACCAAAGGGCACCAAGACAGGCCATTTAGTATGGTCTTTTGCCACCCCTCTCACATTACAAAGAATCCTGGCACCCTCCTCCCTCAGGCAACACGCCCACTATGCACCACCTGCCCTAAATCCACAAGATGCATACATTTTAACTAATAAGGGTGATATGACTGCTGTTGTCATGATTGCAAGGGAGGACCGCCACTGCCAAATATCCACTAAACATCTGTATTTTTGCCTGTAGCTTCTTGTTCCTGATGCTGTTCCTCCCTGCCTGTGGAGAAGCAAATTTTTTCCTATACTGGGCTCAAATTTATGCCAACCACTTACACAAAGATGTATGCTGGATCTATGGTGTGTTGCCATTCTCCAGCACGTCCAGCCTGTCATGGTGGGTATCATCCATACAACCTGATTGGTTGGAATTACGGGTATTTATAAGGGCTCTTCAAAGCCAAAGCACCACATTTAACACTGGGTTTACTAAAGATGATGTATACAATAGGCATATAAGTACATCTTTTGACAACACAGGACATGACAACCCTTTCTCTGTCAATGCCCCAGAGAAACAGGTGATTGTTCTCGCAATCTCTCAGTTACAAAAAACAAAAGTCAAGCTCCCTGCCAGCAAATCCCAGAACTATCATTACAAGGAAGGTTCTTTGAAAATCTGGGATGGTTTCACCTGGCTCACACCCACTGCAGGGTATCTTAGCCAAGTTGCCTCATTATGCTGGGAACAAGCCAACCACACACATGATTCATGGGCTAATAGTACCAGAGCAATGGGCTGGCTTCCTAGACAGCAATATGAAAATGTCATTGCACTCCAAACCAGGGACTGGTTTGCTATTGACTGGTCTCAGCGTTCTGGCATTGCCTGGTTGGTACTGAATGGGACAGAATGGCTCTGTGACTCCAACCTATGGCCATGGCTGCCCTTGGACTCGCTTGGGCGATGCACCCTAGGTTTTCCCTGGGTACAGAGATCATGGACTAAAGAAATTACTAAATCTGTAAATTACACCCATTTGGCTAGTAGGTGGACAAGAAGTGTTTTCCACTGGTATGACCACCATGCAACTATTTCTGTGTTTTCCCTGGATATCGAAGATACCACTTGGCATATAGAAGCTTCAACTAATTCCATCCGACGTATGGTAAACGACAGCTTCCAGAACATCTCACTGACTAACACAGAAATGGTTCACATGAGGAAAGATGTGCTACAAAATTACATGGCACTGGATGTCTTAACACCTGCTCAGGGTGGGACTTATGTCAGCATTAAAACTCAAAGTTGTGTATACGTTCCTGAGAACTCGGGCAAAACCACCCTTCCTTTACAGGACACACAGCAGCAGATAAGCATCTTGTCAAACCCTGAGCTTTCTTTTTCCCAGTGGTTATCAGCATGGTTGGAGTCTTGGGAGATATGGTGACAAAAGTTCTTCTTTATCTTTTATTTTATACTAGTTATAAGCATCTTAGCCTGTTGCTGTCTCTACTGTTGCTGCAGTCCCTACCTGCAAGCTGAACAAAAATTAATATGTGTCACCCAGAGTGCCTCCTCAGGGAACATCATGGAAGAGGTGGGCACATGAGATTGTAAGAGCCAGACCTGAGGGGTGGAGTGTGAGGACAGAGTTGACTTTGTCTTGAAGCTAATCCACCATCTTGGCTCCTGGAAGAAGCCTGGACACTGCTCCCCATCCCTGGGTCTGTGAATGTACACACGAACTCTGTGCTTCGCCTCTGGCCATTGGCCTTACCTGACTCTTAACTAGCTCTGGTGCCAGAGCCTCTTGGACCTGGGGATATCTCTCCCCTTTGATTAAATACACATTTCTTTTCCAGCATGTAGACTCATGGCTTTTACTATAAAACACAGAGTCTGGGGGTGGAAGGTGGAGAGGGTATCCTAGTTGTCTTGCCACTGCCAAAGCTGTGCCTCATATGTAAATTCCCTTAATAAACTCTTAATGTAACGATGGAGTTCTCAGCCTCTTTCTCCAGTCTCTTGGCCCCAGAAAATTTTATGTAACAGCTGAGATGGGCAACCTGGGGCTGACATAGTGGCTGTTTCACAGGTCCTTGGGGATCTAGGTGTTCCAGCCTTGCTACTCAGTCATCCATAGGGCATGGCTCTCATCCTCATGGTCCTCCATGAACTATTAATAGAAGCCTTCCCCACATAAACAGAGAAGGAGCCTGCAGCTGGCAGTAAGTTCATCCCAGTGCAGGATACCTTTCTGTGGGTTCAAGATGGTGTCTGTACTCTTCATCATCTCACCTGTAAACATCCCACTTGCCAATTACTAGCTGGCCCTCAACAATAAAAGTTTGCTGATCTCTGTGGTTTGAGCACAGCTTAAACTATTTCTTCTAACAATTCAAACTACCCAATCTTTTACCCCAGGGCTCCCAAATTTGCCTCTGACAGCTGATTATGTACAATTGTCCTTAGTCAATTTTTACTATAATATTTTCAAAGGCTGCAGTAAAACTGATTTTTAGGGTCCTTAGGTCACACCCACAAAATTCACATGGAAGGATTCCATTCAATAGTACTAAGATGTTATTCCAGGCAACTGCTAAGAATATAAGTAGTCTCACTGCCAAGTTGGTCCTGGAAGCAAGTAGCCCATTCCTCATCTTATGCCTGGGTAAATTGCATATACAAGTGTTCCTCCATGCCCTGGTTTCTATAAACCTGGAAAATTACTAATAAGTAACCCCAGGGTTCCTTGTTTCTATTGTACCTCCGCTTCCTGGGCCATGACTATTGAACTGCCTAATTAACATGAGGACAGCTTTGAGAAAACAATCGACTTTTCCATTTGACTCAAATTTGAATTATCAAATAAAATACATTAAAAGGTATATTGTGAAGAGGTCAATAATCAAACTCAATTTTTTCTAGGCTAACATTTCTCAACCTTTTGTTGTTGTTATTGCTGTCCTAAGGATTCTTTTTAGATGAATTTTCCGAATCCCCCTCTCCCCATAAAATTTTAATATCACAGATATACTGTATGTCTGGTTATGGACTGTGACCTTTTGGAAGGCCACAAACCATTGTCATGTCTAAGATTTTGCCACCCTCATTTGAGAGGACATGCTCTAGAACAATTGGCTAAGAAATTAGGAAACTAGGAAAAAATTATTCAACATGACATCATCATTTTTTAATCCATAATCCCCCATTTCTTTATCTGGCCTCAGGAATTCAACAGATACTAGGGCTCTGGTCCTGGGCCAAAGCTCTCACTACATTGCCCTTTTGGGGTGACTGGCTAGGGCCTTGTGTGGACTCAAGTCCCCTCATATAAAATGGATCAGGGCTACTGTCAGAGCATCAATAACAGCTACTTTTTCTCAGGTCTGTGTTCACTTATCTCCACTATGAGATACTGCCAGCCATCTTTGTTTGCCAGATCTACTTGACTTAACTACCAGTTAAAAATGTTGGGGGTTGGGCCGGCCGAGTGGCGCGGTGGTTAAAAGCCGGCTTGGGACGCCAGCGGCCCTGGTTCATATCCCACATATGGGGGCCAGTGACACTGCCCTCAAAAAAAAAAATGTTGGGAGTTGATCAGGAGTTGAAATTAAATGATTGAGAATGTTCCCTGTATGAATTGAGGCTACAAAGTCTCTTCTGCAAACAAATATGAACTGGCACATACCCCAAGACAGTTTCCTATAGGGTAATTCTTAGCCAATTCCTAACTCCCAAATAGAACTAATCTAGCATAAGAGCTCTTGCAGAAGCCCAGAGCACAGCCAATTCAGAGGGCAGCGAGAGGAGAGAGGGACACAGAAGAGATGTAACCAAGAAAAAATAAAGCATATACATCACTCATGTGTTTGAACTTCCCTAGAGGAGAGTTATACTTCAGTTTAAAAATTAAATAGTGATGGTTACCTAGAACACTAAACAAATAAAACCAAAGCAATTATTAACTTGACAGCAAATAAAAAGTTTTATAATAAAGTTAATTGTAATGCACTGCAGAGTTCATCTTGGATAATTCATATTTCTAATAATGTTAACATTGAGTATTGATGTTAGGCTAGGGTATATTCTTATCTCCAGTATTTCCAGCTCCCAATCTCTTCCTCCAGGGATACCTGAATACTATTTAGCACTTCTGGATGTTTCTCATATAGAAATTACGTAGACTGGCCATTTATTCCCACCGCCACACTATGAGTCACCATGGTCTTTTAACTAATGCCATCACTAGTGAGGGAGAAGCCTCCTTCAGGGGCTTTCTCTCCAAAAGGAGATCTTTCCTCACATCAAAAATACAGTCAGTCCAGATCTAGGTTATCAGTCCATGAAAAGGGACAGCTATGCTCAGCACTGAGACACCCTATGGGGTCCCTGATAGTGAGTAAAGTCTGGGTGTGAACAGCCCTGAAACTTCCATATTTGAAAGTGGGATCTCCTGCAGTCAAATGGTATCCTTGGACAAGGGTCGGGTGGGGAGCTGTTATCTCATCAGGATTATTTTTATGTATTTATTTTTTTTTAGGATTATTTTTTAACCAGGACTTTAGGAGCCTGAAAGAATCATCTCAATATTCTCTTGCCACATGGACTCGTATTAGTCTCCCATGTTCCTGCTATATAGTTTACTAAAAACTTAGTGGTTTATCAGAGGTGTTGTTTGCAAATAACTTCTCCCATTTGGTTGGTTGCCTCTTTGTTTTGTTGATGGTTTCCTTTGCTATGCAGAAGCTTTTTAGTTTGATATAGTCCCATTCATTTATTTTAGCTTTTACTTTCCCTGCCTTTGAGGTCAAATTCATAAAATCCTCTTTGAACCCAAGGTCCATAAGTTTAGTGCCTATGTTTTCTTCTGTACAGTTTATTGTTTCAGGTCTTAGGGGCTAATATCCAAATTATATAAAGAACTCATACAACCCTACAACAAAAAGACAAACAATCCAATTAAAAAATGGGCAGAGTACCTCAATAGACATTTCTCCAAAGAGGACAGACAGATAGTCAATAGACATATGAAAAGATTCTCAACATCGCTAATCATCAGAGAAATGCAAATAAAAACTATAATGAGATATCACCTTATATCAGTTTGAATGGCTACCGTCAACAAGACAAATATTAACAAGTGTTAGAGAGGCTGTAGAGAAAAAGGAACCCTCATACACTGTTGGTGGGAATGCAGATTGGTGTAGCTGCTATGGAATGCAGTGTGGAGGTTCCTCAAAAAATTAAGAATAGAATTACCATATGATCCAGCAATCCCTCTCCTGGGTATATGCCCCCAAAAATCTAAAAACATTTATCCGTAAAGATATATGTGCTCCAATGTTCATTGCAGCTTTATTTATGGTGGTCAAGACTGGGAAACAACCAAAGTGTCTTTCGATAGATGATTAGATAAAGAAGATTTAGTAAATATACACAATGGAATACTACTCTGCCATAAGAAAAGATGAAATAGTGCCATTTGTGACAACATGGGTGGATCTTGAGATTATTATGCTAAGTGAAAGAAGTCAGACAGAAAAAGTCGAGAACCATATGACTTCATGAATATGTGGGATATAAAACTGAAAGCAACAAAGGAACAAGACAAACAAGCTAAGAAACAAAAACCCACAGCCACAGACAACAGTTTAGTGGTAACCAGAGGGCAAGGGTGGAGGGGGGATAGTAGAAAAAGGTAAAGGGGGATCAAATATATGGTGATGGAAGGAGAACTGACTCTGGGTGGTGCATACACAATGTGATATATAGATGATGTATTACAGAATTGTACACTTAAAACCTATGTGATTTTACTAACCCTTGTCACCCCAATAAATTGGAATAACAAAAAAAACTTAGTGGCTTAAAACAACACAAATTAATTATCTTATATTTCTGGAAGTCAAAAGTCTGAAATCACTCTCACTAGGCTAAAGTCAGGGTATTATCAGGGCTGTATTCCTCCTCGAGGCTGTTGGGGAGAATCGCTGCCTTTCCAGATTCTAGAGGCTGCCCACTTTCCTTAGTTTGTGGGCTCCATTCACCTTCAAAGCCAACAATTACATCACTCCAACCTCTCCTTCTGTTATCACATCTCCTTCTCTGAGTCTGATACTCCTGCCTCCCTCCTATAAGGACCCATGTCATAACAATGGGCCCACCCACCTGGATTATCCAGGACAACCTCCTCAACTCAGGATCCTTAATGTAATCACATCTGCAATGTCTCTTTTGCCATATAAGGAAACAGTCTCAGGTCCAGTGGATAAGATGTGGACATCTTTGAGGGGCCATTATTCTGCCTGCCACACTACGGGCTCCAAGTGGTGGGTCTGGTGGTGGGGGTTGAAAAGAGTGGTATTAAATGGAGGGGTTGTGATCTTTTTAAACCCCATTGCTCAAGTTTGCTTTTACTATGGGTTGTCAAGTGTTAAAAACCCCATTCTTCTACTGGTGGGACTGCTGGAATTCAGGCATCTTCTGCTTCCATGCTAGATCCTCCTCATGCCCTGGATAGCCTCAAGGTCCTCAGGGCTCTTGACGCCACCTTGGGAAGACAAGGAGCCACAGGGGAAGAAGGCCATGAAATCTTCCTTGTTCATCCTCCATGCAGAGTCCCACCTGCTTCCTTTGCTCAGCGTTTGTTTCTGTGTCCTCTTTTTGGCATTGGAGCCATTCCTCCTAGTCATATCATCTTATGGTAAACCAATGTGGAGTTCCCTGATGCTAGAAGAAATTTTTTATTTTAAATCTCTAAGGCCATAGGGTATGGTGAAGGCTCAAATTTCCTGCAGCTGATACCACTGCCATGGGATGGATTGCAGTCCTGGTAGAGAATTTGTCTACTAGAGAGCTCTTGAGATGGGTAGAAGAAGACTTACCTTAGAGTAAAGTTTGAACTATTGCATAATGTACTTGATAGTTTTATTTCTGAATTAGACTGTGTTCTACTGGCTTTAAAAGTGATCAGAAAAACAAAACAAAGCAAAACAAAAAACTCCCTGAGTTTTCAAGAAATATTTCTTGAAGTATTTCTCCCACTAAATTCATTTAAAGGGATGGTAGAAAACAAAATGAAATTGCATTCTGATTACATGCCACACTTTGGGCTTGTCTTGTTCAATATATCCAATACATACTCAATATACCCAATAACTTTATTTATAAGGATTCATTGTAAATAAATTTCAGTTATCAACAAATAGTGCACCTACCTGCAGATTCACTAAATATTCTCTAACATATTATTTCTATTAATACCCTTTTTCATTTTATTTTATTTTATTATTTTATTTTTTTAAAGATTTTATTGGGGAATTGGGGGAGGGTAACAGCGCTGGGGAATTGGGGAAGGGGAACAGACAAGTTGCTGTACTTTTGTTCTTCAATCTAGCTGTGGAGGATGTTGCTTCACTGGCCCATGTTGGTATCGTCATTGTGCTCTTCCCGGGTGAGGCAGATCAGTCGCCGGCCTCTGGTGTCGCTCACCGTGGCTATTGGCAGCTCACGCTGGCTGCCAGCCACTCACGCTGGCTGCCAGCCACTCACTGTAGCCTATGGCAGCCCACTGCAGCAGGGGCTGCAGCCTACACCATCGCCGGGGCTCGCACAGCCCAGCTCCAGGTGGAGCTGTTGTTAGCTGTAGAGGGCAGTGTCACTGGCCCTCATTTGTGGGATCCGAACCAGGGCTGCTGGCATCCCAAAACCAGCTCTTAACCAATGCGCCACTCGGCAGGCCCTATTTTATTTTTTTTAAATGTCCCCAGTTTATGCCTGTTGGGAAATGTACTGGAATCCTAGTTCAAGTGACCTCCCCTTCCAAATAGCACCATCCATTCCAGGCCACTTGATCACTTTAACAGGGGACAAAAAGTGGATTTGGAACTAGAAGGATTTCCTCCTTGGGAAACAGTTGGCCCGTGTGGGGGCACCGACCATCTGTGTCCAGTACAAAAGCAGCTTTCTTCCAAGAGGAATGCTAAGCACATAGATGCCTTGACCTTGGCTGTCCCAGTCCTTAGGATCCTCTGTTCTGGAGCACAGTGATGGGACCTACAGGTCAGCCTTGCTCTGTGGCTGCTGACTGGAGCCTTAGTCCCCATGGCAGCTTTATATCTTGAGACTAAGGCTTGGCATTATTTCCCTCAACCCATCTCAGCCAGGGTCACTGGCAAGGGAGCAGGAAGATCTCTTTGCATGTGACTGGAGGACAGGCCGAAGGGAGCAGGACCAGGGAAGTCATCTCTCATTTAGTGGGCACCACTATGCCAGGCACTGTGCTGGGTGCCTTCCATGCTCAGGTACTTTCCCTGAATGCAACAGCCCCACGAAGTGGGTATTACCGTCCCTGTTTTGCAAGGAGACAAAAGTTCTGTGTTGTCAGCAATCCAGCTGGAAACAGATGGCATACTCAGGGGCTTTAATTGAAGAGAGTTTAAGGAACGGACTATTTACAGAGGTATGAACAGAGTTAAGGGAACTAATAAGCAATGATGAAGCCATGAGGGATTAGCAACAGCCTGAAGCCATTATCACCCCTAGGTCTACAGGGAAAGAGGAGGAAGCAAGTTACCCAGAAAACGAGAGAGCTGGAGCTGGGAGAGGGAGAGGGCTGAAACATTGCAGTACAAAGGGCAGGGAGATGGGGGGTGAGGTGGTGAATGGACAACCCTGACTGCTCCTTCCCACTGGTTCCCACCACTACTTTCCATTGGCTAAACCCAACCGGAAGCCAGAGGGCAGGGACACCTGGATGATACAATCTACAGAGGTAGAGCCTCATGAGGGGCAAGTGGAGACTCGCCAGCACGTGTCCTGAAAGATTCAATCATTTGACCAAAAGTCTTTTCTGAAATTCAAACCTTCGTCTTCCTGAATCCAGAGTATGGCACTGCTGTCCTCCTGTCTACATTATTGAGAAGAACAGCTGGAAATTGGATGAAAAGATAGGGAAGGAAATTAAATTTCAGCTTATAGACCAACCATATCCAATGTATATTCCAAAGAACATGAGGCTTTTTTGCCAAAACATTTGACAAAAGCTTTATTTCATACTCCCTGAATGAAATAAAGTGTGCTTTAGCATACTGAAGACTCTGTGAAGTGATGAAACCTAACTAATTTTCACTCTTTTCTCCCATTTAATTGACCGTGAAAACATTTTTGTTCATGTAACACCAATTACATCACACAGGCTTTGTATTCCTGGAAACATACTTGGGAAAGTATGACCGAAAGCAATGCAGGGGGTCAGTGAAGATACACGTAGCTGCAGTGTGGAGGGTAGATTTGGAGATGGCAGTGTGGGAGACACGCAGACCAAATAGAAGACTCCGTCAGTGATCCAAGGAAGAGAGGAGAAGGACTAGGACCTGGGGAGCTGCAGCGAGAGGGAGAGAATGCGCAGGTTCCTGTTCGGTGATTGGGGCGAATGGCGACATCCTGCACCTGGAGGCGAATCAGACAGACATGGAAACAACCAAAGTATCCATCAACAAATGAATGGATAAAGAAGATTTTATATAAATGCACACATAATGGACTATTACTCAGCCATAAAAAGAAGGAAATACTGCTATTTGCAACAACATAGATGAACCTTGAAGGCATTATACTAAATGAAACAATTCAGAGAAAGACAAATACTGTATCATCTCACTTATATAAACAAACTCATAGAAACAGAGAGTAAAATGGTGATAGCCAGGAGCGGTTGAGTGTGGGAAACGGGTGAAGGTGGTCAAAGGGTCTAAATTTCCAGTTACAAGAAGAATAAGTTCTGGGAATCTAGGATACCGTATGGTAACTATAGTTAACAATGAATGAATGAAGTATCCTATACTTCAAAGTTGCTAAGAGAGTATATCTTCAAAGTTCTCACCACACACACACACACACACACACACACACACACACGTAACTATGTGAGATGATGGATATGTTAACTAACCTTGTCGTGGTAATCACTTTTCAATATACGAGTATAGATACGTCAAATCATCACATTGTACACCTTAAATGTTATACATCAATTATATCTCAATAAAACTGGGGGGAAAAATAAACTCAGTCAGGTTAAAAAACAAACAGGTATCCAGAATGGAACTCATATTTTCCACCCCTAAACTATTTTCCCTCACAGCCTGAAGCCAAGTTAGACCCTCTGCTCTATTTTCTCAACCAGGGAGATGCCCACCATTCCCCAGGCATCAGGTGTCACGTGTGTATGTTGATGGTTTTCAAATACGTATGTTGACTAGCACTCATTCTCCAAAACCCTAGTTTTATGTCCCCAATTTCCAACAAAAACATCTCCATTTATCGCAAAGCACCTTATGCCCAGTGTATTCAAAACTGGCCCAAAATGTCACAGCCTCTGTCTGATTCACCTCCAGGTGCAGGATGTCGCCATTCGCCCCAATCACCGAACAGGAACCTGCGCATTCTCTCCCTCTCGCTGCAGCTCCCCAGGTCCTAGTCCTTCTCCTCTCTTCCTTGGATCACTGACGGAGTCTTCTATTTGGTCTGCGTGTCTCCCACACTGCCATCTCCAAATCTACCCTCCACACTGCAGCTACCTGTATCTTCACTGACCCCCTGCGTTGTCTTAAGCCATACTTCTCCAGGTATGTTTCCAAGGATACAAGGTCTGTGTGATGTAATTGGTGTTTTGATTTGCATTTCCCTGATGATTAGTGATGTTGACCGCCTTTTCATATACCTGTTGGCCATTATTTGTATGTCTTTTCTTGAAAAATGTCTATTCTGATCCTTCACCCATTTTTTTTAAAATAAGATCATTCTTTCTTTTTTTATTTTTTTAAATTTATTTTTGAGGGCAGTGTCACCGGCCCTCATATGTGGGACCCGAACCGGGGCTGCTAGCTTCCCAAGCCAGAGCTTAACCACCACACCACTCGGCCGGCCCTCCTTTGCCCATTTTTAAATTAGATTATTATTATTCTTTGCAATTGACTTGTATGAGTTCCTATATATTCCAGATAGTAACCCTTTATCAGATAGATGATTTGCAAATATTTTCTCCCATTCCGTGGATCGTCTTTTCATTTTGTTGATAGTTTCTTTTTTTTTTTTTTTTTTTTTTGAGGGCAGTGTCACTGGCCCTCATATGTGGGGCCGAACCGGGGCCGCTGGCTTCCCAAACCAGCGCTTAACAACCGCGCCACTCGGCTGGCCCTGATAGTTTCTTTTTTTGTGCAGAGCTTTTTTGTCCATTGTAGTCCCACTTGTTTAATGTTTGCTTTTGTTGCTTATGTGTAGATCTTAAATTATGTTAAATTTCAGGGTCCTATTAGATGCCCCAGTGGGGATATCAAGATGAATATAGAGTCTGGAGTTTGAGGAGAGAATAGGTTGGAGAAAAAATTTCAGAGTTATTCTATTTGGATGGCATTTCAGGTATATTCCTAGATGAGATCATCTTGAGAATGAGTAGAGGTGGAGAAGATACCCAAAGACTGAGGTCTCTGCACTCCTGCCTTTAAAAGTTTGGAAGGAAGAGAAGGAGCCTAGCACGTGGCCTAACCCAATTCAAAGTTATCTTTACCTCCAGGAAAAGCACTCTGGGAGAAGTTGCTTTCTGGATACAGTATTCATAAACCCTGCATTCATAGGCACTGTGTTAACCATTGGGATAGCAGTCACCTTAGCTGTGTTGTCTGTTTTGCCTTTATTAGTAACCCCAGTTTATTTGTGATGAAGTCAAAGCTTAGAGAAATGCCGCAGCTTTTCCAAGATCAAAGATCATAGGAACTTATTTAAATTTCAAAGCCCATATAGCCATGCAGATAGTGCCTAGCACAACTTCTAGGGTAACATTCCCATAAACTGCAGTGTGAATGGCACCCCTCACCCCCTGGTGCACAATATGCACGACCATATGGGGCAGCCTGCACCCTTTCTTACTAGTCTTGCTGCCTTGGCATCTTCCCCATAAAGCTCTGCTGCTTTTAACATAAACACCTGCGTCCTTCCAAAGCTTCCTGATAAAAGAGGTTTATCATGGTGGTTATAGGCTTGAGCTTTGGAGTAAAACAAAAATTTGTTCAAGTCAGGCCAGCCAAGTGGCGCATTGGTTAAGAGCTGATTTTGGGATGCCAGCGGCCCCGGTTTGGATCCCACATATGAGGTCTAGTGACACTGCCCTCTACAGCTAACAATATCTTCACCTGGAGCTGGGCTGTGCGAACCCCAGCGATACTGTGGGCTGCAGTCCCTGCTGCAGTGGGTTGCCATGGGCTACAGTGAGTGGCCGGCAGCCAGTGTGAGCGGCTGGCAGCCAGCGTGAGTGGCCGGCAGCCAGCGTGAGCTGCCGATAGCCGTGGTGAGCGACATCCAGAGGCCGGGCGACCGATCTGCCTCATCCGGGAAGAGCGCAATGACTACCAACATGGGCCAGTGAAGCAACGTCCTCCGCAAATAGACTGAAGAACAAAAAGACAGCAACTTGTCTGTTCCCCTTCCCCGATTCCCCAACGCTGTTCCCCTCCCTCAATTCCCCAATTTAAAAAAAAAAAATTTTTTTGTTCAAGTCAAAGCTCAGCCTCTTAATAGTTGTAACCCCCTGAAGCTTCAGTTTCTTCAGCTGTAAAATGAAGGATTTAAGAGCAGCCACCTCAGAGGGACGTGGAAGCATTCAAAGAAAGAAGGCATAAAGAAAGTTTAGCATGCTTTACTGAATACTTTTTGGCTGGTGTTAACTCATTTTTGCTGCTAACTGTAACTTCCCCAGCCTAGGCCTTGGTTTTCAGGAGAGACTGAAGGTTTAATGTAAAGGATGGGAATCAGATCCAGTACAAATCCACCAGCAAATTAATGAAAAGGCACCAGGAGTCAGGAATCAGTGTGCAGAATGAAGACACGCAGGTCAGCAAGTGAGGAGAACAGGTGGGGTGACTTTATTTCCATTTGTTACTCTTCCTGTTCAGAAAAATGCTTTGCTTTATTTCAAATACAAAAAAAAAAAAAAGTAACTTGTCATAAATTTTGTTTTGTTTCTATTTAGTCTGTGCAATGAGGAATTCCAGGTCTGTGTGAAGAAGGAAATTTTGAAAACCTCTGAGATCTAGGATAATGGCCCTGTCATTCCAAGGTGGGGCAAGGCACTAGGACCTAAAGGCAGGGTGGCCCAAAAGATTGAAATCTATTTACAACCTAGTCGCAGTTTATCTGTTTTCTCCCTGTTGTACTGGGCTGAGTATCAAAGAAAAGATTTTCCGACATATCTAAAAACAAAATGAGGTTCTTGCTACATTGCCTATGAAGACCTGACACAGTGTGTTTGTATTTTATTTTTGTTGAAGATGCATAATATTTTATAGGTTTTTCAGCTCTTCTTGATTCTTTAAGGAAATGAGAGGAAAGAGGCCAGTCTTGAAAAGGGGGAGGTGCTGGGCAAGAGTCCAGGATTGTCCTTCTGGCCTCAAAAAGAAATGTGAAGATGGTTTGAGTTTTAAATGATGTCAGGAGAAAAAAAAAAGTTTGTGCTCCTGGAGTCAGGCATCATGATCCTCTGTGGCCCCCAACCCCCACCTCAAGTAACTGCGCAATAACTTGATGTTGGGAAAAAGTTACTTTTGAATGTTTCTTTGATTCACTTATTTTTAAAGACCTCAGTATGGTGTAAGGGCTAGAACAGGGTCATCCTGCTTCTGCCACTTCCATGGATATACCTCATTTCACAGGAACGGGAACTAAGGGGACTTTCCTGGTCACCTTCTAGAATGTGCAAGGTGAATCCTTTTTTTTTTTTTTTTTAAAGATTTTATTGGGGAATTGGGGGAGGGGAACAGCGTTGGGGAACCGGGGAAGGGGAACAGACAAGTTGCTGTCTTTTTGTTCCTCCGTCTAGTTGTGGAGGACGTTGCTTCACTGGCCCATGTTGGTATTATCATTGCGTTTTTCCCGGATGAGGCAGATGGGTCGCCGGCCTCTGGATGGTGGCTCATCGTGGCTATTGGCAGCTCACGCTGGCTGCCGGCCACTCACTGTAGCCTATGGCAGCCCACTGCAGCAGGGGCTGCAGCCCACACCATCGCCAGGGCTCGCACAGCCTAGCTCCAGGTGGAGCTGTTGTTAGCTGTAGAGGGCAGTGTCACTGGCCCTCATGTGGGATCCGAACCGGGGCTGCTGGCATCCCAAAACCAGCTCTTAACCATTGCGCCACTCGGCCGGCCCTGAATCCTTTTTTAAAATTATTATTATGAAAAAATTGTACTGTATACAAAAGAAAAGAGAAGAGCATAATAAGCCCACATGTAACCATCATCCAGCTTAACAACTAGCAATTTATAACCCATCTGGTTTCCTCTATACCCTCAATTCTACCAAACTAGGTTGTTTTGAAGTAAATCTCAGTCATGGGATCAATTTTTTCCATAAATATGTATGAATCTTAAAAACATAACGATTAATTTTAAACATAGCCAGAACCATTCCTACACTTTAAAAAATTAAGTCCTTAATATCATTATATATCCAGTCTGTTCAAATTCCCTGTCTCATAATTATTTACTACTTTTAGTTAGAATCAGGATCCAAATAAAATCCATGTATTCTTCTACAATTGATACATTTAAGTCTATTTTAATCTAAAGGTTACTCCTTTAGATCCCCTTTTCCTTGAAATTTATTCATTGGACAAAATGGGTCAGTGTCTTATAGAGCTTTCCAATGCAGTCTGTATTTTGCCAATTTCATCTTTCTCTGACCCTTGTATGTCTGTCATCTTTCTCTGACCCCTGTAAATTTGTAGTTAGATCTAGAGACTTAGATTTCAATTTGAGTTGTTTTTCGCAAGAATATTTTACAGATGGTGTGTACTTTTATCAGAAGATGCATAATGTCTGGTTGTCTTGTGTGTGTGTGTGTGTGTGTGTGTGTGTGTGTGTGTGTGTGTGATATTAGCAGCTATCTATAGATCCATTAGGAAGTGTAATTTGGTAATAGTCAAATTTTACAGTTCCTTTTTAATGTCTTTAGCTGAAATACTCTATAAAGAGAAACTTCTCATCAACTACTTGGTTGAAATATAGATTATATTTTAGACTAAGTTCTTGCTTCTTTTCTTGATTGTCCAATGTTGAAAACAAAAGGTAGTTTTCTAGTATCCTCCAAATATTACCAGTGCATTTCACTGACCAGTGAAAATTTAAATGTATCATAATAAATGCATAGATTTTTAATATGTTTGATGGTTTTAAAACATCGTAGTGATTATTTTTATGGATGTTTAAATTGTTCCATCTTTGACTAGTGGGATCCTCCTTCTAAACATTTTTCATTAAAGTTGATATTCAATATTATATTAGTTTTAGGTGTACAGTATAATGGTTAGACGTTTATATAACTTACGAAGTGATAGTGGGATCCTCTTTAAGTTACCTTCTGACACAACCCTACTGGTCTTTGATAGGTTCCTTGCTTTCAATATGGCAACATAATCCAGGTTATCTTGTAATTTTTCTGCCTCAAATTTGGAATCAGTCATTTCTCCAATGAGCCCTGGTTCCTTTTGGCGGAAATAGGAGTTAGACATCACAGTCAGAGCACTATGTGTGCTCATTTTACAGGGTTGGTTATTTGCTTCTAGGTCTTTTGCATGGATAGAGCTAGGAAATACTTTTTTTGTTTTTAAATAAAATATTATCATGAGTTCATACTGATACTTCCATTTGAAACTCAGGACTTTAGGGTTTTTACTTAACCTCATCAGTCTCACATCTGTATTTCCTTTCTCTAGTGTTAATTCTTTTCTCTCATGCTGATCAACACTATTTTTAAAGATGTTCAGAGAAAGAGATTCCAAAGTCTTCTGGGAACAAAACACAATGCTGCTTTCCTCCCCACATGAATCTGTGGACAAAAAAAAAGGGGGCTCAAAGGAAAGTAACCTCACAGGGGGATCTGATCATAAATTCCTAACTGAGCAGTTCCCCTTAGGTAGTCAAGCCTCGGGCATATAACTTCTTTAGTAAAAGGCTTATCTTTGCCTTAAGGATACCCTGTGCATTGTTTCTGTGCATCTAGGTTAACAACCCCTTGGAAATGCCGCTTTTCAGATCTCTCATAAGCAAAATCACCCTCCAGAAAGTACATAATCTTGTTTACTATCATGTAATCTGATCACTGCCTTGCTTTCTCCTATCTTCATTTACTCTTCCTTAATTCCAAATGCATCAAAGAAGCTGCAAACTGTCATTCTAGGAAACATTTTTTCTCAGTGTGTTCAGATCCTTCTTCCAGGTGTATCCTCTGTTTAGCTCAAATAAATTTTATAAAAATTCTCTATAGTAAGAACAATGGCGACATTTACTTATTGCTTAAGATAAAGATAAACCTTTTACTAAAGAATTCATATGCTTGAGATGTGACTACCTACCATGATCTGCCCATTTAGGAATTTATGAACAGATCACTCTGTGAATTGAACGCTTTTTTTTTTTGGTCCACAAATCATTAATTTGGGCAGAGACAGTAGAAACTTTAATTTTAAAAATTGAAATTAAAATGATTGTGCTTGGGAGCCCTCCTCTCAGTTTTCTTTCAGGAAAGCTATACTCTCAGAAATTTTTAGCTTTTTGTCTTCGGATTGATTATCTCAAAGGATTAGTTGGAAAACCAGCTCTCATTCTTCCTGCCAGTTTCCAGAAATAGTTAGGTGAGTCTTGGAGGGACCAACCTGGCTTCCAGAGAAGCAAGGGTGAATGACCAGACTTGGTGTTTATAGGAGTTTGGGCTTTGACTGAAGGTCACCACCTTCCTTATCTCAGGAGCCATTCATGGAGTTATGAGGTTCTGAAACCATTTCTGGATGTCAAATGTTATTAAATCTGAGATGTGAGGAGAAGGACAGATTCCAAGATTTTGCTTGGGATACATATTTAGGAGAACACATCAGAAGAGTTAAGAAGAAGAATATTCACAGTTCTAGTAAGCAGGAAACAACTTGGGTTTGTTGTTTCCCAGGAGACTTATCCTCTCATGACTTATGAGAAGTCAATATCTATTTCATACAAACTTATCTGGATGCCACTTCATCATGGGGGACAATCTAAAAAAGAGAAATTGCCTGAGGCATTATCTTAGCCCCAGTAGCTTCTGTTGAGTGGCTGGTGGATCTCTTATCTCAATGAATCACAGAATTACAGAATGGCAAAGTTGGAAAGTCCCTGAGTTATCTGTTCAAGCTTTCCAAGTCTTTGAAAATAAGGACCTAGGGCCTTTGTTTTAAAAACAAACACATGAGCAGACAAGCATAAAAGCAAGCAAACAAAAAATAAACAAACAGACTAGGTCCATGTAATCAGAATTTCAGTGGAAGGTTTAGTAATCTCATTTCTTAACATACTCCCAATGATTCTTATCTTTGAGGAAGTTTTGGAAATACTGTACTCAGACACCCTCATTTTTCAGATTTGGAGATTGAAATGTATGTGGGGCAAGTGATTTGTCAAAGTTACCCTTCTGGAGGAGAACAGTTAATATTCCTGAAGGACATATACCATACAGTTACTACTCATTAACCTACCCACATATAAATAACCGTAGTATTTCTTTAATATCTTAGTTATATGTATTTGTCCAGTGGATTCACAGACAAAGAAGACTGTGTAAATAAGTATTTATGAGTCTGTTGTGGCTAATTCCATGGTAAGGAAGAGCTTTTTAATTTGTTGTACTTCTGTTTAACTTTATAATTTCAGAAAGGTCTTTATCATTGCAAATTTGTTTTAAGAACTTGACTTTACTGGGAAACATAAGACTCTGAAATGCAAACACACCTTGCACAAATAGCCCTAGTGAGTCAGAAGGCCTTATTTAAAAAAAAACCTAACATTTAAAATTGAAAGCAAGATGAAAGCACAATACAAGAATTATTTCCCTTATCTTAGACATTGGCCAGAATTTATTCACCTATGTATACTCATTACGTTAGATCATGAAGAAAGTTGTTCTGGAGATATTAATAGATGCACTGCCAACAAAGATATTTCCTGATTGAAGTTTAGGAAGGGCTGCATTACACTACCCTGTCTTTGAAATACAGAAAGCACACTAGCCTATTGCTGTTGGGCCCAATGGCAGAGTAAGAAATAGATTACCTAGACCAGGGGTCGGCAAACTGTGACTCGTGAGCCACATGTGGCTCTTTGGGTACGTTGCGTCTCAAAAATTTACCAACCCTTGGAAGAGCCAATCCTATCCCTCACAACAATTTAAAAATTATTTGAGAGCCATAAATATATTTTTACAAATAAGGAAAATTTAAAGTAATATTATAAATGAAACTATGATAGTTTTATTTTCATTTTCAATTTTACTTCAGAGCCACATGCACATACCCAAAGAGCCGCATGTGGCTCGCGAGCCGCAGTTTTTGCTGACCCCTGGCGGCTCTTCCATCTCAAAAGTTTGCGGACACCTGACCTAGACTATAGCACACCAAGCAATTCCTTTTAGGTAAGGAGGCTGACTTTTGAGTGCTGAACTGGCCCCTCCCCAGTTCTAGGGATTGGAAGGACAGCAAGCCAGCAAGCTCTGGTTTTCTCTGGCTTGGCCAGCTCCTCATTCCGTGCTTTGACTCTTAAACTTCAGGCATACCCCTTTGAACAACAATGGAGGCATCAAGGAGCTCTGTCTTCTTATTCCTTTGGATGAAAAAGAGGTTCCATAGAAAACAACCTCACAGCGTAATCTGACCATGTACTCCTAACTGGGCAAGTCATGGTGGGTAGTCAAGCCCTAGGCATATAATTTTTTTTAGTAAAAGGTTTATCTTTGCCTTAAATATGCCCTGTCCATTGTTTTTGTATACCTAAGTTAACACACCCTTGAAATAAACTTAACCACCCTCAAGAGAGCACATAATCTGGTTCCCTATCCTGTAATCTAATCACTGTCTTATCCTACCATCCTATACTCCTCCTTCCAGCCCCTCCTTAATTTCAAATGCATAAAAGAAGCTGCAAAACTGTCCTCTGAAGCATATGAGATCTTGCTTCTGGGAAATTGTCTTCAGTTTTTGGCTCAAATAAACTCATAAATATTCTCTACAGGACTGGACATTTCTTATGTTGATACTTACAAACTTGTTTTATGATCACTACTTTTCTGTGGGTTGTGCCAAGACGTTCTGCTACTAAAATCTAGTACTTCTGTGTTTTCCTCAATTTTCAGGAAATTAGATTAAGTCAATGGATAGAATTTGAAAATATTTTAAATTTCTTCCCTAGTATCTTCTTAAATCTTTGGACCTCCTAGTCCCTGTCCATATTTGAATTATAATATAAAGCGATATGTGATTTCACACACAACATTGTCACTGGTTATTTTCATTTGAACAGATTATAGTAGTTCACTGTCATGCAAAGGGCCTTGTGGCACATATCCCCATCAGGACCCATGGATTGAACACTCTGTTATCTGCCTTTATTGGGGGTCAACACCAAGCCTGGTCACTTAGATGGCGGTCATGCAGCTCCTGCACCAGCTGTCATGAAGTCATTGTTTAACCCATATCCCGCTTTGAGAAACCACATTACAAATTTAGCTGTAGAGTTTCATGTCAGAAACAAGTATGTCTTTTGAAGGACTGAGAAGTGTCTGGAAAATACAGGTATTTACTATATTTTATTGATGAATAAATGCATAGGAGTGGGCCAAGTTCAGGATGAATGAAGGGAAAGCATGGCTTGTTTTTTAAAAATTAGATACCATATGACACATATGTTTTCTGTTTTACCTTGGTTGCTGGGAAGCTTAGCTCTAAATTAATGCTTGAAGCAATAATTATTTCATCCCAGGTTCCAGTCTCAATTATTGGCTCCCTTCCTAGAGGCTTTATTTATTTATAGTTTTTTATTGTACATGCTTTTTTGTTAGCAGTAGTGTCAGACTATTTTAAGAGGTAGAATGGAGTGATGTAAGAGTTCTGAAGTTGGACACAGTTCAGAGCAGTAGAGTTCAAATTGGCTGTTCCTTGGGCAAGTCACTTATCTGCTCTGTGTCTTTAGTTTCCTCACCTGTTTGTTATAGGGACTGTTGAGAGGATTACATAAGACAATGCTTAGAAAATGCTTAGCAGAGTGCCTGGGACATAGTAAGTATCTGATAAGAATTAATTGTACATAATAACAATAAAAATTAAGCAATACAATACAAATGATAAATACCTTAAATATTTCATGTGCATATTTTGATAGAACCATTTTATCATTTTAGAATTACTCCTACCAATAAAAGTAAATATTTAAGTAATACTTACAGTGGGCTAGGTGCTTTTTCAAGTGTTTTACGTGTTAACTTATGCAAACATATGTTTCTGATATTCACTGATAAAAATGTGATACTTATAACCCTCTGAGGGGGATTATCATTTTCTCTTACAAATGAGACCATTGAGTCACACAGAGGTCACCTTATTTGTCCAAAGTCATAAAGATAGTGAGTTGTAGACTGGGGATTCACCCTCAAGTACTCCAACTCCAGAGTGGCTTAATTCTGCTTCTAGCCAATATTTATTGAGCACTTACTATATGCCAAGCTCTGTAACAAGGGCATTAATTGCAGCATCTCATCTAGTCCTTCCAACAACCATGTGAGGTAGATCTACTGCCAGGTGTCATTTGAAAAAAAAACAAAAACCAAAACAAAACATTGGCTCCAATATAAAGATCAAATATGAAACCATCTGCAAATAAAAAGTATGGTCAATACATTACAGGCATACCTTGTTTTATTGAGCTTCAGTTGATTGTGCTTCACAGATGCTGAGTGTTTTACAAATTGAAGGCAGCCCCTCCACCAGCAAAAAGATTACAACTAACTTGATTGCAATACTCACTTTATTGTGATGTCCTGGAACCGAACTTGCAATATCTCTGAGGCATGCCTTCATTTCCTCTCTGGCCCTAGAAACTCTTTATTAATAGCTGAGGAATGGAAAACATTGTGTGAAAAGAAACCAAAATAATGAACATAGTCACAAAGCCTTTATACATATTCATGAAAATCAAACCACTAAAGACACGCGGTTCCTTAGACTAGCCATGGCATTTCCCATCCTCTGTTACTAACAACCCAGATGCCTGTTGTGTCTCACAACCCAGCTGTAGGAAAATCATGGCAGCTGCAACAAGACTTGGAAATGATTTGCTCTCCAAGTTCACTCAATATGAAATCTGGGGCAACGTGGAATAATATACAATATATATATGTGAGACCTAGAATTTCTCTTAAGGGCAAACTTGCATCTGTAGAGGGATTGCTACCCACAATGGAGCTGCAGGGTCCACTCTGTGGGCCGATGAGTGAAGCACTTACCAATATTGTTATCTGTCTCCTGAAGGTGTGAGGAAGAGAACAGGAGAGATTCACTCTGCTCTGGGATCGGTTTTCAGGCCTAGGATGCTGTGACAAGAATCCAGCTGATCCTATGTGCTCAGGACAAACTATTTTGCTAGTATCCACACACCACCAAAAAAGAAAGATCAACTTCTTTTAAGTATAGGCCACTTGACATTTTTCCAAGACAACCTCAGGTTTGTGAACTACTCATCAAAGACATGAATAATTAAGGCCTTAATGAAGCAGCTCAGGTTGCTGGTAAAGCCAAACATTTCAATATGTTGTCATTTGGGTTCTTCTAGAAGCAGACTCTGAGAGAGAATGTAGTGTGTGGATGTGCATTGAGAGTGCCCTTAGGGAAACAGGATGCCAAACGAGACTGGGGTTCACACTGCCTGGACCGCTTAGTCAACAGATCTACAGTCAACAGGTCATAGAATAAGCGTTTATTATCAGAGCACTGGTGGTCTGAGAAGCCAGTGGGTTAACACCTCTAAAAACTGCCTTAACGTTCCCAGACCAGCTGGGGGTTCTTAAGGGAAAATCTAGGTGTTCCTCCAGAGACCACGTGATGGTTCTGGGGGTCTGCTTGGAGCCTTCCCTGTGGCCACATGATTCTATGGTGGAGTCAGCAACCCAGGAACAATGATGAGAGTAGATTGGTAGAACATTGAGATTGTGATCAATAAGCCTAAGGGTATTAATCATAAGTTTTAGGGTAATTTTCTAAAATAGGGAACTGGGTGGGATAGGGGACATTCCGAGCTCAAGCTGCAGGGGGATGATCTATTGGTAAGCCATAGGTAGGTCAAGGAAAGGTGAGGTCAGGGATGCGGAGAGGCTCTACTATGGGGGTGCCAACTGGGACCTGCTTCATTAGGATCAACACCTGTGTGAAGTAAAGGAAAGAAACAGGAGTGGAGAGAAGGAGGCAGCAAGTTGTGTCACAGGCTCAACAGTCTTAAATGACGCATTCACTGGGAATGCTGGGCTCCCAGTGGGAACTTAATTGGCCTGTCCAAGTTATCCTGGATGAGGCCAAAATGGCCAGGCCACCACATATTTGATGTGGGCTGCCCCTCTGAAGGGCATAACCTTGGAGGAGGCATCTCTTCACAACGGAGGCAACCCCTGAAGAGCTCAACAGCTGTCTGCTGAGAGCAATTCCACCATGGGGGCTAGGTGGCCCTCCTGGAATGGGATCTGGGTGGCTCTTCTCCACGTCCAAGAGAGTTACTTATAGATACTTATATTTTCACCCCATTAAGCAATTATTGTTAAGCCTCTCTAAGATGGAACACCTTCACAGGAGTAGAGAAAAATTCTGATAGCTATTGTCACCGAATTCCTTTCTCTGTCAAAGAAACCTGATTTTTTTTCTTATAGAATGCCCCAAGGTCTGGAGTTTGTTGATTGCATGCCCACCTTTAATATGTTCTCTCTCTTGTTTCTGTAGTTGATAAAGAGGCTTGATTAGAACACTTTTGATTTTTTTTAGGGGGGGGCAAGGCTCTATAAATGGTGGTGTGTACTTCCATTGTGAGTTTGTAATAGCTAGTTGTCTCCTTTTTGTGATGTTAGTAACTTTTGATGATCGTTCCCACATAGAAAAATTCATCAGGGTTTGCAAAGCAGTGATCCTCTGATTCTATCATTCCTTCTTACAGTAGCTGAAATGTTTCTGTGAAAAAAAAGTTCTCATCAATAGTTCGCACTGTTAATATCTATATGTATATATACTATATATATATTTCAATACTTGAAATACATTTCTTTTAGAATTGGTAAGATAAATTTTTGATTCGTTTCTTTAATTTATCAGTTTTCCAAATAATCAGATGGTTTTCTGGCGTCTTTAAAAGTAATTAAGCAGTCAAATAACTGCATTTTTAAAGTCACTTTGGAATAGTTTTTATATGGCTATGCCTTCAACTGTATACAGTTATGTCAAGTGCATCACTTGGTTTTATTTTCTTCAAATTTGGCAAGGTGGAGAAACATGTGTAAAGATGCTACCATTTACCTAAGATACTTGCATATATACGTACATGTGTGTATATATATATGTATATATATATATGCCAAAAAAATTGTGTACACTTAACTTGTATTCTTCTTTTGTTATCGGTATGTATTATTACAATTTTAATACAGATTTTTCCTTTCTTATTATGTGTATACCTTTTTATGGCATTCTGTGTGTGTGTGGGGGTGTGTGTGTGTGTGTGTGTGTCTGTAAACTGGAAGGATAAACCATAAAAAAGGGGTTACTATGCAAGAAGGATAAAATAACATGGAAAGAAAATAGGATAGAGGCTATATTTATATAGATTTGATTTTAGAACCATGTTCACATAATTATAAAACAATTAAATTCAATGAAAAGCTATCCCTAAAACTCAAAAGACCATTTGAAGGCTTCTTCTATCACCTCAGAACTGGGAAGCCCTTGGCAAGTTACCTAATAACCCTCAACTGACTCATCTCTAAAACGGGAATAATTATAGTGGCTCCCTCATTGGGTTAACATGAAGATTAAATCGTGCACTTTAAATATACTTAACACAGTGCCTGGCACAAAGCCAAGTGTTCAAAGTTTATTAGTGATTGTTTGTAACCCTAAAACTCAGAACAGAATAATTTGAAAACAAGTATCCATTTTATATAAAGATTCTCCCTGAGATCCTTCTTAATACTGAGATTCTCCAAGATACTGAAATGTTTCATTTACAAAAATTGTGTTTTCTCCAGAAGTGGATCTACTACAGCCTTGAGATGAGGGGTGGTGGTCTCTTCCAGCCAGGCACAGCGAATATGCTGAGAGCTGGAACTCAGAGGTTGCATTAACTGCACCTCACAGCAGTGAAGGAGAAGGAGCATTCACCGCAGGCAAGGGAGCTTTCTGCATTAGAACTTTCTGAAACTCTACTCACAGAAGAGTAGGGCTTTTGTTGGTGGAGAAAGTGAGGGCTGGGCCAAGGCCCTCAGTGAAAAGAAAGCCTCTTCCAGCCAGTCTTCTAGCACATATCTCCCCCATTACTCACATACTTGTGAGCAGTGCCCTTTCCTGTCATAAGCCTGAGGGGTTCAGCATGGGGTTGGCAGGCATGTTCCTGAGAGCCATTCTTACACGAGGATGTCTAGCAATACCTTAAACTATACACCAAAGTAAATCTGAGCCACATAAAAATGTCCCACTAAACCCGGACAAAATGGATTCAGACCCAACTCATTCGTTTTTTACCTGGATCTTAAAATTGCTCTCAGACACCCCATAACCACCAACATAAAAGGAAGTGGTATGGGGGAGGCGAGTTGCAGTGAAAAGAGACAATAGCGGTTAAAATATTGTGCTTTTGCAAACTTGTAAAAAACATGACCATATAAACACATTGTTAGGGCCAGCTGAGGGGCGTAGTGGTTAAGAGCTGGCTTGGGCCGCCTGTGGCCTGGGTTCGGATCCCACATATGAGGGTCAATGACACTGCCCTCTAAAAAATAAAAAATAAACAAAATAAACACATTGTTAGGGATCTTCCCAGGGCCTTGGAAGGTCTCTGCAAATGAGAGCGACCTTGTAGGCTGAGGTTGGTCAACTTCACAGTAAATCTACCTCCGCTTATCAGGAAAGCTCAGTTTTCAGAAGGATTTTCTGAGAAATCCTTTTATAGAACGGAGCCTCATTTCTCGATGTATTAGCCTGTGGGCTGAGGTATTTCCTGTCCAGTTTCCTAAAAATGGAGAGACACCAGCATGTAAGAGCTAAAAACTATGTGTGGTGGCTGATGCGGGGGAAAAGAAGTGGCAATATCAGCTGCTTCAAGAATAGCTTTGAAGATGTAACAGCCATGGCTTGGGGCCAGGTCTGAGCAGGGAGGCGGCATTCTAGGGAGTAAGACACACTCCAGATACAGGTTGGGGAACCACTAGTAACCACAGTGGTTAACAAGTTCAACAATGGCAGAAGGAAAAATTCTTGAACAATCTCTCCTTCCCAACCTCCACACCACACATTCTCATCCCCCCACCCCCTCATCTGGGAGCTATAATTGCACTGGATGGGTTGAGCTGGAGAATTTTGGATGTCTTCCCATTATGGCTTTATTGATATCCCCTGTGTTATCACGCCTCGGCCCCCAGCCAGGAGAAGCACCTGGTCTAATTCTATTTATCACTAGATCCTTAATATCCCCTGGGAGTGTCAAGACTCCTCATTCCAAAGACTGCACAAACGAAGAGTATTATTGCCAATTACTCATCTCAGACCTGGGCCCAGACTTCTGCTTTCCATTTTTATAAATGGCTAAAAGGGTAGCTTATTTGCGTCAATTAAAATTATAGCATTTTATTTTATAATTAAAAAAATTTTTCAATTACAGTTGACATGCAATATTATATTAGTTTCAGGTGTACAACACAGTGATTAGACATTTATATAATTTACAAAGTGATCACCCCAATAAATCTAGTAACCATCTGACACCATACAGAGTTATTACAATTTTATTGCCTATATTCCCAACGCTGTGCTTTACATCCCCACAACTGTTTTTATAACTGGCAATTTGTACATCTTAAAAATCGTAGCATTTTAAATTTCTCCTAAGGTTAAAAGTAGCTGCTTTCAAAGCTCATAATTTCAGAATATCAGGAAGTGACTAATGAATTAATTGGAAATTATTATTAGAAGTAACGAAGCTTTCAGAACTGCCCTTATGAGCTCTGTAACAAACTCCTTTTTGTTTGAATTTCAAAAAAGTCATCCAGAACATGGCTCAAAGTTCCTTAGATGCATATCTCTGTAATGAACAGGAGGTTTGAAAATGTGCCCTGCTTCTACAGCAGACTTTATTGTTTTTCAAGATGGAAAGATTTTTAGCTTACAAAAAAACAAAACAAAACAAAAAACCCACCACCACCATTTCCCTCTAAAATTCCTGTCCCTCGGACAGAAATACACAGTGAAAGAACCAGTCAGTTGGGTGGACTCTTAATGGCTTCCTGTAGTGGTAGCTCTATTGTGAGACAGAAAGAGCATTCTGAAAGAAAAAGTGAGATTGCATCTGTATTTTCATAAGGAAGGAATGTAATGCAGTCTGCACATAAATGAGATTTTGTGAAGTATATGTGTTGTTGTGGGAATTAATCACTTAATAACTATATTTATGCAATTATTTGTACCATAGTTGTTTTCCGTGCTAGATTGTAAACTTTACATGGGCAAGGCTAAATTTTTTTAGTTCACTTTCATGTTCCTAGAACTCTAGCACAAAATAGATGCCAAAAAAAATAAATAAATAAACTGAATAAGCACTATTAAGATCCCCAAAAATGATTTAAAAAAACATAACTAAGGCTCACATTAAAAAAAAAAAAGTGACAATTTTTAGGGAAGAAAACGTACTAGTGTTTGATAACTTTCCATTTTGCAATAATTTCAAACTTACAGAAAAGTTTCAAAAGTTATACAAAGAACTCATTAGTGCTCTTCATCCAAATTCTCCAAATTTTAACATTTATCACACTTGCTTTTATGTACATATTTTAGAGTAAGTTGCAGACACTCTGCCCTTTTGTCCCTAAATACTTCAGTGTGTAATTCCTAAGAACAAGGACATTCTCTTACATAACTACCATGTATTTATCAAAATAAGGAAATTTACAGTGAGACAGTAGTATTATCTGATCTATAGACATTATTTAATATTTGCTTATTATCTAATTAATATCCTATATAGTAACAGAAAAATCATTTTTAAGGATTCAATCCAGGATGACGCATTCATTGCATTATCATATCTCTTTTTTTTTTTTTTTGAGGGCAGTGTCACTGGCCCTCACATGTGGGACCGAACTGGGGCCACAGGCTTCCCAAACCAGCGCTTAACTGCCGCGCCACTCGGCCGGCCCATATCTCTTTAATTTCCCTCAATGTGCAACAGTTCCTCAGTCTTTCTTAAGTCTTTTATGACCTTAACATTTTTGAAGAGTATAGGCCAGTTATTTTGTAGGGCGTTTTCCAATTCAAGTTTACCTGATGTTCTTTCATGATTAAATTCAGATTTTACATCTTGGGTAGGCTCACCAGGTAAGCGATGCTGTGTCTTTTTGCTGTGCATCACACCAAGAGGCACAGAGGTCAGTATGCTTCATTACTGGTGATGCTAACCTTGATCACTTGAATATGATGGTGTTTGCCTGTTTTCTCCACTCTAAGGTGACTGTTTTCTCCTTTGGAATTCCCCTTTGTACAACAGTTAATTAGTGTTTTGTAGGGAGATACTTTGAAGCCATGTAAATACCCTGTTTCTCATCGGTATTTTACCTGCTAATTTAGCATCCATTGATAATTCTTCTTTCTTTTTCTTTTTGTCATCTGTTTTTTTTTTCTTTCCCTCTCTTTTTTTTTGTTTGGATAATTCTTGCTTGAATTAATTATTAATATTATACTTGCCAAATAGTGACTGTCTAACTCCATCATTGATTCTGTTTGTTGGTTGACATTCTACCATTGCAAAACTGTTCTCTTTCTCTACTATTTATTTATCAATGTATTTATTTGTATTAACATGAACTTGAATTATTGTTTTAGTCATTGGGGTTATAATCTGTTAATGTTATTATTTATTTGATGTGCATATTCTCCCAGATTAAGTTGGTTCTCATGTTCCCATGTTCTTTTTCTCTTTTTTTTTTTTTACAAGATTTTACTGGGGAATCGGGGAAGAGGAACAGACTAGTTGGTGTCCTTTTGTTCTTCAGACTAGTTGTGGAGGACGTTGCTTCACTGGCCCATGTTGGTATGGTCATTCCACTCTTCCCAGGTGAGGCAGATTAGTCACCGGCCTCTGGATGGCCCCATACGGCGGCTCTTGGCAGCTCACGCTAGCTGCTGGACACTCACTGCAGCCTATGGCAGCCCACTGCAGCGGGGGCTGCAGCCCACTGTCGCCAGCGACTCACACCAGCCCAGCTCCAGGTGGAGCTGTTGTTCACCATCTTAGCTATAGAGGGCAGTGTCATTGGCCCTCATATGTGGGATCGGAACTGTGGCCCCGCTGCTCAGAGCTGGCGTCCCAAGCCAGCTCCTAACCAATGCGCCACTCGGACGGCCCTAACTCCCATGTTCTTTCGACATGTTCCATTAATTTTAAGCATTACCTTTCCTGTAAGATACCAAGATACTCCAGGCTCAACCTGAACATTCTCTGTCCAGCCCTGGGATAAGTCATTCTCTCAGGACTCCTGGTTCTTTTAAATGGATAAGTTGCCAAATTTACTTTTAAAATAAAACAAAACAAAACACACAACTACTCAGTACAGGTAGTAAACATTTAAAACATACTCCAAGCTGTGCTATTGCCAACTAAACAAAAGAGACACAAAGTTAGATTCATTAAGACAGTGTAGTATGAGTTTTGATATATGCAAATATATAAATGAAACAGATTGGCTCAAATAAACTCTTACAAAAATTAAAAGAAAAACCAAAAAATCAAAAAAAATTGGCTCAAATAAACTCTTACAAAAATTCAACAAACAAACAAACAAACAAACAAACAAAACCAGGATAGAGCTACTGTACATAGATCTAGTCATATATCAGGCCTCAGAATATGATAATCATTACAATAAACTATTCAATTAACGGTGTTAATGGATTTTAAAATATTTAAAGTAATTGGCTTTGTTCCTTCTCACAATTCAAAAAACAAGGTCTCCATATATTAAAGCTTTAATTATAAAAAGAAAACAGAAGTACTAGAAGAAAATTTAGAAAAATAACTTTAGAATATAGAGGTAGTGAAAGATTTTCTAAATTAGCACAAAGTAAGGAAAAAAGATTAACTGTTACATGTTACAGCTTTTTGGTAGACTCTTCATTTTGTATATTGATCCTCTTACCACTATTAAATTCTTCATTCAAAGTCTACCTTATCTGATATTAATTTTCAGTTTGCTTTTTATGTTTTGTTTTGTTTGACTGTTTGTTTTGGAGGGCAGTGTCACTGGCCCTCAGATGTGGGACCCGAACCTGGGCCGCTGGCTTCACAGGCCAGCGCTTAACCACCGCGCCACTCAGCCGGCCCATTTTCAGTTTGCTTTTGATGATTTTTTTGTGTACCAGCTTGATTTTGATTTTTATATTTCTATTATATCTTCTTCTGTCCCTTTAAGTTTAATCATTTTCTATCATTTTTTGAGGCATAACTCCTGCAAGCAACATATCGATGGATATTTGTTTTTAAAAATCCAACTGTAAATCTTGTGTTTTAATAAATTTGTTTAATCCATTTATACTATCATTCCTTCTATATTTGGACTTATTTCTACATACTTTGTTAACCATATTTTTTCCTTTACATCGTTTTTCCCCTTAACTTCTTGGTCATTTTTGTCTTTCTAGGAATCTGGCCAGCTCATCTACTTTGTTTAATTTACTGGCATATGGTTATTAACAATATTTTATCATAATCCTTAAAATTTCTGTGGAGTCTGTAACATCATTTCTGTTTTTAGTAATTTGTGCTTCTTTATTTCTTCTTGGTCAATATAGCCAAAGGTCTATCAATTTTATTGATTCTAGCAAACAACTGATGTTTAGTTTCATTCATTTTTCCTATCATTTTTCTGCTTTTTACTTCATTAATTTATTCTCTGATCCTTATTTTTTCCTTCCTTCTACTTACTTTGGGGTTTCATTTTTATTTTAGATCTTTTTTTTCCTTTGTAATAAGCATTAATAACATTGTTAGTTATTAAAGAAATGTGATTTAACCTCAAAAAGGTATCACTGTACACTCTCCAAAATAGCTTATAATAAAAATCTTAACAATACAAAATGTCAGCAAGGATGTAGAGCAAATGGAGCTCATAAACATTGCTCCTGGAGTGTAAATTGGTACAACCATGTTGGAAAACTGTCAGTATCTATTAAAGCTGAAAACACTCACACACACACACACACACACACACACACACACACACACACACACACACGAGATTGGGCAGTTAAGTTCCCAAACCTGCAGCTATGTTGCTAACCTTTTTTGATGTCAGAGGGATTATTCCGTATGAATTTGTACCAACTGGACAAACAGCTAACCAAATTTACTGTTTGTAAGTGCTGAAAAGGCTGTGTAGAAAAGTTAGATGAGATGAACTTTTCACCAACAATTCATGGCTCTTGCATCACGACAATGTACCAGCTCACATGGCACTGTCTGTGAGGGAGTTTCTAGCCAGTAAACAAATAACTGTATTGGAACACCCTCCCTACCCACCTGATCTGGCCCCCAATGACTTCTTTCTTTACCTGAAAATAAAGGAAATATTGAAAGGAAGACATGTTGATGACATTCAAGGCATCAAGGATAATACAACGACAGCTCTGATGTCCATTCCATAAAAAAGAGTTCTAAAATTGCTTTGAAGGGTGGACTAGACATTGGCATCAGTGCATAGTTTCCCAAGGGGAGTACTTTGAAGGTGACCATAGTGATATTCAGCAGTGAGGGATGTAGCACTTTTTCTAAGAAGAGTTCACAAACTTAATTGTCCGACCACGTATATCTTTATAACACAAATTTGTATTTTATAGGGGCCGGCCGAGTGGCACGGTGGTTAAGCGCTGGCTTGGGAAGCCAGTGGCCCCGGTTCGGTCCCACATATGAGGGCCAGTAACACTGCCCTCAAAAAAACAAAACAAAACAAAAAACTGCCTTTCTTTATAACACAAATTTGTATTTTGTAAAAAGTTAAACATTTTTTAGATTTACTAGTACCTTTTACTGCTTGCTTGCTTTCAAGATTTTATTGGGGAATTGGGGGAGGGGAGCAGCACTGGGGAATCGGGGAAGGGGAACAAACAAGTTGCTGTCCTTTTGTTCTTCAGTCTAGTTGTGGAGGATGTCGCTTCACTGGCCCTTGTTGGTACTGTCATTGTGCCCTTCCCGGGTGAGGCAGTCACTCCTCGGCTATTGGACAGCCACTCAGGGTGGCTCACAGCAGCTCATGAAAGCTCGTCCCCGCTGCTGGCTTGCCCCACTGCAGCCTACGCTGTTGTTGGAGACTCAAGGCAGCCCAGCTCCATGTGGAGCTGTTGTTCACCATCTTAGCTGTAGAGGGCGCAGCGTCACTGGCCCTCATGTGGGATCTGAAAAGGCCCTGCTGCTCAGAGCTGGCATCCCAATGTGCCACTCACCTGACCCCCGCTTTCTTTCTTTACTTCCTACAACATATTTCTTCCTGTGGTGATATTGGGACTATTCAAAATTTGGTCACTGAGCTGTCAGATATCTTAGCCCAGGACCAGTTAGCATGAATTTTTCTTTAAACCACTTATTACAAGTTCTGATCCTGGTCCAGCCTCTTTCAGTCTAGCCCTGTGAGTCAAGTAAAATGACTTATTTGATTCACATAATATGCTGGCCTCTGTCCCTAGCTTTTGTGGGATGTTTATTGCTTCATTTGACCGTGGGGAGGAATGTCAAATTTCCAAGCATCTTTACCTATTTCTAGAATCACAGGTCAGCAAATTTACACTCTGCCTCCACTTAATGTTCCATTATCATTTATCTGTTCGATTTCATGTCTATGGAAATGTTTTTTGTAGTGTTTTGTTTTTCAGGGTGGCTATATCTTTAGAACTAAAAAAGTAAATAAATAAGCTTACTTTATCTGTCATTGCTTCATTTGAAGCAGAGGAGGGTTTAAGGAATGAAATCAAGCACCCTCATGAGTGCCCGGCTTCCTCACCCCACCCCTTGCCCCAGCTTAATTCCACAGTTTGGAGAAGAAGCTGGGTGAAGAGCTCTGTAAATCAAGTGGGGATGATAATGATGGCTTTGAACACAGCAAAGATGTTGGATTGGCTAGATTGGAAGCAATGACTTTATCAAGAGTATTACTTCACTTTCTAATAGCTCAGCTTGGGTGACTGTTCTTTAGGTAATATGTTAGATAAAACTGTAAGAGGATATTAAAAATGGGTCTGTTCTTATCTCAGTTTTAGCTGAGGCACCAAAGATAATAGGTGCCATATTCCAAAGTAACGTGTCAGAACATCCTGAAGAATTTTCAGAGAAGGTGTCAGAAAAATGGTTCAGCAACTCTCAGTTCATCGCACATCTCTAGCGTGTAAAATAGGTGGAACGGGGGCCGGCCGACTGGCGCGGTAGTTAAGTGCTGGCTTGGGAAGCCAGTGGCCCCGGTTCGGTCCCACATATGAGGGTCAGGGACACTACCCTCAAAAAAAAAAAAATAGGTGGAACGGCCAAGAAAATTATAGTAAGAGATTAGGGGAGAATTTTATTTTCTTGAACTTATCTAGTGTTATGCATTAGAACATTGAGCTCCAAGAAAGCAGGAATTTTAAAAAAAATCTATTTTGTTAATGTTAGGAATGAATAAATGGTCAAATATTTACAGAAAACTGTCGTGTTATAAGTTTCAGGGGGAAGAATGACAATCACCTCATCTCAAGTTGAGGGGAAAGTACTTCGACAGGGTCACACAGAAAGGTGAACTAGTGTCCTGAGAAACTTAAAAGGGGGGAGCCTACCTAGAGGCTCATTTAGAGATTGGAATAACAAGAGGGACAGGGTTGGCATGACCTGCACCCTTAACGTTCATTCATTGGGGAAAAAGATAATTGTTTTCTGTGGATCAAAGGCAGACTGGACATGTTAGAATAAGCACTAGAATTGGTTCATCTCAGATGAGTCTAAGATGCTTGGAGGGAAGAGGTGATCCAACACACACATGAACCTCAAGACTTTTAGGGACTAAGAAAGGAACTGTGAATGACTACCCAGCGCTTTCCTTGCACCTACAGGAAAACATAGTAAGAACTACATGTTTGTTTGTTTTTTGTCTTGTTTTGCAAAATATTTTAATTTTTTCTAAACTTTTTCAAAATTTTAAATATCTAAAGCTATTAATTATTTTATGCTAAAATAAAAGAAGTTTATTTAAAATATATTTATTATATGTTTTTAAGATGTATTGTTGGCTTTAAAAGGAGAGATAAGACTCACTTTCTAAACCCATAGCTACAGAGCCTATGTCTAAAGAGTTAAAAAAAAAAAAAAAAAGGTGGAACTGACATATGAGGGAGTTCTCTGACTTGTGGAAGGGAGGAATCTACTCCAAAGACACTGGCAAAATTGTAAATAAGAAATAAAAATGTGGCAAAAACGATCTTTGCCTATGCATTATAAATGTTAATTACATTGGTATTTTTTTTTTATGCAACAGAGCATTTTCTAATAGTATATGGAGACCCCTATGTTGCAGCATCATATTGCGGTAGACATATGGACTGTAAAAAATACATTAAATATTTTAAACCTAGACATGATGAGCTCTTTGAGATCCAGTAATTGCTTGTTACAGCTTTTCAAACTAAAAATGAAAAAGCTACTGTAGTACCTTCCGGGGTAAATTACCATATTGCCTTGCCTGGAAAAGCGCACACAATAACAGAGAGACTAATAAAACCACATATAGTTGACATTGCTGAATGCCTGCTGGGTGAAAAGTCAGTGAAAGAAACCACAGAACTGTCACCTTTCAATGATTCAGTAACTCAAAGTAAAGATTTAGCTGTAAACAGGAAGACTGAGTTAATATCTGTAGAACTGAACGTCTGCCTTCGAATGGACAAATCTGCATATGTGCCTACACTTGCAGTTTTGCTTGTATTTGTTCAGGCTCAGCACCAGCTAATCATCAAAGATCTTCCTTTATGTGAATGCAGTAAACACACATGGTACTGAAATTTTCAGTGTTAAATAATGTTTGGAATTGTTTGGTTGGTCGTGTCATTATGGGGTTGACATTTGTCCTCATTGGTATAAAAGCAAAGGTGGGTAAAATTGCTGGGGTTTTAGCATGAGTCAAGGTGATGGTGCCAAATGACACTAGTAGTCATTAGATTCACCACCACCAAGCACTCGCAAGAATAAAGTTGCACTGAAGAACAGCTGTGATGAAGCAGTAAAAATTATTAATTTTGGTTTTTATAGATATCCAATTTAGTAAAGTTGGAAGTTAAAAACATAGCTTTTTCTTAAGCATTTAAACTTAATGAACCAATCTAGTTAATTTATTCATAACTCGTATAATTTTGTGTAAAAATAACATCACTGTCACTTGTCCTTTAATTAATATTCAGTTAACTTTAACATAATATTTCCTTAAATTATTAACCCATTTAACTATCATGGTTAATTAAATCCCCTCAAGTGTTTTAAATTATAATTCTAAATTTAATATATTTGATTCTTTTAAGCATGATTCTTTCAAGCAAGACATCCAACAAGGCTGATTTACTGATAAGATAAACAAAACCTTCTTTAGCATGGAAACTCTCATTACAAATCTAAAATGCCTGAAAAGACCTAAAAACATTTCAATCTTTTAGACAGTCAAATACTGTTTATAAAATTGAACAAATCTTCATGCATTTTAAAAGTAAAATATGTTTAGTAATAATTAAACATTTGAAATTAAGGTCATACAATTAATGTTGGATTATCTTAAGTGTTTCAAACACTGTAAATAACCATTATACATAATTTTTCATGATGGTTTTAAAACTTATTCCTAAACCTCACATGAAAGTATTAATCCCATGGGTTTAATTTACTTTATCATCTCTGTACTTGCTTATAAACTTTCCTGAGTAGCAAAGTCACTTCTCCAACTGCAGGGAGCAGTTGAGCCATCTCAGGCCAATTGAGAGCCTTTGCCTGAGACTAGGGTTACAGATTCAATTTCAAAGTCAGACGTTCTGGCCTGCAACTTGGACAGCATTTCTGGGCTGATGCTACCAGAGACTCCGGTTTACCTTCCTAACCCTGTCTTGAGGTCATAGGAATTAAATCCCCAAATTTTCTTATGACTTGGATTAAGAGAGGGCCGGCCGAGTGGCGCATTGGTTAAGAGCTGGTTTTGGGATAACAGTGGCCCCGGTTCGGATCCCACATATGAGGGCCAGTGACACTACCCTCTACAGCTAACAACAGCTCCACCTGGAGCTGGGCTGTGCAAGCCCTGGCGATAGTGTAGGCTGCAGCCCCTGCAGCAGTGGGCTGCCATAGGCTACAGTGAGTGGCCGGCAGCCAGCGTGAGCTGCCGGCAGACAGCGTGAGCTGCCAATAGCCGCGATGAGCGACATCCAGAGGCCGGCAACCGATCTGCCTCAACTGTGAAGAGCGTAATGATGATACCAACATGGGCCAATGAAGCAATGTCCTCTACAACTAGACTGAAGAACAAAAAGGACAGCAACTTGTCTGTTCCCCTTCCCTGATTCCCCAACGCTGTTCCCCTCCCCCAATTCCCCAATAAAATCTTAAAAAAAAAAAAGATTAAACTCAAATTAAGATATTAAAAAAAAAAAAGAGTTATGAGAAGTCATTTTACTGAGTCAATTTTTAAAACCTTTACTGTAAGGGCCGGTCAAGTGGCGCAGTGGTTAAGTGCTGGCTTAGGAAGCCAGCGGCCCCGGTTCGGTCCCACATATGAGGGCCAGGGACACTGCCCTCAAAAACAAACAAACAAACAAAAAACAATAAAACCTTTACTGTAACTTCTTTCCCATCTTTCTATTGCCTACTAGGATTCCATGCTCTTCATATATTTATTACCTTACCTATCTCACTGATCGAATTTTTACAATCATTTTATCGACATCCCTCCTTTGTGCCCCCACCAGAATCCTGTATGACTTAGCATAGCTCCTGAATTGTTGAGATTTATTTATTAAACTAAACTCTATCGAGCCCCCAGTTGGTTAAGAGTTGGCTTAGAGCGTGTGCTCTGAGCAACAGGGCTGCCAGTTCGATTCCCACATGGGCCAGTGAACGCTGCGCCTGAGCTGAACTGTCACTGAGTTGCCAACAGGTGGCAGGATGGCTCAGCTGGTGACAGCACGTGCTCCTAACAACAAGGTTGCCTGATCGAGATGGTGGGCTACGCAAGCTCACAACTAAGACTGAACTCGGCACCTTGAGCTGAGCTGCCGCCCAGATGGTTCAGTGGATAGGGCGTGCACTCTTAACAACAAGGCTGCTAGTTCAACTCCCGCATGGGATGGTGGCTATGTCCACCCACAACTAAGCACCTTGAGCTAAGAGGCCACGAGCTGCCGTCAGAAAGCCAGATGGCGACTGGCACCCTCTACCACAAAGACTGAAGAACAACAACTTGTCTGTTCCTCCTTCCCAATTCCCCAACACTGTTCCCCTCCCCCAATTCCCCAATAAAATCTTAAAATAAAATAAAATAAAATGTATCGAGCCCCTCCTATGTTCTAGGCACTATTTTAGGCCCTGGTAATACAATAGGAAACAAAATAGAAAAAAACAACCCTGCCTTCATGGACTTTCTAGTGAGACCATTACCTTCTTACTGTTTTGTGCTACCACGTTGAATCAAAGACTATCTCATTGGAAACCCCAACTGGCTTAGGGCCCCCACATAACAATAATATGGCAGTAGCTAACATTTCTTTGCTTATGTCTCTCCTGTAATCTTTGCAACAGCCCAATGTTGGGAGGTAGTAATTTTACAGATAAGAAAGTAGACACACCAATGTTCGACCATCTGCCTATATCCCATAATTAGGAAGTTACAGGGCCTGGATTCTAACCTAGTCAGTTTTCTGGCTCGTATTAAACAGCTATGCCACACTGCCTCCTAGAGTACTTTGAAATACACATTTGGGGAAAAAAATCCGTGAGAAATTCTTGAGTCCCTAACCAGCTGGTTACCTTGGTGTATGTTGACAAATCATCCATTCATCTCCCCCTCCTGCCTCTATCCCATGGCTTTCTTCTGCTCTGCCAGACTGGAGTGTCTGCTGATGTTTTATTTATATATAATAAACTCAATTTGAACCAACTGTACACCAGGTGTCTGGAGCCAGATTCTATCAGGCAACTTGATCTACGTTTGCAAGTGGGAAAATAGGATTAGATTAAACCAAATGGGAAAAACTATGTGGTGTCTTCAATTCCTCTCCACCTACCCCTTCTGTGACTGATCATGTGCAGACCTGAGGCAACGGATGTCCTGCTGGGAAAGCCACAGGGCCTGCGTTATTTGTACATCAGCCTTCACCTGGTAAAGTAGACAGGTTCAGCTTTATTTGGAGATCTAGCCTCTGAAGGACATGACCAAGGTAACTAAATTAAATTCCTAATAAAGCCAAATTAAGGGGTACTGGCTTCCAGAGCCCATGTCTGTGCTGTCCTGTGAGATTGACAAATGGGAAGGGTCCTGCTGTCCTGAAGGGTAATAAATAATGACTTCCAGCAGCCCCCAGGGAATTGGGTACTCTGAGCCAGGCTCTGGCTAAGGCACTCTACACACACAGTCTCTTTTAAACCTCATTAAGTTGATGATGTCAGAAACTTCACAGATGAGGAAACAGGCTAAAAGTGAGGACTCTCCCTCCTCACACCACACTCATGGCTCTGGTTGAGCCTTATCATGCTCTATTGTAATTATTTTGTTCCAGATATTAAAGCAGGGCTTTGGCTGTGACATGATTCTGAAACTTAGAAACCTCACAAGTGGGAGTTGGAAAGCCTGCCATTTTGGAGTTGTGAGTGGCTTTTAGTCTACTGTGAGATGAAGGTGTGGCTTTGCCTTTGGAGCAGATTGTTGCTTTGTTTTCAAAGAATCCCCAAGTGTACCTTCTAGATGTCAGTCACCAGAATGTAAGCCAGATGCCAACCATGGACCTGCGGGCAGAAGTGTGAAGATCATTTGTAGATGCCAGGAGACACCACCGTTGATGCAGCAAATGGCAATTTCATGAAGAGCCTTCAGCAGCGGCCAAAAAATTTCTTCCTCTTTAGACTGATTCCTGAGCAGTGGACATCATCCTAGATAAGACAGAATAGACAAAACAGGATTTGCAAGTGGCATATGGTGGCCCGAGTGGGGACACCCTTCTAGGACTCCCAGATATTGCTTACATGGGAGTGTGAATGTTCATGAGACTAAAAAAGTCCTTGTTTTTGATCATCACTAAACAAAACCCACAGCAAAAAAAAAACAGTCAGTGACCTTTTCACATTTTTGAAATATTGCTTTCAGACAAAACTATAATTCTGCGTTTCCTATTTAATAGTTAAGATTCAATAACACTGAAATGGCTCTGATAAGGAAATAAGGACAAATAAGATGATGAGAGTTCAAACCATTGTGATTTGGACATTGAAAAATACTCTGAATGCTTTTTATACTTATATGTTGGCAAATGTAAACATAGCAGTCCTTGATTGCTTGTCACCCATCACCTATACAAGGTAGACCTAGATTCAGATGTATGTGACAGAAAATACCAAAATACTAGTGGCTTTGACAATGGAGATTATTGTAATAATGTCCTTTCAATGTAACTATGCCTTTGTGTGACTTGCATAGACCAATGGCACATTAACATATATGACACAAGTGGAGGCTGCATGATAGGACTTGACTTCTCCTTTTGTTTGAACCCTGAGACTGACATGTGAAGAATCTTAGGCTCACCTACTATAGGATAAGACCAGATGGAGCAAAGATAAGCCATCCTAGCTGAGGTTCCCCCCAGAACAATTGGACATGTAAAGTCAGCCTGATGAATGAAGGATGGTCCATTGCTCAGACTGCTAAAGGGCACTCACAAGTTTAGGACTTTTACTCCATCTACTTCCAGCAGATGGTTGGCATCACCATACTATCAGTGGCTAGATAATAGGTCTTATTAGTGAGGTTTCAGAATGTAGCAAGAAAACCATGGGCCTTAAAGTCAGAAATCCTGTCTCTGTCACTTATTTCCTGAGTGACACCAAGCTAAGTGCCTAATCTTAAGTATCCTTGTCTTTAAAGTGAAAATAAAAATGTCTATCTTAATGGGGAGTTATTCCTTACTGGGTACAGAGTTTTTATTTCAGGTAATAAAAAGTTTTGGAAGTAGACAGTGATGATGATGGCACAACATTTTGAAGGAAATGACTGCCATTGACATGTACACTTAAAAATAGTTTTAGGGCTGGCTGTGTGGTGCGGTGGTTGGGAGCTGGCTTGGGACGCCAGCAGCCCTGGTTCGGATCCCACATATGGGGGCCAGTGACACTGCCCTCTAAGAAAAAAAAAATAGTTTAAAAAATTTTTCTACCTCAAAGCTTGCCGTGTTTCTGTATGTGCCTCATGTGAGTTTATGGAAGACTATGACAAGGGCAATTATAAAAAGGTAAAAGTAAAAAGCAATCGCCAAAAGGCGGCCTGGGAGGGTGCGAGGGGATGAACAACTGTGGTTGGAAGACAGTAATTACATTTTTAAAGAATATTTGAGTCTTGTAACCAGAAGCCTTTGTGGTCTCTTGCCAACATGCAGACTGAAAGGAGAAATGCCTGACATGCAGATTTAGTGATGCAGTGGTTCTCTGGAGGCCTCCACGCAGCGCTGATAGTGCTTATGTTTGCAAGGCCTCAGAAACTTTATAAGTTGAGCTGGGTGAGACAGAGTTCACTCAATCTGGCCAGAACTGGTCATTCGACTGTATTTCAATCGACACCTAATGAACACCTATATGTAGTCATTTGGGCTCTTAATAAATATGCTGGTTCTTAACTCAGGACATACGCCTAAGGTCAAATTTCATTTCCCTACTGCTTTAGCTTTGGCAAAGGAAAGAAGAGTAGAAGCACTGTGTGTCATGCTGGGTGAAATTCCTTGCCTTCCCTTTTCCTGCCCCAGGGACTGCAGAAGCACACAGCAAGATAGGCCTCCATCACCTGTGTCTGAGTGACTACAATGGGCCACACTTGCCGCCCTGCAGTAAACATGTAGCATGAAGCGGGAATGAACTTTTGCATGTTATGCCGCTGAGCTGTTGGCATTGTTTGTTACTGCAGCATCACCTAGCCTAACCTGACTGGTGCTGTGTATCTCACCCTGGGCTAAGTGAGTATTTTACCACAGAGACTAAACTCTAGAGTTAGGAAGTCTGAGTTTCAATAGGGTTAGCTACTTTCTCACTGTGTGACCTTGGACAAATCAATGAACTTCTCTGTGCCTATTTCTCACATTTAGATAATGTGAATAATAATGGAAACCCCCTAATAGGGTTTTTATGAGGATTCAACTAGGTGAACAACATAGCCCAACACACAGCAAGTCCTCAAAAATGTTCATGAAGATGACCTCATTTAATTCTCACAACTCTATGTAAGGTTTGCTGATGTGTCAAGCCATTGAGTTTTGGCCCTGTTACTACAAGTAACAAGAGAAAGTTTTGAAATTAGAATCCAGCCCTGACCCATCAATCCACCTTTCAGGCATACTTCTTCTATGTCCCTGGAAGCTGTCCAGCTCCAGTGTGCCGCCACTTCTGATTCTGTCCTTGTCTGCTCTCTAGAGGGCTCGTTTACTTACTCAACTTTCCCAGTGACTAAATCCATGTAAAAGATTCCCCTCAAGCAGATACTCAGAGGTACGGCCTCCAATCCTGGGCCCTCCATCACAGACTGTCTTATTTTCCTGTCTAAAAGGCAGGCCAGGAACCAGACACACATGGGATCTATTTGATTCCCATCTGCACCAGACTCACCTCTTAGTCTGCCAAAGCCAAATGATTTATTCAAACCATTTTTTTAAAAAGAATTGATGCACAAGGTAAAAATAATCCGAAGATGCATATGGGTGTAGAGAGATGTCTTTTTCCCCACTCTGCTCTCTAGACTCCCAGTTCCCTTCCCCAGAGACAACCGTGGTGACCCGTTTTCTCAAATTGGGTTTCTAAATCAGTTCCTTGTTTCTATCCCTGGCTGCGCCATTCCTGGGCGAATGTCCTTCCTGCCCTATAGCTGCACCCACTGCTCTCTCCCACTAGCAGCACCTCCTTCTGGCTTCCTAATTCTGCACATCCTGCTACATCCGTTCAGCCATCTTCTCCAGGAAGAACTTTTTAGCAGTTCCAGCTGTTACTCGTCTTTCTTCTTTTTGACAGCAGTACTATTTCTGTCACATATTTGAACATTTTTGCCATATCCGTTTATCAGGTGTTCATTTCTAATTGCTTGGTGTGGGCCACCCTCCCTTCCCCAACCAGCCTGAAGGTTGATTGTCTATCCCCAAAGGCTTCTACTACTACCTACACCCTGATGACTCCCAAATCCACTCTCCTGAGTTTCAGACATATTTCCAGTTGAAACTAGGCATCTTCACAGTTGCCCATATGGGAACGTCCAACACAGAATTCTTGCCTTTGAACCTTAACTTACCCTACTTCCCAGGTCTCCTCGCTCAATGAATGGCATCAACATCTGTTTAGTCATCCAAACTTGAAACTTCAGTCACCTACACTCCAACACCCCTCCATGCTGCGCCCCCTTCCCAATCCAGGAGGATATGCACATGAGAAGACAGGAGAAAGAGAATTACAAGCCCTGTCAATTGTATATTTAAAAATGGCTCTTGAATCAGCCCCTTTCTTTATACTCTCACCAGCTCTGCCCTTGGTTAGGCTCCCACCACCTCTTGCCTGGTTTAGAAAAATTGCTTCCAAATTAGCTTCCCTCCTTATAGTTTCCTCTTCCTCCAATTCGTCTTCTCCTCCCAAGTCAATGTCATCGTTTTAAAGGATAGTTGTAATCATGTCACCTTCCTGCTCAAAAAATTTTCAGGGTTTCCCACTTGCCTGCTGGCCCTCCAGATTCACCTCCTGTACTCCTCCCCCACCTCTTCCACTGCGACTATCCCCCTCCACCCTTCAAATTCAGGTAAGGTGACCACCTGCCATTCTCCTGACAGATTGTTCAGGTTGTTGAAAATGGCCCCTTTTCTTGGTGATTTTACTGTTTAAAATTTTACTGTCTAGTGTTTCTAAGCTCAAGAAGGCTGTGCTGTGCCTTATGGGGAAAATATGTGTGTTAGATAAGCTTCATTCTTGCTGATAGTAACAGCTGAATGTTACAGTGCTGTTGGCTGTGAATGCAATGTTACTGTCAACAATATATATTAAACAGGTGTCTTTAAACAGAAGCACGCATAAAACAAGGATATATATTGATCAGTTGATGAAAACGTTGTGACCAGAGGCTCTCAGGAACCTAACCCTGTATTTTCCTCAGGAGCAATGGTTCAGTATTCGCTAATTCAGTATTCACAGTGACTTTATACAATGTAACTACTGCAAATCACAAGAATCAACTATATTTAAATGTTTGTTATATAACTCACAGCAAGACTGAAAACTCAATGAGGGCAGAAAGTTTGGCTGTGCCAGAACAATGCCTGGCACATAGCAGTTCTCAATAAATACTCATCAAATGAATGAATGAGTGAGTTAGGAGACACTTTGTCTGGACCTTAGATGATGGAGAAAATTGCATCTTTATTTTTATTACTCTCAAACTTAAACAGTTTCTTCAATCATGAATATAGGCAATAAATCACAGTAAAATTGCCAATATTTGTGACAGTCACAATAGAAATCACTGGCATTTTCAGATCTCAGCACAGTTGTAGATACATGAAATATAGTATTACACTCATTAATATGTCACATTATAGTAGGTACTTTGCCCACCAGTAAATATCATTATTTTAATGTTACTACAGAAACATTTTTTATACCACATATTTTTTTTTTAAAGATTTTATTGGGGAATTGGGGGAGGAGAACAGTGTTGGCGAAGGGGAACAGACAAGTTGCTGTCTTTTTTTTTGTTCTTCAGTCTAGTTGTGGAGGACATTGCTTCACTGGCCCATGTTGGTATCGTCATTGTGCTCTTCCCGGATGAGGCAGATCAGTCGCAAGCCTCTGGATGGTCGCTCACCACGGCTATTGGCAGCTCATGCTGGCTGCCAGCCGCTCACGCTGGCTGCCGGCCACTCACTATAGCCTTGGCAGCCCACTGCAGCAGGGGCTGCAGCCCACGCCATCACAGGGGCTTGCACAGCCCAGCTCCAGGTGGAGCTGTTGTTAGCTGTAGAGGGCAGTGTCACTGGCCCTCATATGTGGGATCCGAACCGGGGCCTCTGACATCTCAAAACCAGCTCTCAACCAATGCGCCACTCGGCCAGCCCTTTATACCACATATTTTAATAATTGTATTTGAGAATACTTGATTTCTTTTGAAATCCTATGGTTTTCATTTTCTGCATTTAAAACATTCTGAGAAGAGATCCATAGGTCTCCCCAGACTATGAAGTAGGTCCATGACAGAAAAGAGTTTAAGAACCTTGGTCAACTCAGGTCAAGGCCATATTCAGGTAACATGTCCAGGGTCATGAAACTGCTTAGATAGCAGAACTGGTGTCCACACCCAAATCTTCCTGCAAGCATGACGACAGAGGCGGCATCCTCCTTCTGGGCACTCCTCCACAAAGACACTCCTCTGTGCATTCCTTCAGACATCTCGGGGAGCACTGGCCCCAAGTTTCCAATGGATTCCATAAAGTGTCTCTAGCACTGATCACATGTAGAACCTTCTCATCAGAGTTGGAGGGCATTGCTCTTCCAAGTGTGACCCGAAAACTGTTACTGGCCAAAGATGAGAAAAGTACAGAAATTAAGAGTAAAGATTTAGAAACCTTTTTAGTAATTGGAATCTAACAATAAAATATCAAAGGCTTATATTTTGTATATCTTTGTTTTTTACATTTCATTTTATTTTACATAATCATCAGTCTGCAATGGATTGGAAATTTACAAAAACAAAAACCACACAAAAAAATGCTGGTCTTTCCTCCAAGCAGAATTTGAGAATTACCATCGAGGGGGAATGCAGTAGACAGAGAGAAGGGAAAGAGACATGGACACAGCTGAACCAGTGCACTGAAAAACATGAGTTAAATGCTGGAAGCAGAAGCACATCAGACTAGTGGAACTAGGGAAGGAGGAGGAAGAATTTGAGCTGGGTTTTGACCAGTGTTTATAGGTGGAAATGATGCCTTTCAGGGTGTTTCAGACCATGGGCTCAGCAGGAGCTAAGGCAAAAGTGAGGAGTACAAGATGGATCATAGAAGGTGGTCATCAGGCACCACGGGGCAAATGCTTGCGTGTGCCTGCAGTGAGTAGGAACAGGGTACAGTGGCAAAGCAACCTGAAAGGACTAGCATAAGTAAGTCATGATGGCTTTGGACACATGCTAAAGTTTGGGGTTTTTTTCAGTAGGCCTTGAAGAACTGTGGATCTATTTTGAGCAGGGGATGAAATGATTACATCTGAGTTTTAAATAATATTTGTTGAACCAAAGTAAAATTTTAAAATTCTCAGGCACCGAGTCTTTCAGAGAAGATAATTTCCCTCTTCTATCAGAATGTGCACACACACACAGATTGATTTCCATGCCTGGATGGACACAGGCAAGGAGGTGCATGAATGAGGAATGCTCTGGAAAACCAATTTGCCTTTCCTCCTCTCTCTCCTCTCCTCTCCTCTCCTCTCCTCTCCTCTCCTCTCCTCTCCTCTCCTCTCCTCTCCTCTCCTCTCCTCTCCTCTCCTCTCCTCTCCTCTGTTCTCCCCTTCCCTCCCTTCCCCTCCCCTCCTTTCCCACCTCCTTTCCTCTCTTTTCTCTCATATTCTCTTACAGCTTAGTACTTTCCAATAGTTCTTTCTGTGATGATGAAAATGGCTTACATCTGCACTGGTAGTCACTAGCAACATGTGGTCACTGAGCCCTTGAAATATAGCTACTGTTGCTGGAAAATGAATTTTAAATTTTATTTAATTTTAATTCAAATTTAAATAGCTACATGTGACAATTGGCTACCATAGTGGATAGTGTAGTGATTTTTACTACCGTGAAAACACAGAAGGAGAATATGAATGTCAAGAAGTCTTCAGAGAGGCTGTCATGGCATATAAAGCTGGAAATGAGTCTTTCTGCTTTTAACCCAAATATGTGTTTTAACCTATTTGAGTTCAGTAGGCTTCTTGAAAAGAGTCCTGGGAGTCAGGAGATTGGGGTTCTCACCTGATTTTGATGTGTTATCTTAGACAGGTCACTGCCAGGGGAAGGACGAAAACTAACGTTCATCAAGGCATGGGGGATTAAGCATTTTTACAGATTACCACATTTGAATGTCACAGCAAACCTGTGAAATATCATTTTTATTCCAATATTATGGATGAGGGAAAGAAGACTTAGAGAGGTAAACATCTGTCACCTAGTTTGTGAGGTGTAGAGAAGATATTTAGATATTTAGAGTGAGTTCTAAGACCGAAGCTCTTTCCACTGTACCTGTGTGCTTCCCTAAACTCTTCTCATCACCAAGATAGGACTAGCAGCCCTCATGCTGTTTACCCTCAGAACAAAGGTTAAAAGGACCCTGAAATGTTGACAGGACAAAGTTGCTGAGTGTGCTCAAGGGAGGGAAGCAGTATTTTCTGAGAATACAAACAGAGATGGTTCTGCTTCTGAGATGGTTCTGCACCCTCACTGATATTGAAAATACTTTAAATTTTCCATTTCAAAATGGCTGAGGCCAGGCCTGTTTCAATCATGTAAAAACCAATATCAGTTTGGAAAGGTTATCACGGCCTTTCCAATTCCAGTCAACATTAAAAATGTAAATGTTGGCTTTTTAAATATAGCCTTTGGCCACCAGTGTTCAGGACATAAGGTAAACCACAGCGGGCAGCATCTTCCACCTAGGGCTCAGAGGGAAGGAGGCAGAGGTTGTGCTGAATGTCCGTGTCATACCAGGCTGATGGGACCACTTCCAGCCCCATGGAGTTCTGGGTCCTCAGAGGTTTTAGTCACTGAATCAGACATCCCTTCACTGGGGTCAGGGACCCTGTTGGTTTTCTTTGTTCTTGCCTTCCGTACCTAGCCCAGTGCCTGCTTCAGGGTAAGAGCTCAAGGGTATTTTGTTTGTTTGTTTTTTTGAGGGCAGTGTCACTGGCACTCATATGTGGGACCGAACTGGGGCTGCTGGCTTCCCAAGCCAGCGCTTAACCACTGCACCACTCGGCCGGCCCCCAAAGGTATTTTTGAATCAATAAATGAATTCATTCATTGTATGTTTTTGGATATCCTATCCAGTCCTGGCACTGTGCTAGGCTAAGAAATTGATATAGAAACAGGCCATTTGGGGGAAAACAACCCAAATGGGTTTACTAAGTTTACTAAGAAGGATGATAAGAGGGTCGGCCGAGCGGCGCATTGGTTAAGAGCTGGTTTTGGGATGCCAGTGGCTCCGGTTCGGATCCCACATATGAGGGCCAGTGACACTGCCCTCTACAGCTAACAACAGCTCCACCTGGAGCTGGACTGTGCGAGCCCCGGCAACGGTGTAGGCTGCAGCCCCTGCTGCAGTGGGCTGCCATAGGCTACAGTGAGTGGCCGGCAACCAGCGTGAGCAGCTGGCAGCCAGCGTGAGCTGCCAATAGCCACGGTGAGCGACCATCCAGAGGCCAGCGACCGATCTGCCTCATCCAGGAAAAGCGCAATGACGATACCAACATGGGCCAGTGAAGCAATGTCCTCCGCAACTAGACTGAAGAACAAAAAGACAGCAACTTGTCTGTTCCCCTTCCCCGATTCCCCAGCGCTGTTCTCCCCCAATTCCCCAATAAAATCTTTTTTTTTAAAAGAAGGATGATAAGATGTGCAAATAAGTAATAATAACATAAAATAGTACAAGGTTAACCTTACCGTAGTGTTAATTCTGGAGTCTATTAACAAAAGGTGTTTGAAAATGGGTCGGTGGAAGAGTGCTTGGATGGCTGGACACCGGGACTCTGGATGATCTCAGAGTAACTGGGAGGCGAGATCAGCAATGGGAGCTTCCTGGAGGAGGTGCCAAAAACCATTCCTGGGGTGTGCTCAGGTCCTGGGTGGTCTCCTCCAGTCACACTGCAGGCTCCATGAGGGCTGGCCTGTGTCTTATTTAGCTCTGCACCCCAATACCTCACATGGGGCCTGACACATAGTAGGAAACAACATATGCTAAATAAATGAATGAATAAATGTTAGGAACCCATAAGGAATTGTAAGAAGTATTTATTGAGAGTTTTGTATGTAACATTTTATATACATCTTGTCAATTAATTATAACAGTCAGCATGCAGCCAGGAGACAGAAACCACATCAGTTACTTGAGAGAATTGAATGCAAAGGATTGTTAACTAGGTAGAAGGTTTTTAACCAGGTAACTGAAAGGGTAAGATGAAAATGATGAGGTAAAACAGAGTTAGCAGGTGCAGAAAGCAATTATGACCTTAGGGATAAGGGACCACATGGGAAAAAGTTAGAATTATTAAAATTTAGAGGTTTACTGGAAAGACCCTGTGAGCTGAAACTCAGACTGCTGGGCTGGTGCTGATGTGTCCGATTGGATGTAATGAAGCTAATTCTGTGTTGAAAACCTGCAAACTGGCTTTAGCTATAGCTATGGGGAGGTCTTGCTGCTGCCAGGGTGAAAAGGCATTGTTGGGGTGATGCTCATAGGTACTCAACAAACTCCTCTTCATTCAGATGTCACTTCCCTGAGAAGACTTCCTGATCTCTTCCTTTAGACAGGAAACGAGTCCTGACTTCCCCCTTCAGCTCTGCAGCCCCGTCTAACACCCCCATTGGCAGGACTTAAGATGGAGCCAGCTAGTGGAACATAAATGTGATTTGCAGAGGCCCAGCCCATCATCACAAAGCAGAGTACAGAAGGGTTTCAGAGCTGGGATACCATGGCATCATAACTGGTATAGGAATCTTCTCATCAGTGCTGTGATGTAGGTACTGCTATTACTCCCATTGTACAGATGAGGAAACTGAGGGTCTAGAGAAGTCAAGGTGACTTGCCTAATAAGTTGGTGTGGCAGTGCCCTGATTTCAAGCCTCATCCATCTGTTCTTAATGGCAATACTATGCCAAGTTTCCTTGCTATTATTGTATTAAGAAGGTGCCAGGGAATAGAACAGATTGGAAGTCCGAGTGTTGTTCAGTTGGTAGCTGGGGATGAGGTGGAGTGGGGGATTCAGGAATTACCTGTAAGAGCAAGGAAGCAAGTGTGGGGCAGTCTGGACAAATGTCTCCCAGTGTGCCGTTTTAATCTCTCACTTTACTATCTTTTAAGAAAGTTGAGGTCTTTATTTTCTGATAAAAAATTAGCCACCCAACAAACTCCTCTCCATCCTTCAAGACCCAGCTCAGATGTCACCTCCTCTGAGAAGCCTTCCTGATCTCTACAGAGACAGTCATGCCCCTACGGTGATCCCATAGAACTTGGTGCAGACACCTGGGTGGAGTTTATGTATCTATATGCCACACTAGATCATGGGCCCCTTGAGGGCAGGCCTGAGTCTGTATAGATTCTGCCTGACACTCAATGTCCAGTGATAATTATAAAGGCTTGTTTCTTCCAGAAGTGTGCTTCCGTGGGAGCACTGGCAATTTCACAGCCATACTTTTTTTTTTTTTTGAGGACAATGTCACCGGCCCTCATATGTGGGATCTGAACCGGGGCCGCTGGCATCCCAAGCCAGCGCCCAACCAATGCGCCACTCGGCTGGCCCACAGCCATATTTTTTTGACTCATTCTCTACCTCCCAGAAGTTCTTAGTCCAATGGTGAAGTCATGTTGGAAATACAGCAAAAAACCAACCTCCCAGTTTTAGCCCTTGGTCTTTCTTCTTTTCCAACTCATTCTTCTCACTTCAGTCAGATACAAACATAACCACCCAAAGCCCCTGCTAAAACCTTCCAAAGGTTTCCCACTGTTCTTAAGATAAAGACTAACTTCTTGACATAGTTCCCTAGGTCTTCTGACACCTGTCCCCTGCCCCTCTGCAGCCCCAAGCCTCAGCACTCTCCAGCCCCTTTCCACCTCCTTCTACTCCATTCTCCATCTACTGAACCTTTTCTATTTTCCAAACTCACCAAGCTCTTTGCATCTTGGTTTTTGCAGGTGGGTTTCCTCGACCCAGGACCCTCTTTTCTTGCTCCCTTTGCCCAAGTCACTCCGGCTTATCTTTTTGGTCTGAGCTGCTGAGTCACGTCCTCCAGGAGATTATTGGCAGGGTAACTTGATGCTCCCAGAGCAGCCTGCTCCTGATCACGCCTCTTATCCACGGAAGTGTAATGGCCTGCGTTTGCTCAGAACGAGACCTCCCTGGCACACGGCAGGTGCTCTGTATGAAAGATTTTAATTAATTAGTTAAAAACAACAACAAACCAGGAGATTTTGGAAATCACAGGATGCCTAACATGTGGTGCCTTAACTCTTTCCCAGTGACAAAGGCCTTGTGAAAAAAGGACCTCTGCAATGGGGGGCAGTGCTCTGCGTCTGGAGTCAGGAGATCAGGGTGGGAGCCTCGATGATTTGGGGGACAGCTTGTTTGTCACTGTGTTCATTTTTATTTGTCTCTGTGATTGGTATTGTAGGGGAGGAAAACACACTTTTCCTTTACTCTCCTAGGCTTTGCAGCTGAGACCCAGGAAATTAAACTGGCAAATTACAGATTAACAAGATTAAAAACAGTGTATGAATGCATACAGCATGCATGGGAAACTCAATGATGAGTAACTCAAAGGGGTGGTTAGAACGTGGGCTTATATAGGCATCTTAACGAAGAACAATAAATTTATAGAGCAGTGATAAGACAAAGAAAATGAGATTTAAGCTTTTAGGGACTGAAATCTGTGGGTAGGTAAATATATGGGGAAACTAATGGAAGGTAAAAGCTATTTTAGTAAGGTAGGTTATGTAGATTTTTCTTGGTGCCATTGCTGGACAGGTAAGAGTCTAGAGTTGTCTCCTGCAATTAGGAGTCTAAGAGTTGTCCTCCTGGGCGCTCCTCTTCCTGGTACAGGAGAGGGAGATACCTTTACAAATGGAAATTTATATTCTGCTTTTAGGCAAATAGGGAGCAAGGGCAGAGAGCTCTTTTTTGGGTGTCTGCTCTTTCTGAATTGTCTTTAGCTCCAAATAATCCTTATTCCAAAGTGGCACGGCTTTGGGTAGCATATTCGGATCCCCTACAGTTTAAAAATGCCTGTCCTTTCCAACACACCAGGTTGTGATGGGAAGGTGCATGTGGGAACTCTGTGCAAACTGTAAAGTGCTGTACACATGTCAAGCATAACCATCTCCATGATTATCATCTCCAGGAGATAATCCACAGCAGCTTTATTCACAACAGCCCCCCAGGGTCAAGCTGAGGCTTCTTACAGAGAAGACACATCAAAGACTCAACTGAGGGTTTTTATAGTTCAACTTTGTACAAGCTTCCTTCTTAAGGGATAAAGAATCTGGAGGAAACTGTGGGGAAGCTAATCTCAACTTCCTGCTCCCCAGCCCCCACCCCCATGCCTGACTTCTTTAAGCGGAAGCTTTGCAGGCTGCTCATGACTTTTTTATTCATGATCCCCTTGCCCACTATTTCTCCTAGACACATCTAATAAAAATGACCCAGTGCAGCCCATCGTCCCAGGCCCTCCCAGAGAAACAAATCAAAGGACGGAGCTCATTAAACATTATCCAGCCACAAGGATGGGACCTTCCAAAGAATTAAAATCCTCCTGGAACTGACTCCTTAATAAGGCAAAACACATCCATGGAATAAACATTAATGCACTTACTACATGGTATTTAACATGTTTTACATTATTTAAACCTTTCATCAACTATCCTCATTTTTATGGACAAGTAAATTGGGGTACAGAAAGGTTTTGGATGGATGGATGGATGGATGGATGGATGGATGGATGGATGGATGAGTGCATGGATGAATGGGTGGATGGGAGCGTGGGTAGGTGGCTGGATGAGTAGATGGATAAGAAGCTTGTTGCCTGAGTCAAGAGAGAGTGCTTGCGTCTCCTCCAGAAAGGTGGAGCTGTCACACATGTTTCATGTTGAAGCTTCTGGTAGGAAAGAGCTGTGCCTATCAGTAAGTAGGTCAGTGCAAGATAAGGCCATGCTTTGGCAAAGCTGTTCCTCACACCTAAGATTATAGAGAGGATCTTTCAGTTTTTTAGTTGTGTCTTTGGAGTCAGAAAAATCTGAGTCTTGGGGCCGAGTGGCTCAGTTGGTTAAGAGGGCGAGCTCAGGGCCGGCCTAGTGGCACGCTGGTTGTGCGCTGGCTTGGGAAGCCAGCGGCCCTGGTTCGGGTCCCACATATGAGGGCCAGTGACACTGCCCTCAGAAAAACAAACAAACACGTCCTCATAATAAGAGGGCGAGCTCTGAGCAACCGTTCGCCAGTTTGAGTCCCACATGGGCCGGTGAGCTGCGTCGAAGCTGAGCTGCCAATAGGCAGCAGGATGGCTCAGCTAGTGAGAGCATGTGTTCCTAACAACAAGGTTTCTGGTTCAACTCCCGCATGAGATGGTGGGCTACACCCACCTGCAACTAAGATTGAACACGGCATCTTGAGCTGAGAGGCTGTGAGCTGCCGATGGGCGACTGGACTTGGAGCTGAGCTAGCTGTGCCCTCCACAACTAAGATTGAAGAACAACAACTTAGCTGTTCCCCTTCCCCAATTCCCCAACATTGTTCCCCGCCCCCAATATCCCAATTTTTTTTTTTTAAAAAAGAAGAATCTGAGTCTTGGTCCAACCGTTTATTTACTATGTGACCACGGACAAAGCACTGAACACCTCTATGCTGTTTCCTCTTTTGTAAAATGGAGAACTACCTAACTTCATAGGTCTATGAGGCTTAAATGATGCCATTCAAATATTTGTGTTAGATATAAATTTGTTTTCTCCTCTCTGTCCCCTAGACAATGCAAAACCCATTGCAGAGTGGAGCTAAGGGTGGTGGGAACTAAGTGGGGGGAGGGTAGGGACAAAGCTGAGAAAGGGTTAAAGACTCAAAAAAGCCAGTAGGCAGGTTTTCTTTTCCTAACTCATCCTTAAAAAAGAATGCAGGAAAAAAAAAAAATTCCTTGATTGCTTCAGAGTGCGTGTGTGTGTGTGTGTGTGTGTGTGTGTGTGTGTGTGTGTACATGCACACACACTTATGTGGATGGGTGTGTGAAAAGGAGTGGGTGTGAGTGCATGCATGTGTTTGTATGTAGAAAATGTAAAAAGGGAGTGTGGATTGTGGAAGGATGTGAGGAGGGGAGTGGGTATAAGGTGTGTAGATGTGGGTAGGTATATGGGGAGGAGAGCTGGTGGGGAGTTGTGATGTGGGGTGTGAGTGTATGTGGTGTGGGGTGTCGGTGTATGGGCCTCCATAAATGCATAAAATCACATATGTCTAAGCGTTACTAATAAGCTCTTCTTCACTAGAAATTTAAAAATAAGTTCATTTTCCATTCATTCACTCATTCATTTTTCATCATCAACACTGACCTACAGTGAAAAAACAAACAATTGAAATCTCTGAAGAACTTACAATCTTTTTGGACAAGGTAAGACACAGATGAGTTTCAATAACGATAATGAACATGTTGGTCACATACCAGGCACTGTTCTGAGCACTTTCTCTGTGTATTATATGATAAATTGCTCCTAACAAGGTTACATGATAAGTCCTATAGTGACTCCCATTTAACAGGTGAGGATACTGAGGCTTGGGGTAAGTGGTCCAAAGTCACATAGCTTGTGAGTGGAGCTGGGATTCCAATGCATGCAGCCTGGCTCCTGAAAAACATGCTCTTAAGTATCACATCAAGTGTATACCATCTGTTCCCAGCTGAACTACAAGGGCCAGGCTTATGTCCCTTAGAAAGGACTGGCTGCCAGGGACCCGTTGCATTAGGTCCACTGCTGTGCCCAGTCTCTTCCCTCATCGCTCTCCTGACATCTCCTGTCCTATTTCTACTTCTCATGTTGTCCCATGACTAGGCAGAGAGGTACAGAGACCAGTGTAAACTTAAGGGCTCGTCTTCCTCCCTGCCCGCCAGCTTCCCCACCAGATCTGGAGTGGGGGTACTGGTCCCATGGTTGTCTTCACCCCAAAGGCCTCCCTCCTGCTGATTCTGGGAGGCGATGCCACCACAGTGGGGTTGCTGGGCCTCGGGCCGGTGGAGAGGTCTGGCTACAGTCCTCGGGGTCATAATAATACCTCCATCCACAGACTTCTCACCAGGGTCCAGAACAAGCTCAGGTGCTTTCGGAACATTATCTCTTTCTGTTTATTCCTCACAACAGTCCCTTGGGGCAAGGATGAGTAGCCCTCATTTACAGGCCTCAGAGATGCCAAGCAGCCAATTTAAATGGTGGTGCTGAGAGGACAGGCTGTCTGACCTCATGCCGGTATGCTGAGGTTTTTCCCTCTCCAAGTAGAGTGAGGAGTTGGTCCTGACTTTTTCCATCGCTAGGTCGGGGAGATGAGCTGGGTGGCACTCCATTCTAAGCCACCTCCACCACTGAGAGTCAGACTGGAAGGCAGGCCAAGTGTGCTAGCCTGAGAGACCAAGGAGAGTCCCTGGAAATAACTCACCCCAGGTAACCAAATGGAGGCCCAAGCAGAGTAAGGCTTCTGCCTCTCCTTAACTTTGCCCCAGCCTGTCATTCCCCCCGCACCCCCGCACCCCATCACACACACACACACACACACACACACACACTCTTGTGCCTGAGTCTTAGGGAAAGTGTCTTGCGTGTTGTACAAATCCGAAGAGCAGATTCATTCAAGCCTCCCCAAGCCATCGGAGGCCGGAGCGTGGAGATTCCCTTCGATAGTAGGTAATGCAAATAGAGAACTCTTCCCCTGTGGTTGTTCCTTAAATCACTTGGGTGTGCTGATGTGATCGGCATAGGCAACACTGGGGTCGAGGGACACAGTGGCAGCTGCGAAAGTACAAGTGCCAGAAGTGGCAGGGCCAGCGGTGTGTATGGCAGGAGCAGAGAGGACAGCACGCAGAGGTCATCTGGCAGCAGACCAGACTGGCTGCTAACCCAGGAGTCACTTATTTGGGACCTCCCAGAGCGAGACAGACATTTTAGTTTGGAGAGCAGTTTAAAGGAGTGTGGGGTTATGTGATGATGGTGAATGCTGGAGTGAGAGTATGTTTACTGTAAGTTGTCATTCATAGCAGTTAAAACTTTTATTTATAAAGTCTTCAAAAAGCTGTGTTCCTGCCTCAAGGCCAGTGGAGGTTTTAGAAGTACAGTACAAATAGTAGCATAGAACAATTCAATAAGTAGCCATAGTTTAAAGAGGAAGGGACATCCCTCAGCCATGTTTTGTCCCATTCCCAGCTGTCCAGTACAACAGGGAAAGTCATCCGAGCCAACAGGCCGGCCAGCAACCTATGACCTATGGCCCAGCACAAAAAGGGAGCCAGGCCAATCAGATTCCCACCTCAAGAATTTGAACCAAGAAATGCTGAGACATGCAGGCAGTTAGCAGCAGGGCTGGAGGCCACAGGAATGCTTTGGAAGGTTCTTTACAATGGAGTCAAAACTTCAAGGGCCATTTGAGGAGAGACCCAGGGTAAGCAGAGAGCTGGTTAGTAGGTGTGCAGGGAGAAGTGGGACTCTGGAAACGGCTGTGAGAAAAGCAGTGACAGAGATGGAAACCAGGTGGCCCATGACACACAGAAGCATCCAGGGCACCTTCGGTCCCTTCTCCAGCCCCAACTCTACCTCACTCCCCTTCTCCTAAGGTAATGAGAATGGGGGGTGGGGCGTCTCTGTTCCTCAAAACCAGATAACCAGAGTGCCAGATAGAACAGGAGGTGATCTCCATGCAGGATGGTGGGGGAATATCTGGATTGCAGGAGACCCAATCTCTAGTCCATGGTGGCTTTGCAGGTTACAACAAGTCCCCTGAAGGAGTGTGTGAGCAAGGCAGGGAGTGTCTGGACATGATGATCTGCTGCTTCCCAACCACATCCGAGACAACAAGACAATGCAAGAGGAATTTCACCTTGCAGACTTTCATGCATCTAAATCGTATGAAGACAAGCAAAGCCGTGACATGGTTACTTACCCAGGCTGAGGAGCTATACCGCCTTGAATCCCAGCTTCTCTTTCTAACTGTGGGAACTTCAGGGACAAAATGTACTCTTCCTAAGTCTCAGTTTCCACTCAGTATTCCCTTCTCTAAAACGGGAATAGAACCTCCTCCCTCAGGTTTCTGGGGATGTCATTTGGGGGATGGCAGGGGTAGGGGGGATGCCTGGAAAGCAAGGTGACTGGTTTTGGGTAAACGCTCTCCGTTAGCTGCTGTCACTAGGTATATAAACTCATTCATGAAGGGCAAGAGGTGGAATTAGAGGTTGAGGCATCTTTTTCCCTGTAGAATTTTCTACCTGCAATGACCAGCATAGGCTGTCCAGTGACAGGAGCACACTCCCCTTCTCTTTGTCACTCTCAGGGACTCTGTTGGGAAAGAGCCTTTCAGAGTCACCCTGGCCACAGACAGCCCTTACTTAGCCAGGCTTATTAATAGGAGCATGTCTGTTTCTGTCTGAAAATAGCCCCAGAAAGTCATTTAAAATGAACTTCCAGGTGGGTGGTCAGATCGCTTTTTATTGTCTTCCTCTCAGGAGAGTTCAAGAACTCTCATATTTTCCTGTTTCATTTATAGCAAAACAGTCATAACAGGAAGATCCATGGCTCTGTGTAATTTCCTGAGTCAAGGACGCCCAAGCTGTCTAAGGGGTCTCACACAGTCTCAAGTGCCACCCCACCCACCACCCACCACCTCTGCTTTATAGTATCTTTGAGAAACAGTCATCTTCCAGGCATAGGGGCCTCCTGGCTCTACCAGGAGGGGCCTGTCTTGGGGAGGCATACTGGACTTGACTGGCAAATATCTTGACCTAGAATAAGGTCCCTACTGCCTGCCTAACTTAGGCTTTTGTCTCTGTTCTGAATACTCTAAGAGTGGTCCTACCTACAATAAGGGCCTTGTAATAAAAAGTCCCTTCCCCAACCTCAGATTCCACCCCACCCCCACTCCCACCCCCACCATTTCTCTTCCTTCTTGCATTTCTTACTGACTCCACTTCTATACACTGTTAAGCCTTTACACCCCCCACCCCCCAGAATCCTCCATCCATTGTAAACATTCCCTCTTTCCCCCAAGAAACTCACAGAAGGCTCTCATTACCTTTGGTCTTAATATAAATTTTCACTTCCTCTGTAAACTTTCAGGAGAAATTCGCTCTCCCTCTCAGATCCATACCCTACATATCTGAAATAGAAATGACTGGATTGTCCTGGCTTTCCATTGTCACATCCACACTCCTGCTTGCTCACACATATCTTTCTTTGAGCCTCATGCTATCCAACAGCTCTCCTTGTTAACAACACTGAAAACTGTGCAATGCTCATTCACTGAATCATTCATGGTCTGGCTCTCGGTCTTCCTCTCCAGCTCAAGTCCTGTGTCACCCTAAGAGATTTCATTACCCAGGTAGACAACTGATTGGAGTGTTACTTCTTCGATCACCTTAACTCAAAGAGACTTCACCTCCACTCTACTTCAGCCACTACTCCCAAACCCCACCCTGGATCTTATCATGGCCCAGAACTGGGTCATCTAGATTCTGATAACTTTCTTTATGGTTACATTCTCCCATCCTTTCAGCCATCCATGCCCTCATACCCATGACTCTTGACACCTCCCAAAGATCCCAGCCCTTTGGTCTTTCCATTTCCTTCAGTTTGTCGGTTCTCTTGGCTGTAGGTCCAGACCCTATAGGTAATCAAGTGAACTATACACACACCATTACTGCTATTTCCCTCAAACTGCTATCCTGCTATGCCTTCTTCTTCCAACAAATTTCAGTTATTTTTTTCCAGCCTCAGTGGAGATCATTCAAGCCCAGTTCTTGAATCTGTGCCCTGCACCTCCCCTGCTGACTCCTCTATTGTAATCTTTCTTCTCTGCTTCAGCTCTCCCACTCCTCTGATATTTTCCTCTTGTCCTCTAAATCTGTCCAGTCCAATCCATCTGACAAGAACTCTTCTAAGCTCCCTTCTATCACCCTCCAATATGACCTTCCCCTTCTATAGTCTATGTGTCACCCCTGCCTCACCTCCTACATCTTCCCCAACCCACTGCATTCTGCCCTCTGTCCTGATTGCTCCATGGAGACTGCTTTCCCTAAAGTTATTGTTGTAGGTACTGTTACTGTGTAATACATTACAAATTATCCCAAAACATATTGGCATAAAATAACCATTTTATTATACGTGTGTATTCTGAGGGCCAGGAAGTCAGATTGGTCATATAGTATAGCTTGTCTCTTTCCCATGATGTCGCTAAGTAGAGATCTATACATGGTCTCTATGTGGTTTGGCTTCCTTACAGCAATAGTGGCCTCAGGGTAATCTGGCTTCATACATGCTATGTTCTAATTTTCCAGGAAACAAGGTAGGAGAGGCGTAGCCTTTTATGACTCAGAAATCATTATTATTTTATAGCCTCAGAAGTCCCATAGACCATTTCCACCATAGTGCACTTGTCAAAGTAGTCACAGGCCCACCCAAATCAAGGGGAGGTAGTATAGACCCCATTTCTCAATAGGACAGTGGTGAGGTCACATTGTAGAAGAGTATGTGTGATGGGAAATATTGTTGTAGTTATTTTTGAAAACTACAATCAGTCACAGTCTTGAATGATTTTCCAATTATTGAATCCAACACATATTTTCCAGTTAATATCTTGATTTCTGCTATATTTGTTATATTTGTTATTATTGATCATTTATGCTTTGTGAAACTGTCTACATCCATCCATCTGTGATACCACACTTTTCCAATTCTAGACAGATCCCTGTCCGTTTCCCACCCTTCATGTGTAACCCTGTCCTTCTCTTAATGAGAATATTCCCTAAGGGTCTATTCTCAGTCCACAGTTTACTCTCACTCTGGCTTCTCTCCTATGACTTTGATTACCACCTATATATTACTAACTTCCAAATCTGTCTCAGCACAGACCTCTCACTAAGCATCAGACTGTATACCCATCAGTCTGATGAATGTATTCAAAGATACCTCAATTTTGGAGTGTCCAAAGTTGGACTCACCATCCTTCTCCTAAACTGTCTCCTCCTGTTATTCTTTTTTTTTTTTTAAAGATTTTTATTGGGGAATTGGAGGAGGGGAATAGCGTTGGGGAACCGGGGAAAGGTAACAGACAAGTTGCTGTCCTTTTTGTTCTTCAGTCTAGTTGCGGAAGACGTTGCTTCACTGGCCCATATTGGTATCATCATTGCGCTCTTCTCGGGCGAAGCAGATCAGTCGCCGGCCTCTGGACGGCCACTCATAGCGGCTCTTGGCAGCTCACACTGGCTGCCAGCCACTCACACTGTCTGCCGGCCACTCACTGTAGCCTATGCCGGCCTGGGAATTCATGGCAGCCCAGCTCCAGGTGGAGCTGTTGTTCACCCTCTTAGCTGTAGAGGGCAGTGTCACTGGCCCTCATATGTGGGATCCATACCAGGGCCACTGGTGTCCCAAACCAGCTCTTAACTAACATGCCACTCGGCCGGCCCTCCTCCTGTTATTCTTTCTCTCTCCTACTGATGCCCAGTTGTCCAAACTTTGACTCTTTCACTTCATCTCTCACATTTAATTATTTACTAAGTCATGCTCATTTTGTTTTTAAATATTTCTAAAAATTTTGTTATCATTTTACAAACAAAAAGATGATGAATCAGAAAAGTTGTTATTTCCCAAGGTTAAACAGCTACACCATCTATTTATGTTTTCATATGTTAATCAAACACTTATTGAGTAAGACATAAACCCTGGTCCCTTTCATGAGAGGGATAGGCAAGTAACCAGTAGTTACTCTTCATTCTGAAGTGTGCAGTGATACCTTTTTCAAGTTAAATTGCATTTCTTTGCTAACTAATAATGTTAAGCACTTTTTCATATGATTGACCTTTTAAACATCTTTTGTATAGTGTTTATTTAAACTTTTGCTCATTTCTCTATTGGATTGTTCTTTTCTTATTGCTTTGCAGGCATTCTTTATATATTGTATTAGTTTCCTAGAGAAGTCATAACAAAGCACCACAAACTGGGTAGCTTAGAAATGTATTGTCTCACAGTTCTGGAGGCTAGAAGTATGAGATGATGATATCATTAGAATTAATTCCTTCTGAGGGCTATGAGAGCAAACCTGTTCCATGCTTCTCTTCTAGCTGCAAGTGGTTTGCTGGCAATCTTTGGTATTTCTTAACTTGTAGATCTCTGCCTTTATCTTCACATGACATTCTCCTTGTGTACATTTCTCTTTATCCAAACTTCCCCTTTTATAAGGACAACTTCCATATTGGATTGGAGCCCACCCTACTCTAGAATGACTTCATCTTAACTAATTACATCTACAATAACCCTATTTCCAAACAAGGTTACCTTCTAAGGTACTAGGTATTAGGACATCAACATATGAAATTTTTGGTGGGGACACAATTCAGCTAATAACATACGTGTTTTAAAAACATCTCCTAGTCTGTGGTTTGCTGTTTCACTCTCTTAACAGTGTTGTGGTAGATTAAAGCCAACCATAAAATCTTTTTCACTCTCCGCATTGAGAGTTGGCGTTTATTACTCTCTCCCCTTGAATCTAGGTTTGCCCTGGGACTGGTGAAGCAATAAAACATGTTAAAAGCAATGCTGTACCAGCTCTGGACCTTGTTTTCCCTCTAACTAACCAGTCATGTGAAACAGCCATCTTGGATGTTCCAGCCCAAATCAGCTTTAGATGACTCAACCTCAACCAGCATGATGTAGAGCGGATCTGCCCATCTGAGCCCAGTCAACCCACAGAGTCATAAAAGGAAATAAAAAGATTGTTGTTTATGTGAATAAGTTCGGATGAACAGAAGTTCTTAATTTTAATCTCTTCCAAATGTATCAATGTTTTTCTTTAGGGTGAGTGCTTTTGGTGTTTGTTTAAGAAATATTTACTTCCTTCTAGGACATGAGTCTTCTCCTATGTTATATTCTAGAAGCTTATTAATTCTCTTTCACATTTTAATCTACATTATCTAATTATTTAAATGATTTTTGTGTACGATATAATATAATAGGGGCATATTCTTTTTGAATTGAATAATAATAACTCTTTTGAAATTAGAATTGTGTATAGTATAAAACACCAAGATAGTAGTAATTTAACATCACAAGTAAATAAAAGAAAACTTAAAACCTTCATAATTATTTTAGCTACCTGCTATCCCATCATTCTCAAACAGGTCTCAAGACCATGGAGATTTAGTTATTTATTCACTCAAACATTTCTTGAGAGCCAGGATTTACATTTTTATATGCCAGTTTCTGAACTAGGTGCTGAAATACATCAAATGAGACATAGGCCTTTCTTCATGTAATCACATGGGAGAAGTGGGCAAAAACACATAATTTAAATTGTGCTGAATGTTATGAAAGAAAACCAGAGATGTTATGAGAGCAGAAACCAGGAACTCGTAACTTAGACTGAGAATTACGAATGTATCAGAGAGATTCCTTGCAGAAGTGATGTTTAAGCTGAAATTCAAGGGATAAGTATTAATTATCTAGACAAAGAACGAGAGGGAGAAAAATTTCAGGCAGAAGAATACATGGTATGTACAGAGAACTCTAGGCAGGGAGGTATCCAGTGTGTTAAGGGAACTAAGAGGAGTCTTGTGTGGCTAGAGGAGAGAGGATAAGGGGAGATAAGAGGAGACTGGAAAGGTAGGAAGAGGCTAGACTTGTAAGCCTTCTTAAAGGAATCCAGGCTTTATTGCAAGAGCAGTGTGATGCCTTTGAGGAGCTTTAAGCAGGAGAGTGATCACTAAGGTAGAACCTGAGAAGTGTCTGACATAGGCTTCAAAATGCCATCGTGGTCCCAATGTTGGAGAAATCTCATTGTCTGGGGCATCAAGATGGCTTTCATGGAGGAGGTACAATTGCACAGCAGAACTAGTAGGGCACAGGAAAGCTCTGTGTGTGTGTGTGTGTGTGTGTGTGTGTGTGTGTGTGTGTGTGCGCGCGTGTTGGGAGGCAGAAAAGAAAGAGTAGAAAGAAGAAAGAGAAGAAAGAGTAGGCAGCAGCCTGAACTCAGTTACAAAGCTAGATAAGCGTGGGACACGTTTGGAGAATGGTGAACTGTCCAGTCTGGCGGGAGGATTATGGGAGATAAACCTGGAAGGATAGGTTGTGGATATGACGGGCCCAGAAGGCACATATGGATACATATATGTACAGCTGATCCTCATAATGTGCTTGAAAATTCACTTACTTGCTAACACTTATTTATAACCCCAAAATCAATACTCACAGTAGTTTTTGTCACTCACAGACATGCGCAGAGCAGTGAAAACATTGAGTTACCTGACATGCACGTTCCCAGCGGAGGTTGAACAAAGTGCCCCTCTGCCTTCTTGTTTCAGCTCTCATGCTGTAACAGGTGTCTTTTTCATGGTCTATTTAGTGGTACTGTTTTGCATTTTCTGGTGCTTTTTATAGGTGATTTTGCAGTTTAAAATAGCCCCAAAACACAATGCTGAAGTATTACCTAGTATTCCTAAGCACAGGAAGGTTGTGAGTGCCTTATGGAGAACATACATGTGTTAGATAACATTTACTTAGGGGTGAATTATAGCGCTGTTGGTCATTAGTGCAATGTTAATGAATCAACAATATACCGGAAAGGTGCCCCAAAAATGTATACACAAGACTTGTATTCACCTTTTGTTCTCAGTGTATATTGAATATAATAATTTTAATACAGTTCTTTCTTCAAATGTGTATACATTTTTTGGCACCCTCTGTATATTAAAAATATAGTGTGTGTGTGTGTGTGTGTGTGTGTGTGTGTGTGTGTGTATAAAATCTTTAAACAAAAACATAAAACAAGGTTATGTATTGATCAGTTGATGAAAAAGTGCCCAGAGGCTTATAGGAACCTAACTCTGAGTTTCCCCTGGGAGCCATGGTTCAATATTAGCTATTTTAGTGTTTGCAACCACTTTATAGAACTACCTTGAATGATGAGAATTGACTGTATTTATGCACACATTTCCTCCCTACCCCACTCTAAGAGCTGGTTGTTAACCATTACCAACACTCCACTGACTGAGGAAGACCCTGCAGGAGTCAGCACACTGTGGGGATGGCAGCTAACCACACTGCTTACAGCTGGGCAGTCCTTTCTTGAAGCAGGACCTGAGTGACACATCTCCAGGTTGGCTGCAATTTTCAGGCCCTCAGCTAGAGAGCAACTAGTCTTTGGAGTAACCAAGACCCAAGTTTGAATCCCACCTCCCCCATTTACCAGTAGTCAATTTTTAGGCAAGTGACACTGTACCTCATTATCCTTAGTAGGAGAATAGCCAGTTCACAGTTTCATTCAGTGAGTCCTGATGAGATCACGTATGTGAAAAGCTTGGCTCCGTGCCTGGCACATATGTGGTAGACAGTGAATACTTGTTGATCCCCCTATACCCCCCATCCCACACTCCAGCAAAGGGTGGGGCAAAGGAGGCACTCCATTCTCTGCCTGTGGCTCCATCCTCTGATTACTTCAGGCGACAGTAGTGTTCTGTCCAGTCATTCTAAATCAGCTTTTCAGGCTCTATCTGAAAGGCTCAGGCTGGTCCTGCAGTGGACATGCCCAAACCTGAGATTCTAGAAGACCTGTTGCCTGCAAAATGTCCTCTATTCCCACGACTGCAAAAATGGTCTACTTTCCAGTCCAATTCTTGCTGCTTTCTAATTATGACAGGAAAAATAAACAATGCTTTAGCTGTTGTCTCTGTATCTGTGGCTTCTGGGTTTTTTGGGGGCGGGGAGGTGGGGGAGCTGGGAGTTGATATGTTTGCTTAGTCCATTCTCCCTGTTTCATGATTCCCTACTCTGGGATTCAGAAGCCTGGCCTGCCCCAATTCCTGCCTTGCCTCCTCTGACTCAGATTTACCCTCAAGACACAGCTTCATCTATGAGTCATCAGGCTGAGCTTTCTAGGACAGCAGTCTGGCACTCACGCTCCATCTTCCCAGGAAAGGTGCTGTGTCTCCACACCCCAGTGCCACTCCATGCCTAACTTGGCTCATAACATCCAGAAAGCAAGTATCAAAGGCTTAATGAGGGCCGCCAGAGTGGCACGTTGGTTAAGAGCTGGCTTGGGACACCAGCTCTGAACAGTAGGGAACCGGTTTTGATCCCACATGAGGGCCAGTGACATTGCCCTCTATAGCTAAGATGGTGAACAACAGCTCCACCTGGAGCTGGGCTGCTGTGAGTCCCCGGGACAGCATAGCTGCAGCCCCTGCTGCAGTGGGCTGCAGTAAGCTACAGCGAATGGCCAGCAGCCAGCGTGAGCGGCCAGCAGCCAGCGTGAGCTGCCAAGAGCTGCTGTGAACGGCTGTCCAGAAGCAGGCGACTGATCTGCCTCACCTGGGAAGAGAGCAATGATAATACCAACATGGGCCAGTAAAGCAACATCCTCTACAACTAGACTGAAAAACAAAAGCACAGCAACTTGTCTGTTCCCCTCCCCCAATTCCCCAATAAAATCTTAAAAAAAAAAAAAAAAGTCTTAATGAGATCAGAGGATGCAGAGGGAAAGGCTCCATCCAAGACTAGGAGTCAGAATAGTTGGCTTTTGGTTCCAGCTCTGATTAGCTTGTGCGACTTTGGACTAGTCATAGAATTCTCCTGAACTGGGGTTCCCTATTCCAGAAAACGGAAATAGTCATCCATGCCAGGTCCATCCCACAGAGGCCCAAATAAAATAGTGTAAAGTACCGCAATCTCCAGGGCGCAAGCCCCTGCTCCCTGCACTGGATCTGTTCATAAACTCGTTTCATTTGGCTTGAACAACATTGACCTAGATAGCAAGTTATTTAGCATTTTTTATGTGAGTTACCAATGAACTGGGAGATTTCACTTAAATATCTGGATTTACAGGTTCTATTAAAATAGTGGGATGATCTGGCCATATTAATATCTTAGCCTGAATGACAAAAATCGACTAGATTTGAGTAGCAGCAGCCCCTTCACTTGGGCAGGAGCCTGGAGCTGCCCTCAAGTTCATCACAGTCCCCACCACTCCCTACTGTGTCCCAATACTGGGGCCAAGCCTCTGTTGCCTTTTATTATTGCTCTGGGGCTACTGATTTGCTCCTGGAGGGGCCCTTGTGGGAGGGAAATCATTGTAATAGCCATGTTTCCATCAAAATGGGAAAATGAAAGTCCCAGAAATATCTTTTACCCCAAATTATCTCCCCCTAGAGGGTATCAATGTCAAAAAAAATGAAACCCCTTTGGTTGATTTACCCCGTGCCAACAGGCCTTTTGAAAGATGTGTATGGTGGGTCAGAGCTAGGATGTGGAATCCCACAGGCTCCACTGCATTCTACTGTGTCTTCATCTGTAAAATGGGGTAATCCCAGCTCTTTCCTCGTAGGTGTATTGGGCAAGTGGCATTTAGTGAGCTGGTCATTCAAGGTCAGTGATTGCAATGCAAATCTTCTGAACTGATAAAATGCCTTGTGGGAGGCGGGAGTGTGAAGTGAATAGATTTAGGATTCTTGAAGCGTAGGGCCAAGGCCAGGATTGGGTAGGGAAAAAGCAAATGGAAAAACACATAATTTAGGAGCGAGAAAAGTTCGTGTACATCCACCCCCGCCCTCACTCTTCCATCTCCTCAATGCAAAAAGTCCCGCTGGCGAAGCATATCACTCCACTGCACTCGGTTTCTGTTACCGAGGCCGGTTCTAGTCCTGGCTGAATTACCCATCGCACAATTATCCATCGTCTCCCCATCACACAAAGTGAGGCTAGAAATGCCTCACTAACTAACATGTGGGCAAATAGGAGCTGAGATGAATGTACGTGAAAGCACTCTGGAATCTGAAAGGCGCTATACACACATTAGGAGTTTTGGGGTCTCTTTTCAAAGAAGTTTTTTTTTTCCAAACTCTGTCCAAGGGCTTTTTGAATTTATCAAAGCTAAGACCCTCCCCTCGGTTCGCAATGCTGCCCCTTCCTACACACCAAAGCTCGCGCTGCGTCAGGAGTCGTTTTTTTTGTTGTTTGTTTTTTTTTTCTCCCTGGCGAAGGCGGGGACTTGGGTGGTGTTGGCAGCCGGCAACGCAGGGCGAAGCTTCGGCTGGCTGCGGCGCTTAGCCAGTCCCGCAGCGGCCGCGGTGGGTGTGCCCCGCAGGGCGTGCGCCCCAAGCCCAGGCGGATCCTGCAGGCGAGAGTGCGCCCGAGGTTGTGCGCGCCCCGGATGCCGACCGTGCGCCAGCCCGGGTGTGCGCGCCCGGGACGGGGGTTGTGCGCCCGGAGGCTGCGTGTGCCCCGAAGCCGGGCTGTGCGCTGGCCACTGGGACTGCCGGCCGTCTCCCGCCTGACTCCCGCGGCTCGCCAAGGTAAGGTGCCCTCGGACTCCAGCCCGCGCACTGCGTTGATGGGGCGTGCCAGCACCCAGCCCTGCGCGACCCGAGTCTTGGCCGGGGCACCCGGCCACGCTCCTCTGTCTGGTTCTCTTCTCGCGCCGTGTCCCCGGCCCCCCTTAAGGCAGAGGCTGCAGCAGCCTGGCCCGACCTGGCGCTTCCGCCTGGGGTCCACGACAACGCAGGGAGGGGGGGCTACCTAAGGGCAGGCGCCGCTCTCCTTCCGCCCCGACCGGCTCCCAGCGCCCCATTGCTGGGTAGAGAGGAGACCAGTGTGTGTGTGGGGGGGGCGGGGGGCGGGGGGAAGAAGGAGGGGTGTCCTTGCCGCTCGAGTTGTGCAGCCCCTGCCCAGCGCTTTCGAGTTGGGCGCTGCATCCTGGGATGCAGCTTGCCGGATTGGGGTGCCCTGCCGCGGGCTCCCAGGGCTACCTGAGATTGAGCTTCTAGTCCCCCTTTTTTGGCAAAATCCAGCCCCCATTTCCTACCCTAGTACCCCTCAACCTCTGGCTGAACTTTCCAGCGGTCCCACTGGGCTATGACTTAGGGTGGAGGCAGCTGGGGCCCCTCCGGGGATCGTCCAGTGCACTGGCGGCCTGTGCACCGCTTGAGATTCCCTCCCTCGCATCTCTCCCTAAGGTCAAACATTTGACCCCAAGTACTTGGTCCTTGCAGAGTGGCAGTTACTTAGCATGGGATTTGGAAAGTGGAGCCCCACAGCCCAGGTCTGAATCTGCGCTTGCCCTGGGGCATCAGCTAGGGCGGCAGGAACCCTCTATTTTAGTTCCCAGGAGCCCTAGGATACTGGCCTGGAGGGAGAGGAGAAGAAGGAGATCGCCCTCCTTTCCAAGAATGACCTCCTGAAACCAGGCAACCGTTCTTTTGTCCAAGTAGGATCAGGGGAGGGTCAGATGCAGCTAGTGACCAGGTTGAGGCCTGGGTAGAATTGAACTAAATACAGTTCCCAAGGACCTGCTAGGGTAAACCAAATGTGGATTCCTTAGTCTTTCAAGACATGACACAAGAGAATACAGAGCTACACTTGGAATAGAAGCAGAGTCCACTCTGTTATTGCCTTTTCAAGTCCAGCCCTCCTGCCCTTCTCCAAAACTCCTTATCTCTGGACCATAATGTGAGTTACGGGGAATATTCAAGGACAATGAAAACAGAGAATGGTTCAGGGTCCACAGCAGACTTTCATTCAGTCAACAAATACCTGCTCTGTGCCACACACTGGCAAGGTGGTGGGATACGAAACGAACAAAACTGGTAGTGTCTGGCCTCATGGAGTTTGCAGTCCAGTGGTCGAGACTGGCAAGAATCAAATCACTCAAATAAATATAGAATTATGAGCAGTCCTGAATTCTTTGAAAGGAAAGGATAAGGTGCTATGAGAATCTGTGATATGTATAGTAGTCGCTTAGTTAGAAGATTGATAGGGGTTCACTGGTTGAAGAAGGTGGAAAGAGCCTTTTAGGCAGAAGGAGCAGTATGGAGAAGGCCCCAAGATAAGTAGCAGAGTCCATTAGAGTGACTGAAAGCCTGCTACAAGTGACAAACAGTGTGCCCCTTCTGCATCTCATTGCCTGGGCCAATCAGTACCTTCCTTTCTCAGCCACAATTATAGGCAGTTAAAGTCTTTCTGGCTAGGAGAATAGGAAGATAAGACTGACAGGTAGGTGCTAGACTCATTCCCCAGGCATATACTCACTACCAGAACCTTGGTCAGACAGTCAATGCACACTCAGGGTGCCAAGAAGCAGCAGTTCTTTCCTGCAGTTGTTCCCTATTATCGTCTGCTCACAACTGACAAAGGCCTCTGCCCAACACTTAGGAAGGTTCATGCTGGGAGTAGTGGCTCATCTTGGATTTGTGAAACTACAATGAACTCACTGCCTGCAGTGTAAAATTCCTTACGTGGCATTTCCTAATCTGGGTTCTGCTTACCTTTCCAGCGTCCTTTCTACCACTTCTCCCTCCTCAATGGGCATTATCTATGTTCTACTCACAATTGCACTCCAGGCAGCCCTGGAACACACATTGCCTTTGTACATGCTGCCCTCTATCTAACACTCTTCCTACCCGTTCATCCAGTGAATACACACTTAGCTTGCAACTTCCACGTTACATTTCAGGCTTCCCAATCCTACTCCCACCCCAGCCAAGGCCTTTCCTGACCAGAGTCAAATGCTCCTTCTCTTTGTTTCCAAAACTTCCTGGATAAGCTTCTGTCACAGTGAACATCAACTGCACTGTGCCTCTTCAAAGCAGGACTCTGCAGTCATACTTGTGTCCCAAGTACCTAGCACAGAGAAGGACACATAGAAGGGGTTCGATAAATGCTTGTCGCATGAAAACAAGTTAGTATTTCTTAACTTTTTTATGGGGTGGGGCAGGGTTAGATATATCTTTAAGATTTTGTTGAAAATTGTGGATACTCTTATCCAAATATATACAACCTAAAAGATCTTGCATGCAATGTCACATGATTCACAGCCCTTCCCTCCCCCATTGACCCCATTTCCTGAACTTTGGACTTTAATTTTACAGGAAACAGAGGCCCAATGAGGTACAATGACTGCTTAAGCATCTGCAGCTGGTTAACAGCATAGACAGCCCCCGCCCCCTGCCTACACACACACACACACACACACACACACACACACACACACACACACACACCACCCAGCTTCTGACTCCCAATCCCAGGCTTTTTCCAGCTCCCTCTGCTTCTCTTAGCCAAGTAACCTCCTTTTGTCCCTGGCACTTTGTGAAGGCCCCTGCTTATGGCTGGAAGATGGATATCTTGGTTTTGCTTCAGTTCAGTAGCAGCCTAAGGTGTGACAGGGAGAAAAATCTTATTATGGGCAGAGTTGACAATTAGGAAGACAGATGGGCCATCTCCCTGGCCATTCCCTGCCCTCTGCCTGTAATGTTATTACATCTGTTTTAGCTGGAGGAGGGTTGCATGTGCTTCACAGTTATCTTCTGATAACTGTGAACCATGTGGCCCAGGTTTAGAAATGCTCTGGATGGGACATTTGCGATTAGGGGCCCAGCTTTTGGTCTTTTCAAAAGCTTCTTCCCCATAGAGCAGGCTGCAGGGAATGAACAGAAAGAATGGGGTTCTTGCATGTTGCCATTGGAGATCTTTCCTTGCCTGCCTTCCTGCTTCCTGCTTTCATCAACAAGACACCTACTTTAGGCTGCTGGGCGAAGAAGTGCCTCCTTATCTGCAGATCAAGATCGTCATTAATTTAGTAATTTACTCATTCTCAAAACTGCATTGAGTCTCTACTCTGTACCAGGTACTGAGCTGATCCCAGTTTATAAGTAAGGGTCATGGAGCGTAAGCCAATGATACATGTTCCTTCCTGCAGGGGAGGGTTGAATTACTTCTGATCCAACCCATACCTTGGGAGGTGTGGTAGGGCTGACAGTTAGGGCTTCTTAATGCTGAGAATGTGCTCACTTTTGAAACTCTGATCTCATGCAAGTTATGTCATTTCTGGGGTGGGGGACTAAATTTTCTTACCTGTAAAATGGGCTTGATAACAATCATTTCTTGCCTATCTCTGGGCAGTCGTGCGGATACAGTTATCATTTTTCAGATGGTAGATCCACTCACTTCTGTGACACAGGAGCAGTACAATATAATAAGAGGGTACACATGTGTCAAGCCCTGGCACATTTAATCCTTACAATAATCCTAGAGATAGTTACAGTCATAATCCCTGATGTATAGAGGTGGAAAATGAGGTTAAGTGACTTGCCCAGGGTTACAGGACTAATAAATGATAAAATTGGGACTCCCTGAGCTTTCTGTCCCTGGAGATCAGACGACTATCCACTCTGTGCTATTCTGTAGTAGAATATGTGGGAAGAGGCCGGTTTGGAGGCCAGGGAGTCCAGGGGTTAGAGCCTAGATCTGCTGCGACCTACCTAACTGTATGATTTACAGCTAGACACTTAACCTCTCTGTGCCTCAGAATGCTAATTTCCTAGACCCAGAGTTCAGACTAAGAGGCTTCTAATAGAATCTTTCTCTGTGAACAGTTTCCAGTTTATGTGGATAATATTTCAAAGTAGGAGTAAAGGAAAGAAGAGGGGCCCTCTGGCTAAAAATAGGCCTGTCGCAGTTTTCAGGATAAAATAAATGCTGCCCCGAGATTTCAAATAGATGGTTAATGTGATATGTAGGCAGTAATAGATTGGCAGTGTCTGAAGAAACTGGCTGACCATTCCTTCTCCAAGGGAAAGAAGTCTGTTTTCAAAAGAACGCCTCACTGTCTCACTGGAGCCCTGGGGCCTGGACCCTACCCCTCAAATAGCTTTTCGGGGACATAGGCATTGTGGGAGAAAACACAAATCCCAATTCCCATCACCTTTTCACTCCCCATCCCCAAAGTAAGTAAAACTTATTGGAGATATATATATATATATATATATATATATATATATATATATATATATATATATATATATATATATATTTTAATGTGGCTGTGGCTTTGTCCCCTTTGTGTGGAAGCTCCCTTTGTGCTGCAGTTTCCTTTGGTATGTCTAATTTGTGGCTCTGACGTCAAGGGAAAAGGGGGCACAGAAATGTGACATTGGGAAGAATGTGCTGCAAGCAAAGATAAAAGAGCAGAATTGGGTGCTGATTTCCCTCCACAGCCTCGTTTCTACCCAGAAGCCAGAGATGCCGACTTGTGGTAAAATCGATGTTGATTTTCATAGCAGGGCACCAGGCAGCAGGGCTGAGTGTTTCCAGGTGCCGGGCTCATGGGCTGTTGTGTACCACTCCCCACTCCTTTCCGCCTTGGAAAATGTCACCATCCTAGGCTTGGGGAAGAGTTTTAAAGACCAGACATGTCAAATTGGGTGGTGGCTGAATATAACCTTGAATGGTCACATTTATTAGGTTCCATACTGAGTGTGTGTGTGTGTGTGGGGGGCATTTTATTAGTAATGTCTGAGTTTTTTTAGGAGATGGTTTTTATGTATCATTTATAGGATTTCAAATAAATAAGTAAATAAATAATAAAGACCATTCCCTGCCCTCCCCCCCGCCCCGCTCTTCAAAAAAAGGAGGAGGGTAAGAAAGAAGGAAAAAGAGCTCACCATTTACTAGCCTTATGAGCCTGAGCAAATGACTCAAGTTTTCTTTATTTATTTATTTATTTATTTTTTTAAGATTTTATTGGGGAATTGGGGGAGGGGAACAGCGTTGGGGAATCGGGGAAGGGGAACAGACAAGTTGCTGTCTTTTTGTTCTTCAGTCTAGTTGCGGAGGATGTTGCTTCACTGTTGGTATCGTCATTGCGCTCTTCCCGGATGAGGCAGATCGGTCGCTGGCCTCTGGATGTCGCTCACCGCGGCTATTGGCAGCTCACGCTGGCTGCCGGCCGCTCACTGTAGCCTATGGCAGCCCTCTGCAGCAGGGGCTCGCACAGCCCAGCTCCAGGTGGAGCTGTTGTTAGCTGTAGAGGGCAGTGTCACTGGCCCTCATGTGGGATCCGAACCGGTGCCGCTGGCATCCCAAAACCAGCGCTCAACCAATGTGCCACTCGGCCGGCCTCTTTTTTTTATTTTTAAGATTTTTATTGGGGAATTGGGGGAGGGGAACAGACAAGTTGCTGTCCTTTTTCGTTCTTCATTCTAGTTGTGGAGAACATTGCTTCACTGGCCCATGTTGGTATCATCATTGCGCTCTTCCTGGGTGAGGCAGATAGGTCGTCGGCTTCTGGATGGCCGTTCACAGTGGCTCTTGGCAGCTCACACCAGCTGCTGGCCACTCACGCTGGCTGCCGGCCACTCACTGTAGCCTATGGCAGCCCACTGCAGCAGGGGCTGCAGCTATGCTGGTCTGGGGATTCACGGCAGCCCAGCTCCAGGTGGAGCTGTTGTTCACCCTCTTAGCTGTAGAGGGCAGTGTCACTGGCCCTCATATGTGGGATCTGAACCGGGGTCCCTGGTGCCCCAAGCCAGCTCTTTTTTTTTTTTTAATTGGGGAAATGGGGGAGGGGAACAGCATTGGGGAATCGGGGAAGGGGAACAGACAAGTTGCTGTCCCTCCGTTCTTCAGTCTAGTTGCGGAGGACATCGCCTCACTGGCCCATGTTGATATAATCATTGCCGAAGCCAGCTCTTAACCAACGCGCCACTCAGCCAGCCCTGACTCAAGTTTTCTGAACTTCAACTTCTTCATCTCTAAAATGCTGTTGATAATGTGGACTTAAGGCTCTTCTGATACAGACAACAGAGACTCCCTAAGCTTTTTCTAATGAAAAGGGTGAGGAGCCATCAAATGCAGTATTGCTACCTAAGCACAGGCCTGGAAGGGGGCCATGCGCCCTTGAAGCAGGGTGGAGAAGGTTCTGAATTCGATGGATGCTATTCCACTGGTGCAGGCGGTCACTTGTCCTTACTTGAGTGCCATCAGCTCAACTCAGCACCTGCCCACCCCTCCCCTCTTCCTCCTACTGTCACACTAATCTCTCCCCTTAGCTGCTTAGTTCAAGTTCCAGAGAGGATCCTGTTTTCTGAGGTTGGTTCTCTGGAAGCTGAGGCTTTCTCTCCAGGCCATGTCTTGGCAGCTCTTTGGTCAGCCTGGCCATAGGATGCTGCTGAGACATGTGTCCTTCCTGGGCCAATCACATGGGAGGGGAGGACAGAGAAGAGTCAGATGTATAGAACTTAACCTTTTGGGGCAGGAAGGGTGGTGGGTGGAGATTCCTTGAAAAGGAGATGAAGGGAAACTGGAACTCAGGAATACCCCCAATACAAATACCGAGTTGTAAAGGACCTAAGAGAGATTCTTAACTTAGGGTTAACAGCTCCAAAGAGCCCATGTGTAGAATTGAGAGGAGTCTGTGAACTTGGGTGAAGAAAACAAATAACATCTTTAGTTAACATTTTCTTCAATTATTAATGTAGGCAACAAACCACAGTGTCTTTGCAATATATGTAACATTGTCACCACTAGAAATCACAGATATTTTCAGGTCACATTTCAGCTGCTGCAGACATCTCGAACTATGATTTACGCTCACTGCAGCTTTGAAATTACAGCAGCTCTTATACCCACTGCTAGAGCTTGTTATTTAATGTGTTAATAAAGAACATATATTACTGTATTACACACTCACTTTTTAAATTTTAATAATCATATTTCAATGTAGTTGGTTTTCTTTGTAGTCAAGCTATGCATTTTATTTTATATTTTTTTAAATGTTCTGAGAAAGGTCCATAGACTTTATCAGTCTGCCAAAGTGGTGCATGGCACAAAAAAGGTTAAGACCCCCTGACAGGAAGTCAGTAAGCTTTAGTTCCCAATTTCCTACCCTCTCTTGTCCTAATCTTTGATATACCCATCTATCTCTGTCTAATTAGTACAAGACATTCTTGAGCTGTTGTAAATTCTATTTAATAGGTTGGCAAATTTGTAAGAGCACATGATTTGTGGTTTGGATAGAAGGTTTTGATGTATACCCAGAGGTTAATTTACAAATTACAGGCACACATGGGCAACTGATTAGGTAATTTCTATCAGCCCACAAACCCACCAGGTCTTATGTTGATTGCTTGGCTGATCCTGTGCAAACCAACCCATTGAAATAAGCACTGAGTGGACTGTTATGTTCCTGAGAGGTCAAGAAGTTGTGTAGGGTAATGGATGAATCACTTGATCAAATGCAAGCTAGAATCCTAGGAAGGAAGAGAAGCACTGGGAGAAGTAACTTTGAAGTGGATTCTGAAATGGAGGGAATGCAAGAGAGGCAGACAGAAGGAGGGAGGGAGTCTGTGAGGATGTGGGAGACTGGCCAGATGCTGAGGAAACCAGGAGAGAGGAGAGCCCACTGGAGCTACATTAGATGAGTGGTTGTTTTTTTGCTACCTTTTATTGAATGCTTAGCATGTGGTAGACACTGTGCCAAGCCCTTTAAATATAGTAGTTATTTAATTTTTACCAACAACCCAATAAGGTATGTCTGCTCTTCCAATTGTACTGGTGAGGAAAGTGAGGCTTTAAGAAGTTAAATGTTTGCTGTAGGTCACAGAGGTATTAAGTTGTGGAGCCAGGAGCTCAGCCCAGATCTGGCTGATTACACAACATGATGCCCTTAAAAACCACTGCAGGCAACCACTTAAAAACCACTGCGTCTGTTTGAAAAAACTATGGCTGCCATTTTGCTTCGGTGAGAAAGTGCTTACTATCCATCCCTGTCTTCTCCAGCCTTCTCTCCAGCCTTTTGCCTGTTCTCGTGTCCCCTCTTTTCCCTTCCCCATCCTAATCCGCTCAAAGGCACATGTGCTGTTGGTATGAGAATAGGATAAACATTAAGAGCAAAAGCTGTGGGGTCAGGCAGAACAGGGTTCTAATTCTGTTCTAATTCTGGCTTTGCCACCTGGCTGTCACCCTGCCAAGCCTCAGTTTTCATATCAGTGAAAGGGAAATAATGGTACCCCTTTTTCCTAAATTTACATATTTTCTCTCTAGCGCTTCAGCACCATTTTGGATAGTCTTTCCATTTGAGTGCCTCCACTCTTCTTTTACACTGGGTAATTGATTGTCTCCATTTTCATGTGTGGGCTCCTCTAGGACACTTCAAACCTGGCCTTTGAGAAGCAGGCATCACTCCTCCTAGCAGTTGGCTCTGGTCTCTGAGGAGAATTCATGAGTTATTGTGCAGCTGTCCCCTCTGGGTAAAAAGCACCCTCTGCACATCACAGTGCTCAGTGCCGAATCTGGTGTGGGGTCCTTCTCATAGAACCTTGATAACAGCAAGTGAACTATGTCCTTCAATCCCCTTTTCAGGGCATCTGTTGTGGGTCCCATCACCTAGAGCATGTCTCTAGGAAACCTCGCCGGTTACCTAAACCACCCCTCTAGTCTTACAGATCAGGACATTGAGGACCAGCGAGAGTAGGTAGCAGACCCTGGGTGGCACAGGGAGTGAGTAACTGAGCTGTAATAAGAACCAAGGCATCTTGACCCGGCACACTGCCCAGCCCTGACACTAATGCCACAAGTTTCTCTTCCACACTGTTAAGCAGGCTGTTTGGTGGCATGGGGACACTCATGGAGCTCCTGAAATCATAATCTTCTGCAGTTGCTACTTGCCGCACATTTGTGCCTGCCTTGGAGCTCGCCTTCCCTGACCTAATCTTCTCTCTCATTCTACCCCCATGCCCTTGGCTTTGCCAGCTGCTGAATGGAGCCCTGTGTTAACCAGATCCGGGGGTGGCCACCTTCGGGTGATGCCTGGTGGTGCCAGAAGGCTCTTGCCCTGAGAACTCTGCCCACTGGCAAAGCTGAGGCCTTAAATTCTTTGCATTAGAGTCATTCCTTTGGATTTGTCTTCTCCAGAAAGCTATTGTTAAAACGCAACTATGTTACCCTGAAAGGGAAGCTGTGAACCTACTGCTGTGGCCCTACCGAAGAGTGGACCGCCCGGGACTTGGGTTAAGTCACTCCACCTCTCTGTCCCTCAGTTTCTTATCTGCAAAATGGGGATAATAAGTTTGCATTTTAGGTTTCCTCAAGGATGAAATAAGGAAATGCACATAAAGCACTTTACATAATAAGTAGTCAGTAATTAGCTTTATTTTGTCTCTAAGGCAGTAGGATTATTATTTTTTTTTAAACTTTATTGGGGAACAGTGTGTTTTTCCAGGACCCATCAGCTCCAAGTCAAGTTGTTTTCAATCTAGTTGTGGAGGGTACAGCTCACTGGCCCATGTGGGAATCGAACTGGCAACCTTAGTATTATGAGCTCGCACTCTAACCACCTGAGCCAACCAGCCCCCCCTAGGCAGTAGGATTATGATTATTTGGTCAGTTCTCTAGCTGAGGTCCTGGTTTTTATTAGTTTTTTGTTTTTTAAGTATTTTGTTTATTTAAGTAATGTGGTCTCCTGTTTTAAGATTTTTTTTTCCCTTTCTAATTATAAAATGGTTTTGGATTTCATTTCCTTGCCTTTAAATTAGGGTGAAAGATCCTATCTTACTGATTCTTTAAGGATTTATGAGCTAAAGCACTAGCAGCTACCTGGCCTGCCCAAGGCTGTCATTGAGAGCTTGGTATTCTGAGTTACCGTAGAGGTGAGGATTGAAAGCCCCTGGGATTTTGGGTGGAGGTTCTGAGTGGTTCACTTGGGAAGAGATAGAGGAAAAGGAATGGGGAGAAAGTGGAAGTGAGGGGAAGCTGCCCCTCTGCTCCAGTTGCTTGGATGTGGAGTCTGTGTGGGCGGGGGCCTGGGAATTCTGTGTGGCTCTAGGAGAGGGTGGACCCTGTGACATTTTCCCAGATCTTCTACCTTCTGGGACAGTTCTCTGAGGTTCTGAATTCCCTGGAGAAATGGTATCCTTGGCCTCCCTCCCTGGCTTGATCTCGGTGGAGTGGTTAGGAGGCAAGAATTTTCCTTACCCCTGATCTCACAGTGGGTGTTGTAAACTTCTCCTTTGAGAGGCAAGTTGGGCTTTTGAGAACATCAACCAGGCTAGATTCTCTGCAGTTTCTCCCAAGATCCAGATGGTTCTCTTCAGCTTGGGTCAGGGAGAGGGTCCAGGAACAGGATCTGCCTGGCACAGCCGCCTGGCCTGTGAATGAGGAAGGGGTGGGGGCATGGGGCCATGTCACAGGAGTTTTCTAGCAACCAGCAGAGCAGACTGCCTGACTTCCAGGGTTCTCTGAAAGAGGGTACCCTTCTTCCCCTTGTCTGCCCTGGGCAAGGAGAATTGTCAGCATAGCACATGGCCTGCTATGAGCTTCTCTAGTTCGCTTTCCTGCCAGCTTTCTGGGGAAAGCTCATCCCCTCCATCATCCATCAGAACTGAAGTTATCCTTTCAAAGAACAGCCTAACTAATGCAGAAAATCACTTTCCCCAGGGCCAGAAACCAGGAGCAAAGAGCGGAGGTGAATACTGGTTCCTGGGGCCCCGAAGCCAAACAGCAACAACCAGCCCCCTGCCTTCCCCACCCTGGGAGAGGAGGTATAGATAGAGCCTTCAAATTATCTTCATTGGGGCTGGAGCACAAAGGAACCAGTTCCAGCCAGAAGTGAGGCTGGGAGCCATGGGGTTAATTATATGTCACATTTGTTGATTGCCTGTGGGCTGTTACCATCTTTTCTTCTAGCCCTTCCCTTTCTGTCCCCATCCCTCCATCATTCCCTTGCTCCCTTCCTTCCTGTCATCCAGTAAAAACAGACTGATCACTCATTCTGGGCCAGGTACTGTGCCAGGCAAGACCCTTACAGTCTAACAGAGGAGACAAATAATCAGCTAATTGCAAGAGAGTTTGATGAGTGCTCTGACAGACATTCTTGCTGCTGGGGTACACAGAGCCAGAGGGATAGGGTCCAATCCTGACTGGTGTGTGGAGAAGGGGACGATGCTGATAGGTAAAGGTCTGAGTAGGAGTTACCAGATGGAGACAGCAGGAAGAGGATTCTGGATATCAAGAACAGGGGGAAGCCTAGAAGACATGCAAAGCTACAGTATATCCAGAAAGCTCAAGATGATCACTTATTCACTGAGTTGGTTTTCTCCCCTGGAAAATGAAGATAATCGTACCAAAGTCATAGCCGGCACGCACAAGAAACCCTTCCCTCCTCTTTTCCAATTTATGATCTATCAGAAAGACTTAAATCTGTGGAAATAAAATGGTGATGAGAAGCAGTATGTGAAAAGCGCTAGAATCAATGGAAATACAATAGTGGGGACATAGCTTTTTAAAGAAAGCATTGGAGTATGGGTGGTATTAATTAAGATTAATATTTAGATTAGGAAGAGTTGGTGTAATTTAAGCAGATCCTTGAAGGATGGGAAAGACTCTGGGAGAAAAGACAGAAAAGGGCATCTTACAGGTTGGTAAGATGTGAGAAAGGCATGAAAATCTTTAGGCACAGGGGAGGTGTGGGTTGCATTTGTGAGAGGTAGAGGTAATGGGGATGAGGCTAGAAAGGTGGGCAAGACCACTTTAATGCCTAACTGGTGGGCACGTGGGTGGCATTAGGGTTGCATGTAGGTTTTGTTTGACCTGCCCAGTGCTAAAAAAAAAAAAAAGAATTAAGTCAACAAATACTTAAAAATCAGATTTTACAGAAATCCACATTCCTGGCTTCTTCTGGAAAAAAATCTGACCTGGCAACACTAGGCTAGAATTAATCCCCATATGGCAACACCTAGTGGGAAGGTGATCACTGCAGCCCGCAGTTGCAGGTTGTATTTCCCACTGGCCAATTAGCTTGCTTGATTCACATCACTCTGAAGTTACACATAGTGTTCAGAAAGCGCCTCATAAAATGCAAATACCTTACAGGGGAGGAGAAAGAAAATTCTAAACCATTAGCATTGTAATTCCTTTATCAGATTAGGGAATGAATTTTCCTACTCCTTGGAAAATCTGAATTGTAGAGAAGCAGCTAGGTGGTGGAAATAGGGTGCTAGATGCATGATGGCTTGGGAAGGAAACTCTACGAAAATTAAATGTGGGAGCTGACACCTGGAAAGATGGAGAAGCTGGGGCCCCGCAGTGAATCATTTTGCCCACTCCTCTGAGACGCTGCCTTCCGGTATCTCTGCTGGGGAAGGATGCCAAAACATGTGTCCTTGTCAGATATTTATTGCATTGTAAGATGTTTACTACCTTATGTTATTAACCTTGTAAGCTTAAAAAATTAGACCCTATGGGACAAAGTAAAATTTGTGGGGTTTTTTTTAAATTGGTAAGGAAACAAATGGAAAAGAGACATTTTTTTTCCATTTTTTTCGAATAATTTTTAAGCGTGTATATGTGTTAGTGGGTAGTCTTTATTTACAATTTGAAAGGCTTAATAAACCCCATTGGGAAATTGTTAAAAATTGTTTTAAAAATTATACCAGTTAATAGCAAACATGTAAAATAATATAGAAACAGGGTCGGCCAAGTGGCGCATTGGTTAAGAGCTGGTTTTGGGATGCCAGCGGCCCCAGTTCAGATCCCACATATGAGGCCCAGTGACACTGCCCTCTACAGCTAACAACAGCTCCACCTGGAGCTGGGCTGTGTGAGCCCCGGCGACGGTGTAGGCTGCAGCCCCTGCTACAGTGGGCTGCCATAGGCTACAGTGAGTGACCGACAGCCAGCGTGAGCTGCCAATAGCCGCGGTGAGCGACATCCAGAGGCCGGCGACTGATCTGCCTCATCTGGGAAAAACGCAATGACGATACCAACATGGGCCAGTGAAGCAACATCCTCCGCAACTAGACTGAAGAACAAAAAGACAGCAACTTGCCTGTTCCCCTTCCCTGATTCCCCAACGCTGTTCCCCAACCCCAATTCCCCAATAAAATCTTTAAATAAAATAAAATAATAAAGAAACAAATGAAGGAGAATACACCAAACTGTCAAGAATTGGTGGTTGGGGCATGTAGGACAGTTTGGAGTGTATTGTTCTAGACTTGGTGCTATACCTATATGAGATATAACCATATGCTTAGATAGAGGTAGATATCAATAGATAGATAGATAGATAGATAGATAGATAGAAATTTTTAAAATAAAAATGAGATTTTACATATCCCTGTTATGTTTTTCTCCTGATGCTCTATTTTGAACATATTACAGGTCATTACGTCACCTCTGAGCCTATGTAAAGACTCTGCAATGGAAAACACTGCTGGATAGAAAGATCTAGTTTTGAATCTCCATTGAGCCCTTCTGAGCCTCAGGTCTCTTCTCTGTAAAATGGGGACAATCATTCCTTCCTTCAAAGGTTAGAATGAGGTTTAAATAAAATGCAAATGTGCTCAGCACAGCCTGTTGGGTATTGGATGATCAGAGCCTACTGTACCATTGGGGAAAAGCAAACTCTGCTTCCACCTTCCATTCTTTGGATTCCTCATTCTCCACCCTTCACCATGGGAGAAATGGAGTGGGGGTGGGGGGAGTGAATCTGGGATGAATTATAACTTTTCACAATGGAATTTAAAATCCTCTTTTCAGTGCTGAGTAACATTACAAATCTAAGCAGTTCATTAATAGATGCATTCAGTTTTGTTTAGGACATTTTCTCTGGACTCACTTTTATTTACTCAGCTGCAGGAAAATTACTGAAGCCAGGTATGTGGATTAGAAGGTATGCCTGATGGGAAGGCTGTGACCTGTGCGTGCCCTTTGGGGGGTGGGGCACCGTCTTGCCAGTGGGGAAAGTCAGCCCCTCTTAGTAGAAGGAGGATTCATACCTTGTCTTTGCAAATGGCATCCCCTTCCTGCTACCTGTTTTTCCTTGTTCACTTCTCTCCTTCCCCTTCTGGCTCTAGCTTACAATATTTCTTTCATTTGTGTAATACATCTTTAAGAAAGACCTCTACTCCTGTTATCTCATTGAGCCCTCTGACAAGACAATAGATTTAAGTAAATATTATGTGACAAATGAAGCAGCTGAGACCCAGAGAAGTTGTGATATGACTCCATCTCATACAACAAAAACTGGACAAATCTGGATTTCCTGGCTTGCAAGCCATGCTAGTCATGCTGTCTGATATTGCCTCCTTTTCTAACACGAGTGCTGCGTGAGGGGGCCTTAGTACTGGCCAGCTGGGAATTATTTTTTGGAATGCATGAGGTTGTTGGGTTTTGTGTGCTAGGAGAGTCTAGTGGGAGCAGATAAAGAGGACAGGTTTGGAGGTCACCTCAAGGTCAGTAGAGGGCCAGACGAAAGTTAGGGAGGTTGAGAATGGCCTGGTGCAGAGTTAGGACAGCCTTTGTCATCATTGGCAAATTTGTGTACTTTCCAAGCATTTGGACTCATTTTGGATGTTTGGCCCTTTTCTTGCCCCAATCAGCAGCTCACCAGGACCCCACAGAGGACCCCTTTCCTAATTCAGGTCACATCTCCCTGGTCCTCTAGTCCCACAAATCAAAACTTATCGGTTCTGTTTCCTATTCTCTCAGAGAATATCTGAGAGCTATTTAGATAAATGCATTTGCCTACATGGGCATATTGGCCTAATACATTTACTTCACCCATATTTAATATCATAGCTGCCTTACAGACCAGCTCTTGCTGACGGAAATATAATGCGAGTCACATTTTAAATGTTCTAGTAGCACAGTAAATAAAAAGAAAACAGGTGAAATTAATTTTAATGATATATTTTTATCTAACCCAATAGATCCAAAATATTGTCATCTCAACATGTAATCAATACCAAAATAATTAAAGAGATATTTTATATTTGTTTTTTCATACCAAGTCTCCGAAATGCAGTGTGCATTTTACACTTACAGCGCATTTTAATTCAGTCTAGCCATATTTTAAGTGCTCAATAGCCATGTATAGTTTGTGGCTATGGTTTTGGCCAGTGTAGTTACAAGGCTTCACTGTGAAAGGTAGAAAACTAATTTTGGAATGGATAGGGAGTGTTCTGGGGCACCTTTGTCATCAGGTGTCTGAGTGGGATGACTGGTCAGCAGACTTCAGTTATAGCATGTCATAGCTACTTGCCCTGTCCTCCCTGTGCTGGTTGGGATAGATGGCATGATGTCGAAAATATTCTCCTCACCCATTATGCCAACACTCATACCATTTGTGTCTTCTCTGGTACCCTTCAGTCTCCCCTCTTAGTAACTTTTACTTTTGTAAACCCCAACCCTAGATTAAATGTTACTGTCCCATTTCTCTGATCCTGCCTTGGGACTGCTAGATTCATTTGAAATCCATGCCCTGGGATCTCAGCTGCTACTTGGCATCTCTCATGTCTGTCTCAGTTGTCTTTCATCCCAGCCTCCTCCCTGACTATTGCAAACTTCACCTGCTCTCCTAGACTTCCCAAATCCACTCACACACCCTTCACTCTCTGCACTTGGCCTGTTCTTACCTTACTAAGAAGGTGGAGGCTGTGTGTCTTGAACTCTCTCATCCCCACTTCACCAGTTCTCTCCATCTTTGTTCTCCCCTCCCTTGCCAGAGTCAGGCCTTAAAAACCTTCCCTTCCTACCTCCAGAAATGCTCTCCTTTATTTTTTTTTATTTTTTTTGAGGGCAGTGTCACTGGCCCTCATATGTGGCATTGAACTGGGACCGCTGGCTTCCCAAGCCAGCACTTAACCACCGCGCCACTCGGCCAGCCCCAGAAATGCTCTCCTTTAAACTGGCTGTGGAATCTGGAGCGAGAGCTTCTGTACTCAAATCTCCATCTACCGCTAATGTGGGTAAGGTATTTAATCTCTCTGTGCCGAGTTTCTTCATTGCAAAATAATGACTCATCAGATCACATGGTTCCAATGGTTGTGGTGAAGATTAAATTCAATTTTGTTTCATGTTTCATCACCGTGCCTGGAGTAAATGTTAGTTCTCATACCACCTTCTCTTTCTTGCATCTCAGTCCACTTCTCTCTCCTGACTTCTTCCCCTTGGCATGCAAACAGGCTCACCTTTCCCACTCCCTTCAGTTACTGCCCATTTATCTCCTGAATTCCTCTGAAGTAGCAAAGAGTAGCCCCACCTGCTTGCTTCTCCCATCTTGTCAAGCCTTGGCAACATCCCCAGGCTCTACTGAGGCTGAGCTTGGCCTCACCCATTTTCTCAAGACTTAACCTCTTCAAGTTTCTGGACTGCAAACCACTCGGGCTCTTCTTCCGCATCTGCTCCCCACATGTGGCTTTCTTCAGGAGTTTTCCTCATACTACTACTCGCTGCTGCAGCCATCACACTGATAGGATGACTTAAGAATCTACACCCTTAATCTTTGGGTTTCTCCTTTGTCCCAGGCCTGCCTTTTCAGCTCTCTGCTGGGCCACTCTCTGGATGACGCAGGAAAGAGACTATCTGTCCTCCTACTCTCAAAACTGTTCCCTCCTGATTTTCCTAAGTCAGTTGGTGTTCCCACTGCTCTCTAGTTACCTGGGTTTGAAACCCTGGAGTTTTTGACACCTCCCTTTCCTTCCTGATTCAGTGCCTGAACTAAAATAAGTATTCAGGAACCAAAGGGTAGTTAATGAATGAATCTCATTGGTTGCCAAGTCCTGCTGTTCTTTCTTTCTTCCTTTCTTTTTTTCTTTTTTTTTTTTTTAAGATTTTATTGGGGAATTGGGGTGGGGGGAACGTTGTTGGGGAATTAGGGAAGGGGAACAGTCAAGTTGTTGTCCTTCAATCTTAGTTGTAGAGGGCGCAGCTATCTTAGCCCCAAGTCCAGTCATACAGATCAGCTCAAGGTGCTGTGTTCAATTAGTTGTGGGTGGGTGTAGCCACCATCCCATGCGGGAGTCCAACCAGCAGCCTTGTTGTTAAGACCGTGCACTCTATCCACTAAGCCATCCAGGTGGTAGCTCAGCTCAAGGTGCCGAGTTCCGTCTTTAGTTGCAGGCGGGCATAGCCCACTATTCAAATGGGCACCCTTGTTGTTACGAGCATGTGCTCTCACCAGCTGAGCCATCCTGCCACCTGTTGGCAGCTCAGAGGCAGCTCAGCTAGGGTGCAGTTCACTGGCCCATGTGGGAATCCAACTGCCGATCCCGTTGCTCAGAACTTGAACTCTTGAGTAAGCTCTTAACCAATTGAGCCAATCAGTGGGTCCCTGTGTTCTTTCTTACTTTCTCTGTAGCTCACCGCCTTTTAATTTCCACTGAAAACCCTGTGATAAGCACTTGATAAACTTCATTCCATTTAATCTGTACAACCTTGCAAAGAGGAAATTGTTTTTTGTTGTTTTTTTTCTGATTAACATGTGTGGACACTGGGGCTTGGAGAGTTTAGGGAACTTGGTAAACACCTAAACTGGTAATTGACAGAGCTGGGATTCAAACTTGGACCCATTTTACACCAAAGCCCATACTTTTCATCTTTATGTTCTCCTGCCTCAGCAGTTCCAGAAGCAGGCTAAGCTCTTCTCAGAACTGAATAAGGATTGGAAGCTGAATATCATGTATGTACTTGAACACTGTCTTCTATGCCTATATTGTTTGTGTGCAGTGTTCTGTTTACCCTGCTGTTATCTGGGCTAGTCGCTGGCTACCTTGACCCTCGATGTCAGCACTTGAAAGTCTTGACTAAGCCCAGGTCCCTACTGTGAAATTCCAGAGTCTAGAGGTAGGAATGTTGGACACATCTTCAGATGGGGCATATGTTTCCCTTTCTCTGAGTCTTAGCATCCCCATCAATAAAATGAGAGTCAGATCAGTTAATTGCAAGAGCCTGTATCGCTCTTATGCTCTGTGAATGTGTTTCATGGTTCTGCTTACTTGGGGCCTACTGTATGCTCAGCACATGATACGTGCAGCTGGGCAATGCAAAGAAAGCACAAGAGGCATTGACCCGGCCATCGAGGAGCTGACAAAATTATTCCGGAAGACAAAGCCAACATTCAGGAAACTGCCAACAGTATACGACATTATGTAATTATGCCTGCAATCTCAGATTATATACATTTGTGATGGTTCAATAAAGAAGAAGAAAAGCAGCTATTCTCTTAAAAGAAAAAAAAAAAGACATAAAAGGAGAAGTTAGTGAAAGCATTAAGTCTGGCCAGACTTCTCATTAGTCTCCCTGCCCTCTCTTCCCTCTTGAAATCATTTCTTCATTCCTTAAATTTTTATGGTCTACTAATGGGCCAGGCTCTGGGGATGCAGCCTCCTCATTGCAGCCCGAGTAGTATCCAAAACTCAGCCTTCATCTTGTTTCTCCTCTGCTGAAGAACCTTTGTGGGTTTCCTACTCTCTGCAGAACAAAAGGAGCTGACCTCCAGCCCCTGCCTTCATCCTTCTGAGCCCCTGCCCTGCACTCTGAGCCTGGTTAACAGGTCATTCCTCAAGCCCATGGTACATGTTTCCATCTGGGAGCTAGAGGGCTGCTTTCCCAGTCTCTCTAATGAAGTTTTATTCATCCTTCAAAACCCAGCTCAAACACCATGATTGTGATGCTTTCGTGGTCTCATAATGCCTTCGCTCACCTCCATGACACCGTATGAGTATGTCCTAGTTTAGGTCTCTGCCTTCTGTTTTGGACCGTGAGTTCCTTAAAGGGTCTTTATTTCCATCTTATTCATCCATGAATCTACAGACACTAGCCCTGTGCCTGAACAATAATTTCTTTTTAAAGTAGATGACCTCCATAATTTTAATTTTCACAGCCAAAGATAACCATTGTTCACAATTTGATATATATTAAATATATAACAACATTAAAGAATATATTTTGGGACGGCCGAGTGGCGCATTGGTTAAGCGCTGGTTTTGGGATGCCAGCGGCCCCGGTTCGGATCCCACATGAGGGCCAGTGACACTGCCCTCTACAGCTAACAACAGCTCCACCTGGAGCTGGGCTGTGCAAGCCCCGGTGATGGTGGGCTGCCATAGGCTACAGTGAGAGCAGCCGGCAGCCAAGCATGAGCTGCCAATAGCCGCGGTGAGCGACATCCAGAGGCCAGCGACCGATCTGCCTCATCCGGGAAGAGCGCAACGACGATACCAACAGTGAAGCAACATCCTCCGCAACTAAAACTGAAGAACAAAAAGACAGCAACTTGTCTGTTCCCCTTCCCCGATTTCCCAACGCTGTTCCCCTCCGCCAATTCCCCAATAAAATCTTAAAAAAAAAAAAAAAAAAAGAATATATTTTGACCAGCCTGAGCTGAGCTGCCGCTGAGCTGCCAACAGATAGTAGGATGGATGGCTCCGCTAAAAAAATAAAAAAAATAAAAATGTGATAAAGAATATATCTTGAATATCTTTTCATATCAATGCACATGAACCTGTATCATTTTTTCTAACAGCTGAATATTCTGTTATGCATAATTAATATCCTATTCATTATTTTAAAAACATTTTTATAAGTTTTGTTGTATTGAATATTGTTGCATATATATTTATGGGTGCACACGTCTTTAAGTACATTTGTGTGGTCAGCTATTAGAAGTGAAATCATGGGGGGGTGGCACATTTAAGATTTTAATATATTTTACCAAATTTTTTTTCTAAAAGAAAAAGCAAAAATGTATACTTTTTCTGATAGCACATGAACATTTCCCCATACGCTTAGACATTTTACAACAAAAACTCCATTATTGTTTTAATTTATATTTTAAGTCCTTTGCCCATTTTTCCATTTTGTTTTACCTTATTTTTATTGTTTTGTATTAACTCGTTTTTATTTTTATTATTATTAGTTTCAGGTGTACAAAATAATGCAATGGTTATCCTTTTCATCCCTCACAAAGTGACAACATCCCTCCCCTCATCCACCGCCCCCCCAATATCATACATATCTATTACAGTTCTGTTGACTTCACTCTGCGCACTGTACTCCACATCCCTTGAATATATATATATATATATATATATATATATATAAAAAATTATAGTTGACATATAATTTTATTCAACGGCAGCTTCAGATGTACAGTGCAGTGGTCAGGCCTCTACACCGTCCATGAAGTGGTCTCCCCAGCAAGACATGAGTTCATGTGGCCCCCTAAAAAATATTTATAACGTTATTGATTATATTCTCCAAACTGTCTTTCCAATCCCTGTGGCAATATTGAAGTTATCAATTTATGTTGCCTCGTCCCTTCCCTCTTCTCCCTCATGCCTACCCCTGTCCCATCTAGCAATCATCAGTTTTTCCTCTGTGTCTGTGAGACTATTTCTGTTTACATTGTTCGTTTATTCAGTTTTTTGGATTCCACATATAAGTGAGATCATATGGTATTTGTCTTTCTCCAACTGACTTATTTCACTTAACATAATAGTCTCTAATTCCATCCATATCATTGCAAATGGTACTATTTCATTCTTCTTTATAGCTGAGTAATATTCCATTGTGTAAATGTACCACAGTTTCTTAATCCTGTCGTCTACCGATGGGCATTTCAATTGTTTCCAAGTCTTGGCTATTGTAAATAGCACTGCAATGAACATAGGGGTGCATATATTTTTTCGATTTAGTGTCTTGGGTTTCTCTGAATAAATACCTAGGGGTGGAATTGCTGGGTCATAAGGTAGTGCCATTTCCAGTTTTTTAAGATACCTCCATACTGATTTCCATAGTGGCTGCACCAATCTGCAGTCCCACCAAGAGTGCAGCAGGGTTCCCTTTTCCCCACAGCCCCACCAGCACTTGTTTGTTGAGTTATTGATGATAGCCATTCTGACCGGAGTGAGGTGGTATCTCATTGTGGTTTTTATTTGCATTTCTCTAATGATTAGTGAGGCTGAACATTTTTTTCATATGCCTGTTGGCCATCTGTATGTCCTCTTTAGAGAAATGTCTCTTCATATGAATAATAATTTCTGATGAATGGCTAATTGAACACCATCTGTAGAGGCTGACCTGTGAATAGAAAGGCACTCTTCTTACATCCCTCAAGTTCTGTTTAAAGGCTGTTTAAGTTCATGCTTCACGGACTGCTAAGGGGACTGGATGATTGAGAATGCATCATTGTCTCCTGTCTACAAACAGTAGTGGGGAGACCCAGCTACAAGAGCCTCACATTGGCCCTGGAGGAGGCCTTTCAGAAGCAGCTGAAATCACATGTGGCAGAGGGCTGTGGTGAAGGAGGCATTTGTGTTGGGCTTGGCAAGCAGGGTGTGCTCCAGAGCACAAGTGGGTAAGTATGTCGGGCAGGCTCTGGGATGCACACACCCACTGAGGGACCAGGCCCCGAACGCCTTCTGCCCTGGGAAGAAAAGGAGGCATTGTGTGTGCTGGCTGCACTCCAAGAGAAATATTCCTGTTGTTCTGTTTGGAACTGCTTCTTTTTTTAAGGAAGAAAAGTCCAGATGTGAAACTCTCTCCCCCACTCCAACACATTTTGCCCACCAATTCCAAATCAGTTGCTGCCTCCAAAATATTAATGAATCTATGAATCCATCAATGATTAGTGCGCCTACTGTATCTTTAAGGAACACTGTTCAGGCTCAACAGGGTATTAGGCACTAGGGCACCAGTCCTCGTCTCTTTTAATTTCCTGATTGCTGGGTGTCCCAACCCTTGGGGAACTTTCTCTTGCTCCTCCTCTTAGGCCTGATGTCCCTCTGCAGCTCAGCCTTCGGCCTCAAGGCTGTCGTCTGCCCCTGCCCGCCCTGCACCATAACCTGGTCCCATATTGTACCACCTCCCACCACCCTTCCCTCGACTCAGGCGTTCCAGACAGGTGTGGACGAAACTATGCCTCAGCCTGGGTGGCTAGAAGGTTAGGCAGGAAGACCTGAAATGAACCCTAGCTCTGCCTATCGCTCGGTCTTTGTGACTTGGACCAAGTTACTAAACCTCTGTGCGCTTTGGCTTCCAATTTTGCAAGGCAGAACAAATAACACCTGACCTCGTGCACAGAGCTGTTGGGAGGAGGAAATGATGAAACTGTGCTACTTGGCACAGTGCCTATCATACCACATGGCAACTCTCAATAAGTAAATATCAAAGCAATGAACGATTATTGAGACTTCTGTCAGAAACAACAGCAACCACACGCCAAGTGCTGTGTTAAATACAGGTATGTTGCCATCTGAGCAGCCTTATAAAGTGCATTTTATACCCTTTCAGAGCTGAGGAATCTTTTTTATGCCTTTCATAGCTGAGGAATCTGGCTCAAAGGGTTAGAGAGACGTGACCGAGGTCACAAAGCTTGTAAGCACCGGAGCTAGGAATTGTGCCAGTCTGTCGAATTCCTTTCCATCCCTTCCCAACCAGACAGACACCCTGATCACGTGCCTGCCTTATTGGTGCTGGGACCAGCAGCAGCAGCATCTCCTGAGAGCCTGTTGGAAATGCAAATTCTCAGGCCCCACCCCCCTCTTGCTGAATCAGCATCTGTTTTGTTTTTTTTTGTTTTTTTTTTTGTTTTTTTTTTAAAGATTTTATTGGGGAATTGGTGGAGGGGAACAGCGTTGGGGAATCGGGGAAGGGGAACAGACAAGTTGCCGTCTTCTTGTTCTTCAGTTTAGTTGCGGAGGATGTTGCTTCATTGTTGGTATCGTCATTGCGCTCTTCCCGGATGAGGCAGATCGGTCGCCGGCCTCTGGATGTCGCTCATCGCGGCTATTGGCAGCTCACGCTTGGCTGCCAGCCGCTCACGCTGGCTGCGGGCCACTCACTGCAGCCTATGGCAGCCCACTGCAGCAGGGGCTGCAGCCCACACCATCACCGGGGCTCGCACAGCCCAGCTCCAGGTGGAGCTGTTGTTAGCTGTAGAGGGCAGTGTCACTGGCCCTCACGCGGGATCCGAACCGGGGCCGCTGGCATCCCAAAACCAGCGCTTAACCGATGCGCCACTCGGCCGGCCCAGCATCTGTTTTTTTTAACTAGATCTTCCGGAGATGTATATGCTTAATAGCGTTTAAGAAGCATTGAACTATCTAGTTTACAATGTGCTTTTAAAAGTAGGTTAGACCAGGACGTCTGAAACTAGAGTGTTCTTGTTAAAACGCAGATTCCTGTCCCAGAAGTTGTGATTTTGTATCCATTGCTTGTTGCATTGATATCTATTGCTTTCACTTAGTGGGTTCCTCAGAGCAGGTGTAGAAGATATGAGTGGGATCAAGGCAAACTCCTGGTTCAAGGCTTGACCTGGGGTGGCTCATGGTTTATATCTGCCAGAGCCATTGGGAGATGTGAAGGACCCAAGTCCAACCCAGATTGTCCAATTAGAGTCATTGGAAGCAGCATCTCTCTGCTTTATTGGCAGGGAAGTACATCTCTCCCGAGTTATATGAGGCAGGATCCATGGAACCCTGAATCAGCCTCTCCAGCCCACTCCCCTCCCCCACCTTGCCCTGGAGAACAATTGAGAAACAAAATTAATTTGAAACCTAAAACACTTGTATCTAGTTTGAAAACATGTCTTTCTAATGGAAATTTTGACAGTGTGCTAGATCTGCAAAAAAACATTGATATCGGTGTAACTTGACTGCTGCTTAAATAGCAATTAAATATCTCAAGACTCCTTGGAACTTTTAACGATTATTTAAAAAGAAATTGTGTTGTATTGATTAAATAATTTTAAGCTAATTAGAAAGTCACTGCAATTCTTGGCCTATCCCTTTTTGAATAAATTTACCTTATTTATAGACTTACAGCATACGCAGGAAATGTTATTAATGTTTAAATAATCATTTGATAGTTAATGAGCATGGCTGGCAATGGTCTTTAACACCAAAACTCCTTCCTTTGCTAAATACTTCTATCTGGTTCCTTCCCTTTCTGTTTAGACTCCATTGGCAACTCGCTTCATACACAGTTACAAAACTAGAACCTGAAAAACAGAACACTGGGGTTCTGTTTGGTCTCTAGAGTCAGACACATCTCAATTTGAAGCCAATTACTAGCTTTGTGCCCTGAACCTGCCATCTGTGAAAAGGATATAATAGGACCTCCCTTATATGGTCATTGTGAAATTAAGTAAGTTATCATTTGTACAATATCAGACAGTGTCTGGCTAATAATTATTATTATAACAATGTATTATAATTATTCACTATTGTTATTATGCCTCAGTTTTCTAATCTGTAAAATGGGTGTCACAGGGAATAAAACCATAAATGCTTCAATATTCAAAACTTTTTTGCCTATGCAGCCTTCAATTAATTCTCTTCTAAAAAAATGCCTGGCATAGTTTGCTTGGCTGTTGCTCCTCCATTATGATGCACCTTGGGGTCATCCAGTGATGAGAAAGCACTGGAAAAATGAAGCCAATATTGGGATTCCCAGTGACAAGGATAGAGAGGGACTGGCAGAGGATGGGGGAGTAGATCCAGAGGTGAGGAAGGCAACTGAATGAAGAGTCCGACAGGAGAGTTTGCATGAAGGATGTTGGGGAACAGAGCTCACCGCTTCTGGAGTGGTTGCTTTGCTGGAAATAGATACTGAGAATAGCAGAGATAGGGAAAAAAAGTTAAGACTTTTGTTTTGTGCTAAGAATGCACTTCCCCTTTGATGTAGTCTCTGGAGATTGCGGTGAAGGTTTGGATTGCCTCCAATTCATTTTTAACTACTTAATTGTTGTTTCTTGAACACAACTCTGAGCTGAGGCTGGGCTATAAGGTGACCATCTTTGCCTCGTTTATACAGGGAGGTCGTGACGGTGCTAGCCCAGCACTGAGTGAGGGTGGGAAAGGACTCTCAGTACAGAGTAAGTGCTTAATTGACATTGGTGACTATTCCTGTTGATGTGCATCACACCTTCCCTGTAGCCAGAGGCTGCAGCACAGGTCACCAACAGGAGGCTGCCCAGTTCTCTGGCTCTCTTCACCACCACAACGCCATTACTCCATGTTTAAATGAGCAATGCCAGACACATTGTTTTCAAAGAAAAGATCACTTTGGTGTCCTCCGATACCACACTGCAGACCAGTGTCATCGGCATGAGGTTTATAAAGGAAAGGAAGAGCCTAGAACGCAGAACCTGGCCTTTGCCTGCTGTGTGGTATGGGCAACTCATCGAGCCTCTGTTTTCCTATTAGTAAATGAAGGTAATGTCCTGTCCAATGTACCATTTTATGTTTGTCTGTTCCCAACAGTAGATAATCAGCAGGACCGATTGGGCACTTGCCATCTGCAAGGCTCTAAGCTGGTGCCCTCAAGGATCCCCAGAAACATGAAAGAGGTGCCTGGACTTGAAAAAGTCCCATAATCTGGCTGAAAGAAAATATGTGACCATCTTTATTATTTTTATTTGTTAGCATTACCTAATAAAAGGCCACCTGTGCTATGCTCCGAGTGCCTAACCATTTTGTGACACCTTTGAGCTGCTGTGGGGGGGTGATGCAAACATGGCATGTGAATTTTGGAAACACCTTTTTGTAGTGACCTTTACCCACATTAAAACAAAACAAAACCCAAACTAGAACAGTGTGCGGCCTTCCTCTGTCTTGCCAGGTGGTACACTGGCCACAAACCCATCTCCTTCAAGGAAAAGTTGAAGTGGATAGAAGTTTCTAGAGCCCTTCTCCTCTCACTGCCCTTTCTCTTGTGCATCTCCGATGATGCCTGGCCTTCCTCTGGCCACGTGCTGTTGAGGCTGAGCACTCATCATCCTTCTTTGACCCACAGTACACATGCCTGCTCCTCTTTAGACTATGCTTGCTAGAGTGCCAGGTGTGGCCTTGGGGAATAGCAATAAAAAGCCTTCCAACTTGCCTGAAAAATCTGGAAACATCCCTGGCTCCAACCAAGTATCTGATGATTACTTATCAGGCTCAGTTTGGTTTAACTGAGTTGTTTTTTTGTGTGTGTTTTTTTTAATTTATTTTTTATTTTATTTTATTTATTTATTTATTTATTTTTTTTGAGGGCAGTGTCCCTGGCCCTCATATGTGGGACTGAACCGGGGCCGCTGGCTTCCCAAGCCAGTGCTTAACCACTGCGCCACTCGGCCGGCCCCTTAACTGAGTTTCTTGAATGTACAGGCTGTGCCAAAAAAACTCTTCCTCCCCACCCAAAAGGCAGAGACCACAGCCCACGCAAGCCCTGATGTACACCTGCGCCCTGTATTCTGAAGCCAGGCTGATGCCTGTGAAGGCTTCCGCTGGTTTCTGACCAGAGATAACGATGCTGGGAGTGGAGGCTGCCCAAGGAATGTGGGCACAGGAGCATCCTACTGTGGCGGGTGTGTCGGTGTCTACCCTTGAGATGCTCCCACTGAAGTGACCAGGAGGGAGGGAGGAGATCAGGCTGAATTCCTGAGTTTATGCCAAGTTGTGCTTCCCAAACTATTTTGACTGTGGCCCAGTTCCGCCAAGCAAAAGACCTTGTGACCCATCAAGCCCACTCATTTCCACTGTCCAGTTGGAAAGAATTTGTTAATAATAAAGGATGAAAGGGAAGAGAAAAATAATCAAAGTGGTCATGCAGCAAATACTCAAGACAAAACAATCAGCAGAAACTTTGAAAAGTAACTCTACAGTCATATCAATAGGATAGAAGCAATTAAAAACCAAGGAAATTCTGATGCTGCATTAGCAATCAAGTGCCATAGTTGCAAACAACAGAACAAATTCTAGCAAGTTTATGTGGAAAAGGAATTAAAGTGTGTCAAGCCACTCCACCACCCTCCCCAGAATCACTTGCCAACAGCCCTTCCTTTTCTAGGGCACTTTCTTCCAATTTGAGGTCTGGTCTGGGTGCCTCTGCCTGCTGAGCTCAGATCCATGACTGAGTCCTAGTTGTAAAGGAGGCTGACACTGAAAATTCTGGTTTCAACCCTGAAGAGGTGGGACTCCTAAGGAAGGAAATAAACCACGCATAAGAGGGGAGTTCACAAGGTGCTGGGTAGCCAAAAACAGCACAAATGCCTGCTGTACTAATAACAAAGCACCGTTCCTGAGAATGGCGGGAATTTCAGCTCTTGCACTGTGTGCATACACAGGAGCTTTGCAGTGTTATTTCGTGATGAATGGAGGCCACACGTCTTTGTAGAACAGAGAATTAATATTCTCAGTAAACTCTTATAATGAACTAGTTTTTGTTCATGAATGCCCAGGTTTATTAACTCTCAAAAACTCACTTATTGTGTTCCTAGTTCCTCATAAAAATAAAATCCCATGTGTGGAGTTTCTTTTTGGGGTGATGAAAATGTTCTAAAATTAGATTCTGTTTTTTGCAACAAATGATGCTGGGAAAACTGAATGTTTATATCCAAAAGAAGGACGGTGGACCTTTATCTTAAACCATATAAAAACTGACCTCAAAGTAAATCAATGTCCTGGAGTTAACAGCTGAAACTATAAAACTCTTAGAAGAAAACATGGAGGAAAATCTTCATGATGTTGAATTTGGCACTGATTTCATGGATATGATACCAAAGCACAGGCAACAAAAGAAAATATGGGTCAGTTGGACTTCATCAAAATCAATAACCTATGTGCACCAAAGGAGACTATCAAGAAAGCAAAAAGGGCCGGCTGAGTGGTACATTGGTTAAGAGTTGGTTTGGAATGCCAGCTCTGAGCAGCAGGGACCCCGTTCAGATCCCATATGAGGGCCAGTGACTCTGCGCCCTCTAATGCTAAGGTGGTGAACAATGGCTTGACCTGGAGCTGGGCTCCCGTGAGTGGCCGGCAACAGTGTAGACTGCAGTCCCTGCTACAGTGGGCTGCCATGAGCTACTGTGAGTGGCTAGTAGCCAATGTGAGTGGCTGTCCAATAACCGGTGACCGACTGCCTCAGCCGGGAAGAGCACATTGATCACAACACCAACATGAGCCAGTGAAATGACATCCTCCACAACTAGACTGAAGAACAAAAAGGACAGCAACTTATCTGTTCCCCTTCCCTGATTCCTAATGCTGTTCTTCTCCCCCAATTCCCCAGTAAAATCTTTAAAAAAAAAAAAAAAAAAAAAAGAAAGCAAAAAGGCATTCTACAGAATGGGAGAAAATATCTGCAAATCACCTATCTGATAAGGGGTTAATATCTAATATATATAGAATTCTTGGGCCGGCCATGTGGCGTGGTGGTTAAGCGCTGGCTTGGGAAGCCAGCGGCCCCGGTTCGGGTCCCACATATGAGGGCCAGTGACAATGCCCTCAAAAAAAAAAAAAAATCTTATAACTCAACAACAGTGAAAAAAAAACCCAATTCAAAATGGGCAAAGGACTTGAATAGACATTTCTCCAAAGAAGATATACACATGACTAATAAACATATGAAAAGATGCTCAATAATCATTAGTCATTAGGGAAATGCAAATCAAAACCATAGTGAGATAATACTTCACACACTTTACTATACTTACTAGGATGGCTATAATAATTTTTTTTAAATGGAAAAAAATGTTGGCGAAAGTATGGAGAAATTAGAACCCTCATGCATTGCTGGTGAGAACGTAAAATGATGCAGCTGTTTTGGAAAATAGTTTGGCGGTTCTTCAAAAAGTTAAACAGGGGCCGGCCGAGTGGCGCAGTTGGTTAAGAGCTCGCTCAAGAGTGCGAGCTGAGCTCTGAGCAACAGCTGTTCGAGGCCAGCCCGAGCTGAGTTGCCGTTGAGCTGCCAACAGGTGGCAGGATGGCTCAGCTAAAAAAAAAACAAAACAAAAAAAAAAAACAAAAAGTTAAACAGGGCGGGCCGAGTGGCGCAGTGGTTAAGCACTGGCTTGGGACGCCAGCGGCCCCGGTTCGGCTCCCACATATGAGGGCCAGTGACACTGCCCTCAAAAAAAAAAAAAAAAAAAAAAGTTAAGCATAATTACCATATAATCTAGCAGTTTCACTCCTAGGTATATAGATGTTTGTACACCAATGTTCGTAGCAACATTATTCACAACAGCCAAAAAGATGGAAGCAACTCAAGTGTCAATTGATAGATAAATGAATGGATAAATAAAATGTGCTACATACATATAATGGAATATTATTCAACCATAAAATGAAATGAAATTTTGTATATGATACAACTTGAATGGACCTTGAAAACATGCTAAGTGAAATAAGCCAGACACAGAAGGACAAATATTGTATGATTCCACTTATATGAGGTACCTAAAATAGTCAAATTCATAGAGACAGAAAGTAGAATAGATATTAACAGGGCTGGGAGCAAGTTATTGTTTAATGGGCTACAGAATTTATGTTGGAGATGATGACAAAGTTTTGGGTATATATAGTGGTGATGGTTACTCAACACTGTGAATGCATTTAATGCCACTGAATGTTGCATTTACAGGTGGTTAAAAAGGTAAATTTTATATTATATGTATTTACCACAATTTTAAAAATTAAGTTGTGGCAATGTTTGCAACTATTCTGAGAGTATTACAACTATTGAATTGTACAATTTATATGGGTAAATTATATGGTATGTAGATTATATCTAAATAAAGCTGTTAAAAATATCCTCTCCAGCTCTGACAGTCACTATGATACATCCATTCATCCATTTATTTATCCATTGATTCAACACATTTTTGTTGAGTTTCTACCATGCCAACAGTTAGGAATAGGGTGACAAATAAAACAAACATGACCCTGGCCCATTTTTTGCTTAAAACACTGTGGGTTTTAATAATTAATCATAGCCAAGATTTGTTGAGTATTTATTACATAGTGAGCATTGACAGAGCACTTTGCATACCTTGTCTCATGGGAAATAACCACATACCTAGCTGGGTTTTTCTTGATAGGGAAATTTGCCCAAGGTCACACAGCCAGGATTTGACCTGGTCTGCCTTACCTCAAAGCCCATGCTCTCTTAACTACTTATCATCATATACAGCAGCTGAGTTCTAGCCACCTAGATTTGGGTCTTCCTTGGAGACCTGCCCTGAGGCCCACCTGTTAGGATGGCTGATGTGGGAGTGTTGGAGGGAGAGTTAAACATGCAGTGGAATAGTCTCCAGGAGGGAGTGGGTTTGGGAAATAAGGCTTAAGTCAGTAGAATCTTGCATAACCATTTAGAGTAATCATTGTAAAACAGGTGTCACTATATTTTTATTTTATCACATAACTAAATGGTTATGTGATAGAAATTTAAATACAAAATTAAATTCCTAATCGAATGTATATTATTATATTAACAGCTAATATATTTCTTATTGATTGATCACAGACAGCCTCTGTTCTAAGTGGTTGACATGTATTATCATCTTATTTAATCCTTCTGACAGATCCATGACATTTAGGGTGCTATTCCTATTTAACAAGTGAGGCAGCTGAGGCACAGATGCATTAAGTAACTTGTCCAAGGTTACACACTCGGTGACCAAACTGGGATTCCAGCCATGGCTCCTTGACTTGGAGCCCAGACTCTTAACCACCATAAAACTTGCTTTTCAGTTATGTTAATATATGAAAAATAGGTAGAGATGAAATTAGCCTCAAGATGGTAGGATCATGGTGATTTTCCCAACTTTTTTCTCCCAGATAATTTGTTTTTTGTTTGTTTTTGGTTTTTGGGGTTTTTTTTAGCTGACCCATCCTGCTACCTGTTGGCAACTCAGCAGCAGCTTAGCTCGGGCTGGGCTTGGAACGGCTGTTGCTCAGAGCTCAGCTCGCACTCTTTTTTTTTTTTTTTTTTTTTGAGGGCAGTGTCACTGGCCCTTATATGTGGGACCCAAACCTGGGCCGCTGGCGTCCCAAGCCGGCTCTTAACCACTGCGCCACTCAGCCGGCCCACAGCTTGCACTCTTGAGCGAGCTCTTAACCAACTGAGCCATTCGGCTGGCCCTTTTTTATTTTCCAAGAATACATCATAATAGTGATGAATATTTATTTATTTATTTAGTTTTAAATTGTAGTTGACATTCAATGTTATATTAGTTTCAGGATAATGTACAACAAAATGGTTTGACATTTATATAACTTACGAAGTGATCCCCCCATAAGTCTAGTGCCCATTTGACACCATGCATACGAGGTCGGACAATTAAGTTCACGAACTTGTTGCAACAACATTGCTAACCTTTTTTGATATCAGAGGGATTATTCACTATGAATTTGTACCAACTGGACACAGTTAACCAAGTTTACTATTTGGAAGTACCGAAAAGACTGCATGAGAAAGTTAGACGACCTGAACTTTTCACCAACAATTCATGGCTCTTGCATCTTGACAATGCACCAGTTCACATGGCACTGTCTGTGAGGGAGTTTTTAGCCAGTAAACGAATAACTGTATTGGAATCCCCTCCCTACTCACCTGATCTGGCCCCCAATGACTTCTTACTTCCTTTTTTTTTTTTTTAAATATTGGGGAATTGGGAGAGGGGAACAGCATTGGGGAATCGGGGAAGGGGAACAGACAAGTTGTTGCCCCCTTTGCTCTTCAGTCCAGTTGTGGAGGATGTTGTCTCACTGGCCCATGTTGGCACTGTGATCATTGTGCTCTTCCCAAGTGAGGCAGTCGCTCACCGGCCACTGGATGGCCACTCACAGTGGCCCATGGCAACCCACAGCAGCCCACTGCAGCCCCACCGACACCCACACTGTCGCCAGTGACCCATGGCAACCCAGCTCCAGGTCGAGCTGCTGCTCACCATCCTAGCTGCAGAGGGCGCAGTGATGCTGGCCCTTATGTGGGATCCGAACTGGAGCCCTGCTGCTCAGAGCCAACTCTTAACCAATGTGCCACTCGGTCGACCCCCCAGTGACTTCTTTCTTTCCCTGAAGATAAAGGAAATATTGAAAGGAAGACATTTTGATGACATTCAGGACATCAAGAGTAATATGGCAGCAGCTCTGATGGCCATTCCAGAAAAAGAGTTCCAAAATTGCTTTGAAGGATGGACTAGGCACTGGCATCAGTGCATAGCTTCCCAAGGGGGAGTACTTCGAAGGTGACTATAGTAATATTCAGCAATGAGGTATGTAGCACTTTTTCTAGGATGAGTTCATGAACTTAATTGTCCAACCTCGTAGTCATTACAATATTATTGACTATATGCCCTGTGCTGTCACTGTGACCTTTTTCATTTTCTTCCTTCCCTGTTTTATTTGGTTATATTTGACTTTGAAGTTGCCTATGCACATGCAGAGACTAAGCCAGTGCCACTGAACACAAAGGTAGCGTACTGGGAGATCCCCGGCAATGTGTTGGATGTGCAGTTCCTCTGTGGGCTGCAGCAGCCCCAAGTCTGCTGCAACCTTCTGCGGAGGGTGTGTTCCCTTCTCATCACACTCTTATCAACACCGAAGTTCTTTCTTTAAAAAAGCTTTTTTTTCTCTAACTTATAGGAAAGTCTGTGTTGTACCACTGTTAAGAGCAGCATGTTAACCGGATTTGAATCTTGGTGTTGATAGTCTCAATACCTGGGCAACTGCTCTGAGCCTCAACTTTGTCCTTGGATAATGGAAATAACAATACTACTTTCTAGGGTTCTTAGGGAAATTAGATTGGGTGGTGTTTAGAATGGACCTAGAGTGCCTGGCACTGTGTAGGGTAAATAAAGAACAGGGCGTTTTGATGTTTATATAGCATCTTTTTTATTATTAATTCATGGTTGAACATTTTTTGTATATTAACCATTGGTATTCCTGCTTTTCTGAATTGCCTCCCTATGCCCCTTCCTCATTTGTCTCTTGGCATCTTGATTTTATAGTGTGTTTGAATCAGAAAGACTAAGAGCTTTCTGGAAGGGTCTAAATAAAGGGAGGAATGAGGAGTGGAGGTATTTTCCCCTGTAGCCTGGATCCTTTCTTTTTCTCCAAGGAGCATTTTTCATGGATTAGTGCAGCCTCCTCTCTTCCTGCAATTGACCATTTCCTCCCTGAGAAATTTTCATCTGCCTTAAACGGTCAATCTTGAGAATCACTTATTCTTCCCTCGACTGTTACACCCACGGGTCTCACATGCATGATTTCTTTCTCCATCTATTTCAGTTGCATTCTGTCAGAATGGCCACGGCCATAATGGGTCTGCTGTGAGAGGTTCTATTTCAGCAGCACATGTAGCTAGCAAAGATGGCCCACCTCAACCTTGTATAATCACACAGACCACAAATAGCTGACCTTCCTGAGCAAAGGGCAAACGCCTAAGGGACCCCTTAGATCAAAGGCACATTCTTAAGATAGTTCCATCTCTTCTTCTTTCTTGCCTACCACCTATCATGCGTGACTTGGACAATCCATCTCTTTCCCATCATGGGGCAGAAAGGGCAGAAATTGGGGATTTCTAAATTACAAAAGGAATCAAACCTCCTCTTAACCAAATGATCCCTGCCAGAAAAGTTCTTGTGGATAAATGCGTTTGGTCCAGAGAGTTCTCTGGATGGCTTGATGATAACATGAAGTTGGCTACTGATCTTAAGGCATATGTCTGAGCAAGGCATATGGTGGGGATATGCTGATATCCCAGACATGGCAAGGACCAGAGGTCATGGAGGGGATCCCCCCCAAAAAGCACAGACTCCCCTAGAGAAAACTGATGGGGTTTCCCATGAAGACCTTCCCTCCATGTGAGATCATTTCTGCTTGGACAGTACCAGCATTGAAGCTTACATTCTGATATTCATGTGTCTCCGCATTCTCCTGCCTGTCCAGTTCTGTCTGTGGTTTAGAGGAGAGGGTATGAGATTGGGGGACAGAAAATCTGGGCTTGAGTTGAGGCTTTGCCTTTTTTTAGCTTGGTAACTTTGGGAGCAAACTTTGTTAGCTCATCTGGAAAATGGAGGGTAAAATTCCCTGTGCTACTTGCTTGACCATGGACTTAGATGAGTATACTGGGTAAGTTAGAAAAGACAGGAGAATCTCTCCTTTTAGAGACATAGGCAGTCAGCACAGCCCAGCATCTCTGCAGGACCTAGAAAACTGGAAACGCTGCTTCTCTCCAGAAAGAGGTCTGAAGAAGGGTGTGTGTGTGTGTGTGTGTTGTCTTTTTTTTTTTTCTTCCTGTGAGTCTTCTGTCTTGGCATCTGAGCCAAGCTAATCCGTGGCACTGCTGGGGGCTGGTATTTCTTTCCCTCACTCTACCATATTTTTATTTATTTATTTATTTTGAGGGCAGTGTCACTGGCCCTCTTATGTGGGACCCGAACTGGGTCCGCTGGCTTCCGAAGCCAGCGCTCAACCACTGCACCACTCGGCCGGCCCAAACCATTACTTTTTTTTTTTTTTTTTATGGCAGTGTCACTGGCCCTCATATGTGGGACCGAACCGGGGCCGCTGGCTTCCCAAGCCAGCGCTCAACCACCGCACCACTCGGCCGGCCCTACCATATTTTTAAATCTGATGGAGCCTACTGTAAAAGCAGAGGTGCTCCTTTGGTACTTAAAGGAGTGTCTGGAGAGGTCATCTGTGTTTAGAGCCATTGGTATTGTGGATAAGTTCAGTTTCACAAACTTTAAGGAGCATCTAGCCCTGGAGGATGGGTCAGGGAGATAGACACAGAGGCAGCAATTAGGGTGATACCTGCTGCAGGAGAGGGCAGGCTGGGGCAGTGGAAGCAGGAAGGTTGGCCATTACACTTAGAGGGGATCCTAAGAGCAGCTTAAAGGAGAGGTGGGAACTGGGCAGTATTCCTGGAAGAATGTTGGGTCTTGGAGAAAGGTACAGCTCTGGAAGTAAGCCTCTCACCTCTTTATCTTGGATAAGCAAGGTATTTGGAAGAAGAGTTTGGGGAAAGGAAAAGAGAACGTTTATCTTCATCACATAGGTAAATCAGAGGGACAGAGGGGGTGGCTGGAAGGTCATGAGACCTGGTAAAATGGAGAGCTTTCTTTTACTCAGCTTCCTGATGAAATGTCATAGGCCTCCAGCCATTCTCTAGCCAATTTGGAAGAGACAGTCAATGATTATCTTAAATCTATCAGTGAGGTAGTTTGCTCTTCAGTGTATTTTTCATGTAGCCTCATAGTTCAAGGTATATTTCTGATTTTTATTTTTTTTATTCTGATGATTTGGTCTTTGTACTCAGTTAACACAGAAAAATACTTTTAGCAGTTGAGAAAAGTGAATGTTGGTGTTCCATAGCCTTGGCTATCACATCATCCCATGCCTTTTGATAAAGTCTCTCAACCTCTCTGTTGAGCAAGATGCTATAGAATCTTCCAAGGAAAGTAAGAAATGTGATCCATTTCTTATCCATGGTGGAAAGAGCCCAGAGTCTTATCCCAGGAATCTTTATTTTTCATCCAGACTGTCTCTCATTTTCTTCACTTATACCATGGAGTGCTCACCCCTGTCTGGCTGCCTTAAGCTGGCGTGAGGATAAGTGGGACCCGGGTTGTGAACTGCTTTCCGAGTGTACTAGGCTGGCTGCAGGCAGCATTTCAGGGTGACACTCAGCTCTGGTATCTATTTCAGCGTGGGTTAGACGGGAATCTGCCCTAGCCTTTGAAAGCACATTTCGACAGGTAGTATCTGTGAAGGTCAGAGCTGCTTTGTCGTGTCTTAACTGACGGAGCTTCATTTCCTAGGACAGCCTCATTGGGCTAGAGCTATGGAGGGTCAGGTGCATAGGTCCCTGTAACTCTGAGCCTGCATACAGAAACCCAAAGATCTGACCCCTTTTCTGACTGCACCCACCCACTGTATCTCTTTCAGGTCAAGTAGTGGTACTGGGTTTGGAGAGCCTGGAGCTTCTGTGCCCACACCTCATACCCGCCTCTGCTCCAAAGAGCTGAGTCTGCAGTGGGCTGGCTGGGACTCTTCACAGAGCCTGCCTGGGACACTGAAACCTTCATCCTCTGCAGCTGCCTTCTCCGGGCTCCTGCATCCGCCTCTCTGAAGTCACTGGTCGGCTGCACTGCAGTTGAAAACCCTGCCCAGAGCTGGAGCCTTACAGTAGGTACTCACTCCCTTGCTTTTCAATTTCTGCCAGAATTGGGGGCAGCCGACTGGTAGAGAGTCAGGAAGCAGGAGATGCCAGCCTGGCCCCCGGGACTCACTGGTCATTATTTCTGTCTCCTGCTCTGCCCCCACAGACTTCCAGTCACTGAAGGAGCGGGGTAATGAGAGTTCTGGGGGTTGCTCACAGAAGCTTTACACAGTTGTGGGACCCCAGGAGGTCGGTGGGGGAGGAAGTTCCCAAAGCAGAGCCAGGAAGGAGATGTGTTACTGGGGGGTTTCAACTCCTAAGGAAGCTGTGTCCTCATTAAGATCGACTTTATTAACGAGCCACAGCAGCTGCAGGGAGGAAGGGGAAAAGACATAATTATGGCCTCCAGATGAGCATCCAGATTTGGGGGAGTTAGGAGAAGAAGGTATGTGCTGTTTCAGTGTCTTTAGATGTGTCCTTCTGAAGTGATAGCAGCTCTAAGAACTAACTTTCCAGCCAAAGGATTTGAGCTTTCTTCCTCTTTTGGCAAGTATCAGCTCATTGAGCATTCAATTCCTCCCTGAACCCTCTCCCCTCTTCCCGGGAGTGAAAAGGAAGTCACTATTTGCTTTTCCAGCAAGGTCACAGATCACCTGACCAAATCCTTTAACAGCTGGGAAGCCAATATTGCTGTACTGAACTCACAACCAATCAGCTCCGGTCTAGCAGCCAGAACCTCGCTTTCTGGGAGGAGACGACTCCTCTTGCTCCAGGCTATGACAGGGGAAGGATGTCAAGGAAAGGTAATGTGGCCATGGCTTTCCTTGTGACAGCTTTCTCTTCTTTATGAAGCTCTCGATTCAGCTACTGCAATGCAGGCAAAAATGACAGACACAGAAAAATGTGGGAATGGAGCTAATGAGATTGTGTTAATATGTCATTTATTGAGCGTAAGTTATCTCTTTTGTTTCCTGGGTTGGTAGGAAGTGAGCCAGCCAGCTGAAGAACTCAGTTGGCAGTATCTTTTTCAGCATCTCACCTCCCCTGGTGTCTGTGCTGCAGTCCTCTCGATGGTAAGCAGAGCTGTCAGATGTCTCCTGCTTCTTAGCACAGGGGACATTTACACTTGGAGGCACTGGGGCCTGGAATGGGAAATGCGAAGCTCCCATCATTTTGGCAGGATTAGTATGAGGTATTGGTGATTTTTTTCTTTCGGAAAGAGCGCTTTGTCTTTGCAAGTGGTCGAGCATGGACTGACAGGGTCGCTGTTTGGTGCGCTACCTTGCTAAATATTTGACTTTGTAAGGTTCAATTCTCCAAGAATTCTCATGGCAATAAGGCTGTGCTTTGAGCCAAGCTTTCTTTTCAAGGAAATCCAAGGTGCTATTTATTTTGGCACGCAGCCTGTTCTGGGATGAAATACAGCATTTTTATTATTAGAATAAAGAGAGGTTTGAAGTACAAAACAAAAGTACAGAACTAGGTTTCAGTTTCAGGACTAAGTAAAGGAAGGTTTCTTTGAATTTGGATTTGAGGTTAAAAATGAGATTGAAATGGCATCATAAAAGGAATAAATGTGGAGAAGGAGAGGGTGTGAGTATATACTGCAGGAATTGGGCTGAACTGGGAAAATCTATGCTCCCAGGCATGGGCCCTACTGGAACCATCGTTGTTACACGTGGGGCTGTCACTGCTGTCTGCCGGGACTGCCTCTACTGGTGGATTTTGAAGGGGCAGCCTCAGTCCCTTCACTGCATCAGTCCCTTCACACCTCTTCACTGCCCATTGGCTCAGTCCCTTCACACCTCTTCACTGCCCATTGGCTTTGAGAAGCAGTGTGGAGTGGTGGAACCACACCAAGTCTCCTGCCCCAGATTAACTGGGCAACCTGGAAACTGCCTGGCCCACATAGTCTCGCTATGCCTTTGTTTCCTCATTTGTAACTTGGAGATGATACCCTGGACTCAGTGTCTGTCACTTGTTAAAGTACAGGGTGTGTGGAGAGTGGGGAGAGACAGAAATGTGTGCTGTGGGAATTCTGACCTTCACAAGCTTACAGATGAGTAGGGGAGGAGAGCTAGAGAGAGATAAAGTTATGTATACTCAAACCATCCAGAGTAACACACTAATGAGAGAGGTTGAAATCTAATTTGGCATCTTTCATCCTGGGATAGGCCATAAACAAATCAAAAATTATATAACAACACCAGGTGTTACAAGGTTCTGAACACTGGGGTATAACTCAATAAAACAAGTCATAAATTGTTTTTATGTCAAAATTTTAGATGTTCCAGAAGGTTACAAAATTCTATTTTAAAGGGGAATTCTGTCCAACAAAGTTATTTTTCATATTTTGTTGTATTGCAAAGTAGCATGTGTTGATGTGGCAATTATTCCTCCCCTAACCACATCAAACTCACCTAAACCCACACCTTCCACTCACCTAACCACATCAAACATCTGCCCACTCAAAGAAATCTCCCTTAGCTAAATTCCAATACGTCTGCCATAAGGGTCATGCGCCAAAGTGGTGAAGCCTGGGGTGGGTGGGGACTGGAAGTAGCATGATGTGGTCATGACAGTTCCCTCTTTTCCTTCCTGTGTTTAGAGCCCTTTGGAGTGAAAACATGTTGAGCCCTGTTCTTCAGAGAGTTGGGTGTCAGCTCCATTTAATTTCTGTAGCCTTGAGTGGCTAATTTTAATAAAATTCAAGTCTAAGAGAACTGTTAGAGGTCCCTATAGAGCTCTTTTAAAATAAAACTTGACTTAATGTGTACTGCATAATTATTTGAAGCCCCTTAATTTCATATGTGAAGGGCTGAATCCTAACTCTAACCAAAGGCAGTGAGTATGATTGAACTCTCCAAGGTGATAGTGAAAGTTTGTGCAGCCAAAGGTCCACCTGCATCCAGGTAGCCCCTGATTGCTTAGGAGGAGTCTAATGCTTGGTGTCCAGCCCTGGAGAAACAGGTTGCACCTTTGGCCAAGAGGCCTTATAAGAGAGCAGTTCTCTTTCTCCATACCCAGAAGGCAGTTCACATACGCTTGTGGGATAGCAGAGAAGCATGAGTCAGGAACGTTTCCCCTTAGTAAGGGAGCTACAAATCAGGCTGGCTTATACAGGTGGGCCAATGTTTACAAACCATTGCTGTTCCCAGCACAGGCTTGGAGTCGGCCAGACTTGAGGTCAAATTCTGTTCTAACACTTGCTTGTTATGTGATTTTGAGCAGGGAGGGCTGTAAACACTCTCAGCCTCAGTCTCCCTATCTGAAAAATGGGGACAATAATAGTCCTCTTGGGGTTAGGGTGCAGATTACATGAGGTAATTCAATTATGTCCAGTGCCCTTGGCTCTGCCTATTTCTCAGTAATGTTATGGGGTGGGAGAAAGAGGAGCAGAAGTGAGAGAAGGGGTCATGGTGATGGAGAACAGGAAAAGGGGCCAAGCTTAGGGTTTGTGTCCTCACCCTTTTCCTCCCCAGACTCCATCTTGAAGATGCGGGTCCTCTCCTGCCTGCCAACCTCTGGGAGGCTCCACCCCTGATTGCCGACTGTGGACCTGCTGAACTGAGATCGGCAGCAGTCCTCTGCCTGGGAGACATCTGTTTCTTTTATTTTTGTAAAATTATATTTACTTTTAAAATTGAGATATAATTGACATAGAACCCATTGTGTTAGTTTTAGGTGTACAACATAATGATTTTCTATATGTATATATTGGGAAATCATTATCTCAGTAAGTTTAGTTATCATCTACCATCACACAAAGCTATAGATTATTTTCTTGTGATGAGAACTTTTTATTTTTTAAAGATTTTATTGGGGAATTGGGGGAGAGGACCAGCCAAGTTGTTGTTCTTCAATCTTCCTTGTGGAGGGCGCCAGTCACCATCTGGCTTCCTGTCGGCAGCTCGTAGCCTCTAAGCTCGAGGTGCTGAGTTCAGTCTTAGTTGCGAGTGTCGAACAGGTAATCTCATTGTTACACCAGCTGAGCCATCCTGCCACCTGTTGGCAGCTCAGTGACAGCTCAGCTCAGGTACAACATCACTGGCCCATGTGGGGATCAAACCGGCAGCCCTGTTGCTCAGAGCTCATGCTCTTCAGCCCACTCTTAATCAACTGAGCCACTCGGCCAGCCCGTGATGAGAACTTTCAAGATTACTGTCTTAGTGACTTTCAAATATACAATATTATTAACTGTAGTTACCATGCTGTACACTATATCCCCAGGACTTATTTATCTTGTAACTGGAAATTTGTACCTTTTGACCCCCTTCACCCATTCCCCCACCCCCCAGTTCTGGCAACCACCAACCTGTTCTCTGTATCAATGAGTTCGGTTTTGTTAGTTTTTAGATTCCACATATAAATGAGATCCTACAGTATTTATCTTTCTCTTTTTGCCTTATTTCATTTAGCATAATGTCCTCAAGGTCCATTCATGCTATCACAAATGACAAGATTTCCTTCTTTTTTATGGCTAACACTATTCCATTGTGTGTATATATATAGATACCACATTTTCTTTATCCATTCATCTGTCAATGGACAGATAGATTGTTTCAGAACCTTCTCTTTTGAACCAGGGTGACTCTCCCTCATCCCAAGTTGGAACCTTTTTATCCTTAACTTCTCTACTGCAGCTCTCTGCCACCCCCAAACTAGGTAAGAGGTACCCAGTGTTGGTGTTCCTTTAGCAAGTATGTCTTTGCCTATGGAAACATTGCCTGCCCTCCTGGGCTCTGTCACACCTGCACAGGGATGGGCCCTCTGGCAGCTGCGTGGGATGGGTTTTGGAGGAGCCAAGGCAGCAGCTGGGTGATAACTTTGAAGGCAGTTGCAGCGCTCATACAAAGAGGGAACATGAAACGTTCCGTCGGGTGAACTTTAGACTTCCTCTTGTTTGGCAGGCCTGATAGTTCCCAGCTCTCTTCTCCAGCTTACTTGTTTGTTCCCAAATTTTTCCATCCTGAGCTGCTGGAGGCCACCCCTCAGCTTTCTCGCTCCCAGTTTCTCCCAACCCTTCCCTTATCCCTGGCACACTTTTCTGTTCTGAGTTCATTCTCAAACACATTGAAATTTCTAAAACAACCCCCTTTCCACTGCTGATATGCCACAGATAATTCGTTATTCTGATGCGTATGGGGTTACAATCACACAAAAAAATAATTTCCTGGGTGATTTATTGTAACAGGGGCAGAAGGCAAGTTGTTTACCATTTGAAGAAAGAGTCCTGGGAATGGATTAAACTTTGGGGAGAATTTATGATCAAACCTCAAGGCACCCTAATTTAGAGTCAGGACAGTATGCTGCTTGAATAGTTACTGCTGTCTTCCGGCCACCTAGGTTCAACTTCTTGTTCTGCCCATAGCTGGAAATCACCTCTGAATATTGGCTCTTAGTCAGTCCTTGGAATTATCTCATCTTTGTCTTGAATATGATTGGGATGTCGTAGATCATTTGTAGGTACTATGACTGCAGCTTTTTTACAAAAATGGATTATAATTCTTTTACCACGATGGGGTTGAGTAGATATCAGCTCTTGATATTACGCGAAGAGCACTATACTGGTTATGAAAGCCCTAAGTCTGCTCCTGCGCCTTCACTAATATGCTGAGAGGCTTTGCACTGAGCAGTTAACTTCTGCGCCTCAGTTTCCTCATCTGCCAAGTGAGAGAGTTGAACCAAATGCTTCCTTCTGTGTCAATTATTGATAACATTCCATGAAGACACACCCGGGATTGGCCTCTAGGAGTGCATACAGGCTTTTAATCTCCTTCCTTGGAGAGCTGTAAGCTCATGGATGCCCCTGGGGGAAAGGCAGGGATGGGTGTTACTTTCTTTGGTACTATGTTCCCTCCATACTTATTCTAACTCTAATGAGACTCTCCCCTTTTCTATCCTTTCTTTCAGAACTGTCCGACACAGTTTACAGACTTTGTTATCAGATGAAGAGTGCCTGAGAGACTGACGGTCAGCATTTCCTGCGATGGAGAAGACAGATGGTAGGCAGGCTGCTTTGTATTCCTGGGCCTAAAGTCAGCATTTGAGTTGGAAAAGGATTGTTACTATAAATCCTGGAAGTAGCCTAGGGGAGGCCCATGGGAGACATTCCCCAAACAGGCGGTGCTGGGAGACCCAAACCATGTATTTCAGGTATGAATAAGAGAAGATGGTAGGGAATGAGAATGAAGCCTTATGTTTATATCAGTGTTGTATAATTTTGGGGGTTTTTTCTCATCTCTTCTAAGCACCAAGAAAGGAGCAGCATGCTCTCACTTATTACCCTCATTTTCGAGATGAGTAACTTGAAGTCTAAAAAAGAGGCACAATATAAAGAAATTCATATCTGTGTGATTTTCCAAACCATTTAATTTCTTTGAGCCTCAGTCCTCCTCATGTATCAGTTAGCTTTCCTGTGCAACAAACCACTCAAAATGTATTGATTTAAAATGAAGATATGTATTATTTCTCAAAAGGTTGACTGGGCCATTTTTCTGATCTAGGCCAGCTTGACTGAATTTTGCCGGGCTCATGTGTCTATCGTCTCCTGGGGGACTTTGCTGGATGGTTGAGAATGACCACACTCCAATGCCTGGTGGTTGACTCCATAGCGCCTGGGGCATTGGTGATGATTTGGCCATGTGTCTCTCCTTGTCCCCAGGCTAGCTGGGGCGTTGTTCACATGGTGTAGAAGGGTTCCAAGCACTACAAAAACAGATGAACCCTCATGTACAAATGATTTTCAAGTCTACATGTGTCACATTTGTTATTGACCCACTGGCCAAAGTGTCACAAAGCTAAGCCCAGGGTTAGTGTAGAAAGGGAATACCCAAAGGTGGGTTATAAATATAGCTAATTTTACACATAGTCTACCACACGTCTTCCATAAGCAGGTATTAATATAGGCCGGCCGAGTGGTGCGGTGGTTAAGCGCTGGCTTGGGAAGCCAGCGGCTCCGGTTCGGGTCCCACATATGAGGGCCAGTGAAACTGCCCTCAACAAAAAAAAAATACTTCACAGGGCTGGTAAAGGACTTAATGAGATAATGCATGCAAGGTTGTTGAGTAATAACCACCTAGCATAACGAATCTCAATGAATGTTCCCCTCCTCCCCTCCCCAGGAAACTTGCCGAAGGTCATACATACACTAGACCTCTGTCTCCTGACTTCTAATGAAATGCTTTTCCCAGATCCAAATGTCAAGAAACAGGAGAGCGTATAATCCCCCTTGAATCACATGACCCTTTGCTGGCATGGGACTTAGGGACGAGACAGCAGCTCCAGCTCTGCTTCTTCCTTCTTTCCAAATGCAGTCACCATGTATTTCAAGAGTCTGCCTTTCTCCCCATAGCTGTCTTTTCAGTGCATCCCTGGAAGTGTTCCCACAGAACACCAGCTAATTCCCTGAATGCCCCGGGGGCCTGTCATTCCTGCCTGCCTCATTTGTCCCTGCTCAGCATCCTCAGACTGCTGCTTTTCTCGTGATTAACCACAATTAGCTCAAGAAAGGCACCCCTCCATTCAGGCACACACATCTCACAAAATAAAGGCAGGAGAGGGAAAATCTTCTGTTGCCGCCTTGACCTTTTAAAGAGAACTCGTTTAATTCCCCTTCTTACAGGCTGTATTTTTGGCCATTTCTTTCAGTTTTTCCTATTTCCTTCAAAAACTGAGTAGGTATAGGCTTTTGGACTTCTTTTTTTTTTTTTCTCACTTTAAATGCCTCGGATTGGTTCACTCACTGGCCGCACTTCACTTTGCTTCTCAAAATAATTACTGGGGCACCTCCCTTCTTCCCTTGTGCCCTCTTCTAGTCCCCTTTCTTATGTCTGTGTATAACTCTTAGGCTCATGACTGTGTTTAAAGGACCTTTCTGAGGGTCTAATGATCTGGAGTGCTTTCAGACCAAAATTCTGTAGGGAATTCTAGGTAGCTCTGAGTCTCATATATCTTAATGATTTCTTCTCCCCTGACTCATTTTCCCAGTATCTTCAGAATCATTTTCTTGGACTCTCATTCCCTCTTAAGACTGTAGTCCTAACACAGAGTTAAATATTCCAAGGAGAGAGCATATTTTTAGCAAATTCTTCCGTGTCCCACTCAGTACCAGCCCATCCTTGTCTCCTGGCTCCTTTGTGGAGTACCTGTGCCATGTTCTCTACCGAATTAGTGCTAACAATCACATAACCTGTAAGTTAGTTATTAGTATTGTCGCATTACAAATGAAGAAATTGAGGCATAGGGGAATGAAATAATTTACCCAGAATCATAGAGGTAGGAGATTACAGAACCCGGATTCAAATCCAGCCAATTTAACTATGTGTTGGTTTATTTGATCTAAAGTTCATTTTGACAGAGTCAGTCCTCCTAATTGATTCTTGCCCTGGCCTAATGCCCAGAATTCTGAGCTCCTGCATACCTGTCACCAGGTAGAATTAAGAGGAGCAGAGCTTAATGCGACTGTAGGTCTCCCAGCTATCAGATCAAGCTCCCTCGTTCAAGGTCCAGCATTCATTCCTCTTGCACTGGGAGAAAGAAAAGGAATGCAGAGTGGTGGGTGGCAGGCGCGGCATCACAATGGATCACAGGTTGTGTGTATCTGTGTGTATACATGTGTATGTGCATCTGTCTGGATGTGTGTGTCTTTGTGATACCCCATAGTGCTAGCTTAAGAAAGCATCTATTAAACCCATTATACTGGATAGCCTCTCAGTCTCACAGACTCCTTTGGTTCCCCTCAAGGTCCTTTGTGGAAGATTTGCCTTTGAATCTCCTATTTCTTATTTGATGCTATTATTGTAATTGTGCTCTGGACCTGCTCCCAGAGGCTACTGGGTAAATCAGTGCATTTCTACTGAATAGAGGCAAAAAGAAGATAAGGAATGCAGCCTCTCCTTTAGGAGAGTTCTTTGCCTTCTGGGTCAGAAGTCTGCCTTCCACTCCACTTAACTTTAGAAAATATCTCCTCTCTGATTTGGCCTGTCTTTGTAATCCAGGAGGCTGGTGAGTGGAGCAGTAGGCCTAAGAGTGTAACAGAGCAGCTTGGAAAAATAACAGAGAGCAATTGCTTTTATTTACTGAAACTACCAGTATGCCTCTTTGTGGGGACGCAGGTTGATAAAAAATTGGGTGGGTGAATGGAAACTTCTTTGGAGTTCTTTGGGTGCTGGAGGAACGTTTGCTTCTTATTCGCCTGGAGTCCAGGTATTGCCACAGAAGCTCTGGAACCCAACAAAGACCATCCCAGGTATTAGCACCAATGCTTCATTCTGTTCCCTGCTGCAGTTGTGATGTAATTACCCACAGGCCCGGTGGCTTTACTTATCTTTGAGGCTAAGTATGTCAGTGCTCATGAGTCTAGCTTTCATGGATCTATTGGCTTTGTTTAGTTCTTTAGAGATAAACACAAAGGGTCATCTGACAAGCATGTGATATCAGCCAGAAGGAGAAATCAAACTGGCAGTGGGAAGAGTTCAGCCCCAATATGTCATCACCTTTTGGGGAAAAGCAGCCCAAAATGTGCCCCAAAGGTAACAGCATCATTTGCACCTTTTCTTTAACCTGCTCCTTTCCCTCCGATGCCTTTATCTTCTTTCACTTTGACCACGTCAGCAGTGTCCCAACTGGTCTTCAGGCTGCTGGTTTGTTCTTTTTCTAATCCTCTACAAGAATGCTGTTTGTGAAATTACATTTTACCAAGTCATTCCCTTGTGTAAAACCCTTCAATGACTCCCATTACCTAGAGAATAAAGCCAAAGCCTGTTAGTATGCATACAAGCTCCTCCATGATCTGGCTCTTGTTGATCTTTTCAATTTTCTACTTCTCACCCTTCTCTACCACACCTTAAGTTCCAGTCATATCAATTGCATTTTACGAAATTCTGAATTACTGTGGAATTTCACACCTCCCTGCCTTTTCATATTCTCTGACATATATCTAGAATCCGTCCTGGCTATCTATTGTGCATAACAAACGAACCTAAAACTTAGTTGCTTAAATCAATCATATATTAGTAGCACAGGCTCAGCTGAGCGGTCCTCCCTTGGAGTCCCTCCTGTTGTTGAAGTGAGATGATGGCTGAGGCCAGAATCATCTGATGGCTTGTTTACTCATGGCTGGCACCTGGGCCAGGATGGCTGAACCAGCTCAAACTGGCTAAACATCTCTCCCCATCTCCACATGACCCTCTGTGGGGTTATATGGGCTTTCCTCACAACCTGGCCATTGCAGAACTCTTTACATGGCATCTAGTTTCCCGCTCAGTGTGCCTTCTAAGAGACCCAGGTGGAACTAACAGGCCATCTCTCCAGTGATGTTCGCTCCGGAGCTCAGCATTTTCAGAGCATGATTAGCAGAATGTTACAGAGATAATAAGGGGTATCACATGAGGACCATCAAAGGAACAAAGACTATTTAATCTGAAGAAGAAGCTACTTGGAGACAAGTCCCTATGGACTTAAATACTCGAAGGACTGACTTCTCTGTGTCCTCAGCAGGAGTCAAGATCAGTGGTGCCTTGGTATGATGAACTTTCTGATGCCCCCTGATAATTTGGACTGCCCTGAAAACTCATGAGTCCCACATCTTTTGGAGAATGTATGCCAGTGTCCCTTCTGACATTAATTGTCCTTTTTTCCTCACCACCTTTTTTCTAGTGTATGAAAAATGTGGTATTTCCTTACTTGGCATGAGTTTTTGAAAGTAAAATTCATGTTTATTAAGCACTAAGCAGTCTTCAGGTGGAAAAGAGGATGGACTGTGCTTGATTATGTGTTCCAATTCTCTCTGATGTTAGTACCTAGGGGCTCAGGCATCTGAAGAAGCTTAAATAACGTAGAAAGCATAACTCTTTGATGTCTTTGGCTTTACCAAGATTCACTAGTACCTATTTGAATAATGAAAGGTTATTTTTTAATGTTGAGACAATTATGTACCTCATCCTTCAAAACCTTCCATATTCATGATTGCCAATTAGTACCCTGATTTGGCAAATTCCTGGATGCTTCGGTTCAGCAATTACATGTCTCAAATCCAGTGAAACAGTATGAAGCTATTTCATTTTCCTGGTCTGCAGGCAGATTCCACAGTAGCAACTGAGATGACCTACTGCAAATTGGAAACTCTTCCTTCTACCTATTTCCTTGAAGACATTGGCTAAATACACATTGATTTAATAACATGGTTTCTTAGCACAGCCAAAAGACTGTGAACATCTCAGCATAATTTAGAGGCTGGAACATTTAGAAGTCTCACAGGAGAGCCTTAAGTCAAAATCACAGATATTAGGCCTCACCACCCTGTAATTCTTATTAACGGCATGTTTTCTTTTTTATATGTCTATGTCTCCCAGCCAAAGACCAGTCCTCTCAGGGGGATGAAGAGAAAGAGCCTCCAAAGAGCCACCCCTACTCTGTGGAGACCCCATATGGCTTTCATTTGGACCTGGACTTCCTCAAGTATGTGGATGATATTGAGAAGGGAAACACCATCAAAAGAATTCCCATCCACAGAAGGGCCAAGCAGGCCAAGTTTAGCACTTTGCCCCGAAACTTCAGCCTTCCTGACAGTGGGGCTCGCCCTCATGCTGCTCTTCCCCACCAAAACTGGTCCCCAGTGGTGCTGAGGAAGGTGTCGCTAGGGACAGAGGAGCGAGCTCAGTCACTGCCGCTTGGTGATCACCCCCAAGCGTCCGCCAGTGGGAGTGAGGTGAGCTATCACAGGAAGGCCCTGTTGGCAGAGACCGTCAGACATCTGGAGGGTGCTCCTCCCCAGGAGGCCGAGCTCACCTCCGGGAGTGGACGGCCCCAACTGTTGAGAGCATCCAGCATGCCAGCCACACTGCTGCAAACCAGGGCCTCAGAGGACCTCAGCCTAAATTCAGGTCCCCCTACACCTTCCACCCTCCCTCCACTTCAGGGTGAAGGCAGTGTCTGCGATGGTGCTTTTGGCCCCGCGGAAGGATTTTCAGGTTTTCACAACTCCATCCCACGAGCGGCATCCCAACCAAAAATCAAAGAGTTTGGAGACCTGGTGCCAGGGATTCCCGAGCTGGTCCAGGAGGGGGCTGAGCTTTCAGAGGGTGAAAAAGAGGCTCCACATCTCCTCTCTCTCCCAAGTCCTCCTTTCTCATCCCAGAATGCATTTGGAGTTCTAGAGGATGCAGAAGAGGAACATGAAACCAGAGAAGCAGAGGTGGTGGTCACTCCTGGCTCCCCAACACCAAGCCTCCCACCTCTGCCATCGCCCATCCCTGAGAATGAGCTCCCCTTAGAAGAAATTGAGCTCAGCATCAGCGAGATCCCACCCCCACCACCGGTAGAGGTAGACGTGAGAAGCATTGGCATCAGGGTCACAGAGGAAAGCCTGGGCCTCCCCACGGTAGATGCCGGCAGTATCTCCAGCCTCAAGCAGCAACTCTCCAACCTTGAGGGAGAGTTGTCTGGAAGAACTGAGGAACTGGCCCAGGTCAGAGCTGCCCTCCAGCAGCAAGAGGAGGAAATCAAGGATAGGGAGGAGAAAATTCAAGAGCTAGAGTGCACTGTAGTTCAACTGACAGAAAAGCTTAGCCACCGGAACACCAAAGATGCTCAGGGCCAAACCGACGCCGAGGTCAATACTGACCCTCTCCATGGACTCTTGACCAGGGAGTTGTGTGACAAGAGCATTGGGGTCAACCTTCTGAGCAGCACAGGCTCTGAAAGCTGGGGGCCCAGAGGAGAGGAGAATGGCCTCCTATGTGGGCAGGACAGTCACGAACAGGAGGATCAGAGCCCAGCAGCATTTGTGCCACCATCCCAGTTGTCACTGCCACAGGGACCCAAGGTGGTCCTCACCTCCCCATTACATAGCGGCCTCTCCACTGAGCTCAGGATTGAAGAAGCAGGCTCTGAGCCAGAGGGAGACCCTCAGGTAGGAGCTGAGGGTCTGGTCAGGGGAGCAGGTGGCTCTTCATGGAGCAGTGACATAAAGGCTCCCCTAGCAGGGAAGGAGGAGGCCAGTTCAGAACTCCCTGGGAAGGAGTGCCCAGAAAGGCCACCAAGCTCACCCACAGATGCCACTCTTGGGCAATATGTTAAGAAGATCCAGGAGCTGCTGCAGGAGCAGTGGAGCTGCCTGGAGCATGGATACCCAGAGCTGGCCAGTGCCATCAAGCAGCCTGCCTCCAAGCTCAGCAGCATCCAGCGCCAGCTCCTGAGCTCCCTCAACCTGCTGCTGTCTGCCTACTCAGCCCAGACTCCACCCCAGAAGGAGTCCCCGGCTCCCTCCTCCTCCCCGCCAGTGGGTAAATATGGTGCCTGAGACAGGGAACCATTTCTCCTTCGTGTCACAAGTATAACGGAAAGGGGTTTTAATTGCATGCATATGTTTTTTTAAAGATTTAAGCACCCCAGGAACCCAGTGTAATAAAAAACTGATCTATGCAACAGTGGAGGCTCTGTGCCCCTACTCGTGTCTTTGCTCCAAGGTGAGGATTGACTGCAGGGCCACCATGTTCAGTGGTACAGATATAGCACAGGGCATGGAGATGCCAGCCAGGGAGGGTACATTGGAGTTTAAATCTAGCCCACTCTTCCCTTGCCATGCCTGCAGCACTGTGTCCACCCAGAGTGGTGCCTGTTTCTCATTTGCACTGCACAGAGGCAAGGTCAGTGGTAAACAATGGCCCTGGCTTTATGTGCTCTAAACTTGGGCCTTCATGGTTTTCTGGGTTCTTGAATTCCTGAGGTCCTCTCACATTAGAAGTTTTCTCTAGCCTTGTTTTGGAGGAACATTATATTGATATCTAAAACATTTTGCTGAATATTTTCTGTGTTTGTGTGTGTGAGAGAGAGAGGGATTGTGTGATAATCACATGTGGAAGTCACCCCTTTGGCTGAGTGGCACTTCCTCTTGTAACAGATCATACACTGTTGAGCAAAGTGGAACCATATTTTGCGTTGCTCAATGAGCAGTGTGCGAGTCTGCTTCCTGCCTCAGATTGCAAATTGGCTGCTTTCTTATTATTTCAGTGCTAGTTCTAGTCTTACTCATTGGGAAATGCCTCATGTATCTTTGAACACAGCCAAAGAAGACTTGTGCTCTTGCTCATGTGTCTTCTGTGCCTACGCCACATCACAAAGTGTCAACTGGCAGAGGTGGCAGCAGATGTGGGATCAGGAGTCATGTGAACTAAGCTCTACTCTGAGAACTAAATAACTCCTGCTCTGCCATTCACTGAGCAAGTCTGAGCCTTAGATTTCCCAGCTGCAAGATAGGGACAACAATGGCAGCCATACTACATGGCTCTTCTGAAAGAGTGTTGCCACTATCATTCACACATAAGGGGGCTTGGTGGCCAGGCAGTTCAGCTGGCACTGACCAGAAGGCTAGGCCTCCTCAAAGACCCTCAAAATATTTGATCTACATGATCTAGTTCTCTCCCTGTCTACCTTTTCACACACTTTCAATCTGTATCCCCTCAAAGCAAGAGTCTTGGTTTTGCTTCATTCTGGAGCACCTCCAAGATCATTCTAACCTGTGATGTTGTGTCTGCCTAGAGATCTCCCCGTCGACCAGCCTTAAATCCATAATGAAAAAGAAAGACTATGGCTTCCGTGCAGGAGGTAATGGGACCAAAAAGAACCTTCAGTTTGTTGGGGTTAACGGTGGGTAAGCATCACTCGTGAAGCCCAGACTGCCCTCCATACTACCTATTCCACTGTTTTCCTTAGCACGCTCTTTTCCTGGGGGAAAGCATCTGGTTTTCATTCTTCTTCAAGGGAATTAATCTCAACAGCCTTTTAAAACTCTGTCTCGGGTTTGCATGTGTTTGGCTTCTTGCCAACTATGGTGGTCTGTTGGATTCTGTGCTTTTAATATGTCCTGGCTTTAGTGTCCCCTGAGGCCAGGATTCCAGGTGGCTTCTGGGAGTTTGGGTGAGTGGGGGTGAGGGTACATGGCTCCTTCAAGGAAGACACTTAATCTGAACCACAGCACTGAAACTAGGACAAACTCTTAATCTGTTGAACTTCAAATTTCATCCATTTAATTTTTTTCTTCCTTTTACTGACTTACTGCAAACCAAACCAATGTTTTTTAGGATAAAGAAAAACAACCAATGTCTGTTGACTCACAACATGATCCAAACGTTATATACTCTAGAGAGTAAATCATTGGATTACGAATATTTTCTAAATTGGTTATTCAACAAACACTTATTAAATATCAACAATGTGTTAGGTGGTGGGGATTAAAAAAAAGTTGAATAAATCAGGGTCCCTGCCTTTAACTCACAATTTGGGCATGGGCAGAGATATTGCAAGAAGTAAAGAGAAAATGCTGATAGGCTGAGATAGGTCTGAATACAGAAGGAGGTTTAGGATTCTGTGGAAGCCCAAAGGAGGGACACTTGACCCAGCCACCAGTGGTGGGCCCAGGAGACTGCCCAGAGGAGAGCGGAACCCCTCCTAATTTGGATTCAACCAGAAGAACGACACCAGATTCAAACAACAGTGACATCACTGTTGCACATTCTGGGAGGGAAACGTCAGAGATGATGAAATGGGATGTCATAAGAGATCTGCTACTGATGAAATGGGATGTCATAGGAGAGCTGCTACTGATGAAATGGGATGTCATGGGAGAGTTCCCACTCCCGCTAATGTCAGACTCTGTGGCCCAAGGAGAAATCATTTTGTAGGAGCTTTCACCAGTTCATGTACAGAGAAGGAGGATCAGCCTAATCTCAAAGTCTAAAGCAGATCTGCTGTCTCCCCTGCTTAAGCACCCCATCAGTTCCAGCTCTGTACCAAACCTGCCAGTCTAGCTCATGGATGTGGCCTGCCTCACTCCCTACTGCGGGTCCTGCCATTCTGCCCTCAAATGTGCTGAGTCAAGCCCATCTTCAGGGCCTTGGCATCCGCTGTTCCTCTCCCATAGAGTTCTCAGTATCTGTCACTCTAATGCAGTGGTCCTCAACTTTGGCTGCACTTTGGAAATCCTGGGGGAGCCTTAAAAAAATACCAAAGCTGGGGTCCCCTTCCTGAATAATCCAGTTTAATTAGTATGGAATGCCGTACAGGTACTGGGAATTTCAAATATCCTCAAGTGATTCTAATTGCAGCCAAGGTTCAAAACTTCTGCTCTAATTAAAGTAGCCCCTCTGTCCCATGGTCCTTTATTATTTTATTAATGTTCAATATTTACTATCTGAATATATTGTTTACATGTTTCTTTCCTGCCATTCCCTACTAGAATATAAGCTCAATTAGGACAGGGGCTTTGGTGTACATTTAGAACAGTGCCTGGCACGTAGTAGATGCTCAATAAATTTCTGTTCAATGAAGGAACTTCCAGGTGAAGTTTTTATGGAAACAATTTAAAACCAGAACTGCCTGGTAAACATATTATGTCCCCCCACTCTCTAAATCACAAAATGAAAAGGTTGTTCCAAGAACAATAGAGGAAGAAATATCTGGGGTTTAAATAAGACAATGAGAGCATACCAGGGAACAGGCTGGGCTTGCAAACATAGCGAACATAGGGACCATCATTCAGAGAAAGGGCTTGAGGGGGTTCAATGAAAGCCATGGCCACTGGCCTCTGTGACAGTATCCAGTGGCCCCAGAGCCTGAAATCTTCATCCAATGGAAGTCTCCTGTTGACTTCAGCAGGGTGATCAATAAATCTTTGAGGATTTTCCTCCATGGTCTCTCGTCTGCCATCTCAACAGAGTTGCATATAATGGAACATGAGGATTATTGCTGGGGAGGGAGGACCATGGGCCAAGTGAGAACCCATGCCCTCACTTTTGCTGTTCCAAGCAATAGTTGAAAGAGGCAGAAGTTGAGAAAGGCAGATTCTAGGTTCAGGGGTCCTGACTGTTCACATATGCCATGGAACCCTGCTGGGAAGAGGCACAGATGGCTCCTCCCTTGTCAGGTATAAGCTGGACTAAAGGGAAGTCTCAGAATCACCCAGAGACGTGAAGATGTGTCAGGCAATTCAGAAAACTCAGTGTAGGGGTGGGGGCTGTTTTCCTAGATCTGGGCCTTTCTCTGAACAGAACATTAGGATTCCAGAAGTCTGGACCATTCAAATGTATTGGCCAATTAGGGCATGAGCTGTTCTTGTGTTTGCGGCAAAGAGCTTAGTTAATTATCTTTTCTCCCCAGCTGGCCTCTGGTATTGGAATCAGAGCTCTTAACTGCACTTTTCTGACACCAAGGCTCCTGGGAGTTCCCTCACCCAGGTCTGCAGGTGTAGAGAACGGAGGATGTTGTCAGCAAGCTGGGAAGTGTTATCTAAAGCCCACCTAGTTCTCCTTCATGTTGATATGGGCTTTGGGCAGGAAGCACAGAAGAGTGACCTGTGTCTTTTTCCCCAGCTATGAGACCACCTCAAGTGAGGAGACCAGCGGTGAAGACAGCTCCCCAGAAGACTTGTCTGACAGCGAGGCTGAGAAGAAATGTGATGGCCCAGAACATAAGCAGGGCAAGGATGCCCACCCCAGCTGCAAAGGAGGGCAGGGCATGTCCGAGGGCACCTGCAGAACCGGCCAGGAAAGTGGGCCTGGGGAAGAACTCCCCTTTTCCAAGGCTGAGAGGTGAGTCAGATTGGTACAGAAGGGGGCACTTAATCCTCTAAGAAAGGGTAAGGGCATTTATTCTCCCTTTTATTCAGTCATTTGTTCATCCATTCACCAATATTTACTGAGTTTCTAATCTATGCCAGATACTGTTCACTGATTGACCTAAACTCCTGCTTTCATGGGATATACTGTCATAGACTGAGCTCTACTTATAAAGCTAACATCAACATAGCACTGAAAATGAAAGGACTTTACATGTATTATAGAATCTTTTTAACAATCCTACAAGGTAAACATGATTATAATCCCCACTTTACAGATGTGGAAACAGAGGCTTAGAGAAGTTAAATGACACAGCTAGCAGAGTGAGGATTCTGACCAGGTCTTTTCTGATTCTTACCCATGCACTTTTCTGACTCTTGCATTGGCTGTGCTGATGTAACCCTGTCTTTTATAGTGATGGAGGTCATGTGGCATGATGAAAGGAGTACTTTGGAGTTAGGCCCACCTGGATTCACATCTTATGCTTGCACAGTGTTGTTTTAGACAAGATGCTTAAGCTGTGGTCACCTCAATTTCTTCATCTGTAAAATGTACATAATAGCAACCTGATAGATTTGATCTGAGGACTGGATGAGAGAAACTACGTAAAATGCTTAGTGTAGTGCCTTCCACATAGTAGGCTCTCAGTAAATGGTAGAACTAAGAATAGTAAGTACTATTATCATCATCCCCAGCCTGGCTGCTGAAGGAGTGATGAGCAGTGAACTGTAACTGATTGTCCACAGGTCCACAGGAGCACTTCAGCATGGTAGCACTGTAAGGCTGCAATGAGTGAATGGAACGTCCCAATTTGGGCGTCTCGATGCTGACTCTGCCCTTATATTAACACAGGAGGAGTGTTTATCATTGTGATCACCCAGCTTAATTGATTTTTATTTTATTGACTCTACTTAAGGTGTCCTTCATGGAAGAATAACCTGAAGAAATTTGCTGGTATGGATTGGGTTCTTTGAATTTTCAAGTCACTCGGGCAGAAAATATTTGGTCCAAAGTCAGAAAGACAACCTTCCATGGCCCAGCGTGTCAGGAATTGCAGTTGGGCCTGTGGCCCCAGAAAGCTTTGGTGATTGCTCCCACCCCCTGAAAACAGCAGGATAAAAAGGGCAGTGTGCTTGACTCACTCTTTAGAACAGATGAGAAGCCAGGCCGCATCATTAGGACACTGGATTCATCCATATTTCTTAGAAATGCCCCTTATCCTGGGAAGTTGTTCAGTTTGGGTGTTTGAGCTGTTGAGAATGAAGGTTAAAGAAGAAAATAACATTTTTTTTGTTTTATCAACATGGACACTGATATGCATATATATATATATTTTTTTTCTTTAGATATAAACCCTCAGAAGAATTTCTTAATGCATGCCAGGCATTGAGCCAACATCTGCCAGAAACTGGGACCACCACCGACCAGCTCTTGGTACTCTCATTTTTCATTGTCATGTAGATATTTCCATACTGTTTAAGCTGTTAGTTCCAACTAGGTGACTTTGGTCCCTTGCCGGAGGCAGCAGTGTGAGTGTGCACACATGAGTCCCTTTCCTTGGGGTGCTCTCGCATTTGCCCAAACTCTGCTTGTTACCTAAGGTGATGGATTATGCTGAGAAAGTGGAACAGATGGATACGCACAGGAAAGCAGCCTTGGTGCTCTAAGGCTTCTACTGAGGGTTATTAGGCATTGCACCCTGGATGTCTGTTATAAAACTATTTGTGGCTTAGACTCAGAATCGCCTTTCAATTTGAGAAAACTGTGAGTAGAGCAGAAAAGAGCATGCAGAATCAGAACCATGTGCTCTATTCCCAGGAGCACTATCTGTGAAATAGTGGGCAAGTAAACTCAACATTCGGGGAAGGCCCCAGGTTCCCCATTAATAAAATGAGGGTGGTGGGCAGCATGTCTCCGTTAACCCCAAGCCCTGGCATTTAATTTTGTAGCCTTTACTCTTTTCCTTGAAGTGTACCTATGGGTCAAGAAGCCAAGAACAAGAAACTACATCTGTTTGCTCCTTAACACTTTCATGGCCCACAGAGATTTAAACATATAACAATTGGCTTCTACTTTTAATCAAGAGATACTGGCACGGACACATTCTCCCAAGTTATGAGAGCAGCTGATAAGACCCAGCGTGTAACAACTTGTAAGCATTTTCAAAGTGCATTTTGTTCTCCCTTGCAGAAGAGGCGTAGGAGTAAAAATGATCGATTCAGCCCAACCCATTTTCATTACTTTATCTTCGCTTATTTGGCAAATAACTGTTCCCAGATTGTTAAAGAACCAATGCGTCATGTGGATATTGATTGCAACTCCTGTTATTTATTATTGAATGAATTACAGAACTAAGTTATTTCTTGGCTCTTCATTTAAAATCCACCATTTTCCTTAATATTAAGATCTTTCTTCAGAGTCTCCTGGAGATTCCATGGGTATAGGAGATAGTACATAAAAAGTGTTTCAGCCACAAAAGATTCCACTGTTTCTGCCTCAAAAAGTGATTAGAGGGCAGGTCGAGTGGCTCAGCTGGTTAAGAGCACAAGCTCTGAGCAACAGGGTCACCGGTTGGATTCCCACATGGGCCAGTGAGCTTTGCCAAAGCTACTACCGAGCTGAGCTGCCAACAGGTGGCAGGATGGCTCAGCTGGTGAGAGCACGTGCTCCTAACAACAAGGTTGCTAGATGGACTCCCCCATGGGATGGTGGACTACGCCCACCCACAACTAAGATTGAAGGACAACAAGTTGGCTGTTCCCCTTCCCCAATTCCCTAATAAAATAAAATTTTAAAAAAGTGATTAAAGGATATGCAAACCTGACACCCTAACCATGTTAGGATCAAAGCACAAGACCCCAGCCTCCCTACCTTAGAGACAGAGTGGGTTGTACAAGGACTGAATTCTGTAGAGCCATGGAAGGTTAGGGAGCCACCCCCTTTTTCACCCCCATTTTGTAGACAACTAAAGTTCAAAAAGATAATGTGACTTCCAATGTCACATAGCTGAGCCAGGACCTAAGCCTGGCCACATTAGTTTAGGGACTCCAAATCCACAGCCCTTTCCAGAAGGAGTAGGAAATAATTTCTGATACATCCTCATAGTGTTTCTTCCCCCAAGGTAAATAATCATATTCCGTTTTAAACACTCAGGTCACGTCACACACAAAGTTGATGTCATTCACTCTGGAACTCTCCTTAATCGGAACAGCAGAATACTACAGATAGAAGGGTCCTGCGAAGGGTTGTTCAACCATTTTCTTTGAAGGTCCTAACAAAGCTGAACAGTCAAAAATAATTAAAGCACAGCTGTTTGGATTTTGTTTCAAGCATAAATTGGGCATGTTGTTTGTCTTAGTTTTCTGCGTGCACTTTTCCCATGAAGAAAATGTAATGTATGTCTATTTTAAAAACATGCGAAGAGCCTGGTAGAGTCTGGGCTAAGATCCACATAGGCTGGCTGTATGCGCATGGAAGAGAGGGTCTTGGTTGTCCTGTGCATAGAGGGGATGTGACCTAAACTTACAATAGACTCAAACTGTCACCTGGTGAAGTGCTTTGTTACTGGTTACTGGGTTGACCTCCCAATCCGCCTTTCTACCTCACATGGGGTTGGGGAATGTGGCAATAGCACAGATTCAAAGTGTGTTGCTGAATCCTCAGCCACACTATCTCTGAGCCCTCCAGGCATAAATCACATGGAGAGTTGGAAGAAGCTGAAGAGGTAGAGGTGGAAGCATCCAAAGCTAACTTTTCCTAGTGGAAACTAACACTCCAGCTGGAAACTAGCACCCCAGGTCTGGAATTGGAATCTTTTGGTATTTCAGAGGCAAAGCTTGAATACCATCAGTCAAGAGTGGTTCCGTGTCTCCAGCCGGAAATCGTCTACTCCTGCTGTGTTGGCCACCTACCTCCAGCATCACTCCCCACACTTCCTAAAGCTGCTTGTCAACTTGGCTGATGGGAATGGAAACACAGCCCTTCACTATAGCGTGTCCCACTCCAACTTCTCCATCGTGAAGCTGCTGCTGGACACAGGTCAGAAATGGTTGCATCTGTGCATTATGTGTATCATTGCTTGTATCACTTCTTTTTAGCAAGGGGATTCTTCATTGTTCTGAGTTCTGTCTGTACTCTAGGAACTGCACTAGACCATTTGCCTTTATTATATCATTTATTCTTCCATACACTCGTGTGATGTGGCTATTATTGTCATGTTGCAGTTGAGGAAGCTGAGGCTCAGAAAGTTGTAAAGCTAGCTCAGGTCACAGTGCTGGTAAATGGTAGAGTCAGACTTCAGTTTCAGTCTGTCAAACCCCAGAGATACATACACCACACTGCCTCTAGGAAAAGTCACATTCTACCATCTTCATGAGTTTTTTTTAACAAAGGCTATGGCTGTCTTTGACCAATTGGACTCAATCTGAGTCATTCATCCTTCATCAGATATGTGTGGACTATGTATGAGGATCATACTGGTAGTAACCAGGATGGAAGAGTGAGTCAGGTGTGAGCCCTCAGCTTCCCAGGAGCTTACAGCCTGATAACCAGAGTGGATGGAGCAGATGATGGCTTACAAGAATGTGATTTGGTGTCTCAGAAGAAGTGAAGTTATGCCCTGTTTGGGGAGCAGAAAAGATGCACTGAAGCAGATAGAGTTCCAGCAGGCAGAGAAATGTCCCAGGCAAAGAGAACGCCATGGAGTTTGAGAAGGGAAAACCTGGAGATTAGAAAGCTTCTAGTTTGAATGGGAGGTAAGTTGGAGCCACAGCATGGAGAACCTTGAGTACCAGGCTGAATACTGGGAATCCTGTTTGGAAGGCCCCGCGAGGTCAGTACGGATTTTGAGAAGGAGAGCACCGTAACCAGGGGAGTTCTCTATGAAGGTTAATTTGGCAGCAGCAGGAGGTTAGTGGAGGGAGTAGGGGTAGGAGGTGGCAGGCCAGACAGGAGGCCATTGTGGGGTCTACAGAGAAGTAGTGAGGGATTGCAATAGGTGAGAACAGTAGGAATAGAAGAGCAAAGAAGCCATTGGGGAGTTAATGACCAATTGGCTGTGAGGGGTAAGGGGTGTGTGAGCTCTCTGATATGTCACACTTGGATGGCTGAGACGATGGTGATACTGCAAAAGGAGAACAAGTATGGGGGAAGCAAAAAGGATAATTCAGTTTGGGGCTGATTTCAAGTTTCCAGTGGGTTATCCAAGTAGAAATGCCCAGGAAGCTACTGAGAATTCCTGATCCAAAATGAATGGGCAGTGCAGTTTTGGGTGAGGCCAGCTAGAGCATAGCCAGTGGAGTCCTTTAGGGAAGGAATGTAGACGGAGAAGGGAAGAGGCAGGAGAGAGAAACCCTGTTGGAATGACTGCTTTGAGGGAGAGAGCGCAAGCCAGTGGAGGAGACCCAGATGGAGCTATGTGAGAAGTAGGAGAGGGCCGGCTGAGTGGCGCATTGGTTAAGCGCTGGTTTTGGGATGCCAGCAGCCCCGGTTCGGATCCCACATGAGGGCCAGTGACACTGCCCTCTACAGCTAACAACAGCTCCACCTGGAGCTGGGCTGTGCGAGCCCCGGTGATGGTGTGGGCTGCAGCCCCTGCTGCAGTGGGCTGCCATAGGCTACAGTGAGTGGGCCGCAGCCAGCGTGAGCGGCTGGCAGCCAGCGTGAGCTGCCAATAGCCGCGATGAGCGACATCCAGAGGCCAGCGACCGATCTGCCTCATCCGGGAAGAGCGCAATGACGATACCAACAGTGAAGCAACATCCTCCGCAACTAAACTGAAGAACAAAAAGACAGCAACTTGTCTGTTCCCCTTCCCCGATTCCCCAACGCTGTTCCCCTCCGCCAATTCCCCAATAAAACCTTTAAAAAAAAAAAAAAAAAAAGAAGTAGGAGAAACGACAGGAAAGTGTCCAACAGGGGGGCCAATGAAGAAGAAAATGTCAAGAAGAAAGAAGATTGTCCATTGAGTCAAATACTGTAGTGCCCCTGAAGGATGATGATGCTTGAGCTGGACAGATTTGGGAAGGGGTCACTGGTGACTCTGGAAAAGGGGTCACCGGGACTCTGGTAGTTGTTGGGAGGAAACCAGATTGCAGAGGTAAAAGGAGTGCAGTGCTTGGGGTAGGGAAGGCAGTGATATATCATTGAAGCTGAAAGAGGCAGAAGAGGCTACAGAGAATTGATATTGTGTGTTTGGGGTTAAAGGAGCTTGAACATCTTTGTTGGCAGAGAAGAAGAATTCAGAGACAGAGACAGAGAGATGCTATAAAAAGGAGAAAAGATGTTTGATGGCTCAAGGTCTTGGAGGAGTTGGAAAAGACTGGAATCCACAGCAGAGGCAGATGAGGTCAGCTTAGGCAAGATGCTGAGATAGGTATTCCTCTGAGATGGAAGCAAAAAGAAGGGAAAGGTCCAGGATGATGTGGGAGGGGCAAAAAGGGGTGGAGGCCACTCATTCAGATAGCCCTGATCTTTTCAGGAAAGCAAGAGTGGGATCCAGGCTTTGGCAACTGCAAAGAGATGGTTAATTTTGATAAACAAAGAACTCTTCGAGGGTTGTCAAGTGGTCCCATTGTCCACTGAGATGAAACCACAGGATTTACAGTGGAGGGAGCCTTTCGGCGGGACATGTGACAACATCAAGTAGTCTAGGTGTGGCAGTGTGGACAGGTGGGTAATAGGGCTCACTGAAGGAGTGTGGGTCCCAGTCATATGTCACCTATGAGGTTAGGAAGGCTGTATGAGGGATATTTAAGAGGGTACCTGCAAAAGGTATTAAACCCCAAATGATCTCCTCAGATCAGGCCCTGTGCTAAGCATGTGACATAGGATATCTCATTTAATCCTCATAATGATCCTGTGACCTAGCATGACTAGTCCAGTTTTATATGTGAGAAGCATGACACTGAGAGGAGTCAACAGACTTGCCTGAGGTCACCCAATGACTAAGTGTGTTGCTGGGGTTTAGTGTCGATACTGTTCAGTTGTTCCTTCCATTCCCGACATCCAGGAAGTGAGGCACATGTAACCCTGTTGAGAAGGCCAGAGGGGGAGTTAAATGGGCATCAGGAAGTCTGAATTCTGGATCCAAAGGCTTTCCCCCAACTTGGATCCAACTCCTCTGCCCCAGCTTTAAATCCCTCCTATGGCTTGCTTTTACTTTTTTTTATTTTTTTTTATTTTGAGGGCAGTGTCACCGGCCCTCATATGTGGGACCCGAACTGAGGCCGCTGGCTTCCCAAGCCAGTGCTTAACCACTGTGCCACTCTGCCAGCCCAAAATACTTGCAGTTTTGTTTTGTTTTGTTTTGTTTTTATCTGAGTCATCCTGCCACCTGTTGGCAGCTTGGTGGCAGCTCAGCTCAGCTCAGGCTGGGCATCGAACTGCTGTTGCTCAGTGCTCAGAGCTCAGTTCACACTCTTGAGCGAGCTCTTAACCAACTGAGCCACTCAGCCCGCCCTCCTGTGGCTTGCTTTTAGAATGGAAGGCAGCTTCCTTAGCCTGACCTTCAGAAATCCCACATGCCCTGCCTCCCACCTGCCTTTGCTGTCCTCCTTCCCTCCACTTCAGCCACACTGGCCTCAAACTCACCAAGCTAGTTCCCTCCTTGGGACCTTTGTATTTTCTTTATATCTAGATTCTTTCTCTTCTCACGACTGACTCCTTCTCATCATTCAACTCACAGCTCAAATGTCACCCCCTCAGATGGCTTTCTGGTCTCCGGCCCAGGGGCTCAGTTGGTTAAGAGTTGGCTTAGAGCGCGTGCTCTGAGCAACAGGACCGCCGGTTCTATTCCCACATGGGCCAGTGAACACTGCACCCTAGCTGAGCTATCGCTGAGCTGCCAACAGATGGCAGGATGTCTCAGCTGGTGTAATAACAAGATTGCCTGTTCAATGGTGGGCTATGCCCACCTGCAACTAAAGATTGACCTTGGCACCTTGAGCTGAGCTGCCACCTGGATGGCTCAGTGGATAGGGAGTGCACTCTTAACAACAAGGCTGCTCGTTCAACTCCCGCTTGGGATGGTGGCTACGCCCACCCGCAACTAAAACTGAACACAGCACCTTGAGCTTAGAGGCCACAAGCTGCCCGACGGGCAGCCAGATGGCGACTGGCACCCTCCACAACGAAGACTGAAGAACAACTTGGCTGGTCCCCTTCCCCAATTCCCCAGATGGCTTCCTAGTGACTCCATCTAAAGTCATTTCTCTCTCTCTCCCCTCCCCCCACCCCATTTCTTTCTTTGGATGACCTTTGCTTGTCATTTCTACTCAACAGAACTCAGTTAACTCAGTCATAAGGCTCTGTTGTCTGTCTCCTTTCCTTTCGGTATCTCCAGTACCTGAACAAGTTCCAGGCTCTTAGTAGGTGTTGAGTGAATATATATGTTAAGTGAATGACCCCTGGGAGCTAGGTTAAAATTCAGTAAACTTCCAATTCTCAAAAATTCCATTAAGCAGCCTTTAGGCTCTACACCTGAATCAGTAGGTTACATACGTAATGACAACCTAAAGCTTTTTCTGCTTCCCATATCATCAGGGAAGATGAAGCTACAATTTTAACAATGAACCAGTTTTACTGGATTTCAGTTCTTCATGGATTCATGGATACCATAAAAGTGGTAGGTAGCTCAACTGACAAAGGCACATCATCAAATGGAGATACCTCTGTATTCCATTTGCTGGGTTCAATGTTAGGGGCTTTCATTATAGAACATGAATAACAACCATACCTGCTGCTTTCTGAGTGCCTTCCCCATTCTAAACACAGTGCAAGGTGTGATTAAATACATACACTACCATAATCGATCCTTGCAAGGATTTTGAAGTAAATGTTAACTGCATTTTCCAAGTAAGAAAACTGAGGCTCAGAGAAATAAGGTAATGTGGTAAAGGTCACAGAACCAGTAAGTAGCTAAGGCAGAATTTCAACCACAATCTATCACCCTCTCAATCTGGATTTTATTTACGATCCCAAAAGGGACACTTCATTTTTAAAATGTGCCATTTTTTCATTCTGTCATGAAATGTATATTCTTAATTGTTTTAACAAAAAATAATACGCAGTTTCCCCCGCCCCCCCCACTCTGTTTTTCAAGTGAGATGGTTGTTCCTAGAAGATTTCCTATGTTTATCTTGTGTTTTCATGTCCCCTGGTACATTTCACAGCATATCACTAGGCCCTTAGAAAGGATCTACAAATACAGCCATCAGCTTAAGAATTACACACAGACATGGAGAGTGAAACTTAAAATGCACAGCTGTGGGCAATGTGGGGCCGGGTGAGTGATGGGCTCTAGAGCCAGACAGACCTGAGTTCTGGTCCCACTTATTTCACTTGCATTTGGGCAGTTTATGTAGCTTCACTGACCTTCAGTGTCCTCATCTGTAAAATGGGTATAGTGTCTTGTGCTCTGCGTTAGGAGATAAAGGCATGGTCATTAGCCCTCTCGGCCATCTCTGACTCTGCTGTGGACCTTCTTTGCTGAGTGTCCTCAGAAAACCTGTAAAGAAGAGTAGCCAGTCTTGAAGGCTGTTGAAAATGTAAGACATTAATGCCATTCCTGGGAAAAAGTTGCTGTACCAGGTCTGACAATTAAGTTTGCGAACTTGTTGCAATGCTGTTGCTTACCTTTTTTTCATGTCAGAGGGATTATTCATTATGAATTTGTACAAACTGGACAAACAGTTAACCAGTTAACCAAGTTTACTATTTGAAAGTGCTGAAAAGGCTGCATGAAAAAAGACGAAAATGACCTGAACCTTTCTCTAACAATTCATGGCACTTACATCACAACAAAGCACCAGCTCACAAGACACTGTCTGTGAGGGAGTTTTTAGCCAGTAAACAAATAACTGTAATGGAACACCCTCCCTATTCACCTGATTTGGTCCCCAATGCCTTCTTTCTTCACCCGAAGAAAATGCAATATTGAAAGGAAGATATTTTGATGACATTCAGGATATCAAGGGTAATACAATGATAGTTCTCATGGCCATTCCAGAGAAAGAGTTCCAAAATTGCTTTGAAGGGTGAACTAGGCACTGGTGTTGGTGCATAGCTCCCCAAGGGGAGTACTTCGAAGGTGACCACAGTGATACTCAGCAATGAGGTATGTAGCACTTTTTCTGGGACGAGTTCACAAACTTAATTGTCAGACCTTCCATTTTAACCAGCAGATAGTGTCCTATTGGATAAGCTAACACAGTCTTGCTTCTGGCCCCTTGGGAGTTCTTCCAGTGCTCATTGCTTCTCTTGCAGGCGTCTGCAATGTAGACCATCAGAACAAAGCTGGCTACACCGCTGTGATGATCACACCCTTGGCTTCTGCGGAGACCGATGAAGATATGACTATCGTCTGGAAACTCTTAAGAGAAGGGAATGTGAACATCCAAGCTACCCAGGTAGGAAGTGTGAACCTGGCCTCCTCTTTAATAAATGCGGGAGGATCCCAGTTTTTATTATGTCAGTGGGATGAGAAATTCCATGCAAATCCATGTAGAGTTTTTAATGCAAGAAGGCTAGGGCCTCCAAATGTTGTCTGTCCAAAGCCTGACCATTTGTTTTCTACAAAGCTCCTGAGACCTAGACAGGCTGCAACAGAAGTCAGTAAGCTTGTAATCCTGTCCCGGTCTGAAACTGGGCAATTCCATCTGGGCTCAACTTCTCAAACCAAATGTTCCCACAGTTAGCATCTTGAGAAGGCATTTGCCATTTGACTGCTCTAAGATGCCCTTGCAGATAATCCATCTTAATCATGGATTACAAAGCAGTTCAGGGGTTGGGATGTATCTGTTCAGCCTCTGGGCCCATCTACTTGAGAACACAGAGTAGGGGTATGATCCTAACCATGTAGGACTTAGAGTTAGACAAGGCTCCATATGAAACAATGGGGACTCCTCAAAAGGCCATTTACCTATCTTTGACCAATACAAGAACAAGTAGAGTGCATTCAACTCTCCTTTCCACCTAGAGTGATCAAAGATGGGAGATTAACAATCAAGAACTAGGACGGCTCTGAGATTTTACTCTATCTTAAAGCTAATGAGTTATCATGCTATGGTACCCTGGATGCTAGCAGATGACATGAGACTCCTGTGCCAGAGACAAAGGACAGTGCATTACACACAGCAGTAGCAGCAGCCACAGCATTGGTATTTATACCAGTTCCCCAAATCCCAAATCCCCATTCCCACAGGGCAGTGTGAGAGGGCCAGATCCCTGTGCACAGAGTGGGTTGTGTTACTGATGAACCCTGAGCTTAGGGAAACTGAATCTTTTATACTGGTCAGTAAGCATGTCTGCCCTCTTCTGGTGGAGACACTATCTCTATCTTCTTAGGCTGTGCACTGTGCAAACATCCCTAAAAGGAGTCTAGAACAAAAGTACAGATAGTGCCTTGCTCACAAGATGTGCAAAAAGCTAAGAGACCCATGGAAAATTGTCTCTCAACAGTATATTAAACTCCACTCCCCCCACCACCAAAGGGATTGCAGACAGTAGCCTAACCTGATGGCAAAGTCACTTTGCATACTTCATCTAATAGCCACCCTACTGATGGCAAGAAACAGACATTTGTGGATCACTTTCTGATTTTCAAAATATTTTCAACCACCTACAACTCCCACTTCATGTGATTCAATAAAGCTGTTTTCATTTTAAATATGTTTCCCATAAACATGTTAATTTTTTTCTATATTGGCCCTCTTGCAAGAGGGGATGCTCACCTATGATCAAAATCAACACCCTTTCATTATGGAGGGAAAACTGATGGTCTAGGAGGGTAAGGGACTCATCCCAAAGGAGGGATGGGAATTCATAGCTGTAGCTTCTCCCTTCACCATCCCTTGGGGCCTTTACATATGAGGAGAGGTTGCGGATACCAGGTTAAGTGGGAGTGAGCTGGGAAGCTGGGAGTCTCCTGAGCTAAGCGACTTATTTCTCCTTTTACCTCCAGGGTCAGCACAATAGCTGGCATATAACAGTGCTCCGTAAATGATCATTGAACTAAATTGTATTCAACTGGACCAGAAAGGAGGTGAGGAAGGAAAGAAGGGCCCGAGTCAGGTAGAGGAGCAGACATGAAGACAATCTGCATATGTCATCTGACTTGACTACCACTTAGAGAGAGGGGTTTGGATAGAAACTTCATGGCCTGGTTAGTTCAATAAACAACCATTTCCTCAGAGCTGATTATAAGGAATCCAAAAAGCAAACAGTCTTCTCTGGAAAGAACTGTCTGGGTTCCAGAGAAATTCACCAGGATACCTAATATATAGTCCTACTATATACTATAGTCCCACTATTTGTCATATATAGTCCCACTATACATGACAAACTGAGCAGTTGTCATACATTCTCTCTAACCTTCATAATGGTAATAATAGCTAACACCAAGTATTTGCTAAGCACTCGGGTCTCACAACAACCCCATGAGACAGGAAATACTGTTAATAATTCCCATTTTAGTCACCAAGAGGTTAGCGTGTCCAGATTCACATAGGTAATAAGTGGCAGAGCTAGGATTTTTCTGATTGCAAACCCTCTTTCTTTTCTCGAAGTCCCAGCGTTCTGGGCAGGGACGTACAATCTATCTGAGACTGCAGGTTGGCACTTTAATCAGTGAACACATCAGCAAACATGTCTTTAGCATTTTTTACTTGTAAAACACTGTGCTCAGAGCCACAGGGGATCTGACAGAAGAGAAAATATAGTTCTTGCCTCATTCCCACAAACTTAGAAAACCTGACGTCCAGTCAGAGGGACCTGACCTGCCTGGAACTCAGGAGAACAATGAGGACAAATATAATCAAGTCCTATGAAAGGACTATGTATATACAGGAAAATCTATGAGAAATAATGGTTAATTTATAATCAGAAAAATTACTACTATGCTATATTGTATTTATATCCTTTATCTCATTTGATTCCCACAAAAGCCCTGTGAGGTATGTAAGACAGATCATTATTATAGTAATTTTTAAGAAAGGAAAAACCAAGATTCGGGGATGACAAGTGATGGGGCCAGGGTCATACACTAGGAAACAGCAGAGCCAGAGCTTAGACTTGCTTTCTGAGTCTAATCTCTTGCTGTGTCCAATAGGGATGTAAACCATTGTCACTGGGGATAGATTAGAAATGACCACAAGGTCATGCAAACAGAGATCGTGTTGAGATTAGAGGGTTCTGGATATCATTACACTGAAAATCTGAGAGGCATTTAGAGCATACCAAGCCTTCCTAGAGGAAGTCAGGCTGGGACAGGTAGCAAGAAATCACAGAAGGATTAAATGCAGCATTTAATCCTTCATTTATTCCATCATTCAACACGTACTTGGTGCCAGGCACTGGGAAATACAGAGTGACAAAGACTTAGTTCTTGCCATCATCAAAAAGCTCAGTTCCTGGGCTGACCGAGTGGCGCAGTGGTTAAGAGCTGGCTTGGGATGCCAGCAGCCCTGGTTCGGGTCCCATATATGAGGGCCAGTGACACTGCCCTCAAACAAACAAACAAAAAAGCTCAGTTCCTGAGAAAGAAAGTAATAGATTGTGACACCAGGTGGTAAGTGCTGTGTTATGAATCCCATGCCTGGGAGTTGGCAGAGGGCTTTAGAGAAGATGTGGCATTTGACTAGTGTCTTGGAAGAGGACTAGAAGTTTGCCAGGTGGATGTGTCCCATACCCAGGGCAGAAAGAAATTCAGGTCAATGGTCATTTTCCGGAAAAGTCATCCCTGAGAGCACCCAGGCTGGAGAGGAGTCCTTCCCCATGGGCAACAGGCTCACCCACCTCTGTGCTCTGTGTGCAGGGAGGCCAGACTGCGCTGATGTTGGGAGTCAGTCACGACAGGGAAGATATGGTTCAAGCACTACTGAGCTGCCAGGCAGATGTCAACCTGCAGGACCATGATGGATCATCGGCCCTCATGCTGGCCTGTCACCATGGCAATGCCGACATGGTGCGGCTGCTCTTGGCACACCCGGATTGCGACAGCAGCCTCACTGACAAGGTGAAACTTATAGGCAATTAACAAGTGGGTGTTTCATTTCCCTTTCTGAAAAGTTCCTTGCCAGCCAGCAGAACTCAGGGAACCATATGGCAGTAGCAACAGAATTGACCTCATAAATCTGTTGTGGGATTTAGATGCAATGATGGATGTTACATGCATGGAGCCTTGGAGCTGAGAAACCCCAGACCCTAGCCTTTCACACCATCATGCCCAGGCCTGGCTTTGGCCCTGAACCTTACCGGGTCACCCCAATACCAGTATGTGGGCTTTTAAGGCAGCAGCTTGGATGGGAAATCTCTGCTCCCGAAAGGCTGGACTCCCGAAAGGCTGGAGAAAGGAACCAAGTGTAAATTATGTCTACTCCCTGACAGTGATCCACCTTACAGAGTAACCCATTTCATAAAGCCAACCTGATTAAAGTTGCCATGTCAGATACATGGTTCTTAAAGAAACTTCCTGAAAGGTGATGGTGATGGGGGTGATAATGATTGTGATTGTGACAATTATGATGACAATAATGAAAACAGGTCCCATGCATCTAGTACTTTCACGGTGCCAGGTACCATACTAAGCATTTACATGGACCATCTCATTGAAATCCCATAATAACCTCATGAGGTTGACTCTGTTGATGTCACCCATTTGCTCACAAGGAAACAGAGGCACTGAGTGGTTAAGTAACATACCCCAGATCACACAGCCAGGGGAACCCAGCTCCATCAAACTCCTAAACCCAGACTCTTAATTGCTGCATCATCATCACTGTTGTCATATTGCAGGGTCCACGTCTCTGGTTCCCTGCCAAATTCTTAGCACCTAGTAGAGTGTCTGCTACATATCAGGGGAATGAATCAACAGTTGAATGAATGAATCCCTAAACTTCAGAGGCAAATCGTCAGGATGTGATCCTATGACTGATAATTGCAGCAGGTAGTGTTTCTAGAGTACTTACAGGGACTAAACTCTTTTCATGCATTATCTCACTAATCCTCTCAGTAATCAAGTGAGATAGATACTGTGGTCCCTAATTTTTTAGTGATAAGGAAACAGAGGCCTAGACAGTTTGTGTAGCTATTATAAGGTCACAAGCTGCCGAATCTCAGATATATTCTTATATTCTGCTTATATTCTTGGGATATATAAGCCCAAGTCTGACTGGAGTGTCCTTAGTGTTGGCACTATAATTTAATGCTTTAAACAGACATCTCTATACTTTCTTAATACCCACAGTTCCAAAGGAATAAAGGCCTGGGGAGGGGAAGAGAGTCCCCTCCCTTCTCAAGGACAGTCCCTCTTACTAGGCCACGACTGAACTACCCTAGATTGTTCCATCAATGATCGAAGCTGCAGGGTCCCACACACCACACATCAGGCAGCAGTCCAGTGTCTTCAGGTCCCATGAACCCCAGCTCTACCCCAAAACTATTTCTGAGATAATTAGAGAGCACAGACCATCAAAAAAAAATGCTTGCAGGAACAGTGATAAGCTGCTGGAAATAAGAGCCTCCTGTTCTAAACATTATAGTCAGACGAAGGATCTGTATTCATGAGCTCCCTGCAGGGTTGCCCTGGGGGAGAAGAAGGCAACCCCTTAATCTGGAACCAAGCCCAGGGCCCTCATAGGAGTGACCACTCCTGTTTGCCTTAGGGAGGCCTGGAAAGAGCAGGGGCAGGAACTTTGGAGGTCCCTGGTTAGCTGGGATACTCATCAGGCAGTGACTGACGACATCTCCTGGACACCTCTGGAGGTCTCTCACAGAAAAGAGCTAAGTGGCTGCTTTCAAGAGGTGGAGAAAAGAACCATGGAGGGAGGGCTCCATTGTACTTCAGACAACCCAGTGATTGTTAAAAGCATGGATTTGAAACACTCATGGGTCTGAAACTGGGTTTAGTGACTGTGTGCCTTTGGCCCACTCACCTAACCACTCTTAGCCTCTGCAAGCTCGTCTGTAAATGGGGTAATAATAGGCATTATCTACATACAGTAATAGGCATTATCTACATACAGTAATGTTTGTAAAGCCCATATCTGACTCTTAGCCTCTGCAAGCTCGTCTGTAAATGGGGTAATAATAGGCATTATCTACATACAATAATAGGCATTATCTACATACAGTAATGTTTGTAAAGCCCGTATCTGACTTCTAGGAGGTAGTCAGTTGATGGTAACTGTGATTGTTATGAACAGGTGAACAGTGAGAGTTGAAATGAAACTATGACTACGTCAATGAGTAGGGACCTTGGCATTTGTAGGCAGAGCCTGGAGGGAATAGCAAGCATGAAGTTGTGGAGTTAGGTGGGGCAGTGAATCAGAGGGAGACTCTCCCCCAAAGGGAGAAGCCAAGTGGTCGACATACTCAATTTAGTCCAGGGGTTCTCATTCTGGGGGTGATTTTACCCTCCGGGGAGAGTTGGCAATATCTGGAGTCGTTTTTAGTTATCACAATTTGGGGAGGAGGTATTCCAGGCATCTAATGGGTAGAGACTAGGGATGCTGCTAAACATCCTACAATGCACATGAACAATGAAGAATTACAAATTATCTGGCACAACGTGTCAGTAGTGCCATGGTGGAGAAGCTGATATAGGCAAGTGCTGGAATCCAGATGGAATTAGACAGCCATCTCGGTCAAGCACTCCATCAGGAAGAGTCAGGTTGGGGCTGAGGACCAGGCCGGCTGCAGTTCAGGGCAGGGCTCGAAGCCTGGAAGGAACTAGACAGTTAACCAGAAGATGGCTGCAGAAGCCTGTCATAGCAGATGCTAGAGAGGGTTAGCGATGCCCAGGGACATAGGTGTGGCCAAGCGGAGTGGGCAGCAGCTCCACAGGGGGTTCTAGATCCCATCCATGGCCCAGTCACTTGCTGCCTGCTCAGGTCAGGGTCAATTCAGAATTCACACCCAATGTTCCCAAGGGCAGCCTGAGAAATTTCCGTGGGAGAAGGGAACTGCTGACTGTGCCCTACCAAGCACCAAGCCCGGTGCCTTGAGCTTTACCTTGGAGGGCAGGGTCCAGCTCATATCATGATCACCATATTGTCTCAATGTTCACCTTTTCTGTGGAGCTCAGATGCAGGGATTATTTGAGAATTCCGTTGGAAAATTGGGAGAATTGATGTCCTGACATGGGTTTCTCTCTTCCTACCAACATTTAATGGTCAATATAAATGCAGAACCCTCTGAACAGCCAGCAAGGCATGTTGCCTAGGTTTAGAAAGTAATTCAAGAAATCGGCCACCCACCCTCTTGGAGGCTACAAGAGTGAGGAGGGCGGGAAGGTGGTGGTGAGGGCTGACCCCCAGGACCCAGAGCCTCACCCTTTGAAGGGCTTCATTTTGGCAGCTCCTCCGAAACACCCATCGAATTGAAAGCTTCCAAAAGGCAGACACTATTCCTTGTTCACCTTTGCCTGATACACAGTAGGTTCTTGTCATATTGAAAGACAACCCCACTGTCATACACAGCTGGGTGCGCGCCAGCGCACGCACGCGTGCACACAGACACACACACACACACACACACACACACACACACACACACAGGTGTGCTGGATGCCGAGCCTGTGTCTCCCTGCCACACCTGGCTTCCACTGGAGCGCCACTTTGTGGGCTTGTTCCCAGGATTCTGGCAGAGTCATTTGAGGGTCACACCCTCCCCACGTGGTCTCTCCAGCCAAACTCTGTGAGCTGAATGGGTGCCCCACTCTCCATAATATCTACAATTGAGGAGTGCACAGATGCAGGCTGTCCTCTGCAGATGGGCTCTGTTCAAAGGTCCTCGGTGACTGGCCCTGTGGCTCTTTTCCCTAATAACAGTAATCACACCATCTTCGTGGTTATACAGAGCCTCGGGGATGACAGAGCACAGCGATGAGATCCAGAATGCAGGGAGGACAGGCCTAAATAAACCCAGGTCCTTCCTTAAAGTCCTTGTGTTGTACCAGACTGGCCCAATCTAAGAAAATATCATTAAGATTTAGGTTGCTGGGGTTCTTCGTCAACTTGGAATGAACACAGTACCTGTCTGTTAACCATCCAGCACTCCCCTCTTTCAACAGGGCTTACTGAGGGCTAATCCAGTGCCTGGCCTCAGGGAGACTAAGATTAATCAAATAACTGCGCAAATAGCACTTATAAAGGGTGGTAAATGGAAGGCACAGGGTGTCATGAGGCCTGTTCAGGGAAAGAATTTCACATTTTGTGAAGTCCAGGTGCCATCCTTTGGAGTCCCACTGAAACGCCGCTGCCTTCCTCTGCTCCCGCTGCTCGCTACACACCCAGTGGTCACCCTCTTCCCGGAGCTCATGCTGCCCCTGGTGTGTATTTGGGTTCTTGCTGTGCATTATAGTTATAGGTGGGGAGCAAAGATGGCAGCTGGACTACATTCTGGGGCACAGAGAAACGACCGAAGAGTTTTAAGCTGAGTGTGAACACTTACCACCTGCTTCTGTGGATTTTTCACGTTTTAGGAAATAACTCCCCCCAACATACAGTAGAATAACAAACAATCTAGTGGGGCCTTGTGTGCTCCCCCATGTATCAAACCCCTTAATATGTATGTGACAAAATGTAAAAGTATTCACACTAACGGTGCTAAATAAGGATCATACATAGCCTCAGGTTGGCTTTTGCCTTCAAATGAGTTACCAAAAAAGTGGTTTCCAGAGATGTTTCCATTTTGGAATTCTGGATATAGGATTGAGCCCACTCATGAGACTGCAGCTACCCTCACAGGGCTCCTCAGCCACTGCAGCATGTCCTCAGCCACTTTCCCCACCTCTCTGTAGAGATGGCTGGTGCTGCCTGTGAGAGAGCCCTTGTGAGTGCAACTTCCTGCATTGCTGCAGCAGCGTAAAAAACCCTAGTATAAAAGCATTAGGGGGGCTGGCCGAGTGTCGCTGTGGTTAAGCGCTGGCTTGGGAAGCCAGCGGCCCTGGTTCGGGTCCCACATGTGAGGGCCAGTGACACTGCCCTCAAAAAAAAAAAAAGAAAGAAAGAAAGAAAAAAAGCATTAGGGAGCTGGCTGAGTGGCACAGTGGTTAAGAGCTGACTTGGGACACCAGCAGCCCTGGTTCGGATCCCATATATGGGGGCCAGTGACACTGCTCTCCAAAAAAAAAAGTACTAGGGTATCATGCACCAGGAGGTCAAAATGTGCACTTCCTTCCATGCTGTGAGCCCACATCTAAGCGTTGGTCCTTAGAAAACAGTTAGAAATGGGAAAATGGTTTCGGCACGAAGTTTATGAGGAGGAAGACTTGGAAACAACATATGTCCCCACCAGTTCAGTAAATTATAGACTATTATACAGCCAATAAGAAAAGCTAGATGCTATGATCACTGTAAGAACAGGGAAAAATCTTATAGCAGACCTTGGTAAGTTCAAAATAAAAGCAGGTTTAAAATTGATATACATTGTTCCTCTATTTAAAAACCAACAATAGAGCCGGCCGAGTGGCGCTTTGGTTAGGAACTGGCTTGGGATGCCAGCTCTGAGCAGCGGGGCCCAGGTTCGCATCCCACATATGAAGGCCAATCACACTGCCCTCTATAGTTCAGGTGGTGAACAACAGCTCCACCTGGTTGCCTCTATAGCTAAGATGGCCGGCGATGGTGTAGGCTGCAGCCCCTGCTGCAGTGGGCTGCCATAGGCTACAGTGAGTGGCCAGCAGCCAGTGTGAGTGGCTGGCAGCCAGCATGAGCTGCCAAGAGCCACGGTGAGCGGCCATCCAGAGGCTGGCGACCAAATGCTTCACCCGGGAAGAGCGCAATGATAATACCAACATGGGCCAGTGAAGCAATGTCCTCCACAACTAGACTGAAGAACAAAGGACAGCAACTTGTCTGTTCCCCTTCCCCGATTCCCCAACGCTGTTCCCCTCCCCCAATTCCCTAATAAAACTCTTTAAAAAACAACAACAACAACAACAAAACCAACAATAAATTTGCATAAAAGAAAAGTCTGGAGGGAGACATACCAAAATGCTAGCTTTCACTTACATCTGTGTAATGGAATAATGGAAGAGTTATTTTATTTTCTTTCCACTGTTTTTCAATTTAAAAAAAAAAGGAAAATGTATTTAAAAACCAAGCAACACTTTTTTATTTCCCTTGATATGAATTTCCCAGGAGTTAGTGTTGTTTTTGTGGATGAGGGTCCATAATAGCAGTCATCACGCCGTCATGCTGTCTGAATCCCCTCTTCCCCTGGGGTCTCTGGGTGCTTGGAATAGACTGCTATGCCCCATGCATGCCCCCTACTCCCTACTCCCCCTTCCTCTCTGGGATGGGAAACAAACAGGATAACATTTGTTTCTCCTCTTTCTCCCCTGTAGGCTGGCCAAACAGCTTTGTCCATCATTCTGAAAACACCTGCCCACGTGGAAATTGCAGGGCTTCTGCAGGCCCACGCAGAGCAGGGCAGGTCCCTGAAGCTGTAGGGGCTGCGGAAGGACTGGCAGCCAGGAACAAAAGGCTTCTTCTCTGGACTCCTCCCTCGCCCTTGGAGAGGCCAGAGGGCCTCCCTCAAGAGAAGAAGCTATGTCAAATATGCACATACATTCCTGTTGTATAATTCTGCTCACTAGGATGCTTTGTAGTTTTGCCTTAGGCCTAGCCCCCAAACAATGCGGGCTGCAGAGCAGGGTGCTAAGTGCTGGGTTGCACTGGTGTCATCTAAAATCCCACACACACATCTTCAGCCTGGAATTGCTTGTGACTCTACCCTTTGTAGCACCGCTTAGCGAGCAGGTGGGCAGGAACACATTAGAAAAGCAATACTTTTTACATGGAATTTCAAAGTGCACCATCTTTTTGTTTCTTTAATCAATTATATAGGAATATGCCTCCTTGAATATGCATGTCTGAGAGGATGGGGGGAAATTTAAGCAGCCGTCCTGGCAATCATTCTCTAGGAGACCCTAAGAGAATCACTGCGCAGGCAGATGAAACTGAACAAACTCCATTTGGAGCCTTTGTTCAGTTGGGGTTGACAGAGAAATCTTAAATTCAGACAAGGTAGGAAGAGCACACTGGCTTCAGTGCCAGGTATACAGTCTTGACCATTTCCAAGTCATTGAGTGGCTCCGGTTTACTCCAGGGAAATTGGAATTCATCAGGAAATCAAGTCCAGTAAAGCACACCACATGTATTTAGGCAGAGTCCAGTTACGTAGGCTATTTTGAAAGTAGCAAATAAATGGAGTGAGCGTCTTCCTGGAGATGGGTTATTGTCATCCAGAAGCCACATTTCTGCTATAGTCGTATTATACGTGGCCTCATAATGATCCCAGCTCACTTCCCCTCATAACCTTTAGGAGCAAACTATGAGCCTCCTGCGTTTAAGGTTTCTGAAGCTGCAGACTTTAGCCCGAGATTGGGAGTCGACAGAGCAAGGCCCACCCTGGGCTAACATCTCTCTCCACTAGACAGTTCTTTTTTAAACTTCCGTAATCCCAGGGCCCACATATGCATGGCTCATATTCAGTAACTCACACAGGGCTATCACAATTTTTTTTCTTTCTTAAAGTCTCTTATGCACAAAATCACCTTATATATATATAAAAAAAAAGACATCAAATACCGTGAGCCTCACATTGGAAGCACAAAATCTCGAGTTCTTATTTTGACTGAGAGGCCAATTTGCTTGGTGCCCCTTTAATCATGAAACCTCCTTGGGCCTCAGTTTCATTTGTTTTTAAGAATAGTTATTATCATACAACCTACCTCCTGGGGATGTTGTGTAAGGCACAGCTGATGGAAGTTGTGAAATCCACTTTTAATCCATAAAATGTAGTGTACAGAAGTTTGCCACTGGGATTCATAAGAGACGCTCAAAGTCCCAGAGAAGGACAGTGACACGTTACGGTGTTGCTCAGAGGTGGAGAGAATAGAGCAAATAATCGGCTGAAAATGCTCTAAATGGGTTTATTTTGACCTCAAAGCACATATGAAGAGCAAAACCCTACATTAATAAGTGTCCCACCCCAGTGCTTCTCAAAGTTTGATGTGCAAACGTCACCTGGAGAAGGCGTAGGTCTGGGGGGTGGAGGGGGCCTGAGGTTCTGCATTTCTAACCAGTTCCCCCCGAGGGATGCCAGTGATGCTGGGCCACACCACACTTGGAGTAGCAAGACCCTGGCCTCTGACTGTTTGTATATTAAAATGCTGCCTCTCAATCTTTTGTCTTAAAGTTTCTTTTTTTTTTTTTTTTTTTTAGCTGAGCCATCCTGCCACCTGTTGGCCACTCAGCGGCAGCTCAGCACGGGCCAGGAATTGAACCTGCCACCCTGTTGCTCAGAGCTCACACTCTTGAGTGAGCTCTTAACCAACTGAGCCACTCTGCTGGCCCTTAAAGTTTCTTTACATTTCTCTGCTCTTAGTTTCTGGGAATGTGCAATGTGAGTCTTATTTGCTATCATGGTTCTGCAGACAGCAGTAGGGGGTCCGAGTCCAATGTGACAATTTAGAGTCTATTTCTGCATTTTACATTAAGGTGGCAACTTTAATTTGGTCACATTTAAAACACACGTGCATGGGGTCTGACAATTAAGTTTGTGAACTCACCCTAGGAAAAAATACTACACATCTCATTGCTGAATATCACTATGGTCACCTTTGAAGAACTCCCCTTAGGAAGCTATGCACAGATGCCAGTGCCTAGTCCACCCTTCAAGCAATTTTGGAACTCTTTATCTGGAATGGTTATCAGAGGTGTTCATATTACCCTTGATGTCCTGAATGGCATCAAAATGTCTTTCTTTCCATATTTCTTTTATCTTCAAGTAAAGAAAAAAGTCATTGGGAGCCAGATCAGGTGAGTAGGGAGGGTGTTTCATTACAGTTATTTGTTTACTGACTAAAAACTCCCTCACAGATAGTGCTGGGTGAGCTGGTGCATTGTCGTGATGCAAGAGCCATGAATTGTTAGTGAAAAGTTCAGGTCGTCTAACTTTTTCACCAGCCTTTTCAGCACCTCCAAATAGTAAACTTGGTGAACTGTTTGTCCAGTTGGTACAAATTCATAAAATTCATAATGAATAATCCCTGTGATATCAAAAATGTTTAGCCACATCGTTGCAACACGTTTGCAAACTTAATTGTTATACCGTGTGTGTGTGTGTGTGTGTTTCATTTGTGTTCAGCTGTTAAAAACAGTTTATTTACCAGAGAAGACAAACTGGTTTTCCTAGCACCTGAAGCCATTGTGTCATTATCAAAAAGACTGTCCATCCTTTCTGAGATTTTTAGTAAGTTTTTTTTTAAATCTTGAGTTGAACATGAACACGTGATCTCATCCCTTACAACCATCCTATTCCATTGGAATATCTGAGCCTGGAACATGGTGAGATGAAAAAGCACAGCCTGCCTCCTTGTCATTTTTCCTTGGCACTACAATACATTCAACAAATAGCTATTAAAAGCAGCCAGGTTCCTGACACTGTTTCCAGCACTGGCTTTGAGAAAGCAGCTTTGGCCTCCTCTACAAAAATAGTATCTAAGGTTACTGTGATCCCAAACCCGGGCTTTCCAGGACCTTAAGCCAAGGCTACACTGATTAACACATTTGTCAAGTGCACAGCCTCTACGCAACATATATCAGGCTTACTAAGGACAGGTATTAAGGCCTGGGGAGAGACTCACAGGTATTTTAGCTCCCCTCCTTGCCTTCATGGAGTGTACAATCTACTTTGGAAGACAGGACATATTGCCAACAGTAAGGAATTAGACCAGGCAACATAGTTCATTCCACAAATATTTCTGGAGTGCTCACTGCGTGCAGGCACTGGCTTGCATGAGAGTTATCATAGCGACACAGTCCAGACTGTCATCTCACCATCTACTTGGGAAAACAGGATGGTGAGAAGGAAGCCCAGAATGCTACAAGGCACCAGAGCTAATCTTAGGAAGTCAAGGGAGGCTGCCTGGAAGAAAGGGTATCTGAACTGAAAACTTAAAGGTTAGTAGGTGTCAGCCAGAAAAGCAAGAGGAGTAAGAAGTGAGGCAAAGTGAGAGTGTGCCAGGCAGAGAGACCAGTACTGCCAAGGCTGACAGATGGGAGAGCAGGTATTTGGGGGTCTTCATTCAGTTCAATAGGACTATCATATAGAGTTTGAGCGAGATGCTTGAGATCAAAGAGTAGATTGGAAGAGATAAGACTGAAAACTTGGAGACCAAATCATGAAATGCCCTAAAGTGATGTTCTAAAGGCAATGGAAAGCTATAGAAAACCAGATTTATGATTGAAAAATTCATTTACCTAACCCTCATTTAACAGAGGTTTATCAGGTACCCACACCCTTCTAGTCACTGTTTGGGGACTTATGGGCAAGGTAGACACAGAACTTCCAGTTTAGCAGTGAAGGAAGACAAGTCATCAGGGAACAGCATGATGCATATCATGGCTAGGAAAGGACAAGGTGCCATGGGGATACATAGATGGGACCCTCAGCCTAGTCTGAAGGTGGAGAGGGAGCCCACAAGGACTTCCTGAGGAATATTTAAGCTATCTGAAGGATGAGCAGGCATTAGCCAGGCTAAGAGGAGCAGAGGAAGAAGCATGCATAAAGCCGCTAGACAAGACAGAACACTGATTTTGGCATTAAAAGAACTTCAGAGTTCTGAAGTAGAAAAAAGAGAAATATTGCAAGATGAGGCCAGAATGAAAGACACCGTAACAAGTTTGGACTTGACGGAAATGGGACACAGGAAGCAATGCTCAGATTTACATTTTGGAAAGAGTCTTCTATTGGGGGGGGGCATGGTGACATTTATTCAACAAGCATTTGTGGACTATCTATTCTGGGCCCTGGACTCTAGAGTTCATGGTTAGATGGAGGAGACAAATGTTGGATGACAATATGAACACGATGAGTAATGGAGGGCTGAAGAGTGCTGTGGAAACTCACTCGGCCAGAGGGGGTCAGGGAAGCCTCACAGAGGAGGTGGCTTTTGAGCTAAGCCATAAGGAGGTGTAGGAGTTTGCCAGGGCATTCTAGATAGGACAGCGTGTCTAAAGACGTGGAGTGTGAAAGGACATGGAATGTCTGGGTAATAAGAGTATTTCAGAATGACTTCAGTTTAGGTTGCATGAGGGGTGGGGGGGATGACTGGAGCAGATTTAAGAGGAAGCTCAGTAGACACATCTCACGTGTAGGCTGAGATTAGGAATTCGGACATAAGCCTATAATTTGAGGGGGAATCAGAGAACCCTTTGAGAACCTGAAGGTCTCTTCAGAAAAATGCACATAGATCTGCAAAATCTGCATGTCATTTCAGGAATTCAGAAATCTGTAGTTAAAATCACTACTATGGACAGTGAGGAGCCATTGAAGAATTTCTAAACAATGGAGTCAGATGATCAGATTTGCACTTTAGAATGGTCGCAGAGGTAGGCTGGAGACAGACTGGAGGCAAGGGGAGCAATTAGGAGGTTCTCTTGTGATACTGGGTATAAAGCAGTGAAGCCCCTGCCCATGACATCATCAGTGGGGAAAAGAAGAGCCTTATGGGAAAGGTAACAGGAATGGGGATGTGCCAGCTTGTAATGACAAACTAGATGGTAGAGAGGAGTCAAAATGAGTGACAGGAAAATGGCGATGCTACTGTCCTCAATATCTATTCTTCCCTTTCTCCTTAGTAATAGAATCTCCAAATTTTAGCTGGACACATGGCCACCCAGAATAGCGACTCCATCTTCCAGCCACGCTTGCAGTTTGACATGGCCACGTAACTAAGTCCTGACTAATGAGATAGGAGCGAAGGAAAGTGTGCAAACTCTGGCTCCTGCATTCAAAGGAAAGAGAAATGCATTTCTCCCTCCCCACTGGCCAGAATGTGGTAATAATCTCTCTTGATCCATGAAGTTGCAGCCAATAACTGAGGGACCATACAACAGCAAGTCAGAAAGAGCTTAGGGGGCTACCAGTTAGCTCTATTGGTTAGAGCACGTAACACCAAGGTTGCTGGTTCGATCCCCACATGGGCCACTGAGATGCACCCTCCACTAGATTGAAACAACTACTTGACTTGGAGCTGATGAGTCATGAAAAAACACACTGTTCCTCAATGAATGAATGAGAGAGAGAGAGAGAGAGAGAGAGAGAGAGAGAGAGAGAGAGAGAGAGAGAGAAAAAGAAAAAGGAAGAGGGAGTTTAGGCCCCAACACCATAAACCCAAGCAGTGCTCTGGACTGCTTATTTCCCATTTGACATGTAATCAGGAAATAATCTTCTAATCTGTTCAAACCATTGTACTTTGGATTTCTGTGGCTGTAGGAGTTGGACCAATGCCCTCAGCATCCCACGGCAGTCTCGAGGGTCTAATGCTATGGTTAGTGAATTTGAGGGAGGAAAAGCTTGGGAAGGCTTTCAGAAGGGGCAGCTTTTCATAATCCCTCATAGTATAAGTCCTTGTTCCATGCCCACAGTGGAGTTACCCGGCCCACAGTGCGGAACACAGGCTCCGCAGCACAGGCAGCCAGTCCTTCAGCAAGACAGTGTCTATGAGCTGGCCTGGTTTGGAAACAGGCCTTTTAAACCATTTGAATTAGCTGAGAGATTTGAATGAGGAACCATGCAGAGTTTCAGGCAGTAGCAGTGGGTTATGAGAAGTCATGAGGGGGAGTGAGTGAGGCATGGAAAGAGAGGAAGAATTTGCATACGTAGAGGTGAAGACAGGTTGATAACATCAGCAAAGAGCAGCTGTGAGTAGAGAAATGATGGGGGAAAAAAGAGAGAAAAAGAAGCCTATGAATAGATACCTGTGGACTACCTGCCAGGCCCTCCTTTCCCAGGAACCTCCCCCTTTGCAGCCCCCTCCACCGTCTGCATGACCACAGCAGGAGCTGCCGCGTTCCCACAAGAAAACTTGGTCCCTGGCCATTGAACGATAGACACTGTACATTACCTGGGCCAAGCAGGCCCTCTCCAAGGCATTCTGGAGCTGGGATTTAGAAGGAGAGAGATGCAGTCTCCTTCTGAGTGTCTGGGTTAAAACATGGAGATCTCAGAAGCCACTAGTGGCGAGTTCAGCTTTATAAACCGAGGAGCAAAAGCAACTCTTCAGCCAAGGAGACTGAAGCATACTTCCTGGAATCACCAAAACAATTCTTATGCCTTCCCTAAGGCCCAGTGGATACCCACCCTTCAATTCCATCACTGCCCTGCTTGTTTTCTTTCCCCCTTCTCCTCTCTGGGTTGCATAGCTTGGTGGGGGGCCACCATGGACTTGGGGTCTAGAGTAGGCTACCTCAGGAGTGGAATCCTAACTGGACCATTTGGCCACCGAGGCTCTTAAACTGGGGGATAATAGTTGCTCTCCTTTGTTCTTGTAAGCAATTAATCAGGTTAGGTATCCACGGTAGTGCTTGGCCTGGATAACAGAGTTTAGGATAAAGTGGAGTGCTTCCCCTTTCCTCTGGCTATTTGATCTTTGTTCCTAAACCTGGCCCCATAAAAATAGCTGCTTGCCTTCACTGAGTACTTGGAACTCACTACCCAGCCATCAGTCTAGTTAAGGATGTGGTATGAAATCATTTACTCCTCACAATCACCCAGTGACATAGATATTAATATTATCCCTGTTGCACATATGAAGACACTAAAGCACAGAGAGGTTAAGTAACTCATCCAAGGCCACACAGATAGTAAACAGCCAATCTGGGATTTCTAGTCAGATCTGGCTCTTGGACTGCACTCCACTGCCAGCTGTCCATCCAGAGCTCTGGCTTCCTAGCCAGTGAGGGTGACCCAGCAGCAGGGGGTGGAAACTGCTGAGGGAACAAAGCTGCTCCAGAGACTCAGCATTAAGTCCGTGGCTGACCTGTAGGTCCAGCTGGGTGGCCCTAGGACAGAGGAGACACACAAGCAGAGTGTTTGGAGCTGGAACAGCTGGAGGGTCAGGAACCCCCTGTGCTCAGTATTCCTGGGGAAGAAAGCAGCAGTCTGTCCAGGGTACAGATGGTCTGAACCCACATTGCCTCAACTGCAGCCTACCCTGCTTCCATGCTCAGCGAGGGCCTGGAAACAGCTCCTGGGTCTTTGCTCTGAAGCCCATGGGGCCATTCTGTTGTTGACTAGAGTGGGGGCGGGGGGGCAGACATTCTTCAATCCTCACATTGCCTTCGAAATGAGGAAATTTCCACTCTTCTTCCCAGAAGGAAAAACTAGGGAAGAAACTGTCCTTAGACCCCGCTACTCTCCCACTCTCCCCATGATCAGATCCAGAACAGGAATGGAGCAAAGCTCAGGCCGTTTCCCTGTTCTGCCTGCCCACAGAAAGGACACCGCTGGTCTGTGCTCCTTGTCTCAGCAGGACAGGCGCAGCCCTGAGGGGGACTTGAGATTCTGACACCAATTCCAACGTGTGTGGCACGAGGGTGATTTTCCACATCCAAGCAGTTCTCCAACACCAGCTGCGTGTCTGACCATTCAACAGTTCTGACACGATCTACCAGGAGATAGCATCAGATCCCACAGAATAAGGGTTCAATCCTATAAGGCTGTTCCCCTGCCAGCCCCTTCAGATACCAATTGCAAGTCCGGGTTTTCACCTGTGTTTCTGACTGACTGGCTACAGATTGGATGCCCTCCTGGGATTTGATTAATTTGCTAGAGTGGCTCACAGAACTCAGGGAAACATTTTACTTACTAGATGACCAGTTTATTATAAAAGGATATAACTCAGGAAGAGCCAGACAGAAGAGATACACCACGTAAGGTATGGGGAAAGTGTGTAGATCTTCCATGCCCTCTTGGAGCCTCCCACTCTCCACATCTCCACATGTTCACCAACCCAGAAGCTCTCCAAACCCTCTAATTTGGGGTTTTTATGGAGGTGTCATTACATAGGCATGATTAATTAAATCATTGTCCAATAATAATTGAACTCAATCTCCAGCCCCTCTCTTGTCCCCAGAGGTGGGGATGGACTGAAAGTTCCAGCCATCTAATCACATAATTGGCTCCACTGGCAACCAGCAACCCCATCCTTAGGCACTTTTCAATATTTGCCTCATTAACATCACAAAAGACACCTTTCTCCTTTTTCATCACTTAGGAAATTCCAAGGATTTTAAGAGAGCTATGTCACAGAGACCCACTACGTTTCTTATTATAACTCACAATATCACAGGGACACTGCAGGGGGCACTGCAACTTTGCCAGTGATCAGAGTAAAAGTGTGATTCTGAGTACGTGTTAGGATAGTCCCATTCTTGTTTTGAGCTTTCATCAGTAATAAAGTTGACATCTCTGGTATCTTATCTTCCAGTTGTTTACCAGCTTGAAAAATGAGAAAAGTGATGTTATTTATTGCCCCCCAACTTCTCTTTCCCCTAAGCCCTCCCCACTCCTGGTCAGTACACTGGTTTTATGGGTGAGACCACCTGGTCCAGCTAGGAGTAATAGGTGGGAAATAAGTAATAAGGTGCGGGGCATAGAAGACGAAGAAATCTTGTCTGAAGGGGGCACTGCCAGACCGCAGAATATCTGAGCCTGCAGTTCAGTTGATACTTGTTCCATTGTCAAAGTCACTTCCATTGCATGAAGACACTATCTCATTGTATTGTAGTTAAAGTTACTTTCGGGCGGTTGTGTTTCGTGGAGCTGTGTTTCCAGAGTGGCCATTCACAGATCACACAATGGTGCCTCCTGGCCTGGTCCAACAGGGTGCCCTCGTATGAGACAGGACAGGGCCTTACTTGGGGGGAAATAGGGCATCCAAACCTCATGGCTCAGAGGTCTGGTCAGGCAAGCAGGTGGACTGAGATGCAGGTTAAGTAAGACAGTACAGTGTTTGCCCATCAGGAGTTCATCTAGGAACCAGGGGGAAGGAGTCAGTGTTTCAAGGTGGGGCCCAGCCTAGGGAGCAAAGGAGTGACAATTCAGGATGGCAACAGTTATAGATCCACCTGAGTGTCAGCCCCAATCAGACATGATCTGGGCTTTAAAGCTCTTATAGCCCCACAGGGAACACATGAGAACCAAGGGATCATCAGTTCAGCCAGCACCTCTCTCCCAGTTCCTGGTGGCCCCAGGCATTCCTTGGCTTATGGCAGCATAACTTTATGGGGCCATCTTTTCCCTGTATGTCTTCATATTGTTTTCTTTCTGTGCATATCTGTCTCTGTGCCCCAATTTCACCTTCTTATAATGCCAGTCATATTGGTTTAGGGCCCATCCTAATGAACTTGTTCTAGCTGGATTACTTCTGTAAAGACCTTATTTCCAAATAGAGTCACATTCTGGGGTACTGAGGGTTAGGACTTCAACATATCTGTGGGTTTTTTTTTTTTTGGAAGGGGATACAATTCAAACCATAAAACATGCTTTTGTTCCTGTAGCTCTCACTCTTTCTAACAGCTATTGCCTACCTTCTCTAGAAGTGTCACCCCCCTCTGGAGAGCCCTCTGTGACCTAGCTTCAGAACTTGGGGAGAGGCAGATGAGATTGTCAAATGCTGCCTTCCCCAAGATGCCATCAGAGTTGATACAAGGCTGAGTTCAATTTTTTTCTCATTAAGATTGAGCCTTACTAGTGTCTTGAAGAGGGATAAGTAAAGTTGGGATCTCGGTGAGGTTTGGCAGCCTGGCTTCAGGCAGGTCTTTCAATGTGGGGCTTGATTAGGGTTGGGTAAGGATCACGATATAATAGTTTAACATTGGTGGACACAGCAAGAGGAGCATTTTTAAGGCAACTGATTGAAAAACTCTTGGGGAGTAAGCTGCTATTTGATGTTTTCTGTTGAAGAGTTGAACAGCTTGCTCATCCTTTAAATCATTTTTGGGAAACTTCCAGAAATAAACAATTATTTCAACTTTTATTTTTTGGACAAGAGTTTCCTGAGAAATCAAATTATGTTGCTGAAACCAGTGGACTAGGAAAGTCATGTTAATATAGACAGTAGCTGTGTGGGTGTAGATGGTTTCAGTTCTCAAGAGTCAGGTGGCCCAACTGAGGAGAGAGCCAGGAAGGCTCTGAGCTGGTGGGCCTGGGCATCTCTCAGTTGCTTATGAGGACGCTAAAAAATAATCCTGCAGTGGGAAACTCCCTTTCCGCATAACCACATAACACAATAATGCCATTTGAATGTACATTCACTGTCCTCTTAGCATTGACTTTTTGTCACTGGCCCCATGGGAAGCCATTTCGTCTTCCTCCTGTACCTTTCTTCTCCTTCTAGCCCTGGCTTGGCCTTAACTCAATCATCAGGCTAGAACAGGTGCCTAAGATCTGATCAGGCTGTCCCTTCCTCCCAGAGCCCACTAGGGTCTGTGTGAGTATTTGCCAGCGGGCAAGTCACATATGATTGCACCACTGACCTTTTCCACACACATGCCTCATCTGGGTGCAGTCTGGAAGCAGGAGGCATGCCCTGCAGTTCCAAAGCAATTATCCTGTTGCAGACATCAGGCAAAATGAGCAGGCCTAGCGGGGGTGAGTGCTGATGCATGCTGGAAAGGTCAAGCAATGCTGGCAAAGCACACAACCTCTTGTGAGAAACACAGATGCATCTGGCCCTAGACAAAAAGATCTAATCTAATTTCGAATCTGACAGACACAGCTAGCTGCCTGTGACAGAACACCAGGCCTGATTTGCCTAGAAACTATTGGGGAAGGGGGGGTGGGTATAATTACCAAAATTTAGTGAGGGCCTGCAAGGCAATTTTAACATATCATTTCATGGGAAAGCTCAGCAAATCCACAATCTTTCTAAATCAAATAATATTCTCAATACCCTAGGAGAAACCTCTGCTTAAAGGAAATGTGCAGTAAACCCCTGAAATGAAAGAAAGTAAACCCCTGTTTTAGTTTTGTTCATCTGGTTGACCTCTCTTTGACAAAAACCTCTGTTATCCAAAAGCAGGCATCAGTCAATATTTTCCACTGAATATGTGCTACCCAGCTAGCTAAGGTGAAATTTGATCTCCCAGTCCCAACATCACCAACAATTCTCTAATATTTTGTTTGTTAATTGTGAATAAGATCAGAAGATATGAAAGGGTGAAGAGCCCATTCTTTCCAGAACCTATGCCCCACCAATGCTTCCATTTTGCTCTGTAACACTCATTTACTCATTTGAGGAATGAGGGAAACTTCTAAAAAGAGGAGTCTTCACACACGTTCTCACCTTTCTTTCACTGTTGCATCCAGGTGCAGTTTCGCCTCTGTGGTTCCCTGTAGCTCAGTGCAACTCTGTCCCTCAGCTTCTACGACCCTTTTCTCCCTGGTCTCCTCCAGATCTTTGTCTTAGGCTCCTTTCTTTGAATTCCTTTAAAAGCTTTCATCTTCACCTCTTCCTCTTTTCCTTCTTCTCCCTTAGAACCCTCAGGACATCCATGATTACTTTCATCCAAACCACTTCCACTCCTACATCTCTGCCCTGACCGTCCTGAGCTCCACTCCTCTGATCATAAAGTGCCTGATGTCCTGCCCTGTCTCCTGTGTCTGACACCCTGTTCAGGCACCTGCCTGAACCTCTTCTGAGTTCATGGTGCCCTACCCTAAACAAAAGGGCCCCCCACTGCCTACAGAAATTCTCTAAAGTCTAGCCTTGGATTCAAGGTCCAGTGTGTTCTGGCTTCCAAACAGCCACCACTTGTTACACCCTTCAACTAGACAACACCTCTACTTTTTCCCTACCTCTGAGAACTTGCTTATATTTCCCTCTGCTATTGTGATATTTTCTGTGTGTTCAGATATCACCCAGGGTTCTTATCTAGTTCTCTGGGTTTAAGGTACCAAAATACCTTGGAAAGTGGGTAAATCCCAAAAGACAGTCTTCAGTGGGTGTGATACCCTAGTAAGATGAACAGATGGTGGGTATTCACTACCTTAGAGGAAAATCCAGTCCTACTAACTGCCATTACAGAAAAAATATACTCACCTATTTCAAGAAGTTGGAAAACCAATAAAATAAACCCAAAGAAATTAGAGTAAGGGAAGTGATAAAGTTAATATCAGAAATTAATAGTTAAAAACAATCAAACGAATTTATAAATCTAAATGCTGGATTACTAACAGTATGGGTGCCTGTGGCAGGCCTTAAAGGAGAAACAAAAAGAGAAAGCACAAAAACTCAAAATTAGTATAAAGGGAAAAATAGAGAAAATTTAAATAGGTGTGAGACTATTATATACTACTATAATCTAACACATTTGAAAACCTAAATAAAATCAATAGTCTTCTAGGAAAATATATATTACCAAAATTGGGTTGGAAAGAGATGGAAAGCCTAAAAAAATTAATAAATTGGAAGAAATTAAGAAAGTTCTCCTCAAAAATTCTAGTCCAGATCATCTCACATGTAAATCTTACAAATGTTGAATGAACAGATATTCTTGATGCTGTTTAAACTATTCAAGGGCCGGCCGAGTGGCGCGATGGTTAAGCGCTGGCTTGAGAAGTCAGCGGTCCCAGTTCGGTCCCACATATGAGAGCCAGTGACACTGCCCTCAAAAAAATAAATAAATAAATAAATAAACTATTCAAGAGCATAGAAAAATAAAGGAAATATCTTAATTTATTTTACAAAATTGATAAATCACTATTCTAAGAACCTAATAAAGACAAAAATCAGAGCAATTTTATTTGTGAATAGAGATGAAAAAGAAAAAAGTTAATATATATATATATATATATATAATATAAATTATACATATCAAATCATACCAGAAGTACATTAAAAGAGTAACATACCAAGACAAAGTGAGGTTCATTGCAGGAATCAAGGATGGTTCCATACTAGGATATTTAGTATTAATTATATTTAGTCATCATATATAATAATTACTATTATATTTATTAAAAATTAATTTTAAATAAGTCAAAAGAGAAAAACCACGATTGCTTTTATTAATGTTGAAAATGCATTTAATGAAATTCCTTACACCCATTCCTTATAAACTTATTAAAATGAAAATGTAAGAGCACTCTCTTATCTTAATGAAAACATTTTTCAAAACCAAAGCCAGGATTTGTTTAATGTGAAAACACTAGAAGCATTTCTAATAAAGTCAGATACAAGAAAGGGCCTGATAGTACCACTATTATTGAATATTGTTCTAGAAGTTCTTTAGATAAAAAGACTGAATTAAAATGTGTAATTAACAGAGAGGAAGTTACAAAACTGTCATTATTTCCAGATGATATGATTGCAACCACTTTTTTAAAAAATGCCGAAATTGCTTAAACCTATTAGAAAAATAAGAGAGGTGAATGGAGCTGATTTACAACATTAAAATTTTAAAAAAGCAATATCTTGGGCAGGCCAAGTGGTGCGGTAGTTAAGAGTTGTCTTGGGACACTAGTGGCCCCGGTTCGGATCCCACATATGAGGGCCAGTGACACTGCCCTCTAAAAAAAAGCAATATGCTACTAAAAATAACTTCTAGGTCAAGATGGTGGATTGGGCACATTCTAAAACACTACCTCCCATGCTTAATATATAGAAATGCTAGATAGAATATCAGCTAAAATAGTTGAGTATTAAAATTTTTTTTTTTTTAAAGATTTTTAATTGGGGAATTGGGGGAGGAGAACAGACAAGTTGCTGTCTTTTTGTTCTTCAGTCTAGTTGCGGAGGATGTTGCTTCACTGGCCCATGTTGGTATTGTCATTGTGCTTTTCCTGGATGAGGCAGATCAGTCGCCAGCCCCTGGATGGTCGCTCACCGCGGCTATTGGCCGCTCATGCTGGCTGCTGGCCACTCACTGCAGCCCATGGCAGCCCACATCATTGCCCGGGCTTGCGCAGCCCAGCTCCAGGTGGAGCTGCCGTTAGCTGTAGAGGGCAGTGTCACTGGCCCTCACATGTGGGATTCGAACTGGGGTCGCTGGCATCCCAAAACCAGCTCCTAACCAATGTGCCACTCGGCCAGCCCAAGTATTAAAATATTTTAAGAACACATATCTCCAAGGCAAGAAAAAGGGACTCCATAGGTATCAGAAATAAAGAGCAGTAGCTGAGGTTGTACAGCTCGTGAAAGGACCATAGCAGATACAGGCTGTAGGAGCTGGACTTAAAATGCCCACAGGGCTGTCATTTAATGAGCTAGAACTAAAGTCAGGATCAAACTGCCTATCCACAAATGTGTTGTCTGAATGTGTTGTCATTAGCTCAAGTTCTTAGCTAGAGGATTGAGTTATCTGTCCCAGACTGGTAACATTGGAATCTTGAGTCTACACCACATACTTGTGGAATCTGCATTCTCAGAGTGGCAAAATCCAAGCCAATTCACTAACATAAAAGGTTATCTAGAACCAGGGATCCCAAAACAAGACGAAGGAGAGGCAACCAAGTGAAGTTGCTCCAAATGGAGACACCCACAAGCCAAGTCTCAAGAGGAAAAATCTCTTGAGCAAGAATTATAATACATGTGAGATAGTCCAATGTCATTTAAATACAGCCTACGTATTAAAATGGGAGAAATCACTCTTTTTTTTTTTTAATTTAATGTTTTTTTTGGGGTTTTTTTGAGGGCAGTGTCACTGGCCCTCACATGTGGGATCCGAGCCGGGGCCACTGGTGTCCCAAGCGAGTTCCCAACCAACACGCGCCACTCGGCCGGCCAAGAGAATTCACTCTTGAAGTAAAGTTATTACGACAATCTAAAAGTGAGATTAAAATAAATATACCTCAGATATTCGAATAAAAAAAGAATAGGGCCATTAAGCATAAACAGGAGGTGACATTCTACCACTATGACTCAGCCAGTAAGGTTTCTAGCCTTATATATTTGCTCCGCCAGGTCTGTTCTCCCCAAACCGTCACCCAGCTGGGGTTCCCGTGGACCCACCTGCACAGCCCCAACTCCCCCTGAGCACTTGATGCGATTTCCCCTTTTGGATCTCTGGATAAGCACCACAGCCTACTCTAACAGCATTCCTAAATATGAAGTTTTCCTATACAGAGGGTCCTCATTTCCTTAAGCCACCTTGCCAGCTCCATCCAGAGCTCAGCATAGTAAGGGCTATTAGGAAGGGGCAGCAGCCTTAATGAAGTTTTTACCAATGTAGCCTTTGATTATTGAGTGCCTGCCTCCAGCCTGGGGCTTAAAGAGAGTGAAAAGGGCTGTACATCTGAGGCACTAACCTAGCCTTGGGTGTGAGAGATAGCCTCCTGGAGGAGGCAAGGCTGACTGCCAAGTGGAAGGAATTTCCAGGTGACGATGGGGAGAAAGGTAGTGGCAACAGCCAAAGGTGCTGAAAGAGGAGAGCACAGTACATTCAGAGAACTGCCAGTCCGGAGATGTTGGGTAGGGCAGTATAACAAGGGAAGGGGGAAACCAGTTAGAGTCTCTTTAAAAATCTTTGTTGGGCCGGCCCAGTGGTGCATTGGTTAGGAGCTGGTTTTGGGATGCCAGCGGCCCCGGTTCGGATCCCACATGTGAGGGCCAGTGACACTGCCCTCTACAGCTAACAACAGCTCCACCTGGAGCTGGGCTGTGCGAGCCCCAGTGATGGTGTTGGCTGCAGCCCCTGCTGCGGTGGGCTGCCATAGGCTACAGTGAGTGGCTGGCAGCCAGCATGAGCTGCCAATAGCCGCAGTGAGCGACCATCCAGAGGCCGGCGACCAATCTGCCTCATCCAGGAAGAGCACAATGATGACACCAGCATGGGCCAGTGAAGCAATGTCCTCCACAACTAGACTGAAGAACAAAAAGACGGCAGCTTGTCTGTTCCCCTTCCCCGATTCCCCAATGCTGTTCCCCTCCCCAAATTCCTCAATAAAAAAATCTTAAAAAAAAAAGAAATCTTTGTTGCCTTGACTAAATTTTTAAACTTGTTTTGGCTGTCTCTTGAGCACATGTAAGTTTTTAAATTAAAATTTCCCTAATTAAAATATAAATTCTCGGATGAGAGTATGAAATGTACATTTCTTCCCAGCTGAGCCCTATCCTAGTCTGGAGAGACTTATTGCCAGGCCACCGGGCTCAAATTTGGAATCACTGGAAGCATGAATGGATAATGATTAATTTCCCTAAAGCTTCCCATAAGCTTTCTGCCTTTGGTGCCCCTGGGCTCTGCTAGGAACACAGAGGCCTCTGCTTCTAAGGCCCTAGCAGAGGAGAGAGAAGCTCTGAGACTGGAGAGAACCACACCCCACTTACTCTGGGTGACACAGCAAAGATGTTGCTTTTGAGATGCATGCTTCTTGCATCAGGTTGTTGCTGTGTTAATTTCTTGACAATTTGTTAGCAGAATTCAGAATTTTTCAAACAATGTTTTTTTGGAGGGAGTCCCATGTTCTCAGAAATTTAATTTTGTGTTTTAATTTGAAGAGAATGAGAAGAAAGCTTAATACAAGTATCTTCCAGGTCTCTGCCTCACAAAGGGAGAGCTGCTTCTGTCTTGGCACACTCAGGGAGGGAAGGCTTCCCAGTTGGTTAGAAGAGAGAAATGACCTTGGAGAATTAAGTCTCCCAAAGTCAGGCAGAATTTCAAAGGCCTTTCTGGAGTGGGTAGAACCATCATCACACTGTGAGCAACTATTAAATTCCAGAAAAACATAATCATGAATATGATTATATTGTTTTTAATTCCATTCGCTTTGCAGCTTTGTTTCTAATGCAGTTGTAATTCCATTTTATAGTTGTGCAAGAGTTTTAAACCCAAGGAGTTTAAATGCACACAAAGCCTGGCATAATAACTTTATAACAGAATTTCTATAACAAAAATTTTTTTCTTTAAAAGTCTGCAAGGCTTTCAAGGAAGCAGAGATCCTGCTGTTGGAACCATGACACTTAATTGGCTTTGGTGTATGAGTTCAGGTGGGCACCTGGCCTGGCACTGATTGTGTGCCCGACCAATTAGGGCATCTGGTTCACCCATTCACGTGCCCAGGAGACTGCTGCTTTCAAGGCCTTCTTCCCTTGCAGCCTGTCCTGATGTGGCCAATGTGGCGGGCTGCCCATGGTCATCTCCATCAGAGGCAACTGAAAGTTCCATATCTGAAGATATCTGGCGGGCATCCCCACTGTTCTATGAAATAATAAGACCCCCAAATTTTGCCTCTCTCGCAAACAAATTTTGTTTGGATAACATATCAGAAGGGACAGAAAGATGGCTGCCAACCACATATTAATAGTTGATGCGACAGGCCAACTTTTACCAGGTGAACTGTACTTGGATAATTCAAATGTTTTAGAAAACCGTTTGCTCATTGAGAAAAATAAAAACCTGAAGAAATCATGAAGAAATTTCATGGTGATGCATGATTGCTATCTTCATAGTATCCACGTGAATACTCAAAATATAAACACGTTTATTCTACAATTTGTGGCGTAAATGAATAGTGCTGCTTAATTAGATGTTGGTCTATCTATATGAAGTACCTCTGACAAATACTGAGGTTTCATCTAGACTTGCTTGAAACTTCAACTTCGTGCCTGTAAAAGTTCCAGTACAGTCTTTCTTATCTCAAATGTATTATCGAGAACTCTTGTTTATCTTATTCTTTAAACCCTATAGTATGCCACAACTATAATGTATTAATGATCTTGGTACTGAACAAGAAATTTTCACAAGGGTCTCTGCTTCTGAGTTGTTTTATTATCTCAAAAGTTTAAATAAGATGTTGTACTCCCTTTGTTCTTCTAACTGTCCAGTATATGAGCAATTCCCCTGGGGTGCTTAGGAGGGTGGAGGAATTCCTTAGACTCCCTGCAGGAATTAATTTAAGGATGTCATGAATAAGTGGTGAACAGTAGACTGACACAAGCTTCAAGCTGACACTGTCATTTATTTATCTATCTATTTATTTATTTATTCATTCATTCATTCATTCTATGTCTTTAGCTTTGAAGATTAACAAAAATAATAATTCTGTTGCAAATCAAAAAGGAGGAAGAGAAACAGAAAAAGGAGGAAAAGTCATGCAGTATTCTAATCAAGCCTATGAAACACTGGAATAGGAAATCTGCTTACCAGTTTGAAGTTCCATGGTTTTTGTATTTCCTTTGAAGAATGTAAACTGATCCATTCTGTGGCTTTGATATCGTGGACAAAGATATTATTTTATTCTTCTTTTTTTTTTTTTTTTACTTTGGGGTAGTAGTAGGTGCAGCAAATCTCTATGGCTCAAAAGACTTTTTTTGAATCTGGAAACCATGAGTTTGAGCTAAGAAGTTTGGCCTTTACCTTCAAAGTAGAAATCTTAAAAGACAAGACTGTATGAAGAATCCAGCCAGATGGAAAGACCTCTTTAAATGTGTTAAACTCATGTGCATTTCTTGGGTGTTCACTCTTTGGGCAAGAAACAAGCCCATTCAAGAAACTGGAAAATGCACTGGGGAACTGGCTGGTAGACTGAGTCCACTCACCGACCCCCTGAGGGAATCTGTCCCACATGACACCCTGGAGATACTTGTTTGCCCAAGCATCTTAAAATACCTCAAATTGCCAAAATAGTGCACAGGGAGTCCCCCAACACTACTAAGATGGCCCCAGTAAAGCAGAGATATCTTAATGGCAGTGTGGGCTCTTTGATGATGTGATCCTTATTATAAATGCTCTGAAGAGTCCCTCCGTTCAATCTCATTTCACACCCTGAAGAGACTGCAAGCTTTTTGTTTAGTTTTTACATTTTGTTTTGGACTTTTTATTCTCCCCAGGTCTGGGAGGTCACATCATCCAAGGCCTAAAGATGAAAAATAGGGCCGGCCGAGTGGCGCATTGGTTAAGCGCTGGTTTTGGGATGCCAGCGGCCCCGGTTCGGATCCCACATGAGGGCCAGTGACACTGCCCTCTACAGCTAACAACAGCTCCACCTGGAGCTGGGCTGTGCGAGCCCCGGTGATGGTGTGGGCTGCAGCCCCTGCTGCAGTGGGCTGCCATAGGCTGCAGTGAGTGGCCCGCAGCCAGCGTGAGCGGTTGGCAGCCAAGCGTGAGCTGCCAATAGCCGCGATGAGCGACATCCAGAGGCCAGCGACAGATCTGCCTCATCCGGGAAGAGTGCAATGACGATACCAACAGTGAAGCAACATCCTCGCAACTAAACTGAAGAACAAGAAGACGGCAACTTATCTGTTCCCCTTCCCCGATTCCCCAACGCTGTTCCCCTCCACCAATTCCCCAATAAAATCTTTAAAAATATATATATATATAAAGATGAAAAATACCTTCAGAGGATGATATGGGAAGTGTGTGCCCAAGTCGGTTTCCTCCAAGAGAGTCCACACTGGACATCCTAGGGTGGACAGTGTGAGACCCAGTCTCTTTGAAGGCAGAACCCTGAGGAAGCAAAAACCAACCCCACAGAAGGCTGTCCACACTTTGAACCTTTCAAACTCCCTTGTCTTTTCAGTGAAATAGCTGATAATGGCTTAAGTTATAAGCAGCCTAACCTTGAGCAATGATGTATCACAGAAACCCCTGAGACTGGGTCCAATCTTCCAGGATTTGGCTGTGGGAGAAAAGCCATTTTCTGAGGAAAGCCATTTCCCCTTAAATATGGACCACCTTTTCTTCAAAGTTATTTTGCCTGGTGTTTTAAGTGTTCTCCCTCATCCCCCATCTGCCTCTCAAAAATATTTTAGTATAAAAGCCCATAGTTCTAAACTTAGTCCCATCCCAACAGCAATAGATTTCTAGTGAGTAGGAAATGGAATCTTAGGCAACTTAGCCTTAGCTATGTGGGCCTCTGGGGGGTGGGTAGTTATGAGGCTGGGCATAGGGAGGGCAGTTGGCCAAAAGCATGCTGGCTCTTTCAGGAGCAACTTGCAACCAACTCATTGTGGCCAGTTTCAAGTAGCTGTTGTGAGTAGCCAGCTAGTTCTTTACCCTCTTAAGATATATCAATAATAATCTTTTTTTTTTTTTCCCTGTGAGAGCCAAGGCCTTCCTCCTGTTTCCAAAAACAGATTATCTGTACCTTGCATCACTGATGGATGAACTAAAAAAATCTCACTAGCATGTAAGACTTATCTGCAATATCTGCCTTCCCCAAAGCTAAGTACTAAGACTTTTTTGATCTCACCTAAAACCCCTTGGATCCAGTCACAGAGGCTCAGGGAAAAGGTGGGTAGATGGTGGATTGACCTCCAGAAAATGAGGCTGCCCCACGATGCATTACACTGATGGATTCTGCTGTTTCTAACTCTACTTCCGATCATTGTTTTTGTCCTCTTATTCTTTAAACTTCTACCTTTGATTTCATTCTCTTTTTACCTCTAAAGGTGAAAATAGTTTGTATTTTAATTTAATTAAAGGTGAAAAGAGTTGTAACTTTTTTTTTCACTTTTTTAAAATTAGTTTCAGGTGTACAAAATAGTGCACTAGTTATACTTTTTCCCCTTACAAAGTGAGAATGCCCCTCCCCCAATCGACCACCCCATCCACCCCCCCCACACCATACACTATACAATTCCATTGACTCCACTCCTTACATTATACTCCACAATCCATGAATATATATATATATTATATTATAGTTGACATATAATATTATTCAACATCACCTTCACATGAACAATGCAGTTAGTCAAGCCTCTACACTGTCCATGAAGTGGTCTCCCTAACAAGACATGTGACCATCTGACACCTTATAAAATATTTACAACGTTATTAATTATATTCCCCAAACTGTGTTTCATATCCCTGTGGCAATATTGTAGTTACCTATTTATGCTGTCTAATCCCTTACCCTTCTCCCTCATCCCCCCTCCCCTCCCATCTAGCAACCATCAGTTTTTTCTCTATCTCTCTGAGACTATTTCTGTTTACTTTGCTCATTTATTCAGTTCTTTAGATTCCACACATAAGTGAGATCATATGGTATTTGTCTTTCTCCGACTGACTTATTTCACTTAACATAATGTCCTCTAGGAAGAGTTTGTACCTTTTTAAGTCTTATTCTTACACTTAAATTTTAACTACCTCTTTCATCATCCTGCCTGATGTCTTCTCATTTAATTACATAAAAATAAAAAAAAATCACCACTAGGGCCGGCCGAGTGGCTCAGTTGGTTAAGAGCTCGCTCAAGAGTGCAAGCTGAGCTCTGAGCAACAGCAGTCCAAGCTGAGTAGCTGCTGAGCTGCCAACAGGTGGCAGGATGGCTCAGCTAAAAAAAAAAAAAAAAAAAAAAAAAAAATAACCACCTAAGTCTTTGAGCAAAGCTTTGATCATGACATTCCCCTGAACATAACTCTTCAGTAGCTCCCAGGTTCTTATAAATCCGAATAGCTCACCCCTAAGAGTACAAATGGAGGCCCACATATCCTACCTAAATATCTAAAAATTATAAACTAAACCAAACTCCTACAAATATGCCTTTGCGAGGACATAGAATGGCAAGCTCAAATTCACAATTCTCAGACCCCTTCAAGTTCCATACTAGAACATGAAGAGAGGGAAAGAAACATCTCTGTACCACCACCCATTCCCATCTCTTCCTACCCCCACTCATTCTCGAATTTGGAGGGTTCTCATAAGACATAGGTATGTCCATACCTCTCCCTAAGTAAACACAATCAGCCCTTGGCCACCTTTAGGGCCCAGGGATGCTCACACTAGGTGTCTATCCTTGGGAGGTTAGATAGATAAGGGATGCTAGAAAGTTCTGGCAGGGGGCTGCAAGCCATTTGGCCAAGGAATTCTGGGAGCTTGGCTAAGAGGGGAAGGGGGAAGGCTCTCTGTTTGGACTCCTCCCTCAGCTTTCTGGACTCCTTTTGAAGATGGGAGGAGGGTCCAAAAGATAAATTTTGGAGAGTCCAGCTGGACAGGGATTAAGATTAGGGGTTGTTCAAGGACACTTTGCTTGTGAATTCCTTTGGTCCTCTCCACACTTCTTCCCTAGATAACTGTTTTCTCCAGCCCTTGCTCTAAACATGAACTAAAGTGAAACACAAAACAGCAAGGAAATAAACAAACAAACCCTAAAGTGAAGCAGAAAATGAGGGTAAAAGAAATGACTTCAAACTAACTATATTAATAAGGTAAATATTGGTGAAAATGAAACAAAAATTTTAAGTAAGTGCTAGAAATGCCAAGGAGATATAAAGGATATTTAAGGTAAATGAATCAAAGGCTAAAACCAATGCAAGAAGTTAAAAAACATGGAACTAAAGGGGATAAGATTCAGTGGGTAGAAAGATGAGCCTACAGGATTAATGATAAAGAGCACTTAAAGTTAAAAAATTAAAAGCACAGTCTACAAGTAGATAAATGGGTGCAGTGCCTGAATATAATAAGTCAGTGAAATAATGCAAACAGAGGTGTTGTAATTTCACTAGAAATCAACATTGAAAGTTACAAGGTACCACTTTTTTCCTATGAAAATGTGTTTTTAATTATACCCTTTGTTGGCAGCCAGAGGTGAGAAGCTGGCCCTCTCAGTTGTGGCAGTCTAAACTGCTAACACTGTTTTTGAAAGCAATATGTGTACTATTTAGCCAAAGCCATAAAACTACCGTGTTCTTTGACCCAATAATTCCCGTCCTGCTCGATCAACTGACCTATTACCATAGGAGTCCTGTGAGTGAGCATGGCTAAACAAAGGAAACATTTCTATCCACAAAAATTTCTATCTTTGTATTTATGCTGATTAGAAACTTAAAACAACTAAAATGTCAAAGGTAGGGGAAAGGTTTAACAAATTATGGTACATTTATTTGAGGAAATATGAAGCAATTAAGTGATTACAAAGCCTTTTAATAAAAAGATACCATTTATTAAGGGGCACATGCTGAAAATAAAATTCAGTGTGCTCTAAAATTATACAAGGTCTACAAATTTTTTTTTTTAAATCAATGTTCAAAAAGCTGTGATGTTTCTGTGGTAAATTATGGGTTAATTCCTCTTTCCCTTCACTTTCACAATTGTGATATAGGTACACTGATTTTATCACAGAAACCCAAGGTCCTTAAATACCTTTTGATTCTGCTTCTGAGTTTCTGTTCTTAAGCTTAGGAATCTTTATATGTCATATTTGTCTGGTTTGGAGGCTGCACCATCCAGCTCAGAAACCTCTCAGAAAACAAATACCAAGTTACTCACTACTGGCAGCTTGAATTATTTATTTTTCAGATTGATCGATATGACCCTAAAAACTGACAAAATATTACTTTATTCTGGTTCAAATTAAGCAAAAGAAAAAAGAAAAGCAACATTTCTCCTATTTGATTCCAAGTCAGATGTGTCTGTTGTTTAACAATGACATTTCTAAACTTCAAAAATCTCATCTTAAATGTTCTTGTCTTAGATAAATGTGTGGCTCCTCAATCCCCTTTCTATAGTTTCCCAGAAAACGTAAGTTTCCCCCTTATATAACTAACTCATAATTCCTTCTTTCACTCCTGGCTTTCCCACTAATACCATAAACTCTATATGAGGTCAATGTCTCTCTCATCATGTAAGCGTTCAGACCCTGGGTATTAACACCTATCCTGACTGCAGTGAAAAGAGATGGACATCAATCTCTAATAGTCTCATGTTTGCTGCCTGCGTGAGGGAGATTACCACATGAAAAGTTTAATGTCTGCATACTCCCGAAGAAAAACTAACAAACAGAAAGTAAAAAAATGTGGATTTAGGTAAGGCCTCTAAGCCCCAGCCATACTGAAGAAACAAGAATTCTCTGCATGTCAAGTCCTCTCATCACAGTGTTTTTCCCGGCTGCTCTCCTATCTAGAAACCCTTCTTCCTGTCTTTGCCCAGCTAACTTCTACGACCCTACAGGGCTAGGTGTGGACATCACCTTCTTCAAGTCTTTTTTTTTTGAGGGCAGTATCACTGGCCCCGAACCAGGGCTGCCAGCTTCCCAAGCCAGCGCTTAACCACTGCACCACTCGGCCGGCCCTCTTCAAGCCTTTTTTTGACTCCCCAGGCTGTGCAAATTTACGCCAAGCAATTAATTCCTGAGAATGGATGCAAACCATTCAATGATGCTCAGATGCAAACAATTTGTTCATCCAGAGGTACCTTCTAACTCCCCTCATGTCTTGCCTGTAAAAACAAGGATACCATGCCACTGGGGATTTAGTGCCTCAAGTGTTCATATTTCTTTAAAAATCTGGAGGTAGTTGGGAATGTAAAATGGTGCAGCCAGTATGTAAAACAGGATCCAGCTTTCTAAAAATATTTACAATAGAATTACTATATGATCCAGCAATCCCACTTACGGGTAGATATTCAAAAAACTGAAAGCAGGGGGCTGGCCGATTGGAGTGTTGGTTAAGAGTTGGCTTGGGATGCCAGCTCTGAGCAGCAGGGCCGCTGGTTCGGATTCCACATGGGTCAGTGATGCTGCGCCCTCTACAGCTAAGATGGTGAACAACAGCTCAACCTGGAGCTGGGCTGCCTTGAATTGAGGGCAACATAGGCGGGCTGCGTTGAGCTACCGTGAGTGGCCGGCAGCCAGCATGAGTGGCCAGCAGCAGGCGTGAGCTGCCATGAGCCACTGTGAGCAGCTGTCCAGTGGCCGGTGACTGATCTGCCTCACCTAGAAAGAGCACAAGGATAATACTAAATGGGCCAGTGAAGCGAAGTCCCCCACAACTAGACTGAAGAACAAAAGGACAGCAACTTATCTATCCCCCATCCCCAATTTCTCAATTTAGAAAAAAAATGTATTTGTTCAAATTTCTGGAAGCCAGAAGTCTGCAATCAAGCTATTAGCAAGATCACTCCAAAGGACCAAGGGAAGAATCCTTCCATGTCTCTCTTCCAGTGGTGGCCAGAAACACGTGGTCTTCCTTGGCTTGTAGGTGCAGCATTTCATTGTCTGCCTTGTCTTTATATCGTCTTCTCCCCAACGTTGTGTGTCCTGTTTTTTTTAAAAAAATATTTTTGGGGGGAATTGGCTAAGGGGAACAGCCAAGTTGTTGTCCTTCAGTCTTAGTTGTGGAGGGAGCAGCTAGCTCAGCTCCCAAGTCCAGTCGCCATCTGGCCACTCAATGACAGCTTGTGGCCTCTCAGCTCAAGGTTCTGTGTTCAATTTTAGTTGCAGGTGGGTGTAGCTAGCTGTGCCCTTCACAACTAAGATTGAAGGACAACTTGGCTGTTCCCCTTCCCCAACTAAAATCTTTATTTTAAAAAAAGGAAAGAAAAGCCCCTTATTTGCATCATTTCTATGGGAAACACCCCCACCATGGCGGGATCAGATGTGCGTAAGTTATCCTCAGCCAGTGAGCCAGCCCAGGTTCCCTTTGCCCTCAGCAGTTTCTGAGCTCTTAAGACATTTGCCACGCCCTTCTCAGAACACCGGACTCCCATGGAAGGCCCAAAATGGCCCTCACATCTTCCTGGGGTATGTTCATTACCTGGGAACTGAGTAGGCAGGAAAGGGTTTCTGCAACCTCTAACAATTTAAATGTCAAAGACAGAATAGCAGATTTAAGCCAATCTCAAAAGGTTACTACTGTTTGACTCCATTTATATTTTGAAATGACAAAATTATAGAAATGAGCTAGTGCTTGTCAGGGCTTAGGAGCCAAATACAACCAACCGTCAGGGTGGCATGAGGAAGCTGCTTGGTGGTGAAGAGCAGTTCTGATCTTGAGTGTGGTTACATAAATCTGTATAGGAGGTATAATTGCAGAGAACTATAATCACCTATAAATGACTGTATACTAATGCCTGGTGTTTTTAGTATGAGACCTATAGTCTTACAAAAGAGGCTAAATAGCCCCCCAAGATAGATATCATGTCCTAATCGATGGAACCTGTGCATTTTACCTTATATATGGCAAAAATAACTTTGCAAATGTGACGAAGGTAAAAATCTTCAAACAGGGATTATCCGGATCATCTTGGTGAATTCTAATGCAGTAACAAGCATCTTTATAAGAGGCAGAGGGAGGGCCGGCCGAATGGCGCATAGGTTAAGCGCTGGTTTTGGGATGCCAGCGGCCCCGGTTCGGATCCCACATGAGGGCCAGTGACACTGCCCTCTACAGCTAACAACAGCTCCACCTGGAGCTGGGCTGTGCGAGCCCCGGGGATGGTGTGGGCTGCAGCCCCTGCTGCAGTGGGCTGCCATAGGCTACAGTGAGTGGCCCGCAGCCAGCGTGAGCGGCTGGCAGCCAAGCGTGAGCTGCCAATAGCCGTGGTGAGCGACATCCGGAGGCCAGCGACCGATCTGCCTCATCCGGGAAGAGCGCAATGACGATACCAACAGTGAAGCAACATCCTCCGCAACTAGACTGAAGAACAAAAAGACAGCAACTTGTCTGTTCCCCTTCCCTGATTCCCCAACGCTGTTCCCCTCTGCCAATTCCCCAATAAAATCTTAAAAAAAAAAATAAGAGGCAGAGGGAGATTTCACCCAAGAAAAAAGGCCAAGATTGCAGTGATGTAGCCACAAGCCAAGGAGTGCCAGCAGCGACCAGAGGCTGAGAGGCAAACGGATTCTCCCATAGAGCCTGCTGAAACCTTGATTTCAGTCCAGGGATAAGATTTTGAATTTCTAGCCCTCATAACTATTGAGAAAATTATTTTTATTATTTCCTTTTGGTAAGCAAGCAGGGTTTATTAGTAATACATTCACAGGAAAGAGAACAGGCCTAGCCAAGGTGGGCTAGAGGCAGAGACCAGAAAATAACTTTTTAAAAGCCATCAAGTTTGTTAATTTGTTATAGTGGCCACATAAACCCAAACATGTGGTTTGTGGGAAGCTGACAGCACACCAGTGTCTGACAAGGCCACATTGCCCCGCTCAGCACTGGATATTAGGGGTGCTGTCTTATGGTTGGTCATGTAATATCTCCTGCCTCTATGAACCCATGTGCCTTTCCTCCTATAGGAGACAATATATTCACTACACTTGTGACATGTTCCTGTGGTACCCCAATGAGATAACTACGCAGCCAAAGACGGGTAAGATTTCCTAAAAGAGGGGAGACAACCCAAGCCAGGCGGTAGTTCCGTGGGGAACCCCTGAACTAAGATATTGGGGACTCAAGCCCCTTGGAAACTGAGGCACAGACCTCTGACAAACTCAGGCCAGAAAACTCAGGCCTGTGAGAAGTTGATGCATTTGCCTAAGGGCTCTGCTGTGAAGTCTCCTCAGAGGCCAAAGGTCTCCAGGCCATGAGAGTTCCAGGCAGCTTGCTGACCATGAGTTATATTAACAGCCTTGTGTAAATTCCTTCGTTTAGTGCCTTGTTGCAGCAACAGATACTGAAGCTTTAACTAAAAAACAGATACAGCCCTCTGTAGGATAGAGTGGTATGAGACCCCTTTAATTGCTAGGTATTGTATTTACATAGGAATAAAACTTTAGATGCTTTTACCCTAAAACAAGGTAACAGCTAGTCTTTTAGTAATAATTCAAGTATACTCCCTGAGAGTCTAACTGCTGGAATTTGAGATAATGGCTAGGTAGTCATGGTAAACATTCTTTAGGAGATATATAGAGACAAGTCTATCCTTAGCATAAGATAGTCATGATAAACATTCTTTGGATGATAGGCAGAGACTGGGTCTGAGTCTCAGAGGCTATCACAGTGTAAAACAAGATAAATCCTTTAATGGAAGAGGAAGTCACAGTGCACCCTGGAGAGAGCACTTACAGGGGAGTAAAAGACTGTAAATCCTGAGAACTACAAACCACTGTTAATGATTTGTTAGTTTGCTTCCTTGAAAATTCTTTTTTTTTTAGGGCAGTGTCACTGGCCCTCACATGTGGGACCGAATCAGGGGCGCTGGCTTCCCAAGCCAGAGCTTAACCACCGCGCCACTCGGCTGGCCCAAAATGTCTTCCTTTTTTTTTTTTTGAGGAAAATTCTCAATAAAAGCTATGCGCTGACCCGATTCAGGGCTCAGTCTTCTTTGGCTGAGTCTCTTGGTCTCGCTCTTATCTTACTTCTGTCTCTTGTTCTTCTTTAATCTGCGTCACCCCTCTCGTGTCCCACTTGCCCTTGCCACGCAGGACGTGACAGTGGTTAATTGTATTGTACCAATGTCAATGTTCCAATTTTTATGTTGTACTGTTGTTATGTAAGGTGTTATTGGGGGAAGCAAGGTGAAAGGTATGTGGGACTGTACCATTTTTGCAATTTCTTGTATTATTTCACAAGTAAACAGCAAAAGGTACTTTTACTTTTATAAAAAATAAAAATCTGTGGGCCGGCTGAGTGGCGTATTGGTTAAGAGCTGGTTTCGGGATGTCAGCGGCCCCAGTTCTGATCCCACATGAGGGCCAGTGACACTGCCCTCTACAGCTAACAACAGCTCCACCTGGAGCTGGGCTGTGCAAGCCCTGGTGATGGTGTGGGCTGCAGCCCCTGCTGCAGTGGGGTGCCATAGGCTACAGTGAGTGGCCGGCAGCCAGCGTGAGCTGCCAATAGCCGTGGTGAGCGACACCCAGAGGGCTGCGACCGATCTGCCTCAATCCGGGAAGAGCACAATGAGGATACCAACATGGGCCAGTGAAGCAACATCCTCTGCCAACTAGACTGAAGAACAAAAGGACAGCAACTTGTCTGTTCCCCTTCCCCATTCCCCAACGCTGTTCCCCTCCCCCAATTCCCCAATAAAATCTTTAAAAAAAATAAAAATGTATAAAAAAGAAACCAAACCCCATAAGCCAATCAAAACAAATCAATGCAGCAGAAAACTAATGGAATAACCGATTTTCCCCATATGAAAATGGCCTTCTGTGGTTCTTACTTTAAAATCTACAGCAGTGAGGGCAACCAGCCTTGCTCTCGATCTGTAGGTAAGGAAGCATGATGTCCAATCTACTGAGGACTCTTGTATTGGGCAGAAATAACACCTGACAGAACCTTTACAAAAAGCCTGAAGGAATGACCTGTTACAGAAGGAACCTGAGATTCAAGAGAAGTTAGTAACTTCCCTGGGGTCACACAATTGAAGTGTGATATACTGAGGCCAGGGCGTTTAAAACAGTAATTATTGGGCTGGCCGAGTGGTTCCGTTGGTAAAGAGCTCGCTCAAGAGCTCTGAACAACAGCAGTTCAATGCCCAGCCCGAGCTGAGCTGCCACTAAGCTGCCAATAGGTGGCAGGATGGCTCAGCTAAAAAAAAAAATAATAATAATAAATAATTATTTTGCAGAAGGTTCTTGAAGGCCAGAGTTGGAAGGGCTGAACTAAGAGAAGCTGGTTTCAAAAGCTGGACAGGAGATATATTTTGGGGGTGGGGGATGGGATTGAATGTGGGATTAAATGAGACTTTGTAACAAAAATCATAAGATGGTTACATCATTCTCCTCTCCTTAATTTCTTCTTGGTTATCTACACACTGCAAATCAACTCATTTCATTCTGTAGTATTTAACAACTAAGAACACAATAATGTCCAACATTAGAGAAGAGATTTTATGTCTCCACTGAATGGGCTTATGCAATAAAATGTAAAAATTATATCATAATAAAATACTTTGGAAAATGTAAAATATAAAAATATTTAACAAGAAAATGTATATTCAAAGGAAGTTTAATATGGATTCAAGATTCACATTATAGTAAGTGATAAAATATCCTTCTCTTGATAAGAGTTCAACTTTGGAATTTTTTCTAATTTATCCTGCCATCTTTTTTTCTAGGCACTTCTATTACTCCCACCCCCCCCCCACCTTTTTGTCTATGGTTACATTGACAGATTTTCTCATCCCAGTTGTTTAGAAAGTTTACTCATATTACCTAGTATGATTATCATTAAACATTTAGATACACCCTTTAACTTTATGAACACCTAGGTAATATCTATAACCTTCCTTTCCCTTCATCCCCAAGTATACTGTTAGCTGTCCACCTTCCCAGGTAGAAATGCGGCAATTTATTTTCCAATTTTCCTTGTTGATTTTTGGTGTGGAAAGAAAATATATATTGTATGTTTACCCTCACCCCGGATTGCTAAATTATATCCTCCAGTAGTTCTTTCAAAGAGGGTGTAAAAGAAATAAACTTTCTGAATTCTTCAATATCAAAAAATATCTTTGTCTTACCCTCAAAATCAAATGCCAATTTGGCTGGATATAGAATTCTAGGTTGAAATTCTTTTGCTTGCAGAACTTTTATGATATTGCCCCATTGACTTCTAGCATCCAGAGTATCCAATGATAAATCTGCTGTCAATCTGATTCTTATTCCTTTGTAGGTTATGTCTTTTTTCTCTCTGGAAGCATTTAGGATTTTTTCTTTATCATTGTAATTCCAAAATTTCACCAAGATGTGTCTAGGAGTGAGTCTCTTTTCATCAATTTTACTGGGTACTCGGTAGGCACTGACAATCTCAAGACTAGAATCTTTCTTTAGCTCTGGAAAGTTTTCTTCAATTATTTCCTTAATTATTTCCTCTGCTCCATTCTCTTTGTTATCTTTTTCCGGAATTCCTATCAAACGGATGTTTGAGCTTCTGGATCTATCCTCTATGTCTCTTATTCTTTCTTTAATTATTATCTGTTTGGCCATTTGCATTGTATCCTTAGGGAATTCTTCAATTCGATCTTCTAGATTGCTCATTCTTTCTTCAAGTGTGTCTATTCTGCTACTCAGAGTGGCTATTGATTTTTTTATTTCTAAGACTTCTGGATGGTAATTTTTAGTATTTTCAATATCCTCTTGAATTTCTCTAAAGAAATTAATTACACTTCTTCTAAAGTTTTCTTCTGTTTCTTGTATTAAGTCTGTTTCTTTAGATGTTAACTCTTCTGTTTGCAGAGTTTTGTGTCTCTGTTTCTCAGTTTTCCTTAGAAGTTTGGTGATTCCTGATGGAGTGCTCAAATTTGTACATGAATACTTTCCCTGTGTATCAGAACTTATCTCTAGAGATTCTGAGGGAGAGTCCCAATGTAAAGCTGGACCAAGTGTACCAATTCTTTGATTTCTGGGTGTACCTATTTCCTCTTTATTCTGGATTTTTTGTGCCATCTGATGTTTCACTGCTTTTTTCTTTTCAGAGTCTGAAGCCAAATAATGAGCAATTTCTTTAAGTCCATGTGAGGCCTCTTTTTTCTCAACCTTTTCCACATCAGAGTCCTTTTCTTCATCCCATGTTAAGAACACTTCCACTTCCCACTCTGAGTCGTCTTCATCCTCTTGCTCAGAATCTTCTACCTTTTTAATTATAATATCCTCCAAGCTACCACTGGTTATTTCAACTCCATGTTTTCTATTTACCATAGTATGACGCTGAAAGGTTGAGGACTCTTCTTCTTCTTCCAGTCCTGAGGACTCTTCCTCCTCCTCCAGCCCTGAAGACTCCTCTTCCTCCTCTTCCAGCCCTGAAGTCTCTTCTCCCTCCTCCAACTCTGAAGCCTCTTCTCCATCCTCCTCTAGCTCTGAGGTCTCTTCTCCCTCCGGCAACTCTGAAGCCTCTTCTTCCTCTTCTAACCCTGAAGTCTCTTCTCTCTCCTCCAATTCTGAAACTTCTTCTCCTCCATCTTCTAGCTCTGAGGCCTCTTCCTCCTCAAAGGCTTCTTTTTCCTTCCACTCTGAAGACTCTTCCTCGTGAGTCTCTAAGTTTTTCACCTCCTCTGGCTCCACAACCTTTACCTCTTTAATAAATAGAAAGTCCAAGCCATCACTGTTTGCTCCTCCAGATTCATGTTTTGAATCTATTAGAGTTTTATCCTGAAAGTTAGAAAAACAAGGCAAGTTATTTCTTTAAATCATGTGTCTTTTAAATGAATAAAAGCTTTCACTCTGTAAATTTAATATGACTGCTATGTTGACAATTAGGAAATATGTAGAAAATTGTTTAAATATGACATTTTCTTGAGGGCCTGGGTCCTCAAACAAGTCAAGTGTCCACTCTGACTATCCCATCACAACTATAATTTCTTGTATAGTACTTGAAACAAATTTCTATGAGGTTATGTCTACTGTGTTCCTTTTATATTCACAACCCCTAGTGTATTGGGCATGGCTGACTTTCAATTAATAGCCTGTATTTATGAATGTCTGGTTATCATAATGCGGAAATGGTAAAGAGGCCTCTAACTTTAGGAAGATTATAAACCAACAATAAAAACATCCTGCCCCCCCACATTTACCTTTCCCCCAAAGAAAACAAAAGATTTTTAAATATTTTTAAAGATCCCACTTGCAGTTCAAACTCTAGCCATATTAACTAAAAGGAAAGCATGGTTAGAACAGGCTCAATTCAGTTCTGCTCTGTTCAAATCCAGTTACAACATTTGCTCTCAGTATCTTAATTTTACCAGTATCTACCTCCAAGACAGGATCTGATTGTAACACTACCTCAGACTGTTATAAGGGTTAAAAAAGGCCATCTAGGTACCGACCTTAAGACAATGTCTACAATGTTAAGTGTTGACTCTTAATATTTCTTGAAATTCTTTACTTGCCCCTGACCTTTACATTTACCATTCCCTCTATTAGAAAAGACAGTCCCCCTGATTGTGGCTGATTGATCCCTATTTGTCCTTCAACATTCCTGTCTCTAGGACAGGTTAGGTGCCTCATCTGTGTAAATCTCTGAGGAACAGCTCATTTCTGAGATTAAATGTTTATTCTCAAATAAAGAATTTGTTGATCCAAATGTATCTTCTAATTCTGGATTCTCATTTTGCACAGAGATTACATTTTAAATGTTGGAAGGGCAGAGGAACTAGAAATTCTTTTGAGAACCCATAAAAAATATTGGCTTAAGAATGCAAACCTTGGAAGACACAAATAAATGCAAAGATATTCCATATTCATAGATTGGAACAATATTAGGATGTCCATACTACCCAAAGCAACCTCGAGATTCAATGCAATCTCTATCACAATGCCAATGGCATTTTTCACAGAAATAGAACAATCCTAAAATCTGTATGAAACCACAAAAGATCTCAAATACCTAAAGCAATCTTGAGCAAAAAGAACAAAGCTGGAGGCATCACTCTTCCTAATTTCAAACTATATTATGAAGCCATAGTTATCAAAACAACATGGAATTGACATAAAAACAGACACATAGATCAATGAAACAGAATAGAGTACAGAAACAAACTCATGCATGTATGGTCAATTAATTTATGACAAAGAAGACACGAATATACAATGGGGAAAGGGTAATCTCTTTAATAAGCGGTATGAGAAAAACTGGATAGTCACATACAAGAGTGAAACTGGACTATCTTACACCATACACAACTCAACCTAAACACACACACACACACACACACACACACACACACACACACATACACACAGCCCAAAAAATGTAAACACATTTTATGCAAGGAAATAAAACTGTATTAAAATTGTAATAATGTATATACTGATAACAAAATATGAATACAAGTCACATGTATACATTTTTTTGGCATCCCCAGTATATACCTGGGAGGAGGGGAGTGCCAAAAAATGTATAGAAGTGGACACTTTGGTTAATATTGTTCAAGCAGTAGTTTGTCATAATCAGAAGTGTCTGGGCCAGCCGAGTGGCTCAGCTGGTTAAGAGGAGAATGAGCGGGCCGGCAGAGTGGCGCATTGGTTAGGGGCTGGCTTGGGACACCAGCGACCCCGGTTCGGATCCCACATATGAGGGCCAGTGACACTGCCCCCTACAGCTAACAACAGCTCCACCTGGAGCTGGGCTGCGAGCCCTGGCGACGGTGTAGGATGCAGCCCCTGCTGCAATGGGCTGCAGTGAGTGGCCGGCAGCCAGCATGAGCTGCCAATAGCCACAGTGAACAACCATCTAGAGGCTCCTCTGGGAAGAGCACAATGACGATACCAACATAGGTCAGTGAGGTGGCGTCCTCCACAGCTGCACCAAAGAGCAAAGAGACAGCAACTCGTCTGTTCCCCTTCCCTGATTCCCCAACGCTGTTCCTCTCCCTCAATTCCCCAATAAAATCTTCAAAAAAATAATAAGAGCATGAGTTCTGCTCAACAGGGTCACGAGTTCATTTCTCACATAGGCCAGTGAGCTGCACCTGAGCTGAGCTGCTGCTGAGATAGTGAGAGTGCGTGCTCTTACCAGCAAGGTTGCTGGTTTGACTCCCTCATGGGATGGAGGGCTATGCACCCCCATCCCCTTCGCAACTAAGATTGAAGAATAACTCAACTTAGAGCTGATGGGTCCTGGAAAAACACGTTTCCCCTTCCCCAATTCCCCAGTAAAAATCTTAAAAAAAAAAAAAAAAAGTGCCTGGACGCTGAGGGTAACCACTTTGAATAGCTGTTGTAATTGCAGAAGTCAAACATGACTTGTATTTATCTTTTGTTATTGGTATATATTGAGTACTACAATTTTAATCTGGTTTTCCTTTCTTAAAATGTGTACACATATTTTTTTTGTCACCTCTGTATATATGGATAGAGAGAGAGAAGAGAAATCCATACAGTATACATTTTAAGATTGGAATTATAAAAAAAATTCAGAAAATGAGCTACAGTGTTTTTAAACCATTCTACATTGAACTTAGATTGAACTTATAATTAGATATTAACATTAATCAACATGGTAGGCCTTAGTAAAATAGTTTTATGTGCATTTACCTGATTGTTAATGAAAAAAACTTAGGAAGGCTATTTATACATTAAAAATTGACGTTATTTATACTTGATATTGTTATAATTCCCATTGCATTAGGGATTCTAGATGAATTCATTCAATTATTTGTTTCTATATTTCCTTTTTAATGATTTAAAAAGTATTGTTCTAGTGTTTACTTTTAAGTATTTAACATAGTTTTCTACTGATGTCTAAAATATGTACAATCTCCTCTCAAACTCTTAACTTTCTTACTTCTCCCAGCTTCCAACATTACCCATTAAAACAAAACAAAACTGTTTAAATCATTACTTTTAATGTCATGCTTTTACTTTTAAATAATTATTTTTTAAAAATTTGATTTAACTTCAAAATAACTTTACCAACTATTACTTATCTTTTATACATAAGCTCTATAGATTTGTATGCTTACCATTTTTTCTTGAATCCCATATCTTCTTCCTCCTTTCTTTAATTTTTCATTTTGTGGGAATATACCTTTCAGTAATTCATTCATAAAAGATTTTTGACTGATAAATTTGCTGAGGGTTTGCATGTCTGAAAAGGTCTTTATCTCACCATCACATTTAAATTGTAATTTAACATGGCATAAAAATTTAGGTTCAAAATCATTTTCCCTCAGAATGTTGAAGATATTACTCCATTGTTTACTAACGTCCAGTGTTGCTGATGAAAAGTCTGCTGCCAGTTTGAGTACTGCTCCATCTTCTCTGGAAACTTTTAGAATTTTCTCTTTATTCTTTAAGTTTTGAGGGGATTTTTCCTCTCTCATTTCTTTGACTAGTACATCCTTTCCATTATCTTGGCCTCTTGTAACTTCCATACGGATGTTGCGATTTCTACCTCTGTCACCTATATTACTTATTGCTTCTTCTACACTTCCCATGACTTTCTGGGACAATTTCTTACCTTGCTTAGTACTATACTCTTTATCTTTGCCTAACTTACTATTCGGCTTAATAATTTCTTTTCTTTTAAAGGTCAAATTTTCAACATCCTCAATTATTTTATTATTTTCTCCTATTTTCTCTACCAATCCTGTTTTTATTGAGGCTGTATTTTTTATCTGTTGACACTCTTTTTGGGTACTGGATTTCTCTGGATTTTTCATTTCAGATATTGAACTTTTTACTCCTAAAATTTCCTTTAGGTCATTTTTAAGAGATTCCCTTATCTCTTCAACCACTAAGTCCAGATTTTCCATCAAGACTTTAAATTTCTTCATAATAATTGTTGACATGTCTTTGTATTTTAAATCCAATATCTGAGCCATTTCAGGTTCTATCAACTGAATTCTTCCCATGTGGGTGACATTTTTTTGTTTCTTTGCAAGTCTAGGAATTTTCGATTGTACACTGGACATTGTGAATATGTTGTCAAGACTGATTTATCTCAACGAGTAATTTTTGTTTTTTCAGGCCTGCTGGACTCCCCCAAATTCAAAAGTCTTAAAAATAATCATCTGAAATATAAAAAAATAAAAAATTGTTTACTGAAGAATTCTTCATCTTGAGACACTCTAATTAAAACCTAAGCTTGGTTATTAAGTACACTATGTTATGCTTACTCCATCACTAACGAGATGAATATATGCACACTAAAACAAAAGAAAAAAAAAATCACAATTCATAATCCATACATGGTCATTAAAACCCCTTTCAAGTAAAGACTTGAATATAATAGATCAACCAAACAGAAGATAAATAAGAAATGGAAACTGGCTGGTTTCCCATACTGCTAACTTTGCTATGTTCTCTCGGGTAACTAAATTGATTGATTACAAGAAAATAAAATGTTATTTTTAAAAAGTATACCACACAAAATTTTGAAAGTCTAAGATGACTTGGATGACTCTTATACAAAGTGGACAAAGAGAAGTCCCCTTTTTGATTGCAGAGATCCACATTTAAGCTCCCTCTCCCCACCAGCTGTCAAGGCAATTCAGAACATTCTTTTCCAGAGTGCAAACGTTAAGACCTATCTTGAAGGGAGCAGAAGAACTAAATTTCATGCCTCCTCCCACAGGCCCTTGGGGAGACTCATTTAGATTATTCATTTTTGTTTTTAAATCATTCCACTATACTCCATACGTGCCTAACCTTATATGGTAGAAAGAGAGGCCACTTCCATTCCTTCATTTAGTTAAAAGGAATAAGATGCCAGTTCCTGAATCTCCCTCTGCAAAGCCTAGTAGGTAATCAAGTTTTACCAGTTGAGTTTACTACTGAAGTACTAACAGCTGTCAAGACCCAAACTGCTGATTTATTACAGCTGTCAAGACCCAATCTGCTTGAACTTGCAGGTTTAAAAAAAAAAAAATCACACCCCTTTATGGAGATCCAGTGACTTATGGGAAGGAGACTAGGGTAAATAATCAAAATTGTAGCTATTATTGAAGCAGATCACTACAAGAGAAGAGATGGAACTCGTGAATACTGACAGCAGCTTTGAGGAATAGAACCAGAAAACCTTACAAGCAGCTAATGGAAGGTGGGTAAAAAATACAATACAGGGCCGGCCGAGTGGTGCGGTGGTTAAGCATCCCAGGTTCAGGTCCCACATGAGGGCCAGTGACACTGCCCTCAAAACAAACAAACAAACAAACAAAAAACAATACATAACATAGTAACAGAAAACTTCCCTGGACTCAAGTCATCTAATTAAAATTCATCACATCTGATTAATAGAAGAGATGTATAATACACATTTACATACATCCTGGTAAAACTACTAAACATAGACATGAACCTTATAAGCTCCCAGACATTTATTCATATTTATTTTACACAGACTAAATGCTAGTTACTGTGCTAGGTACCAAAAAACAAAAAATGTTGAGCAAAAGCAGACATGAAACCTGCCCTTAGGGGGTTAACATCTAGAGAGAAACAAATATTAAAGTGCAACTGTGCCAACACTAGGCACTGATGTATTCAAGGAGATACAAGAAAGCTTCTCTGGGGAAGTGGCTCAAATTGGACCTGAGAAATGAAAGTTATATAGCAAAAAATGGAAGGAAGTACATTCTAGGCAGAGGAAACACTATATGAAAGGCTGGAGCAAGCATTTGCTAAAGGATAAGATTGAGGGAGGGAAGAAATCAGGAGGGTAGACTGTGGTGCATTTGGTTTCCCTCTAGAAAAACGGTGATACTTGCTATACACCAAAACAGGAAAGACCAAGAAAGAACCAGGTTTTAAAGGAAGAGCACAAATTTTACTTGAGATAGTTTGACGTGGACCTGAGATAACTAGAATAGGGTAAGTGGGTCTTGAGCCGAAACTAGTTTCTGTTCTGCAGATATACATTTGTGAACCATCTGTTCATAGGTGATTAATTCAACAGCTAACAAAAAAATCAAATTAGCATGAGACTTGAGAAAATAAGACAAGTTCTCAGATTGGGATTAAATATTTGCAAAAGACATGTCTGATAAAGAATTGTTATTCAAAATATCCAAAGAACTCTTAAAAATAGTAAGAAAATGAACAACCTGATTAAAAAACTGGGCAAAAGAACTGAACAGACACCTCACCAGAAAGGTACACAAATGGTAAGTAAGCATATGAAAAGATGCTCCACATCATGTCAAATTAAAATGTGTGATTCTACTACAGTTAGAATGGCCCAAATCCAAAACACTGACAACATCAACAGATGTTGATGAGGATATAGAGCAACAGGAATTCTCATTCATTGCCTGTAGGAGTGAAAAATGGAATAGCCACCTTGGAAGACAGTTTGGCAGTTTCTTGCAAAACTAAACATACTCTTACCATATTACCCAGCAATCATACCCCCTTGGTATTTATCCAAAGGAGTTGAAAACTTATATTTATACAAAAAGCTGCACACAGATGTTTTTAGCAACTTTATTTATAATTGCCCAAACTTGGAAGCAACCAAGATGTCTTTCAGTCGGTGAATGGATAAACTGGTATAACCAAACAATGGAATATTATTCAGCACTAAAAAGAAATGACTTAGCAAGACTTTAAACAACACGGGGGATAAGTAAATGCATATTACTAAGTGAAGGAAGTCAATCTGAAAAGGCTGCATACAGTATGAATTTGGAAATCATACTATATAACTATCTGGAAAAGGCAAACCTGACATATTAAAAAGGTACGTTTTTCACAGGGATTGGTGGAGAGGGATGAATAGACAGAGGATTTTTAGGACAGTGAACCTATTTCTGTTTGAGGCAATGGTGGATACATACATGTGACACATTTGTGAAAATTCATAGAATCTAGAACACCAAGAGTGAACCCTAATGTAAATTTTAGTTTGGATGATAATGATGTATCAATGTAGATTCATTGATTGCAAGAAATGTTATCACTCACTGGTGGGGGATAGTGATAAGGTAGTATGTGCATGTGTGGGGGCATAGGGTATGAGAACTTTGTATTATCCACTCAAACTGCTGTGAAAAAAAATAAGTTTATTAATTATTAATTAAAATTAAGTTTATTAATTAAACAATTAGCATGAAACATCTTACCTGCAATTCTAAAGCCTAAAAAAACTGAACATTGGAGACCATTACAAAAAAATTATGATGTAAGAATCATATGAACAGCAGGGCACCTGGTTAGCTAAGATAGTTAGAGCGCAGTGCTCATAACACCAAGGTTACAGGTTTGATCCCCGCATGGGCCTCAGAGCTGCACCCTCCACAACTAGACTGAAGACAACGAATTTGGCGTGGAGCTGATGGGTCCTGGGAAAACATACTGTTTGCCAAATAAAATCCTTAAGCTGAATGAGGAAAAATTAAGACAGCATAAAATTAAAAACTAAAGATTTCTATGTTTAATATTTAAATATTAAGAACACAATTATTTAAATTCTAAGGTAACAATAAAAAGTAAAGGAAATTTGAAAATAATGAATATCAATAATAACTATTTGTAGTATACAGTGAAAGTGGTGCTTTGAGGATAATTTATGGACCTAAAATATTTTAAAAGTACAAAGGATGAAAATTGAGTTACATTGCTACATAAAGAATAAAATGGGCCCCAAAAGTTGAAAACATTGAAGATCTGGTGACACTGACCAAGCTAGAGAATGGCACTATAAATAAGAAAGGGGTACAACTACAGATAAAGTCTAGTTCAAAAACAAGATTACTAATCTTTCACAATTTGAAAATTGAAAAGCATCTTTTATGGTAGTGGTACTCAACTCTTCTAGAAAACAACAAAAAGGAAATATTTTAATACTACCTAGGAAGCCAGATATCTTCAATAACAAACCAAAGGACAGTAAGTTATTTTATTTTCATCAAACTCATAAATATAGATGCAAAAGCTTAAAGAAAATAGCAAATTAAATGCAGCAGTCTTTAAAAGAATACACCAAGATCAAGCTGGTTTACTCAAGAATGCAAGGAAAGTCAATATGGAAAACAATAGGAATTCCTCAAAAAATTCAACAGAATTACCATATGATCTAGCAATTTCACTTCTAAGTATAGACCCAAAAGAATTGAAAACAGGGAATAGGTTATTTATTCACCCACATCACAGTAGCATTATTCACAGTAGCCAAAACATGGAAGCAATCCAAATGCCTTTGGGTGAATGGATAAACAAAATGTGGTATATACAGAGGGTGCCAAAAAAATCTATACACATTTTAAGAAAGGAAAAAATAACGAAGATTTTAATACTAAATATATACTGATAACAAAAGATGAATACAATTTATGTTTGACTTCTGCAATTACAAGAGGTGCTCAAAGTGGTTACCATCAGCGTCCAAGCCCTTCTGATTACGGCAAACTTTTGCTTGAGCAACATCAACCAAAGTGTCCACTTGTATAGATTTTTTTGGCACTCCCGGTATATACATTGGGTTATTCAGCCTTAAAAAGGAAATTCTGACACATGCTACAACACCGATGAACCTTGAAGACATTATACTAAGTGAAATAAGCCAGTCACAGAACGTGAAGTACCTAAAATAATCAAATTCACAGAGAAAGTACAATAGAATGGTGTTGCCAGGCGCTGGGGGAAGTGGGGAATAGGGAGATAGTGTTTAATGGATAGTTTCAGTATGGAAAAATGAAAAAGGTTTGGAGCTTGATGGTGGTGATGGTTGCACAACATGAATGTTCATACCGCTGAACTTAAAAATAAATCTTAAATTCAGCACCCACTTATGATAAAATAACTCAAATTATGAGTGACAGGAGGTGAAGGAGGAAAAGGTATACTAACGATCTTGATGAAATCAGAAAAAAGGTAAAAAGAGTCAAGATAAAAATGAATACTGGGCCGGCCGAGTGGCGTGGTGGTTGGGAGCTGGCTTGGGGCGCCAGCGGCCCCGGTTCGGATCCCACATGTGAGGGCCAGTGACACTGCTCTCTAAACAAATAAATAAATAAAAGTAGAGCTGCCAATATTCATGATATATTGGATACAGGTTTAAAAAAAAAAAAAAAAAAGAATACTAATAAAAGAAGCAGGGCCGACCGAGTGGCGCGGTGGTTAAGCGCTGGCTTGGGAAGCCAGCGGCCCAGGTTCGGGTAGGTCCCATATGTGAGGGCCAGTGACACTGCCCTGGAAAAAAAAAAAAAAAAAAAAAAGAAGTTATCAGGGACCAGCCGAGTGGCTCATGGCTCAGTTGGGTAAGAGTTCACTCAAGAGTGTGAGCTGAAGGGAAAGGTGGGGGCAAAAAAAAAAAAAAGGGTGTGAGCTGAGCTCTGAGCAACCGCGGTTCGATGCCAGCCTGAGCTGAGTTGCTGTTGAGCTGCCAACAGGTGGCAGGATGGCTCAGCTAAAAAAAAAAATAATAAAAAAAAGCGATCAATGTTAGTTACACACACACCTTTCATCCCTTTTTATGACATAAACTAAAAAATCCAGCATCAGAAGTTGTTATTTGAAGCTAATCAAGGTGACTAAGAGGAAGCAGACAGAAAAATCCATAGGGTATGACATTTTACAGGGTTTCAATACTTGAATGACAGAGAATGAAGGGCCTGTTCTAGTTTAGGAGACTAAGCACTGTATGCCCTTTATTTGGATCTCAGTTTGAATAAATCAATTGTACAAGAACAGGAAATGTTGAATATGGATCAACTATTAAGTTATATTAAGGAATATGAGTTTTATTAGCTATGATAATCTTATATTTATTTGAGAAAACGTCCATATTTTTTTAAGAGATAGATACTTAAGTTTTTAAGGGCACACTGAGACATGATGTCTAGGATTTACATTAAAATATTTCAGCAATGGAATAGATGGGACATACGGAGGAGATGCTTGTTTTGAATCCCAGTGGTGGATTTGAGGGTTCTTTTCTATGCTTGAATGTGCTTCTGCTTTTTAAAAAAATTGAAAGTAGTTAAGGAAAATCACTGAGCTCTCCCAATTAACACTGCATTATATGCTCTACAAAAGATACTGATAAAGCAAAAGGCCAAAGAAAACTGAAAACGGGCAAAATTGTACAGATAAATGCAGACAAAATTAAAACACAAAGAAAGACAATACTAACCAGATAAAGCATAATTCAGGTAAAAAGTGAACTAAAGAAAAAGTTTGTTATGCTAATCCACAAACATAAATATCTTTGTGTACAAAACAATGTAGCTAAATCAAAACCAAGGAAAGACAGAAGGCTGAGATAAAAGCAGAAATCTAAAAGGAAAGCGTAAAGAATAAAATCAAAAGCCAAGTGAAAATTTTTCTTAAAGAGAAAAAAATTACAACGTGGAAACTAAGCATGAGAGGGGCTGACTGAGTGGCGTGGGTTAAGAGCTGGCTTGGGAAGCCAGCGGCCCCTGTTCAGATCCCACATATGAGGGCCAGTGACACTGCCCTCTAAAACAAACAAACAAACAAAAAAACAAACCCACTAAGCATGAGAAAGGACCCAGTACGATTTTAAAACATGGCTTGCAAATGTATAGTAATAAAAATAAAAACTGGATGAAATAAATGATATCCTAGCAAAACTTTAAAATAATCAAAATATTGATCCAAAAAGTAAAAACAAACACAAAGCCCTCATCAGATAAAGAGAAATCAATAAAATGTTCAACATTTTATTTAAGTTTTATTTAACTTTTATCAACATTTAAGTTTTTATTTAACTGTATATAATAGAACAGACAATTTTAATTAAATAGTTCTGATAAAACAGAAAGTTCACAGAAGATATGCAATTCTACAATAACTATCACAAAAATCTTTAGTTTCTTATAGTGAGAGTTTATTTAAATTGATGAGCTAAAATAAAAAAGAGGGAATGCAAAGCAATATTAAACATCTGAGAAGTGGTCCAACCCCAGGAGTTGGGGATGTCGGAAAAAAAGGGGTCCACTTTTACCTATCTGGAGTGGGAATATACTTTTCAAGAAATTGGAAAAACTTATTAAAATCAGAAATAATACATACACTCTCCGCTTGAGAACCTACACCAGGGATAAAACCACCAGTACTTAAGAGTACAAAAACCCAGCAACAATGCCCTTTAATAAGAGAAGTGTGGAACCAACGAAGGTCCATGCACACTGTGCAATTATATGCAGCTATGAGAGACAGATGTATTGGTTAGGGATGGCCTTGGTATATGAAAGGCGAAAAAAAAATTGCAGAAAATGTATATAGTTCAATCCCATTTTACTTAGCATACACACAAAATCACAGAAATGAGCATGAACAGTAAACATGAAAAAATGCTCAATTTTTAGTTAGGGGAATGCAAACCAAAACAGATTCCAGACTTTGAAAACACCAGTGCTGGGATAAATTTTATCTGCGCTCTCCACCTTGCAAGGGGCACTGGAAATTGTTAGAACCTTTTGGGTAATTAAAATGTAAAAAAAAAAAAATGCCATTTAAACAACAACAAAAAAATGAAAAACAAAACCAAAAAACAGGCACTTGTACATAGTGAAGTCACACAAACTCTGCATGGTCAGAGACTGGGGCGAATATTTAGTTCTTTCTAAGTAAATCCACAATACAGCCAACAAATTCAGTAAAAAACACACCAAGAACAGGCTGCCTATTTTGAAAAGGCAATTTCACCTTATAGGAAATGCTAGTAATAAACATATGAAAAGATGGAGGTCACAAGCCAAGGAAATGCAAATCAAAACCAGCTTTTTTCCAATCCTGCGATTAGGGGGAAACTTACCTTCCCATCCCCCAATGCTTTGGGAATGTGAATTCCTAAATGTTTCTCACCCTAGCTAGTCCCCGTCTCCAAAGTTCATCCTTCTGTTGTTTTATATTATGAAACTTCCTTAAAACATAAATCAGAACTCATCACCGCACTGATTACAGTCTCTGAAATCTTTCTTTTCAAAACCACCCTTGATGGCCTCGAAGCCTGACCTGAAACTTGCCCATTTCAGGATTATCTAGGATCTTGGATGAGCAAGAGAACATCCATCCATCCATCCATTTATTTATTTTTCCTGGTGCACAGTTGATCTTTATTTTCCTTAGTGTCACATATTTATTGTTATTAATCTGTATTTAAATTCAGTCATCGAAATAGTAAATTTGAGATCTAGAATATGTGAGCTTAACCTATTATTTAACAAGATTGAGTGGCCGATCTAAACTACATTAATGTTGAGGCAGTGAGAGTATAAAACTGTTTCATGACACCTGCAATAACTGTAATGGGAAATGACAATACCTATGATTTCTAGTGGTGACAAAGTTGTGGAGTCCACTTATAACAACCGACTGCCAAATTGCAAGGATGAGGCACCACATATTAGAAGACCAGCTGCAGGGCTCATTTCTCATCAGTGCAAAGGGCATTTCCCGCGAATCTGAAATAGGCGCGCCCACCAAAGCAAGCTCACCGTCTACTTCCCCAGCTACCAAGCCATTCAGCTCCTAAGTCTCAGCTGCTTACCCACTGAAAGTCGGCCTGGAAGAAGTGATCTCCGCGGAGCAGGGCTTGGTCTCCTACACTGCTGCGTCTCAGGGCCTAGAATGCAAGCGAGTCCAGGATATATAATCCAAAGGTTAAGGTTTAGCTTGTAGAAATTTGCCCCATCTTGTACACAGGAAAAAACAGGTACTTCTTTCGCCATGTGTTTGCTTAAATTTAAGTTATTACTTCCAAATCTATTTCCCAGTCAGATAAATACCTGAAGAAAGAGGCTGGAGAAGGAAGTTCAAGGCCTCGGGTGGTCTAGGAAATGGAGGAGATAGGAGGAAAACCCAGGTCACTCCGGCTCCAAAGCTTTAGTTATTCCACTGCTCCCAAAAGCCACTATGTAAATTTTCACCTCCCCCACCCTCCTTTTTTTTTTTTTTAAGCTAGTATTTAAGTACTTCCTCGTTTCCTTGATTTCATTTTCTCCTCATGGCATTGCTATTTTAATATCTCCACTTTCAGGGTAGGGGACGCTTAGGAAGGTGCCTTTCTCACGGGCCAGTGAAGAACAAAGCAGCTTGTAAAGCTGGGGACCCTCTAAGGGGGCGCCGGACCCACGCTCCCCTCTTCAACCAGCCTTACCTGAAGAAGGAACCCGCCTGAGGATGGAGACGCAAACAAAGTGAGGAAGGAGGGATGAGGGTTGCCTCACTATCTTTTGCTGGCTCCTCCTCCACCTCTTCCGGCGTAGCAAAGACCCTAGGCCGTCCCTCCCAATCTACACTCCCTGGTCCCCTCCCCAGGAACTCTCATCCAGTCCTGAAGCAGCTGCTGATCGCCACCCGAGCGCCAACTCCCAGCTCGGATTCGTAGCGCCTCAGGAGGTATATGCTCCACCCTTCACACCCTACTGGATGGTCCTGTCTCCACGCTCACCTCTCTGTAAAGGCATCTCCAGGCCTTAACCCCAGAGGTCATCCCCGATTCCTGTGTTTTCTTAAATCCCTCCTTCTAATCATTCCCACGCCCTTAAATTTATCCACTTATCTCCCTCTCCGTGGCTCCAGTCTGAACCCATCATCTCTCACCTGAATCGCTGAAATAACAAACTAGTTTCCTAGCCTCCTCTCAGCAATCTTTCCTTCATTTAAACTTTCAATGGCTTCCATTTCAATTGAAAATCCTCATCCCATTCAAATGCCCCTTCAGCTTTGTATTGTATAAGTACTACTCCCCATAACAGAAAGTCTCCCTTCAGCTCCTCAGAGAATACTGAGATGCCTGCCTCAGGGCTTTTGCACTAGCTGTTTCCCTGTTTCCCAGTTCTTTCACAGCTGACTCCCTTTTCATTCTCCTGTCAAACATTAACTCCTCTAAGAGGCCTCCTAGACCACCCTTTCTAAAGGAGCCACACATGCACCCCATTCCATTACTCTTGTTAAAGACCAAAATTCAACCGAGTAAATTTGAACATCAAATTGGCTTTATTAAGCAACTCATGAATAGGGCAACATCCCATCTAGTAACTCAAAGGGGGCTCCGAAGTGTACAAAATGGAAAGTTTCTATAGGCAAAAAGAGTGGGGCTAGGAAATTTAAAAAGTGGATTATTTCAGGTAAGGACTCCCACATTTAGGGGAAGGCAGGGGGTCTTAGCAGGCAGATTAGCTCACTAGGGTTGAAGAGGAAATTCCAGACTGAATGGCTTAAATTTTCACTCCTGGGAGAGGCTGAAACTGCAATTAGGTTAGTAATGAAGTTTGGTGACATGGCTTAGCAAAAGTGACCAGATTTTGGCCTGCTGTTTCTTTTTTTAATACTCATTTTATCACATCACCCTCTTTATTTCATTCCCAGTTATCAGAATCAGGACTTACCTATTCAATTCCAGTTCTGTGTGTCCTTATTATGTGTCTCTGCCACTTCTCCACTAAAATGTAGACTATAAGCCCATATGGGCAAGGATCTTATCTTGTTCACTGATCTAGCCACTTGTACCTGGAATTACGACTAATACATACTAGGTCCTCCTGTTGAATGAAGGACTAAATGAGTGAGCAAAATCCTCTCGTCAAATCAGACTGAGGTTATTCATTGTATTATACTTATAAATGTTTATCAAACTGTCTCCGGAATCAAGAAGTGTGGTCCAGGCAGCTCAGCAAGCTGTCCTGAGATGGATATTCTGGGGCTTGGTGTGGTTGGGTTCCCCAGACCTGACTTGCAAGGCTCAGGCTCAGGTTGACTTGATCAAGGTTATACAGCTAATAAGCAGTGAAGCCTCAATATCAGGTATGTGTCTGATCAATGTATCCAGAATAAGCAAAGAATACTTAGTCGTTGTTGTTTTTTTTTTAAAATCTCTTCTACCTCTCTGGCATTATTTATAAAATCACACAAATGAAAAAAAAATTAAATCAAATGGCAGAAAAAAAATCAAACTCGATATGAGTTACAGTTTAAGGGAAATACATGAGCTGGGATACCACGCCAACTGACATGGTAGGGATGCAGTCAGCAACATTTTGAGTGATGGGAACCATATAGGACAAATGGCCTAGTTTCTTCAACAATAAATATCAAGAAAAAAAGAGGGATGGCCGATTAGCTCAGGTGGTTAGAGTACAGGGCTCAGAGCTCATAACACGATGGGTGCCAGTTTGATCCCCTCATGAGCCACTGAGATGCGCCCTCCACAACTAGATTGAAACAACTACTTGACTTGGAGCTGATGGGTCCTGGAGAAACACATGGTTCCCCAACAGTCCCCAGTAAAAATATTATTTTAAAAAAGAAAAGGGGGGCACAAATATTAAATTCCCATCTTTTGATCATTAAAAGAGACTTTGCATATCAATTTTATTAAATGAATGCAGTGTGTATGGAGTTTGTTTGGATCCTGACTCAAACACAGAAGAACACATGAAACAAGAGACCAAAAGGAGAATAGGACCACTGACTGGATATTTGATGATAATAAGAGATCGTCTTCCATTTGTTTTGTGTCCGTGTGTTTCTTTTATTCATTGTTTTTTTTCTTTTTAATTTTTCCCCCATTTGTTTTAAGTGTAATTGAGGGTACTGTGATTGTGATGTAGGATATTTCTCTTGTGCTGGGATCGTGGTCTTGTGAAGCTGAAGAATGGAGACACGGGCCAGAGAGGTAAAGTTTGTAGCAGCAGATAGTTTATAAGGGTAGAAAGTAACAGCTCTCAAAATGAGAGGGGGTCCTGACTGGTTTGCCCACTAGTTAGGGCAAAAGCCTTGGGTTTTTTTTGTTGTTGTTTTTTTAAGCCTTCATTTTTATACCTTAGGTAGGGCAAAAGCATTGGTTTTTATACCTTAGGTAGGGCAAAAGCATTGGTTTTTATACCTTAGTTAGGGCAAAAGCATTGATTTTTATACCTTAGTTAGGGCAAAAGCATTGTTTTTTATACCTTAGTTAGGGCAAAAGCATTGGTTTTTATACCTTAGTTAGGGCAAAAGCATTGATTTTTATACCTTAGTTAGGGCAAAAGCATTGTTTTTTATACCTTAGTTAGGGCAAAAGCATTGGTTTTTATACCTTTTGTATGTTTGGGGAGGGGGGTCTCTTGGCACTATTCAGATTTACATTGTTGCCTAGCACAGTTTTCTTGAAACTGTCTCCTTGCCTCAGAATTGATGTCTCTGTTTTGATAGGATTATGCTATCTCAAGGCTGGGGCTTTGAAGATATCATTGTCTGTTGTTTATTCTATTAGGGAGTTCCTGACTGTCTTATGTTAACTAACCTGTCTTAATCTCCCACTCTGGAGGTGAAGCTTCTGACTTCTTTGTTATAGGTTTTGAAAAATTATCTCCTCCTTCCCCTCCCAAGTTTGTCCTTCTGGTGGGGTCCTGTGACTTAAACCTGTTAGTCAGCTATTAAAATTATTCCTCCTGGCTTTTGTTGTGGTTTTCACCTTGATTCCCTCTACCGTGGCCATTTCCCTGACTACCTATAATTTTCCTATCTCAATTGGGTGTTTAAAAGGGTAAGACTTCACAGGCCTGTGCATAGCAGTTTTTTTGGGTGAAAATGTTACTGGCCCACTGAGCAGCACCAACTCCCACCACTGAAAAACTTTAATGTTTTCTTTTCTATAGAAATGTTAAGCATAAAAATGTTAAGTCTCCTCCCTAGTTCTTTAGTTTCTTAGCTCTTGGGCTTTGATTGCTCTTCTAACCAGTTTGTGAATATTGGACTGAAGATTCCCCTTGCTTCTTAATTGCTTTGTAAATCAGTTTCTGAATCCTAACAATAGAAGTCTCCTACCCCTGCTTCAGATATTTGAAAGCCTGTGACTTCCTAATATACCCCAGGCCAGTAAGCTAAATGTCAAACCCATTCTGGGTCCAGACAACTAATGCTACCTGAGTGATGGACTGAATAGCCACAAGTTTCATAACAACTAACAGATTTGTATTTTTGTCCTCATTCAGGAGCCTTGAGGATACAGGGGATACCCCAGCAAGATTACCAGTCACAACCAAAGAAGCCAGCAAGGTCTTCCAGGTGGAGCTTGAGACCCCTTCTTCTCATCTGAGACCAGCTAGGGTGAGAGTTCCGTGAACCCCAATAAGCAGGGACAGCTCTACTCCCCTGCCCAGCGGGAAGCAGATACAGAAGAAGAGACCTCCTGTCCCTTGGCTTCCCATAGGGATTTTATGGGGATCACATCTCTCAAGGAAAAACTGGGCAGGCAGTTAGAGGAAGGCATTGGGTCTCTGCATTCCTACACGTCCCACAGAGTGCGACCGCCTGGGGGACATCCCCTCTCCACCCAAAACTCCCCATTGTACTGTCATTACCTACCCCTGCAGGAAGAGCTAAAGGACACAAAATATCCAACTAGATCAGACCAGTCACTTGCACCTGTGCAGTACCTATTGTCAATCACAGGTGCCAATCAAGTGTCCTATGCCCAGAGAAGAACAGCCCATTCTAGAGAAAAAGGAATAAAAACCCCAAGTCCTGGGAAGCCAGGGCTGCTACTGCTACTACTACTGCTGCTGCTGCTGCAGCTGGCTGTTTCTTCTGCTTCTTCCCTGCTCCTTTTGACCGCTTCTTCCCTTTGAGCCTCGCCTTTGCACGTGGCCCACTCCACATTCTTTGGAATGTAACTTCTAGTAATGGGCCCTTGAGCCATCCTCTAGTACTCAGGTCTACTTTTTTTTTTTTGAGGGCAGTGTCACTGGCCCTCACATGTGGGACCGAACCGGGGCCCCTGGTTTCCCAAGCCAGCGCTTAACCACCACGCCACTCGCCCAGCCCTACTCAGGTCTACTTTTACTTCTAAATGTACTTTCTCTTCTAATACACTATTTATTTTACTGCTTTACTCAGGTATCTTGTTCAATTCTTTGCTCGAGTTGCCAAGGGCTTCGACTTTGCTCTGAGAAAGGCCCACTCTCCAACAACAAAAAGATTTGAGCCTTGGGCTCTGAGTTTAATGGGCCCATCAAGGCCTGTTTATTGTAAGAAGTGGAGTTGCCTGGAGGTTGCCCTACAGCTGAAGTCTTCCAACTATAGCTTGTTGCCTCTGGGGTACTGGGAGACCTTCTAGACAGCAAGTGGGCCTGAATAGTTGGGCTTTTAAAATGATATTATAGTATTTTACTTATTCTGCTCATTAATGACTAATATTTGAGGGCTGGCTGAGTGGCTCAGTTGGTTAAGAGAGTGAGCTCTGAGCAACAGGGTCGTTGGTTTGATTCCCACAGGAGCTGCAACAGGTGGCAGGACGTGCTCCTAAACAAGGTTGCTGGTTCCACTCCCACATGGGATGGTGGCTATGCCTACTTGCAACTAAGATTGAACATGGCACCTTGAGCTGAGAGGCTGTGAGCTGCCGGTGGGCAGCTGGAGGGCGACTGGACTTGGAGCTGAGCTAGCTGCGCCCCCCACAACTAAGACTGAAGGACAACAACTTGGCTGTTCCTCTTCCCCAGTTCTCCAACACTGTTCCCCTTCCCTGATTCCATAAAATCTTAAAAAAATAAAATAGAGAATGTTTGAGAACATGTACAATATTAATGGAACTTAATATAAGTGAAATTCAACTTACATTTTGTTTTACATATCAATGAGAGACAGTCAAAATAATTATCATTGATGCCCAGCCTGAGCTGAGGTGCCTTTGAGCTGTTGGCAGGATGGCTCAGCTAAAATAATAATAATAATAATAATTATTGAAATTATAATGCCAAAACTTATAAATGCTTAGTGTTAGGATGTCTACATTCAGTTTTTGTTGTAAAGTTCCTCGGCAGGAAGAAAAGAACATTTGCTTCACTCCACTAATAAGACTGTCTCTTAATTCTGGGATGGCTTCTTTGTATTTGTTCTGTGATTGTAGCCACGCAGTCACATGGAGAGGTACTCATGTTAATTCCAAAGAAAGATTATATCGCCAATTACAAGAATTCTAAGGAGGTAGACAAGTAATGCAAATGCCCAATATATTTGAGGCTAACAGGGTAAGTAAGCCTAAGGAGTTTAGCCAAGATTCAGGAATAAAACACCCACACGAGAGTGTATGAAGCCAAATTGGGAGGTTAAGAGAAGTACAGAGCAGGTATGAATTGCTCTTTCTGGCAATGACAACAGTGACTTTTTCCCCATTTTCCCTGTGGCCTTGGACAGTCTCAGTGCTGAGTCTTCTGTACAAGTGACCACCAGGGAGCTGCAGGAAGGTGAGAGAGGAAAAACCAAGGAAAAGGCACCATGGTCCCCTAACCCACACTTCATGGCAAATGAAATGGTTTTAAGGGACTCGGTTTCTGGGTCTCAGTTTCAATATGTATCTCCTCTAAAACCCATCTGCCAGGGACAGTGCCTGAGGTATGAGGATTCTACTTTCTTACCTTCCCCTGCCTCTTTCTCAGCCTTTATTTTCCCACTTTACAAAATGATTACTGGACTCGCAGTGGGTGCATCCCCACCCATAAAAATCTGGTTGTGAGTGCCTGCTTCTGGGTAGGAACGCCTAACATGCCCATGCCCAGCCTGCAGACTGCCATAAAAATTATTAAAAGAAGAGGTACGCCATCTCATCCAGGCAACGAGCCTCTCCATCCCCATTTACCATCTATCCATCCACCCACCCTTCCCTGCCTTCCTTCCTCCCTCCTTCCCTGTCTCTGTTGGACCAAGAATCAGAAGTGAGATAGAATGTCCTCAGGATGTACTTTAACACCAATCTTTGAACTGAAATATAAAATCCATTTTTTCCTGACAGAAAGTATGATTTGTCTAATGGGACTGGCTTTGCCAATTAAGTTAAGGAGGACACTTTCCATAAAGTGTTGAATTAAATCTGTTTCTGACAAAAAAATACACTGAAGCTGTGTTCACAAAAACAAAAACAAGCACCTAGAAAATATATCTTTTGAAATTATTATTTTTTTTTTTTTGAGGGCAGTGTCACTGGCCCTCATATGTGGGACCCGAACCAGGGCCGCTGGCTTCCTAAGCCAGTGCTTAACCACCACGCCACTCGGCTGGCCCAGAAATTATTTAAATTTATGGTGAAACCATTTTAGATATCAACCTAAAAATGTATTTTGTGAGGAATATGAGTGAAAGCGTTTGAAAACCACTGTCCCTTAGGCCTCTGCGTGGTCCAGGGCGACCCTAAGGAACTGCCTGGGAAGTAGAGGATGGGCTTTCCAGGAGAACCAGGGAACAGGCTGAGTGTTGTGGCAGGCTCCTTGCCTGAAACCAGTTCATCTTGGGGTCTGCCCAGCTCTTCAGACTTGTCTAGCTTGTCAAAATAGGAAATTTTGCCTGGTTCCGTCCGATCACCAAGCTGCCACCCCTGCCACCTGCCAGGACACTCTAAGCTGGAAAGGGGGAGGCATTCTTGGACTAATAGCAGCAGAATGTTAAAGAAAACCAGCTTGGAGCCCTGGCTGAGACACACCCTTTACACTTATTCTGCTTGGCATGCCCTTGCTCACCCAAATTCTACGTTCTTTGTTAGGTTAATCAACTCTTGTGTCAGTATTTATTGTATACGTACTATGTGCCAAGTATTGTTCTATCAGAGTTCTGTTTTGATGCCACTCCTCTAAGAAGCCTTGTTTTACTCTCTAGCCTGAATGAGGAGCTCCTCTGAGTCTCAGCATCCTGGGACGTCTGCTATTAATGAAACAGGGCCAGGTTGACACTTCCATAGTAGAGCTTCTCGGAGTCCCTGGCCTCACCTTTCCTTGACCTATACCTATAGCTTAACAATAGACCCTGTGGCTGGAGCTCGGAATGTCCCCTATCCCACCCAGTTCCCTGTTTTAGAAAATTACCCTGAGCCTCATGATTAAATACCCTTTGGCTTATTGATCACAATCTCAATGTTCTACTTCCATCATTGTTCCTGATTTGCTGACTCCACCATAGAATCACGTGGCCACAGGGAAGGCTCCATGCAGACCCCCAGAATATCACATGGGCTCTGGAGGAATGCCCAGATTTCCCCTTAAACAACCCCAGCAGTCTGAGAATGTTAAGGCAGGTTTTGGAGGTGCTAACCCGCTGCCTTCTCAGATCACCGGTGCTCTGATAATAAACGCTTATTCTATAGCCCAACTCCTGTGTTGGTCTATCGGCTGAGCAGCGCAGGCGGCACGTGCCCTGGACTCGTTTGGCCTCCAGTTTCATTAAGGCACTCATTACTTTGTACAGGCCTTGTTTTCTTGACATGCAATAATGCCCACTCATGAGAGCTGGCTCCTTACTCAGGCTGTTGGGTGGAGGTCACCACTGGTCAGCTGTATGACCTTGAGTAAGTTACTTAACCTCGACCTGCCCTTGGGACTAGAGATCCTCTCCCTTTCCTTTTCACTGCTGTTGTTCCTAAATTCCACAGAGACCCACCTTATTTTAACAGCTGGCCCTGAATTTGCATCGAAGATAAAATAAGGGATTGGTTACAGTTTTCTTTGGATGTATTGGATTTTCGGAAAAGTCATGATGTTTTTCGTTGCAAAAATGCGTCATGACTTTTCTGACAAGGCAATAGTATTAGTCTAGCCTAGGGATCCTATCCTAATCTACTCATCTTTTTCCAGAGAAGAGTGATTTCTATGGAAACAGGACGCCTATTAAGGATACTAGTTTTTCGTTTCCTTTCACAATTTCGGGGTGGGGATGTTCTTCTGGATTTATGTAACGAGATCAAGCAATTTCATTTGATCAAGATTTCCTCCTAAAGACGCACGAATGAGGTAAATGGAAAGGCTGCGCCATCTTCTGGCCATTAGTGGAGTAGCTTTCTTAGGACCCATTGTTATTAACATTAAACCCAGGGTTTTCTCTTCTTTCTAAATTGCTAAATCTGAGGCTCTCTGAATTCCACCATATGTTCAATAAAGACTCACCTGTGAAGCCAAGTTAACAAGTAAATTCTGATTCCTAAGTGTGCACCTGCCTGCGCCAGGATTCTGATGTAAACTGTTCATGGACCACACACTGAGAAACAGTAAAAATGATGGAATGAAGGCCCAAATGTAAAGAGAATGATGGGTTTTTATTTATTTATTTATTTATTTATCTATTTTCTAAAAGATTTTATTGGGAAATTGGGGGAAGAGAACAGTGTCAGGGAATTGGGATAAGGGACCTGCCAAATTGTTATTCTTCAATCTTCATTGTGGAGGTCGCCAGTCGCCATCTGGCTTCCCAATGGCAGCTCGTGGCCTCTAAGCTCAAGGTGCTGTGTTCAATCGTAGTTGTGGGTGGGCGTAGCCACCATCTCATGTGAGAGTCGAACCAGCAGCCTTGTTGTTAAGAGCGCTCACCCTATCCACTGAGCCACCGGGGCGGCAGCTCAGCTCAAGGTGCCGAGTTCAGTCTTAGTTGCGGGTGGGCATAGCCCACCACTGAACAGGCAATCTTGTTGTTACACCAGTTGAGCCATCCTGTTGGCAGCTCAGCGACAGCTCAGCTAGGGCGCAGCATTCACTGGCCCATGTGGGAATCAAACCGGCGGACCTGTTGCTCAGAGGATGTGCTCTAAGCCTAGTCTTTCCACTTTTTTTTTTTTTTCCAGAGGGCAGTGTCACTGGCCCTTATATGTGGGATCCAAACCGGGGCCACTGGAGTCCCAAGCCAGCACTTAACCACCGCGCCACTCTACTGGCCCAATAATGGATTTTTAAACATCGTTTTATGACTACAAAAGAAAATACTTTTTCATTAAAGTGGAAAATTTCAGTACAGAAATATTACCGATGGAAAATAAAAATCACATACAATCTCAGAGAAAAAGCACCATTTTATAATCCTGTTTTTCCTTTTTAAAGATTTTGTTGGGGAATTGGGGAAGGAGAACAGTGTTGGGGAACTGAGGAAGGGGAACAGCCAAGTTGTTGTCCTTCACTCTTAGTTGTGGAGGGCACAGCTAGTTCAGCTCCAAGTCCAGTCTTCATTCGGCCACCCACGGCAACTCGCAGCCGCTCAGCTCAAGATGCAATGTTCAATCTTAGTTGCGGATGGGTGTAGTCCACCATCCCATGCAGGAGTTGTGCTGGCAATCTTGTTGTTAGGAGCACGTGCTCTCACCAGCTGAGCCGTCCTGTTGGCAGCTCATCAGCAGCTCAGCTTGGGCACAGCTCACTGGCCCATGTGGGAATCGAACCGGTGACCTTGTTGCTCAGAGCTCAAGCTCTTAACCAACTGAGCCACTCAGCCAGCCCTGTAATCTTGTTTTTGTATCTCTTGGGGGTTTTGTGTCCCCAGTACAAGAACTTGTTTGAAAATATGGTTTGTAGTAGCTGCATCTTTTTCCATTTCATGGCTCTGCATCCTGTGGTATTTAACTATTCCCATGTGGGTTACTGAGGGACTTTTAGGCTGTTTTCACTGTTATAAATAATAGCATATATTGATATGACCATACATTTATATTAATTTTTGTGTATGAATTTGATTATTTCCTTAGGATGTAATGGTAATGATAATGGTACTAATTGATTCTTGATAATACTGCCAGGTCATTGTTTCTTGTTTTAACACATTAGCCAGAACTCCCAAAACATGGAATTGCATACATGAAAGGAGTCAGTTTCTCTACTTAGAATAACAAAGACTATCCTTCCAGATGTTTAATGGAATTTTGCAATCCAAGAGGTATTTTCCCTTCAGGTATGCCTTCTTACTTATGTTCTTTGTTTTCTTTTTTCCTTTTCCCCAAGCTAAAAAAAAAATCTTGGATTTTGATTATTTGTTATTCATTATTAGCTCAGTTTTCAAGACGTTATGATTTTTTTTTTTTTTTGAGGGCAGTGTCACTGGCCCTCACATGTGGGACCCGAACCGGGGCCACTGGCTTCCCAAGCCAGTGCTGAACCACTGAGCCACTCGGCCGGTCCCATTAGCTCAGTTTTAATGAAGAGGTCGGAATAATATGAAAGCATATAGGGAAAAAAGAAATACTATCCAGTTTTCATAACTGAATGCTATATAGCATCCCCAATTCAATCCAATTTAATTGAGTGCTGACTTGGTGAGGCACTGTGTCTACCCCATAGATATGAATAAAGTAAGCAATGATAAGGTTCATGACCTAAACAGTGACACTGGTATGAAAATAATTTTAAAAAGATGTGATGTATGCACTAATAAGACCATGCACAAGTACAGATATAGTAATAATAGCTAACTTTATTATGTGCCAAGCACTGCTCTATTTTACATACATATTAATTCATTTAATCATCCTATGTTATGTTATCCTAAGAAGTGGGTATTATTCTTATCATCATCATCATCCCCATTTTACATATGAGGATGCTAAGGTACAGAGTGCCTTGCTTAAAGTCCTGAGAACCAGGATTTGAACCTAGGTGTTCCTGTTCTAGAGCCCATGCACGTAACTGCTAAATAATAATGCCTTTGTAATACCAAGGAGAGAAAGATTATAACTCTGGAAGATCAAGAAGGATTTTTTTAAAAAAGATTTTATTGGAGAATTGGGGAAGGGGAACAGTGTTGGGAAATTGGGAAAGTGGAACAGCCAAGTTGTTGTCCTTCACTCTTAGTTGTGGAGGGCACAGCTAGCTCAGCTCTAAGTCCAGTCACCATCCGGCGTCCGTCGGCACTTGTGGCCACTCAACTCAAGGTGCTGTGTTCAATCTTAGTTGCGGGTAGGCATAGCTCACCATCCCATGCAGGAGTCGAACCAGCAATATTGTTAGGAGCACATGCTCTCACCAGCTGAGCTATTCTGCCACCTGTTGGCAGCTCAACGGCAGCTCAGCTTGGGCGCAGCTCACTGGCCCATGTGGGAATTGAACTGGTGACACTGTTGCTCAGAGCTCACGCTCTTAACCAACTGAGCCACTTGGCCAGTCCCCAAGAAGGACTTTTAAATATTAATGCTTTTACCTAATGTTAATTGAGCATCTACTGTATGACAAGCAATGTGTAAAGAGCAGGATATAGTGATGAAAATGAAATGATAGTCATGATCCCTGCCTTTACTAAGTTTGCAATCTAGTGGGAGAACCACATAATAAACAAATAAAAACACAAATGAATACATAATTACATACTATTATAAATGTCATAAAGGCCAAGAACCAAGTACTAATGAAAATAATAACAGGATGAGGAGGGCATATTAGATTATGGTGGCATTAGGAGTGGCCCCTCTGAAAAAGTGACATTCAAGTCTGAAGTTGAAGGAGAGGAGTTAGCGAGGTACAAAAATGGGAGAGGAAGTGCCTGAGTGCAGGTCCTAGGGTAGGAGCCTGGGGCAAGAAGAACCGAGAGAGGCTGCGATAGCCTAGTACACAAGAGAGATGTTGGTAAGAACAGATTCTGGGCCAGGTTTAGGAGACTGGATTTGTTCCCAAGTCAATGAAAGGTTTGAAGCAGAAGTGGTATTAACATTTCAAGAAGATCGTTTTAGTCTATGGAATAGACTGAGGGTTGAGAGAGTGAAAGCTGGGAGAGCAGTTAGAAGTAGTTCTAGGCACGAAATGATGCTGGTCTATATCAGGCTGGTGGCTCTGGAGATGGAGCAAAGTGCACATCCTGCAGACATGCATTAGGAGTAGAACCAAGATTTCTGGTGGCTGGGTGGGGGGCTTAGACATGAGGGGTGACTTCTAAGGCTTTGACTTGCTCAGCGAGGTGGATGTGAGGCTGTTTATTGAAATGCAGCAGCCTGAGGGTGAACAGATTTTGGAGGGATCCCAGAAGATCTCTCAGAAATCCAGCTCCCCAGAAATGAGCTTCTACCAGAGTTCAACTAGCTTAAATCCCGTTCCTTTTTCAGCGTAATTCACACTCCTCTCCCAAGTCATTCCCTCTTCGTCTCTAAAAACAATCATAACAACCCCACAATGAGAATGAATGCACCCTGTTGTCTTGAGGAGTGGGAGGGGTGAGCTCTCACACCAGGCTCTTTGGGGTTCCTCTGTTGACCTTCCTTTCCTTTTGAAGGCTTTTGGGCTGTAACTCCAGAAGATGAATTCTGAAAGGTCAGGGATCTTACCTGGCTTGTTCACCAATGTTTCCCTTTTCTGAAGAAGCTATTATTGTTTTCAATCATATTCCCTGGCGAACTCCCAGCCAGCCCTCCCTACTCACAATTAATAGGCTTGTCACCCCTCTACACCCATTTTGTGTTGCGAATTGATTTCAGATTGGAGTGTGGGAATAATTTGAACATCAGTGCAGGTATATGAGATTTTCCAGCCTTCCCCAATCTTGTTCTTAATCCATTATTAGAGTGCTTGCTTTAAAGGGCAAATCTGATCACAAAATTCCCTCAGTTTAAATGATCTCAGTGACTCCAGAATGCTGAAAGGATAAATTCCAGGTGCTGTCAAATGGCTTACAATGTTCTTCTTGGCGAGGACCCAGTCGGTCTGCCCAGTCATGTCTCTTTCCTCTTCTCTTCTCACATCTTACATTCCAGTCACATTTGACTCTTGGTGGTTTGCTGAACTCACGCTTCTCACTTTGGAAATGCTATTGTCCTCCCTGGACACCATGCCAGACCACTCTGCGTCACCCCTTCACCTGGCTCCCTGGCTACTCTTACTGCTCCGCGGCCTCTGCAGGCTGCTTCCCTGACTCTCAACTCAATGCATTAGTCCCCACAACACCCTGTGCTTCCCTGTATCATAGCATCATCACCTTCTGTTGCAATCACTGTTTCTTTGTCTGCCTCCCCTTTAGACTAAGCAAGTCAAAGGCAGGGACAATCTCACTCACTTCTGTTACTCCGGAAACTAGCATATAGTCAGTTACTACTGAATGTTACATGAATAACTGGAAAAATCTTATTGTACTTCATATATATTTTTATTAAAAAAATCAGTTTTAATGACTGCAAAATCTTCTAGCAGTTTTTATTTTCCCCCTTTTTAAAAGTAGTTTCAGGTGTGCAGAACAACAGCGAGTAGACGTTTATATACCTCACAAAGTGATAACCCCAATAAGTGTATTACTCACTTGACACTCTACAGTTATCAATATCATGGACTATATTCCCTATGCTGTACTTTATATCCCTGTGACTATTTTTTTTTAAAATTATAGTTGATACTCAATATTATTCTATATTAGTTCCAGGTACACAGTGCAGTGGTCAGACATCCATATAACTTACAGAGTGATCCCCTGGTATGTCCAGCACCCATCTCACTATATATATATATATTTACAACATTGACTACATTCCCCATACTGTACTTTACATCCTCATGACTGTTTTCTAATTTCCAATTTGTACTTAATCCCTTCACCTTTCTCACCCCGCCCCCCAAACCCCTTCCCATGTAGTAACCATCAGTTTGTTCTCTATATCTATGAGTCTGTTTCTGTTTGGTTTGTTCATCTATTTTGTTCTTTAGAATCCACATGTAAGTGAGAGCATATGGCATTTGTCTTTCTCAGTCTGATTTATTTCACTTAACATAATACCCTCTAGGTTCATCCAAGTTGTTGCAAATAGTAAGATTTCACTCTTTTTATGGCAGAGTAATATTCCATTGTATAAATGTACCACAGTTGCTTTATCCAGTCATCTATTGATGAGCATTTCGGTTGTGTCCATCTCTTGGCTATTGTGAATAGCGCTGCATTAAACATGGGGGTGCCTATATTTTTTTGAATTAGTGATTTGGATTTCTTTGGATAAATACCCAGGAGTGGAATTGCTGGGTCAAAATGTCATTTTATCTTTAATATTTTGAAGAACCTCCACACTCTTTTCTATAGTGGCTGCACCAATTTGCAATCCAACCAACAATGCACAAGGGTTCCCTTTTTTCTACATCCTCGCCAGCACTTATGTTTGTTGATAGCACTTTCTCTTTTTTTTTTTTTTTTTTTAGCTGAGCCATCCTGCCACCTGTTGGCAGCTCAGCTCGGGCTGGCATCGAACTGCTGTTGCTCAGAGCTCAGCTCACACCCTTGAGCGAGCTCTTAACCAACTGAGCCACTCGGCCGGCCCTGATAGCACTTTCTAAGTGCACCTTACAATAGCAATTTTATTTAAAATACAAAAAAAGAAAAAAGGAAAAAAAAAGTAAATTCCAGCAATAAGACTCCTCCAGAGTGCAGGTCCCGGAAGAGGGCAGGCACCTAAGGACTAAAATCCATGCCCAAGTTCTGAAACCCTCACAGCTCTAACTCAATGCCAGGTGCCAGACAAACTAATTGAAATTCGTTAATGGTAAAGTGGAGATTGGAAGGTAACGGAACCTCATCATAGGACCAAACCAACAGCTGTGAGGAAGGGGGTCCATCTTCTTGTACTGTAAACAGCCAACACTCTGAGGCTCTGCCCTCATTGGAAGTCATGCAAGCCTTCACTCCAGCCGGGCCTTCCCTGCCATCCCTCACCTCCCCCTCTAGTTCCCACTGTGGATTTAGCTAAAGAACAATTTTCTTTTTTTTTTTCCTGCTGGCGGGGCCGCAGAGGCCAGGTATCCGTCTCTCTCTCTCATGCGCCCCCACGCGGCCGTCTGCGGTCTCGCAGGCTGTGGGGTCTGCAACTGGGAGACACGAGCTGGAAGGGAGCAAGCTTGGGTGCACGGGGCTCAAAGCCAGATTTCCTTAGTGCCTCTGCAGGTGAAAGAGAACCCACCAGTGAAGCACGTGTCCTTCACTGTGCGACAAACCCAACGCCTGACGAAACTCCCTGGTTGGAATCCTCACACATCACTAGAAAACCAGTGATCAAGGAAGGGTTTGAAAGAGCGAGTAATTATATTTCAATTATGGACGTAAAACTCCAAGTCTTGTGGGAGGGACCTCACAGTGGTGTTTCAAACGAGCCCTTGATCCCCCGCTCTGATCCTTAAGCCTCACTTAATTGATGCACCTTTGTCTTGTCAAGTAATCACATATAATGGCTTCATGAAGCTTGTGCTGTGGCTGCGAGGGCTTTCAGTCACTGCGCTTTGGAGAGCAAGGAGGGATGAGACAGGTACATCTAATTGGGACCCCCCCCACCGCCACCCCCACTCCCATCCTTCTGCAGCGTTTCCAAGCAACTGTGTTGTGGCCTTCCCTAGCCTGAAAACAGAACATTTCGGTTCAATTCATGGGACGGAATAGGGCTATCTAGCCGTGCATTCTAGATGACAGCCAGAAAAGGAAATCTGCCTGAGAGCAGATGGGAAGGTGGTGTGGCAGCACAAATCCTGCTTCTGCCCGCTGTGTGATCTTGAGCAGGTTTCTAACTTGTCTGATTTTTAGTTTCTTCTTTTGTAAACAGTGGGGACAATAATACCCATCCTGATGTATTGCTGTGTAGAGTCATTGACTCCTCCCCAATATTTTATTATGCAAAATTTCAAACATACAGCAAAGTTGAAAAATTTCACAGAGAACATCCACCACTAAGATTCTGTCACTAGCATTTTACTAGGCTTGTTATATCACACACCTATCCATGCATGCGTCCTATCCATCCATGAATCCATCTTTAAAAAAAAAAATGTATCTCGCACAGTGCCTAGACAGATATTTCAATTCAACAAATGTTTGAATATTTATTTTGTGCCAGGCACTATGCTAGGTGCTGGGGATACAACAATGAGAAAGTCTGGTTTCTGTCGTTAAGGTATTCACAATTTGACACAAACAAGAGATAGGTTGTCGGATACCAACCTCCCAACCTAGTGACACACTAGGAGAAGCGGAGGGTGACCTGAAGCAGAGGGGAGTGACTGATCTGGGTCTGTGGGGTCAGGGAAGGTTTCCCTGAGGAAGTGACCTTTCAAAGGAGACTGTACTATATAGTCTCTATAAATACTATAACACACATAGTGTGATACACACATAAACTAGTGTTACTCTACACCTCAGGGTAAGTTAACTCTGAAGGTATACCTCTTAGGATATATATCCAAAGATGAATAATTAGCAATTGAAAGATCAAATACTCCTGGGATGGCTTCAAACATCATCATCTAAAGCAACACTAAAGGATGCATGAATTACCTTAAGGGTACTTTCAAAATTAGTGAAATAATGTGTAGAAAGATGGAAGAGGTACCCCTTCTGCCTTGCATATACAGGGCCGAATGATCTAAAGACCAACACCTTCAGGGGAGCTTTGTAGGCCTGAACTCTCAGTTCTGCATTCTCCCTCCCACTTGCACCCCACTATCTCCTCAGGAAGAGTTTATCTGATGGGACAAAAAGTCTACATGTTGTTGCAATTGCCTGAAATTGCTTGGGAGTGAAACTTTTCAAGCCAAGCATTTGTGGAAGGACCTAAAAACAATTGTTCTTAACTCTTGCTGCACATTAGCTTTCCCTGGGGAGCTTAAAAAAAAAAAATCATGGATCTCAACCTCCCTCCCCCACAGTTCCCTTTTCGTTGGTCTGGAGGTATACACTGGCATTGAGCATTTAAAATATCCCCAGGTGATTTTAATGTACAGCCACATGGCCTAAAATGACAGAGTGGGCAGCTCACTGAGCTTTCTGGACAGGTGGGGGCTGTGTTGGGCTGCCTGTTCATGTTTATACAGGTGGCCAAGTCATAGCCTCACTCATGAAGAGCGCAATGATGATACCAACATGGGCCAGTGAAGCGTCATCCTCCACAACTATACTGAAGAACAAAAGGACCGCAACTTGTCTGTTCCCCTTCCCTGATTCCCCAAAAATCTTCAAAAAATAAATAAATAAAAATAAAATAAAACGAGTAAGACTGCATTGTGGAAAATGAGCAGAAGCAATTAAAAAAAACAAAAAACAAAACATAGCCAAGCTCTTTCCTTTATGTATTGCCTATTGCTGCTTCCATGCTACAATGGCAAAGTTGAGTAGTTGTGACAAAGATTGGAATAGGTTGCAAAGCCGAAAGTATTTATTATCTGGTTCTTCACATCAAAAGTTTGCTGATCCCTGAGGTAAAGGAAAACATGAACATGGAGGGAAATGGAAGTTATAAAAAAGACTCAAATAAAACTTCTACAGATGGGACATAGAGTATTTGAAAAGTATACCGGATGGAATTAATATGAAGATGAATCTGACCTAATGTCTGTTTTCAAAGAAGCTTATCATCTGGTGGGGGGAGGCTGAATTCACTGACAATAAATGGGTGAGAAGGGGAGCATGGCTGGAATAAATAAAACAGCAGCTGCAATTTCAAATTCCTGGAATTAAGGTGCATATCAGGTTAAAATTCCTTGCCAAAGGGTTGATAGCGTGTTGTCTGGTTCAGAAAGTCGGAGGGCAGACAGATGGGGTTGGTATTGCTCCCTATTCCAGTGGCATGGCTGATGATGGACGGCCTGGTTTCAGCTTTTTGATAGCACAGTCTCCAGTTCCTCAAGCCCACACCACTATAATCAGTTACACACTTTGCTATCTGATTTGGGGCAACAGTTTTGAGCTAAGTCATCCTCAAAAAAATATTTTTAAAAGGTCATTATTGATTGAAACCAAAAATCTCCAGCATAAGTGTCTAAATTCAGGCCACCTCCATAAGTGGGATAAGAGGTTTATTGCTAATATTTAATTATGTAGTATTTACTATGAGCCAGGAATGACACTAAGGGTTCTGCTTGGATTTTACCTATTAAATGCTTAGAACTCCACCAACCCCAACCCTTTCTAACTCAAGAAACTAAAACAAAGCGTGCTTAAGTAACTTGGACAAGGTCACATGGCTAGTAAGTTAGGATTCAAACCTTGGGCAGTGTATGCTAAAACTCGCTACTATACTGGTTTCTTCATAAGGCATGTGTTCTAATGGCTGACAATACACCTGGCAATTAATACATGAGACAGCTTGATAGGACACTGGAAAACTTTGTGAAAAGTTGAATTTTTTTTCCTATGAGGGAACAAAATTGCTGAAGAAAAAACAAAATCAGATGCAGAAATTAAAACTTTTTTTCATATACAATAAAGACTCAATTTGCTCCTTAGGCAACTACATTTATTTAGAATCTTAACATCTTGTACATACAGACATTCATCAGTTTTATTTTTCCTAGTTTACTTCCCTCTCTTGCTATCTCCAATTAGTGATATCGTTGCCATATATAAATGGCCCAAATAACAATGCTAAAACAATATATGTGGCTATGAGAGAACTACTCCTTTCCCATCTTCATATCCTCTTAGCTTGCTAGTAAATTCTGATGCAAAACAGTGTTTTTGTCAAGGTAACTATTTATTAGGCATGCAAGGAGAGACAGAACCAGTTATGAGAAGCACTAGTTCTGTCAATTGACTGCAGCAAGGAGGATAAAGCATCACATTGCCTTTATCGATAAGACTTTTAGTAACCTGACCTAAAAGGATAATGTGTAAAAACACACAATAATGATGTATTTTCTCAAAATGTGTATTTAATGGCCATTCCATCAAAATCAAGCAGAATCACATTTTAAAAGTATTATGTGTGTGTGTGTGTGTGTGTGTGTGTGTGTGTGTGTCTACTTTTACGATGCATTTTCAAGTTTTATTTGGCTGCCTGAGGCGTTCTTGCGGATACAATTTAACACAGAATGTTCTGACGTTGATAGAGTCTCAGGAATTGAAAGACAAGTTCCTAACAATATAGCAAATCTTGGATACATTAGAAATTTGAAAAACCATGTGTAATTTCAGAGAACTTAATACCGGTCATGAAAGACACTTTCAACATAAAATTTAGGCACTCTATACTTTGGAATAGCCACAAAATATTCCAACAGGAGTTAATGCACTTTGTGATTACGTCTACTTAAAGATAATTCTTAATTAAAATCTATACTTATTAAATAATGCTTTAAATTAGAGCCCATTACATTTTGATAATCACTGTGAACCATTTGCAGCATTGTGTTTTAGTTAAATAATGCCAACTACTTCCATTAGTAATCCTGGTACTTATACTTCAGGGTGTATTTTTTTTATAGAAGAACCTAAAACAGTCATTGATTAGCATCTACCCTTTTTTTCCTGCTAATACCTGAATAAGAATGTCCCTATCCAACTTTTAAGCTATTCTTGTATTTTCTGCTGTAGTTGCTTTGTTAATGGGAGGCAAATGGGAGGCTCCCTGGAGGCCAGGAAACATGAGCCAAGGAGCCATCACTGATTACTAGGCTCAGTTCATTTGCTCTGTCACTTTGTGGCTAAGTACATTGCTCCATCTATGTTCCTACAGTCTGTGCTGCTAGACTAACTAGTATGGAGCAAAGGGGAAGGATACTCACATTAGTTACTCTACATTCCACAAGGCCAAGGCCACCCATATCTCGTCTGACTTGAGACAAAACTTGCTGGTCTCTGCAGTGTGGTTCTAGGACTTCCACCTCCTGGTCTGAAGAACTGAGGGATAGGAATGATGCCTGCCGCCTAAGATGTCACTAACTCTCGATGAATTTCCTGGACTTGAACATGATTTAGCATCGTTAGAATTCAGAACATGAAGGCTAATTGTTCCTGTTGAGAATTAAGGTGCTTTTGCTCACTGGTATGCATTTATGTAGCTAAGAAAACAATTAGAAAGCCTTTCAGAATGTTCAGATTCCAGCCTGCAAATTGACTCATCATAATCACCAATGACTAATGTATGAAACTCTATCCAGTGAAATGAATTTGAGACTTATGTGACTGTAAGTCGTCCAGAAGAGAGCACAGTAATTTCCCATAGGAGAATTTGGTATTTCATCATGGGGGATCACTGGTAAATTAATTACACTGCTAATGCTTTCTGGCGTACTTGAAGAGACAATTAGCATAAGTAAATCATGAGTACGATGACAAGTTGCTTAACATTGCGTCTGTTCATCAGATGAGATCTGAGGTTACTGTTAAGCCTCCAAATGAGTAGAGATGGGGAGAGAAGGGCATAAGGAATAAACAGTTGTTAACTTCAGTTTCAGCAAATAATAATCAGAACCAGTCACTACTAGTTGATAAACATCGATGTTAAAGGCAAAGCAGATAAGACTCATTCAAGTTTTAAAAATTAACCTCACCAAGAGGGGACAGAGGCTGGGAAATATTAGGGAGGTAACAGTTGATTGGGGAAATTCATGTGAAACCTCAGTCATCTCTCCGGAGCAGACAGGATGCGGTGATAAGACTGAAGGTGGATGTCAGTTGAGTTTGCTTTTCATCCTCTCTCAGAACTTCATCTTCCTATGGAATATTCTATAGACAACAACACCTATCTTGTAATCAGGACCAGGGCTCATGACAGCACAGATAAGATTACAGTCCCTCTCTGGTTCTTTAGAATTGCCACCGCTTGCTCATGAGTAACACCTTCTAGAGTCTCGCCATTAACAGCTAAAATTTGATCACCTCGCTTCAATCGGCCGTCATCTGCAGCTGCTCCCTACAAACAAGACACATTCCAGTTTAATCCAGGGAGAAACAATTAACATTCAAATAATATTAATATGATGGTGCACATATTAAAAGAGTAACTTTAAAAAAAAAACCACCAATGAAAGTTAAATTACTTCTAGGTAATGTTTTTAACTTAAGAAAATTAAAAGAAAATGTGGGATATGTTATTTGAATAACAGTTGAACAGTACCATAATTATGCATTGTTTTAATAACACACTAGTAAAAATGCACTGACATTCACATTTCTTTTAACACAAGTAGGACCTTATTTCAATATTCAGTGTTAAACGGAATTTGAATGTCATATCATGTCATATTCATGAATATGTAATACACAAATAAAGGCAGAACTGAATCTGATATTAGTCTTATTGCCAATACCATCATTATATAGGGTTCCCAGTGCATTATTAAGCTATCAGCACCGTGGTGATCTGTCAAACGGAAGTGTAGCCGCTAAATGGGTGAATTGTATGGTATGTGGATTATACCTTGATATAGCTGTTCTATATATAAGTACACAAAAGGGTAGCGACTCTAAAATTTTGTACTATCATATTCAAATGCTTCAACTTTATTTATCTTTGATCATCTAAATAGGTTTCTAAATGACTACTTTCATTATATACCCAGTCATGCATGGCTTCTCAAAATGGCACAAAGCAAGTGAAACTTGAGCTTTTTTCATGCTAATGCTGAGTGTCTAATGCTCATGATATTACTAGAAATAGTTTAGATGGGTAAGGAAAGAAAAGACCTAGAAAACGACTTATAGGAGGCCTTCTCCATCTGCCAGAACTATGTGAACTGCTGGGGAAATTAACAAAGACCCACAGGTACTTGGTCCCTGATTGACTCGTTCAGGAGCTGAGCAAAGAGGCACTAATGCTCCAGAGATCTGTGTCTACCCGCGGATGTAGGTCCTGAGGTGGTGGGTGACTTATCTAGAATTTCTAAAGAGTGAAAAGGGTGGAATTCCTGTATAAAGGTGTGATAAACAATACTCAAAACCAGGTCTATACTGGGGGTAGTGGTGGGGGAATACTGAAATTAAATAACTTGCAACTTCATTCACATCTTTTATGTTTTTTTTTTTTGTTTTTTTTTTGAGGGCAGTGTCACTGGCCCTCATATGTGGAACTGAACTGGGGCTGCTGGCTTCCCATTTTTTCTTCTTTTAAGAAAGTGTGTTAACTGCAATAAAGAGAGGATTAAACAAATAACCCTAATGGGTAAAATCAGAATTACTTAGCTAACTAGACTGTATTAAATTTTACATGCTTTTAAGATTTAAGGGCTTCAGTAAACCTCAGATTATCAGTGTAATTTATTTTTTAAAAGGCATGATAAGGTCTTCAAGTCTTCATTTTCAGTAAGACAAAAAAGGGTGATTTTTCAGCTTTCTAGGATTTATACATTATTTCAGGTATTGCCGTGCTTAGTTGATAATTACTACTCATCTGTATCTCTTCTATATTATCAATGCAGAATTTGTGGACTAAGCAGGGAAGGAAGAAATAAATTGGTCATAGACAGACCTCTATCTGGTTCGGAAATGTAGCTTTTACCCACTTGCTGTGTCCTAACTTGGTCACTTAGCCTTCCCTGTTCTGTAAACTAGGCCTCTATTATCTATCTTTCACCTGTGCTAAGGATTAAATGTATGGTACACGGTATTTACTCAGTAATGGTGGTAGTATAATAAAATGAAACTCTGGTGATGATGAAACTTATGTTTCCATATTTCACAGGTTCCGAAAAACTGTTCTCTAAACTTTCAGGGTTGTGAATTCTTTAGGCTCATCTCTTCTTGGCTTTTAGTAAAATTTGCTGCTGAAAGGACTGAGGCTTAAAGTTGGCTTTCATTTTGAAGTTTCCAACCAAACACCTGAAAGAAAATGCAAGGTCCTGACAGCCTCTTAATCAGATTGACTAAGTCTTGCAAATCCTATACACCTATAATGCCAGTGATGCATCATATTTCTGGAGAGGAAAAGAAACTTTGATGGGCCAAATTAATTTCCTAGTTGAGCAAGAGAATTATTAAATGAGGCTTGGGATGCCAAAAAAGTCACTCGGTGGACATCTAAGATCCAGAAACCAGAAAAGACACAGAAAACAGATAGCTATATTTTCCAGATCTTCAAAATTTCCAAGGTGAAATATGTAGCATAGTGTCAGAATTTCTCTTAAAAAGACTACCATTAAAAACACACAAAAAAGGCCAAAAATCTCCTTTGCTAATCTTTGGTTTACTGATTCTTTTCCGAAAACTTATATTTGGATATGTTGGTTCACTCTAACAAATAAAAAGAGAAATAGTCATCAAATGAAATCTTATTATATTGTAGTAAACTCTATGGAACTATCTAAATAATAATTATTATTATTTGCATTGGAATATTTTTCTATTGAGACTGACTAAACTAAGTAGACCATTAGCTGGGGCCTTTTTCTTTTTTTTTTCTTTTTTTGAGGGCAGTGTCACTGGCCCTCCTATGTGGGACTGAACCGGGGCCGCTGGCTTCCCAGGCCAGCGCTTAACCACCGCGCCACTCGGCCGGCCCTAGAACTTTTTCTATTTTAAATTCAGAGCTTTTCATTTTCAGGTATGCCTCACTTTACAAAAAAGGTCCACTCCTCAGAAAATAAAACATACCAACGATATTCAATATTTACCACTATGTTACTATCGATACTTACATTGGTACTTCCTAAATGAACACTTTCAATGGGGACCTTTGAAAAAAGCATTTTGTGTGAGCTTCAGACCATTCATTATTCCCACTTCTCTTGTCCCGCTATGATTTGATGGTGGTTTCTTTTTTTTTTAAAAAAAACCCACCAGCAATGCATGGCCATTTCACTCTCAGCTGTGTGTTCTGGTGACCTTTTAAAAGGGGCCTGGCTCTGGCTTGACCAGTCTATGCACATGTGTAGACAGGCACAGAGGGCGCAGCCTGCTGAACTCTGGGCCTCGGGTCAAAAGGCCTTAGAAGCTAATGAGTCCTCTCTCTGGCTCACAGCTGACTTACCTATAGGCATAAAGTGAGCTGGTGATTACAACATTCTGGAGAGGCTTTACAGAGACCATGCACAACTTGCTAAAAGGTGAGGGCTAATTTTGTAGCCTTTCCATTATCCTTATCTACATCATTGGCTCTTTTAAAAGCAAATCATAATAATGCCCTAAAGAATAATCATGACAACCACTTATGACATCGTTTTAGGAGGAGGAGGGTCTGTAGGTGACTCATCCACCTTGGGAATGGTCAGACTGGGGCAGTAGCTGTTATCCAGAATGTTTCTAATCTGCCTTCTCCCTCTCCTTTTGCTTGTCACCAGGTCAACAGACGTGTGTTTGGGAATAACATGTACCTTAGAAAGAGTTCTGGACAAAGAAAATATCTATCTTATTTTTTCTTTTGAAGACCGTTAGGAAAATAAGGCTGAAGTAGGCAATTGGATCAATCAATAAACAAATGACTGTGATAAAACCAATGAAGAATAAAGTTGTAATACCAATACTAAATACTTTTTAGAGATCTTCAAAATTTATAATAAAGGTAAATTCTAACTTTAAAAATTCCAATGAAGTCAAAAACAACTTCTCTAAGAGCCATCGAGAGGCATGCACACCATGATGTCTATGAGGTCAGTCCAACAATTAAGTTCACGAACTTTCCACCATGCACTTACACAGTGGAAAGTTCGCAAACTTAATTGTCTGACTTTTTTTGTATTAAGTAGGATGTATTGGAATATTTAATTCTTGAAAAACACTATTGTCTAATCTTAGTCTAATTTATCTGGCTGATCCTGCAAGTACTTGGCAGAGTACTATAAAAGAGAAACCACCTTAAGCTACAGTGTCCTGTGGTTTTTGTGGTGGGCAGCCATTCACATTGCACTGATAGAAGGCTTGTACAAAGCTTTATGCCATGTTGGCCCTCTTATGTCTGTTATCTTTTCTTAAAGGGGAAAGCCAAATCTTTGTTCTAGCCCAGAGCAATACTTCAAGACCAGCTTGCAAACAGTGTGGCACTGCAATTTACATTGTGCTGCTGAAAGAAGACACTTTAAAATCTGTTAGCAACTACTTTTGTAATAGGGTCCAATGAAAATTACACTTCTTGTGTCTCCACTATTATAAAAGAATATTTCTTTCACTAGTCTGGCGTGGGAATTTCATGTAAGACTAAATGAAATAAACATACATGTACATATCCAGGTATAACCCCAAATAAAGCAAAACACTTAAAAAAAAATCTCACCTAGGTTTGATTAAAAAAAAAAAAGTACAGTAAAAAGGAAAAAAATACCTTTGCAAATATAGTCTTGACATAAATTGGCAGGTCTCCATGGGGACTTCCATAACCCCCTACAATACTAAACCCCAATCCTTCAGAGCCTTTCTCCAAAGTAATAATCTTAGGTGGAGGTGTTCTGAAAACACAATGCATGCTGTTTAATTCAAGAATAGATATTGAGAAGGAATTTCATTTTAATGGAAGAACACAGATTCGAGAGAGACTTTCATACTGCGAAACTATTAAGATCAGTTAATCAAATCAAACTCAGAGAGCAATCTAGGAACATTTTAAAATTTTCCATATCATGCCGGACTAAGGACCTATTTCCTTGATGTTTTAGGGGATTCTCTTTCATAAAACCCACTATTTTTTATTTAAAAATATTATAAAGTCATGATGCTGAAATTGTCAATCTGTTTAGTTATTTTCTTTTTTAAGAAATTTTATTGGGGAACAGTGTGTTTTTCAGGACCCAATAGCTCCAAGTCAAGCAATTGTTTCAGTCTAGTTGGGGAAGGGCATAGCTCCTTGGCCCATGTAGGAATCGAACCAGCAACCTTGGTGTTATGAGCCTGCGCTCTAACCACCTGAGTTAACCTGCCGCCCCAATATGCTTAGTTTTTAACTCTCAAGCTTACTATTTAAAGCTGAATAGAACTGCTTTACATCCTTGAAGAATGTGTGTGGAGGTAGAGAGGTGGGGCATTACTTTAGTTTAGCGTAGACTGCCAGTCTGCAGGGGGACTTCTGTCTGGAAGAGAGACGGACAGCAGCCTAAGAGCTCAGTGAACTGCTGCTGTTTTTCTGCCTGAATACCCTCACATACCCACTTCACCACTTCCTTCTAGGGTGGGAACTCATTCTTCAAAAGCCCCCTCCAATGTGATGCTTCCCTGAATCCCTTGGGAGACTTAGCCACAGCCTTCTCTGAGCTCCCTTTGTACTTAGTCCCGATTTCCATCATGGCATTTGTTATATCTTGTTGTAATTACTTAACCACCTTTCTTCTCTACCATGAACTACTTAAGTCTTAGTCATCTGAGTATTCCCAGCACTATGCATTGTGCCTGTCACAAACCCAGGATCATGACTGTATAAATGAGAACTAAAATGTAGGTGAGAACAGAGAAACCAAGGTAAAGCAAAATGGATAAAGACAATCTGTTTCAAATGTATCATTTAGATTTTCAAAGCTTCGTCGTCCAGTATGGAAGTCATCTCTCTCAGAAACAACATGTCTAAAAATTAAATTACCTATGGGGGTACTCAGGTCATTAAATCTAAGCTTAACTAATACCAATTTCTTATTCCCAGATGTGGGCATCCAAAGGGGAAAAATCTAAAGGAGCTCTGGTATCCCAGGACCTGTCATCTTACTCGTAGGAGGAGGCTCATGTTTATATACTGGCAGCATCACTTGTTTTGTGGCAGCACGCATGTCCGAGAGGCAGAGCCATCTGATGTAAACTCAGCCATTTACATATTTAGAAAATTTTGCAGAACTGGGATATAAGCAACCTTTGAATATGTTGTTCTGTCTGACCAGAATAATCTTCCCTCTCCCTCTCCTCAGTTTTGCCTGGCTTGTTGTAGACTTGATTTTCAGCTGGTTCACACTGATACTAGTAGTTTGTGGATTGCTTATAGCAGGCATCCATAGCAACTGCTGAAGGTCTATGCCATATGAATTGTTGACTGTTTTAAATGCCACCCCTGCTTTTTCTAATTATTTTAAAACTCAGCTTTAGGATTGTTGCCACCAAGTGCACTCTCTAATTGAGTTATGCCCCTCTTGCATGGTTTCATAGGACCCGGTGCTTACTTATCTCGCTCACTGAACTTTTAGCTCTCCTAGACTGTCAACTCTTTGATAACCACGGATGTATGGGTCTGTTTTTCTATTTCTCTGGCAGTTCCTTGAGGCCTGGAGCAATGTCTTCACCTATGTTTCCAAGCCTGAATCTTCGAGAACCAGCACTTCTACAGTGTCTAGCCTTGGGAAGGCACTCAATAAATATCTGCTGAAATAATGATGAATGATCCCCTACGATTGAATGGTAATGACATCATGAATAAGACTTTATCTTTCATCACTTAGTGGCCTTATAAGGGCTCTTATAAGTACTCATAAAAGTAATGACCCACTGGCTAGACATAAACTTGATTCACGTTTCCTCTTTTAAACATTGCTCCCATTTCCGAGTATACTGAAATGGGAAACTAGATGTCCAAAGCCGTTGTTTTAGAGCTAGACCCTGGGGCCACCAAATCATCAGAGGCATTCATAATTGTGCCTATGCACAATTAGAGACCTGTTTTCAGGAGGAAAAACAGGAATGCAGCTCCACTCCTTAACTGGTCACATTAGATGGAGTTTGCCACCATTTATCTCACATTTTCAATTAGTTTAATTTGTCATATGGAAGACTAGCAAAAAAAAAAAAATCTCAAAATGTTAACAGTGGCTGGATTATAAGTGACTTAAATTCTTCTAAGCTAGTGGTTCTCTGCCTGGCAGGAGTTGTGCAGCTGTGGGATCATAAAAAAGGATGGGCACATCAAAAAATGCTAAACGTATACTATTCTTCCTATAAGGATCCTATTATATAATTTTTTTAAAGTAAAGGGCCATTGTAATTTGAAAATGTTACACTTTCATGTACGTGTCATATTTTGATAGCATACATTCATTACTTTCATAATGAGAAAACAGTAAAATGAACTTAGTTTAATATTGTTTCCTCAAGAAAAAACAAATTCAAAGATGTCATTTAAGTGGATGAACTACCAGGAAAAAGTTAGGAATGGCTGTGATCATCAGATCCTTCCAATAAACTATTCAGATCAGTCAACAAACATTTATTTGGCACCTACTAGTGAACAGGCACTGGTGATACTGAGAGAAATAACTTTAGGAAGTGTTTCTCAAAGCATGGCTCCTCTACCTATCTGTAGCAAAATTTTCTTGGAGAATCCACTGTAGACCATCTACTCATAATCTCCAAGAATGAGGCCAGTGGAATTAGCATTTTTAAATATGCTCTTTACATTATGCTCTCTACATTATTCTTATGCAATTCTAGTTGGAGAAACACTGCTTCAATAAGAACTTTCACTGCAATGACTGGTTTTAAGGAAGGATGCCAGAACGTATAACAAATAAGGTTTAGCTTAGAATTCTGAGGCAGCCTGGTTCCTCACATAATAGAGAGGTGCACCTGGGCTATAAATCTGAGGTTTCTTAGGGGAGGTGGCATTGGCACCATGTCAAAGTGACCAGGTGCAGTGTGTGTAACAACAGTCCGTTAAGAACTCATACGGTGGCACAAAGCTATGTGAAAAATAAGGAAACCCTGGTGTTGTCTTGGAGATACTCTAGGAATGAGAAAAGGTAGTGTGCACTTTCCACCCTCCCCTTCTTTAGACATCACACGCTAGAATCTAAAGGTTTGCCCACACACATAATAGGCACTCTGCATCTAGAACACTCACTCTCTGTCTTCCGGATGGTGTTCAGCAGTGGGTGAACCAAGGTGGTAGCCCGTTGACAAGTTTTCAAGCTGAGTTGCTATGGCGCTTATATTGGTATCTGCTACAACCTGGGGGAAAAGTTAGAACAAGACAACCCATTATAAGTCAAGGGAGAAGCAGAGAAACCATACTATACCCAGTGGTCAGTTCCCACTCCTCAGCTTATTCAACCTGTCTGCAGACCTTGACACCACGGGTTACTCTCTTAAACTATTTGCTTCTTTTGGCTTTCATGACACAACTTGACTATTTTCCTTTTTACCTTCTGACCATTCCTTCATATCTCCTAAACCTCTAACTATCAGAGTGCCACAGGGCTCAGTCCTTGAGCTTCTTATCTTTTCTACCTAAACATATCCCCTTAGTCATCTCAGCTTAGCTCATCAATTTAAATACCATCTATATAATGATACTTCTTGAATCTGTATCTATCAGCACCACCTGTTAAGGAACTCCAGATCGATCTATCCAATCACCAATCTGACATCCCATCCCTTAAACCTAACATGTCCCACACTGAGCCCCCACCACCTTCATTACTCCTGCAGCCTTCCTCAGCTCAGGAAATTGCAACTTCATTCTTCCAATTTTAGCAAACCCCTTGACTACTCTTTCTCTCACAATCCATATTCCATCCTCATACAATGTTATTGATCTTTCCACAAAATTATCTCTGGCTTGGAATTTTATAATAGCCGCCTCACTGGTCTCCCTGGTTTGGTCACTCTCTCATTCTGTGTGTAGCATATTATAATATTTCACTGCTCTGCTTTAAGCCATCCAAAGGAAACCTGACTCCCTTGGATTACACACCAAACTTATTACTACAGGGTCAATTGTAGGTCATCTGCCCAGATATGTCTCTGCCCTCATCTCCTAACATTCTCCTCGGTGTTCACTCTGTTTTAGCCATGCTGACCTACTTTCTGTTCCTCTAACATGTGAGACATCTCCACTTCAGAGGTTTGCAACTGCTGTGCCTTCTGCATGGACTGTTCTGTATTCAGCACCTGTGTAGCTAACTCCATCACTCGAATTCAAATTTCCACACCATCACCCAGGCCCAACATTTCATATCCTCCTTCCCTTCTTTGTTTCCTACCTACCACCATGACTATCTAATGCACTGTGAATATTTTACCTTATTTATCATTTATCACTTTATTTGTCTGGTTTTTTTTGTTTGTTTGTTTTTTTGAGGGCAGTGTCACTGGCCCTCATATGTGGGACCCAAACCGGGGCCGCTGGCTTCCGAAGCCAGCGCTTAACCACTGCACCACTCGGCCGGCCCGTATCATTTATCACTTAATATTCGAATATGTGGGCAGGAAGTTTACCTGTTTTGTTCACTACTGTATCACCATTATGAAGAAGAGTGCCTAGCATATATAGCAGGTGTTCAATTAATATTTGCTGAATGAAAGAAAGGATGAATATCTGTGACTCCCTATTATTTGCCTTGTAGATAGTCCCATGCAAAAGTATAGTAGAATAACGATATGTAAAAATTCATTTTATGTTATCTTTTTAAAAAATTATTTTTTTCAGTGACAGTTGACATTCAATACACTTTATATATTTCTATCCTGCAAAAATTCTAAAACATTCAGAACAAATAGGGCACAGCTCTGAGAGTCCATACTAGGGCATAGAATGGAGTTCTGGTGTTCAGTTTCTGCCACTTAAATGATGCTCTGCCTGAGTTTTAGCTTCCACATCTGTTAAATGGGACTCAAAAATTCCGGTCTTGTCTGCCTGGCCTAGAGTTGTCTTCCACTTCCACAAATTATCAGATCTTCTTTCTCAAGAGCTTCTGGGCTACTCCTGCTTCTGATCAATGGTTTGTCTGTTATAATACTCAGTGCACAAGTGCGGAATGAAGGGACTTAGCATGACAGCAGTGCAAAGGAGCTTGAATTTGATTGCAGTTTCATAATAAACCAACAGAGGGCATGGCTGCCTAAATCTGTAAGCTTAGCTGCATCTGTTAATATTTAGAACAAGGAATGTGACGGGGCAGCCCTGGCCCCAGACCTGGCTGGATCAGAACACAGTCTGTGTGAAGTATCCTATTCTGGGGGAAAACACTGCTAATCGCGAGTTATATGATCTTCTGGAAATACCATCATATAAATTAACCAACTGGGGGGTTATTTAGGGTAAGAGACAAAGAGGAAATGACAGATTCCCCCTGACCACTTACCACCAACCCTTTTTACTCTCCCCCAAAACAAGTATATTGGAGTTGTTTTTGCATATGACCTTTGTAATCTTACCCACTCTTAATCTACACCATCTTCATAAACCTGCTTCATCCCAGCTTGCATCCCCATCGTCAGACCCAAACGTCTATGACCCATACTCTCTGGCTTCCCTCCTGCTGCTGCCCACTTTTCTAACTCTGCTTTTCTACTCATCCCTTGTGGTTCGGTCCTGCGCCTACAGGGTCTAGGAAACAATATGTACGTTCGTAGCTTTAAATGTCAACAATGTGCTAACGATTCCCAGCCTCGTCATTATATCCAGTTGCCAACTTAACATCTGCATTTTAGTATCTGAAGAGCTTATTAAAATTAACACAACCAATTCCAAACTCTTTATCCAATAACCGAATCCCTTCAATTCATGTTCCTTTAGCTTTCCTCCTTTTAATAGATGGCACCTCCAGCTGCCTAATTAGAAATCCACTAAGTGAAATATTGAAAATACTTGATTGCTGGCTGGTGACTGTCCAGCTGGAAAGGAAGCTGGGATGCTAACAATCCAGGTGCTCACTCTCTGAATAACAACCTGATTACTCCTTCTCTCACCTGCCATATGAAATCCACTACCAAGTCCTCTGGAGTCTGACTCCCAATACTACTACTTCTCAAATCTGTTTCATTTTCATTTCTATGGTGACCATACTAATTCAATCCATCTTCATCAGCTGCCCTTTAACTGTAATCCCCACTCATCTTCTTCCAATCTCTCTTCCAGACAACAGCTGATTATCTTTTCAAATATAAAATGGATAATGGCACTCCCTTGCTTAAAACCTTTCAGTGGTCTCCCTTTGTACTTGGAATAAAATTCAGACTCCCTGATTATACACACAAAGGTCCTCCCTTGTTACCTACCATTTAATCCCATCGATTTCCTTCCTCTCCACCCCACATTCCACAGTTCTGTCTGCCTGGAATTCCTTCCTGCCCTCCTAAACCATTCAGCCTGGCCTCAGCTGAAACATCACTTTATACAAGCCTTCTTTGGCTACCCATGTTTAAATTAATTTCTCCTGTTTTCCTCTCTAGCACTCTTCAAGTATTTGTCACAAATTGTGACGTGACGATATATTTGTGTGACTATCTTTCCCACCCAACCATAGGATTCCTGAGGATAAGGGCTGCTGCCTGGCACATAACAATTACTTAATGAGTATTTGTGAAGTGAATGAATGAATCTAAAACCTTCCTAAGGAACAGGGATTATGATACTCAATTTTTTGAATTTCCATAGAACAGAGTGAGACTGATAAGAGGTCATGAGGAGATTGGTTTTAGGTCCTCCTCTTAAGGAGAAAAAGAAAATCTAATAATTAAGGCAGTTACAGAACGGAATGGCACATGTGCACCCCACCAAAGCAAGTATTCAAATAGAGACTGAAAATCTATTAATTTGGGGTGTGGTAAAGGGATTCCTATACTTGGTGGGAATTTGGACATTACTCTCAGCTGACCACAAAACAGACCATCCATTATGGGAGGAAGAAAGTCAGTAAAATTGTTCTAAGGTACCCTGAAAAGACAAGATTTGAGGACAACCTGTTACTTTCTTTACTCACTTGTTTATTCAGCACTACAACTACTGAATATATAAACTGAGCACTTATTTTGTGCTAAGCATTCTTCTGAGTCCCTACAGAGGTAGGTGCCATTATCATTCCCACATTGCAGACAGAACTTGGAGCAGAGAGGTTAGAAAACTTTTCAAGGTCAGTTAAGGAGTGAAGGCTGGATTCAAATCCATGCCATTTCACTCTAGAATCTTGTGTTCTTAATCACACGTGGTGTGAGTGAGGCAAGTCGCCTGGTGTAAGGGTACAGCCCTGGTACTTGGCAGGCAGAGTTTATAGTCCAGACATGGAACAAGTAGGAGGAGGGGCAGAGAGATAGCCCAAAAGCATCTGCAAATAGAGCAAAAGATCCTCATGGCATGTGCTTGGCAAGGGGTGGGAAACTGTCACTCCCCCATACTACACAGAGAGGGCTAGGGATGTGTGAGATAAACACCCTATGGGTATTCTAGGATGAAACCTTTTCAAGTTTTATAAAGAGAGTATACTTTCAAGAGTCTATGAAATCAGCCATATAAATTATGAAACCAAAGTCATAGTTGCATTTGGGTAAAAATTAAAAAAATTTAAATCTAATTAGAAAATTTAAAAACACTTCTACAGCACCATATTGCAGATAAACTCACATTCCTCCAAAACATGGTCTATGGTTCACTCCCAAACCCTGAAGTTAACAGGGACCTCCCAACCACTGAGACCACCTCAGATCCTTGGCACTATCTAGGTCCATGCCTACTTTGTAGGAGTAGAACCCAAGGGGCTGAACGGGAAATGTGAAGAGTTTTCACTGATGGCTTGGTTTTTCACAAGAAATCTGAGGAGAGCACAAACCTGTTACCCTCAGATGACTTTACAGCCCCAAGGCATTTGCATGAATCTTGATCTCAGAGGTGATTGGTCTTTCCATGCATTGACTTGTGAAAGGGGATAATCTGATCTTGGAAGGGTTTATGTGTTCAGCTGGATACCAATTCAAAGAGATGTGGTCTATGAGTCTTGGCTCAGCCCTGCATCTGAGGAGCTCTTCCCCCACCAATACCACAGACTGAACCACATGGAGGTAAGCCTAGGAGATGTCTATTTCTGTGTTGTAATTGGGGAAGGCAAACAGGCTAATCAGAAGTTTACTCGTTTTTGTTTTTTTTAAGTAACTCTTGAATTCTTGGGTGTAAATTTCTCTGGTAGGTTCTGAGGAGAGAGATGAGAGCAGAGGAAACCAAGGGAAAGCAAATGGGTTCCTTGCCCTTCAACAAACAGGCTTGTCATGATGTCATTTAGTGTGTGAGGCAGATGTGAACGCATGCCGTTGAAAGTGGAGAGAGGAGAGGGGAAGAACAGGATTCCTGGGTAAGGCAGGGAGGTGCTGAGGTCCTTATATGAGGCAACTCGAATATGTGGTTCAAAGCTGTGGTATCTTGGGCCAGCTCCAACTCTTAAAATCTGCAGCTGGTGACCTGGCTTTTTACATTATGCAGATCAACAACCTTTCCTTTTACCCCTCCACCCCTACCCCTTACCTGGGGACATGAGGATGTGGCAGATGTCCTCCTTGCTTCCCACTCACCCTTCAAAACCATTAACCTAGTTCAAACCCTGTGTCCTTTAAGTTTATGTTCCTCCTTACTGTAGCACATAGTGCTGCTATAGACACCTTGAGAGGGGTCTTCAAGGTAGATAACTAGATGTCGAAGTGCTGGGTGATGGGTATGCATATATTAAATTTAATAGATCTTCCTAAGTAGTCAAGTGGTTGCTCCATTGAAACTCTTACCAGGCATTTAATGAAAATACTTTGTTTCCTCATATCCTCCCCAAACTTATTGTGGTCAAACATTTAATAAGTGCTTACAAAAGGAAAGGGAGGCCACTGACGTGAAGGAAGAGGAGGAAAAAACCGCTTTGTCTGAGGAGAAGGAGGCCACTGACGTGAAGGAAGAGGAGGAAGAAACCCTTTTGTCTGAGAGGGAGGCCACTGACCTGAAGGAAGAGGAGGAAGAGGAAACCCCTGTCCCTGAGGAGAGGATGACTTGTGAAATGAAAGGAGAGAAGGATGGCGCCACTCCGCTTGAGGAGGGAGAGACTTGTGCAATGAAAGATGGGGAAGAAATCTTATCCTTTGAGCCAAAGGAACATGCAGAGATCTTTGAATTAGTGGAAGAGGAAGAACCAATAAGCATGTTTCCCCCTCCAACCGCACTCACCCTTCATTCTGTGTTTCCCCCTCCAACCGCACTCACCCCTCATTCTGTGTTTCCCCCTCCAACCACACTCACCCCTCATTCTGTGTTTCCCCCTCCGACCGCACTCACCCCTCACTCTGTGCTTCCCCCTCCAAGAGGCTATCCACTTCAATATTCATTTCCTTCTTAAATTTTGTCTCCTCAAACTACTTTACTGTGGGAAGGTATTTATTCTAATATGCTCTCATGTGCCTTAGCTCCTTATGGAATTTAATAATTTAGGTTAAAAGCAAAACGAAATTCGATTGGAGGTGTAAGTTCTATATTAGAACAATGCGTGTTTAATAAACCTTCCAATTGAATAATAAAGCACAGGTCTTTATTGCACAAAACACTTTCCTTAAAAAACAGGTTGAGGGGGATTATGTTTTGGAGAATTGAGAAGTCAAAATATTTTCCAGGTAAGTAGAATAATATGCAAAAGCTTGAGCTTCTTGCTTAGAACTTTCCTGACCTGTTGGTCCTGTAAAGGAATAAGATTAGCCCTTAGATTTGTTAGGGCCTAAATCCTGAAGTACAAAAATACAAACTCGGCACTCATACTGAGCCTGGATCCTAGGTCCATAGTACAAATGTGCTGAAAACAGACAGGAAGCCTGTTGAGTTACGGTGTTCCTTGAGGAAGGTAGCATCTTGTGAAATAAACATTTTTTTTTTTTTTGAGGGCAGTGTCACTAGCCCTCATATGTGGGACCGAACCGGGGCCGCTGGCTTCCAAGGCCAGTGCTTAACCACCACACCACTCGGCCGGCCCTAGTAGCATCTTAAAATGGGGGCACATTACTGAACAACCATTGAGAAATGCTTGCCTTGTCTCAGACCTGGCCTTTGGTGTAACTTAATGAAGTAGAAAGCACATTCACTTAAAGTTTTTATTATAATCTTGTGACACTGATTCTAGTGACATCAGAATACATTGATTTTAATATGTCTGTTTTAAAAATATACTGGTCTGGGGCTGGCCAAGTGGCTCAGTTGGTTAAGAGCATGAGCTCTGAGCAACAGGGTTGCTGGTTCAATTCCCACATAGGCCAGTGAGCTGCACTAGAGGGGAGCTGCTGCTGAGCTGCCAATAGGCGGCAGGATGGCTCAGCTGGTGAGAGCATGTGCTCCTAACAAGGTTGCCAGTTTGACTTCCGCATGGGATGGTGGGCTATGCCCACCAGCAACTAAGATTGTACAGGGCACCTTGAGCTGAGTGGCCACGAACTGCTGACAGGTGGCCAGATGGCGACTAGACTTGGAGCTGAGCTATTGAATAGCTGCTCCCTCCACAACTAAGATTGAAGGACAACAGCTTGGCTGTTCTCCTTCCCCAATTACCCAATAAAATCTTAAAAAAAAAAAAAATACTGAAGTGTCAAATGTTTGAAGTAAAATAAGAAAGAGCGAAGTGACTGCCGGCCCTGTGGCCATCTAGTGGCACACACCTCAAGTGCTACCTGGACAACTGATCCACTTCCAGCATTTTACAAGGAATTTTAGGGCTGGCCGAGTGGTGCGATGGTTAAGCGCTGGATTGGGAAGCCAGAGGCCCTGGTTCGAGTCCCACATATGAGGGTCAGTGACACTGCCCTCAAAAAAAAAAAAAAAAAAGGAATTTTAGCTTCCTCTGACTTCAAACCTCTGTAACCTCTGTCACTGTAGTGAAAGTAATAGAATACCACTTATTTAATGCTTACCATTTGCAATCCACTGTTTTTGTTAAACATTACACCTCATTTACTCCTCATATCCATCCTGAAAGAAAGGAGCTATGAACCCTATTTACGGGAAACTGAAGCATTAAGTGGCAGGATTCAAAACATACAATGTTTTGACACCAATGCATGCCTGTCTTATGGAACTTCCACTAGGTCTTCATTTCAACTTTCCAACTTTTAGCTCTTTGTCCTCTTCCTGGAATTTACCAACCCCTTCCTGGCATCATTTAGCTTTTTATCCATCATGAACCCCTTAGATCTTACCCCAGTACACATTAGAATCACCTGGGAAGCTTTAAAATATTCCGATGTCCATGCCATAACCAGACCAATTAAATCTCTGGGGTGAGACCCAGGAACTAGCAATGGAATCTGATTTTATTGTGCAACCAAGGTTAAGAACTACTTACAAACCATTCCCTTAATGATACTCATATGGGCCTTCGGACGCTTGCTCTGCACATTCTACCATACACCTTTTCAATTTCCAACCCCATCCATCTTTCTCCTCCACTGGAATTTTTCTGGACCAAACTGGTACCTGCTGATTTGTTTTCTATAAGTTCACATCGACATGGCTCAGGAACCTACTCAATGATTCCAACACTTACTAGGCATCTGCTCTGGGCTAGGCCCTGTGCTGGAAGCACAGACACCATCCCTACTGTCCCTGCTTTGAATTAATTCATGGTGAAGGGTGGAATGACCCCTATGCACTCCCTATTCTTGGTTGAAGAGTTTCTAAAAGGATTTCATAAGATTTAAAAACAGGGGATGAGGGTGGGAAGAGATGGGTATTCTAGGTATTCAGAAAAACATGTATAAACCTTTACTCATCCCTAAATAAATAATGCACTACTACAGTTCAAAAAACAGTGGTTTTTGAACTGGTAGCATCAGCAACACCTGGGAGCTTGTTCGAAATGAAAATCCTTGTACCCCACCCCAGTCCGACAGAATCAGAAGCTCTGGGGGTGGGACACAGCAATTCTGTGTAAGGAGCCATCCAGGTGATCCTAGAGAATACTCAAGTTTGGGAAGCACTACTCTCAAATATCAAAATCTTTTCTTTATTCATTCTTAGAAAATGATCATCCTAAAAGAGAAGCCATCAGACTCAAGCTCCCCTGCAAAATTTCTTTTTCAGAGGTAATATCATCCTTACCATTTTTTTTCGATCTCCTTGGCTCTTAACTACTCCCTTGAGCTCTACTGACTTGCCTCCCCGACTCTAAAAGAAAGCACTCAATTTGTATTAACGATTGCCAGTGATTTATCTGCCAGGTGCAGTGATTTCTCCACAGTTGTATTTACTTCTGTCTCATTGGTAAGTGTGCTATTCTGGAAATTCTTTTCTCCTTTAGTGTCTATGCACAGTATTCTTTTTTTTTTTGAGGGCAGTGTCACTGGCCCTCATATGTGGGACCGAACCGGGGCCGCTGGCTTCCCAAGCCAGCTCTTAACCACCACGCCACTCGCCCGGCCTGTAGGCACAGTATTCTTGACTCCTGGCTTCTATTTTTCCAGGATATTTCTTTTTCTGTGCACATGATACAAAATTAAACAGTATAGTACATGATTAAAAAAAGGCAATGCTCTTGGGCTGGCTGAATGGCGCGGTGGTTAAGCGCTGTCTTAGGAAGCCAGCAGCCCCGGTTCGGGTCCCACATACGAGGGCCAGTGACACTGCCCTCAAAAAAAAAAAAAAAAAAAAAAAAGACAATGCTCTCACTCCCTAGAGACACCCTGAACTTTCCGCTTTTCAATTCTACAGGTATGAGCGACATAATATGCTCATAAGCCTATTTTGAAATGTATCATCTTGGTGATATACATTGACTCTCTATTCCAATAGATGAAAATTTAGCTTCCCAAACTCTTCCATTTAATTTTTATATTTAGTTCTACTTGTTTCCTATATTTCTTTAACTATTCTTGTATGTCTGTAGTTCTCACAATTTCCAACAATTTCTTCTTCTTCTTTTTTTTTTTTTGAGGGCAGTGTCACTGGCCCTCATATGTGGGACCCGAACTGGGGCTGCTGGCTTCCCAAACCAGCGCTTAACCACTGTGCCACTCAGCCGGCCCATTTTATTTTATTTTATTTATTTATTTTTTAGCTGAGCCATCCTGCCACCTGTTGGCAGCTCAACGGCAACTCAGCTCGGGCTGGCTTTGAACCGCCGTTGCTCAGAGCTCAGCTCGCACTGTTGAGCGAGCTCTTAACCAACTGAGCCACTCGGCCGGCCCTCAATTTCTTCTTTTTTTCACCTTAAAATATCAAATTTATTCCCATATAATTAAACAAATCAAAATGATTTGACAGTATTTAATGAGGAGTCTCCTGCTGCCTTCTTTCCTAATTATTGATTCTCACTCCCTAAAAGTAATTATTTTCAACCATCTTAGCTGTTTCTTTTAGTATTTGCTTCCATATTTCTAAAAAGCATGCTTTTACTTCTATTTCTTCATTTTTCAGTTTTAAATATTATCTGATCATATCCTATTATAGAAGATAAAGGTTTAACTTATATTTTCCTCTCCACCAACACACCCCAACCCCATGCTACTAATATTTCATGCATCATGCTGCTTGGCTGTACGGTTTTATTATTATGACTTGGAATGTTCTTGGTTTTTTTTCCTTTTTGAAGATTTTACTGGGGAATTGGGGGAGGGGAATAGACAAGTTGCTGTCCTTTTGTTCTTCAGTTGTGGATGACTTGGAATGTTTATATCCATGTCATTTATATTGAGCCAACTACTAAGCTATGATTACATTTCCTTTTTTTGGGTACAAGTTTATTTTCCACAAGGTTAATAATGATCTCATTTTGTTTAATTTTTAATATACTTATAATTAATGTAGTCCCAAGCTACCCAACTGATCTCAAACTTCCAATTCAGTTAAATATGAGATAGTCTATCAGTTCCTCTTTTTCCTCTTTAATTCAGGGGCATCTCTTGGAAGCCTTTTCTCCTCCTCCTCCAATTTGGACTAGCTGTTCTCTATGCCTGCTACACAGCTGTCTGGGGACCTCCATGTTCTTTAGCATTAGGTCCAAGGCTTCCATCTTTCTGGCTTTGCTCTTTTGTTGGAGTACACCCTAAACTCATTCTCTCAGAAATACATTGTTGGAAAAAAATGTCAGGGGCCATTGGAATCCTTTGTTCTTTTGTAAGTAACTTATACTTTTCTTCTTCTTTTTTTTAAAGATTTTATTGGAGAATTGGGGGAGGGGAACCGTGTTGGGGAATTAGGGAGAGGGACCAGCCAAGCTGTTCTTCAATCTTCGTTGTGGAGGGCGCCAGTTGCCATCTGGCTTCCCAACGGCAGCTCGTGGCCCCTAAGCTCAAGGTGCTGTGTTCAATCTTAGTTGCGGGTGGGCATAGCCACCATCCCATGTGGGAGTCGAACCAGCAGCCTTGTTGTTAAGAGCACATGCCCTATCCACTGAGCCATCCGGGGGCAGCTCAGCTCAAGGTGCCGAGTTTAGTCTTAGTTGCGGATGGGTGTAGCCCACTATTGAACAGGTAATCTTGTTTTTACACCAGCTGAGCCATTCTGCCACCTGTTGGCAGCTCAGCAACAGCTCAGCTAGGGTGCAGAGTTCACTGGCCCATGTGGGAATCGAACCCGCAGCCCTGTTGCTCAGAGCTCACGCTCTAAGCCAACTCTTAACCAACTGAGCCACTCGGCTGGCCCCTATACTTTTCTTCTTGAAAGTTTTAGAATGTGTATAGGTTTCATTCTTGTTTTATTTATCCTGCTCGCTGATTAATGGGGCTTGAGATGAATTTATTTCATTTCTTTGTTATTTTTCTGTTTTTCTTTTTGCAACTCCTGTTTGTTGGATATTAGATCTCCTACATTAATCCTGTATCTTATTTTGTTCTATTCCATTTTCAATCTAGGGTTTATAAGAAAAGTCACTGGTTTCTATAATATATTGTAGCTTAACAAGTAGACATGGCTCTCTCTTCTAACCAGCAGCTGGACAATTCATATCAAATTTTTTTTTTTTTTTGGAGTGTGTGTGTGCTCTGGAGGATCTCCTCAAAGGGCCTCCCAAACTACTTTGTAGCTAGACCCTTAATTAATGCCGATTTCAGCCTTTCTTCTGTCCTCCTACTTGCTGCGAACTCCGAGCTTTTGTCCACTTTGTCTCCACTGTTTTCATTAATTTATTCAACTAATATCTATGAAGCATAACATCAGGCAGTGGGGAAGTCAATACTAAAAAGCTGCAGATGGCTTTATTTGCCCCTTCTGTTTCCAGCAATGAAGTCCCCTAACCACTGACAGCACATTTCCTGTGCCTGCTGGACATCTCTCTGCCTGGATGTCTCAAACGATAATGTTCTCTTCTGTCTCCATACTCCTCTTAAATATCCCAGATTAGTTAATGCTACCTCCACCCGCCCATTCTCCTATGTTTGGAAAATCTCTTAACAGACCCAGAACAAGCCTCACAAGTTCCTTTGGTGATAAAAATCCCTTATATGCTCTTTTCATCTATGTTCTTAAAAAAAATTTTATTTTATTTTTTTTTTAGCAAAGAGCCTGGGTTACCTGATTTTGTTCAAAAAAGATTTTATGGTAATCCCACAGGCAAAAGCTCAACTGGCAAAGTATCAAACTACAGAAGCTAATGATCATTTAAAAGGACTCCTCATAGCCAAATCAATCTCCACTAATCAATCTATAATTAGGAATAAGAAGCCATCAGATATTAAGGGCAGAAATATCTACCTCCTTATTCTACCTAGAGATAGCAATTTAAACTGTTGGTTGAAGCTTCCAGAAGTGTTGGTTGTTTCTTCCACTTTTTCCCCCTTCTCCACCCTGCAGTCTGCTGACACAGACCTTAATCTTCCCTTTGCAATCAGCAGTTGCTGACTGTTTTGCATGATACATTGACGATAAGTCTTTTCCACATCATCAGACACAATTATCTGACCTTCCCTACTACTATTCTGCCAATGGACTGGCTCACCCGATAATAAAAATAATTACCTCATGACCAGTCAGCTGTGATCATTGTATTGTTGGTACTATTTCATGCACATTGTTTTAATTAAAGCAAATATGCTATGCAACTGAAAGACGTCTGATGCAGGACATAAGAGTTTCCTGGGTTTTGTGTCTACAGCCTTTGGTAGCACATATGCTCCATACCCATAACTGTGTACATTACAACTGTCAAAATCCCAAAGGATTCCATTAAGCTTTTAATAACACATGTTAACAAATAACACCAACTAATGTGAATAATGTAAGAGAACATTTTGAAACCAAATGTCATTTTCTTCTTAAAATACAGACATAGGAAAAATGAGGAACTCCTTCAAAAGTATGTTCATAGTTCAGTTTGGCTGATTGATGTGTTAATTCTGCATGAGAGAGCGTGAGTCCATTTCCATTTAAGGTGCTTTTTATAGTTAATGTTACACTTTTACATTGGTCTCATTTTGTGAAGAAGGGAGCTGAACAAATTATACTGGTGTATGAAAATAATCAATAATACCAGATTTTTCTAAGGAAAATACTTTTTTGTCTTGTTATGGTTATCATTCAAAATAACTTCCTCTTAAAACTCTTTATAACTAATGGTCCAGAAATCTCAGGCTGAAGAGTTGTACTTGTAGGGCCTCTAGGGGTCAGTCTAATTCGAAGGGAAGGCAAGCACAGCAAACAAGAAAAAGCGAAGGATTTACAGACTGACGATGGCAGAGGGAGGAATGTGAGGTAACGATGTAAGTTTCCACTAAAAGAGAGGAAGCAGACTCTACAGCCAGTCCACATAGGGTTTTGGTTTGTGTCAATAGAAGCTTGGGGACCCAAATCATTGAATAATATGTTGCCGATCCCATAAACTCCCTTGAAACCACTGACAGTATTTTTATGATTCCCTTCATACATGCAGAAAGCCATTTACTTTTTTAATGTCTGTGTTGGCACTTTCAACTTAGACCATTGAGATGTGAGAGTTAAGCCCTACAGATTGGTTCTCCCAAAAGTAATGTTTTTTTTTTCAATTCAAACATTACTTTAAGGCTAGAATGATCTGAGGGGCTGGCTAGCCCTCTTTCTAAGGTACTAAGTGGCAAGTTTTATTCTTTTTTACCTATCAACCATGTAACACTACCACTGCATGCTGAAGTATGGTGATTATTATCATACATTTTGGAGGAAACTCATTAATGAGACTCATTACCAGTATGCTGCCTCTCAACTCACTGCAAGATATCAATCGCAGAGACATTTGAAGTGCTGAAAATATAAGGAGGGGTAATTAACAGCACACCTTGTTTTTACTTTCTGGTATATTTCTGTGTGCCTCTGGATAATACTCTTGGGGATCACAGCTGATAAATAATTTTCTGCCCTAGTTGATGACTACTGTGCAGTGAGAATTTAACAGTGTTGGCGATCACTTATGCTACAGGGAAAAGGGCATTGTATTACTCCCTTTCTTAAAAGGGAGTGGAAGAAACAGCACTCGGGCAGTTCAGTAACAGTTTTTGGGCAGAAGAAAAGAAATCATTTCCTATTCCTTGCAAACTTGGATTTACAAAAGAATGCTGGAAGCTAAAAGCCTTGTTGATTTATCACGTGAAGCAAAGAGTAATTTTTCTCCCCTTGTTAGGCTTTCATATAATCATGCTCATTGCCTGTATGGGTGGCATTAAAGAATTTCTGAATAAAAATAATAATTTCTTGCTTTCAACCTTCATAATTCACATCAGCAAGCACCCTGCTGGGCGGTGATGTCTACTGCCAGTGACGCTCAATCTTTTTTGCACGCCACTTATCTGCCTTGTGCAGCTGCGTGTTCCATTGATCGTGGTACCTGCAGGATAATGCGACCGTAGGCGTTCTTCAGCAGATTAACCACATCCGTGTGAGACAGCCCATCCAGAGGTTGCCCATTAATGCTGACAATCCGATCTCCAACCTGGAAGTACAAAAGTGGTAGAAAATCACTATCATTAAGAAAAATTAAATTTGAGAAGAATGCTTAAAATTCTTTGTAAGTCCTATTTCCCATTTGTGGCTATTGTGAAGATTCCGAGTTGCTACGGTGTGTGCATGTTCCAGGAGCATGAGGAATTTTTATGGTTTTCCCCAAATACAGACTAATCAGAGGAACAAGAAGGGGGTTAGATTTGATGATTAAAAGGCACGGCAGGCCGCTTTTGTATTTTGGTAATGGTTGTGTTTCATACATCCATTTGCCAGGAATAGTGGGGTGTACAAATTAACTGTTCAATAAAGCTCTAATGAGGAAGCCAAATATTTTCTGCCTTATTTTTCTACCTAAGTTAAGATTAAGGGGCAATGGGGAAAAAAAAAAATCATAAGAATGTTGATTCTGGGTTGAAGGAAGAGTCTAAGGTCAAATCTCTCTTAGGTGAAAATCAATTTTGGGTAGAATTGAGATGCTAAAAAAAACACACACACAAAAGAAAATGGTATGGGAAGCTTTGCTAATGAGCTGCAATTTCTTCTTTCATCGAGAAGCTTTGATACAAACAATAATATTTTTATATGCCCAGGGACCTAATGAATTTCAGGTATAAACTTTCTCCAGTGCATTTTGCCCTCAGCATGGGTCTCTGATGGCTGTTAGAATTCCAACTTTAAACAAAGTGCCCATGGCTGCAACTTCCTTTCCCACCCCACCACATGCTGTTAGCACTTTGGCATTCCCCTTTTGTTTACTTTAAGCTTCTGTGTACGTGCAGCCACACCATTGGCTTGAATCATGGCAATAAATATTGGGATATCTCCTAGGGGACTTCCTTTTCCTCCAGCAATACTGATTCCAAGGGCATCACTGAGCTCCTAAAAAGAGAAACAAAACATAACACATATTTAATAAAGAGCCACAACCTGATAGTCCCGAAAGCCGCTGAACAAAAGGCTCTGTGATGCAGGAGGCCAGGGTAACATAAGAGTTAAATGCAGGGCCTTTGGAGTCAGCAAGACCTGTGTTTCAGCTCTAGAACTTAATTAGCTCTGAGTGGAGGGTGGTGGTGGTGGGGAGTGTCTTTCAGGAAGTTCCTTAGCCGCTTAGGGCTTCCATCTCTAGGCATAAAATGGGGAGTAAACCGTTTGCCTCACAGTATTGGTTTGAGGATTAAATGAGATGATATAGTGCAGACCTGGCCTACAGAAAAGGCTCAGTAGAAGGCAATAGTACAAGTAAAACAATAACAACAACAAAACACACACATAAAAAAAACCCTGTGCAACTGCTCAGTTTAGTGGCCAATTTTGAGGCAGACTTGGCAAGTATGTTTTCATATGGTGTTTATAATTAAACTGCCACACATATCATGCTCTTTTGGGTGTGAACAAACATACTTAGCTCTAAGAGAGCTGTAGAACTAACTGCATTATAACAAAGGATCTTAGAAAGGGACACTGATTACAATGACAACAGAGTTTGGAGAGATAAGTAAAATGTGACTGTCAATGTTCCCAAAGACTATTAGGTGAGGCAACACGGTTCACTCAGACCCCGGTGAAGAGATCCTGGCTTTGGCCCAGGTTTTTCCCCACATTTCTATCATAGGGTTAATATTTTAAACATCGCTAAAAGAACAAATGACAAGTTCCAGATTCAGCGTGGTGGCATGCGCACATCTCTCCTGCTGATTAAAATGAAGAACTTGTCAAAACACAAAAAGCAACTACCTGAGGCTTCTGCAAAGTAAAGAAGCTCAAACTGTGATGGAAAGCCAAAACTTGGAGAAAGGACAGCGAGGATGACTGTCCCTGTTGTTTTCCTGGCATCACACTCCTGAGGGTGACATAGGCAAGGAGCTATTGAGGTGGTTGGTATACACTGCCCTCTGAAAGAAACTCCCATCTTTTCTGGTCTTTTCCTGGTTCCAGGAAAAGAAGCCTCTAGCATCGGGGGCATAAAGGAAGAAAACTAGAGGTGAGAGAGCTGGAGGAGAAAGGGATCCTCACCTTCTGGGGGGAGTGAACCCACAGAATTCTCAGGTTCAATTCTAAGCTACACGTGTGGGAAACGGACCCAAACTAGAGGCTGGAAACACCACTCACAAAACGGGTGGCAGAACTTGCAGTCTGAACCTCACTGGGTTGATCCTAGCACATGAACATCAGAATTCTTCAGAGTCTATGCGGCATAACATTCACAAGGTTCAGGATAAAACCCTACATTACCAGACATGCAAAAATACCAGGAAAATGTGACACATTTTCTTCTTAAATTTTTAAAAAGATGTACGATAGTTAAAAGCAAAAATTATAGCGCTGTTTGCTGGGGTTCTCAGTTTACATAGATATAAATATATGACAACTATGGCAGTGGTTGTGGCAAAGGAACCTGTGTGGTCGGAAGGCTTCTACAGTTTTATTTATTTATTTATTTTAAGATTTTATTGGGGAATTGGGGGACGGAACAGCATTGGGGAATTGGGGAAGGGGAACAGGCAAGTTGCTGTCCTTTTTGTTCTTCAGTCTAGTTATGGAGGACGTCGCTTCACTGGCCCATGTTGGTATCGTGATCATTGCACTCTTCCCAGCTGAGGCAGATTGGTCGCAGCCATTGGATGGCTGCTTACAGTGGCTCAGGGCAGTTCACGCCGGCTGCCAGCTGCTCATGGTAGCTTATGGCAGCCTATTCTAGCTCAACTGCAGCCTATGCCTTCGCTGGCAACTCACGGCAGCCCAGCTCCAGGTTGAGCTGTTGTTCACCATCCTTGCTGTAAAGGGCGCAGTGTCACTGGCCCATGTGGGATCCGAACTGGTGGCCCTGTTGCTCAGAGCTTGCGCTCCCAAGCCAACTCTAAACCAACGTGCCATTTTAAAACCTTCTATGGTTTTAAATGATCATTTAAAAACACACAGCTGAATGTGCTTCAAGTTGACCTCAATAAAGTTGGAAAAATGGAAAAGAAAATGACAACAAAAACTACAAAATATATAAACTTTAAAAACTCATGTCACATAAATGTGAGGGATTATTCTTTATTATTAATAATATGTATTACGAGTGCTGCCATGTTATGCCTACAGGACAGAATAACGGCTATGGTGACCTCTCCAGTAATAGGTAGCCTATATCCTGTTTTCCAAAGTACCTGTGTTTAGCTTATGTTTTCTGATTGAATCAATAGTAAAGCCCAATGTGCAAAATGGCAAGATGTGTTTCATTATGATTTTTCTGCTTGGATCGGGTGTGGGAGAATAGGATTGGTAGGAGCAGGCCTTTTTATTTATTTATTTTATTTTATTTATTTATATATTTTTTAATTGGGGAAATGGGGGAGGGGAACAGTGTTGGGGAATTGGCAAGGGGGATCAGCCAAGTTGTTTTTCTTCAATCTTAGTTGTGGAGGGCGCATTTAGCTCTGCTGCAAGTCCAGTCGCCATCTGGCTGCCTCTCGGCAGCTGTGGCCTCTAAGCTCAAGGTGCTGTGTTCAATCTTAGATGTGGATGGTCGTAGCCACTATCCCATTTGGGAGTCGAACCGACTCCTCTTGTTATTAAGATCCCATGCTCTATCCACTGAGCCATCCAGGTGGCAGCTCAGCTCAAGGTGCCGAGTTTAGTCTTAGCTGTGGGCAGGTGTAGCCCACCATCAAACAGGCAGTCTTGTTGTTAGGAGCAAAGGCTCTCACCAGCTGAGCCATCCTGCCACCTGTTGGCAGGAGCAGCCCTTTTTATAAAGGCCCGTGAAAGCAAATGGCTAAAATGACCAAGGAAACATAAAATGATATTTTATAATTCATGGAATAAGGAGAAATTATGTAATAATTTGGCTTTGTTTGATTCCATCATGGTGTTTCCTTAATTTATCTATAATTATGCACATATTGGTACCTTTAAATTCCCCCATTTTAGGAACATCTGAGTTGCCACTCTGGTGGAAAGATACTGGGAACAAATGTAGCCAAAGCTGTAGCCAGTAATAATGGACGCCACTTCCTGGACTTCATGATGCACTAGGTACTATGCTACATATAGCATATGCATTACCTCATTTAATCCACACAACAATATTTACTTTGTGAGGCAAAGAGTGTTATCCCCATTCTACAGGTGAGAACATTGAGGTTAAGTAACTTCCCAAAGGTCATAGAGCTAATAAAGAGTAGAGTGCCTTCAAACACAGCTATGATTGATTCCAGAGAACTAGGCTACATATCACATCACCGTGGTCCAACTACGATTACAACAAGGTCACCTAATATATATATATTTTTAATGACTTCTTAAATTCCAAATTTATTGGTCAAAGTGATCAAAACAGAAGACTACTTTCCAACATTCTGAATATCACACAGGAGTTTGAAAATCAGGACTTGACAAATTTATGAAGTAAAGTGCACGTTATGCAATCTTCTCAGCATGGCAATTTAGCAATATGTATACAAATCTTTAACTACAAGTGTGGCTTTTGACTCAACAATTTCATTTCTAGGAGTTAATTCTGAGGAAATCACCCATGATATGGGTAAAAAATAAAATACAATGGTATTTTACTATAAAAGATAGCAAAAGTTGAGAAATACGGTAATTGTTTTATGAGAGGAAGCTGGCTAAGAAAATTACGGCACATTCATGTGATGGAATATTATGCAACCAATAAAAACAATGCTTTATGCTGTCAAAAAATACTTATTGGAATGACTAAAAGTTCATGCTTTAAAGTGAAAAAAGCTACAATAGTATGTTTAATATTATACCATTTTTTGTTTTGTAAAGCCTGAAGTTCATGCACAAAATGTAGTGGATGGGATGTACCAAAAAATTCACAGTGGTCATCTATATATTTTAGTGTATTTTTCTAAGTCTGTTTACATTATACAGACTGCAAATTTTTTCAGTAACTTAAAAGAGCACACTAACAATGCAACAAATTGTATTAAGGGGAAAATGTACATTTTACATATATTAAACACAAACCAGAAAAATAGCAAAAGTAACTGACTTACCCTGATTATCTCAACAGTCCTTGGTCCCAGATCTGTGCCTACAAATAAAGAAGCAGCACAATTAACTTTTTAAAAGTAAGAGGTAATATATTTAAGAAATAATATTGTCTCATGAAAACAGTATCATTTTCTAGGACTTTCAAGAGAGAATATTGAAGCAAGCAAGCTTTACATCCTTTCTCAAAATCCAAACTGGCAGCCATTGATCAGGGGCTGTCTTCTATTTCAAAGACATCCTTTCTGTCTGAGACAGATGCGGCCATAATCATTTGGTCTGACAAAAGCTGATGGACTGTAACAGTAGCTGCCTGGAGTATGGTGATTAAATGGCTTGAAGGGTAAGCCATTTTGTTTCATTGTACATTTGTCTGCTTTAATCAAAGATAACTCTCTACCCAAGGAAAGACTTAAAAGACGCTTGCAGTGCCCCACCCCAATGATACATGCATTTCTGACCTTCTTTGAATGATCTGTAATTTTTAAATTTCTCTTTGTAAATGGTTTTACTTTAAAAAGCATTTCAGATTTCTGCTTTTCATGTGATTGGTGTAAAAGTTAAAGGCACATTCCAAAAATGAATCTCTGGCTTTACTTCCTTCAGAGCAGGACTGTTAGAAAGCTTGGAGCTTATGTGGCCAAGTTCAAAGATTTAAAAATATTTTAATTAAAGGTGAAATATTGTTTTAAAAAACATTAATATTTAAAAAAATTGGGAATAGAATTGCTTGAGGTGTGTCCAAAAAATACCTGAATTTCTGGAGGAAGGATCTGAAGTTCTTTTTGGGCCGACCAGGTTTTGGAGGCTGGTGATGACAGGAGCAAGGGAGGGAGGAAAGCTGCTGTGAGTGCTGTGCTGACTCCCCTGAAAAGGAAACCCAGAGGTCAGCTGTGCTGAAACACTGACTTGATCTTAAAAATGTACATACATTATTAGTATTTTAATTATTGGAGTAACCATCACATAGAAAATTCTGAAGAGGCTAAGAAAGAAAACAAAAATTACCCATACTCACTCTTTTCCCACCCTAGAGCACAATCCTATCTAACGTTTTTCTCCATTGCTTTCTCTACTGTATGTGCTTTCATATGTAACTTCAATTAAGGAAGAAAATATGCAATAATTTAAGCTTTTCTTGTTCAACATGAAATCAAAATCATTTTCCTAAGTTGTTACATAGTGTTTGCATATGACCAGTTAGCGGCACTATGTGTCATTTGGGGCTAGAGTCAACATTTATTCCCTTATCACTCAAATTACATGATCTATTTTGCTAAAACAAGTATTACAAAACCTTACTTAACAGAAACTTGACCAAATGGAATCCTGAATTATAGGAGAAATCAGTAAATGTCAAGGGAATATGTTGTTCTAGTCTAGTAATATGTTAATTTTTTTTCTCAAAGATTTTCCTAGAGTCAATAATAATTCAGCTCAATCTGCTATACATCCATTACTACTGTATCTTCATGACTGTCTTTTTATCCATTTAAATAAATATTTGAGATCTACAATATATAGTCATGTATAGTTAGTGGCTATTCAATGAAAATCATATACGTAATGAAGGACCTTTCCAATGTAGAACACAATGTTACTAATAACGAACAATTGTTTTCCTTCAAATTATCCAGGTTATGCCTAATTGTCTCAAAATTGTAAGATAAACCTAAGATCACAATTATCACTTGATAAATTATAACTTGATCTACTTCCTTAGTTCTATGATGCAAGTTGTTTAATATTTTAACACTCATTAATATAAAATTTTCGACTATAAAGAGAAAAGTTAAAAGAATTATACAGTAGATATCCATACACATACCTAGATTCTACAATTAATATTTTGTTATATTGTCTTCTTCACATATCCATTCATTTATTCATCACTCAATTGATTTCTTTAAAAAAATTCACTTCCAAGTAAGTTATAAACATTAGTACATTTTACAATGAATATATACATTTAAAGGAGTATTTTTATATTTTTCCTTTTTTTTTGGATTTTCAAACCTTTATTAAAGCAAGTTCTTTAAAAACTTGAACAGCCCACCGTACCTCACCCCCTAAGTGTAGGCTGAGCCACCTGCAGTTCCAAGCCCCATGCTGAACACAGTCACTTCCCTATATTTTTCCTGAAAGGATATGATTTAAATCAATGGTGCTATAATACGTACATAACTACTCTGAATTGAGGAAGTACAGAATATAACTTGCCTAAAAAAAAAAAAAAAGCTCAGAACAATGTGTTTGCCAAGGCCTTTATAAATATGGACTTTGCCTGGCAGTGTTCCCTCAGTTATATGAGGAAAAGATTGCTCAAGTGTTTTTTATATTATACACTTTCCTCTGCAAGAATAGAGATGCTTGTTCCTGGTTGGCGGGAAAAGACATTTTGAAAGAAGACGCTCCAACGCTAGAAGATCTCTCTTAATGAACCCATTTTTCTCTAGGCCAAGTCAACGAATTAAAAATTCTCATTGGCATTCCAAAGAAGGCACCTATCTTTCTATCTTTAACGTCCAGAAAGAAATCTGTGTCCCTAGAGGGTCCTGGGTCTAGAGATGAAATGTTTGGGAATGGGATCCTCTTCCTTCACCTGGGTCATGGGCTGGTCTTGAACTGATGATGGAGGACGCTTACTTTCATAGCCAACTACAAGCCTTCTTCCAATTAGCCAAATATCAGTGCAGGCTCTCGCATCATCTCAGCCATAATTTTAAGGACAAAGTAAGGATTAACCATATTTACTACTTTTCTTACTAATTGAATTAAACTTCTACCCTCTGAAATAAAAAATTCTGTACACGAAGGTGAAGTAAAAATAAATGAACTTTTGTCCCTGGTTTCCAAAATATGACAGCTCATATTTATATACCAGATAAATGGTAATGATGGTTTTGTTGACATTTAATGATAGAGCATCTAAATTTCTTAGCTCTGTATGAATTTCATTTATCACTAAGACATTCTTCAAGGACAGAAATCCAGTTCTACCCACCACCTCACCTGTCAGTCCAAACTTTCCTTAAAACTGGAATTCCTTGTACTCCTTTGTGCCTTTGCATATGCTACGCCCTCTGTCTGAGATGCCTTCTACCTCATTTCAAACTATCAGACTCTTTTTGGAATAAGACCCAATGGAACTTTTGCTGTGCAGCCCTCATGTATGCTCCAGGAAGAATAAATTTCACCTCTGCTATTGTTTATTCTGCATTCTAACCTCCTGTGTACAGTGAGGCTTTAATGACATCACTCAACAAATGAATCTCCCATTAAGGAAGGGCTGGGACAACTATTTTGCATTCCAAGTTGCCACTGTTGATTCAAGTCTCTCAGAATCATCACCAACCATTCGCTCCTGGAATCCCACTGCAGCAGTGTGTCTTAGCACACATGACATTTGCTGTCCATTACATAAGCCAGAAATGAAAAAGAAAGAAAGAAAGAAAGAAAGAAAGAAAGAAAGAAAGAAAGAAAGAAAGAAAAGAAAGAAAAGAAAAAAGTTTTAAACTTAACTTTATTGGGTTTAACTGCTTTAAGGGTTCTCTTAGACAAGGCAGCCAGTCTGTGATAGTATCTGAACCATGGCATTTTTCCTCACTCATTTTCTAACACCAATGAGGCAAAGGTGATAGCTAACAGCATTTCAGGAGCACATGTTCTAACCACAAAATCAGAGTCTTCTGAACAAAGGTCTTGGAAAGGCTTTAAATCCAAAGTAACGAGGGAGGGGACCAAAAGTCATGCTTTTAGCCTCAAAACAAAGGCCCATCTAGAACCCACAAAGGGGAATAGGGAGCAACATGTAAGTGTCTATAGTTTTATTATATACCAAATAGGACTAAACATACAGTCTACCATCTTGAGTTTTTTCAGCCATTACAATGAAAACAAAATGAAACCAAACAGTGAAATATACTTTGTTAAAAAAAAGTGGCACTTACATCAGCCTTGCAAATAAACATAAGATGTTTGCTAACCCACAAAATATCACCCATGTGGGCTTCCCTCCCACAGGAAAACCCCTCACATTTCACTCTCCTAGGAATATATCATTAATTGCCCTCAGCATGTGTGAGTGGCTATTCACAAGTTAACTTTATAGCAATATTTAATTGAATGAATAGAACAATGTTGTGCTAATGAGGGTCAAATTGCCACCAGATGTTGCTTCCTTCTTTCTTTTCTTTTTTTTTTTTTTTTTAAATAAACACAGCTGTGTACATGCATGCATAGGCAATATAGCACTAATAGTGGGGGAGAAAAGTGGTCCTAAGAAAACATTTACAGGCAATAAAGGAGAGAAAAATCTAGGGATTAATAAATTTCCATCCCGTCTTTCGTTTTTATTTTGAACATTAAAACACACTGAACTTGGTATTGTGAATATGCTATATATTACACATTATTTCCAAACAATCATTCTGAAATGGGGACTTTCTCCCAACGAGGACAGGGAGTGAGCCTGACAGGAAGCTATCAACAACCTGACTGTTCTGTGATGTCTTCCTCGAGGAGGTCCAGGAGCCAGCTCGGAGTCTTCCAATCTCTAGCTGCACAAGCCCCTGTGCACACTTGGGAATACAAGAAAAAAAAAACAGAGGTGAAAAACAGTAGCATTCATGTTCCAACTTATCACAGCAGAGCCTCCTCTCATCTCTGCAGCAAAGAATTGTAAATGAGTGATGAATGCAATGGGCACAAAGAAAACTCAGTCATCAAAAAAATCATACAAAATAACAAAAATGTATAAACCAAATGGTATTCATTTCAAGACTTCATGACTTCTTTAAACGATTACATTTCAATTCACCTCTTTTCGCTCCCTTTTCCCTTCTAATGAGCAGTGAAATAACTAAGAAAAAGTGGTGAAAAGGAATACAGTAAAATCAAAGATAGAAGTAATCTACAAATTCAAATAAACCCTCTCTTGAGTACTACGTGAGAGGTGACTACATTAGCAAATCAGCATTTTAAAATAAACAAATCTATTTGTCTTTGCAAAAACTTTCATGGCTATTTGTGAAACAGAAAAAAATGCATCTGGTTATAGTTGAATGGAAATTTACAAGAATTTTTATTAATCAGTTTCTTCAGAGGTGGCAGAGACACTTGGAAGTCAATTCTGAACTTTAGCACCTCTACAATTTCAGTGCGAAACAGCTTGGGTGGCAGGGAAACCACCTGAGCAGAGCGTTATGACTCTGGGCACACCATTCTACTTTTCCAACTTCACTTGGGAAATTGGAAGAATTGGTTTAGATAGTCTTAACATTCCTTCAAGCAATAAAAGCTGCATTTGATGAGGCCACAGTATCATGCTCCCTGACATAGCCTTAGAGGGAGGAGGATGAATTTTGTTACTCCAGGAGCGTCCATCCCGTCAAATGCATTTAGACTAGGACAATTGTGGATACTCGGAATTTTCACAAATATGAAAAAATAGCTTAGAAATCCCAAAGTCGGGTTATTTTCAATCCTGCTAGTCAATATAACAGCTTTCTTTTAAAGCTATTCCCGGTTGGTTAAAATAATCAGAGATTAGATCTCTGGTAAAAACTAGAGTTGGTATAACATCCAACACATTTTACAACTAAGCTAGATTAGAACTATTCCCACTGGACTTTAGTTGTGCTAGCAAGGCAGAAAGCAGCCCAGGGACTCACCTTGAGGACAGTGGCCACTGTCTCCTGTGAGGCATTTCTCATGTCCTCCCCATTCACAGATAAGATCTGATCTCCTTGAATCAATCTCCCATCGAGGTCTGCGGCTCCACCTTTCACGATGTCAGAAATAAACACTCCGCTTCCATTTCTGTATCATAAAGCAGTGGGTATTGGCAAAATTTAATATTCCTTTATTAAATTTGAGATTACTGACATTCTATATAGATTCACTAAGTCCTAAAACTTGGAAGACATGCCCTATGAAGCCATCTAATCCAATAATATCCACTAACTTCCCAAATGATAAACCTCAGAATGCTCACCCTTTAAATAGTTTATGCCTATTTATGCTGCCTATTGTAATATTCATTTTTATTGGCCCAAGAGCATAATTTCTGCAAGAGGGTGATTTTAGTGTGATGAAATGGAAATTCACTTTAAAAAGTGGAGTTAAGTACTTTTAAAATGTACAGGTTATTTCCTCAGAGATCAGTTCAATTATTAGCATCTGATCTATTTCTAGTCTCTCACATTCCCTTTTCCTGACATTATTACTTTAAGGTTTTCATTATATTTCTTTGAGAAATAAATAAATGGATGCCTCAAAGTTCAAGAGGTTAAAAAAGGAGACCTTGAAAAGTTTCCCTATCAACTGTGTTCACCAGTCCTCAAGTTCCTTTCTCATAGGTAACCAATGTTACCCTTTCTTGGAGATCTCTGAGTGGCATTTTCTGTGTATACACAAGCAAATGCATGTGTATACAGTACACATATGTGTGAATGGATATACATGTACATACACTTCTTTCCTCCAGTTTTGTTTTCTTTTACTTTGCTTTTTTCATTTAATACACCTTGGCAATTGGTCTTTTTTTTTTTTAAAGAAATTTTATTGGGGAACAGTGTGTTTTTCCAGAACCCATCAGCTCCAAGTCAAGTAGTTGTCTTGAATCTAGCTGTGGAGGGTGCAACTCCGTGGCCCATGTGGGTACTGAACTGGCAATCTTGGTGCCATGAGCCTGTGCTCTAACCACCTGAGCCAACCGGCAGCCCTGGCAATTGGTCTTTATTGAGCTTCCTCATTTCTTTTTAATGGTTGCATACTATTCTACGGGTGTTTCTTAATTTCACTTATCAGTTAATTATTGATGGACACATGAGTTATTTCCATTTTGTAGCTGTTGCAAATAAGGTACAATGAATAACATATCTACAAACATATATTTAGGATAAATTCCTAGTTGTACAATTACTAGTTAAAGAATTGTGAATTTTGGGGCCGGCCGAGTGGCTTAGCTGTTAAGAGGGCCAGCTCTGAGCAACAAGGTTGCTGGTTTGATTCCCACATGGGCCAGTAAGCCATGCCTGAGCTGAGCTGCTGCTGAGCTTCCCAGGTGGCAGAATGGGTCAGCTGGTGAGAGCACGTACTCCTAAAAACAAGGCTGCCAGTCTGACTCCCGCACGGGATGGTGAGCTATGTCCACCTTCAACTAAGATTGAACATGGCACCTTGAGCTTAGAGGCCACGAGCTGCTGAAGGGTGGCTGGATGGCGACTGGACTTGGGAGCTGAGCTAGCTATGCCCTCTACAACTAAAAGAAAAATTGTAAATTTTGACAGCTTATATATCTGATCCTTTACAATGGAACTTTTGTGCTAAAGAATGTTAAATGTTCCTTAAAAACTCAATCTGAAATACTGGTGCTGTATTATTTAATCATTCTACTATGAGATAATAAAGTAAAAACCATGACTCTACGTGGAATCTCCCAGCACATGTATGTGTCACAACAAGAAAGCAGACATCAACAACATCAACATGGGCTCTATCAGTCACTATGCACCCAAATTTGCATTGATTTTGTTTAGAAATATGAATCTCCACTTTTTTGTTTTGTAATACATTTTCAGGGTGATGGTTTTATGGTACTGAAGTAAAAAGAATGAGATCATAAAAGTATAGTACTTAGCACAACATCAGTGCTCAAAAATGGTAGTTAATATTCTTTTTCTTTTTTTTTCTAGTTTTTTTTTCCCATTTTTTTCTTTCTTTTTAATAATATTTTTATTTTAATAACAGTTTGGACTGCTGGAAAAAAGTACTAGGATAGTCATCAGACGTCTGTGAGTGCACATGATATAATATATATAAAACCAACTTGTATTCTTTCTAAGAAGATGATTGACACCATTGAAGACCATATTGGAATGTCACCTGAAAACTCTGGAACTCTGTTGGAATAAATACATACTAGATAGCTTAAGCCAGTAAACCATGGAAGCTAGAATGGCAGTTTCAAGGTATTATCTCACTAATTAAATGCAAGAGAAATCTACTAATATTATCTAGAACAATTACTGCAATTACCATCATATAGGTAAGAGGCATTGACTTCATAAAAACAGCCTAGGCTGGCCAAGTGGCTCAGTTGGTTAAGAGCATAAGCTTTGAGTTAGATTCCCACATGAGCCAGTGAGCTGCGCCTGAGCTGAGCTGCTGCTGAGTTGCCAACAGGTGGCAGGTGTCTTAGCTGGTGAGAGCATGTGCTCCTAACAACACGGTTGCTGCTAGGTCTCCTGCATGGGATAGTAGGCTACGCCCACCTGCAACTAAGATTGAACACGGTACCTTGACCTGAGCAGCTGCAAGCTGCCTGGGTGGGGGCGCGGGGAGCAGAATGGCTACTGGACTTGGAGCTGAGCTAGCTGCACCCTCCACAACTAAGATTGAAGGACAACAACTTGGCTGTTCCCCTTCCCCAATTCCCCAATAAAATCTTAAAAAACAACAACAACCGCCTAGCCACCAGGATCTACTTACATTTTTGGTGCAAGCCATTACTCTGGGGATGTCTTTCTTAATAGAAAACTACTGTCATGAAGAATTTATGTGTCCCTCAACTATGTCTACTCAACTAGTTTTAGCAATTCTTCAATTATTTTCAGTAACATAGTATGAAATTAACATGGTACTTTATAGCAGAACAATTTTCTTAACCCAAGGTTATATAAATCCATCTATTGATATTAGCTGTTTCTTGGGTATTGTTACTTTAATTAACCCCTGGGAACCTTAGATCTAAGTGACTCCACCTTGAAAGAACCTTGCTGGTTGTTCTTACTCTATATGGGAATAACTCTGAACAGTCTAGGTTGATTTAGTTTAGAGTTTTATCTTGATATGACAAATTTTGCGGGGAGAGTAAGATCTTGCTCAGAAATATGTTGTTCAAATACCCATAAATACGTTAATTTTAGAAATCATATTATTAGCTTATACTACGCTTCATGTTTCAGTATTTGTGGGCATTAGTCCCTAGAACTCTGAAGGAAAAAGACCAATCAATTCTGACTTGCACAACATTTTCTTTTTTTGATTTTACCGTTTCCCAACGATGCTCAGGCCCAGTCCTCGGCCGGCCTTCTTCTGCAGATCTACAGGGAAAATCTCCAAGTTTTCCTCATCCCTGTAGTGTGCTTCATGTCTATACACTACCAGTCGAACCTTCTGGGGGGTCTGCCTCAGCGCTGTGATGGCTTCTTCATGGCTGGCGCTCCTCAGGTCAACCCCGTTAACCTGGAACAATGGGCACCAAGATGGGTTGCTGACAGTAGAGGCCTCTTTGAGTGCTCTGTCTGCTGGAACTCCTTGATCCAGCCTGTTAAAAACCTGTAGAAGTTTCCAGACATTTCCAAAGCACACAGGGAGTGACCACCAGCAGCTGTAGCTGCTTCAAATACAAAGGAGGTGACCCTTATACTCCCCCACCCCAAATAAGCATAGAGGGTGGGTTAGCACACGTGATAATGCAATTTTGCATAGCTGTGAATTTTACTATGGAATCAACATATGAGAGAGAGAGAGAGATAGAGAGATATATATAGAGATAGAGAGAGAGAGAGACAGAGAGAGAGAGACAGAGAGAGAGAGAGAAAGAGAGAGAGAGAGAGACAGAGAGAGAGAGACAGAGAGAGACAGAGAGAGAGAGAGAGAGAGAGAGAGAGAGAGAGAGAGAGAGAGAGAGAGAAAGAGAAAGAGAGAGAGAGCGCGCGCACGCTAACTGTCTCATTTAATTGAGGTCAAAAGGGAAATAAATATTAGTGCTTGGTCAGCATTTTTAGACTCAGTTTGCTTATTAAATTTGACATCCTCACTTTTATTTTATTTTTATTTTTTTAGCTGAGCTATCCTGCTACCTGTTGGCAGCTCAGCAGCTGCTCAGCTCGGGCCGGGCATCGAACTGCTGTTGCTCAGAGCTCAGCTCGCAGTCTTGAGCAAGCTCTTAACTAACTGAGCCACTCGGCCAGCCCAACATCCTCACTTTTAATTGCTGGCATCATAACTACTTCAGAACAGGCTGGAGGAAATGAAGGACCAGTATTTCCAACAGTGTCAAAGACCCCCTGAAGTCTCCTCATTTGAGTCTAGATCTGAGTGAACCCAGATCTTGTGAACACACAAGACAGCAAACTATACTTGAAACAGCACTGAATAAAGCCATGGCCCTGCTTTGGCAAGTCATGCGAATTTGGCAAGTCACAGAGTAACCTCTGTGAGCCTTTAGTTCCTTGTTTGTTAAATGGAGATCATAGTCAAGTTATTTATTTTTCACTTAACAAATACTTCTGTAGTGCCTGTGTATTAGCACTTTATGAATATTTACTCATTTAATCCTTATACTAATTCTCTGAAACTGATATTATTACCATTTTCCATATGAGGAAACTGAGGCATGGAGAGGTTAAGTGACTTGACCAATGTTGCACAGTGAGCAGTTGGAGAAGCCAAGATTTGAACCAGATTATCTTTCCAGACTACCTTTTTAGTCTCTATACCATGCCGCATCAAAGTTTCCTCTTAGAATGGATTATTGAATCGCCTGCCACAGAGAAAGCCAAGTACTGATAGTGGTTAGTGATAAGACACAGGAAGAAAATGAGGGGCAGAGTGGGGCAGGACTCAGAGGAAGGGAGCCACAGGTCATTCCCTCAAGGTCACAGCTAAGAAAGACTCAAACAAAGGGAAGGATGGGCGAGGGCCAGGTCGATGGCAGAATGGAAGCGTACCCTCAAGATTCTGGTTCCACCTGTGTTCTGGTCCATCCGTGTGGGTCCTATGCAGGCCAAGCCTATCTCTGGACCTCCATTTCTTCATTTGTATAGTGAGGGCTGGTCTGAAGTTCTCTAATACTAACAGTCCAAAGACTAAAGACTCATGTCATACAGAATGATGACAAAGAAGGGGGAAAAGAGGAATGAACCCTTCTTGGAGAAGGTGACTTTTGAACTGTTACTTAAAGCTGATTCTGTTGAGTTAAGAAAATGTTTAGAAGCCTAATTTTTAAGGTACTTTTTCATTTCTGGTATATCTTGGTGGGTTTGCATACTCACTTAATTAACTATACCCAGAATAACAATCATTAAGCATGGATTTTGGATATAGATGGACTTTAGTTTGTGTGCTGATTCCAACTTACTATGTGAAACCTTATGTAAATTACTCAAGCTAAACTTCAACTGTATCATCTACGAATTGGATGTAACAATGATAATGATATTTACTTAGTGTCATGAGGATTAAATAAAATAAACCCTGTAATGCATTCGGCACAGGGCTTGGCACACAGTTAAGCTCCATGTAAGTTTGAAGTTGACCTTCTACCAGGAATTGAAGTAACTGCAATCAGGGTCTGTTTTCCCTCAGCACCAGCATTCACTGTGACATCAGGCCCATGAACGCATTCTCACTGTCGGTGAGGGGAAACCACAGAACAAAGGGGAAAACAACATCTAGAAAATGTGGTCTGAGCTGACTATTTTCTTGTATTCCAATAGATGGCACACAAGACCACTTCTATTCGTCAGTTGGAAAAAAGTTACCTCCATGGATTGAAGGTGAATTCTCCAAGCCTCTAAAATAACTTTTGAAAGGCCCTAACAATCATACTTTTAATTAAAAGCATTGTCATTAAGCTCTAATATTACAAAAGCAATTTGTACCAAATTCTAGCATCAAGATGTCTGCTCACATCAACATCTGCTCTCTGTTCAAAGTTTTTAATTCCCCCTCTGCTTATCAAGAGACACTACTAAAGGCACAATACTCATAACAAAAACATCGCTGTATAGCTAGAATATTGTGGGGTGATGTATTACCTTCAGTGCCTTACAGAAGCACTCTATGCATTATTTAGAACATTGATTGTACAGCTAGGGATGGAAATACCAGAGATCGCTATTTGAGAAAAAGGGCTACGAGAAGTCCCAGTTGTCACTGGGAGCGTATCAGGTCCCTTGCATAGGATAGGCAAGTGGAAAGGTGGGTGAACCATTGCTTTACAAGGAAAGTATAATCAAAGTAGGGCTGCAGTTCCTATTTTATTTTATTTCACAGGGAAAACCAGGCATTAGCTCTCTACTCGTTCTGCTCCCCCACATAAAAACAGAAGGGAATAATGGGAGTAGAGGGAGGGTAAGAGGAGGAACTGACCCTAAAAGGAGAACCAGAAAGAAGACCGTCTATGCTAAATCACAGAATCATAAATCTTAACATGCTAAAAAATGATTTGACTATGTATTTGTAAATAAAATCTGGCTTGTCCTAAGTTGAACATGAGGATGGTATTAAAGCCATGGAAGACCAGCTCGCACAATGCAGAGGACGCTCATGAATAGGAAGGCCACTGTTTGGAAAAGCATTGATGTAGCTTTGCCTTGCGTCATGGTCTCAAAATACACCATACCAAAGCCGGCATGTCTTCTTCTCAAGACAACCTGCAGGCCACAAGCTGATTATGCATCTGCACTTAGCAACCACAATTAGAGCCAGTTGAAATGTGGGGTTTAAAACTGTTTAGAAAGGAAACATGTCACTTGACCCCACTAAGAGCTATATTTATTAACTAAACATGCAATATGCTCTTATGGACTAGATCCTGTCTGGAAGAGAAGAGATTGCTGTGCTCATCTTTAATGAGAAGTGGAGACTGTCCATCCATATTGGGTAATATAATTCAGCTAGATGCCAGGAAATGGTTTATTTGACCTCTCAAATAAGATCGCTTTCCACTTAAAACAAATTTGCTTTCTTTATACTAACCTGTCCTGAGTGTTCACTTGCACATGAATATATTTTATGGAAGAGAGCAGCTATAGCTGAGGGTCTATCCAACACAAATAGATATAGTTAAATTTTTTTTTATTGACTATAACTGTTATAAACTAAACAAAACATATTTAAAGTGTACAATTTGTACTCTTAATTTATGTGGATTTATAACTGTGTAACCATGGTCACAACCAAGATAACTAAACATATTTAGTTTCAAGTGACCATTACTGAAAAATTTGTCGGCTTACAAATCATCTAAGTAACAAGGCATGTATGCATCTGTACTCTTTTGAATATTCAATCTATTCATTTTATACAGCCAATTGTGATACAACCTGTTAATTAGAAAATCTAGGGAGGAAAAAAAAAACACCCCCAACTCCTGACCATTAAAAAATGTTGTATGTTAAAACAGTCAAGCCAATTCCCAAAGAGGCCTCACTTATTTTTCTAACCTCCTACACTTGTACCTTAATGAATGTACTGGGAATACGTCCTAAATCCAATGATAAAGCACAGTAAAGGCCTGCAGAGAAATCCTATAACCTGAATTTAATTTGCAGTTAGCCTAGCCTCTCTTTTAACTCCTTCTTCCCTATATTTTCTGCCCTTAATTATATCTCTGGTTTCATCTTGGGAGGCAGACTCGAACCACCAAAGGGAAAAATAAAAACTGTGACGTCATTCATAATGTGCTATATTAAAGTTGCAAAGCAAAAATGCACATGCCCACCATAAAATGTTAACTGTTCAATTAAATTCATCCAATGAGAGAAATAAATGTTGCCTAAAGGTTTCACACCATTGAAAAAGCTCTTTAGTTCCACCTACCAGAACGCCTGGCATTGACTTTCTATTCATCCGTTCCCCTTTTCAGACACTGCCTGCCTTGGCACTTTTTAAAAGGCTTTAACGCCTTTGCTAAATGAGAGTCCATTTGAAAGAGGCAAGTTAAGCATTTCAATTTTTAATAAGTACCATATCCCACCTAAAGGGAAAAAAGATTCTACATTTTCATCAACTAGAAAACAAAAGTGGTGAGGCATGGACTTCCACTGGACTTAAAGATTTATTAGGAATAGAAAATAACACTTAAAGCTGCAGTAAAGTCTTTAAGATATCAGGTGTGCATGTTTATGTATATGTGCTTTTAGGGGAGAATTTTAGTAAGGTATTATGGAGAGGCAAAAAAAAATCTAACTGTAATACCATAGAGTCTCACTTTGACATTAAGATTATAGAACCATAAGTTGTACTTTTCCCTGTAATTAAAAAAAGCTTTAGATGGATAGATTTAGATTAATAACCTGTCATGATTCTAATGACAGCTATTCAATGTATATTCAGAACAGAAAAAAAACATAAGTTACATGTTTTCTTAAATGGGAAATAAGTGAGGATATAGTTGAGTAGAATATAGTGAATAGATAACTGATGGTGGATTAAGGACAATAAAGGCACCAAATTTACCGGTAGAAAATAAAATTCATAATCATATACCTCTAATATCTGGTCACCAGCCCAAAGTCTTCCATCTCTGGCTGCTGCTCCTTCCTCATAGACTTCATGTATAACTATAGCATCCTAGAAAAAACAAATTCTTATTAATTTTCAACAACCACAAATACTTCCTTAAGCAAACCACCAAACCATAGGCAGCAACCCATAATTTGCTATTTGCTAAAATAATGTGATATTTTATTTGACCTAAAGATAAACAGAATACATAGTTATGACATATTCAGAGGTATAATAAATTTTTCCTAAGTTTATGATTTTATTTCTTTAGGCCTGGATTTGCCTAATATTTCAAGTTAAACTTCCCTCATGTGTTTTACTGTTAACCCTGTACATTGCTGCTGTGTATGAACTTGTGGTGAACTATGTGTCATTCTTATTTATATTTTATGGTATATTTTGAAACATGGTTTCAGGTATTTATTGGTATTCAAGGATTTGGCATAGATGTGTGGCCCGATAAGGGAGTTTGTCAGGCCTCATTACTTGGGCAATGAAAGAAAAGAACTTAGTGAAATTTAGGGCAGGGCATGGAGTAGGCCAGAGAGCATTCATGGACAGAAGTGTAAGACAGCAGTGGGTTTGAATCCTGACTCTGTCATTGTGTAATTTGGGGCAAATTAACTCCTGAACTCAGCATTCTGAGCCTTAAAATCAGGACAATATATATCTTAGGTAGGTAAACTTTGGTGGAGGAAAGTATTTCATGGTTAATGAATTAAAAAATAATTTGTATCTCCTCAAGTCAATAATCTTAACTTTTTTATCATAAAAATAATATGTACCAATGTAAAGGACTCACGCAATATGGACGGGGCATAGTAAACAGAGAAAGAGACTGTCTCCCACACCAGGCCCTCAGTGACACTCCCCCGGAGACAACTATCATCAACAGTTTTATCAGGATCCCTCCAGACAATTTACATCTATATACCCAAATATTTATACATTTTGGAGGGACCACTTTAAATATATGCCTTTGAGTTTGTTCAAACGCAATTTCCCCCTTCGTGTTGAGCAAATAGTGAAGCTTTGAAATTTTTTGCCTCAAGGGCTTTTGTGGAGCTGAAAACTGAAGTAACTAGAAGTCACTGGTTCTTTCTGTTGTTTCTAAAACTGACAGGCACTGAAAAGATACTGTTGGATGGATTATGCTAGGTGTCCTGGAGGGCTGCTGGTAGAAGAAAGAGCTTTGGAGTGGAGGCTAGAAACAGAACTGTGGGGACCATGAGAAGTGAGGATTTGAGCTCTGCATTGTTCAGTGCCCTCCCATTCCCCGCTCCCAGTAAACACAGGTTTTGAGACTCCACAGGCAATGGTCCAGGGGGGTGGGCTCTATGTATAATAATCCAACCCTGAAAGAAGTCCTGTGTCCCAAGCACTGGGGCCTGGAAGCAGCAGGACTTCTGGTCTTGAAGAGATCATGTAGGTTTGGGTATGTATGGGCTTGATGACTACCAGGGTGGACCAATGATAATGACCATAGGGGCCAACCCATGTCTGGGATCTTAGTGAAGAGACCAAAACCCTGAGGGTTAATGAGCTACTGAAATGACTAAGGCTGAATTATGCCTTAGTCCAGAAGAATGGAGCCTCAGAATTAGAATTAAATGAACATGAAGTAAATACAGATATGGTTTCTTGCAAAAATATAACAAGACAGGAAAAAAAAAATCCAAACCAAACTTACTTCTTTAAAAAAAAAAAGATTCTTACACAAATTCTGGCATAGAGAAGCAACAAAAGAAAATTAGAGGTCTATAACCATATGACCCATCTGGGTTCCAAATATCTTTACAATATTAAATATTTTCATTTTACTGCCACACAGCTCTGAAAACATTCTTTATTATAGCAATTAGAGAGGCAGCCCCCAAGAGCCAGGCAGGGTTCCTTGATCCAGACAATTTACATTTCAGATGCTGTACCAGCAACAGATTTAGACCATTCTTTGTTGTAACTGACTTATGAAATTTCCAGACCCGGGGAGGATTTACACTGCCAAGAGTTTGTTTCCTCTGAACTGTTTCAGGGGAATGGTTTTAAGGAAATGTGCTGGGTCAGTGGCTTCAGGTGATCCCAACAACACTGCCAAGATGATACCAAGGGACATTTTTATGAAGCTTGTAGGAGGAACTAATGCAAGCTCCTGGTAACACCCTGTGTGATGCTGTTTTCCAAGTTTGGTGGTCAAACACTCCATCCTTGCTGGATGGGGAGAAAGAATCAGGCTGAACTCATGCTACACATGGTTTTTTACAGAGCTTAATTTTCAGCATAAACTCCTTTGATCTTGCAACATTACAAAAGTCAAATGGGAAATTTCTCTTCATTCATACCCAAAAGGAAGGAAAGGACCTCATAAAGTTTTTATTCCATAAAAGTAGCCTGAATTCTTAGATACTTTCTGGGTGCTCAATGAACTATATACATAAAATAAATATACTGTTAATAGTCTCAAATAAATGCCGAACTCGCTGCCAATGATCTGTTTTTGGTCCATGAGTCTTTCTGTATGAAAAACTCCCCATTTATTTCTTTCCTTTCACTTGACTACTGCTCTGATTTCTCTTGAAGTTAGCAGGGTAAACACAAGAACACATGAGACAGGCTGGCTGATCAATAGAAAAAGGCCACATTTCTTGCCACGTGCCCTTGTGTGCTGAAACTGTTCTATGAAACTGTGGTTCTGGACAGTCGCATTCACTGGGGGTGACAGAGGTGAGAGGTGGGGACCAACAGTTCAATTAGAAATGTGGGCTGGTCAGTTGAAACGAAAAATGGATTTGATTTATTTTTCAAAATGTATATAGTTCATTAACTAGGACAGAATATTCAAAAATATACTAGGTGGGGCTATATTAAGCATCTACTTGACAAAGCTACGTTCAAATTTTACTTCTGGCCTTGGAAAAATTATAATTAGGTGAAATAATGGGTCATTAATGAAAGACTGACTATTATTTTATTTTATTTTTTGAGGGCAGTGTCACTGGCCCTCATATGCGGGACCTGAACCAGGGTCGCTGGCTTCCCAAGCCAGCGCCTAACACCGTGCCACTCGGCCGGCCCAAGACTGACTATTATTTTAAATAAAACATTTAGACATTCCTTCACCTTAGAAAACTTCAGTGACTCTGTTTACCAATACCAGCAACTTCTTTAAAACCTCATCAATCTCCTCCAGAAGCAGGCAAGTGAATCTCTTGCCTGGGGGTGGGTTGCTATCTTATGTTGAGGAAAGGCTATAGAGACAAATGATTATGAGCTGGGCCTCTGGGTCAGACTCCTCAATCCAAATCCTGGCCCTGCTACTTCTCTGGCTACTTAACAGCCATGGGAAGACTGTTAACCTCTCCAGGCCTTAGTGTCCTCATTTTATGTGGTTTTCACAATATTTACACAAAAGGCTTTATGGACAGTTTCAGCACATAGTCAGGAAGTGATAACATCTCACTGATTTAACATCTATGTGCCAAAGATCCTATACACTTCCCATTCGTCCCATTTAATCCACAAAACAACTAAGCAAGTTCAGTATTATTAGTCTCATCTACACTTGGGGAAACAGAAGCTGAGAAGGGTTCAGACTGGACTAGCTCTTTGCAGTTTCGAAGTAGGAGAGATTAAATTCCAGCTCAGGACTGTTTAATACCAAAGCCTGTGTTCCTACCACTATAACAAGCGTCTCATCTGTTTTGAATATTTTATTTTGCACTTGTGCAAAAGCGAACTTGGGATTTTCCATATGGCATCAATTCTGTTGAAATATTGTCTCCTCAACTCCATAGCAAAAACCTTGAGGGCATGAGCTGATCATTTTATAGAGAGTGAACCAAAACACGACTTGTGGAAGTGAAAATGGAAGCCTCTGGCTTAATGAGGTGGGGTGATGATCTATGGGCTTCACTTGCTAGTGTTGGTACATGATTAGGGGTTCACACTACACAAAGCCTGATGGGTAGGCCCTCTCCCCAACGAACACAGGGTCTCTCTTAATTCCATTTGTTATTCTTGTGTCTTTCCTCCCTTCCTTCCTTTTACCTTTTCAGTCCTCTTGCTGTGCACCCATATTATTCATTGCATGATTTTCTTTTTCTACAGGAGTGGTTACAAAACAATATAGTAGGTAAAAGTGATAAATTGATGTTTAAAATAAAAAGGCATTCAGTCCAAAACAGATTTCTCTGCATTAATGTCATAGACTTGAGCAGCATTTATAGATGACCAACTATAACCCAAACTAACTTCCTCTTCGTAGAAGTATGATTTTCACCAGAACAACAGAAATTTAAGTAACACAGTCTGTTCATTTACTGCCTGAGGCAAGACTAACAATTTTCCCCTGGATACTCTAAATTACTTATTTGGCTTGCCAACTCTAGAGCAAGAGAAGAAATGAATCAGTGAGTCTGAGGATCTCTCAACTGTTGGGTTTTCTCTAATTAAAAGGGTCAGGCAGGATTTTAAAGACATAGGAAAAGTCCTCTGCTTTAAAATTTCTCCATCACCAGTCTATGTCTGAAACATATTTAACTGAGCAAAATTCCTTTACTCCACAATTAGACACCCAGGAAGAAGTAGCCGGCTAGCAAATTCATCATATTATTAAGGGACCACTGTCTTAATGTGTCCATTCCTAAAAGAATAAGTATTTATTTATTTTTAAATATAGACAATACACACACTAGACTCAAAACAGCACTGAAAATTGTTCCTGAACCATCCAGTATCCCTAACTAGAAACAAACAGTATTAAGTTTCTTGTGTATATTTACAGAGATATTCTATATATCCATATTTAGAAAGTACTAAGGGAACCAAATGCTTAAAGGTCATGACTTTTTTATCTGTTATCTTTTTTGTTTGAACCAGCCAAGTGATCCCTCTTTTATGAAACCTTGTCTGGCTCTCAGTATAGATGATCAACCCTTCCTTTGGGTCACTGTTATATCTGCTAGTATTACTGAAGTTATCTTAGTATAATAATAGCTTGCTATGGATCTAGGTACTGTACCACCTCCCGCCCTTGGTGGAACCACTCCAGATGGAGGCTGCTTCCAACTCTTCTTTGTATACTGGTACCGAGCGAATTTGGTTGGAGGTAGAAGAAGGCATCAAAAAAACCCAGAAAGAGGAGGGTTAGTATGTCATAATCTTAACCTAACCCAACCAAGCTTCTGGTGGTAATATACAACCAAAATATCCATCACACATGGATATTAAATCCAGCTGAATTTCCAGAGGATTTACTTTAGCTCAGAGAGCAATTTAAAGGTGCTGAGTATGAGGGACTTAATTATCACTGAGCCCCACAAAAATCACAAACTCCTCCAGGGGGATTTAAACTCTGAATTGCTGGAAAAGAATTTCACAATACCCAGTAATGTATCCTTAGGCAGAGTCAAAGTCATCAGACACTTCAGCCCATCAATCATCATTTTCTTTACTGTTCAAGCTGCCAACAAGTAGATAAAATAACTCATAAACACACCAATCATTCAGCAAAAGGCAATTTTATTGTTGTCACAATAGGCCCATAACCCTTAAAGAAGCCATGTGTTAGAAAAATTAATGCAGGGTCTCCTGTGGACTGAAGGATATCAATGAGCATTCTGTGTGGGTGAACTATTTCCAGAGAATGAGATTTTATAGTTTACATTTCTAGATATTCAGTGGATTGTCTTAACAAGCACCTTAGGATAAAACTTCAATAAAGAATTATATGATAGATATTATTATGAAGAGAATATATATATATATATGGCTTGATTTTACTGCTTGTAAATCTGTTTTACTTAATTTGGATTACTCTGGAATTAAACCCAATCTTTTCCATATTCATAAAAGCCCCCATCCCAACTCCCCACAAAATAATCCTAATGGACATTTTCACTACAGAAAAGTTTCACAATTAAATTTCATGTTTAGGTGGAAAACATATTTACCCATGATCCAAAAAGAATATTATGTCTTATTTCTCTGCTTTACAGGAAAAAACCTCCTAACATGAAAGACAATTGAGGACCAAAAGAAGTATTAAAATATTGTCTATAAAATCGGTAATTTTTTCCCCCTCTAGAAAAAAAGCATGGTTCACATTTGCAGCCTTAGAGGAGTAATGCTACTTTTGACCATCATTTAATGGTGTTCCCCTCCGTAGCCATCACTGCTCAGAAATCATACAGATATGTCTTCTACACAGTAGGCAACTGTCTCAGCAGGAAGGCCATGCCAATGAGTGATGATACAGTGGGGTAGTAAAATGCTCAGTCCAATGCTATGCAAACCCAAACTATATCTAACTCTATGCTGAAAAACACATGAAGATGTATTCAGTTACTGATTTGTGATGTCTATTGCAGTTAGAGTTTTTAAAAAGTATTGGGTTAAAACTGTTAAAGTGTATCTCACATTGAGCAAAGCTGATAGGCTCTAAGGTGTATTTAGGGATGAGTATCTTAGAACATGATTGATTCCTTTCTGTCCCAAATCCTTTAAAAACCAAGTTTCCCTAATATGTTTCAGTTAGAATGTGATTCGAAAAAACAAAAAGGCAGTAAGGTATGGAAGAAGGACCCAAAGGTGGAGAGTGAGGGGAGCTACATTTTCTGACAGTTCTGTAGATAGCCAACTTTACAAGTGGTTCTACATGAACCATTTGATTTATGACACTTAATATTATCAGTAAAGCAGAGTTGAACTACATGACTTCTAAAGTCATTTCGGCTCTAAAATTTTAGACCGCTATGAACCTATATATTATGCAAAGTGCAGCCCCATTATGTTACACGGATGCTTAGGCCCTGCATAGGAATAAGAGCTCCTTCGAAATGGCAAATCAGAAGAATCCCAACTCTAACAGGCTGAGAGAGATAAGAAAGATTTGGGGGCTAGGTCAGACTCTGTATTAGTTATCTTTTGCTGTAAAATTAGAGGCTTAAAACAAAAACTACCCATTATTTGTTCATAATTCTGCAGGTTGGCAATTTGGCCTGAGCTCAGCTAGGTGGTTCTTCTGCTTTATGTTGTATCACTTGGTCTCTCACATGAGTGAGCAGTCCGGTTGGCTGGGGCATCAGGTGGCATGGCTGGGCCCGTCTCCCACCATGGGCTTTCTCTATATGGTGTGTCACCCTCCAGGAGGCCAGTCCAGGCTTGTTTGGAAGGTGGTAGTATTTCAGGAGGACAAGATCTAAGGTCAAGGACAAGGCTTGAAAGTCATACAATGCCACTTTGGTCAAAGCAAGTCAGTGGGCCAGCTCAAATTCAAGGAATCTGGGAAGAGTGGCATAGAATTTATGGTCAACTTTAATCTACTATAGCCTCTATCAAGTCTGCCAGAGGAATTTTCCAGCCTGTAAACAATGGAAGGCAGCAATGTATGGTGGGAAAAGTCCTAGCTATGGCCACATAAACTTGTGTTCAGATTTTAGCTCTGCCACTTACCATGGCTTTGTGACACTTCTATTAAATTACTTAACTTCTCTGACAAGTCTTTCTTTCTCTGTAGAGTGGAACTAATAAATCCTTGTAGGATCTGAGGATGAAATCAGATTGTGTATGTAATGTCAAGAAAGTGTCAGCCAAATAGATGCTGAAAAAATTGCTAATGAGGGGTCCCAACACAAATATATCTAAGGCTTAAGGGGGTATCTCTGGTACATAAAGGAATACGTATATGTCAGAGTGGTCAAAATTCAAGACTCTAAGGATGAATGACAACAGTTGTGGTCCATATTTTCATTTCTAATTTTCCTGATGTCATGGTGTCCCAAAGTATAATTAATTGCTTCTTTTCAAGAAAATGTGTGCTAAAAGGATATTTTAGTCTACTCTTTCTCAAGTCATGAACTGTTTGGGTCTAAGTCCAAGAAACCGTTTGAATGCTACAAGATCTAAGCTAGACGACAAGAGTCCTGTTCCTACAGATTTTGACTTTTCTGTTTTAGTTAAGTACAATCTTCATTGTTCATGGATTCTGTATTTGTGAATTTGCCTGCTACCCCAAATTATTGCCATTGGTGCTTTTGCAGTCATTGGTGGACATGCTGTAAGAGTCGTGAAAACTGAGTAGCCAGATTCCCTCATTCCCAGCTAAGGTAGAACAAGGTGACATTTAGCTTCTTGTTTCAGCTCTCCTACTGCAAACAAGCATCCTTTTGTGGTCTTTTTAGTACCAGGTGTTTTGCACTTTTGTGCTTTTTGTTTGTGGTTTTCCTGTTGAAACTGGCCCCAACCACAGGGCTGAAGTGCTGTATAGTGATCCTAAGTGCTAGAAGGCTGTAATGTGCCTTATGGAGAACATATATGTGTGAACTAACCTTTGTTTGGTTATGAGTTATAGTGACTTTGGCCACTAGCTCAATGACAGTGAATCAACAATATATATTGGGTTGTCAGAAAAGTCATGACGCATTTTTGCAATGAAAAACATAGAAAAATACGTCATGATTTTTCCAACAACCCAATATTAAATATGGTTATCTTTAAACAGAAACACACATAAAACAAGGTCATGTAGTAACTAGCTGCTGAAAATGTTGTAACCAGAGGCTTGGAGGAATCTAACTCTATTTCCCCTAGAAGCAGTGGTTCAGTATTCACTAATTCAGTGTTTGTTGCAACTTTATAGGACATAATTGCCACGAATACCGAGAACTGACTATACTTCCTACTGGTGGTTTTCACTGGTGAAGCTTCAATACAATAAACCTAACAAGAAAGATGACAAAGGTGGAAATGCAGACAAATGCCATCTATAGTGGAGATGGCATGGCTCATGTTGACAATGGCAGTTCTCTGTTGTCCTTGCCACAGTGGAGCGGCAGTGAGTCGATTCACCCAAGGATGGAAAACTTAATGCATTTTTCTTATGCTATGGCTTATGTTGTTATGCTTAAACTCAATGTGTTTTGTGGATCTGTATTTTTCGAACCAACTACAAAGGTTAAATGCAAAGATGATTCAAGACAAACTGGAAAGTTGCTAACCTTTCCCACCTTCAAACTCAAAACTTAAACCTTCCTTGATGCAAAATGCACTTGGCATTCCCTCAATGATCCATGAGAACCAAAAATTAAAAGGTTGCTTAATTTCAATAACTCACAAGAAAATGTAGAACCTGAGGCAAAATGTAGTCAATACATACCGTATGTCCTTTATTCTAAGATGATTTTTTCTCATTATATATATATATATATATATATATATATATATATATATATATTTTTTTTTTTTTTTTAAGCTGAGCCATCGTGCCACCTGTAGGCAGCTCAACGGCAACTCAGCTAGGGCTGGCATCGAACCGCTGTTGCTCAGAGCTCAGCTCGCACTCTTGAGCGAGCTCTTAACCAACTAAGCCACTCGGCCGGCCCTCTCATTATATTTTAACAGTTTTATAATTTGATGAGTCTTATAGTCAAGTGCACATTTACTGTACTGCTTTTCCACCAAGGATACAATAAAAGATAATTGCTTTAGAAGAAATACAATATTTGTCAAATTGATGTAGTTTTGCTTGCCAGCTTCATAGGTTAAACAGATAGTTGTTTCTGTTCAGAAAATCTGAAGGAGCTGTAGCTATAAAAGGGAAGTCAGCAAGAGTTGAAGAAATTTATATATCATACTTGGAATCATAGTTTTTAAAATCTGGATACTTTACTCTGCTAACTATTAATAACAAATTAGGGTTCACTACACAGATTTGTCTAACAATCTTAGAACATAGTCAAGACTTTACCAAATTCCCATAAAACTGCTACAAAAGGAACAAAGAGATTGTCTATATATCCTAATCTCAACATATCCATCTATTCAATATGCATGGAAGTATAAGGATATGCAACTACTAAACCTTCAAAGAGAAAGAAACGGATCACAATGTTCAGTACCTGTTCTTTTGCAATATTGAAATATTCTCAGGTAATAAACTATAGACAACATACATAAGCATTAAATTAGCAACAGATACAGTAGTTCCTTCGACATAGAATGATTAAATCATCAGTTACACAGGAAGCCATAATGCCAATCTGTGTGCGTGTGTGTTTTGTTTTAAAGCAATGGACTGTGTAAGCTATACTAACACTCAAATTCAGGGATTGCAAACTCTTATATACTATTTACAGATAACTAAAATGTGAAATGAAAATCACAGCAATAAAACAGCTAATATAAGAATTGCTGTGAATATATAAAATGTTTCACATTTTAAGACTTTGAAAAGCTCTCTTCTCAAGCTCAAAAAAACGCGTTTTATATTTATTTAAAATGGAGTTCTCTTGCCAAGTCTCATTTAACAAAAAGTTGATACTCATCAATATGAATATAATTTTTCATACTAAAATATAGATTTATTTTAAGGAAATGGGACAATATTTGCCTGATATTTTATAAGTCCCTATAGTTCCATCTGGTCCTTATTTATCTAAATTTTACTCAGCTTGCATAATATTTTTGCTTACAGTCATATTCTTTAAGATCAGAAATGCCCAAATCTGGAAATTCAGAGGTACTATTCGTTAACATTCTTTCAATGTGATTCATAGACTTTTTGCAAACTCCACTTTGATTTTTAAAATAAAACTAAGGTAATAAGATGTTTTGTGTAAAAATATATGACTTAAGCAATAACGATAAAAGGAGCCTGGCTTTGGGGGATTACAAGCCAAAGCAAACCACACTCCTTATGAAATAGACTGTGCAAAGTTCATTTGAAGGGGAATAGCAAAATAAAACACTTAATCAAATGTAAAATAGCTTTCCATTCTGCTTACTTTAAAAACTATCTAGTGGTTTAAATTGTTGCCGTCCTACATTTAAATGGTCCAAAGCAGTAATAGCTAAACAATAGTATGCAAACACGGTGAAGGGTTAAACGAGGTTACCTCAGAACCTGACATACGATTATAGCGAAAGGCCAGATATTCTGCAATTTCTACATAAATGAACTCTGCTTCATAGTATCCAAATGGGGGAGTCCACCTACCTTGAGGTTTCCTGTTAATGTATCTGCCCTACAGAACTTCTGTTTATTAAGAATGGATTAAATTGGTATTAAATCAGGTGGTGGAAAAAATACAGGTTTGAAAATTACAGAGAAATGACAAAATCCTGAATCTGACATTCCCAGGCCTTTTTAATATGAAGAATATCTCAATTTTACAATCTATCCGGGGAATCCACTGACCTCAATTACAATAGGATGGTACCAAGAACATAAAAACAAAACAAATACCCTAGTCTAATTGTTTTCCTCTTGCAAAGAGACACACTTATCTCTAGACCCAGAAGAGAAATAAAAATATAGCAACTCAGGCTTATATTTTTAAACTCACCTTTCCAAAACTGATAACAATTACTAGCTTCCATAAAACAAAACTAAAAACAATAATTAGGTCTTATTTTCTAGATTAAAAAAAAAATCTCAAGACTTTGAAGTTTTAAGCAATCTGTAAGATGGGAATACAAAGAAAGAGAGAATGAATTTTCTTATCTGATCATCATTTTGAAAAAGAGAATTATAAATGTACATGTTCCTTCCTAATTAAAAATCAAAGCCTAATAAATAACAATATCTTTGCAGAGTGGCTGCCTGTCTTTGTAAGAATATTTCTCAAGATGGGGCACTCATTGTTCCCAGGCAGTTCATTCCACCTTTGGTCAGCTGATGTTTAGAAAGTTCTTCCTTAAAATCATGTGAAATCTGTTTTTCGATGAGACCTTTCGGAACACTTGAACTGTTCTTATCCTTCATTCACAAGAAGAGAGCCTTACATGTGTGCACAAAGTCATCATTGTCCCTTCTGGTCTAACCTTTTCTAGTCTGTTCAATTCTTCCTCAAATGATGTGGTTTCAACAACGTTCTTTCAACCACATAAGCATGCCCAGAAATGAATGGGATAGTCTAGCTCAGGAGTCGGCAAGCTTTGAGATGGAAGAGCTGCCATGGGTCAGCAAACTGTGGCTCGTGAGCGTGTGACTCTGAAGTAAAATTGAAAATGAAAATAAAACTATCATAGTTTCATTTGTAAAATTTTCAAAGGATATTATTTATATAATGGTGATTATGTAAACATATATTTATGGCTCTTCAATAATTTTTAAATTGTTGTGAGGGACAGGATTGGCTCTTTCAGGGGTCGGCAAACTTTTGAGACCGAACATACCCAAAGAACTGCATATGGCTTGCGAGCTGCAGTTGGCCAACTCCTGGTCTAGCTACAGTTAAAGTTGATCAGAGAAGTACTCCAAGCAGATCTAACAGCATGTGCAAAGCTTCGCATCAGATGGGAACAAGATTCATTACAGGGACTGAGTGAGGCCAGCATGGTTGGAACTCAGAGTGGTGCAATGAGGCTGGACAGAGTCTTATTTTGAAGTGTGCATGGCACTATATGGGGGTACTAAAGATACAAGTAGAATAAAACAGGTCTGTTCTCCAGGAGCTCAGGGTCTGGTGGGTGAGATGGATAACTCCCTTTTACAGAAGAGGACTGATGACACATGGTGGTAGTGCCAGAGAATGAGCAAGGTAGTGTGGCTTTGGACTCAGATTGTCTGATTAAACTCTAACTGGACCGAATGCTAGTATTATGTTTTTGGGGAAGTTACTTAATTTATCTGTCCTCGGTTTCCTCATCTGTAAAATGGGGATAATGCTACTACCTTTCCTGTGGGGTTGTTGCGAGGATTAGATGAGATGATACACATTCATTACATATTAAGAACAGTGCCTGAATCACTTTATAAAATGTTCATGCTAAAAAACAAGTATCTAATTATCTAGAAACAAAGTCATGTTTCTCAGTGTATAGGTAACATACCAGACACACAGATGAAGGAAGCTAAGGATCTACTTTAATAAGACTGTTATAATAATAATAATAATAATAATAATAATAATAATAAAAAACTGAACTTAGTATAGACAAGCACTGGGCAAAGTCCTTTATATTCTTTGTCCTAATTAAGCCAAACACCAACCTTAACATGTGGATTTTGTCATCACCACTATTTTACAAATGAAGATGCAGATTTAGAGGTTAAGCTGCTTGTCCAAGGCCCCACAGTTAAAGACCTGGGATTCTGAGGCCATAGAATCAGCATATTATTCTGCTCTGTTGCCTGTTAGGTTTGATACAACACAGAGTCTACGGTCTAGGCTCTCTGGCAATGGTACTCAGAGAAAGGAAAACACACAGAGTGAGGATCCTGGAGGAACTCCTTTGTCTTTTTCCACTTCATTTGTTCAATCCCAAGAATAGTTCAAGTCTGCTAATACTCTAATGTAGAATACTTAATACTTATTTCTTAAGTTTTCCTTCTCCTCTCTAGAATTCCCAAGACTGATAAAAAAATAACCAATAAATGACACTAGAGAGCTATAGTTTACTTCTTCTGAGGACAATAGAGATAAAACTTCTAATCAGCAAGTAAACATTTCTGAGAAGGGGGCATTGAAGGATTAAGGGAGAAGTTTAAGGAATATGGTGCAAGCATCATGCGAGTCCTCAGTCTTTCATTTGGCAGAATATGCCAAGTCCTCTGAGCAGCAAGATTTCATGCAAATTACCACGCCATGATGAAAATGAGGGAGGGAGCAGGAAACAAGGTGAATGGATAGATGGACAGGAGGAGAGAAAAAAGATGAATTAATATACTATCTCTTTAATGCAATATGCCTTTTCTGGTTTCCTGGCTGTGTGTCTCCCTCAAATTCATATGTTGAAATCCCAATGCCCAATATGATGGTATTAGGAGCTGGGGTTTTTATAAGGTGATTAAGTTGTGAGGGCAAAGCCCTCATAAATGGGATTAGTGAGCTTATAAAAAGCAGCTTCACAGAGCTCACTCCCTTGCTCCTTTCACCATGTGAGGATACGAGAAGCCTCCAACCAAGAGGAGGGTACTCAATGGACCATGCTGGCATCCTGGTCTTAGACTTCAGCCTCCAGATCTGTAAGACAGAAATTTCTATTGTTCGTAAGCCACCCAGCCTGTGGTCTTTTGTTATAGCAGCCCTAATGGACTAAGACACTGGCTTATGAGAAACACATAAAAACTAGCCTACATTAATTAAATCTATAAAGTGTGTACGACAGCTCTACGTCTTCTCCTTTCCAGAGGAAGTCCCTATTTTAAGAGTCCCTATTATTATTTTTTATTGGCTGATTCCCTATATTAGACCATAAACATTAAAGGCAGTAAAGAAGCAACTTGAACGAATGTGTGAGTACTTTGAAGACAGAGTTTTTCCTTCAACTTTGTATCCTCAGGACTAAGCAAAGGGCAGCCTTTAAGCAAACATATGCAACCTATCACAGGAGAACCACATTCATGGAAAACAGACCTGGGAGCACATCGTAAGATTAAAACGACAGAGGCAGAAGTTTGTCGTTGAGGATTGGGTCCAGGTGTGCTCAGCCTCCTCATTATCTCGGTATTTTAAAAGGTCTGTTTAAATGACCTTCTGTAACTGCATTGGGATGCTAAGTGAGATCTCCCTCTGCGATCTCCGAAACCATCTGTCTTGGCTCCAGAGACACTATTTATAGCAGGTAGGACTGATGTGGTGTCAAGACCAAGTCCCAGAGGCTTAATTCCTCCAAATACAGCAAAAATATCTGTTGGACATACAACAAAGAGGGCATGGAAACCCTAATTGGGAGGATCGGAGCAGATGCTCCAGCAGGGACCCCAACACGCGGCACGTGCTCAATCCCGGCACCAGAGTGGAATCAAACGTGCAAGGGCAAGAGTAAAGGTACTTGTGACTGTGTCTCAATGTGGTCCACTGTTTCCTTTTATATGCACTCCTGGTGGATTTCTAACTTCCTGAGGGCTAGATGCGCTCCCAGGACCTGACTGGATGTGACCTAGTGTCAATTATGTCGTGTGTTTCATGTCCAAATTTGGAGGGGGGGGGAAATAAAAAATAAAGCTTTCATGGTAGTAAACAATGGTTTTATTTGTTCAAGCCCCTTCCACCCCATGCTGTTCAGCCTCATGAAAACCACATGCCTATAGAGTATCGTGAGTCTAACATACAGCTTTGGATGAGGTACCTGAGGTGAGGAAATAAGAGCTGTGTCCCATTTCTCATTTTTAAGTGGTGCTTATCCTTCCAAGGACAATGGGATTTACAGTCTCAAAAGACAGAACTATATATTATGGAACTTCAAGATGCTCTTAAAGAATTTTTTTTTTTTATTGGCTGCCTCAAGTTGGCAAGAGAAGCAGATGGGGCACAGTGTTTCGCAAGCAGCCTCATGTCCAGGGTGCAGGAGGTGGCACTGGACAGTGGAAGCCCTTGAGCTGGTGGGCAGTCGCAGAAGCATGTGCAATATTAAAGGCCCACGAGCAGAGTGGGCATGCCTCATTCTTTAGGTTTTCTCACTAACCCACACACACAGCAAAATCTTAACAATAACAAAAGAAAAAAAAAAAGCAGCTAACAAACTCATTCAGCTAGGCCAGACATGCTGATTCGTCTTCTGATTTCCAATGGGAAATCTAGTTTTTTGGTTTTTTTTTGAGGGCAGTGTCACTGGCCCTCATATGTGGAACCCGAACCGGGGCCGCCGGCCTCCCAAGCCAGCTCCCAACCACCGCACCACTCGGCCGGCCCCGGGAAATCTAGTTTTAAACAGTAGGAAGAGAGTTATACTTGCAATAAATAAATCAGAGGGATAGTTTGTCTTTATGAAAAAATTCTGGACAGAATTTCCTTAAAATGTAATATCTCTTTTCTAACATAGCTTTATTTATACAGATTTATTTATACAGATTTAATTTGTTAACACTCAGAAACACCTCTTAGGGAAAATAATAAAACTGGTCCTGGAAGGGAAACACCCTCAATGTTCAAGGTCAACCAGTCAGTCCTTTCTGAATGTTGCCCCAAAGGTCTTAGAATAACAAGTCCATACATATAAAACTATCTACTTCTAATGACGTCTCTGATCCTCACCACAACCCAGTGAGTCAGGATTTTTAAGCTTAGTACGTGTGGAAACTGAGGCTTGGAGAAGGTACGTGTCATGTGCAACTGTTTACTACGTACCTCTGACCATGCTAAGCACTGTATACATGTCATATCTTTGTCTTCTAGCAGCTCTATAAGGTATCACTATCCCCATTAATAGATCTGGAAATAGACTCTGAGAGGTTCAAGAACCTGTCCCAGCTGCTAAATGGTAGAGGAAATATGACTCAGAGCTAAAAGGGAGGAATGGTCGACCATCAGCTCAGAGATCAGCCGAGAGAGGCGAGATCATGGAAGCTGAAGAAGCCAGGCAAGACATCCTTGGGTGGGGTGACTTGGAGGAGGTACAGAATCTTAATTTCTGGGGGAGAGGAAGGGAAAAGGGCAGGAAGAGAGCAATTTGAGGGGAAGGGACCCGAGTCTGAGAGACTGGAATGCATATGCAGTTTGGGAAACAGTGGTCTGCTCTGGTGTTTGTTGATGGTGTGTTACTTCCTGCATATATTAGGAGCTGGCTTGAGTGCTGGCCAAAGTGTTTCTATGAACTCCTCAAAGACCAGATCACATATAATTAGAAGGCATTATTAAAAATACAATAAGGAAAAACAGCCTACCCTAGACCAAATCGCTCAAAGGGAAACTTAAAGAAGGGTTTGCCCCTTTTCTCAATAATAAAAACCGAACAGATAGCGTTCCAAGTCAGACAATGAGAAGTGTAGAAAAGTTCTGGGGCCTTATGAAGGCAAAGATCCATGGTAGGGCTGGGAGCTAAATCTGGCTGTTGAGCTAGTGAAGTCCAGGTGTTCCCAGTTCCATCCGTGCTGATGAAAAACATCAGAATGTATGCAGGAAGCCAGACACAGCAGTTCCTGTCTACACAGGAAAAGGAAGCATAAATGATCCTGAGCTCTGGAAAGAAGTTGTTACCCATTTTTAATCACGCTGAAGGAGATGAAATCCTTTAATAAATAAATACCAGCCTCTAAGCACATTCAGGGTCAGATGGTTCACTAGTAAGGTTGAACTGAACACCAGGAATCTCTTAGACCAGGCTGCAGAGTAGGACAGAGCAGGCCCGTGACTAGGAAACAAGTACAATAGAAAGCAGTAAGACCCAGGTTTCTATAGCATACTCGAGTGCTGTTTTTGAGTTGCCTAGTGCTTTAGGGGGTTAATATTTGTTACAGAAAAATAGAATAGGATCTCCCTATCCTTCATACTAACACAGAAACATTATATTCCTACCAAAAATGGAAAGAATTATTTTACTGATTATATCATACTTATTTTTATCTGTAAATCTGGCATATACTATTTATTCCTTACTAGATATAATAGGCAAAAAAAAAAAAAGCAAAATATTCATTTAAAAACATATTCATTAATAAGAATGATTGTCTCTAGGGGGAGGTCCTAATTGGAGGCAGACAGGTGTGTAGAGAGCAAGGTTAGGGCAAAAGTGTAGGAGGGGTATTTATTTTTCACTTTATATCCTTTTGTTTCAATTTAACTATATAATGTGCATGCATTACCTATTCAAATATATATGCATTGATGATCATATTTTGAATAAATCAAAACGCATGAAGTTTTACATTTTAATGGCACTATTGATTGACAATCCAAAGGCACTAGATAATCAAAGATCTATCATCCAAGCCAAAACTAACATTCTAGACCAATTTTTAAAACAACATTTTGAGTAGATGTGATCATGGTCAGAATAAAGCAAAGTCTAAATTGTTGGACTAGAATAAATGATGTATACTTTTACCTAGTATTCCATTAAATAATAATTATGATGATAATAACAATAGTTCATACTTATATTTGCACATTGTTATGTGTCAGGCACCATCCTAAAAACTGTTATATTTCTAAATGCTGCTGTAATGTTGTTGGTTTAATAAGCATTTATAAACAATATTCAACATCCTATAAACAATATTCAACATCAATTTCTCCAACATGGAGAAAATCCTGGTGAATATTAAACACTGAGGAAAATTTGAAAGCTGGCCAGAATATAGACACATATCCATTTATAATTATATATTTTTTCCCATATTATGAAAAAACCAACTATTCTACACAGTGATATGTGGCCATGAGACTCCAAACTAACTGTGACAGCAGACATATTTCACATCTAGAAACTTACCAAGGGTGTGTCTTTTCCTCCCACAATGCTGAGACCAAGGCCTGAACGTCCCTTGGATATTTCTATAATCATTTCCTGGCCAGGGACAATGGGACATGTGGCAGGGTCCACTGACAGAGGAGCCTGGAAACCACCTGGAGAAGGAGTGAAAACAGAATGACTGGCAAGTAGGAGGTGAACCTCAGCTTGCACATTCCACACTTGGAGAGTGCACGGTTTTCATGTGGTTAGCATTTCAGTCTATCCCTGCCAAGTAACATGAAAGAAAAAGCTGGGTCATTACTGCCCATTTACCCAGGGATGAAACATGATATTTCTATGACACTTTTGAGATTAAAGCAATAACTACTCCCTCCCTTCCAAAATCATCCATTTTAGTCTGTAAATTTTTAAATCTTAAAATACACCATGAGGGCCGGCCGAGTGGCGCATTGGTTAACAGCTGGTTTTGGGATGCCAGCGGCCCCAGTTCAGATCCCACATATGAGGGCCAGTGACACTGCCCTCTACAGCTAACAACAGCTCCACCTGGAGCTGGGCTGTGCGAGCCCCGGCGATGGTGTGGGCTGCAGCCCCTGCTGCAGTGGGCTGCCATAGGCTACAGTGAGTGGCCGGCAGCCAGTGTGAGAGGCTGGCAGCCAGAGTGAGCTGCCAATAGCCATGGTGAGCGACCACCCAGAGAGGCCGGTGACCAATCTGCCTCATCCAGGAAGAGCGTGATACCAACATGGGCCAGTGAAGCAACGTCCTCCACAACTAGACTGAAGAACAAAAAGTCAGCAACTTGTCTGTTCCCCTCCCCTGATTCCCCAACGCTGTTCCTCTCCCGCAATTCCCCAATAAAATCTTTAAAAAAAAAATACACCATGAAAACTGGTATGGAAAAATTTAAGATGATTAAATGATTAAGTACATATAGACATGTTATAATGAGAATAAAGACTGGTAGGACAGAAGATTCTGAGTTACAGTTATAAAACACTTATCCACAGTGTCTAAATCCTTTCAATTAAGAGTATATCATATGAAATAAGTTTATAAAGTATTTAATCAATAAAATAATGATGTAATCCAAAATAGCAATTACCTAAAAATTATCCCAAGTATACACAGTGAAAAAAAAGTGTGTTATAAGCACAACACTCAAGAAATAATTGCTGACTTTATAACTGAAAAGCTTGTTAAAAGTGTTACTGCTGTTTTATAAAGGTTTACTTTTTAAAACCATTGTTTTAGACTGGGTTTTTCTCAGAACTAGGAGGAAAGATTCACAGACTAAGATGTTTAATAATACCCATTAATAAGCATAAATTCTACATATGTGTGTTTTCCAGATGACGAAAACCAATCCACTGAAAAATAAAAAATTCAAAATGTTATTCTCAAGAGCTATTATACAAATAATAGTCTCCTGAGAATGTCTTTTTTTTTTTTGAAAACAAAGTTTGATCATCATGAGCACTGATTCTTATGTTGATATCATTTAGTAAAGGGCTGATGATGGAGTGCCCCCTACTGGTCAGTTGCAGCAAACATACAGGGGCCAAGTTGAGATCCACCAAGCTCATTGAGCCTATGTAGAAGCAAGGGTCAGAGGACTATGGCGTGAGGGCTAAGAACGGTGTTTACATTTTCAGAAGGTTGAAGAAAAAAAAGAAAAATCATATTTCAAGACATGTGAAAATTATATGAAATTCAAATTTCAATGTCCATAAAAAAAGTTGCATTGGAACACAGCCTTGCTAATTCATTTACATCTAGTCTCAGGCTGCTATCACACTACAACAGCACAGTTGAGTAGCTGCAACAGAGACCATATGGCCCACAAGCCTTAAATATTTACTATCTAGCTCTTTACAGAGAAAGTTTGCCAATTCCTGGTATAAAACAAAAGGAAACAGGGTCTAGGTAAGACCGCAGGGGTTCTGCTCTTGCTAAGCGGTAATAATAGCCTTTGTGACAAAAGGGCAAAGGTTTTGGAAGGCGCAGAAATAGATTTGAGTTCCCAAGAAGAAAATTAATAGGTGAGTGAAACTGAGGCTCACTTCTCATCAGTAATAGTACCCACCATCTAATAGGCTGTTAGGGGAACTAAATGTGTGTGAGGGACCCTGCCCAGGGTCTGGCATATTGTAGCATTCATATATTGCTGTTCCTGATCACATGGAATTTATTAATCTAATGGCCTTTTGGTTAAGAGTGAGAAATTTAGTGACACAACCTCAGTAACAATAAAAAAATACTATATTACAAGTAGAATACTATAAACTTAATTTGTCTCTAGATCTTTTTGCAGCATATGTATTTTATACTTCACTTCCCAGTAACTAACAATAAAAACAAGGTATACCAGTGGCACCATTTCATGGATGCTTTAAAAAGTTTATCTTCCTTTTGTAAATGACCAGTTTAGTTTCTAGAATGAGAAGAGAGTGGACACATAGTAAGAGATACTGGAGATGGCATTTCCTTCCCTCCCCCATTTTTGTCTTACCTTAGCCAGTCCTGAGTCAGTCTTGGTATTTATTTCTCCCATAGCATCCAGCCCAAAGTCTGATGAATAGCAAGACCCCAATAAAGGATTCATAAGTAGATGACTGACTGAATAAAACCTCCACAGATTAAATTATAGGATGATTAAGTTCCATTATCAGTGTATTAATGTGTGATGTATATTATCAAAACTCAATTCATCAGGCCGGCCGAGTGGCACGGTGGTTAAGCGCTGGCTTGGGAAGCCAGCGGCCCCGGTTCGGGTCCCACATATGAGGGCCAGTGACACTGCCCTCAAAAAAACACACACAAAAAAACAACTCAATTGGTCTACATGTGGTTAGCAAATTTTTTCAGTAAATGGCAAGGTAGTAAATATTTGGGGCTTTATAGGGCATATAGTCTCTCTTGCAATTACTCAACTTTATCCTTAGAGTATAAAAGCAGCCAGAAACAATACATAAACAAATGAGTATTCCAATAAAACTTTATTTATGAACACTGAAATGTGAATGTCACATAATTTTCATTAAATATTATTTTGATTTTTTTCTTTGACCTTTGAAAAATGTAAAATCCATCTGCAGTTTGCAGACCATATGAAAATGGATGGTGGGCCAAATTGGACCCAGAGATCATAGTTTGCTGACCACATTCATCAGTTATTTTAGTAAAAATCCAGTGCTTTAGAATAATACCTGCTTGCTAATTTTTTTTATGAGTTCATATTTACAAAAATCATGTAAAAGACAAATACCATAAGGTGTCAGGCCTGCTAAATTCATGCAGTGTTATGCTTTGCCACTGGTGAGCATGGTGTTTTAAACAGTCTTTTTTTTTTTTTTCTCTGTAACTGACTTATATTGCATAAAAGCAAAATGGAAATACTCATTATTCATTTTGAAGTTCTATTTTCAAATGCCAGTCGTCATAACTCAAGCCAGGAATTCAAAGAGAGAAAGTGAATACCAATTTCTGTAAGCACTGAAAATTAACAGTCTTCAAATAGCTTACATCAACATATGCAGGCTAACAATTTGGCTCAATATGCTTTTTAAGAAATATTACTCATGAAATAAACACAGTCTTTTGGAGAGATTAGAGAATAATTTGTAAGCTGCAGATTCAAATAGCATTTACCAAGGGCCTTTTTTGTTCTAGTACTTTTGTATTCCATTAGCAATAGGCAATCCCAATGATAGAGATGAAGAAAATGGTGCAGGAAACAAAATGACCTTCCCAAGTCTCATAGCTAAAGAAGTAGAGGAGGGGTACACAACCAAGCTTCCTGACTCCTAGTCCAGTGCTCTTTTCAGGATATCATGATCCCCAGCTTTTCTAAGGTTTTGATGAGCCAATTCAATTCTTCTTATAAAAAGAAATCATACCATAGCCTGTGAAGTCTGTATCTGTTGAATGGTATGATGGGGTTGGTGCTAAAGGTATCTCTTGTGAGCTGAAGGAGACTTTCGTCGAATATTTCTGTTGTTTCATCTGGCTGACAGCCTATGAAAGGAAGGAAAATTTGGTGAATGTCAAAGAGAAGACTTTAAAATTGCTGTACTGTTCCCAAAATAGTGCACTCCAATAATGCTTTTAAGAACTTAGAGTGGGTGAGGAAACAAGAGGAAGTTAGGATGATTTTGATCCCATTCCCCATGCTTCCCATTGATCTTTACATCTAAAAATGCTATGGTAAAGAATGGGTCAAGGAAGGGAAGAAGGATAAAAGCTGAAGAGAATCTGTCAGTGTGCTCAGTATATGAAGCTGAGGCTGGGAAGCCAAACAAAAATTTTTACAATTTCTACTTGTTCTGATGAAATCAACGCAAAGTCCATAAATCTGTGCTGTTCCCATTGAAAAAGAAACTATGCTACAGATGGTCTGAGCAAACAATATAGTCCATCTCTCCTGGACACAGTCACCAGGGTCCATGATGGATTAGGTAGGTTAATTGAGCAACATGAGAGGCGGGAGGGAACAACAAACATCTACTGAAGGCCTACTAAATGCTGGGTACACCAATCACATTTAACTCACCCAAGAGAACTGTACCTTATTCACCTTTGGTTCCCAGTGCTTGGAACGTAGTAGGGCCTCCATAGATGTTTGATGAATAAATGAATGAATGAGTGAGCGAATAAGTGCATATAAAAGAGCAAAATTGAAGACATGGAAATTCAGAGCAGGAAATGAATTTGTAATTCAATAAAGGTACAGAGACCTTTGCTATGTGAGCTTCAGAAAATTAATGTGTAATTCTGGATTTTTATGGATGGTAGCTCCAATGAATACTAGTATTAGAAAACTAAGAAATACCAAAAGGACTCCATGCTTGCATAACAGGCAGTTAATAAATATAGACAGTGACCTGACCTGCCTTCTGGATCTGTAGTTAGCCAGGGAGCCCATCCCCAGCTGGAAGATTCTGGTGGAGGCAGTGAAGCACCAGGCTGTCCCTGGAGCCTAGAAATAGGATCAAGGTAAATGGTCCAGAACAGTAACACCTCAAGATTCTGTCAGTGAAAGGTTATACCTCAGTACAAGGCAGGGTGTCATATGTAACAACTAAAATGGTGCCGTCTACTGTATATCTGTATTGTGCTTTCCAGTTTTCAAAAACATTTTACATCCATGAATTCATTTAATCACGAGAACAACTTTGAGAGTTAGATGATGTTACTCTCTTTGCCAGATAAAGAATTAAGACACAAATGTTAGGTGATATATTTGAAATCACATAGCTAATTAGAGAGGAAGAGGTAGGGCTAAACGTTGGTAGTTGAAAAATGCTATGAGTTTAAGGTGTTTATCAAACAGCTGCTAGTCAATAATTGAACAGATGTTCACTTGTTTTCCTGTAGTTTTTCTTTCACCATCTTTTAACGATGACTGTATACTTATAAAAAGACTTATTGAAATACATATTTGTAGTAATTTTAAAAAGAGAGAAGAGGAAGAACACTGAACAATGGAACCACGTAGATGTCTGATTATAAGGATCAACTTTCCTAGCAAACTAAGTCCTGGTCAATGGGATATAAACAGACATGAACGGTTTAATTTTCAGATCATTCTCTTAAAGAGAAGGATCCTGCCTTCCCCTTCTCCCATGCTGGAAAGGGGATGGGATGTGAACAATTGGAGCAGCCATCTTAGATCAACAAATGGATGCCATGTTTTGAGGATGATAGAGTAATTAAAATAAAGAATGGTACAGTAGTCAGATAAGAAGTGCTTGGGTCCATGACCTCATGGAGACACCATTATTATCCTCAAACAGGTCACACTCAGGCTGTTACGTAAAAGAGAAACTTCTTGCAGTGATTGAGCCTAATCTGATCTCATACAGTACTCATGTCCAACTTCCGTTTTCTATCATCTCAAGAAAGAATATCAATATCAAAGGCGAATGCAAGCTACAGAGTTCTTTTATGAAAAAAGCATGTGAATTTTAAAACAGGAAAGCACAAGAGGCAGCAATTACTATAGTATGACTTTTATAATAGCAGGGCATGTTTGTTCCTAATCTTTATATTCTAGCTCCATGTAGCATCCCATTTCCTTGTGCATAATAGGTTTCCAAAAGATATTGGTAGAATTTAATTCAACTAAAAAATAAAGGAACAGTGCACAGAAACCAAGGAAAATATCCAAACAAACTTGTTGGTAGGTGTGGTGATAGATGAACCATGTGCTCCCATGACTCACCCACTGTCATAAAACCAACCTACTTAAGTGTGAAAGGTAACAGATTTGCTGTTGAATGTTACTATATTTGAATATATTTGAGTTACTATATTTGAGTCGGAATGGACTTTATAAGTGATCCAACCTAACTAAACCAGTAGTTCTCAACCCTATCTTTATAATAGGAACTGCTAAGGGGAAAGTGATTAGAAGATTAGAATTAAAATTTATGAATGCTGGCATCCCATCCTAGACCAAATAAATGGGCACCTAGGCGTGTGGAGCCCAGGTGTATTTCATGCTTGTTTTTTGTTGAGAGATCTCCCTCTCTCCCTCCATCCTTCCCTCTCTCCATCCTACCCTTCCTTCCTTCTTTCCTTTCTTTTTGATTTTTGTGAAATCTATCTGGAGAGAGACTTATTTCCTAAACCATGGATTCTTAAAGCACAATAAATGGGTTTCTAAGAGATTCACAGGGGGAATTTTGGGAACTATAAAACCTCTGTGGCTCTATCAAAATTATACTTACCAGTGTTTTTCTGGGGAAACAGTATACACTTCATCAGGTCTTCATAGGGGAAAAAATTACTACTCAAAAGAAAATATGAATTGCTAAGTTTGCTGGTAGCCACAGGCAAGTCACTTAATCTCTTTACACCTGAACTTCCTCATTTGTAAATTGGTGGTGATGCCTCTATACCTTGCAAAGTTGTTGTGAAGATCAAAGAGAAAAGTACATTAAAAAAACCCTAACACTGTGCAAGAACAACTTAGGAATTCAATTAATAACAGCTATTCATGTTTTTATGTCCTTTGATAACATATTAATAAGCGACCAGACAGCTTCTGATTGAAAACCTTCAGGGATGGAAAAGTCCATTTCTATAAGGAAGATCATTCCATCTTGGCACAGCCCAAATGTTTCTTCATAATGAGCTGACACAGCCTCACTGCAAGTGTTGCTCACTGATCTCTAGACCATTTCTCTTCTGCAGCCACAGAAAAGGCTTCTAATCACTTTCCCAAAGGATAAGGCTTTAAGTGCCATTTTTTTCAGCAAGGAAAGAAAGGCCAGATGATGTTTAGGATTTGCCCCGGCTCTAAAATTCTATAGTTATAAAATGTTATGTTTGATATGTGTCTTGAGATAGGTGGCAGTATATAAAATCTTAACACATAACTAGGATTTGCAAATACATTATATAAAGTAAAAAAATCTGGTTTTAAACCTAAAAAAAAAAACCCCCAAAACTGCTTACAGGTTTTCAGTTGAACTGAATTTGGTTATTTTTAAGTTTCTTTCTACACTTATTTGTTTTTATTTAGGTCTTTAGTATATCATTTTAGAGACTTTTCAAAGGTATTTTCTTTGGTAAGGTTTGAAATATTAATAGTCTATATTTTCTGTAAGCTCTAGTAATCAATAGTTTCTTAAACATAAAAATAGTTGATATAGTAACACTAAAGTTTAGCAGCACAGAAGTATAAACTAGCAAATAGAAATGAGCATCAGGACTTAAAAAAAAACCACAAGAAAAAACTCCATAGCAACAAAAGTACAAAAATTTGACAGACTAAAGTTTACAGTTTTTTAAGGGAAGTTAAAACTCAAATAAAGGAACACTAAAGTTTATCGAAGTTCTCATATATATATATATATATATATATATATATTTTTTTTTTTTTTTTTTTGAGGGCAGTATCACTGGCCCTCATATGTGGGACCGAACTGGGGCCGCTGACTTCCCAGGCCAGTGCTTAACCACTGCGCCACTCGGCCGGCCCCTTATATTTTTTTTATTTAGGACATTATGTAAAGCATGGTGCTCTCAGAATTTAAGTGCAAGTGTGTTTTCAGGGATGCCTCATTTTTAAACACTTGATTAGAGTGTTGGTACTGGGAGATGTATAGAGGATATTTCCACACCCTTTGCACAGAATCGGTGATACAGTTGTGGGCTGACTTTATGTTGCAAGACATATTATAACTTCCAGCCAAATAATAAAGGATCTGATTACATTGCAATCATCTCATTTTCTTCTGGAACATGTTTATAATGCACATCATCCCAACAGAGGAAAACCTCAAGTGCAAGTTACGTACGTCGTCAGTTGGGCGTTCCAGTGTCCTCTGCTGCTCTGCCACCACACCTTGACCAACCGCCTGGGAAATGTCTTCCTGAAATGTGAAATATACAGCTGTTTAGTGGCTTTGTAGGGTTCAAGTGCACTCTCTGACGTTAGCAGTCAAGCACGATTTAATAGGGCTTTGATCTCCTATAAAAATGACCAACGCACTGAACATAAAAGTTCTATGTGGACTAACTCAGAAATCAATGCAAGCTTGTTATTTCCAAATACTTTTTTGGCCCTTTCAGATCTGTGAGGCTTTAATCCTATCAGATATCCTTTGATAGTCATTTCGGCCAGTTTTTCCTTCTTCTATCACATCAGTAATTCCTATATATGTGTTTATACTCAATATTAAGTCATTCAGGGTTCAAATCTTCATATTAGAATTCTTCCCCCTTCAGATATTCAATTAAAGGCAAAAAGTACACTCTCTAAAGACACTCATGAGATACAAGGATAAGTTAGCTCTGAACCCCATGGAGAAGAGTAGTGTCCAGACTTAGGAGAAAAGTAATCTACCAAAACACATAGGAAGCCAATGGATAGCTAAAGGGAAGTTAATTAAAATAAATGATGACAATGATAAATTGACCAGAGTGCTTATGTCTGCCTCCCATCATATCCCATCCTTTCTTACAGGTAAATTTATAGGGGAAACTATCATCTGATGGTTTACTCTAAGGCATGAATGCCTGTATTTGGCTTGGACAGGGCGGGGGACATGGAGAGAGACTGATTTAAGACAGGAGAAAGGATGGGTTGACTCTGGCTTTGGTAAATGTCTGAGAGACACCCAAGTGGCAGGTCTCGCACACAGATGGCAGGTAGGTAAGCTATTTGGAGATGAGAAGTATAACTTGTATAGCAAAGTGTTAAAGAGTCTGGGACCCTAGTTCCTTGACTTAAGAGTTCTGCAACCCTGAGCAGGTTATCTGATCTCTCTGAGCCTCAGTTTCCTTATCTATAAAATGGGAAAAGATGAGTAGTTAGACTTTAGGGATGTTGGAAGGATTAAAGGGAGCAATACATGAAAAGCACTTAGTATGGTACCTGGCAAATAACAAATATTTAATAAAGATGATAATGATGATAGTAAATAGAATCAACCTATGACAAACCCATGTTCCTAACTCTACTATAGGATCAGTGAAAACAATTACCTGGACAGGACACTTTCTCCTTTGGGGAATGATGGTGTACTGACACTCCCACCCCCATCCTGGTTTCCTTTTTACAATCTGATCCTGTCTCATCAATTCCCTATTGGTTTACAACCTGAGATTTAACCCCACCATGTAATATACTGTGAATGCAGCTTAGGACTCCTGGATAATTGACTACCGTTAGCTGCCGACTTGAAACTTATTTTTTAGGACCAGAACCGTGTCTCAGTTAGATTCTAATTTCCCCCAAATGGAAGAAAGATCCTAGAACTTTTCTCCCCACCCCTGGCCTTAAAAAACAAAAACAAAAAACTTTGTTCCTAAACAGGTTATAGGACATAAAATGAATTTTTAAATTGCCTCATCCCCTAATTCTTGCCTGAGCCCCTCCCTGGGTGGTGCCCCCTCCACAGCATGACCAATTTATTTTATCACTACTTTTAAAATATTATATTGTATTTAAAATTTTTTTACGTTTCCCATATACTAATATGATTGACTTTTTTTTTTTTGTCTTATTTATTTCTCCAACATATAGTAGAATAGCATAAGAGCTTGATAAAGGGCTCATTCTCTATAAATCAAAGTTTGGAAACTTAAATCTTAAATGCACCTAGGTGGATTTCAGAGCCAGGCATGAAAGAAAGGACACTTGGTGAAGGTGATCCTGTGTCCTCTTCTTTAAAGGATCAAAGTTGAAAAGAGAGAAGACATAAGAAGGTCAATAAACGGTGCTCATGGGTACATTTAGAATAAAAGTTCTAAATTGCTTTACAAATGGAAACCATTGGTTTTATTCCTTCCAGTGTGGATTGAATGGCCTTCAGAAGAGCAAAAGTGCCTCTATTTGAAAATGATACTGCAGGTCTGCAATTCTACTTGGCTTATACCCAGATTAATAAGCACTGGGACAAAGAAGCTGACTTCCCCAGCTACAGACCCAATTTGCATAAAACAGAGATATTACTAATTTGGTTAAATTTGTCCTCATCACTTGCATTTGTAAATAAAAGGAAAGGGCTCTGGAACAGTAGCCAGAAAAATCTGGGTTCAGACTGGCTTCACTATTTGCAGTAGCAGTGCTTGGAAACATTCATTTTTTTTGCAACAGTAAGAATGCAATAACAGCTACCTGAACAAGGGGCGGTAAACAAAGGTGAATTCAGCACATGTTGATTGGACATCTATTCTGTGCCAGCTGTGAAAAAAACTAACAGCGACTTGAACTTACGGCATTTATATATCTGGTGAGCAGATATCAGAGAAAAAAATTCTGAAAACTTTGAATTATAACTGAGTGATATATGTGTGAAGGGATGTCTCAACTGTAGAGAGCAGTTGCCTGAGAAGTGTTACGTTTCCTTCCATTTCTCTTGTCCTCAGAAATGTGCAAAGATGAGATGAGGAAATCAGAGCTCTGAAAAGCATCTGGTCCAACACACTCTTCCATTTCTTTTTTTTAAGAGATGATGGGGTCACTGTTGTTTTTTTATTTGTTTTTTTTTTTTTTTTTTTTTTTTTTTGAGGGCAGTGTCACTGGCCCTCATATGTGGGACCCGAACCAGGGCCGCTGGCTTTCCAAGCCAGCGCTTAACCACCGTGCTACTCGGCCGGCCCACCCTTCCATTTCTAATACCGATTAAACCTTAAGCCTCTGGGCTGAAGGACAGGGCTGGTACACAATGACAATGATAATAATAATGACAGCTAAAATTTACTTGTAGCTTACACATTTTAGATGTGGATGTACATAACAGACTGTATGTTAGGTACTATTACCATCCTCATTTTAGAGTTGAAATCATTGAGGTACAGAGAGGCTAAAGTATTTGCTGAGCCAGAAATTAATCCAGACACCTCTTGCTCCAGAGCCCCTGCCCTTCAGTGAAGGATAAACCACCAGGGAAAGAAAAGTGCTGTCACCTCTTCTCAAACACACACAGGAGTTTCAGGATTCAGCCTTAACACAGTGACTCCATTTTAGATACAGCGTTAGGTCAGAACAAGTCTCGCCTGCTTATTTTGAGCCTGGGCAGGAAAAAAGTTTCATGGCACTAGCCACTGCAGTGACCTCGCTTTCCTTGGAGTCACTTTCTTTTGAGTTTAAACATAAATTCAGAATTTGCTAATTTCCCAACTACTGCACCAAGGGAGCTCCTAGGTCCTTCAAAGCTGAGGTCCTGGGACATTCTAAAGTGTTGACTTTGCACAAGGATCCCCTAAGTAAGAAGACTGAGGAAGCAGTGCCAAAAGATCATCCCATTTTATGAAACAACCTGATCTGACACATTCTGTGCACGTTGCATTATAATCCTCAGCCAAGTGCTATGAGCTCCTGAAAGAAAATGTTTTACAGGCCAGGCAAATTACTCTGATCAAGAGGGGCAGCTTCTAGTGGGTGGACATCAAAGGCAACACTGGGAAAACTCTACATAATCAATAATAATGGCAGCAAAGCTGGTTGACTTCTGTCCCAAAGCTGGGTAAGCAAAATGCTGTCTGTCTGGATACAGTAATCAGTCCAAGGGTGGACAGCAGAATCATATGAGAACATCCTGTGGGTTTCCCAAAGTGGACCCAAGGGAAGCAAGTTGGTCCCTTTCTGGCAGGGAGGCGTAGGAGCTTTTGGCAGCCATGTTCCAACCATGCTGAAGAAGCAAGTCTGCAGCTGAAAAGAGTCAAACAGACATGCAGGGACATCTCTGGCAGCACTGTTTCTGCTTCCAACTGCCCCTGAGGCTGTCAACCCCAACCTTCCAGCAGTTACGTAAAAAGAACTTGCAGCCTATCAGTAAATTATCCCTTCTGTCTACAAGGTTAAGTTGAGGTTTTCCTGCTTGCAAGCAAGAGACTCCTAACTAAAATGAAGTGGATCCCAGAAAAGATCTGTCAGGATAACAAACTAACAGGGGTCGGGCCTAAGGTAGCTAAACGGAGATGAATAAAATGAACTGAGTGTAAGACAACAAACTAGAGACAGTGCTCAGCCTACAAGTATTCAAATTCAACTATTTTAAAAACAGGACTCTCAGACAAACAAACAACAAGCTGTCTACTGTTGACTTTGGTCCTTGGACCTTCTACTTTGTAGCCTTTGAATACACTGGAAAAAGACAACGATTGCCTGGGTCAGTGGCAGCCTTATTTTCTTTTTAGAGATTTTATTGGGGAATTGGGGGAGGGGAACAGACAAGTTGTTGTCCTTTTGTTCTTTAGTTGCAGAGGATGTTGCTTCACTGGCCCATGTTGGCATCATCATTGTGCTTTTCTCGGGTGAGGCAGATTGTTCGCCGGCCTCTGGACAGCCGCTCACCGTGGCTACTGGCAGCTCACGTTGGCTGCTGGGTGCTCACTGTAGCCTATGGCAGCCCACTGCAGCAGGGGCTGCGCTTACACCGTCACCAGGGCTTGTGCAGCCCAGCTTCAGGTGGAGCTGTTGTTATCTGTAGAGGGCAGTGTCACTGGCCCTCATATGTGGGATCCAAACTGGGGCCGCTGGCGTTCCAAGCCAGCTCTTAACCAATGCGCCACTTGGCCGGTCGCGCAGCCTCATTTTCGTCACATTCATCTATCCACCTGGATTAGGTAAAATCACATTAGCAAAAGCTCCCACAGCACCTTCCCTTCCCCATTCAACAGTAGTCATCAACACTGAGAATTACTTCTCTAAAGTTGGATTCAAATCTTGTGGTGGCACTTATTCCTTTAGTGTCTCTGTACCTCCATTTCCTTACCTATAAACTAGGCATAGTAACAGTCATATAAAATAGGAATTAATACACTGAGAATGATGCCACTTGGAGTAAATGTGGTGACAGTGTTAGCTGCCATTATTCTCAGCAGTTCTGAAAGCTCCCTGAAGGTAAGTTCTGTGTGTCCTGTTCACTGCAGTTTGACCTGTGGCTACCACCATGCCTGGGCCATAACAGGCTTTCAATACAAACTTGCTTAATTTCTGTTTTCTTTGAAAGATAAGATAATCCACACAGGTTTTAGATGATAGGATCTTAAAATTATGTTGATAAATAAGGCTTCCCCAGAAAAGTGAGAACTTTACAGACTCAAAGAACAATGCCTGAGCACCACTGTATTTCCAAGAAGCTCTGGAGTTCAGAAGATAGGGCTCTAGACACAGGTAAGAAAGTCTGGGTTCTGGACTCTGAGTTACTGTGTCATTTTCCTTCTCTGGGCCCTTAGTGCTAAGAATTATGATTGTAAGGTTACTCTCTCAATTTAGAAAAATCTGATAAGCAATAGCTTTCTTCTAGACTAGTTGAATTTCAAGTTCAACAATAAGTCTCCAAAGCAGATCAGTGAAAGTGGCTGGGAGTGAAAGTAAGCTAACAGCGGTCAAAGGTGTGATGTGTGTTACAAACGTGTACGTGTATTTCTGTGGTATTTGTGTTCATGAGATTACTTTGGCTGCTACACTCGCACTTTATATTATCTTCATTTATAGTTCAGAAGGGAAGAGAATGGAAGTAAAAACCATAAGCTTTTCTCTTGTGACTTCTGTGAAGGAAGTAGACTTGACAGCAAATCTGCTGTCTTTTTTATGGCCAGGAACGGGAAATTTATCATGTAGGCAAATCTCAAGTGTTTTTCAGAAATACAGAATATAAAGTACAATGAGCTGTGAAAAATGTCACATATTTGAATGCACTTGAACTCTGCCACTGGCAATTTGCATACTGTCCCAAATGAGAGGCCGATGCTGACTCAGACACATTCTCTCCTGTTCTTTACAGGAAATTCCTAGACTTTCTCGCTATAGAAGCAGTTTTCATACTGGGTCTGAAACAGAAAATAAGATTCACACAGTGACATGTGCTCTCACAGCCAAACTAGAACTTCTGCAGTTCTTGATGGAGTGCAAACTGGGGGAAATAATGGACTTTAAGCACACAAGTTCAGGAGGTTGTTTTAAAAATGAGCAAAAATAAGCAGGAGAAACGCCTGAGAATTCCAGCCTGGGAGACCTAATGAGAAGCCTATAATCATTAGGAAGCATTTTTTTTTTTTCCCCTAGAGTATGAAATTGAGAACCAGCAAATAATTTTATTCATTAAAAAGGCAACACTGTATGGGGCCGGCCGAGTGGCGCATTGGTTAAGAGCTGGTTTTGGGATGCCAGCAGCCCCGGTTTGGATCCCACATATGAGGGCCTGTGACACGCCCTCCACAGCTAACAACAGCTCCACCTGGAGTTGGGCTGTGCGAGCCCCGGCGACGGTGTAGGCTGCAGCCTCTGCTGCAGTGGACTGCCATAGGCTACAGTGAGTGGCCGGCAGCCAGCGTGAGTGGCCGGCAGCCAGCGTGAGCTGCCAATAGCCGCAGTGAGCAACCATCCAGAGGCCGGCGATTGATCTGCCTCATCCGGGAAGAGCGCAATGACGATACCAACATGGGCCAATGAAGCAACATCCTCCGCAACTAGACTGAAGAACAAAAAGACAGCAACTTGTCTGTTCCCCTTCCCCGATTCCCCAATGCTGTTCCCCTCTCCCAATTCCCCAATAAAATCTTAAAAAAAAAAAAAGGCAACACTGTAGAAGTATGGAATATATCTCTAGAGTTGAACAGGCAGACTCAGGCTCTAGGAGTACACCCGAAACCACTTATTGCCACCACAGACCTCCTTGAACACATCTTGTCTCCTAGGTCAATGCTTTGGTCCCAGTTGTTGATCTAACAACTTTATGCATACTTTATCCCAAATGTTGCAGAATGAACTAATGCTAAATTCTGTGATGCTTACTCCTTCCACCACTTCTGGTTCAAAGAATGTTTCAGGCAGCCGGCAGAGGGATTTGGCTTCCTTATGGTGGCTGAAACCGTCAGGTAGGTGAGAAACATGGAAATGAAGGCGAATCAATCCTCTATGGTGGAAAATGTTGGCTAATGAGGGACAGGAGTCCAGGGAGAACCAGAAGAAATTCCCTGTCAACATCCGCCTGGTTTGCACTGAGATGCAGTAGTTCCACAGTTCTTCGTAAAATATCCAGCAAGACAAAGCAAAAACACATCCTGGTAATAAAGCTGCGGCTGCCTCAGTATGCACTCTGTATGTCTGTTCTGTCTTGTCTTACAGAAGTCAGAACCCAAAGCAAAAGCTACCCACCTATGTTTTATTGATGATGCAGTTCCTCAGACCTCAGCTCCCAAAGGGTTGCAATTACCAATAAAAATCAGGTACACAGCCTTTTGGACTTCAGAGTCCATTTTCTATGTAATACTGTCAAAGACAATATGGCTGGCTGAGTAATGTTTAATAACAAGTTTCGTCCTAACCCAAGTCTCAAAGGGTGTAGAAGTTTGCTCAGCTCCCACTGAGGGGAGCATTGAAAGCCATACAGAAATATACTTCACCAGGGAAGACTAACTTAGACAATTCAGAAATTAATCCAGTAGGGAAAGTTGTATGCCTAACACTCTTTACTAAAGGCTGCCTGAGTACTGCTGGAAGGAGATTTGGAATTGTGGTTGATAGGCACCCCTGTGTAAGACTAGGAAGACTTCTGAAAGGCAAAGGAAAGAAAAACCTGATAACATAAAAAATGAAGTTGGGCAAATCAAGAAGCAAAAGAGGCAAATGATTCAGAATTCATCTAAGAGAGGTAACTCTGGCTTGGAAAAAGGAGCCTAGAATAAACTGCTTTATTAATGTCACACCAGCTTTACATTTTTACAAATATACCAACCTGATCATAGTGTATTTCCTTTTGACCTATTATTGGATTTGATTTACTAATGTTTTGCTCAGGGTTCTTGCATCTATAATTGGCATGTAATTTGTCTTTCTTATAATATCCTTGTCACATATTGGATTCAAGGTTATTCTGACTTCATAAAATAATTCAAGTAGTTTATCTATTTTCAGAGAGTTTATGCATGTTTACAAAAGTTCACATGTGAAACTGTCTGAACCTGGTATTTTCTTTTGGATAATGGTTCTAATGTCTTACTCAATTTCTTAGATAGGTATATAACTATTCATGTTTTCCATTTCTTCCCAGGTCAAATTTGGAAATTTACATTTTTTTTTTTTCCAGCTGAGCCATCCTATCACCTGTTGGCAGCTTAGCGGCAGCTCAGCTTGGGCTGGGCATTGAACTGCTGTTGCTCAGAGCTCAGCTTGCTTGCACTCTTGAGCGAGCTCTTTACCAACTGGGCCACTCGGCTGGCACTTGGAAATTTACATTTTTAAGAAATGTGTTCATTCATCTAAATGTGTAACTTATTAGAATACAGTTGTTCATTGTACACTCTCCTTGTCTTCTTATACCTGGAGAATACATAGTGATGTCTCATTTTAAAATTCTTGATGTGGTAATTTTCTTGATCAATTTTTTTCCAATTTTTTATTTAGTCTTTTTGAAGAACTGAGTTTGCTTTGATTGTCCTCAATTATTCATTTGTTTTCTATTTCATTGCTTGTGCATCTGATTTTTATTATTTATTTTCTTCTCTTTTATTTTGGCTTGATTGTCAGATATTTTTCAAGTTTCCTTAGATGGATTCTTCAATTATTGATGTTTAGGCTTTCTTCTTTTTACTTATTATGCATTTAAGCTTATACGTTTCACTTAATATTGCTTTAGCTGCATTCTACAAGTTTCTGTTTGTTTCATGTTCATTTTCATTTAGCTCAAAATATTACCTTATTGGGGCCGGCTGAGTGGCTCGGTTGGTTAAGAGTTGGCTTAGAGTGTGTGCTCTGAGCAACAGAGCCACTGGTTTGATTCCCACAAGGGCCAGTGAACACTGCACCCTAGCTGAGCTGTCGCTGAGCTGCCAACAGGTGGCAGAATGGCTCAGCTGGTGTAACAACAAGATTGCCTGTTCGATGGTGGGCTATGTCCACCCACAACTAAGACTGAACTCAGCACCTTGAGCTGAGCTGCTGCCTGGATGACTCAGAGGATAGAGCGTGCGCTCTTAAAAACAAGACTGCTGGTTCAACTCCCACATGGGATGATGGCTACAGCCACTCACAACTAAGATTGAACACAGACTGAGCTTAGAGACCACGAGCTGTCAACGGGAAGCCAGATGGTGACTGGCATCTTCCACCACAAAGACTGAAGAACAACAACTTGGCTGGTCCCCTCCTCCAATTCCCCAATAAAATCTTTAAAAAAAAAAAAGAAAATATGACCTTATTTCCTTGACAATTTGTTCAATGGGCAATTTAGAAGTGTATTATTTAATTGCTAAACAGAGATTTCTTTATTGTAGTTGTTATGTACTACTAGATTAATTCCATTATGGTCAGATAAATGTTCTGTATGATTTTAAACCTTGGGCTTTATGGTCAAATACATAGTTTTATTTGTTAAATAAATATTCCATGGACCATTGTGGGGGGGAATGTATTCTGTTATTAATGGTAGAATGTTTTATATGTCAGTTAGATATTTTTGTTAATGGTATTGTTCAAATATTTTATATGCTTCCAGATGTTTTTGTTGCCCTCTTATATGAGTTACTGAAAGAGGTATGGGAAAATATTCTACTATGGTTGGATTTATGTATTTTTCATATAATTTTGTCAATATTTGCTTTCTATATTTTAAAGGTATATTTTGGGTATATACAGATATAATACTGTGATATATTCCCAATATGTTCAACTTTTTATCATTATGAAATGTCATCTTTATTTCTAGTGATGTTTCTTACTTTAAAATATTGTATGATTTTAGTAAAGCTACACATTCTTTCTTTTGGTTAATATAGCATGGCATATCCTTTTGTTTCCTTTTACTTTTAACCTCTCTTATATTTAAGGTATATTTATTGTAATCAGAAAATAGTTAGGTAGGACCGGCCGAGTGTCGCGTTGGTTAAGAGCTGGCTTGGGACGCCAGAGGCCCCGGTTTGGATCCCACATATGAGGGCCAGTGACACTGCCCTGTACAGCTAAGATGGTGAACAACAGCTCCACCTGGAGCTGGGCTGCTCCCTGCTGCATAGCTGCAGCCCCTGTTGCAGTGGGCTGCCATAGGCTATAGTGAGTGGCCGGCAGCCAGCGTGAGAGGCTGGCAGCCAGTATGAGCTGCCAAGAGCCGCTAGCCGTCCAGAGGCCGGTGACCAATCTGCTTCACCCGAGAAGAGCGCAATGATCACAATACCAACATAGGCCAATGAAGCAATGTCCTCCACAACTAGACTGAAGAACCAAAGGACAGCAACTTGTCTGTTTCCCTTCCCTGATTCCTCAACGCTGTTCCTCTCCCCCAATTCCCCAATAAAATCTTTAAAAAAAAAAAAAGAAAGAAAACAGTTAGGTCTATTTTCATCCAGACTGAAAATCTTCATCTCTTAATGTTATCACTGGTATATTTGGATCTTGATTTATCAAGTTTCTCTTTTTTTACATTTTCCCCTTTCGTTCTTGCTCTCCTTTTTTTCCTAGTAGACTATGAATTAATCAAATGCATTTTAAAAAATATTTCTATTTTCCCTTACATAAACTTAATTATAGATTGTGTTATTATTTTGGGAGGAGCAGGGATGAATTTCCTGGAGGTTATGCAATGGACCCTTAATTTATTGAGTCTACCTTAAATTAATACTTTACTTTTTCAGGCTCGTACAAATGGGTACATAAATTATGATATATGCAAATTACTGCTACATACAACAATTTGCACAAATCTCAAAATCATCATATTCAGCTAAAGAAAATATATACCTATGAAAGAGCCATACCTTAGGATTCTATTTCTATAGTGTACCACACCCAAAAAACTAACTTATGGTAAATGTCAGGATAGTAGTTTCTTTTGGGGAAAGTGGTAGAGAGGGAGCACAAGGGGGATTTCTTAGGTGCTGGCAATTTTCTACATTTTTTTTTTTTTTTTTTTTTAAAGATTTTATTGGGGATTTGGTGGAGGGGAACAGCGTTGGGGAATCGGGGAAGGGGAACAGACAAGTTGCTGTCTTCTTGTTCTTCAGTTTAGTTGCAGAGGATGTTGCTTCACTGTTGGTATCGTCATTGCGCTCTTCCCGGATGAGGCAGATCGGTCGCTGGCCTCTGGATGTCGCTCATCGCGGCTATTGGCAGCTCACGCTTGGCTGCCAGCCGCTCACGCTGGTTGCGGGCCACTTACTGTAGCCTATGGCAGCCCACTGCAGCAGGAGCTGCAGCCCACACCATCACCGGGGCTCGCACAGCCCAGCTCCAGGTGGAGCTGTTAGCTGTAGAGGGCAGTGTCACTGGCCCTCATGTGGGATCCGAACCGGGGCCGCTGGCATCCCAAAACCAGCGCTTAACCAATGCGCCACTCGGCCGGCCCCAATTTTCTACATTTTGATCTGTATGTTGGTTGCATGGTTGTACTATATCCAATGAAAATTCATTCAGATGTACGCTTACTTATGTACTTTTCTATAGACATACTGATATATGTATTATATACATAATCTTTAATAGATATAAAATAAAAATCTCATTTTATTGGGTCTTCTGAAAAGTCATGATGCATGTTTGCAACAGATGGCACTAGTTCATTTTTGGAAGCACGAGAGTCATTCGCATCTATGTTATTGCGATGTCATTAACTGTTATTGCTATGTCATTAACTGTCAGCTAGAACAGCTGACAGTTCCAGCTTTATTCTAAAAAAAAAATTGAGCGATTTGGTTGAGTTTTGGAGATTTTACAAGTTGAAGATGGAAGATCAAACTGTGCATTTTTGCCATACTTTACTTCCATAAATGGCAGAATGCGCATCAAGCTTGTGCCAAGTTGTATAAGGTTTTTTCTTTTTTTTGAGGGCAGTGTCACTGGCCTCCCAAGCCAGGGGCTACTGACCTCCCAAGCCAGCGCCCAACCACCGCGCCACTCGGCCGGCCCAAAAGTTGCATAAGTTTACAGTGACAATGCTCTACAAGAACATCAGTGCCAATGATGGTTCATGAAATTCCATGCTGGTGATTTTAATCTCAACAACGCTCCTCGGTCAGGGAGGCCCACTGAGGTTGAGGTTGATGACAACAAAATAAAGGCAAACCCACATTACATGACACGAGAGATTGCAGAAACACTGAACATCCATCATTCAGGTGTTCACGACCACCTAAAGAAGCTGGAATACATAAGCAAGCTCGATAATTGGGTTCCACATGAACTCAAAGAAGTTCATTTGACAGTGTGTATAAACATCTGCAATATGCTTATTAAACGTGAGGGAAATGATCCTTTTTTGAAGCGACTGATAACTGGTGACAAGAAGTGGATTGTTTACAACAATGTGGTGCACAAATGGTCTTGGTCCCAAAGTAATGATTCGCCACAAACAACATCGAAAGCAGGCATTCATCAGAGGAAGGTTGTGCTCTCAGTGTGGTGGGTTTTTAAAGGTGTCGTGTTTTTCGAGCTCCTACCAAGGAACCAAACATTCAATTTGAATATGTACTGTTGGCAATTGGACAATTTGAACGAATCCATCATCCAGAAATGTGCAGAGCTTGTTAATTGTAAAGGAGTTGTGTTCCATTGTGACAACACGAGACCACACACAAGTTTGATCACCTGTCAAAAATTACTGGAGCTTCGATGGGATGTGTTGCCACACCCACCATATTCGCCTGACCTTGCGCCGTCAGACATCCATTTGTTATGCTCTCTTCAAAACTCCTTGTGTGGTATAATGTTCAATTCAGATGAGGCTGCAAATCAGCACCTTGTTCAGTTTTTTGCAAATAAAGACAGGTCCTTCTATGAACGAGGAATTATGAAGCTCACTGAAAGATGGCTTCGTATATCATTGATTGATATATCATTGATTGATCTTTGTTCTTTATATAAATAAACGACCTTTGAAAAATATAGACAAAATACGTCATGACTTTTCCAAAGACCCAATAATACCACCTCTTTTGGGTAACTTCTGTAAGTTGTCCAGATAGGATGAATCACTCCCTTTGTGCTCACAACCCACTGCTCATGTGCTTTTTTCAGCACTCATATAGGTATAGGGAAATGGGCCAGTTTACTTAGCGGATTCATAATTAAATCATTCATTCTTCAAGCAGGGTTCTGTGAAAGGCAAGAGCATGGGTCTCTAATAATCATAGTATTCAGTCTTGTACTAAATCTTGATTTCAGGGAAAAAAATTGTAAGTCAAGTTTTCTTCAGCTCTGAACTAGGCTTGCTGTGGTGATTGGCACCAGAAACCACTAGGGACATATGTTCTCTTTCCACAAGAAAGTGGCATCTATCACTCAAATCTAGCTGCTTTTTCTCAGTTCTAGAATCCTGCCACAGTTCTCTTTTTTTCAAACCTTCATTCTTCATTAACTTTACCAAGTAAGATGTGTGATTAAGACAGAGATGTCTTCCTCAAGTAAGATTCTGCCAATATCTTGGTTCAACTATTACTAATCTTCCAAAATACTGGCTCCTTGATTTGAGACTTAGAGTAGAAGTTTCTCCTCTTTAAACTCACAGACAAATTATTTCTACCCTTCTTGTTTAATTAAAGAGTTGTAATAAATTCTGCACGTGAATCCAAGTTACTGTACAACCTTTAGAATAATGAGGACATCCTCTGCTAAAATATTGTGTACCAGTGCCTGACCCTGTATAGCCCTTCACACAATTAGCAGCATTTTTGTGCTTCTTCAACAGTTTTCATTAGAATGCATTTTAAACTATTTTTCCAAACTTGGGGGCCAGCACTTTAAAACACTTAGGACTAATTTTTAAGCAGTCAAATTGATAAATTGAACCAGAAATCACATGGCATATTATTCCTTTCAAATTCCACACTGAACTTATCCCACAAATTTGTTTTTTCTCATGATGTTCTTTTTTTTAATTACTGATAGTATCAAGCTTCCACTTATCCAGGTTTAAAACCACAGTTGGCTCTCAGTAATCCCTCTCCTTGCCTGCTTTCATCTCATCATTTGCAAAGTACTCATGAGACTAGGAATATCACATGAAGCAAAGCACGTTTTTCTCAAACTTTGGGATGTCACAGACAAGAAAATTTTCAAAAGAACTTTGGGGATATAGATCTACATTTTTTTTTTGGCTAAATAATTGAGATCAAAGAAATACGGGGTTGGACAATTAAGTTTGCGAACTCATCCTAGAAAAATTGCTACATACCTCATTGCTGAATATCACTACAGTCACCTTCAAAGTACTCCTTTTGGGAAGCTATGCACTGATGTCAGTGACTAGTCCACCCCTCAAAGCAATCCTGAAACTCTTTTTCTGGGATGGCCATCAGAAGTGTTGTCATATTATCCTTGATGTCCTGAATGTCATCAAAATGTCTTTTTTTCAATATTTCCTTTATCTTCGGGTAAAGGAAGAAGTCACTGGGGGCCAGATCAGGTGAGTAAGGAGGGTGTTCCAATCCAGTTATTTGTTTACTAGCTAAAAACTCCCTCACAGACAGTGCTATGTGAGTTGGTGCATTGTCATGATGCAAGAGCCATGAATTGTTGGCGAAAAGTTCAGGTCGCCTAACTTTTTCATGCAGCCTCTTCAGCACTTCCAACTTGGTTAACTGTTTGTCCAGTTGGTACAAATTCATAATGAACAATCCCTCTAATATCAAAAAAAGTTAGCAACATTGTTGCAATAAGTTTGCAGACTTAATTCAGACCTCGTATGAGTTTGCAGCATATAAATTTGCTATGTTGGAAGTCAAGGAATGGTCAAATATCAGTGATTTTACTATTAAAGTCCTCTCTTCCCAACGACTACCATATATTATCACCACAATGTCATCTAGGAAGAGATGACATTTCAACACTAAACATTTAGGTAGGACACAGTCTTAATGGGCAGCCCTTTATACTGAACTCTCTTTGTGGTTATTATTTTTCACATTTCCCACAGGTGAATGAAAACTCTTATGGATCCACATATGTCTAAGTAATAACTCTTTAGCATTATCTGAATAGAGGAGAAACTTGGACTTTGGAGTCTGATAGTGATTCAAATCTTGTTTTTTCTATTCATAGGTTATGTGCTCTATGACAAACTTCTCTAAACTTCAGATTCTCTATGGGCTGATACCAGTTGTCTCTCAGAGAGGCAGTGTGTCCATGATCAGGAATGTGAGTCAAACGTATAAGGCTTCACATCCTTATTGTGGCACTAACTGCCCATAAGCCTTTGGGAAAGTGAATTAACTTCTGGAATATGCAGGTCCCTCATCTGCAAAATGGAGATAATAACGTGTTATTATGGGGATGATGGAGATAATACACTCTGTTGAGTTCTCAACAAATAATTAGTGTTCGATAAATGCTACTACTACTGCTTTTGTCAGGATAAAGGAGGTGATATTTTAAAGTGCAGTATTGGGCCGGCCGAGTGGTGTGGTGGTTAAGCGCTGGCTTGGGAAGCCAGTGGCCCCAGTTAAGGTCCCACATATGAGGGCCAGTGACATTGCTTGCCCTCAAAAAAAAAAAAAACCCATAAAGTGCGGTATTATTTAATAATCAGCCATTAAATAATACTGCAAACTGTTTTCCAACCTGGCTGTACCACTTTACATTCCTCCCAGCAGGGGATGAGAGCTCTAATTCCTCCACATTCTTGTCAGCACTTGTTATTGTCTGTCTTGTTGATGACAGCCATCCTAGCAGGTGTGAAGTAGTATTTCATTATGGCTTTGATGTGCATTTATCTAATAGCTAAGGAGGTTGAGCATCTTTTCATGTGCTTATTGGCCATTTGTATCCCTTTGGAAAAATGCCTATTGAGATCTTTACCCCATTTTTAGTTAAGTTGTCCTTACCGACTATTAGTAACTATAACAGTAGGGAGAAGGAGATGAACAAGAACAAAAGAAACATAAACTGGGCTGGCCGAGTGGCGCATTGGTTAAGAGCTGGTTTTGGGATGCCAGTGGCCCCGGTTTGGATCCCACATATGAGAGCCAGTGACACTGCCCTCTACAGCTAACAACACTCCACTTGGAGCTGGGCTGTGAGCCCCGGCGACGGTGTAGGCTGCAGCCCCTGCTGCAGTGGGCTGCCATAGGCTACAGTGAGTGGCTGGCAGCCAGCGTGAGCTGCCAGTAGCCATGGTAAGTGACCATCCAAAGGCCAGCGACTGATCTGCCTCATCCGGGAAGAGCGCAATGACGATACCAACATGGGCCAGTGAAGCAACGTCCTCCGCAACTAGACTGAAGAACGAAAAGACAGCAACTTGTCTGTTCCCCTTCCCGGATTCCCCAATGCTGTTCCCCTCCCGCAATTCCCCAATAAAATCTTTAAAAAAAAAAAGAAACATAAACTGCTTTGCATCAAAGCAGAAAATTATCGAGTCACAGGGTTAGAGATCCAGGTGTTAGCAAGAATAGAGACCAACTACTTATAAGAAGCAAACAGTGCTACCTCTTCTTTTCCTTGTCTTGCTCCTTCCTTCCCACCTAACTATTGAGCTTTTAAAGGCAACAAGCTGATGTGAACACTTATCCTGGAACAAGCCCTTTAAGAAGCCTTGATAGTTTTGTTTTGTCACTGAATCCCTGCACAGAACATTGTCTGACATGCAAGAGATATTCAATTAATATTTGTTGTTTGAACAAATAGATCACACACTGATATTTCAGATATTTCAAGGAAAGCTGTCTATATGAATTTCACAGTGAAGAGGAGAAGGGCTTTAGAGGCAAAATGACCTGGGTTTGAGTCCCATCCACACCACCTACCAGCTGTGGGACCTTAGGAACAGACCTATGCCATCTCTTAGCCTCACTATCTTATTAGTAAATGAAGGCTAAAAATACCGGGGGTGCCAAAAACATGTATATAAATGGACACTTCGGTCAACATTGCTCAAGCCGTAGTTCATCATATTCAGAAGCGTCTGGACACTGATGGTAACCACTTTGAGTACCTCTGGTAACTGCAAATGTGACTTGTGTTCATCTTTTGTTATCAGTATAAGTATTTCAATTTTAATATTGCGTTGTCAGAAAAGCCATGAGATATTTTTTCTATGTTTTTCGTTGCAAGAATGGGTCATGACTTTTCTGACAACCCAATAGTTTTTCCCTTTCTTAAAATGTGTATACATTTTTTTTGCACTCTCTGTATGTGCATCGCTGGGTGAAATAAGATAACTGCTATGAAACTATATGGCACAGGTTAGTTTCTCAAAAAATTTGTTTCCTTTATTTTATAAAACATATTTTTAGTGGTCTGTATCATATTACTTACCAATGTAAAAGTTTAATTTCAGTATCTTTATCTGGTTCCATGCCACAATTTTCTACGTTGGAATTCAAGGTTTAGACAAAAGGGAAATGAAAATCAAAAAGTTCAGGCCCCAGCGGCTGGCTTGGTGATGCAGTTGGTTAAGAGTGTGAGCTCTGAGTAACAGGGTCACCGGTTCGATTCCCACACGGGCCAGTAAGCTATGCTAGAGCTGAACTGCTGCTGAGCTGTCAACAGGTGGCAGGATGGCTCAGTTGGTGAGAACACGTGCTCCTACCAACAAGGTTGCCGCTTGGACTCTGCATGGGATGGTGGGCTACGCCCACTTGCAACTAAGATAGAACACAACACCTTGAGCTAAGCATTCAACAGCTGCCAACCGGCAGGACTGGACTTGGAGTTGAGCTACCTGCACCCTCCACAACTAAGACTGAAGGTCAACAACTTGGCTGTTCCCCTTCCCCAATTTTCCAAAAATAATAATAAAAAAAGTTCAGACCCCAGTGTAATTTTCTTGTCCTTTGAAAACTTTAGTTTTGTTCTATGTCTGTAGCTGAGAGGCAGTAGTGCATAGTGGTTTAGAGTACAGCCTCCAACCTGGATCCAGGCTTCACTGGGTCATGATTTAGGCAATTTACTTAACATTTCAGGGCCTCAGTTTCCTCATGTCTTAAATGGGGATAATATTAGTACTAACCTCATAGGATTGTTATGTAAAGAACTCAGAATGATGCCTGGCACAGGGGTATTCAATAAGCGCTGTTTATTTGGGGGGCTGAAAAGTTCACTTCAGTTTTCCAAGTTGTACCTTAATGGTTCACTCAGAACAGCTAATCCTTATATGGCTAACCCTTAATGCTTTAATCACCATAATAACATCATCATCATTGACAAGCACAGCTCACACAGTGATTCCAATATACTCTGGCCTGGTTCTACATAGTACTTTACGTTATTAGCTCCTTTAATTCTCACAACAACCCTTTGTTTCTTTCCCTCATTTTACAGATGCAAAAACTGAGGCACAGAGAGATTAAGCTATTTGCTAAGGTAGTATTGCTAGTAAATGGTAGAACCAGGATTTGAATCCAAGTAGTCTGGCTCCGATGTTTGCACTCTTAATGCTAATTTAGTTATACAACAGAGTATATTACATGACAAAAATATAGTTTTACGCTCAAAAGATTAAAATAATTATTTTAGGGACTCACAATCTTCTATGTCAAGATACCAGGGGGTCAAGGACCCTTCCAGATGAGTCCTCGTTCTTCCAATTACTAGTTTTGTAATATTACATGCAAGATTAAGGTCTCATCTATAAGTCTGGGATAAATAATTCCTGCCCTACTTTTTACACAGTTTTATTCGGGGGATAAAATTGAATAAGATCATGAACAAACAAAATGTCGTTTTAGAAAAAATTTGGATATTAAGAAAATTAAGCTAATGAAGTAATAATAGATGAGACTTTGTTTTGAAAATTTTAAAGCTCCACACAAATAGTTTTTTCTTTTTTTTTTTTAGATTTTATTGGGGAATTGGCGGAGGGGAACAGCGTTGGGGAATCGGGGAAGGGGAACAGCAAAAAGACAGCAACAGGAAAGTTGCTGTCTTTTTGTTCTTCAGTTTAGTTGCGGAGGATGTTGCTTCACTGTTGGTATCATCATTGCGCTCTTCCCGGATGAGGCAGATCGGTCGCTGGCCTCTGGATGTCGCTCACCACAGCTATTGGCAGCTCACGCTTGGCTGCCAGCCGCTCACGCTGGCTGAGGGCCACTCACTGTAGCCTATGGCAGCCCACTGCAGCAGGGGCTGCAGCCCACACCATCACCGGGGCTCGCACAGCCCAGCTCCAGGTGGAGCTGTTGTTAGCTGTAGAGGGCAGTGTCACTGGCCCTCATGTGGGATCCAAACCGGGGCCGCTGGCATCCCAAAACCAGCGCTTAACCAATGCGCCACTCGGCCGGCCCGCAAATAGTTTTTTCAATGTTCCTTTCAAAAGTTTAGAAAGTAGTCTTAGTGGGCTGTCACCTAGACTCCTGAAACAGATTCCAGACACTTCCCTGCCTTCAGTCTCTCACAATTGAAATCTAGCCATCATTTGATCAGTTGCCTAAAAATAACTTATTCTTCCTTTAAAAATATTTTAGAGAAATCTAATATCTACTCACGTTATTATAAATAAAGTTATTATTCCTTGGCTGTGAATCTGGGGACTACTGAGATATGGACCAATGCCAACAATAACTGAATAGTGAATGAGCACTGGAATATGTGTAGACCCATGGCTTGGTCTTACCTCTGAAAACAGGTAACGCTGGAGAAGTAATTTAATAACTCTTTGGAGTACCGTTTCTTCCATGTAGCACCTTGTGTAAACATGCACCCATCTCGCTATAGAAACATTTATTGAACACCGGAGCATAAAAAGATGAATAATCTATAATTCATAGCATACAGTCCCTTTAGTTCTGTGATTCTGATGCTCAAATTGCATTGTCCATTGCTGCCCTACAAAAAGCCCAATCCTCACTCACTACTCCCCTAGCCCACACTATTTGATATAAGTTAACAGTATTTGTAAATGAAGAAGCTTTGAGTTTTTAATTTGTTGATGTTACTCATTTGCCTTCAGTGTGAATATGCAGTTTATCTTCTGGAAAGGGAACAATGTAAACTTGGAAAATCTTGTTCAAGAACAATGACCATAATCTGTTCGTCCCAGTATTCTTTTTTTTTTTTTAAAAGATTTTATTGGGAATTGGGGGAGGGGATCAGCGTTGGGGAATCGGGGAAGGGGAACAGACAAGTTGCTGTCTTTTTGTTCTTCAGTCTAGTTGTGGAGGATGTTGCTTCACTGGCCCATGTTGGCATCGTCATTGCGCTCTTCCCGGATGAGGCAGATGGGTCGCCGGCCTCTGGATGGTCGCTCACCGCAGCTATTGGCAGCTCACACTGGCTGCCAGCCACTCACGCTGGCTGCCGGCCACTCACTGTAGCCTATGGCAGCCCACTGCAGCAGGGGCTGCAGCCTACACCGTCGCCAGGGCTCGCACAGCCCAGCTCCAGGTGGAGCTATTGTTAGCTGTAGAGGACAGAGTCACTGGCCCTCATATGTGGGATCCAAACCGGGGTCACTGGCATCCCAAAACCAGCTCTTAACCAATGCGCCACTTGGCCGGCCCTCATCCCAGTATTCTTTTTTTTTTTTTTTTTTTTTTTTTGAGGTCAGTGTCACTGGCCCTCATATGTGGAACAGAACCGGGGCTGCTGGCTTCTGAAGCCGGCGCTTAACCACCGTGCCACTCGGCTGGCCTCGTCCCAGTATTCTTGATGCCAGGATTCTCAGGTCTCATGCAGAGTTTGTCCAAGAGTAGCCCATTATAATGTCCACTCTTGCTGAAACGTCCTTTCCCAGGTAGACCTTCTATTTACGCCAACCTCAGCAGGCGACTGCCTTCTTATCTTTAAAGGTTCATCTTAAAGGCCATGATTCTAAGACACCTTCCTTAATCCCCGAATGAGATGGTTTTCCTTCCACTTTTGAACTTCTGTAACATGTTGTTTTTTTCTCTCTAATGCACTTCTGCCTGGTATGATTTTCCAGATACAAATTCTATTATCCTCACTGATGCTAGAGGGTAAGCTGCTTAAGAGTAAGGCCTGTGTTTTTCTCTGGTCACTCTTGTAAGGGCCAGCAGGGTGCCTGATGAGACATACGTCCCAACAGAAAGCAAGCAACTTTTAGAGGTTTAGAGCGTAGTGCTTCCAACTATCTTGACATAAACTAAAGTAAAAAGAGTCAAGGCTCATACAGATCATGTGCTGTCCTCTGACATGGTGCATCCAGCAATCATCCTAGGATGGTGCAGCAAAGCCAGGGAGTTTGTACTGATGTTACAATAAGAAAAATTAAATGATGACTAGTGATGATGAACTGTTATTAATACGGAAGCCATATGAAATTCTCACTTACAGAAACAGCAATTTCATATGATTCCATCTGTTTGGCTGAGTTTGCATTATCAATCTTTCTTCCCCCACTGCCCACCCTGGAATGAGTCTTCACAAGGGCAGGCATTTTGGCATTTTGTTCACTGATGTATCTCCAGTGCCTGAAACATGGTAACATTCAGCAAGTATTTATTGAATCAGTGAACGAACTTACAAAACACGAACTATTTGCCTTACACTCTACTATGTGGTTTACACTTTACAGCCCATCTGTTTTCTTATAACATTCTTATTACTATCATTCTTCAGCTGAGAAATTGAGGCTTGGTGAAGTCAAGTAACTTGCCTAAGACCACACACTTAACAAATACTTTATGCTAGGCCAGTTATACTGATGCTATAAAAATTTCACATTTGGCTATCTTTCCTCAACTGACTAGACCATGCATAGGTGCTACTGGAAATGGTAAGAAAGAAACTGCAGAATACCCAAAGGCGGTAGGAGAGAAAATAAGATACAAGTCAATGGGTTTGGGGAAGGCTCTTATTCTTGGTGAAATGCAGTATGAAACAATATCTAAAAATGACCCTCAGTCCTTCACGTCCTCTGCCTGAGGGTGGGGCTCAATTGTCTTGACACTTGGGGCCCCCTCACTGGTGTTAATTTCTTGAGAACAGGAGTAAACGATGGATGGCTTTTGCCTGCAGCCTATTAGTGAGCCTCTTTGGGATTACTAGGCTCTTCCAGTTTAGAAACAACAATAACAACAACAGAAACCGCCAAACCACAAAAAAACAATGCTGTTGTTTTAAAAGACTTCCTTAACCTATCTATGGAGATACATTGTCAAAAAGAACAAGTTAGTAATATTTGTAAATGAAGGAGCTTTGAGTTTGAAGTTTGTTGATGTTACTCATTTCCCTTCAGTGCAAATACGCAGTTTATCTTCTGGAAATGGAACATCTTGTTCAAGAACAATGGTCATAATCTGTTAGTCCCAGTATTCTCAACGCCAGGGTTCTCAGTTCTTACGTAGGGTTTGTCCAAGAGTAAGTAGCCCATTATAATGTCACTCCTGCTGAAACATCCTTTCCCTTCAGCCTGAAAGAATCAGTTCACTTTCTCAGACATGGAATCTACGCCAATCCCAATATACATTTTCTAAAAGTTGAAAGAGGGTAACTGGATGATTCTCAAACTCCCCTAAAGTAAAATGAACAACTCTGAGGTGTCATAAAATCAGTATGACCCTCATAAGTGATTTTAATTCTTCAAGATTTAAGATATTTTAAAACATAGAGGAAAAGAAGCCCATATTTCTTTCTAGAACTTATAATCTAACCCTGGAAGTGCTAGGTTGCCAAAAAGGTAGGTTGTGAGCAACTGTATGGGAGTGAGAAAAAATGGGACCAATCTCCCGGTCTACAAGATGCAGTGAGTGGCCTCTGGCAAATCAGTTCAAATCCACAACCCTCAGTTCCCTCAAGTGTAAAAGGAAGTTATTGTCAACTACACTGCAAGGGTCAGGAAATGAATGCAGAACACAGCACAGTTCCTGGTCCACAGCAGAAGTTCAATAAATATTACATAACAAAATATCAAACATTAGAATATATAAAGAGGGTGGGTTCTCTAATAAAACTGCCCCCTCTCTCCTCGTGTGATAACTCCTGGGAGAGTTTGAGTACCTTTTCCTATTAATCAATGGAATACAATTAACATCTCTTTCTGTGCCTCTAGGACTAATTCAGCACAGTCCTAGCCTTAAAGAAACCCAGTATTTAACAAGATTTAAAGGAGATATTGTGTCTTTAGTCCTCAACAACATAATTTAAGTGTGAAGAAGCAGGAAAATAGCTTTCCGTTTCAGAGATCAAGATTCCTAGAGAAGCAAATACAACAGTCAATCCTTTCCAAGGTGACACAAAATATACGAGATCCAACAATTAAGTTTGCGAACTCATCCTAAAAAAAGTGCTACTACAAATCTCATTGCTGAATATTACTACGGTCACCTTCTAAGCACTCCCCTTGGGAAGCTATGCACCTATGCCAGGGCCTAGTCCACCCTTCAAAGCAATTTTGGAACATTTTTACTGGAATGGCCATCAGAGCTGTTGTCATATTAACCCCGATGTACTAAATGTCATCAAAATGTCTAGCTTTCAATATTTTCTTAATCTTCAGGTAAAGAAAGAAGTTATTGGGGGCTAGACCAGGTGGGTAGGGAGGGATGTTCCAGCTGAGCTGTGCTGAGCTGCCAATGGGTGGCCAGATGGCGACTGGACTTGGAGCAGAGCTAGGTGTGCTCCCATAACTAAGATTGAAGGATACCAACTTGGCTGTTACCCTCCCCGAATTCCCCAATAAAATCTTAAAAAAAAAGAACATTGGATGAAAACCACTCAGGATTCTCACCAGTATGGAGCTCTCACTTCCAGGCAATTGTTTAATACCGACTCTGACACTGCCATCTTCCTCACTACTAACTGGTTCGGTGCCACTCTGATCCTAGAAGACATCAAAAAAAAAAAAATGGCAAAGACGTCATTCCTCACTGTACAGATACTGAATCACAAGTGCTTGTTTGATTGTTGTAATGGATACTGTTTCCTCTCCAGAAGCCATTTTAATTTTCTCCCTTTCCAATATAGAAGGCCTTTGTTCCCCCCAGGTGTCTATCCCTGTTGCTCACGGGCATGCATTAGAGATAGCTGGTGCCTACTTTCTCTTCCAAGAGGCCTGATTGCCTAAAGGTTAATCCTTTTGCCAATAGGGTATGTAGTCCAGCTCTGGTCAATGAGACATAAAGAGAGGTTTGTTGGAGAGTTCTGGAAAAGTCCTCTCTTTATCTTAATAGAACCACAAGAAGTCCCCATACCTCCCCAAATAACAAGCAAGCATGAAGCTCCAAAAGCCACAGACAGCCATCCCACAACCAGCAGGAAACCAGCCTTGGAGTAAAGCTGACATTTGAATGACAAAACAAAGATGGAGATGGAAAGAACTGGTTCTCTGATGGCAAAATTGGATCAAGCAAACCTGAAGCCCAGCCTTATCCTCAGCAATCTTCCAAAGACAAATAATAAATTTACTTATTTTTTACCCAGTTAGAATTAACTATTTGTTCCCTCCAGCCAAGACTTTCTGAGATATTTGTTTATCTTTTGCAGCAGACTAAACTGTTTGAGATAAGAAGCCATATTTATCTTGTTTATTTCTGTAACTCAAGCACCCAAGCATCCTGCTTGGCACATGGAAACACCTGATAAATACTGGCTGAACCAATGAATGAATTGAATACTTGTTTTCTTGATTTTTTTTTTTGTACGATCCTAAAAAATATTTATTTAACATAAATGAGACATCTGGTAATAATAAGCCCCATTAAAATTCCAAAACACATTAGGCATCTCAATTGAATTATGACATTAAATGTTATAATTAACCAGAAGATTCTTTACGTTCTAAGGGTACATAAGGGAGAATAGGATATAAATGGAGTATCTATTATATTTGTGTTTATCTAGATTTTTATTTTAAAACATCACTATTCTGGGATTACTATAAATTTGGTTGGGATTGTTTGTAGAGAAAATATTTTTGATTTGAGGACATTCAATCTCACTTATAACTTAAGAAATGCAAATTAAAGCAGATATAGCATTCTTTCATCTATCAAATAGACAAGAGAATAGAAAGAGAACATTCAGTATTGAAAATGTTGTAGAGAAACAGGAATTTTTACCCACCATTGAAAGAATGTAAAACAGGGTAATTATTTCAGAAATAAAAAAAATTACATATAGGAAAATATCTCTAAGGATACAGAACAAATTTTTAAATTACTTTCTTTTGAGGAGTAGGATTAGGGATTGGGGAATTTTGCATTAGTTATTTCTATACTGTTTGATTATAGAAGAATTAGCATGTATTACTGCATGTTTAAAAAAAAAATAAAAGAGAGCTATGAAAAATAGCTCAAAGAAAGAAAGCCCAATAAAGAATGTAGCATGGACATTGGAATTGGTCAGAGCTGGATTCAAATCTGAACTTTGCTCCTTAGAATTACATGATTATCTGCAAGTCACTCTCTAAATCTGAGTACTTGTTTTTAAGGTACAGATAAAAATACCAAATTAAAAATACCACATCAAGTTGCTTTAAAGATTAATACATTAGCAAGTAAAAGGCCTATTCGCACCACACTGCAGTACATTTTTTGTTTGTTTGTTTTCTAGCTTTTTGTTGAGGTAGGTTCTTTTTTTCTATTTAATTAATTTATTTATTTTTAATTTTTATTTTTTTTATTGTTTTTTTGAGGGCAGTGTCATTGGCCCTCACATGTAGGACCCGAACCGGGGCCGCTGGCTTCGTAAACCAGCACTTAACCACCATGCCACTCGGCTGGCCCGAGATAGGTTCTTTATCCATGCCCCTGTTTCATGCAGGCTCCATAACAATCCCAGATGAGTAGGGGAAAAGAAAGTGTTGTTTAAATAAATCAGAGGAATTTTTACTTTTATATTTCTCAGCAATATGAGTAGAGAAGATGAAATTTTCTTGGTTTTAGAAAATGAATACTAAAGTAGAGGAGAAACAGTTGTTTGATGCCTCAACTTAGAAAATCTAAGAAAACTCAGGCAAAGCAGTCTAGGATGCAAATGGTCTACATATCCTTTACGATTTGAATAAACACAAAAAAGAACATTTACATCTATACCTACAGAATTATCACCCAGAGCTATGTTTCAAATGTCACTTAGGCAATAAATCCTTTCCTTCCCCTTAGCTGAGGACATCTCTTCTTCCTTTAAACTCACCTAATATTTTACATGAACTTATGTCACGTATCATTTGCATCTTAATTATGTATGTACAGAATTGATCTCCCTGATGAGACTGAAAGATCCTTGAATCCAACATCTGTGCCTCATTCATTTTCCTTGTCAGATTCATTTTTAAATTCATCCTAGGTCTACCTCATTTCAAAGTTCATGTTCTTTTTAACTGTACTATGAGCCTCTTCTAAAGCTTTTCTTCTGTTTTTAGTTACCAGTTTAGTTTCAGATGGCTCCACAGAGGAGGGTTTGAAGTCAAAATCCAGATGGAGAGGAGAGTCAGGTAAAAGGAAGTTGTACTTGAGAAAGGCTAGCAATAAAGGGCTTTGTTTCCTAGGAGAGCTCAAGTTTGTAGAAGTTTTCATGCTTAAATGAAGCACAGAAGAAAACAGTGTGGGTTCTCTTCTGAGAACAGAATGGCTTATATGTGGTAAGGAGACTTCAAAACACCCCGCTGACCAGGAGCTTAGAAAACAGGAATCAGTCAGAGAAGGGAAGGGAAAATAGGTCAGCAAGCATGGTTTCCAAAGCACAATTGTATCATGGTGGTGTGAAGACCATCTGGCTGACGGATGGTGGCTCACTGACATCCAAGATGACTCAGCTAATCCTGATGGCTGTCTGCGCCCTTCCTCTCCTGCTGAGCTTCAAACCACCTGTGCAAAGCTGCCTGTTCAGCCAAGGCTGCTCAAGAAGAATGACCTTTCCCCATGAGGACCACAGTTAATAGAGTCCATGGTAAATTATGCTTTAGAGATGAACGATAGGAAAAAGCAAGGCTGGTGACTGTACATGTAACACAGCCTTTACAACAACAAAAAAACAAACAAAAAAACTGATGAAAAATGCTATTCAAGCCCCTCTGAGAAGTCTCTTCCAAATTTTCAGATGTTCTAAACTCCATGCCCTGGACTCGTCCAAAACTTCTATATAAAGCAATGATTTTTATTTTATTTTATTTTATTTTATTTTATTTTATTTTATTTTATTTTATTTTATTTTATTTTATTTATTTATTACTGGGGGAGGGGAACAGTGTTGGGGAATTGGGGGAGGGGACCAGCCAAGTTGTTGTTCTTCAGTCTTCATTGTGGAAGGCATCAGTTGCTATCTGGCTTCCCGTCAGCAGCTCGTGGCCTCCAAGCTCAAGGTGCTGTGTTCAACTGCGGGTGGGCGTAGCCACCATCCCATGTGGGAGTCGAACCAGCAGGCTTGTTTTTAAGAGTGCATGCTCTATCCACTAAACCATCCAGGCTGCAGCTCAGCGCAAGGTGCTGAGTTCAGTCTTAGTTGAGGGTGGGCGTAGTTACACCAGCTGAGCCATTCTGCCACCTGTTGGCAGCTCAATGACAGCTTAGCTCGGGTACAGCATTCACTGGCCCATGTGGGAATTGAATCGGCAGCCATGTTGCTCAGAGCTCGTGCTCTTAGGCCAACTCTTTTTTTTTTTTTTTTTTTTTTTGAGGGCAGTGTCACTGGCCCTCATATGCGGGACCCGAACCGGGGCCACTGGCCTCCCAAGCCAGCACCCGACCACCGCGCCACTCGGCCGGCCCATCTTAGGCCAACTTTTAAACAAACTGAGCCACTCAGCCGGCCCCGAATTTTATTTTTACACTATTTTTTCGTATCCATTATTTGTCTATAGTTACACCCAAATAGACAGTGAGAACCTCGACAACAGGAATGTATGTTTGTGAGTAGGCTATCAATAACAGTTAAATTAGTTAAGGATGTTATTGTGGATTGGAAAAACACTTCTGAGCAGATAAATGTTCTATAGTGTTGCTCTCTACCCTCTTTCCTCATTTAACATGACAAAAGAGTATGTTAGTATATACAACTTTTGTCCTTTTAAGATTTTACTAAGCAAAGTAAATGAAAACAACAACAACAAAACCCAAAAACTATAGCTCCCTGATATAATCGAAAGTTCTTAAAAATAAAAAACAAACAAAAAACTTATATTGGTTTAAATGATTTATTAGTTTCATTGCAGGCCTAAAGTCACAAATATTTCTTTCTGCAAAGTTGTGTTTATTAGACGTGACAAATTGAATGTCTTTCTTCTACCCTCAATCGTGAGCATTTTTCTAGGCTACTCAGTATTCCAGAAAGGTGGCACACAATTAAAGATAAAATGGAAATTATGCTAATGGAGCCCCCTGGGTAATCAACCTCTTCATTCTTTATGAGGCCTGCTCCATCTCACTTACTATTATAAAAAGCATGACTTCTGAAAACAAGAAAAAATGAAGGTTTCTGTTTCTATAACGATATAAAAGATTCAGCCTGCCTTGTCGTGGAATGGGATAAATACTTTGAAGCCCAAGTATACTTGAGTCCTCAGGACCTCTTACAAGACACCACATCAGGTGCTTCCTAATTGGATTTCCCTCTTCAAAACGTCTTTGCCATTGGTATTAGGGTAATTCATTTGAAGTAGAGCCCTGATCAGACCATTTTATTGCTCAAAAATGCCTTCAACAGTTCCAAGTACCTAACGCATAAAATTCAAATCTTCTGAGATTTAAATTCAAGCCTCTTTCATTTGGCCTCAATTTATTTTTTCAGCCCCATCTTCAATTATTTCCTTTCACATACCCTTCTACTTCTCCCATTTCATGCTCTGATTTTTCTGAGTTCTGTATTTCAGTTTGTGCTATTACCATATTTTTATTCAATTACATTCACATTTTAAAATCCAATCTATTGGGCTGGCCGAGTGGCATGGTGGTTAAGTGCTGGCTTGGGAAGCCAGCGGCCACATATGAGGGCCAGTGACACTGCCCTCAAAAAAAAAAAAAAAAAATCCAATCTATTGATCAGAAATAACTGTTATCCTACCAGGTATACTACTCATCTTCTGTGAACGGCCTCCTAAAGCTTTATGTCTTCGGGCATCTTGTTTTAGCAATGATGTGCCATATTTCCCCTATAAGACAATAAGTTCTTAGAGGGTAGAGATTATGGGCAATTAATCTTTGTGAGCTCCACAAAGTTGATATTTGGTAAATAGCAGCAGAATGAATTGAATCAATAAGTATTCAAAATTGAAATGAAACATCAAGGATACAACAGAAAAGCCAAAATATGACCTTCCTGCCATTGTATTTACTCAACAAATAACGAGAGTGCCAAAAAAATGTATATACATTTTAAGAGATGTTAACACTTTGGTCAATGTTGCTCAAGCAGTAGTTCCCCATAATCAGAAGTGTCTGGATGCTGAAGGGAACCACTTTGAGCACCTGTTGTAATTGCAGAAGTCAAACGTGACTTGTATGCATCTTTTGTTATTAGTATATATTAATGTATTTTTTTCTTTTCTTAAAATGTATATACTTTTTTTTTTGGCACACTCTGTATTTATTAAGCAAGTACTATGTATTAGGCACTGAGGATTGAGTGGTCAAGAAGACAATAAGCCTGGCCCTACAAAAGAACACAGTTTAGTGGTGGTGCTTACAATCCTACATTCCTAAAACATCAAGATAATGAAGGAAGCACAAGTAACAGAATCCTTGATAAACCCAGATAGAAATGGGTCTCTCTTTTTCTATAAATAGGCCCAGGTGACATCTCACAAAGGATAGAAGATAATTTTTTTTTTCTTTTTTTTGAGGGCAGTGTCACTGGCCCTCATATGTGGGACCCAAAGCGGGGCCACTGGCTTCCTAAGCCAGCGTTTAACCACCACCCCACTTGGCCGGTCCCAGAAGATAATTTTTACCTTTTAAATAAATTACAAGTATTATCTAACCATGAAGGGAGTAAGTAAAGACTACTAAAGAGAATGGTGTGGAATGAAGCTGGTCGTAAGAATAATATCTCACATCTGTGCACTTATTATATTTCAGGTGCTAGGCTTATTACTTTCTATACACTATTTTATTTATTCTGACTCATAGAAAACTTGGAGGAGGCTTCCAGAAAGCAATTCTTCAAGGAATTAATGGCTGAGAATTAATAAAGAAGAAGCAGGAAGGCAACCAGGTGGAAGAAACAATAGGAACACAGACATAAAGGGTGAAAAGACCAAGGTGTGTGGGGGGAAAATCAACAGATATATGTAGGGTCCAGTGCTTTGGTATGCTTTCACGAGAAAAGAAGGATGATTAGTGGAGGTGGTGGAGGTCAATATAAAGCTTTAATTCCAACCTGGAAACGAAGCTTTCATCTGATAGGCAAGAAGAAGGCATTAAAGGTATCTGAACAAGAGGGCAAATACAGTCACTATGGTTAAGAAAAGAAACCCTGCGTTGTATATGTAACAGTTGACAATGGGAGATGCTGGAGGCTGGGAGCTCTGCTACAGGGCTGTAATCATGGAAGGATAATCACAACTAATGTTGTGTTTTCGTACTCAGCATGCTTTTTTTTTTTTTTTTTGAGGGCAGTGTCACTGGCCCTCACATGTGGGACCGAACCGGGGCCGCTGGCTTCCCAAGCCAGCGCTTAACCACCGCGCCACTCGGCCGGCCCTACTAATGTTGCGTTTTTATTGTTTGCCAATAATAATGCTAAAGATTTTATAAATATGATTCCATTTTTCCAACGAAGTCACAGAATTAATTCTTACTGTCAAATTCCTTGTAAATGTGGGAAAATGCCAGCTTCTAGAGCTTAACTGGCTCAAGTTCACTCAGCTACGAAATGACAAAACAAAGATTAGGACCTGGGTCTGTCTGACTTTTAAGCTTATGTTCTCAATCACTGTGTTGAACAGGTGCCCCAACAATATTACAATTAACAAAAGTGAAGCAGTAGGAATGCTAATAACCCATTATATAAGGATATAGCTGCACAGATTATAAGCTACTTTTACCTACATTTAGTACTTGATCCTCACAATTGCCTGTTGATACAAGCAGAGGAGGCTATTAACCTGGCTTTACAGAAATGAGCAGATTTTGAGAGGTAAAATACCTCTACCGAGGTTATATACCCAACAGGTAATTGGTAGAACTAAAACAATAACCCACATCTTCAGCCTTCTTGTTCAATGTTCTATTAGGACTCTTATTCATTCTCCTAGCACACGATTTCATGAAACCATTTTGTTTTCTGCCATATCCGTGGTGTCTAGAACAGTGCCTGACACACATTAAGATCTCAATACATATTTGCTCCACAAAGGAATGAATATAAGATCTCATTAGTATTTAATAAAAGTGCTATTCAGTTACACTTAACTGCTATTGGCAGGTCCAACTTAATATCTGGTTATGATTTAAATGGGCTAGCTCTCCCAGTAATATATCAGCTATAAATTATGCTTAAGTACTTACTAGACACAGCTGTAGTGGGTAGGGAAAGGCATATGAGAAGAGCCACACAGGTGAATGGTAAGGGATGAGGAAGTGGTCAGGAGAGCAGAGCATGGGTTGGTATATACACTTCATATCCCAACTGCAGGAGGGGTAACACTGATCATTTGGTGGCATTGGAGGTCAACAGTCCAGAGAGAAACTAAAAAACCCTCTTTATAATATAACTTATTGTGATGGTGCAACAGAAGCATCACACAGCATATACCTTTAGAGAAAAGGATTTATTATTTATGTATAAATTTAGAAGCCTAATGTGATTTAATTATTTATGAAAATGAATTGCAAATAATGGCACATTCAAATTTGACTTAAATATTGTGACAAAGCTCTTACAATTTAAGACAGACTGACATTATTTATATTTTACACATATTACTAGTCTTCTTTATTCAAAAAATAAAACCAATCTTCTAAATTTTCAGAATACAGAGTTGTGTGTATGACAAGAAATTATTTTCCTGACTTATCACTGATTCTGATATATTAAAGTGTAAGTAAAATTTCTGTGGTTAGCACAATTAAAAAATGAAAACAATAGCTAATATTGTATAATATACTTAAAAACTGAGTTAGAATATGTAGAATAGTTTACATTTATTGAGCACTTGCTTTGTGCCACAAGCTGTACTAAATGCTTTCTATACATTACTTCCTTTACTCTTTACAAGTTTATCTATAAAGGTTTGATGGTAACAACCCCAGGTAAAGATATAGAAGCTAATGTTGAATAACACACCTGCCTCTGGGCATATGGGTATGCTATTTAGTCTCTCTAGATCCCAGTCTCTTCTTCTGCGAAGTGGAAATACTAATACTGTCTCTCAGAGTTCTGGATATAAGTGGGACATGGGACAACACATCTAAGACAGTGTTCGATATGCGGGCCAGTGACACTGCCCTCAAAAAAAACCAAAAACTAAAACAAAAATAACAACTATGAAGGGCCGGCTGAGTGGCGTGATGGTTAAGCGCTGGCTTGGGAAGCCAGTGGCCCCGGTTGGGTCCCACATATGAGGGCCAGTGACACTGTTCTCAAAAAAAACAAAAACAAAAACTAAGATAGTGTTTGACGTAGAAGACACTACATTCAATCATGCTCTTCTAAGTGCTGCCCTTTCAGCAAGGGGCAGCAGAAACTCCTTGGCTGGGTATAGGCTAGAAAAGATAGGCTGCTTTTATCAGAAGTCATTCCTGAGAGAAAACTAAGGAAACCAAACAGAAACCCCAGAAATAGTCCTCTCAAACTCAGTGTTGACACCAACAGCGTCATTTTCCCACTCTAAGACACAAAAGCTGGATTTCACAGAAGCTTTATAATTTAACAACAGGCTAGCTCTCTTGGTCATTATAAATATACTTTTCTTTTACACCAAGAAAAAAATATGGGCAATAAAAAAATTCAGTTCCAAGCGGATGGTATTTTGATGGGAACATAACTAACAATACTACAGAAAAAAAATTATTCTAAAATATTGAACCCCATGCATCCAACAAAAAAATTTTACATGACGTTCTATAAACACAAAAGAATTATGAATTAGGTACTAACATTTATTGGATAACTATCATGTGCCAGGCACAAGATACATATATATCTATATGTATATCTATACGTATAGATCTATATGTCTTAATTAATCTTATGAGGTAGGAACTATTGTTATCTTCCTATAGATAAATGAGGATAGAAGAGTTTACCATAACTACACAAGGTCACATGTCTAGTGTATGTTTGTACTAGGATTTGAACTGAAGTAGTATGGATCTGGGGTCCCTCTTTTTCACCACCATGCTAGGTGCCTACACTAGCTCTTACTTAGAATGAAAATACCCAGTCTTGGCAAAGATGTGGTTAGTGGTAGGGAGTAAATACCTATCACTACAATCTTTTCAGATAGTAATTGGTCAGTATAGATGAAAAATTTGATCTTGTATAACTTTCGTCTCAGCAATTGTACATTGGGAAAATCTCTGCTATAGAAACAAAAGCACTAGTATCGAATGATTGACACACACGCATGCGTGCCTCCCGCAGATGCTTATTTTGGTAATTGTTTTACTGGCAAAACATTGGCAGGTCACCTGAGTATCTGTCAACGGGAAAAACATTATAATAGAGCATATTCATATATGGCCAGAAATAGTTATTAAGCAAAAAAACAAGCTTTCTCTTTTTAATGTATAGAATCTATTCCAGATGGATATATAATATATACCTCAAATTTAACCTCTTAATTTTCGCTTCCCTGTTAAAGAATAGTATTCTTCAACAGACCATAGTAAATGGCACCACAATCCAAAAATTTAGGGTTATCCATGATTCTCTATTTCCCCTCAGCTCCCACCATTTAATCAATCAAGTCTGATTTAACATTTAAAATATCAAGAGTCAGCTCACCTTTTTTTGCTTCCAATATCAAACAAAAATCTCATCCAACCACAATCAGGTCTCACCTGGGCTTCTGCCTTGCAGCATAATACTTTTACCTTCCTGTGGTTCATTCTCTACCTAGTAGATTCTACATAAGGTCACTTCACTCCCCTGTGATTAACCTTCTAGTGGCGTCTACTGCCCATAGGCTAACACCCAAATCTCTTACTCTGACTTACAAAGCTCCTCTCTCCCTTTCATCACATTCCTCTACTCTAGGGCTCCCAATATGCTCCCAGCCACATTCCTTAAACACCTCCAGCTCCTTTTCACTTGAGAGCTATTTTTGTCCTCTCTGCAGGGAAAGCTCTTCCCCCTTATTTTTGCATGTCTGGCTCCTCATCATTTTGATCTTGTTTAAATTTCACCTTATCCAAGAGGCCTTCCCTATCACCAAACAAAGTGGTCACAAGCCACATTCCCTATCTTAATGATCTGCAAGGCACTGATCACTACTGGTAATCCTCTTAGTTTATTCATTTGTTAGTTAATTTTGTCATTAGGATGTAAACTGAACCATGGCAGGGAGCCTCATCTGTTTTATTCACATCTATATCTTTAATACCAAAAATAGTGCCTGACACATAATAGGCACTCACTGAACACTTGTTGAATTAAAAGAATGTGTATTATATAATCAGCTAATTCCTAAGAGCGACACTATTCATATGTAGCTGTTTATGCTTGTTGTAGAAGCACAGGAAAAAGTGTGGAGAGGTACTAAACAGTAAATATTAACTTCCTTGGGGAGGCGGGGAAAGGAAAATCAACTTCTTCTTCTAACAAATATGCATTGTTTGGTAAGTTATAATAAGTATATATTTCTTTTTGAAATTAAAAAAAAATAATTCAATAAATAAAAAATATAAAGAATGTAACATTCCCTCAGCTGGGGTCTCTCTCTCTCTCTCTCTCTCTCTCTCTCTCTCTCTCTCTCTCTCTCTCTCATCAATGTGATAGCACTCTTGCTGTATTAGCAATTTCCCTATCAATAAATGAAATTAATTATTTAAAGATACCTGTGATCAAGGGTATAAAAGTGTTTTGAAACCATAAAGAAAGAGGTACGATTCAGTCATTAAAAAAGGGAATTTTCTAATAAATTCTGAAATGCCCAATGTCTAGAAAAAAACCTTCAAGAACTTCGAGACCTCTGTCTTCTCTGGCCTAGGAGCAGCTCTCCTGCCACAGCCCCTCATCCTGTGAAAATGTGTGCCTGAGTCAAGTTTGTCTCCACCCCCTCCTTGGGCAGAAGCACCTCTTAGCTGCTGAGCAGATCATTGTCTATCACGGTGCTGGAAAGATCAGAGACACTGACAGACGAGAGCCTTAGCAGCTTGGCAGCCCTACGTATCCTGACCTCACTTATTTCTAGCCACAGCTTCCAAACCAGCACCATTTGAAGGGACATCGGCACAGCGGCCAAGTTCATTGGGGCTGGGGCTGCCACAGCAGGAGTGGCTGGCTCTGGGGCTGGAATCAGGACCCTTTGGGAGCCTCATCATTGGTTATGCTAGGAACCCTTCTCTGCAGCAACAGTTCTTCTATGCCATTCTGGGCTTCGCCTTTTTAGAGGCCCTAGGGCCCTGATGGTAGCCTTTCTCATTCTCCTCGCCAAGTGAAGGAGCCATCTCTACCTCCCATAGTTCTTTCTCCCATGTCTTGTCTGCCCTGTATGTTCCTTTTCCTATACCTCCCCAGTCAGCCAGGGAAGACAAATAAAAACTGTATTAATAAGGGGGGAAAACAAACTTTGAGGAAGGTAATATTCATATGGTTAAGTTCTAATGTGTTTGTTTAACATTGTTTTATTGGGTTGTTGGAAAAGGCATGACGTATTTTTTCTGTTTTTCGTTGCAAAAATGCATCATGACTTTTCCAACAACCCAATACATTACTTTATAATCATACCTCAAACACTTTCTATTTCAACTAGGGAAATGCCCTAGTTAATACATTCTATGAGTTTGGATTACAGCATACTGAAAATCAAAAATGTCAGATTTGGAAAAAATGATCATGACAAATTCATCGAATGTTTTCACTAGAAGCTAATTAGGAGCCATCTTACCTCAATAAAAGATGGAGAACTTGATGGTAATGGAAAGGGAGTAACGGCCATCTGATTGACTGCGTCTTCATTTCTGTGGATATTAAAAGAGGCAGAATCAGTACACATTAAATGTTAAGTTCCTGGCTCAAATCATAATCATGACCTCAGTTGAAAATGCATGCACAGCACTACAGAATAAAATACACACACACACACACACACACACACACACACACACACACACACTGGTTCAAGCATGCAACACTATTAGGCACAAAAAGAGATGTATTACTCAAGGGATACTAAGATACAATTATTAGTGACAAAGAATGATGATGCTAGGAGCTGGCCAAATCCTGCTTAGTAAGTCAGGTGCTGCAGAGCATAATTTTGGAAAGGCATCAACTCTTTCGGCACTGAGGAGTATAAATTTTTCAAATGGGTGTGTGTAACCTCTAGGCCTCACTAATGTCTAGAGCATTTTGTTCTTTAAACTGGAAAGGTTCCCAGCCTCCTCATTTGGCTTCTAATTTTGTTCTGCCAGATGAAGGATGATGGGATGTATGACAGTCCTCATGGGGGTGGAGTCCGGAAGAGAGAGTGATGGATGGAGAGAGCAGAGATCCAGATAGACAATGCTTTGTGGGTTAGCCTAACTCTACTCCTCATCATACTAATGGAACCAGAGTGGATAGAGGCTGAAACGTCATCACCAGGGTGACAGGCACAGAACAAATCCTAGGGTAGCAGTTTTGATTATTTGGGCTTACTCCACTATGTTACTAGCAAATGGTAGGCAGTGGTTCTCTTGGAGTTATCTTTACTCCTCATTCATGATGCACAACCAATATAATTATCTCAAGATTTACGTTAAGTTTGCCTTTGAAATTTCACAATACAAACCAAGGAAATACACACACAAAGAATACTTCTTACTGGCATTTAAAGGTCTAAGACTATTTACAGATCTTTATTGTTTTTTTTAGCTGAGCCATACTGCCACCTGTTGGTAGCTCAGCGGCCGCTCAGCTCGGGCTGGGCATCGAACTGCTGTTGCTCAGAGCTCAGCTTGCACTCTTGAGTGAGCTCTTAACCAACTGAGTAACTTGGCCGGCCCCTCACTGCCTCACTGGTCACAAACACACACACACACACACACACACACACACACACACACACACACACACTGCCACTTCCAGACTTAGGAAGGCACTCAAAATTCCACTTCATTTTATGGAAAAAGGTCCATTGGTCTATATCATCCCTCCTTTGGGGACTTTAATCATATCATTGCCTTTACTGAAATGCCTTTCTTTATTAAATTTATACCCCAACCATCCTTCTCCTCCAGCGTGAATTCAATAAATTCAACTAGGTGAATTATTCCCTTAAGTTCAAAGACTATCTATACATTAATGTCTCCCAAATTCACATAGTTAGCACAAATGTTTTTCTGAGCTTAGGATCTGCATATTCAACTCCTATTATATCTCCACGAGATGTCTTACAAACATCTCAGATAAAATAGGGCTCTTTATCCCACTCAATCCCCAAAGGGTTCCATAGTCAATTTCTTCCCTACCTGTGTAAATGTCAACAATATCTGCCCCGTTGTTCAACCAAGAACCTGAAAGTCATTCTTCCAACCTTGCACACCTTAAACGTATACTCAGTCCATCAAGTTGATTCTACCTTTAAAATGTATCTCGAATCTTTGTACTTCTTTTCATCTTATCCTAATGCAAACCATCATCACGTCTCACCTGAATTAATGTAAGAGCACCCTATTTGGTCTCCCTACTTATACACTTCATCCTCTTTCTATTCCATTCTTCACTTAGCAGTTATTATGGTTTTAAGACATAACTATGATTACATTTCAATCCCCTCTTTTAAACCTTCCTAGGGCTTCTTATTGCAGTTAGGATCAAGTCCAAAATTGTTAGGAAGGCTACCAGGCCTTCGGCATTCTGGCCCCAGGCCCCATCTCTGGCCTCCTCTTCTTCTCCCTTTTCCTTGCTCACTTTGCTCCACTGCAGCTACACAGGCTTTCTTTGCATTTCTCAGCTGAGCCAATCTCCACCCACCTCAGGGCCTTGTCTCATCCTATTCTCTTCTGCTCTGCATGCTTGTTGCCCAAATTCTTTGTCTGATTTATTCCTATTTCCACTTGATAGCTCACCATAAATGTCACTTCATGAAATAAGCCTTCCCAGACCTCCATTATATGCTCATAGCACCCTCCATTATATGCAATGCTCATAGATCTGTTTCTTTCATAATTTACCTAGCTGGTTTGTAGGAACATTTGCTTCAAATCTATCTTCCCCTCAGATGGTAAACACTCCAAGGACAAGACTCATGTCCTTCCAACTCTCTATTATATCTTCTCAGGCCAACACAGAGCCTAGAAAATAGTTTGTACTTAACATGGCTGTTTTAAAAAAATGTAATGATCACTCATTTCAATAAGGATTTTCAGTTCTAGCACTACCAGTAACTAATTGTAGGATTTGGGAGAAATAACTTCAAAGAGAATCAGTTTCCTGATCTCATCAGTAAGTAGGTTGCGCTGTACAAATCCTTAGCTGATATAAATTCTTATGGAATGAGAAGAATATAAATAAAGAGATAAAGTCTAGGGGCCATTTCTTGTCCTAACCTCCTCAGATTCTTGGATTATTTAGCATACCAGCCAAACCAAAGCTAAGGGGAGAAAAACTAAAATTATAAAGTGACACAGAGCATGAAGAATATATCTATTTTTTTTCTGATATCGTTATAAATGCCTTGAGCATGCACTATTATGTTAAGAGATGGCTATTGTTTCTTCAGGGAGTACAATCCATTCCATAGCAGTTTGCTCATACAGAGAAGGAGTAGTCAGTTACTCTTGAGTAAGTAATAGCCTTTTCCCAGTGGTAATTCCCTTTCCTGTTCAGTTTCCCCCATTGAATAACATAATAGAGCTCAGCCCTACTTTAGAGCTGAAAGCCAACAGGACATGTAGGTCTGCTTAGGGTTCAGAACCCATGGGGCAGAGTATATTTGGCAGTAATTAAGCAGATGGTTTTTCATATCTTTTTCAAAAGTTAGCAGCATTAAAAATATGGCTACACATAAATTCTTAGTGAGAATCATGATTAACTGGACCAACCTAGCTCAAATCAGTCAAGTTATCACTTCACAATTTAAAGATTTTCCCCAAATTAGGATGGCTTCAATGGCCTTTGAAATCCATATTAATTTTTTTCCAGTTATTTCTGTAGTATTTTTTTTTGTGTGTGTGAAATAAACATTTTTAAAAAAATTAGTTTTAGGTGTACAATGCAGTGCAATAGTTATACTTTTTACCCCTCAAAGTGACAAACCTCCTCCCCCATTTCGCCACTCCAATCCCCCGCCATATCATACATATCTATTACAATTCCCTTGACTCCCTTCCACAGTATACTCCACATCCCATGACTATATATATATATATATATATATATATATATATATATACACACACATATATATATATATTCAATTACAATTGGCATACAATATTATACAACATCAGCTTCAGGTATACAGTGCAGTGATCAATCCTCTACTCCATCCATGAAGTGGTCTCCCTAACAAGACATGTGACCATCTGACACCCCACAAAATATTTACAACATTATTATATTCCCCAAACTGTCTTTCATATCCCTGTGGCAATACTGTAGTTACCTATTTATGCTGTCTAATCCCTTCCTCTTTTCCCTCATCCCCATCTCCCTCCCAACTAGCAACCATCAGTTTCTCCTCTATATCTATGAGTCTGTTTCTGTTTACTTTGCTAGTTCATTCAGTTTTTCAGATTCCACATATAAGTGAGATCATATGGTATTTGTCTTTCTCCGACTGACTTATTTCACTTAACATAATAGTTTCTAGATCCATCCATATCGTTGCAAATAATATGATTTCATTCTTCTTTATAGTGGAGTAATACTCCATTGTATAAATGTACCACAGTTTCTTAATCTAGTCGTCTACCGATGGGCATTTCGGTTGTTTCCAAGTCTTGGCTATTGTAAATAGCGCTGCAATAAACATAGGGGTGCATATATTTTTTCGAATTAGTGTCTTGGATTTTTCTGGGTAGATACCCAGGAGTGGAACTGCTGGGTCATATGGTAGTTCCATTTCCAGTTTTTTGAGATACCTCATATTAATTTGTTTAAACCTTACAGAATAGAAAACCTACAGCTACTCTCAATGAAGAGAAGCAAGTTGCTATAAGAAGTTACAGTTCATGATCCTTTATAATCTGCTTACTAGTGAATGTTCACACACATTAGCATCAAACAAGTGGAGGCCTGATGTGGGAGCAATTTTAAAAAGAAAGAAGTAGGAAGGGGGAGACCAAAGGCGAGAAGGCACATACGCTTCCAACTCACAGTTAACCTGAATGACTGCTGGGGACTCTTTGACTCCTCATATTCTATGCTTCCCATAAGAAACGAAATCTGTTTTCTTTTTTTGAGGGCAGTATCACTGGCCCTCATATGTGGGACCCGAACCGGGGCTGCTGGCATCCCAAGCCAGCGCTTAACCACTGCGCCACTCGGCCGGCCCAAAATCTGTTTTCTTTATAATTAACTTTTCCTTTTCAATATAATTAACAAGTTTGTAGGCCCCTGTATCTCATACAGGACACAATCAGGAATTGTAATTGTTCCTTGGTGTTTTTATAATTATCTTGAACAGCTGTTGGGAGAGAGATAATGGAGTTTTACCATAAATAACAGTGAAAACAGGTTTTTTCAGGTGAAGAAACGCTATAAGTATATCTTCTTAATCATTGTGCTTGCTGTGCTTGATTACAATTATTTGTGCTCTTCTTTCTTCCTCTCGAAACACAGGGATGGGATTTTAATTCTTTGCGTCCCAGCTTGTAGCAGGGTACTTGACAGACACTAGGTTTGCTATAAATATCTGTTGAATGAAAGTGATCTTAACAAGGCAGGGAAAAGCTATGAAAGCAGAACTATCAAAACTTTACCCTGGGCTTTCCAAGCTGCTTGAACTAGTTAACAACAATGTGCTACCTGCAGCACCCAGTTGTCAGTATTTACCACATTAATGGACCTTTTTTGGGGTATCTGCCCAGATCACTGTGATCCCCTGAATGGACTATAGTAGCAATGTCTACACTGTGTAACACTAATAGCTTGACTCAACCTCAGTGGATATCAGAGGCAGACACCTGCCTCAGTTTAGGCCAATGGATTCTCTCTACCAGGGGCTCTGGATTTAGAACAGACACATAGAGATCAGGAGTGTAGTATCTAGATAATACCAATGGAAATGCCTAGGGATAAACAGGGGGTTCAGTACTCCCTTCTGCTGACATCTCTAGAGTTGCCCTGGTTCCTTCTCATCAGAGTCTTAGTTGTATGGCTCCTTCTTAGGAGTTCATGTGACATTGCTGTTTCTACAACACATTCTCCTTCTAATTTAAGCTGGCTCGAGTTTACTTTAATTGGTTGAAACTTAATAATACAGCTCTGATTTTTATTTTGGATATATACAGTTGTTTATGTTTTTAACAAATATTTATAGTATGGATACAAGATGAGTAAAACATGATTCCTGTCCTTGATGACATTAACAATTAGTGAGGAATATAGCTAAGTAAACAGACAATTACAACAGTGGAATTACTACCCAGGGACTGTCAGTTTATTGTTTTCTCCAAAAGGATGCAAGGAATACTCCCAATTCAGTTTCTCGTTTATAGAATATATTTATATTTATGACAAACATAAATTCTGGATTCTGATTTCAATTCTATTTTGCTATAATGATACATTCTTATTGGTAAAAATCATGCGAACTGTGTTAGGCAGAATTCTATGAAGATTCCCAATATTCCAGTCCCCCTGGTATATAGATTGTGAACAGGGATGAATTTTACTTCCATAATTAGTTTTTATTATACAGCACAGCTGACTTTAAGATAAAGGGAGACTATGGAGTTGGGCCTCACCAAATCACATGGGCCCTTTAAATCTGGCCATTTCATTTCTCAGACATGCAGTGTCCTGATGTCTGAAATTAGTAGGTTGACGCTGGAGGTCAGAGATAGGAAGCCATAGATTAGAAGCACCATTGCCGGCTTGAGGATGGAAGGGCCTGTGGCAAAACAATGTGAATGGTCTCCAGGGACTGAGAGAAGTCCCCATCTAGGAACCAGCAAGGAAATAGAGACTTCAATGAGATTGAGCCTGGAAGTGGATCTTCCTCCAAGGATCCAGATGAGAACTCACCTGGCCAACACCTCGATTTCTGCCTTGTGATACTGTGAGCAGAGAACCCAGCCATCCTGTGCCAGACATCTGACCTACAGAACTATGAGCTAATAAATCAGTGTTGTTTTTAAAATACCCATTGTGTTCAGTAGCACAGGTAGATTGGCAAATAATACAGTGGACTATAATTCCCTGAGTTCTCTTCTGTGACAGCTGTTAGAGTGGTTCGTGAACCTTCTGGCATGTACCTTTCTTTCCCTTTAAAGTTGAGCCTATACTTGCTGCCATTTCTTTTTTCTGCGTTGGTGATCATGGAAACACGTGATGAGGTGGAACATCTATTACCTGGGTACCTGAGTGGCCATAGTGAGCAGGACCCCTTGCTAAGTGCTGATGAACATGTAACATGAGAAGGAAAGAAATCTTCAGTGTTGCAAGCCACTGAGATTTGAGGCTGTTAGTAACGAAAGCTTAACAGAGTCTATCCTGACTCAAACATGCTCTAAATAAGTTTATTCTATAATAACTTTTTTAAAAAGCCATGTTTATACCTGAATCAGAATAGCTAAAAACTGGAAACAACCCAAATGTCTGCCTGCAGGAGAATGGATCAACAAATTGTGGTATATTCATAGACTGGGAGATGGGTGAGAAAGGTGAAGAGATTTGGAAGTAGAAATTGGTATTTACAAAATAGTCATGGAGATGTGAAATACAGTATGGGGAATATAGTCTTAACAATGCTGTAAAAACTATGTGCAGTGCGAGATAGGTACTAGACTTTTGGGGGGGACAACTTAATAAATTATATAAATGCTAGCTTGGAATGTTACTTAATAATTAAGGAACAAAACTATTAGTACAGATAACAACACAGATAAATCTCACAAAATTATGTACAATGAAAGAAATCAGACAAAAGAATAAATACTGTTTGATTCTTACATGAAGTTCAAGAATAGTGAAAACTAATCTATGGTGACAGAAATCAGGAAGTGTTTGTTTGGGGGGAAAGGACTAACTGAAAAGGAGCATCAGCAAACTTTCTGGGGTGAATGAATGCTCTATATTTTTATCTTGGATGATGGTCACACAGGTGATGTTTTGTATTATCAAATCTCAAAAAAACGGAACACTTAAAATCTACTGCACTGAGTATACATTATTAAAACTAAAATGGAAAAATTTAAGTAAATTCAGGATTATATATGGTGTAAGACAAATGTGCTTTTCTGGAAAGAAATTTGGACCTAAGCAGCCCTAGGCAAAAATACAGTTGTAACTTAGTTCTATCAGTAAGCTGTAAGCCAAATACTAAGCAACTTTTTATAATCTTGGTTTCTTAATCTAAAAAATCAGATAACACCTTCTAATAGCATTGTTGTGTGATAATTTAAATGTCAGAGCACTAAAAAGCATAAGAATAATTAACATTTAATATTTTATGGTTTTGTTTGTTTGGTATTTTTTTTGGTTTTGTTTTTTTGTTTTTTTTGAGGGCAGTGTCACTGGCCCTCATATGTGGGACCGAACCGGGGCCGCTGGCTTCCCAAGCCAGCGCTTAACCACCGCGCCACTCGGCCGGCCCTAATATTTTATGGTTTTATGATATTCAGTTCAGATGCTTAAATTTCCAGGTGCTAAGTCTTTGGTTACTGTTAATTCATTCAACCATGGACCCTTATATTATATATAAAGAAATCACCAAGTCTAATGGTTTCATTCTAAAGACTTCATCGTTTCTTGTCTTATCTTTTTTTTGTTTTTTGAAGATTTTATTGGGGAATTGGGGGAGGGGAACAGACAAGTTGCTGTCTTTTTGTTTTTCAGTCTAGTTGCGGAGGATGTTGCTTCACTGGCGCATGTTGGTATCGTCATTGCGCTCTTCTCGGATGAGGCAGATTGGTTGCCGGCCCCTGGATGGTCGCTCACTGCAGCTATTGGCAGCTCACGCTGGCTGCCGGCCACTCACTGTAGCCTATGGCAGCCCACTGCAGCAGGGGCTGCAGCCCACACCATTGCCGGGGCTCGCACAGCCCAGCTCCACGTGGAGCTGTTGTTAGCTGTAGAGGGCAGTGTCACTGGCCCTCATATGTGGGATCCGAACCGGGGCTGCTGGCGTCCCAAAACCAGCTCTTAACCAATGCGCCACTAGGCCGGCCCTCTTGTCTTTTCTTTTAGTCCCATGGTCCTCATCTTAAATAATGTAGTTTTGGGCCGGCCGAGTGGCGCGGTGGTTAAGCGCTGGCTTAGGAAGACAGCGGCCCCGGTTCGGGTCCCACATATGAGGGCCAGTGACACTGCCCTCAAAAAACAAAATAAAATAAAAACATAAAAAAAAAAAATACAAATAATTAAATAATGTAGTTTTCATGTTGCCTAGACTATGACAACAGTGTCCCTATTGGTTTCCTTGCTTTGCTTTCTCTGTGTCTCAATCCATCCAAATCACTCCCCTCTCAACAGTGAACCACTTGGTTGCACCCCTAGCAACCAAGCCTGAAAATATAATCTCAATAATCCAACATCATAGAGTTCTTTCTGTTGGTGCTCGTTATGTCTGATGTATAGTTACTTATTTGCATGTTTTAGAGAACTTAGCTCTGTGTCTTATATAGCATCTGACAAATAGTAGGTACTCAATAAATGCTGGAATTAAATTTGTACATGCAGTTTGGACTCAATTTTTTCCTATGTAAGTCTACCCAGGTAGCATTAACTAGACCTTGCTGTACCCACTTCTCCAACAGTAATCTCTCTCTCCTCTGAAATTTTAAAATTATATGGATTTTCTTAGCAACTTCATTTTATTCTTCTAAGAATACTTCACTGCATTCTTGGAATCACATACATGTCACATAGAGGGATTTGTCAATAAAACCTTGTATGATTATTCCTAACCCATCACAATTGTAACCATAATTCAAATTGTAATAAGAGATTTCATTAACATGTTATATGAAAGATCAGATCCAACAACAATTGACTAATTTCTTAGGATAAATATGGGATACTCTCTCCAATATAAACTGTGAAAGAACACAACACATTGTGGTCAAAGGAAAGATTAATAGGCTATAAGGAGAACATACTTAATTCTTCAGGAAAGCACAATGAGCCCATGACAACAATTTTTGAATGAGGAAGAACAAAGAAATCTGATATAATAGTTGTGTGTGTGTGTGTGTGTGTACTTGTAGAATGCCATAACGTCTCATTTATAAGAGACTGAGTTATCTCCAAAGTATTTCTATTTCTTTTAAAAGTGAAAGTGTGTTCCATCATAAAATCCATATAGAATCTCAAGGGATGTCAAATAGGTAAGATGATCTTGAAAAAGAAGAACAAGTTGGAAGTCTCACTCCTCCTGATTTCAAAATTCATTACAGAGCAATAATAACCAAAACAATGTGGTATGGCTATAAGGACAGACTATAGAACAGTGGAATAGAACAGAGAGCCCTGAAATAAACCTTCACATATGTGATCAAATGGTTTTCAACAAGACTGCCAAGACCATTCAATGGGGGAAAGGATAATCTTTTCAACATACCCAGGAAAACTGGATAACCACATGCAAAAGAATGATGTTGGGGGGCTGGCCGAGTGGCGCATTGGTTAAGCGCTGGTTTTGGGATGCCAGCGGCCCCGGTTCGGATCCCACATGAGGGCCAGTGACACTGCCCTCTATAGCTAACAACAGCTCCACCTGGAGCTGGGCTGTGCGAGCCCCGGTGATGGTGTGGGCTGCAGCCCCTGCTGCAGTGGGCTGCCATAGGCTACAGTGAGTGGCCGGCAGCCAGCGTGAGCGGCCAGCAGCCAGCGTGAGCTGCCAATAGCCGCGGTGAGCGACATCCAGAGGCCAGCGACCGATCTGCCTCATCCGGGAAGAGCGCAATGACGATACCAACAGTGAAGCAACATCCTCCGCAACTAAACTGAAGAACAAAAAGACAGCAACTTGTCTGTTCCCCTTCCCCGATTCCCCAACGCTGTTCCCCTCCGCCAATTCCCCAATAAAATCATTAAAAAAAAAAAAAGAATGATGTTGGACCCTTGCTTTACACCATATACACAAATTTAACTCAAACTGGATCAAAGACCTAAATGTAAAATCTAAAGCTATAACACTCTTACAAGAAAACATAGGGGAATAGCTTCATTACATGGGATTTGGCAATGATTTTTTGGGTATGACATCGAAAGCACAAGGAACAATAAAAAATAGATAAATTGGTTTACATCAAAATTAAAAACTTCTGTGCTCCAAAGGACAAAATCAATAGAGTGAAAAGGTAACCTACGGAAAGGGTAAAAAAATATTTGCAAATCAAATAACTGATTGGGGTTAACATCCAGAATATTAAAGAATTCCTATAATCCAATAACAAAACAAACAACCTGATTGAAAATTAGGCAAAGGACTTGAAAAGACATTTCTCCAAAGAAGGTATACAAATGGCCAAAAACGAGCATGAAAAGATGCTCAATATCACTAATCCTCAGAGAAATGCAAATTAAAACCACAATGAGATACCACTTCACACCCATTAGGATGGCTACTATCAAAAAACAAAACAAAACAAAACAAAACAGAAAATAACAAGAGTTGGTGAGGTTGTGGAGAAACTGGCACCCTTGTCCACTGTTGATAGTAATGTAATATGGTGCAGCTGCTATGGAAAACAGTGTGACGGTTTCTAAAAAAATTAAAAATAGAATTACCATATGATTCAACAATTCCACTTCTGAGAATATATCCAAAAGAACTGAGAGTAAGCCCTCAAAGAGACATTTGTATACTCACGTTCATAAGTGTGATTCACAATAATCAAAAGACAGAAGGAACCCAAGTCTTCCTCAACAGATGAATGGATAACAACAAGTATGATTTATCCATAAATGGATTATTAGTCAGCCTTATAAAGGAAGGAAATTCTGACATATGCTACAGTATGAACCCTAAAAACATGGTGAGTGAAATAAGCCAGTAACAAAAGGACAAATGCTGTATGATTCCACTTTTATGAGGTACCTACTATAGTTAAATTCAGAGACATATAGTAGAATGGTAGTTGCCAGGGGTTGGGGAAAAGGGAGAATGGAGAGTTAGTTTTTAACGGGTATAGTTTCAGTTTTGCAAAATGGAAAGGATGGTGGCAATGGCTGCACAACAATGTGAATATACTTAATGCCACTGAACTATACACTTAAAATGGTTGAGATGGTAAATTTTATGTTATGCATATTTTACCATAATTTAAAAAAAATTAAGCAAGACAAAAAAAGCGAATGTGTAATGAGAACATGTTTGAACTATTTAAAATATTACTTAAAAGTCTTCAGGACTGCGCTGGCCTTGCCACTTGGAAATTTACTTTCATGCAACCCATAGGATGTTATTTTATGCCATCAGAATACCATTATTTCAAAAACAAAGGTTATGTGTCTGAATTCAGTCTGGGTTGCTGAGTAGGTTGATTTTATTTCTTTGCAACCTATTCTAAAGTGATTACAACTACAATCTAATGCCTTGCACATAATTGAGGTATACACACAAAAAAATTGAGTAAATGAGGAACACATGAACATAACTAAAATGGCCTAGATATTATTTTCTGATTGTTTTAAATATAATGATGTGAGACACATGAGGACAGAAAAGAAAACCAACTCTACATTTGCTCTATTAATTGAAACGTGACAATAAATTAACATTCAGCCAGGAAATCTACATGTAAATGAACCAGAAGTAACATATAAAACAAAGCAAATCATTATATCTCCGTGGGAGCAAAACTTTTTTCTGAAAAGATTCCAGAAGATATTTCTCACTATATGAACAGACTGAATAGTTTCCAGTTTCCAATTTCCAATTGGAAGAAACCACCAAAATAGGTGAATATGCTGAATCTGAAATAAATGCCCAGTGAGTGGAATTCGAACTCTATTTACTTGACATTCCAAACAATGTCAATCACTAATGAGGACTGCTGGGAGTAACTCTGTATCCAGACACACATTTAATAAATGTGGCTCCAGGCAAATTCTAAATAATTGCCAGTTGTCTAGAGGAAAAGGTGGCTCATAAAATACTTGGCAGTGCAGAGTGGTGACAGGGTTCATGAGGGGAGTTTAGGACTGGATGGGATGGATGACTTAGACTAATAAGTTTCTCAGAGATTCTTTCTACAAGGTAATGTAGTAGATACCCTATGCCATTCCCCTCTTTATCTTGCCTGGCAAATCCAAATATTATTCAGATATCCAGCCCCCACCATAAGGCCACATGCTGGGAAAGGTGACACACCTGCCCCCACCCCCAGGTGTGAATCCAGGATAAATCCTGCCTGACTCTCCTGAGATAATCATGGTAATTTCATTTCAAGAGCTAGTGAATGGTTTGGCAATGGAAACAGGTCATACTGAAGATCCTTAACAGAGACTTGTTTAGGGGTCTTGTGCTCTGCTAAAGGAGTTTGAAGTATTAAAGCTTCTCAGAATCAAGGCTAAAAGCCTACATGTGATAAGAAAATGTACAGAGGGAACCAAGTATCTCACTCTGGTTGCTCATGATTTGTTCAGACAGCGCTACTTTTATCACCCTTCCCATTCATTAGGATTCTTTGGCAGCAAGCAGCAGAAATGAATTCAGGCCAACTTAAGCAAAATGGAAGGTATTAGAGGGACACGGGTCTCACAAAACACAGGCAGGCTATATGATCAGATTTGGAACAGACAGGAACGAAGAGAGACGTCCAAAGGATAAGGAAGTAGGAAGAAGAATGATATCATAGCAAAAATCTCTGATCAAGGAGCTGTGGCTCCAAGAATAAATGTCATTTATACAAAATCACTCATATTACTTGCTTTTTATTCTAAACCTTAGGTATCATTGCCCACGCTTAGGCCACATGACCACCCACTGGCCACATCTTGGCAATGAAAGAAAGGGCTAGCTTCTTCAGCTTCCACACAGGGAGATAGGCACCTAGATTTACTGTGCTTAATATTCCACCATACACTACATACATTATTTGTGTGTGTGTGTGTGTGTCTGAGAGAGGGGGGTCTACCACAGGAAACAGGCATTCTACAGGGAAAGGAGTATAAGCGCTGACTAGCAAAAAAGAAAAGAAAAAAAAAATGCCCCCATCATCCCTATGACCATCACAATTAGGTGTTTCTGAGCACCACAAGAAGTGAAACAAATATAGTTATAATTCCCACAATCTGGTACTATGTGGAGGAATGGGAGTAGCAATGAAAAAAATGACCAACTCTATCCTTGAAATAATAAAAGTGATTTTTGAATATATTTTACAAGTCATACAAAAAGATGGGTTCGTTGTTTGGTAGCATCCCTTTACCTAATTCACTGAATTCACTTAATTCACGAATGGCTCTATAAAATTTTTGGTCATTTCAGACTACCTAACTATAACCATCATCAAAAAAGGAAAATGTATGCCTACCGTGGATATTCAAAAAAGAATATGCTGGGCTGGCCGAGTGACGCGGAGGTTAAGCGCTGGCTTAAGAAGCCAGCGGCCCCGGTTCGGTCCCACATATGAGGGCCAATGACACTGCCCTCAAAAAAAAAAAAAAAAAGACTATGCTGTGGGCTTTCAAGATGATTCCAGAAATGTGTGACTCAATGGAATTAGAAATAGATTAAATGTACAGCTTCTCAATGTTACCACAGTATGTCAATTGGAACAATGATTCTTATATGGGTGTATAAATTCTAATGTCTTTGACAAAAGAGCAAAACACAAAGCATTCCTACTACACCTTGTTCTTTAATGAAAAGGCTTATAAATTCTACTTATGAATATAAAGTAAAGTAAATTATCAAAATTGTTATTTAAAATGGATAGTACAGGAAACAAGTACTGAAGAAATTAAGCAAGACTCAGCATTTCACTTGAGAGACATATATGGGTCTACCATATTGTACGTCTAAACAGAGAAACAGAAGAGCCTTGAAACTGCAGGAGTGTGTCTCTACTTCCTTCCTCCCTGCAACACCTAATAATGTTCAGTGCTAATGACAGGTTTCCTCTCTCAAAACTTCTTGTCATAAATCCCATGAATGATATTTGACTGTGCACATGAAAGGGTCAATTGCATTCTTAAATGGTTCATGAGAGTCAGAAAGATGGCTCCTTACAGTATTCAAAACAAATGACATACACAGCTGTACTCATCCAACAGTACTTTGTAAAGAAGGATTGCTTTTCTCCTAGAAGAAAATGTTCAGGTATCCTGGGTATAACATCCTATTCTGAAAACCTATGGGTTTCTGTACGTACTGTGACTTTGCTTACTTGTCCTTCAGATCTGAGCTTAAGCAACTTTCTCTGTGACACCTTCCTGTAGGCTCCAAAGATGAGGTTAGGTTTGTCTCTATATGTTCCTAAGGTATCCTAGCACTTACAGCACTGAATGAGGTACCAGATTGTTTACCCTCTGCCTCTTTCCTTAGGGCAGAGATTGTATCACTTGATGCCACAGCAGCAGCACAAGTAGGCACTCAGCAAATGCTTGTTGAATAAATGCATGCATATTTCTTTATGAAAGTAAAACTCATGATTCGGCCCACCATCTTTCCCCCTTATGTTTATCAAAACTAGATATAAAGAATCAGGAACATAATAGGGACTTTAAAAACAGGGATTCAATTGGCTTTTTCAGATGGACTTCCCCTAGCGAAGACTCTGACATTCACATTAATTTGAAGTCAATATCACCTCTTAGGGATATGGCCAGAGGATGACGGGCCACACTATATTTTTAATTACAAAAACAAGACATATGTTCAATTGATACAGTAAGGTGGATCCCATGGTGAGTCCACTGTTACTCAGTAGGGCTTGACAGCAAGCACTAAATCTTTCCAAGGGTTTCAGTTTCATTTGGCCTCCTTTAACCCCAGGAGTTTTTACACAGTACACATTTTCCACATGTAATTAAGTAATGGAGAGTGAGTTGTTACACATGACATTTAATTTTCGGTAGTGGGGGAATGTATGACAAGAGCTGCAGGCAAGATCATTAATCTCCTTGGATCCCTGCACTGCCAAATACAGCAATTCCTTCTTCATCATATTATTGTAATATAGCTCTCCTTCTGTACTTAAAATCGGAGTGATTGTGTAGAGGGATGATGTTGAATGGGAAAACCCATAGAAATCAATATGTGGTGTGCAGTAAAAACCCAGGTTGTAATATATCTGGATGATCCGGAGTTGAACAATTTAGTATATCAAAGTCCACATGTGACTTACGGCACAATTACATGGTTATAGGATTGTCAAAAATCTAATGATGTGAGAAAAAGGGGAGAGGGTAATTATGTAAATCATGTATACAAAGCAGCAACTTACTAATACTCACAGACCCTCTGTGAATTATATAGATCAATTAGTATATGAATAAATACAAGTATTAAAAAGAATATGACAAGGGAGCCAGCTGAGTGGTGCATTGGTTAAGAGCTGGTTTTGGGATGCCAGTGGCCCCGGTTCGGATCCCACATATGAAGGCCAGTGACACTGCCCTCTACAGTTAAGATGGGGAACAACGATCATACAAACAGTGGTGTTTGATATTGTGAAAGGGCAGGGGGCTTTATGTTAATGATTGTGGTAATGAAGTGCTGGGTCAAAGAAAGTGGTATTTAGGTTGTGGTCTGTCAGTAGCATAGTAATTCCGGCAGCTAAGACGAGCTATACCTGGAGCTGGGCTGCTGTGAGTCCCCGGAATGGTGTAGGCTGCAGTCTTGCTGCAGTGGGCTGCCATAGGCTACAGTGAGTGGCCCGCAGCTAGTGTGAGCAGCTGGCAGCTGATGTGAGCTGCCAAGGGCTGCCATGAGTGGCCATCCAGAGGCCAGTGACCTATCTGCCTCACCCAAGAAGAGCACAATGATAATACCAACATGGGCCAGTGACATGATGTCCTCCACAACCAGACTGAAGAACAAAAGGACAGCAACTTGTCTGTTTCCCTTCCCCGATTCCCCAATGCTGTTCCCCTCCCCCCAATTCCCCAATAAAATCTTTAAAAAAAAAAAAAAAGAATATGACAAGGACATGGTCACACAAATGTATACCACTATAGACTAAAGGCCTTCGTTAATTAAAATGTTGCCTGCTGTATATTTTAACAGCTTTCTGTAATTACTGCTAATTTTACTCCCAAATTGCTGGCCAGTTCCCATTTTTATCTTAATTGTCAATAAGTCTGAAAAGGAGTTGCTAAGGTATAAAAAACAAAAATTTCTATATAATGGAAATGCACAGAGAATCAATAATTTCAACTATTGAAGAAACTATTGACAAATAGCACGAACTGAAAAGAAATACAATTTACAAAAATCAGTTTTTAAAGTAACATTATATGACACAAGTTATGCAATTTAAAAGAAATACAATTGCATCTGTTGTACTGAGATAATTTAAGTGGTAACTTCCTGAAGCTTGATAATAAATCAATATTTAACTGCTTCAGGATTTGGTTCAAGAAATGGCAAAATGAGGATTCTTGTAACAATAGTCTGAAAAAGGTAATATATAGGCAGAGGTTGAAAGATGTACCTAAAAGAGTAATGAACTGGACAACCAGCCTGAAGGAGACAGGATGATATGTTGGGTAGCACCTAAAAGGCACCTGTTACTACACATAAATAGGACACCAATCTACCACTATGCCTCTATTGGTGATGTACAGAGCTGAAGAGCAACACTGTCTTTTTTGATTTCCTTAAGTGCTTTAAATTCTGACACTCTTTGCTATTACTTACCTCAGTAAAATCTATTATAACATATTTTATTGACATGGGGATTAATTCATGTTAATTAGATTTCTTTTTATACATTCCTCAATTAAACAGTGTTGTACTCTTCGTTAGAATACCAGTTCATCATTTAAAGAAGAAGGAGGAGGAGGTGGGGGGAGAGAGGGGAAAAAGGAGGGGGAAAGAGGGGAGCAGCAGCAGCAGTAGCTGCTGACAGAAAACTAAAAGAGATGTTTTAGGCAGGTTGTACCCATGTTTTATTCTAACATTTACCAGAAATGGGTTTTATATAATGTCTGTAGCTAGCTCTTGCAGTGTTTAATCATTATGATGTTCATTAAAACATTCTTAAACTGTGAATGTGCTTCACTTTCAAAAACATTAAAGATTCTAGAATTGGACAAAGCATGTATGAAGGAGTAATTCTTTTTCCTCCTCTTTCCTTCTCCAAGACTTTTTTTCTTTTTTTTTTTTTTTTTTTTTAAAGATTTTATTGGGGAATTGGTGGAGGGGAACAGCGTTGGGGAATCGGGGAAGGGGAACAGACAAGTTGCCGTCTTCTTGTTCTTCAGTTTAGTTGCGGAGGATGTTGCTTCACTGTTGGCATCGTCATTGCGCTCTTCCCGGATGAGGCAGATCGGTCGCTGGCCTCTGGATGTCGCTCATCGCGGCTATTGGCAGCTCACGCTTGGCTGCCAGCCGCTCACGCTGGCTGCGGGCCACTCACTGCAGCCTATGGCAGCCCACTGCAGCAGGGGCTGCAGCCCACACCATCATCGGGGCTCGCACAGCCCAGCTCCAGGTGGAGCTGTTGTTAGCTGTAGAGGGCAGTGTCACTGGCCCTCATGTGGGATCCGAACCGGGGCTGCTGGCATCCCAAAACCAGCGCTTAACCAATGCGCCACTCGGCCGGCCCAAGACTTTTTTTCTTTTACCTCCTTCCTCCCCTTCTTCCCACCTTTTTCTATCATCATCATTGTCATCATCACTATAGCAGTGAACACTGTTGAGCCCATATTGCCAGGCAATGTAGTCATATGTATTAATACATTAGACAATGAGATAGTTACAGCATCCTCATTTTATAGATCAGGAAACTGACTAGGCTTACATAGCCAGAGTATTAAACCCAGTTTCAAACCTGGCGAGGTGAATTCAGAATTCCTTCTTTTAATCACTTATAAAGCCTTATAGTTCAGTCTTGCTTTAGAAAAGAATTCATCACTTTAGGTAAAGTTCTCAGTAAGATGAATAGTTCCTTCCCTTATGGAAACTGAAGTATTAATTAATATAATAAAAGATTGGCACAGAGATGACCAGATCAAACGAAAGTTTATCAGCAATGCATATTTACTTCTTGATTCAATTTAAACTCATTTTCCTTTATGCAATCTAAAAGTGAATATGACAATAGATTGTTTAGAGTTACGACTACATCTGTTTTCTCCCTATATAAGAAGAAACAGAAAAGTCTTCCTAACTTGAATTATTTGAGAAACTAATGGGGAAAGGGACTTGTGAGTAATTTTGTAAAATAATGAGTTTATAAGTATTTTTAAATCCACAAAATAAGTCAAATTAACTTACTATAATTGTTACCTTTGGAGAACAAATAATCTAGAATTGCTTAGTAGGAACTGAAAAAAATTTATCCATTAAAGCTTTCTGAGTGCCTATTATGTGCTGGTTTTATCTGATTTATTTTTTATTTTTTATTTTTTTTGAGGGTAGTGTCACTGGCCCTCACATGTGGGATCCGAACCGGGGTCGCTGGTGTCCCAAGCGAGCTCCCAACCAATGCGTCACTCGGCCGGCCCTGTGCTGGTTTTAATATTTAATGACCATGCAAGAAATATTCATAATTAGATAACGTATTTTGAATGTACATTGATACTTCTAAATTGCTTAAAATCATTTCCAGCAGCATCCTCAAACATGATTACACCATTAATTTACTGAACAAATTCTTTCCTTAACTCTGATCCCTTCTGAACAATCAAAATGAAAATCATCAGATACTAAATTAATGGGGTTTTATTACTAATATTAAAATTCTACTCAGCTTTCTCTTTTGTATTCTAAATAAATTCCAGTCATTTAACCTTTCCTTCTTGAAGGAGGAGGGTTCTATTTCCCAACTACTTAACTGCATTAAATGATTTCCTTTGGATTCTACTCAATTTTCTTTTTGCTTTCTTTAAAATGGGATGACTCGGTACGGTAACAAAGGCTCACAAATGCTAAAGAGGTAACAGTAACGTTAATAACAGCACTTGCACCATTCGCCACCACGTGCTGAGAGTGTCTGGATGTGTAGACACTGTTGAGTGCTATATAAGTCTTCTCTTGTAATCTCACACAACTTCATACACAGTTTTCATGCCTAAGTGGCTTGAACTGTTTGCTTGTATGGACTTCTCTTGATGGATATCTTACACTCTTGAGTGGCTGACCTTTCCTTAAGTCTCTCTGTTTTCATCATCTAAGTCAAATTTTGTAACCTCTGGTAATAGGAAGGGCAAAGAAGCCCAAAAAAGAGATTGGTGCCTAACAGAGGACTTCAAGGTGAGTAAGCCAGAGGAGGTTGTCTTAACACACTAAGACATACAAGAAGGAGGAAGGTTTCTACCTCTGGAAACAAGAGGACAATACTGGAAGGCCAGAACGTGCTGCTGAGTAGAGAAAAGGTCACCAGGGTAGGCTCTCTTTAGGAGCAAAGCAGCAATATCTGGAGGCCGAAGTGATGGCATGTGAAGGAATACTTCAATCAGGTACGTTAGTGTCCATGTCTAGGAATAAAACTACCCCTTAATCCCAGGGGTGCCCTGAGATTGGATAGGTCTTACTGATAGTTAACTAATATAAGGGGAATATTAATAATAATAATAATCACTGTTATAAAATACCAGCTAACACTCTTTCAGCCTTTACTTTATGCTGGACACTGTATTGAACGCAAATTTCTGAAATATCACAATGAGGTAGGTGCTTTATTATCTCTATTTTACAAATGATGACTGAGAAATGGCAGGAAAAGAAACAGAGCAATAGTTAGCATACAAGTTTAGTGACATCACCTAAATATAATTCAGATTTACCTGTCATGTCAGTTCAATAACAGGAAATCCAACCTCAATCCATTGCTGACGAGGCAATGATGGCTACCACCAGGGAGGACCCCCAGTTTTGATTTATTTGTGCCAAAAGGGTTCAGTCAGCTAGCAAGTGAGGCACAGGTCAATGTGGAAGCCCAAACATACCGCAGGACTCTAGACAGCAGAGCTCCTATCTCCTCCCCTCCGAACTTCTCACCAGCACTCTTCATATGAAGCTCCTAAAATTTCCCTGGGTTCTGTTTTCCTGCCTATTCTTTGGTGAAAATATTAATGAGTCAGCAAACATACTAAGTGATGGTGACAGAAAGAGGAGAAGCTAGGAAGACTTTATTTATGGGAGGATAATCAGATCCAGGAAGGGAAGAATTTTTAAAAAAATGGAAAAATGAGTACTAGTTTCAACTACCAATGCTGTCATATGAAACATAAATACCAAGAAAGCCTCATAAACAAAACAATCTATAATTAAAGTGACAGTTATAAGGGGAAATGCATATTAAGAACACAGTGATTTTGTTAGACAAACCAAAGATAAAATAGTCTTACATAAATGATAACATCTCCAGAAGAGATCTTAGATTTTAGAAAACCATGTGTGTATCTGTCTTACCTGATGAAAACCAGCTTGACCTTTGATGGTGCAGTCTTAATAATGGCAGATGCATTTTGGTGACTTCTTCCATACAGGATCTGATTGTTTATCTGTTTGAGAAAAAAAAAATGCACTTGTGAAAATGCCATATGTATATTTTGTGTAAATATACATGTATATATTTACACATGTACACAAGTATATATGTATATACTTGGAGTTAAACGATGAAGTCCATTTTTAAGTGGCTACATGTGGGACTCTTTAAGGCTAAAACCCTTAATATTCTTTGTAGTATGGATTCAAACACTAATTCTAAACAGCTATTAAAATCTCTTAAGTTCAGTTTTGAATGCAGTTAATAAAAAACACACTGTCCTTGACCCTTTTGCAAACCTTGAAGAGAGCAGTAGTTGAACAAAAAGTAGATGAAAAAAGTTAATGATATATATTCATTTCCTACAGCTTTTTAAGATTCCTAAAAAATGTAGAAAACAAACCAAACTGTGGTATTTACCAGAACTCTGGAGGGCCCATTAAACATGATTCTGTAAACATGCCAAAGTTATTAGATAGCATAAAATTTGCTATTACAGAGAAGGTAAACCTTATATCCCCATTTTAAGTCAAATTTTAGATCAATTGCACAGCAACATTTTACTGTACATGATCAATAAGCCATCTGCTCTTATCCAAGATGGGGTGGGATTTTTAAGTTGATTGAATTCACCTAAAAATGGTCTAAAAACATTTATATTCTAAATTTTTTCATCCATATTTCCCACTGATAAACTATGATGATAATTACAATCAATATTTTATTTCATCCAGTTGATTACAGCTCCCACAGTTTTGGCTTTTGTCCTCTTCTCTATTTAATAAATAGTTAATGATCTATACCATACTGTCCCTATTTAACTGAAACCTTGATAATTTCTACTATTTAAGGGATGTGTGTGTCACATTACACAAGGGATAGTAAAAAGAAATTTATGCTTTTTGTAATTAGCATCTAATTTGTCAGTCCTTGATATCTCTGAAATTTGTCATTTGAAGACACTCCTGAAAAAGGTATCATTTTGTTACAATGAGAAAGTGTAGGGAAATGAACACTTCAAAGTATGATACTAAAATATAGTATTTTTAACTGTCTAACTTATGAAGCCCATCCATTACCTTGAAGTCATAAAGCTAGGATTCATATCAAAGGCTGCTGCAAAGACTATACTCGAACTATTAACACCTCCTCACTATGCCTATCATTCTATCAGCTTTTGTTCTGCACCAAAATAATCTTCCAGAAATCTGTTGATTTCCACAATGTCATTTCTATGGGCCTTAGTTTCCTCTTTTTAGAAAGGAACCTAAGCACCTACTTCATAAAACTATTGAGAGAATTAAATGAGATAGTACCTTTAAATTGTATTTATAGTAACCTTGATACTCAAACGATTTTAAAATTTTTATGTATTCAAAACTACTATGTTTTCTGTTAAGGTGTCTGTCTTTTCAATGTAATGTATTTAAAAATGTGCCCACTCTCTCTATGATACTACACTGATGGATATGTGCCATTATACATTTGTCCAAACCTATACATAGAAAGAAGAACCAGAATGAAACCTAATAAACTATGAATAAACTATGAACTTTGGGTCATTATATGTGTCAATGAAGGTTCATCAGTTGCAACAAATGCAGCACTCTGGAGGTGAGTGGTGATAATGGGGGAGGTTATGCATGTGTAGGGACAGGGGTATATGGGAAATCTCTGCACCTTCCTGTCAATTTTGCTGCTCTAAAAAAAAAAAAAAATCTTTTTTTTTTAAGTGCTATTTCCTCCTAATATTTTCACGGTTTTAATTTTTTCCCTTTTAAATTTTTTCTTATATTTATATCTTCTTACTTAACTTAGTTATAAGGAATATGGTTAAATAAGTCATGTAGTCATTAAGAGTAAAGTGAAAAAAACATACTTAGTGATATAGGAAATGTCCCAAATGTATTAGTGGCAAAACCTAGTTACACAGTAGTATGTCTAGCATGATCACTTTTCTTGCTCACCAAATTTTTCAATCTTTTAAACTTACAATGACCTACAAATAAGGATCTTTAAATCACAATTTTAAAATGAGACAATGTGTGGAATATGCTTGATTCCATGCCTGGCATTCAGGTAACTATTTGTGAATGTCTTCCCCACTGTGCCTGGCCTCTGCTTTCAGAAAGTCTTTCCTAAGCCTCCATCTAGCAAACCTCCCAGTCTTTGAATTTTATGGCAGTAAGTTTAAAAACTATTTGTCTTATTGCACTTACACCCCACTTGACATGGTAAAGTTGATCCTGGTTAGGTGATGTGCATCAGATAGGCACACGATGTTTACAGAACTGAGTTCCACTCCCTGAGGGCAGGACCCTGTGTCGCCCTCTTGGTGTTCCCCAGCTTGGCACGGGTAGCTTGCACACAGTGATGCGCAATGAGGATGCACTGAATGAATCACACAGCCCAGAAAGTAACAGCAGTCCCATTAATCAACTGTTAGTACACCATCTCTAAGGGGGGCTCCAGCTTTCAAAGTGATGAAAGTTAAAAAAAAAATGTGTTTCGGGCTGGCTGAGTGGTGTGGTGGTTAAGCGCTGGCTTGGGAAGCCTGCAGCCCCAGTTCGAGTCCCACATAGGAGGGCCAGTGACACTGCCCTAAAAAAAAAAAAAAAAAAAAAAGTGTTTTTTTTTTATGATGAGCAAAAGCTGGAGCTTACAAAAAACTTGAGCTGTTTCATGTTTATGGATATGCCTGCGTTTGAGCTGTGATCCTCCATTTGGTAGAATAGAAAACATGGTACTATTATTTTAAGAGGGAAATGTTACAACCCAAAGGCAGAAAGCAGGTCATTAATTTTAATTTACCTAAGAGTCAATCTAAAGTTATGTCTTTCATGGTGCAGTTTCTGAGTACTGAAGGGCTCTGGCAGTCGGAGGGCAAAGCATCTTGCTTGCTGCTATGCCTATCAGCGCCAACAACTGTGGTGTTTACTGCTTAGGCAGCTGCTCCCTGCTGATGCTCAGAGGCCTCTGGACAACATTCTACTACTCAATGGAAAACTGGGAACAGAAAAAAAACCTCAAGATAGAGGGAAGCCTGATTTAACTGGATTAAATCGACAAGGAAAATGCAGATATCTGGATTAAAAAATCCAAGACAGGGCTGGCCGAGTGGCGCATTGGTTAAGCGCTGGTTTTGGGATGCCAGCGGCCCCGGTTCGGATCCCACATGAGGGCCAGTGACACTGCCCTCTACAGCTAACAACAGCTCCACCTAGAGCTGGGCTGTGCGAGCCCCGGTGATGGTGTGGGCTGCAGTCCCTGCTGCAGTGGGCTGCCATAGGCTACAGTGAGTGGCCCGCAGCCAGCGTGAGCGGCTGGCAGCCAGCGTGAGCTGCCAATAGCTGCAGTGAGCGACATCCAGAGGCCAGCGACTGATCTGCCTCATCCGGGAAAGAGCGCAATGACGATACCAACAGTGAAGCAACATCCTCCGCAACTAAACTGAAGAACAAAAAGACAGCAACTTGTCTGTTCCCCTTCCCTGATTCCCCAACGCTGTTCCCCTCTGCCAATTCCCCAATAAAATCTTTAAAAAAAAAAAAAATCCAAGACAAAGCCACTTTTCTGGTCTCAGAAATGACACATTGGCAGCCTCTGAATATCAGAAGAGGAAGGTCTCTTTTGTATTTTCTTAGATTTTATTTAATATAAAACAATTTCACTATTTAAGTAAAAGGTATAGAGCTTCCAGCTACAAAAGCAGTTTTTATATTTCTTCATCACTAAAGGAAACACACTCCAGAGAAAATTTGGTAAGGAGTTGGAAAGAATATCATGCATTTTATGAATAATTAACTTTAGACTGTCACTCTGAGCGCATTATTCCTTAAAAAGATGTAGGATATCTTCTAAGTATACTTCCACACCTCTTGGAAGTCTTTCAGGTTAATTCTAACCAGTAATAGCTACCATTTATTGAGTGCTCACTCTGCCAAACACTATGCTAAACTCTATGCACAGTATCTCATCTAAATCTCTGGGATATTATATAATTTGACCAGATGACGAAACTGGAACTCCAAGAGCTTGAGTAATTTGCCCAAGGTGACTTAGCTCTTAGTGTAAAAGCCTACAATCTTAAGGCACTCTTAGAGGTCACATCATCTGCATGGTACACATAAAAATCAGATGACTTTTAAAGGTCATCTTTAGGAAGATATCTATTAAGTACTGTCTGAGCAAGAACACAAGGATGCTAGTCACAACAGTGGTACTTGGAGTTTTGAGAGACAGAGGACAGAGTCAAGCATTTCACCACCACACAAAGAGGAAAAGCCTGATTATTGACTGTTAGGCTTTTGAAGTTCCAAATGCAATATGGAGCCCCATATGACTGTTCCTTTCAAAAAAAAAAAGAGGAAAACAAAAAACAACATAAAGTAAGAAAAAAAGAAAATGAGAAACAAAGCAAAACAAGACTGCACCTTTTTCTATGTGCAAACAAACCACACCCTGAACAACAATATACACTTATTACACTTTTTTTCATTGTACAAATACATAGATTGACAACTATTTTATTTTTTTCTGATCCAAGCCAAAGGACAACAAATCAATTTATTACTTAAAACATGAGATCTATACCTCTTCATTCAAGGGTAACCATATATCCTAATTATTCTGGAATAGTCCAGTTTATGCATGTTGTTCCAATTATTAATAGTACTCCCTCTGAAAAGTAACCCAGTGTGGATGATAAATTATGTCTTTATCCTACTTCCATCAAGCCATGACTATGGAAAGTGTATTTTATGCCATTCTGCCTCGATTTTTATATCATTAAATGAGAAAGCCAGGCCAGATGGTGGGGTAGGAGGTAGAGTGTGAGGCATAGTAGAGACTTTAGGGATCTTTGCCAGCACACAACCACTTCTCTTTGCAAGGGATGGTCCTTCAAACCTTCCCATCACAAATACCATCCATAATAGTGGGCATTCACATTTGTATTGCTTGTCATGCCACTCAAGGCAGAATATGGGGGATATACGACATAGGCTCGGACAATTTATTAAGACTCTCTCTTTTGGGGGGGGGTTAAATTGGGGCTGAGATGCAGGTAAGGGTTCTTTACATCCTCTCCAAGCTTCTGTGAGATGGCCACGTTCTGTCCTATGGATGAAGGGGCAGGAAAAGCCATCACTTCCTGAGGCTCCATGAATCCTGATCTTCAGATGCTAGGAAGGACACCCTTATCATTACAATGAATTCTCCTGTTTGGTTAAATTACCTTGAGTTAATTTCTGTTCTTTGCCATGAATACAGTATCTGAGGCCCCTTCTAATTCTAAATATTAATTTATACATCCAAGTGACATACCTCTTTCTATCTCCTAGTCTTATGTTCTCTCAGACACACAGTAAGTTACCTTGGCATTCAAAAGGGAAGAAAAAGAAGAAAAAGACAAAGAAAAAAGCCTTTCTGTACAAAGGCGAGTTCTATGTGCTTGACCCATAATTCTGGTTTTCTTATCTGTGTTTGGCTTCCTCTTCCGATTAATGATAAAAAGAGCCTTTTGAGATTCTCTACATAGCCAGTTAACTTCTTTTTTTTTTTTTTTTTAAGATTTTATTAGGGAATTGTGGGAGGGGAGCAGCGTAGGGGAATCGGGGAAGGGGAACAGACAAGTTGCAGTCCTTTTTGTTCTTCAGTCTAGTTGTGAGGTACATTGCTACACTGGCCCATGTTGGTATCGTCATTGTGCTCTTCTTGGGTGAGGCTGTTGCTCGCTGGCCTCTAGATGGTGGCTCACGGTGACTCTTGGCAGCTCACACCGGCTGCCGGCCACTCACTGTAGCCTATGGCAGCCCGCTGCAGCAGGGGTTGCAGCCCACACTGTTGCTGGCCATCTTAGCCACGGAGGCAACTTTCACCATCTTAGCTATAGAGGCAACCAGATGGAGCTATTGTTCACTACCTTAACTGTAGAGGGCAGTGTCACTGGCCCTCATACGAGGGATCTGAACCAGGACCCTGCTGCTCAGAGCTGGCGTCCCAAGCCAGCTCCTAACCAACGCGCCACTCAGCCGGCCCCATAGCCAGTAACTTCTATCTCAGCTCTGTGATCCCTGCTACCAGAAAGACACCAATATTTTACCATGAGTAAGTTAGCTCATCCTTTTGAAGTTCCGAATATCCAGTTCAATGAAATGTTATTCAGGAGCAAATTACAGCAGCTCTAGATACTGAAGACAATAGCCCCAAATGAAAAACATTTGTATTGGGTTGTCAGAAAAGTCATGACGTATTTTTTTTCTGTGTTTTTCATTGCAAAAATGTGTCATGACTTTTCTGACAACCCAATATTTGTAAAACTTATAAGTCATATTGTAATGGGTTTTCATGGTGATTTATGTTCCCTTCATGGATTGGTTTCTACTACTGTAGTCAAACACACACACAAAACAACCTGATTTAAGGTAAACTGTCTATATTCAGCTACTAGAGGTGTGACAATTGCAATATTTTAGTTTGTAGAAGAAGTAGAATTAAGGTTAATCCAGCAAAGTTTCCCCAAAAGTAAATGGATGTAAATCCTTTCATTATACTACATAAACTTTCAGTTTAGAGGTCTTTAATGAGATTTGTTTTAATAAAATTAATTATTCAAATATATCATAAAGAAACAGGTGTTCAACTATTCTTAATTTTCCATAGTTCAACTGAATACATTTATGCTGGAGAGCAGCTCAATTAAATCTATTCAAAAATCTGCCAAATTGAAGGTAAAAATTAATTAACTTAAGCTCGTATCAGAAATATTAATTATACAAAAGTTAAAAGTTATTTCAAGCAACAGATTTGCCTGGGGTTTGAATATCAAGTTATAATTTATTATATTCAACAATACCCCCTCTTCCTATGCTTTTATTAAAGTAGAAGGATTTATTGTGAACAGTAACAATTTTATTAAAGAACTGAGTTGAAATTCAGATAACTGGAATTGCTGATAATTAAATCTGAGAGTTCTCCTCCCTACTTCACTTTCAAATATATTTTAAAATTACATTTCAAGACATTAGAATCTATAGGTTAACTTTTTTCTATGATAAACTTTTATTGAGTATAACACATGCAGAAAAAAATGAACAAATCATAAGTGTTTATAACTTGATGAATCCTTTTATAGCTTAAGCTTTAATCTAACAATTCCACTTCTAAGAATTTATCCTAAAATGATTAAAAACCTGGGAGTCAACCCTTATGTTCACTGTAGTACCATTTACAATAGCCAAGATATGGAAGCAACCCAAATGTCCATCAACAGAAGACTGGATAAAGAAGAGGTGGTACATATATACAATGGAATATTACTCAGCCATAAAAAGAATGAAATAAGTCAGACAGAGAAAGACAAATACTATGTGATCTCACTTATATGTAGAATCTAAAGAACAAAATAAATGAACAACAGAAAACCTGGGTGTAAAAATGTCTATCATGGCTACACATATAATAGAAAAAAAATGGAAATACTATACATTCATCAACAAAAGATTTATTATATTTGCCATCATACATCAATAAATGGAAAATTGTGCCATTAAAAGGAGATGAATGGATGAAGATGATATAGCTCTAGATCCCTGCCACAAGAATGTAACCGTATTGAGCGAAAAAAGAAACAAAATATCATGTAGTCTATTCATCACATTATTTTCATTTATGTGAAAGTTTCTGAGTCTAAAGAAAACTCTGTGAGTATCTCTACTAAATGTCAAAAATGATGGTATCTCTGATGGGATTTAAGGCAATTTCCAGTTTGTTTTTCTATATTGATATTATAACTACTTTGTAATAATACCATTTAATAAATGCTGATGACATACAGGCTCACATATTACACACACACATACACACAACTTAAACACATCATTTCACTTAAGTCTCACACAGATTAGTAGAGGAATTATTACCTCATTATACAGATGGAGAAACTGAGGCTTAGTAAGTTTAAGGAATTTGACCAATATAACATATTTAGAGCCAGCATTTATAGCCAAATCTGTCTGAGTCCAAAAGCATTTCCAGTTAATAATTAGAAAACATTCCTAAGGATATTTATCTAGGGTGGGAATAAAAAGCCACTGGATAAAAATAATGCATTTTTAATCCAATGGAATTTTAAATCCAATTAACAGGGCCTCACAAAATAGAAACCAGACCAAGAAGTATTCCAATAAAAGTATAACGTATGTATTATATCCATCCATTTATTTCTGTTATTCAACAGTTATTGTACAAATGGTGGAGATATAGGAAGTTTCATCACCATAGCTACCATGCATATTTTAGACACCAGATTCTTTGAAAGTCACTTTGTAGGAATTACTTCATTCAGTCAGATCTGGTTCCTGCCTTAAAGCATCTGATACTCTAACAAGTGACATAGTCTTGGGAACAAATCATTGCACTGCCATATGATGGATGTAGGCATAAAACAAGAAGTGATTGTCTCTTCTTGGAGAGGGATGCATTGGTCGTGAAGAGTTGACAGAAGCTTAGCAGGCACTGGGGGAAATGGGTAGCAGGAAGGCCACCAGGACTAGGGAAAAGCATATCAAAAGAGATACAGGTATTACATGCAGGTCTCTTTCTAGGAACTAGTTACTTCAGTATAGCTTTCGGGGGTAGGGGATGGGAGGGCAGGGAAGCCGACTAACAGAGAATAGAAGTAACAAATCCTGTTCAAAGAAGACCTTGTGTACTTATTGAATATTTTCCCTTTCCAAAAATCTTGGGCACCAGTCCCCATGAAGAACCATCATCACTTTCCAAACTACTGGGAGAACTGAAAGGAAGAAGGGAATCCCAAAGCCAGGGATGACACTAGCAAGATGACTAAAACTAACATGAACTTCTACTAGAATGAAAAAATATTTCTGAATGAATTACCTTATTAATTTTTTCTCAAAAAAACAAAATAATATACATTAAGTTCCAATATCTTAATACTTTGGGCAAAGGATGGGTTTTAAGGATTTAGTTTAATAAACGCAATGCTAAAATGAGGTCTTCGGCAATGTCAATTTAATCTAGTTTTTGTACAGTGCAATGTTCCCAAAGGAACACATTCATTTAGAAGGCTTAAGCATGAGAGACTTATTTTCTCTCAAACAAAACTAATGAAATTGAAATACCTTCTAAAGGCAAAGTAATACGTAGCTCACATCTTTCTATATTTGATATATTGGGAAAATAGTAAGATACTCCTTTGAATCCCAAATGTTAAAAATTTTGAAAAATACTGCCTTCAAGAAGTGAGCAGAGAAATGTGTTTATGTGTTGCTCTGATTTTCAGTGTTTCTGTGGAAGTTGGTCCCATTGCTATAGGTTGGTTCATTGACCAGGGAAGTAGGTGGCTGTTGGTAATTTCCTATTACCTGCAGGGCATAGGAAGGAATAAGTAACTGGAGGCAGAAGTGTAATCTACCTCTTAACAGTTCATTAATATTGCAGGAAAATCATGTTTTCCTAGGAAGCTGAGACATTACAGCTTAATTCTATTAATGGTATTGTTAGTCACATAAATAAATAGAACGCAGGTGACCTGATCTAGAATTCCTTCTTCCAAGAACATTAGCACATGCTATGAGTTAAGACATTCCCCAAATTAGTAATGCCCAGCTTAATGTTTACTTCTTTCATAGGAACAATCTGATTAGAGCTCTACTCTAATTCCCTCTGTTATTGGAAGTTTTTTCTCTTGCCTTCAAAATATTTTCCTTGCTGCTTCTATAGACATTGGCAAAACCCCAATCAATCATTAAAGGAATCAATCAAAGTCTTTAACTCCCCTCGCTCCAATCCCAGTTTCTTTCTTTCTTTCTTTCTTTCTTTCTTTCTTTCTTTCTTTCTTTCTTTCTTTCTTTCTTTCTTTCTTTCTTTCTTTCTTTTTCTTTTCTTTTTAACATTTGTCTTGTCAATGAATCAGTCCTATAGAGGAAGGATTACATCATATACATTTGATAACTTTTAAAGCATAACTCACATCGAGTCTAGCACTACCACACTTCTCAGCAGGATAAGTAGGTTACATAAGCACTCCTGTATTTTTGTACTGAGGACACTGAGACTCACAAACTCAGTCACTTGTACAAAGGTTCTGTGTAAGGTAGTGGCAGAGTCAGGATGCAAACTCAAGTCTCCTAATCCCAAAGCTTCTTTCCAGTAGGCATGGGACCTCTGGAATGCATGGGTATGGGACACATATGTTCAACTTGATGCCATGCGACTCCTGCTACTTCATTTAGCACCCATCCTAACCACCCACATCCCATCCCTAACCACCTCCCTCTCCTCCAAAATAATTCCCCAGCACGCAGTTCTCACTCCAAACTCTATTCAGTGGTGAAAGCAGAGAAAAATCCCATTCAAATGTCAACTTTAAAAAATCTGCCTCTCCAGCACACAGTACTATTTTCTCAGTCATTTCCTTATGTGTATATATGTATGATTCATGTGTGAAGACATTCTTTCAATAAAAAAAATATAAACCTGTCAGATTGGCTAAGGTCTGATAATTCCTGTGTTTGCTAGATTTGGAGGGAAAAGTCTTTCTTACACACTGTTAGTGGGGCGGAATATTTGTATAACATTAAAGAAAGATGATTTGATATAAATTATGCAACAGATTTATTCAAATAATTGCACAAGGACATGTATACCAGTATGTTCTAGTATTATCTGTACTGAGATAAAAAATGATATACCATTGAGTAAAAAAAGGTATGTACAATATGATTCTGTTTGTGTATGTTAACTATAAAATCTGTATTTGCACAGATGTATATGACTATGTATGAGACAAATCAGAAAAATGTTGGAAGAGTAGTAATCCAAAGGTAAAAGAGGGAATATTATTAACTTTTACCTGTATAATTAGTATTTTTTATGATTACATGCTATTTTACAAACTTGTGAAAAAGTATAATTTATAAGTAAAAAATCAGAAAATAGCCATAAGAAGTAAAACCTATGACAGCTCAGTATGTTAGGGAATCAATTAGAATTAAAACCTATTTACTGACCTAATGCTTTTGAATCACAGCCAGAAACACAATAACAATGGGCAATAAGATTCAGGGTCACAACAACTTTAAATTATGATATTTATATGTTGTGCAGAATGTTGAGCCCTCGGCTGAGAAATCATCCTATTCTCCTGTCCTCATTTTTCTAGGCAAAGCTCCTATGTCTAGGTCAATCCCACTCTCTTAGCATTTAGAAGAGATACATGGAGACAGAGACTCAAGTTGAAGGGCAGGAAGTACAATGAACCATGTAAAGATCTTTGCTCTGTCCTTTGTGGAGTCAAGGACACATTCAATGATACTTGCATTGGTTGTCAAAATTGCTGGTTCCATCACTGAACACACCATTTTATTTCATGCAATCGGTGTGTAATCTGAATTGAATAGCAAATAGTTATATTTTCTATAATAAGGTTGCAGAGGTACTTGGTAGTTTGTCAATGTCCTTCTATAACAAGAGCAAAAATTCCCATCTAGATTCCTGATTCAGATTCTCATCTAGTAGGCTGGGGTGAAGGGTTGTTATTTAGGTGAAGCAGTCCTACAGTTCTGATATACAACCTTGGTTGAGAGCAACTTACACAGCCAAAGAGATTTATTTGGTAAAAATTTTGAGAAAGGATTTACAGCTCTGTTCCCCAGAACAGAAATCAGAAATTCCTTAAGCTAAATTACACGCTGAAGTTTGAGAAGCAAAAATTTACATCCCAAATCAACAACATTAAGTTTAAAGGTTCTTAAAGATATTGAGTCCTCTTTCCTTTTACAATTAAATGACTAGAAAGATCAAGGGACTTATCCAAGGAAAATAGTTTAACAAGTATCTGGTTACCCCAATAAATTTGATAAACAATAAAAAGTATATCTGGTTATTAAAAACCATCTCTTTTATAAAAATAATACATTTTCAACAAATAATAATATTTGTTTTTCTATTCTGTCATATTTACTTTTGAATTTCAAATTAATTACTTGAAGTTAAACATTTGAAAACAAAATCTATACTAAGAAAAGATATCAGAGCTAAATAAGGATTTTTATTTTGGATAATCACAAAAATTAATTCATGTTATTTTTGCTCTTATCCTAAATACAAATTTATAGTTAGTTTAGCATGATTATAAGATACCAGGACAATAGGAAAATATATGAAAATCAATTTTATTTCTATATACTGGCAACAAACAAGAATAAAATTATAAAAATTCCATTCATAAGAGCATTTAGAAATATATAATATATAGGAATATACTTAACTGAAAATGTAGAAGTTCTACACTGAAAATTATGAAACACTGCAGATAAATAATTAAATGGAGAGACACCATGTTCATATTTTGCAAGACTCAATATGTTAAGATGTCGGGCTGGCCGAGTGGCGAGGTGGTTACATGCTGGCTTGGGAAGCCATCGGTCCCGGTTCGGGTCCCCCATATGACGGCCAGTGACACTGCCCTCAAAATAAAAAAAATAAAAAAAAAAAAAGATGTCTAGCTTCCCTAAGTTAAACCAGAGATTCAATACAGTCTCAGTCTAAATTCCAGCAAGCTTTTTTTTTTTTAATAGAATTTTTTATAGGTGGATTCTAAGAGTCATATTGAAACTCAAAGGACCTAGAATAGCCAAAACAATCCTGAAAAACAAGAACAAAATGAAGTTTTAGCACAATTTGAATTCAAGATTTGCTATAAAGCTATGGCAATCAAGGTGATATGGTAATAACATAAAGAATAAACACATTAAGGGCCGGCCAAGTGGCGCGGTGGTTAAGCGCTGGCTTCGGAAGCCAGCGGTCCCGGTTTGGGTCCCACATGTGAGGGCCAGTGACCCTGCCCTCAAAAATAAATAAATAAATAAATAAATAAATAAATAAATAAATAAACAGATTAACAGAAGAGAATTGAGAGTCCAAATATAGACATACAGTTATATGGTCATTTGCTTTTTAACAAAGGTGCAAGGGAATTCTATGGGAGAGCAAAGTCTTATTAATGAATATTTCCAGAACAACTGGATATTTACATGACAAAAATAAACCTCAAATCCTATCTCAACCACAACAAAAATTAATTCAAGATGGATCATACAAATAAACATAAAAGCTAAAACTATATAGTTTTCAGAAAAAAAATAGGACAATATTGTTGCAACCTGGAGATAGGCAAAGATTCTTAGCTAGGATAATAACCATAAAAGAAAAAAGGGAATAAATAAGATTTCATCTAAGCTAAGAATGTCTGTGTATAAAGATTCCATTACGAAAAAAATAGACAAGCCACACTGAGGAAAAAAGATCCATAAATCATATATCTGATAGAGAATTAGTATCCTGAATATATAAAGAACTCTTACATTCAATTATAAAAAGACAAACAACCAAATTAAAAATGGGGAAAAGATGTGAATAGACACTCCACCAAAGAATATATCTGAATGGCGGCTAAATACAAAAAAAATGCTCAACATAATCAGCCATCAGGAAAATGTAAATTAAAACCACAAAGAGGAACTGCTACATACCCACCAGAGCAGCTATGGATGTGGAACAATTGGAATGCTCATATACTGCTAGGGGGAATGTTTAATGGCCCAACCACTAAGGCAAAAGAGTTAGCAGATTCTTTGTAAGTTACACTCACATATCCTGAGTCCCAATAATTTACCCAAGAGAAAAGAAAATATTTGTCCTAAAAAGGCCTCTCAAATAAATGTTCATAGTAGCTTTATTCATTATAGTGAAAACTCTGGAAAAAAATCCAAATGTCCATCTGTAGGTAAACTGATAAACAAATTGTGGTATAGTTATACAGTAGAATACTATGTAGCAACAAAAAGCAACAAACTACGAATGCATGCAACAACACAGATGAAACACAGACATGCTGAGAAAAAGAAGGTGGACACAAAAGAGTACATACTGTATGATCTCACTTATACGAAGTTCTAGAACAGGAAAAACTAATTAAATGTAAAAAAAAAAAAAAAATCAGGGCCGGCCGAGTGGCGCATTGGTTAAGCGCTGGTTTTGGGATGCCAGCGGCCCCGGTTCGGATCCCACATGAGGGCCAGTGACACCGCCCTCTACAGCTAACAACAGCTCCACCTGGAGCTGGGCTGTGCGAGCCCCGGTAATGGTGTGGGCTGCAGCCCCTGCTGCAGTGGGCTGCCATAGGCTACAGTGAGTGGCCCGCAGCCAGCGTGAGTGGCTGGCAGCCAAGCGTGAGCTGCCAATAGCCGCGATGAGCGACATCCAGAGGCCAGCGACCGATCTGCCTCATCCGGGAAGAGCGCAATGACGATACCAACAGTGAAGCAACATCCTCCGCAACTAAACTGAAGAACAAGAAGACGGCAACTTGTCTGTTCCCCTTCCCTGATTCCCCAACGCTGTTCCCCTCCACTAATTCCCCAATAAAATCTTTAAAAAAAAAAAAAAAAATCAATTTTGTTTGCCACCCAGGATATAGGTGGGGCGGGGGGGGGGGGTTCCAAAGGGAAAGGACATGGGGAAGAGTTTCTGGGGAAACAGAAATGATAGATGTTAGGGTTACACAGGAGTATACAATTGTAGAACTTGTACAGATAAGATCTGTGCATTTCATTTTAAAGTAATTTTTACCACACACACACAAACAAACTATAAAAATAGTGATAACTGAGTAGGGATTGGGTGCATGGAGGTATAGATGCTACACAAATGGCAGACTGTTGAACTATATGATGGCTATACAAAAGAATTTCATTATAGTACCTGTTTACTTTGTAGATGTTAAAAAATATCCATAATAAGAGTGTTGTTTTTTGTTTGTTTTTTTCAAAGGAGGGAAACACATATATGGGTATATCTCCCCAGGTAAGGTTTTCCTGATGAAACACCTTTTGATTTTTAATACTGAAATTTCACACAACTACATATCCTCTCAATACAGTGTTGTTTTTTTTTCAGTAAATAGGTATACAGGAAAAATTCATATCTACGACTCCAATGCAAAGGAAAACATTTTAAACAAAATGTTGTGAGGGAAAAGTCCTGAGCTGTAGTCCAAGTACAGAATCACTGAGACTTTTTGAACCACACCTTTGGTAGCAACAAGAAGGATGTTTGGATGTTGCAGTTTGGATGTTGATGGAACGAACAGAGACCGTGTTACTGTACACAAAGCCACTGTGTTAGCCATCGTATTACCTGGCGAATCTGAAGTGATATTAGGCATTCTACATCCTGATATGATTATATGTTACCTATATACAATTATTTTTATTGTGTTTTTGTTGTATTTTAGGCAAGTAGGGTGGTAGTGCTGCGGTGTAATGAATAATTTTTCCTGCCGTAAAATAATGAAAAATAGGCCCATGGTTACTGTTTTGGGTGGAACATCTGCATTTCAGGTTGGATTGCTGATTTTAGGTTTCCCTCTTAAACACGATAATTAAAACACACATACACGACAACATTTTTGATGAGCTTAAAAAGCTATTCGGTTAGTGTGTTAAACTTAGAAAAAGAATTTCATAAACAGTTTTCTTTTAGGTTTTGTGCCTTAAGATTGCTAAGTGACTGTCATTGAGTCTCAATGTCTACTGTGCAAATAAAGCAAAAGACAGAAATAAATTATATGTTGGGGCTGATAGAAGGAAACCCTTCTCAATAACCTAAGACTTTATCTTTCCAGACTGCATTTCAAGTACTGTCACTACAATAGCAATGAGAAGGACTGGAAGGAAATGGGGAAGAGACTGGGAAAAGGAGGGACCAGAGGCCTGACGAACTATCCCAACAGCATGTAAGATCCAAGGAAAAACTGCAGAAAAGAGAGGAAAGTCTTGAGAGACACTGCTGAAAACCTTCCAGATGGCAAGTTTCTACCCCCTCATACATTCCTATCCTTAGTTCTTATATTCTTTCCACAGTAATCTAAGTTTCTTCAATTACTCTCATTTTTACTTTCTGCTTTCATGGCATGATCTTTCTCTCCATGATTTTAAGATACTGTGGCTCACTGTAGAGATCTCACATAAAGCTTTTATAGAACAATAGCGAGGACAGCAATAATAAAAATTGAATGATTATCATTCTTCCGAAAGATAAGCATACAGATCTTTAGCCTAAATACTTCAACAGCATAACGACAATGAAGTGTGAGTAAATAATTCAAAACTCTTCCCCCAATAAGCCAGAGACAGAAACAAATGGCAGAAATATGCGTAGAGCTCAGACTTCTCTGCAGGAAACACAGAAAAGAATGAGGCCACCCAATATAAGTTAGGTCTTACATAATATTTCCGGCAGCCTGAAAATGAAACCTTAGCTCTATAATGGTACTGAGGGGGGAAAGCTCTTAAATTATGAAGTTCACGGACTCTCAAACTGGGAAGGAACAACCTCAACAAAGGATTATTTTTCTTCTCTGGTTCTTGAGAGATACTTCTAGGTATAATTTCACTGACTGCATTCTTCTTTTAATGAATTCAAAGTGGAATTAAATTTTAAGAAGATTACACTGTGAGAAATTACCTCAGATATTTCAAACTACTTCTGGATTAACTGCATTCATCTAGATCTACCAAAACTAGAAAAGGATGAGAAATTCACTTATTACCTTCCAGAATCAGTATTAATCCAGAACTCATTACTTCAGAGCAAAGCCCATAGAGTTAGAAAAGCTAGTGTTTGCAGGGCCGGCCGAGTGGCGCATTGGTTAAGAGCTGGTTTGGGATGCCAATGGCCCCAGTTCGGATTTCACATATGAGGGCCAGTGACACTGCCCTCTACAGCTAACAACAGCTCCACCTGGAGCTGGGCTGTGCGAGCCCCGGTGATGGTGTGGGCTGCAGCCCCTGCTGCAGTGGGCTGCCATAGGCTACAGTGAGTGGCCGGCAGCCAGCGTGAGCTGCCAATAGCTGCGGTGACTGATCTGCCTCATCCGGGAAGAGCCAATGATGATACCAACATGGGCAAGTGAAGCAACATCCTCTGCAACTAGACTGAAGAACAAAGGACAGCAACTTGTCTGTTCCCCTTCCCTGGTTCCCCAAAGCTGTTCTCCTCCCCTAATTCCCCAATAAAATCTTTAAAAAAAAAAAAAGAAAAGAAAGAAAAGCTAGTGTTTGCATGTTGAATCTACCCTTTGTGTCTCAGTTTTCTTATCTGTAATACAGGGATTAAAATAGCACCAACTTTCATTGGGTTGTTGTAGAAGTTAAGAGGGAACACCCGGAAAAAATTTAGCACTGCCTCACAAATTGTAAGTATCAACGTTGGTTCAATTGCCAATATAGCTCCCCCACTCCCAAAAGTTCTCTTAATGAGTACATCTTTTTGTAATGGAAATTGGACAAAATACAATGGATTATAGGGAAGATGATTTAGTAAGACACAGATAGCTATTGGTTACAATGCTGTAATGGCCAGGGGGATTGCATTTTGAAGACAGGAAAAATGCTGCTCACACAGCAGAGGTCACATGACTGTTGTGTGTGTGAGACCAAACACTCAGCCAGCACCACACTCTTCTGTTGACTTTGGAAGTTGTGAGTTAGGCTGTAGACTATTGCATAAATCAGAAAATGGGGTGAATTTTAGCTTTGCATATGGGAAGGTCATGTTGAGGAACTGTTTATAATATTTATTTCTGTCAGGTGTCACTGACTAATTTCTAACTGCTTTATTGATATATAATAGACATACAATAAATCACATTATTTCAAATGTAATATTTGATATGTTTTGACACTCATGAAACCAATGCCACAACAAAAAATATTGGTCAATCAATTTGTTTTTGCACTTTTAGCCATTATAAATCTATGTTAACAAAACTGTAGGAAAAATAATTTTGTGATTTTGAAATCCTTTACTTAGTGCTCGTTAAACTAGTGTTTCTACAATGGGATATTTTATTACATGGAGTCTCTTAGGGCATAATTATTTCGTTAAGAAGTACACTTTATAAAATTACATCCATGTATGATCATAATCTAAAAGAGTCAATCTAAGGTGACAGAAGCTTTAGACTATAAATTAGAAATAATGTTATGTATGTATTATACTATGCTTCTAAATCACATCTAAGTCTTCCAAAAGATTTCAAAAATAATTGACTGGCAATGAGCAGAGGTGAAGGATCAACTGGTGGGAGTGGTGTGGTGAGAAAGGCCCTCAGGTACGAGTCTTGTCATGAAGCAGCTACGTGTACTGGCATCAGTCATTTAACTTTTATGGTTTCAGTTTCTTTCTCTTTTTAAATAAACACTACTACACAATGCGACCTGAGTTTACCTGTAGTTGTATGTTTTTATCCCTAGAAAATATGAGAAATACTCACGATTTGTTTTGCTTTTAATGGTTTTTAAATAAACATACAAGGTCTGACAAGTTCTTGAATTTGTTGCAACAATGTTGCTAATCTTTTTTGATATCAGAGGGATTATTCATTATGAATTTGTACCAACTGGACAAACAGCTAACCAAGTTTACTATTTGGAAGTGCTGAAGAGGCTGCATGAAAAAGTTAGACGACCTGAACTTTTCACCAACAATTCATGGCTCTTACATCACGACAATGCACTAGCTCACAGGGCACTGTCTGTGAGGGAGTTTTTAGCCAGTAAATTAAGAATTGTATTGGAATATCCTCTGTACTCACCTGATCTGGACCCCAATGACTTCTTTCTTTACCCAAAGATAAAGGAAATATTGAAAGGAAGACATTTTGATGATATTCAGAACATCAAGGGTAATACAGTAACAGCTCTAATGGCTGTTCCAGAAAAAGAGTTCCAAAATTGCTTTGAAGGGTGGACTAGGCACTGGCATCGGTGCATAGCTTCCTAAGGGGAGTACTTTGAAGGTGACCATAATGATATTCCGCAATGAGGTATGTAGCACTTTTTCTAGAATGAGTTCACGAACTTAATTGTCTGACCTCATATATGAGTACGCACACAAAATAACAAGATTTAGCTTTGGCTCTCTTGCAGGTAAATGATACAAAAGAACTGTACTTCCTCTCTCTTGAAGGATGTGGGAGCCAGATACGACACAGCTCTGCATGCTAGTCCCATCAATTGTGCACTTCTTGTGTCACCCACACTGTTCCTTCTGGCCGATTCTGTAACCTGACAAATCACTCCAATTCCCAGCACAGCACTATCAGCTCTCTCTTCCCACACTTATACTATAAGAGAGATTACAAATAAATCCTACATTCATGACAGCACCATGCCCAGGCCTGTGTGTTTTCTGGCACTAATTGCTAAGGGAAAGCCAATACTCTAGTGCAAGTCTCATTCCAGTCTACATGGTAATTATATGCTAACGTCTTTCGAAATTAATTCAGAACTCCCCACACTAGCATCGCAGTAATGGGCAAAGAAGATGAGATTTAATCACATTGTCTTTTAGGGGCTTAATGTTAAGATTTCTTTTATACATGAACTGGGCCATCGATTGACTGAACTTGCTGACTGCTTTTCCACTGTAACAATGCAGCCCCACAGCAACAAACTGCTGGTGACTGTCATGCCAAAAGTCAGTCACAGATAAGGCTCTAGGAAGGACACAGAGTTTCTGCCTTCAGAGAAGCCACAAGGTATGTTTGACTATTCTCTTTTCTACTTCCTATAAATTAGCTTTAGCTTAGGGCTTAAAGAAGTCAGATCAACTATAAATAAAAAGAGGCGGTGAGCGAAGTAATAACACACCTATAACAACAAAGCAATAATGAGAGATAATATGAGAAAAGGGTGGAGCTGTAAAAGTAATCAAGACATAGATTACTTTTACACTTTACCTCAACTGAAGAGAGAAACCACAAAAATAAATGGAATGTGGGTGGGTAAGGAAATACACAGCTGTGTTCTTACCTGGAAATCTTGTGAGTAGAATCTAAAAGCTCATTGTAAATGCCTCCTATATAATGTAATGTCTTTCTACCATCTAATACACTGCAATATCCAAATCATTGGCTTTAGCTTCCTGGCACTCATGGTTGAATCAATTTCTTATTCTCAGGTTCAAATCACACTGGATTTAATATCATGCCATATACAAATTCCTCACATATCATAGAGACATGACTGAAATTTTTCTCAGCTATGAAAAGAAACAAGGAAATGGTTGGTTCCCACAGGAGTTTTTTTTCGCCCCCGTCATCCCTGACATAGAGCCAAAAGTCACATGAGAAGATGGATTATAGCTCCTTAAGAATCCAGTATGAGCAGTTTTTCATTCTCTCAGCTTTTTAAGATGCTGCATGGAGTTACTGAGGAGTAAGAAGATGGTTGCCCTCTGGGACATACTTTTAGAGGCAAATGTATTAATATAAACAAACTAAAAAGAACTGAAATACTCAAATCCATGCAAAAATATTATATTATAAATAATATCAGCTGACGTGTATTAAGGTCTTACTATGTGCCAGATGCTGTAGCAAAACTTGACATTATCTTCTCATTGATTCTCATAACACCTTTGAGGTTGATGCTATACAATCACTAGAGTGTAAGTTCTACAAGAACAGGTGCCACGGATTTCATTCACCAGTGCAAAATCAGTACCTTTCATGTACTGCCCAAATGACAGATGCACAGTAAGATACTTGCTGAATGAATAAATAATTTCCACTCGATAAAGGAGGCAACCGAGGGTTAGAGAAGATAAGTAATTAGCCAAAGACATGTGACTCTAGAATCTGTGTTCTAACATATTTTTATTTATTTTCTTTTTAAACAAGGGAGATGGTGGGGAGGAGAAGGACATTAACTTATTGCCATGTTTAATCCTCTTTGTCTTTCTATCTTTGAATGAAGATAAAGTTGCTGAATAGCAATAAAAGGACCAAGTTCAGAAAGCCAAAGGAAGGAACAGGAGGGGGGCCAATATGGCAATTTGCTAATATTCTGTTACATCCAGGAGAGCTCTTCCAACCTCTAGCCTAGAAAACAAATATTTGAAGTTTCTATCTGTGATCTAATTATAATAATAGTCATCTACGTGCCATGCACTATATTAAGCTCTTTCTAAAATGCAACTAATAAACAAAACAAAAAAAACCCCCATAAAATGCAACTAATAACTAAGGGAGAGAATTGGGGTAAGCTAAAGTAGGTCTTCTAAGTCCAGGGCTCACCGACCCCTTCAGTGTTGCCTTCTGTGTTTGGCCTGTACAACACTTTCATTACTCTGCAGCCACAGTTCATTTGCTCCCTGCATCTAATAAAATGTCAGACAGAGAAATAAAATACCAGTGCCCCTGTTGCTCTGGACCCTACGGGCCATTCCATCTTGAGTTTTAATAAGTAGCGAGAATAGAACTAGAATCTTCATGTTCCAAATTATAGCCTTTGGAACATTTCCGTGTACCATACAAGACAGGAAATCTGTATCCAGGTATGTATAACACAACAAAGTGACTTAATATACACAATTCCCTAAAGACTAGAGCGTCCTAAATCAGAATTCTCAATGGATTTAAACAAAGGGGTCTTGGCTGACGTACCATGGGGAATACAGCATACTTCAGTGGTTAGAGTATGGATCTTGGAGTCTTACTGAAACTTGGTAACTTAGCTGTGTAATATTAGGCACACTACTTATGCAGTTTTCTTATCCATAAAATGGGGCTAATAATAGTACTTACCATTTGGGCTCTTAAGAATGCTGAATACAAATGTGAGAGTGCATAGGTAGAGTTCCAGTAATAACTCTGTAAATTAGCTTTTGTTTTCATTATTATTACCACCACCATCACTTTAGTCTCATCTCTGAGGAAATCTCTAAACATCAGCCAACAGAAATAAACTTGAAGCAATGAATTACATTGGTTCATACGTACTATTGCCTTTGATTTTTATTAATTTAATGATTATGCTATTCAGCGCTACTACCCAACATGGGTCCCTTTCATAAAGCTATATTACAAAAGAACAAGAAAAGACAAGTAATTCCAGAAGTGATTCTTTGTGGAAATAGGTTCTAGATGAGGAGAAACTACTGGGGCTTAAAATAAAGAGGCAATACTAATGGTCTCACAGTTGTGTTTGACCAATTTTGGCTGTAGATATTATTAGGCAAGTCAAATTATTCCTGACTGCGAATTCTATTCTGAGTCAGAGCCTGAAGAGGGAATCATGAAATGCAAAATAAGTAAGCCTCATTTTAAGTAAGCAGTCGACACTTGGTGCCTCTGTGATTTAGCTCCCCTTCATGTTCAAGTGTGGGAGCATTTTATCCAAGAAGCCTGAGAGCACACTGGTTAAGAAAGAGCAAAGAAGTGAAACGGCTTGATATTGACTCCCAACACCATCATTCACTTGGTGACCTCACCAGTAAAAGAGGTTGTTGTGTCTCATACTGAGTATATATTAGCTGCTGTTGTAGAACAATTTTGTCATGTCTATTTCTTTCTCTAGACTGACATATTTGAATGAAGGGACTAGATATATTCATCTCTTTTTCTGTGTCCAGTCCTAAGAGACTTAGCTGAATGAATGAGTGATTGAACAAGCAAAGGAATATCAAACTAAGATAAACTCAGAACAGAAACCCTGAGTTTAAGTTTAGGAAAATAAGGATAACCTTTTCGTTTATTGATGAAATCATCCGGATAGTAATTAGCAGAGGGTTGGGCATCTCCTTAGCTTCTCTTATCTCTATTCTGTTCTTAAATAAGGAGCCTACGTAGCCTTCACCTACATCACGAACGTCACATATACTAACCATTTCCTGACAATCAGATCCCAAGATTTCATTAACTCTAACACCGTCCCGCAAAACTAAATGTCAACAACCACAAAAACAAACGTCATACTTATAGTTAATTCAAAACTCAAAGAGAATTTTGATAAATACCTACAATATTAGATCAATACATTAACACATTAGTTTTGAACTTTTTTGAATTGATATTAAAAACAAGCCTTATTCTTTTAATATATTTCCATGAGATTTTATTTAAGGGCCCCTAAATTATTTTGAGAGATTATGTTTTATTCAAGCAGCAAATGACATGTGCAAGCAACAATATGATGTTTTTCTTGCTTTAAGAAATGAATTTAAATAGTTGAAAAAAAAATTTGACACGTTTTCCTCTTCACCTTATTTTACCATACACTATCCTGTGCACCCCTTCCGCTCACCAAAAAAGAAATAAAAAAGTATATGCCCCTCACCTCTAACAGCTCATCTCCAATACGCATTCGTCTGTCTGTGGCAGCAGGTCCTTCTGGGTTAATTCCCACCACAAATATGCTCATGCGAGACCTGTCTTTATTACCAGCAAGGCTGAGTCCAAGTCCATTCTTATCCTTTTCCAGTTCAATAATGTGCAATTCTCCAGGCAGGTCTGCATATCTTTGCCTGATTTTTTCTATTTAAAAAAAAAAAAGGTAAAAAAGAAAATTGAATAGTGCAGTTGAATCTATATTACAGAGATGTCAGCATTTCCCCATCCTTATTGTGATTCCTCTACAAAGAATGGTCCCTTTTTTGAGAATGACGTGCTTGAGGTCATCCATAGCCTTATGTAGAGATTATGGTTAAGAATTGTTTTATCTCCAACTAAGGAGGTTAATTCACCCGTTAAACCTTCCCTGATTGTTCAGGTTCACACTTCCATGCATTATTTTCTTACCTAAGACAGTCAAAAACAATGTAGTGGAAACCTTGTCCTCCCTGTATCCCCTTCAGAAAAAAAAAAGCTGGGGGGAAGGGGAACAAAGGATATTTACTGAGCCCAGCTATGTGCCAAGCAAAGTATTTGGTTTTCAAGATAATATGCTGAACAAAACAGACATGGTTCCTAATCTCATGGACTTGGCGTCCAGCACGAAAGAAAATCAACAATTAATTCTAAATAATTATACTTAGTTTAAGTATACAAAGGGTACAGAATAATGTTGGGTGGTATTATCAGTACAAATGAGGAATTAAGAATATTGGTCTAGCTGTCAGCTCTGAATTCAATCTGCAAATCTACCACTTACTCAATATCCAATAATTAATACATTAGTTTATCTCTATGGAATTCTATTGGGTTGTCGGAAAAGTCATGACGCATTTTTGTAATGGAAAATATAGGAAAAAATATGTCAGGACTTTTCTGACAACCCAACATTTCACTTGTAAAATGGGCAATGGATTATCCACTTCATGGATGTTGGAAAAATGAACTAAAATATACATTAAAAGACTTAATGGCTTATGGATTATAAGTGTTCTATACTTCTTTTATTCAATCTTCTGTCTTACTTGCTATCTCCATTTTATGGTCTAAATGACCTGTTTTAGGACTTGGCTGGCTATGCTTTCCTTGTGTTGGTTCTGTGCAACAAAATCACACTGGCAGACTGGTATGGAAAGCAAGAGTACTTTAAACATGTCTTGTAGCCCACACAGCACCAGCTCAGGCCAGGTGTGCTGCCAGGGTGAAAAGGCTTGCTGACTACTTCTGTGGCTGTGATAAAATGATCTCATCAGCAGAATAACAGATTAGTAGATTGTAACTGTACTGAAACTCTCTATACTTAGTGTAATGCTCCACTTGTATTATATTCACTGTCCTTAGGAGGAAAACTTGCAAACTGAAAGCTTAACTCAAATAAATATCTTAAGGAACAGGGGGAGGGGAAGACACCCCAGTTCACTGTTTCCAGCTTAACTGGACTTAACAAGCACTGCCTTATGAGAGAGTAAAACAATTTAATCTTGAACACGTAACAAAATACAGTAAAATAATGGACTTGTAATATAGCAAAACTGTCCTCTATGTAGGAAAAAAAATTAAGTCATATTAACATTCAAGTAAGTAAACTCAAAGTAGTTTTCTTTTCATGAAGGGGCTGAGTCCACTCATCAAATATGTTCCTTCTTTTTTTTTTTTGGAGGGCAGTTTCACTGGCCCTCAGATGTGGGACCTGAACCTGGGCCGCTGGCTTCCCAGGCCAGTGCTTAACCACCGTGCCACTCGGCCGGCCCCTCAAAGTAGTTTCCTTGGTCAATATCAAGAACAAGACATTATGCAGGGACTTTAATAAACAGAGACACACAAGGCATGTGTTACCCTCAAGATGCTCAGACAGTAAAATAGGGAAAGTAAATAAATATTAAGTAACTACAATTATTTAAATAGAAATTCCAACCAGCACAACGCTGGGCACTGAATACTAATTTATTAATGAATTAGGTCAGCGTCTAAATACTAAATTAATTGTGCTAGCAATAATTGCTTTTGGGGTTTTAAGAACTAAGAGAGTTCTAAGACGGAGAGATTTCATGGAAGAAGTAGATTTGAGGAGGGTTTTGAATAAAGTATAGACTTTGGTTATATGAAGAGGGATGTGGTGGGGGGAATGGCAAGTAGAAAAGCATATGTGCAGGTGGGATAAGGGGAAAATACGAGCCCATCTGACTTCGGATTGAAAATTCTTTGGGTTAGTGGATGCATGGTATGAAATAACTACAGGGTGAAAAGGTTAATTGATAGCTTATTTATCAATTTAGAAATTCTGCAGAGTGGTCTTGGGGTCCCCCAGGGATGGGACCCTAAGAGGACACTCTACTTAAAACCTCTGGCCCAGATTCAAGCAGAGCAGTTTATTCTGCTTTGTTTATTGGATTTATAGGGTAAGGCAGTTAAGAAATGATACCACAGCTGAGCAAACAAGATAAACCAAAATTTTTAATACCTTACTCTCTGAAAATGATAAAGCAGGAAAATACATTTTTTAAAAGGATACTGAACACTTTAACAACACAATAAGCTCAAGGTATTAGATATAAAAAAAAACTGTACACTTGACAGAACATACACATATGGAGGAGGCAGAGCACACAGAAACAGGTTTGCATTGGGTCATAAGAGAAACTTCGATAACTCTCAAAGAATCAGTATCACACAATCTATGTTTCCGAATATAATGCAGTAAAACTATAAAAAACCTGTAAGTTAAAAACAAAAAGGATAGCTTTAAAACTCCCTGTGCTTAGAAATAAATTAATGTTGTAAAAAGCCTATGATTTAAAAGGGAAACAATAAAGGAAATTAAGAAATACTGCTGTCACAATTGAATAAAAAAATCATAATTCTAGATGTCAAACTTAAAAATGGCTAAAATGGTAGCTCTGTTGTGTATATTTTACCACAATTAAAGAAAAAACAAAAACTCCTATCCATAAGCTTAAAACACCCTTCAAATATTAGCTCCCTTATTAATATCCCACTTAAGGACTAATTTATAGATTTATTATCCTAAATTTTTGAAACCAGCAGTTCTATTTTTCTGACCAATGTTTTGTTATGACACTACTAAATCCCATTTTTTCACTTAGCATATATTGGTTGAATCCAAATTCACATCAGGCTTGTGACACAAAGGACACACTATGGAATATGTTTTCAAGAACCTTAGAATCTATCATTGGAGACAAGCATACATACGACTAATTATAATTTAGAGAGATAAGAGCTATAATAAAAATATCAGCAGCTGAAGTCCCTAATCTATTTTACTAAATTGTCAGGAAAACCAGCTAACGTTTGCAAGCTATGCTGAATATTATACATTTTCTAGCAAACTCTTAATCTATGCATAATGCCCAAAACTTCATTAGTTGACAGTTCCAATACTCCAGCATCCAGCTTTTTCCAATTTTATTTGCCTAAACACTAATGAACGACTTAAGCAGCTTTCCTAGATGTTGTTATCATCGTTATTATTTATAGGAGAAGGGGGTAAGCTCAACAGAATAAAGTTCAGCAAAAAACCAAATCCCAGAACCATGAAGAGCTGAGCATACTTGAATAGGTTAACAAATTATTTTAATTTATTGGAGACTTGCTAAATTGCAGAAACAATGCTAAATCTTTCAATAATATTTTTCCTTTCATGCTAAAAACCACCCTATCAGGTAAGAATTGTCATCTCTGCATTCTAGATGTGGGAAATAATATCTCTGTTGTTAAATAACTTGCCAAAGGTCACCCAGCTAGTTACTTATATAACAAGGATATGAACCCAGTTTTGTCTGTCTTCACAGTACTATCTTAAAATATCTTTTTAGATTTATTTCTTTCTACTTCCCTATCTTAGAATATAAACTCCATGAGGTTCCTTGTACATCCAGCTCACTGCTGTCTTCTACATCTAAAACAATGTCTAGTATATACTAGATGATTACTATGTGCAATATTTGCCTGTTGAAAGCATGAACAAATGGCTTCTAAGGTCTTCTTCAATTGCTATGCCGTACTGTTGAACCAATGCCCCAAACAATGCAACAAAAAAGTGACTGAAACCTAAAAGCATTAGACATTTAAAATGTTTTCAAAGACAATGCATTCTTGCAGTTAGAAGTAGAAGAATGGTTTCTTCTTTAGATTTGTATTAAAACTAACAAAATCCATTGGGACTACTAGAAAAACAAATTACTATGTGTACATTATCTTTTGAAACTGACTATTAAATAAACTGAAGAAACTTGAAAAGCAAAAAGGTTTATCATTTTTTTAATGCATCGTAAAACAGGAAGAGTAATAATAAGACAATAAAAGTGCCAAGTGCTCTGTAACACATATGTTCTTTTAATCTTCAGTTAAATTTTGTTAAGATGTTCAGACCTCAGAATTTGGGTTATCCTAGTGTTTATTTAGACTCATACCTATAAGGGGCTTGAAAGATGACAGGTCCAACTCTTACACAAATTAAATGCTATGTGTCCATCATATCATGAAAACAGAGACTTTTAATTCAGGCAAAACAAACCAAGAAATTGTATAAAGCTACCTTCTTTTAAAGCACCCCCTGAGCCCCACACACTTTGGACTCCATTGTATAAATAAATATATAAGCCTGAAGAAATGAAGATCTTGTGTAAGGTTATGAAGCTAATTTACAGCTAGAAACTACAGTCTTCTAATATGCAGTTCAAGTCCTTCTCTACCAAGTCATGTTAAATTTATCTAACAGCATTTAAAAAAAAATGAATTCAAATTTCTCCCTCAGTTAAAATTATCTTTAGAATCCTCATATTATCATAATACCTCCTTACATAAAAGAAACATTTCAGTTCATGTTTTTGAATCCTCCCCATACCTCTGTACACGCCTCCATCTGCAGGTTAGTGGACTGATACTCAGCTCCACCAGCTGAGATTCTGAGCCAGTGAATCTGGGGTAAAGTTCACTTTGAAACAAGGTCCTTAGATGATTTTCATGTGCAAGTATATCTGTAAATAATCTCCCATGCAATGCAAAATTTTTTTCTACAGTGATCATGATACTCAACCATGAAGATCACAGTACCAAAATTTAAGGCAGCCTCTACATATGCCTTTCACAAAACTAATCTAATATGGTGACTATTTCTGGCTCCACAATCACACTCAGGATTAAATAAATAATTTGTTTGAACTATCCAATCGGTTACTTTAGAATCTCAGTCTCAATCTTTCTACCTCTGTCTCCCACCCTCCCATATGTAACTGCCTCTCCCTCTCTCTCAGATCTCAGAAGTTTTCTGTAATTTCCATTATCAATTACTTCTACTCTGGAGGTATAGTAAAAGGTGAACTGGAATTTCAAAAGGAGAGAAGGAAAACAAAATGTGTGAACTGAAATCTCATCTTTGAAAAATCAAGACAGTGCACGCTAGTTTGTTAACTCAGAATTTAAGAAAGAAACCACAGTAGCACTTCTGAGTACAGCTGAGTCAGCACACACTGGCCTGCATGCAGCATCAGAGGGTGGCTCCAAGGCAGAGTAACCCCACACTGCCTGGCATTTGCTCTAAGAGCTGCTGGGAGTCGTTTCCATGGCAACCAGCGGTGGGGGAAGGGATCAGTGGCAAGGCAAAGTATAAAGAGAATGATTTTCTTCAAACATTGCGATTTCACTAAAAATACATTGAAGAAGTGAAATAAAGAATATTAATTTATTTGAAGCCAATGAGGGCCTTTTCTAAAACTAAGGAGAAAAAAATCCAAGAACCCATACTTTATTTTCTGTACACACACACACACACACACACACACACACACACACCATTACATAAGTACTAGCTTATAGCAACAAAATATTAAAAGTGTTACAATGAGTCAGGATCTTACTATACCCATTATTGGCATTTCCCGGAAATATCTGTAATAAACAGCCAATCTTTATACTGATTTTCATTGATTTTCACAGTGTGTAATCAAGTGGCAGCAGTTTCTATCCCAAATAATCTAGATGTCCTTGCATTTCTAAATAAAATTCAGAGATTAGCATAGCAGTAACCTACTTCCTTTGGCACCAGGTTTTACTTAAATACATCAGAATGAATATCAGCCTACAAAAACTAGAGAGAGAAGAGTCTTTTTGATTCAGCTGAACAGTCACACTTGTTTTAAACATGGATTTTCTAGCCTCATGACAATGTTATCTCAAGAAAGGAATCCCAAATTGCTCATAATTCTGCATCAAAGAATCAACGTCTTTTTCTTGTCAAAGAAAGCCAATAAGATTTCTCCAGTACAGTCTCAGGGTATTTTCCTACCATCATAGGATATTAGGTGTTGCTAAGTAACAAAGCCTTTCTCCCAGGAAAGAAACTTAATTCAAGTCACTGCCCAGTATTTTAATAGAAAATGTTCAACACACTGGAATAATGACCCACTACAACTCCAGAAGCATTTGTTACCTGGTGTGTTTCCAAATCATACAGAAAAATAGTTAAATACATTTTGTTATACATTAAATACAATAATCCCACTTTTAAATAACCAGGTTATGACAAACACCTCAATCTAATTTTCCTATGCAGTAACCAACTTTAATTCTCTGTCAGGACATGCAGATTAAAAAAGTAAAAACATATGAAAGAAAACCAGAACCCACAGAAACAGCATATGAACTCCAGCAGAAAGCAGCAAATCTCAAGTGAAAGCCCACACCAAACAGAGAAAATAACGAAAACATGTCAGCACAAAAAAGACACATTTGGCATGACAACAAATAAACTTTCTTCTTAAATATAGTAGATATTTTTGCCTGTATAAACTTGATAATATCATAAGGACCTATAGGTAGATTTTAATTGAAACACAGAAACATGAGAACTATGGTTAAATATAATAGTAACAGCGAGATGTTGTTCTAAGCACTTCACTACAGTATAACTCATTTAATCTTTGTAAAACTTTACATGGTAGGTATTATTATTCCCAGTTTTACAGATGAGGAAACTAAGGCACAAAGAGTGTAGATAACTTGCGCAGTAACACAGCTAGTGAATGGTAAATTTGAGATTTGAAACCAGAAAGACTATGGAGTCCATGATATTAGGTGAAAGCCAGGGCCAGAATTAAACGAAGAATGTGTTAGATACAAAACTTGGAAAAAAAAAAAAAGAGAAATTAAGTAATTTCCTTTCTTTCACAAAAAATTCAATCCACATTAGATATAAGAATGGAGAAGAAAATCAAACTTAAAAGTGACAAAATTCAGGCAGTCAATCAGAACAAAAATCATTAAGATTACTTCTTTAAGAGACCACAGAGTGAGGGGGGAAAAAAGCCTCAACAATGAAAATCTAAAATATCCCCATTAGATGAATCAAAGTAAAATAAGTCAATATACAATGAACAAATTTTAAACACAAGATACTGTATTAATATTAACTGAACTTTCATTGGCACTATGCTGATCCCTTTGCATATTCAATGTTATGAAATACAATCCTCAAGCTGCCCATTTACAGTAGAATGGATAAACAAATTGTGGCATATTCACACCGTCGAAGTTTATTCCAACAATGAAAAGCTACCACTGCTGTAGGCAACAACATTAGCAATGGTTTGAATATTAGAAACATACTGCTGAGTGAAAGAAAACACGATAGAAAACTGCATACACCACATGATTCAATTTTTATCAAGTTCAAAAACAGGAAAAGCTAATTGATTGTTTTAGAAGTCAAGACATATTGACCCTTGAGGAAGAGGGAAGAAATACTGAATCAGAGGGAGCACAGAGTGATTTCTAGGTGGTAGTAATATTCTATTTTATATCCTGGATGGTGAGTGGAAATTCATCAAAATGTAGTACAGTTTTCTGTTTGCATATATTTCATTAAATTTATTTATTTATTTACTTTTAAAGATTTAAATTGGGGAATTGGGGGAGGGAACAGTGTTGGGGAATTGGGGAGGGGGAACAGACAAGTTGCTGTCCTTTTGTTCTTCAGGCTAGTTGCGGAGGACGTTGCTTCACTGGCCCATGTTGGTATCGTCATTGCGCTCTTCCCGGTTGAGGCAGATTGGTAGCTGGCCTCTGGATGTCGTTCACAGTGGCTATTGGCAACTCACACTGGCTGCCAGCTGCTCACTGTAGCCTATGGCAGCCTACTGCAGCAGGGGCTGCAGCTAAGCCATCCCGGGGAATCACAGCAGCCCAGCTCCAGGTCGAGCTGTTGTTCACCGTCTTAACTGTAGAGGGCAGTGCCACTGGCCCTCATATGTGGGATCTGAACTGGGGCTGCTGGTGTCCCAAGCCAACTCTTAACCAACGTGCCACTCGGCCATCCCAATAAATTTATTTTTAAAAAGAGACTTAACAAAATAATGTAATATGAAAACAAAGTATAAAAATATATTTGAAGACAATAAAAAATTTGATTAGGGGTTATATATTATTAGATAAAACCAAAGAATTATTGTGTTAGGTACATTAATGGTATTATAGTTACATTTTTAGAGATGCACATGTGTGGATGAAATTACATGATGTCTGGAAATGGTTTAAAAATATTTTAGTAAAGAAAAATAAGGGATACGTGAAACAAGTACAGTAAAACCTTGGTAATTATTGAATCTGGGAGAATATGGGAATTCACTGACTATTCTCTTCATGTTTGAAAACTTTCACAACTAAAAGAAAACCCTCTTAACAATCCTACAAGATACAATCATCCCATCTTACAGATGATGAAACTGAGGCTCATGGAGGTTATGGAACTTTCTGAAGCTCACATTTAGTAATTGGTAGACCTGGGGTTCAGATTTGCATCTGTCTAGCTTCCAAGCCCATAGGCTTACCCACCACATAAGGAAGATTTAAAAAAAGCATGTTATGTTCACATTTGCTAGAGTGGCAGAAGGGAAATCTAAAACCTGTCTCAGTCCTTTCAGAATTTACAATTTACAGGGAGACATGGTACACACATAGGCAGACTTTGAATGTTTAATTTGGCAGCAATACACACAGGATGACTCGAAGAGGGGAAAAGAGGAAACAGAAAGACCAAGAGGAATACTATTAAAAAAGAAGAACGATGGACAAAGAATTAAGAAGTGAAGCTGGCATGTTGTGGCAGAAAACAATCTGACAGACAAAATCATAAGGCTTGTGAACTGTTTGGATGTATGAGGTAATGGAAGGGGAGGGATAACAGGGAAACTGAGGTCAGATTCTTAGAGACAAGGCGTGAAGGACAAAGAGGTGACAATTTAGTTGGAATGAGCTGCTTTGTGGTATCAACAACACAGAGCTGCTGAATTTGACCTGGAGTTCAAGAAAGAAGCAGAAGATAAGACTGGAACAGCTGCTAGCTAATGCAGAGATGAATGAAACACTTTGAACAGCGTTTGACAATAAATGAGCATACAACGGGAGGAAGAATGGCTTTGAAGGAGAACAGGAAACCTGACCATTTAGGATACCATTACTACGCAACCAACAGTGATAAGGAATGGATATAATATGGGTTAAGGGATCAGCTGGAATAGAAAAAGGAACTCAAGGAGTCAGAAAGAAGAGTAATGGCTGAATTCATTCCATTTATTCATTTAAAAAAAAACACTGAATGCCTGCTTGGGGCCAGGCAGTACACTACTTGCTAAGGATATAGTGGTGAATTGAAAGAGGAAAAAAAGATTGAATTAGGTACTATCAAAAGCCTAAGAAATTCCAAATATGATTGGAATCTTTCAGTCACATAACAGCAGACTAGGCAAGATTCAACGTTTGTAATCAGTACCTAAATTCTTAATCACATTTAGTTTGGAGAGGGAAAGAAATTGGTCCAGAGCATTCATAATAAAGATAGGATACCAGGAACTATAAAGGTTAATTGCAAACTAATGGCAAGACCTGGAATAGAATTCCAAAGTCCTCCTTAATTAGGCCAGTTTCACTGTTCTAAGTCTCAGAAATTGGGGCAATTAGGCCAGGTCTAAACTGAAGTCAGAGGTGGGTTATCTTCTCTCATTTTCACAAATCTCATCCCAATTTTTTCTTTATTTCATGCTGGGAGGAAACTGACCGCTCTGTCAAATCCCTCTGATAATGAAGGATGTAGTGTAAGGCCATCACTCATTGGGGGTAATGCAATTGGCAAATTTTCTATCTACAAAGTACAAGTTCACTGACTACCTATAGGCTTAAAACATAAATCAGTTTAATACAGAGGAAAGTTTATCCACCCTAATTAGGAAAGATGGTCACATCTACCCTCATGTTCAAACACATAGGCTCACATGATTCTTAATGGATATGTCCAGTGAGACCTTTCTGGAAGAGCACCATTACACCTAATCCAGTGTTTCTGAAAGTGTGGTCTACGGATCACCAGAGATAGTTAGTTCTGTGTAAGATGCAGTTGCTGGGCTCCAGGCCATATCTACAAAATCTAAATCTTGGGACTCAAGACAAGGAGCCACCATGTTATTTTAAAAAAAAACATATCTATGTAATTCTTATACAGACTAAAGAATACTGTCTGAAAAACGTACCATAACTCCCTGCCCAAGATCAAAATGCCTTTATGGACTTTGGAGATGCCTGAAAACAGGTATTAAAAGGTGTTTGACTATTACTGACCTCAGCTTTTTCTGAGTCTTGAAAAAAACCGAATGTAATTTAAAAAAACACTCTTTACAATCACATTTTAAATATCAGCAGAATAGAGAATATGGTTCTTTAATCACCATAAAAGCATCGAGTTATAAGCTCATTGTGGTTATAGCATGGTAGAAATGTGTGAGAGTCGTGCTGATTGTGCTTCCTGGTCATTATCCCGGCACGCTGTGATGCTCAAAGAAAGCCCGTGCTGGCAACAGATCATGGAGAACAGCAGTGACACTGACAGCATGAAGGTGTTTAATTATATTTTCTGGAGAGGGGAAAATGGCAGTTCCCAGTAATTAAAGGGAACAGTAGTAGAATGTAGAAAAAGGAATATAATACGATACTTGCCAAGTTTACTTGGTCCCTTTAGTGACTGATACTTTGGAAGCAAACTTTCCTCTATATATCTGCTTAGGAAACCATCTGGCTAGTTTGTCCAGGGCCCTGAACAATGTATTAGTTCCAATACCCATCAGAGCAAGGTTCAGGGAAGAAGTAGAAGTCTAGCTGATATTTGATAGCATTTGAGTCATCGTCTTCAGTTGTTTATTTCTCATGTTCTCCACTATCACGACAGAAGAAACCACCTCTGTTTTGTGTAGGCAGAGGTCCTGGTCCAGAGTAGGGGCAGCATAAACATATGAATAAATCATGGTAACACAGACTTGTAAATTCTTCTGTATCTGAATTGGTCAAGAAACAGGTTAAGTTAGTCAAAACTTCCAATTAATACAGTTTTATTTCCTCTAAGAACTAACTTTTGATAAAAGACTCCAAGATTAAACTGAGAAGAACATCTTTTCTGGGTAATTCAGATGTTGCATCTATATTAGAAACACTATCATTTGGGTATGTTAAATCAGACTCAATTGGAAAAATGTACAAGAGGTTTGGAGTCAGAAAGATCTTCACTAAAACACACATGGTGAATTGAAAAAGAACTGTTCAAATTCCATTGATGCCACATTGCATCTGTTGACCTCCTACAAGTTACTTAAGTCTACATTCGCATCTTTTTAAGTAAGAACAATTACCTTTCCTGTCCTAGGAATTTGAGATGATAGAATTAAAGAATATAAAGTATTTAGCTTAATGTCTAGCACACAGTAACTTTATGTACCTGAGGTTTGTTCTTTAACCAGCCAAAGCTTTCCTTTCTTATCTCTTCCAGTTGTAACACATAAACCAGTTTTAATTACATAGCATTAATATCCAGAATATTAAAGAATTCCTACAACTCAACAGCAACAAAACAAACAACCTGATTAAACATACGCAAAGGGCTTGAAAAGACATTTCTCCAAAGAAGACCTACAGATGGCCAACCAACATACAAAAAGATGTCAACATCACTAATCATCAGAGAAATGCAAATCAAAATCACTATGAGATACCTATCACCTCACTGCCATTAAGATGGCTACTATAAAAAACAAAACAAAACAAAATAACAAGTGCCAGTGAATTTGTAGAGAAACTGGAACCTGTGTCCACTGTTGGTAGTAATGTAATATGGTGCAGCTGCTATGGAAAACAGTGTGACGGTTTCTCAAAAATTAAAAATAGAATTATCATATGATTCAGCAATTCCACTCCTGGGAATATAACCAAAAGAATTGAAAGCAGGGTCTTGAGGAGAACACATGTATGTTCATAGTAGTACTATTCAAAATAGTTTTTTACCAAAAGAAGGAAGGAAAGAAGGAAAGAAGGAAGGAAGGAAGGAAGGAAGGAAGGAAGGAAGGAAGGAAGGAAGGAAGGAAGGAAGAAGAAAGGAAGGAAGACTACAACCTATTAAAAACAAGTTAACCCTTGAAATTCTATTTAAGGTTATGTCATCCAGATCTGCATTTGCCAAAAATAACAACTGCGAGTTAGGAAGCCAACCACATTTATATTCTCTAGAAATGCTGCTACTGAAAGGAAGCATCTATTCCATACACTTAAGGAAGTCAACAAGAAAGTTTAAGTTCTAAAAAACCCAGTTGCTAAGATGATGATAATAAAGATACAGAAAAGCCACCAAAGACTGTCAAAATAAACCGACAACCCTCATCATTCATCTCCTTCCCACAGAGGAATAGATGCTTGTTTTCTCTCCGGTGTTGGTACTTTTGTACCATTTAATATTTTAACCCTTGAATTTTAATATCTTTTTGGCTATTTCTCAGGCAGTAGAGATGATAACACGAAAAAGGAATTACTTCAGGTACTGTAGTCAGTCTTTTCTCATTTGTGTCACACTCTGAAAGCAGCTGACAGTCAGAACCTGGACAGGGTCTTGCACATCAGGGAACAATTGGTCTCACAAGATAAAAGAAAAGATAAATCAGAGGGGGTGAAACAGGAAGAAACAAGTAAAATAGAAAGGCAAAAGTAGCAGCAGAGGAGAAAAGCAAGTAAAGAAACAGCTTCTGAAAATCTAAAATCTCTTACAGGCATTTCTGAACTCAAATTTATAACAATAACAGAGGTTGCCTCTGGAGTGAGAATTACTTTCAAATAAATGATCTCATTCAAAACATCAGTAGTCCTTTTTAGAAATAAGAAATACTGAGGCTGGGAGGAATTAAGTGAACTGCCCAAGAAAATTAGCTAGTAAAGGGCAAAGTCAATATTTTAACATAAATCACTGTCGTTTTTATAAATTATCAACTACATGTAGTTGATCTTTTTTTTAAAGATTTTATTGGGGAATTACGGGAGGGGACCAGCGTTGGTAAATCAGGGAAGGGGAACAGACAAGTTGCTGTCTTTTTGTCCTTCAGTCTAGTTGTGGAGGACATTGCTTCACTGGCCCATGTTGGTATCATCATTGCGCTCTTCCCAGGTGAGGCAGATCGGTCACCGGCCTCTGGATGGCCGTGCATGGCGGCTCTTGGCAGCTCATGCTGGCTGCCGGCCGCTCACTGTAACCTATGGCAGCTCACTGCAGCAGGGGCTGCAGCCTACACCGTCGCCGAGGCTCGTGCATTCCAGCTCCAAGTGGAGCTGTTGTTAGCTGTAGAGGGCAGTGTCACTGGCCCTCATATGTGGGATCTGAACCGGGGCCGCTGGCATCCCAAAACCAGCTCTTAACCAATGTGCCACTTGGCCGGCCCCCAACTACATGTATTTTTAAAAGGTAAAATGAGACTGTATTCAGCACACTTTATCCTTTTTTTTTTCTAATGGGTGGTCAAGTGAATCCTATAAACAGCAGTAGTGAATGCTTGTTAAAGGTATATCTCCTTGAATAGAAATTTCAACTCTTAAGACAAAGTAAAATTAGTAAAACAAAAATGTTCAGAAAAATATCAAGATTTTTCAAATAAAGGAGAGGTCTTAATTTAGTATGGTGAAATAAAAATAAAATGACGCCTTACAGTAAGATAGCCTCGTAAGTCCATAATACTCCTAGCTCTGTACGAGGTGCATAAAAGTGGTCGGTAAATGTTTCTTTTGTAGCGCCATTTTCTGCCATGGCCTCTTGCATGATGCACTCTGGCCATATTATAACATCATAGTTCCTCTGTGTTTTCGTGCCTTAGTGACTTTGTACAATGCTCAAAGAAGCGTTTCGTCACTCCTTGGGCAGGATTCAGTCCTTCAGAGTCCAAGGTGCCCTGTGAGACTTCCTCTATCAAAGGTCTTTGTCTACGTGAATACTGACTGATTTATCTAACTCCCGTGTAGGAGTGGGACTACTTGAGAACCAGGCCTATATTTGTCTCACTTATTTTGCATCTCCAACACCTATCATGGTATCTGGTACATGGTAAGCACTCAGTTAACGATAATACCTGATTTGCAGCCTCAAGAAGTTAAGGGCAAGAGATGGTATTTTTTTCAGGTTTGCCTTTCCTAGCAATTCACTTTGCTTAAATTGTGATAGAATTCTATGGTCCTAACAGATTACCATTCAAAAATAAAGATGAGGGCCGGCCGAATGGCTCAGTTGGTTAAGAGCTCGCTCAAGAGTGCAAGCTGAGCTCTGAGCAACAGCGGTTCGAGGCCAGCCCGAGCTGAGTTGCCGTTAAGTTGCCAACAGGTGGCAGGATGGCTCAGCTAAAAAAAAATAAAAAAAAAATAAAAAAATAAAGATGAGGACAGTTTGATGGTTGCCAGATGGAAGAGGGGTATTAGGGGGATGGGAAGAGGGGAAGGGATTAAGAAGTACAAATTGCCAGTTATAAAAACAGTCATAGGAAATATAGTCAATAATATTGTAATAACTATGCATGGTGTCAGATGGGTACTAGACTAACCAGGGTGATCAGTTTGTAAGTTATATAAATGTTGAATCATGATGTTGTACACCTGAAATTAACATAATACTGTATGTCAACTATAAATGAAAAATAAATTTTAAAAAATAAACAAACAACAACACAAATAGATGAGGGGGCACTCACAGGAGAAAATCCAAGCTACCTGGTACAGAGGGTACCCAAAGTCTACTTTAAATGCTATAACGTCTTCCTGGATGAACTATCAGGTGTGTGCTCCTGGGGAGCCTGGGTCTTCCTGGCAAAACCTTCCTGGTATTTGGGCTATCCAAAGCAATGCTTCCTCAGTTAAACTGGGCAATAAACCCACATGACTAAGAGTAGGGGTTCTGGAGTCAGACTGTGGGGGTTCAAATCCTACTTCTGCCACTTGCAATTGGGAAATCTTGGGTTTGATTAACCTCCTTCTTACCTCAGTTACCTATATGTAAAGTGAAAATAATAATAGTAACCAAGTGTTTGAGTTGTTCGGGGGAATATGTCAGGTAACCCATTTGAAGCATAGGAAAACACCTCTTCCTGATTCCCACTCTTACTCTACTTTCTTTATTTTGCAGGACTCCAGAGCTTTCCACATCTGCAATTATTCCACCTCATCATTACCTCACAGTCCACAGACTGCTGTGCTCTCTCTACTGGCATTCTGACCTTGTCACTGGCTTACTCTGCCCCTGGCCAACTGAACTACTTAACTCCCTGGTCCCCTACTTCCACCCCATGAGGTCAAAGAAAAGAAATAAAACATATTACTCTGATTGACATGCATGGGAAGGTGAGGGTTGTGCTTTGAGAGCCTCTGCGTTCGCTAGACAATTAGGTAAAGTTTAGCTTTCAGAAACCAAAACCAGTTACGAGATGAATACAGAAGATATTAAAGACAATAATTATATTCAAATGCAAATAATATCTATTGAGGATGAATTTTATATTAGGCATTGCATCAGGCTCTTTCACATACCCTTTTTTTCATTTAATCCTCAAACTCACATTTGAGGTAGGCATTAGCCATGTATACTGAAAATGGATAAAGGGAAGCCAAGAGTGTTTAAGTGACTTGATTGAGACTGCGCAACTAAAAGTGACTGAGGTGAGATTTGAACACAGATCTTCTGACTCTGCACAAATAGGTTCTTCTGACTACACCATAGGTTTATTCTTTCATTCCAAAGGTAACACTGAGTTAAGTTTATATATATTTCTTGATCAGGATCAGTAATGTGAAAGTAAACTTTGCATAGCATAAGTATGAAGTTATGCTTACTCATTCACTCACTCTGAAAAGTTTTTAGTGGTCCCTATCATGTGGCAAGCATGTTGCTAGGTGCTGGTGGGAAATGGAGGCCTGGCCCTGGAACTTATCATTTAGTGAAAGAGATAGAATTAATCTTTAATCATGAAATGAACTCAGATAAAAGATAAAGAAAAAGCACCTCAGGGAGTGTGTACAAAAACTATCCGTATCTGAACTGGACCTCCAGGAGGGTTTCCTTCAGGAAGTGGGTTTTGACTTAAGAGAGTTGAAAGAGAGTAATACCAGGCAGGGGGAAAGTGCATGCAAAGGTTCTGAGGAAAGTGCAGGATGGCATGTTGGAGGAGCTGCCACTGCAGGTGGAACGCAGAAGGCAAGGGGCATAGGAAACACTGGAGAGATGTGGAAAGTGATCCTGGGGCCAGGCCATGAGAATCCTGAGGAAATTATAATGGAAAAGTCACTGAATTGGGGCAAATTGTCAGCAAAATACAATGAATGACTTATCTACAAAAGTATCCAAATGAACAACCATGTAGTAAGTGAAAATGAAAACTTTCTTAGGGATTATATATTCTCTCTCTATTCTCTCTCTCTCTCTCTCTCTCTCTCTCTCTCTCTCTCCCCCCCCACATCTATCTCTCTCTACATATAAAATTTTAAAACCACTATAAAGTTAACTTCCAAAGAAGTAGGTAAACATAGATTTTTGTAGCAGACAAAAAAAAAAAACAACAACACAGAACATTTCAATACTTCAGGCATAGATATAAAATCTTATTCATAAAAATTTTAAAGGTTTAAAAATTTTTGAATTAGAAAATTAAAAATGAAAATGCATTATTAGAAAACGTATACTAGCACATATAATCGAATCATCAGGTAGAACATTATGTAAGTATGGTACTTATACATGATTTGTTTTTAGAGCTAATTTACAAACTCCTAAAAATAAACGATGCCTATTTTCTTTTCAAATAACAATTAGGCAGACTTTAAATACCTTTTCTATAAGTCAAAGAATGTCCTCTGAAAGCTTTCCATCTGTTAGTCTATCACATTTTAATTTAACTGGCTATTTTAAGAATAGTTAAGAACACGTAAGAAATTATATTGTTTTTCCATATACCTTAAAATAAATGATAATAAACAACAATAAAAAACATATTACCTTCTAGAAATCATTATATTAGAATAAACAGTTTCAAACTAAAATCATAAACCTTCAAAAATGGCTCAAAGAAGGAGTGGCCGAGTGACGCGTTGGTTTAGAGCTGGCTTGGGACTCCAGCGGCCCGGTTTGGATCCCACATATGAGGGCCAGTGACACTGCCCTCTACAGCTAAGATAGTGAACAACAGCTCCACCTGGGCTGCTTTGAGTCCCCAGGACGGCATAGCTGCAGCCCCTGCTGCAGTGGGCTTCCACAGGCTACAATGAGTGGCCAACAGCCAGTGTGAGTGGCTGGCAGCCAGTGTGAGCTGCCAAGAGCCGCTGTGAGTGGCCGTCCAGAGGCCAGCCACCGATCTGTCTCACCCGGGAGGGCGCAATGATTATACCAACATGGGCCAGTGAAGCAATGTCCTCCACAACTAGACTGAAGAACAAAAGGACAGCAACTTGTCTGTTTCTCTTCCCTGGTTCCCCAATTCTGTTCCCCTCCCCCAATTCCCTAATAAAATCTTTTAAAAAAAATATGGCTCAAAGAGAATCAAAATACTATAAAGGCCAAAATTTGTACTTTCTTCTGGTTTGGATAGATAAGTACAAACAAGCAAATAAACAAATAAAAAAAAATGGATGATATATGCTACTTTTTATTCTATTCTTAAACAAAATACTTGAAAGTACTTTTACATTCCACAAACATACAAATGTTTACCTTAGGATGGAGGAAACATATTATACCATAGGTTCTTCCTTACTTTTATTTCCAAAGTTTTCAGCCTATGACATAAACATACAATGATGGTCAAGGCCATAACTGAAGAGGGAAGAAGTTATAAATTGTAAGTCTGATGGGGCAGAAGCTGAGGATGCTGGGCTCTTTCTGGGCCTCTGACAGGCCCCAGGTCTTCAGTCTCCCCTGAGAAATGAGAGGAGGTGCTCCTCACCCCACCTCAGGTTGAATGCTCCACCTCTCCCACTGTCTGAGCATTGCTCTCAGAGGTTCCTTCTTCTGATGCTCCTCAGAGATTTTGTGCTAGACCTTTATACGCTCTCCCTAACAACCACATCTGTTCTCACAGCTTCTACCACATGTTCTACACCGAGGACTCTCTTTCCAACTAGGACCACACCAGGCTCTCAGGACAAGTCTCAATAAATGCTTGTAGAATGAATGAATGCATACCTTCTTTCTAAGAAAAGTGCTACTTATGTTAGCTAAGGAACTTCCCTCCATATTTCCTTGAATAGTTTTAAAAACCCACCATTGGAAAGCATGTTCATTTGTTCTCTGATACCCATTCTACTCTTACCTTTCATTTTGAGTACTAGAAACAAACATTTTTAGCTGGGCATGTGACATCTCAGAAAAAAATAACATTTCTCAGCCTCCTTTGTAGCTAGTTGTTTAACTAAACTCTCAAAAATGGAATATAAGCTAAAGAGTTATATGCAACTTTTCAGAAATAACCTTAAAAGGAGGAGGATTGCCCTTCTCTTCCCTGTTTTCCTTTCTGGCAGCCAGCATGCAGCCCTGATGGCTGGAGTCACAATACTGTCATGACCCTGAGGTGATGCAGGGAACGAAGGTCACACACTGAAGAGTGACAATATGAAAAGAGTGTTGGTGTCAGATGCCGGGCAGTGTCCACTTCTACACTCACACCTGTGAGAAAATAAGTTTCTGTATTATAGAATAACTATTATTTTAGGGTTTCTTCACTCATAATTGGAACTTAATCCCAACTCATATATCTTCTAAGTAGTTTTCTATATCATTCTCCTGTAATCGATCAACAAATTACAGTCAGAAGATTATTCCTCTGCCTCAATAGTTTTTCGTGTTTTTTTTTTTAAAGATTTTTATTGGGGAATTGGAGGAGGGAAACAGCATTGGGGAATCAGGGAAGGGGAACAGACAAGTTGCTGTCCTTTTGTTCTTCAGTCTAGTTGTGGAGGACAGTGCTTCACTGGCCCATGTTGGTATCATCACTGCGCTCTTCTCGGGTGAGTTTGCCCCAATAGTTTTAACAGTCCCCTGACTACAATGACAAGTCTCTCCTCATTCAAAGTCCTGCAGCATCACACCACAAACCATGTCCAATTACTCTCCACATCCAGCTTGATTTGCCTTGTATCTGCTTGTCAGCTATAAAACTGCTTTGCACAAATAACTCAAAACTGAATTACACACAGGGTATTTGAAATTAATATTTCAAGAAGAAAAAAAAATCAAGAAACAGAGGGACATAGTCAATGTCAAAATCCCTGTGGTGAACACACAATGCAATATATAGAAGAAGTATTATAGAATTGTAATATATAGAAGAAGTATTACAGAATTGCACACTTGAAACCTATATAATTTTATTAACCAATGTTATCCCAACAAATCTGATAAAAAGAATTTTAAAAAAGAAACAGAAAAACATAGTTAATGCCCAAACCCCTCCCATTCACATGCCTTCTGTATATTATTACATATCCCAATGTTCATCCATTCTCTCATTCATTTAATATTTATTTAGTGTGTCCTCTGTACAAGGCATTAACAAGATGTATTGAACTAAAAATAAATAAAAAATACTGTTCTCATGAAGCTATATATATATATATATATTTATATATATATATATAATGAATAACCCTATATGAATACTAACAAGCCTATACAGAGGCTTCCTCATGTAGGCATGATCAATTATTAACTCCAGCTCCAGCTCCTCTTCCCTCTCTGGAGCAGGGGGAGAGAGGAAATTCCAAGCTTCTAATCATGGCTTGGTCTTTCTGGTGATCAGCCCCCATCTACAAGCCCTCCCAGAGTCATCTCATTAGAACAAGAGATGCTCTTAGTGCTATCATGACTTAGGAATTTACAAGAGGTTTAGAAACCCTGTGTCAAGGACAGGGTCAAAGACAAACATTATAATGAAAGATGTTCCTAGTGTGCTTGCCACTTAGGAAATTACAAGGGTTTTAGCAGATCTTTGCCAGGAACCAGGGGGCAGAGACCAACAGATATATTTTCTATTATCTTACAACAATATTTATATTAAAATATTCTGATCACTAAAAAAATGATTAAATTGATTCAGTATTTGATACCACCATTTGCTAGAAGAATTAGGGCTATATTTTAACTGTAAGTTAATTTAAGGTTTGTACAGCTGACTTTTTCTACAGCAGAGGAAAAACCTAAATATCTAAGCTGGTTGACAAAATTTATGCCATCAAAGTATAGAAAGTTAGAAATAGTGAGTGTATCACCAATTGTATGTTATATGTGTATAACATAATAACATAATAACATATAAAAAAGTTATTTCGTAGGTGTGTACCATAATAAAGTTAACAACTTTCAATCTTGCACAAAGGAAAAATAACACACCAACTAATATATATTTTTGTATATAGCTATCCTTTTCAGAGTGATTACTATTTAAAAATAAACATAATAATAAACATATTAAATACTTTATATATTTTATGCCATTTAATCACCTGAAAAAATCTTATGTGGTAAGTGATATTATCCCCATTTAGAGGAAAGCAAATCAACACTCAGACAATTTCGTACTAAGTTATTTGCTCAATGCCATACAGGTGTTAAGCTATAAGGCAGAACTTAAACCCACACCTGACTGACAGCTTTAACTTCTCTGGTATAACTTTGGTATCACTGCAAACTTTCTGGAAAGAGCTAGACAGTAAATATTTTAGGCTTTGTGGGCTATATAATCTCTGTTGCAACCAACCAACTCTGCTGTTTTTTGTAGCACAAAAAGTACTAGAGACAATATGTAAATGAATAAGAGTGGCTCTGTTTCAATAAAACTTTATTTACAGAAACAAGCAGCAGGCCAAACCTGGCCCACAGGCCATACTTTGCTGAATAGATTAATTTTAAATTAACTCACCCTTCACCAAAGGTCTGATTACAAAATGAAAAGCTGCTAATTTTTCCTATTTCACCAACAAACTATCCTGTTAACTACCCTGAACATGTTACATGCATAAATCATATTATAGGTTTGTTCAGAAACTATTGAAGAAGCAAACACAATGGATTGATCAATTAAAAAAAAAGACCATGAGCAGAAAAATAAACTTGTTTGCCTATTATTCAACTGCTTATCCTCCCTAATTATGTAAATTACTCATAAGAACTTCGTTGTGATTATTGGAAAATAATCCTTTAAAAACCCCACTGTTCCAAAAATCTTTTCCCAAAAAACCCTATTGTTCCAAAAAATCCCATTGCCCTTTCCTTATATACTATCATTGCACTATGTTGCCCACAAAAAGAACCTCCTAAGTTATACATGTACATGTTGAACGATTTCATCATCTTTAGAAAGCCATTTTACAAATTGTATAAATTTGGCCAATATTCATTAGATGACATGCAAAAATGGCTTTTCCTAGGAGCATTTGAGATCTTGCTCCCTGGCGGATGTCATCAATTTGGCTTAAATAAACTCTTGCAAAAATTCTCTACAGGTTTGGATATTCCTTATGCTGATAAGAGTAAATATCATTTTGGAATAAAAGACCCCAGATTTAGTTTCTGCTCGACCATAATTAGTTGTGATCTAGTGGGAATAACTTCTCCATTTTGGCCCTTAAATTTCTCTTTGTAAAAGAAGTACATTTAATTTGAAACAGTGCAAGTTCTCTGCTGAACGAATATAATCATCAGAATGAAAATATTAAGGATATACTTTGAACTATGTGTTACTTTCAAGTGCATGCATATATGTATATATGGTTATATATATAAATATATTTTCATATTCATATATATTCAAATATATATAATTTATAATGGTATATAACTAGAGAGAGAGATTTATAAAATATTGTGCCTATTTACCTTTTCCCAAAGACAAATATTTATTACAGCATTATGGCATTACACATGTGGTAATAAGAGCATGTCGGAGGGTCCCTGCCCTCACACTGTTTCCAGTCTTGTTTTAACTGAAGCAAAAAATTAATGCTTGACTAATAATGGGGAGAGAGAATCATGGGACCAAATACATATGGGTCATTAAGTGACATTTTTTTTCCAAAGGGATAATTCAAGGAAGAGATCTTTGTTTTTAATCACTGTGATTGTCATCATTCCTATTTCATTTCTGGTGTGATTTATCTATTTTACCTTCTAAATGAGAAAATGTTTTCTTATATTTGTACATTGTCTGATTCTATAATTTCACAGATAATTTAACCAAATTGCTCTATGTATTATTATTCTGTGAATATAAAGTTCTATTTTAACATCTGTAAATACTTCAGAACCCCCTTCTTTTCTCAAACTCACACTGTGGAGTTATTGTTTACATCACAAAACCTGTAAAATCTCTACATTCATGTACTGTAACTGGTGAAGGGGTCTGCTTAGAAATAAACTTAACAAATATCTATGGAGATTAAAAAGGAAATACCACCCACAATAAAAAAAAAAAAGAAATTAATGAATGACTAATAACAGAGAAAGAGAACCATGGGACTAAATACATGTGGGTTATTAGGTGATATTTCTTCCTAACAGGGCACATAATTCAAGGAAACAGAAGAGCCCTATATTGAACTCCAAAGTAGAGGATGTTTATCAGTAGTATCCCAAGCCTTAATAATCTTTGCTGTTCCTTTACTCCGTGGAAACTCTTTTGCTCTCCTATAGTGCTCAGTGCCCTTATCTCTTACAAAAAAGAGAGAGAGAGAGGGAGGCTTTTTCTATTGTACATCAGTTCAAAGAACATTTATTGAACATCTACAATGACCTAAGCTTTGGAGATAGACCTAATCTCAACATAACACAGTAAGCACATTAAGAGCCATATTCACATGGGGCGGGGGGTGATGACTGAAGCACAAACTGAAAGAAGAACACAGACATATGATGAAAGTTATAGACTCCACAGGGAATGGGGAGCTAGTTTTTGTAGGTTCTGTGATCTGTGAAAACAGATTATTTATCTGCCAAAATGACTCCCTTGAAAAACAATCAAAATGAGACTAAACAACTTGTAAACAATTATGCTGCATAAATGTGCATTGGCAATCGATCAAATCCAATGTCTGTCATTTGAGGAACCAAGGCATTTAACTTAATTTGGCACAGAAGCAGAGCGCTGTTTTCAGAGATGTCACATGGCACAGGTGAGCAGCATTAACCAATATAATTTTGTTTGTTGTTAGACTATCACTATGGTACATGTTTTATTCCTGCAGGTATAATCAAAACATTTCCAAGGAACCTCAGATGTATTCAAGCAAACACTTAGATGGGAAGCTAGCAAACTGTCCATTAGATACAAATTTATTTATTTTTTAACCTTTTATACCTCACGATCTTTGTTTTATGAAGCTGAAAGATGCTACCTTCTCATTCCCAGCAAGCTCTTCTATCTGCGTTGGCTTCTGAAATACTCAAGAGCCGATATTGAAAACCTGAAGCAGGTACAGGCAACACTGAGCCCAAACCCAAACTCAATTCAAAACATTTACCAAAATGCTATTCCGTTTCCATCTCGCCCAGCATGAACACAGACATATCGAGTGGCTCAAAATACGATTTTTTAAAAACTTCATCCAAACATCCACGTAACCTGAGATACTCACCCATTCTCTTCTGGCTAGCATCAGGAGACTTGCTATTTCTTCTCCAAATGTAGAAATTTTTCATAAATGGGAGAGAAATTTGTTTACGCTGAGAAGCCTGATTCATGTTGTGCGGGGTGTGTGCCATGGTGAGGTGTGCCCTGAGTGCTAATGGCACGCCTCCATTACTGTATTTCCCCCCAATTCAGCTTCATTTGGTTGGTGACTTTTTTTTTTAATTGAAACTTTCAATATTAAAATGCAGTTTGCTGAAGAATATAATGAACATTTTTCAGATTTTGGAACTTTAGTATTTATTTATTTTTTTTGTATTCTAATTACATGTCTATTTGCCCCATTACTGAAAAGGAGGATAGTAATCAATTTGTCTTGGCCAATGTAATAGATTATTTGGGGAGATCCTTAAAAATATGCAAAGTTAAAACTTTTCAAAGTAGGGGCATTAGAGTCATCTAGACTTCATCTATAAAATAATGAGCCTTTTAAAAATTATATGGATTGAAGAAAGTAATGTATGTAAAGCATTCAGCACAGTGCCTAGAACATAAGTACTCAAAATAAGAAATGAAACTGTAAATTGTATTTTAATGTTCGGAAATGCAGTCTCCATGGGTTAGGTACCACTATAATTTCCATTTCATACAATAATAAATTCTAGAGCTTAAAGTTTTGGAATTCTTGCTCTTCTAAAATCTGATCTTGCTTTGTCTGTCCTGCTTTCCTGCTAGTATTGTGCATGTATCCCCTCTTGGTACAGGTCGTTTTTGTCCTTTCCTCTTACATTCCTGGCTTGTAACATTTCTTTGCCTTTTTGTGGACTCTCATGTCTGGAGCCACCATACTTTTGCCAATCCTACCAACTTCTCAAGTTCAATCTTTTCTAGTGGGTCTTCCAATACATTTGAACCTATACACATTTTCTCCTTTTAGGAAGATTATAAACTTCCTGAGGGCCAAAATAACACTAGTGTATTTCTCCCCTTAGGCTTAGGGCTGTAGTAGGGTTCGAAAAATTTTAAAGGTTAGATTATCACAAAAACTGAGATTACATCATACTTCCACCAATTCATGGAAAAACCACTCTAAGCTCATCTTTAAAAGGGGAATAATAAGACTAACTTCTTGGGACAGATACATTCATAGTATACAATATGAATTCTTCATGCTATGCAAGAATCTTAGTCTTAGCATATTATAAATGTAAAGAAAAAGAGATATGATTTTAAAAAAATACCTTAACTATCTAAATAAGAAAACATAATAGAAACCTAAGAGTGATATTTCTTAGCTTACTTCCCCATTGTATTCACCACATAAAGAGGCAGTCTCTATAAGAATATAACTTTAAATGCTACTTAATTTTTGATACACTATCTTCCTAATTGAAATCAGAATACTTGCTATTTATTCAACATTGGATGATTTAAAATGATAAGTATTTAACCTATATGCATATACACAAGCTTGAGATATTTTAAAGCAACATAAAACCACTGATTTCAAAGCAGGATAAACCCATTTAAAATAACATTTCCAAGCAGTGGAAAAATGGTAAATTCTCTGTAGAGTGAGGCCGTACCCTTTATACATAACTTTTATAAAATATGCCAATAAGAGTTCTAACCTAAACAATTTTTTATCATTTCATACAGGTGTGACACTGCAAAGCACAAGCTAAGCCTTTGTCAAATGTATTCACTAAAGGTTAATTTTTTTTTAAGCAACCTTCAAATATACTTCTTTAATGTGAAAAAAATATGTATGTCCAGAGAGACATAAAATAGAAAAATGCTTTACAAATTAACTGAATGCAGAGCAGTGAGCATAATATAAAGACTATTACAAAGCATTAAAATACTTTGAAGATAAATATGTATATGTAAATAGAAGCCTTTAATAAATGCTGTATATATTTGTTATAATAATCATGAATAATTAATCCTGAGCAAGAACACTGAAAAAGTAAGTTATATATAATACGTAAATACATGTGTACTTATGAGACACATTTATGGCTAATAACTTTTTTTAAAAACAGAGTTTGTATATTATTTGAATAAAATGCAAAAGAGAGAAATTCCTACTGATTAGATATACTCTATTCAATTTCTGGAAAACCCACTATAGGGATTCCTGAGGGGTCTACTGCTGTTTGTGAAGCCTAGGCAATGGCAACTTCAAATTGGTGAAATAGAGATTAAAGAAATTACCGGGAATGGCAAGTTACACTGAGGAGGCTAAAGCACACATGTATTTTTAATCTGGAGAAATTGATTTTAAAAATCAAGACACTTCTTGAAACAAAAGGAAGATGAACAAATTGCTCTCAGAGGTCTGAAGAAAAGCAGGTAGGGTCCACAAATATTCAGGATCATTCCTATAGTTGTCTTGTCAATACAAGTTTGAGTTGAAAAGATGACAGACAATTGAAAGCAATTCCAACTACAGAATGGACACTAACACAATATGGACAGTTGTCACTACAGGAAATCTGTGACGCATCCATTTAAGAGCTCTAACATTTCTTATACAACAAAATCACAAAACTGGATACTAGATAGGTTAGGACTCCAACAGTAAGATTTTTAGAAATTCTAATGTAGACAAAAGAAAGTTCTTGCTCAATTATTTTGACAGCATACTCAGGAATAAGGTTTGCTGGCTTAAATCAGGAATGCAGCATATATCCTGCTGTTGCAGTAGAAATAACCTAATTTGCATGTGCACTGCTGAAAATAAAAAGAAACACTATAATCTGATGTCGAACTCTTTGAGTTTACAATTGCCTCCCTTAGGCAATTATGCCTAGCAATAAGACCCTTATTATGTCTAAATATTCTATATCTTGCTTAGATTTTTTTTTAAAAAGGCTCTGATGTTAATAAATTGCTTTTAAGTCAGGGAAAAGCATACACTAAAGAGAGTAATTTATTGCATGAAATTATATCACCAATCTAGGAATGATTTCAAGAACCATATGTTAACAAGGAAGTTTTTGATAATACTTCCAAGTGCTGAGTGCCCCTCCCCCAGTGAATTTGAATGTGTAGGTTTAGACAAATGGGACTTCAATCACAATTAGCAAACAATATTTACGATGCTATTTTACAATTTTGAAAAAGCAGCCTTTTGTTTACTACTATGATTCCTTAATGATATTCTGTTTTCATCTACAACAAAATGCTGATGGCCAGTATCTTAAATTAATCAGAATAACCTTGTTCTAATGTAAATCATCTGTATTTTTTATTACGGTGATGGCACAAATAACAATAATAATAAATGTCCAGGAGATCGACTTCTCAATTACAATTCCGAAAGGAGAGGATGCTGCATGCACATAATGTTAAGAATTCTGGCACTGAAACTACTAGTATATTATTGACAGTCTGATAAACTACTCTACTTTTCAAAAAACATTATAGGGCCAATTCCAGCTACAACACAGATGAAAGGAAATTTTTCAAGGTTTGTTCTAACATACAATTGCCTTGATCATGCATATGTACCCTCACTCTCTCACTTAAGATAAATGCCTTAGCTTATTATTGTTTAAACCTTTAAAACAACATTCTGCACCATCATGAAAACAGTTTAAGGTTGCATTCCAAAAGAACCACCGATCACAGAGGCAGATATCTTACCTGGGAAACCCCCTTGGACCATTGCTGTACCCGTGTTCCCTTCAGGGTATCTGCATTCCTGTTAAAAACATTCAGTGCTGGAAGCAGCTCAAATCCTCACCACAGACTGTCCTCTCTCTTCTGTCGACCTTGGGCCTATTTTTTTTTTCCCCTCAGATTTTGTTCTACGTTAAGGGCAAGTTGTCAGTCTATTTCTATGCTGAGACGCAATCAATTAAGCTAATTTCAAGCTCCCCTGCAAGCTAACAGTCACATCTGCCAGTAGGTGAAAGCTGCCTGGAAAAGTATGCCGGGAGAAGCAAAATCCCTGTTTTCCAACATCTGACCCTCAGATGTTTCACGCTGCCGACTGTGGCACTCAGTTACCCTGCTCGCATCAGGAGAATAGCTCTGCTCCAGAGCAGGAGGCAATATAAACACCACCACTTATTTGCTGGCCAACTTCAATTAATATCATTTTAATGACCCAGTTTTCCTGCTGAGAAATACTTCATCACATTAGTTGCATCTTTCTGATGCGGCTGAAAAGGAAACAGCAGTGGATTGAGCCTGTCCGAAGTGAGTGGAACAGTCATCAACTTACTACCCCCCCCCTTACAGCTTACAGCATTCAATCATTTTTATAACAAAGAAACTGGTGAACCACACTGAACATGTGGCATCCCCTAGCGAGATTCATTTGTGTCTCAGTAACATTCTAAATGTGCAGTAAAGATTCTATTTAAGCTGTCAAGTCTTCAAGGTAGCTTTTTTAGGGGAAGATATTTTATGAAAAAAACCCCAGAAGCTTCATAGAATGCACTAGAAAAATAGTTGAGGTTTCTTAAACTTCACTTAAAATGCTACATTACACCCCCTACCCCGCCCCACCTCCAGTACACCTGAATATATGTATTCATATAACCAACTGCAGTCACTTCAGAATTACCCTTCTATCTATTACTACAGTACCCTCTGACCTTTCTTTGTAAAACAGGATAGTCAGCTATCTTATCACTGATAATGTATAAAAAAGTTAAGAACATCTGAACATAATTTAAATGCTGTTCAAAAGACCTTAATACAATTTTTTGTTTATAGTTGCAATAAATGCATCCAAATTATACTAAAGGCTGATGTTTTCGAAATTTTCAGAATAAAAAAGCCCAGTAAAATAAGAAGCAATGTTCACCCGTCTCTAATTATAGGGCTAGGAAAATAATTCTACTTATTTTACTTAATTATAAAGATAAAAAAAAAAGGGATAATTAACTATAGGAAATGAGAAAAGGAATTTATATTAAATTTAAAATTTAAATGTTAGCCTTTATTTTTTAACCTTTCCTCTATTATTTTACACTGTTAAAAAAATTTTAAAAAGAAGAGAGCAAATAAATTCATATATGTAGTAAAATGAACATGGAAATACTGCTACAAGCCACTAATGAATGCTGTTTATTTGAGGTGAGCATTCTTAACATTCTTTAAATCCTTGGTAATAATTGCTGTTGATTGTAGTGACATCTATTGGCAAGGTAGAGTTCAACTAGGGAGTCCACAATGAAACAAACAAAAGAAAATTTTAAACCAAAAATGCTACTAGTTGCTCAGTAAATTTTCATCAGTCATGAATCTCCTTCATGTTAAAAACTGGCATGGCACCCAAAGAATGTGGCCCTGAACACCAAATGAGACCTAGATTCCAGGGCTGACCCCAACAATAACTAATTTTGTGACTCCAGGCAAATTAACTGCTCTGCGTCTAGGATTCTTTTTTCTTTTTTTTTTTTTTTTGAGGGCAGTGTCACTGGCCCTCACATGTGGGACCGAACCGGGGCCGCTGGCTTCCCAAGCCAGCGCTTAACCACCGCGCCACTCGGCCGGCCCTATCGTCTAGGATTCTTGATTGCAATATTAGTCAGGTTGGATGAGCCGAAGGTTCTCAAATCCCATCATCATCAAGGAAGACCCTGATTCAGACACTTTCATGGCCTTCTTTAAGGTAATTGCTATTTGATTGCCCTCCTCCTTTAACATAGGCCTTTTCATAATAAATTTTAATTGTCCTTACAAATGTGGTTCTTTTAAGTAATTATAACAGTTTTATTTGGTGTAATTTACACAACATAAAATTCACCTGTCGGAAAGCATGCAGTCCAATCATTTTTAGTCAATTTACAGAGGTATACAACAGTCACCACAATCCAGTTTTAGAATATTTTTACCACCCTAACAATTTCCATCAAGCCTAAACTCAACCCCAGCTCTAGGCAACCCCTGATATGTTTTCTCTCTTTGTTTTTTATGGACATTCTAATGGAATCATACAGTCTGTAATCTTTCGCATCAGTCTTCTTTTACTTAGCATAATGACCATGTATTAGTATTCTGCTCCTTTTCCTTGCTGAATAGTATTTCACTGTAAAGACTATGCAACATTTTGTTTATCTATTCACCAGTTAATGGGACATTTGACTATTTCCAGTTTTTTGCTATAGTGAATAATGCTGCTATGAACATTCATGTAAGAGGGTTTTTTTTTTTTTTTTAAGATTTTATTGGGGGAATTGCAGGAGGGAACAGTGTTGGGGAATCAGGGAAGGGGAGTGGACAAGTTGCTGTCCTTTTGTTCTTCAGTCTAGTTGTGGAGGACATCGCTTCACTGGCCCATGTTGGTATTGTGATCATTGTGCTCTTCCTGGTTGAGGCAGATCGGTTGCTGGTCATTGGATGGCCGCTCAAGATGGCTCAAGGTCGCTCACGCTAGCTGCTGGCCACTCACGGTAGCTTAATGCAGCCCACTGCAGCCCCACTGCAGCCTACACAGTCGCGTATGACTCACAGCAGCTCAGCTCTAGGTTGAGCTGTTGTTCACCATCTTAACTGTAGAGGTCGCAGCATCACTGGCCCTCATATGTGGGATCTGAACCCGCAGCCCTGATGCTCAGAGCTCACGCTCCCAAGCCAACTCTTAACCAATGAGCCACTTGGCCGTCCACCATGTGAGACTTTTTGAGTGGACATACATTTTCATTTTTCGCGGGTATATGCCTAGAAGTAGAATTGCTGGGTTGTATGGTAAACTTACGTTTAACTTTTTTTTTTTTTTTTTAAAGATTTTATTGGGGAATTGGCGGAGGGGAACAGCGTTGGGGAATCAGGGAAGGGGAACAGACAAGTTGCTGTCTTTTTGTTCTTCAGTTTAGTTGCGGAGGATGTGGCTTCACTGTTGGTATCATCATTGCGCTCTTCCCGGATGAGGCAGATCGGTCGCTGGCCTCTGGATGTCGCTCACCGCGGCTATTGGCAGCTCACGCTGGCTGCGGGCCACTCACTGTAGCTTATGGCAGCCCACTGCAGCAGGGGCTGCAGCCCACACCATCACTGGGGCTCGCACAGCCCAGCTCCAGGTGGAGCTGTTGTTAGCTGTAGAGGGCAGTGTCACTGGCCCTCATGTGGGATCCGAACCGGGGCCGCTGGCATCCCAAAACCAGCGCTTAACCAATGCGCCACTCGGCCGGCCCTACGTTTAACTTCTTAAGAAACTACCAAACTGTTTTCCAAAGTGCTGTAACATTTCACATTCCCACCAGCAGTGTATGAGGGTTGCAGTTGTATGCTTATCTTTTTTATTAAAATCATTGTAGTGGATGCACAGTAGTTCTAATTTGCACTTCCCTAATGATTAATGATGTTGAGCATTTGCATGTGTTTATAATCCATTTATAGGTCTTTTTTGGTAAAATGTCAGTTTTCAAGTTTTGCCCATTTTTAAACATTGGGTTGCTTGTTTTCTTATTACTGAGCTGTAAGATGAAATGCTTTTTTTCTTCCTAACAAACATATTTTGTTATATAAAACACAAGTGGATTAAATGAAGTTGGAAATAGAAGTTTTTTCTCAAATGCTTCTGCACTTTTTTCAATAAAACACATTACGGATTCTGCCAAGTTCAGTTTTGGCCTTTGAATTTGACTAGACTCTGCTATTTGGCTTTGTCCTCTGGAAGGCCAAAGATCTGAGAGACACTTGAAAATCATTCAGGTACCTCTGAACCAGTGCAGGATTAATGATCCTGGGACAACATGGATTAATGGTAAAAACAAAACTGTGTAGTAATGGCAATAATTCAAACAATGCTGACATCTGGATTTACTGTTACTACCTAGAGAAGAAGAATTTATTTTTTTTTTTTAAAGATTTTATTGGGGAATTGGGGGAGGGGAACAGCACTGGGGAATCGGGGAAGGGGAAGAGACAAGTTGCTGTCTTTTTTGTTCTTCAGTCTAGTTGCGGAGGACGTTGCTTCACTGGTCCATGTTGGTATCATCATTGCGTTCTTCCCGGATGAGGCAGATCAGTCGCCGGCTTCTGGATGGTTGCTCACCGTGGCTATTGGCAGCTCATGCTGGCTGCCAGCCACTCACACTTATGCCGGCCACTCTCTGTAGCCTATGGCAGCCCACTGCAGCAGTGGCTGCAGCCTACACCGTCGCCGGGGCTCGCACAGCCCAGTTCCAGGTGGAGCTGTTGTTAGCTGTAGAGGGCAGTGTCACTGGCCCTCATATGTGGGATCTGAACCGGGGCCGCTGGCTTCCGAAGCCAGCGCTTAACCACCGCGCCACTCGGCCGGCCCTAGAGAAGAATTCTTAATGTAACGTGGAGTGAAAGATTTCTTTAGGTGACTGATACGTTGAAATTCTATCAGTTAACTGAAGCATAAATGTTATTTATTATTACAAGAGTAAAATACTACAAATGATTAAAGATGAGGATACAAGCTGATGATTCTTTTGTATTAAATTCTTTTTAAGTTTAATAGAAAAATATATTGATAGTTAACATGAATATTAAGAGAATTAACTCTACAAAGAACATTATAACCTTGTGCATGAACAAATTTTCATAAATATTTAAATACAATGCAGAATAATAGCGATTAAGTTACATTATAAACTTTGTAGGACTGTTTGACAAATTAGCATTTAGCAAAGTAATCTTAAAAAGCTATATTTTTAGTTTTAAAATTCTATTTAGGCCATGAATTTTTCTCCAAAAATTCTCCTGTGTATTCTTCCTACATTGGGAGGAATGAACAAGCCCTCAATTGTCAACCAAAAAACACTGAAATTCCATGGGAAGGAAAAATTACAAAATCATATACAAATACTTCCATGATAACTCCACCTTTGGTCCAGAGAAAATAAAGAATAGGAAGAGGAAAAAGTAAGAGAGGAAAACAAAGTACATCAAAATATCTTTCTCTTCTAGTGATGGCAACTGAAAGTGAAAGTGTAATAGTAGAGGGCCGGCCGAGTGGCGCATTGGTTAAGCGCTGGTTTTGGGATGCCAGCGGCCCCGGTTCGGATCCCGCATGAGGGCCAGTGACACTGCCCTCTACAGCTAACAACAGCTCCATCTGGAGCTGGGCTGTGCGAGCCCCGGTGATGGTGTGGGCTGCAGCCCCTGCTGCAGTGGGCTGCCATAGGCTACAGTGAGTAGCCTGCAGCCAGCTGGCAGCCAAGCATGAGCTGCCAATAGCCGCGGTGAGCGACATCCAGAGGCCAGCGACCGACCTGCCTCATCCGGGAAGAGCGCAATGACGATACCAACAGTGAAGCAACATCCTCCGCAACTAAACTGAAGAACAAGAAGACGGCAACTTGTCTGTTCCCCTTCCCCGATTCCCCAACGCTGTTCCCCTCCACCAATACCTCAATAAAATCTTTAAAAAAAAAAAAAAAAAAAAAAAAAAAAAAAGAAAGTGTAATAGTAGGGTGTTAATGTATTGTTCCTAGACAATTATGTTAAATGTCAAAAAAAAGACAGCTAAAAATTTTAAAAATTAAATAATAATAATTTTTATATAAAATTTCAATACATACTTATGCTAGAATTTCTTTCTATAATGGCAATGAATATTTGGCAAACTTGAGAATTTTGTATGACTTAAGAATAATAAAGAGGGCCAGCCGAGTGGCGCATTGGTTAAGCGCTGGTTTTGGGATGCCAGCGGCCCCGGTTCGGATCCCACATGAGGGCCAGTGACACTGCCCTCTACAGCTAACAACAGCTCCACCTGGAGCTGGGCTGTGCGAGCCCCTGTGATGGTGTGGGCTGCAGCCCCTGCTGCAGTGGGCTGCCATAGGCTACAGTGAGTGGCCCGCAGCCAGCGTGAGCGGCTGGCAGCCAGAGTGAGCTGCCAATAGCCGCGGTGAGCGACATCCAGAGGCCAGCGACCGATCTGCCTCATCTGGGAAGAGTGCAATGACGATACCAATAGTGAAGCAACATCCTCCGCAACTGAACTGAAGAACAAGAAGACGGCAACTTGTCTGTTCCCCTTCCCCGATTCCCCAACGCTGTTCCCCTCCACCAATTCCCCAATAAAATCTTAAAAAAAAAAAAAAAAAAAAAAAAAAAAGAATAATAAAGAGTAGTAGCTAACATTTCAGGAGTACTTCCTATGTGTCAACTTTCTATATAAGCATGTTCTATCTCTTCTCATGTCTCACAACCACCCAGTGAAAGGAGCACTATTATTATCCCCATCTTACAAATAAGGAAACTAAAGGAAAAGAGATGCAACTTTTTACAGGAAATGGCTAGAAGTGCTTAGAGATTAAGTGATTTAATTAAGGCTGTATAACATATAATATATATCATTATAATTGTCGTTAGTAAAAAATGCTGCAGTAAACATCTTTGTAGGTATATATACATTTACATACACCTGTATTCACACAGGCAATGAATTCCTTAGGCTATGTCACTGGAAGTTGAATTATTCAGTCAAAGAATATGCACATTAATTTTTTTATATATGCAGCCAGAAGGGTCTACAGAAAGAGGTACATGAATTTGTATTCCCACCAACAGTATATAAGAATTTCTATCTTTCTACAACCTTTCCAACAATGAGAAATATTAATTTTTAAAATCTTAAGTAATCTAACAGGCCAAAAAAATCTGATGTTTTATTAATTCACATTTCTCTCATTACTAGTGAGACTGAACAGACTTTCCATACTTGTTGCCCTAATCTCTTTCTTTGGTTTGGTCTTTGCTTGCCTTTCTATTGCCTTTTCTATTGTTCTATTGTAAGTTTCATCTGATGACTTAGTATGTATTTATGTCTGCATATACACACAGCCTTTAATTATTATATAAGCAAATTTATGATGCTTTTTCTTTATAGTGTTAGTTTAATTATATGAAAGGCCTTTCCCTGTACCAAATTTATACTTTTAATAATTTTATTTAGACTTTTTACAGTATTTCTATGGCTTCAGTTTTTAGAAGTAAATGATTCTTTTGGAGTTAATGTGTAATTTTGGTAAGAGGTGGAGAGCCCTACATTTTCTCCCCAAAGGATTATATATCCCACCATTTATTGAATAATCTATCCAGTTTCTACTATTTCAAAAAAAAACATTTTTTTGTGTGAGTGTTTAAAATCTAAATGGATGCCTGGGTCTCTTTCTAGACCATTATTTTTAATGCAAATACTAAACTGATTTAATTCCTGCAGTTTTAAATAATGTTTCTAATCAAAAGTGCTACTGGTACTCTGGGTAGAGTAATTCTTCATTGTATGGGACTATCCCATATAATGCAGTGCCCCAGGCACCCCAGTTAATAAATGATAATAGAATCCCCCATCCATTTAGACCAGGAGACAATTGGCAATACATGGAGATATTTTTGGTTTTTGCAACTGGGGTGGGAAAGAGTGCTACTGGAACCCAGTGGGTAGAGGCCAGGGATGCTATTAAATATTTTTCAACACAAAGGACAACCCCCACAACAAAGAATTAATTATCTGGGGAAAATGGTAATAATGCCAAGGTTTAAAAAAAGCTGATTAAGACACTCCTACTCATTTCTAATAGCTCCAGATTGAGTCTGACAACCTCCAGTTTAGAATATATAGAGATACTAGGGGACACTGTCCAAAACTGTCAAGCATTTCATTTCAAAATCATTTTCCAAAGAAATTTTTGTATTTCAAAAAAAAGGCTACATACATTTAGGATTTGGATTCAAATGACCTTAAACTTATAGACCAATTTAGAAATAATTAAAATCTATGATATACTTAGTATTCCAATCAAGAAAATAATGTATCTCTATCTCTATTCCCCCACCTCAAATCTTTAATAAACTTCCATAGTTTTCTTTAAAAAATAAAGTATAGGGGTTGTTAACCTGTGATCCATGAATTCTTTTTTTTTTATTTTTATGAATTCTTAAATGGGCTTTAGGACTTCCACTAAATAGGCAAAATGATGCCTATTTAAAATGGTGTGGGCCGGCCGAGTGGCGCGGCGGTTAAGCGCTGGCTTCGGAAGCCAGCGGCCCCAGTTCAGTCCCACATGTGAGGGCCAGTGACACTGCCCTCAAAAAAAAAAAAAAATGTTGTGTGTGCATGTGCGTGTGTGTGTCCGTGCATGTTCATGCACATGAATAACAATGCTTTTGTATATCTGCATACATTTTTCTGGGGAGTGGGTTTATAGCTTTCATCACATTGCCAGAGTAATGCCTTAAACACTTATAGATCATTGCCTGAGTTTTACATTACTAATTGTATTATCTCTAGATATTTTGTAATTTTTCTATTATTGCTATTAGTAAATTGTTGTCATATCTTCCAAGTAAATATTACTGATTAAAAGATTTTTCATATGTGCAATTCATTGATAGCCTTACTTATTATTGACAAAGGTTTGAATTTTTGAGATTAACAATTGTACCATCTGTAAATAATTTTTTCTCTTCCTTTCTGTTTTTTTTTTTTTTTTTTCTTTTGGGAGGTAGTGGGATGAGCTTAATGCCTTGCTAAATTCTTGAGGAGAGCGGAACTTAAAGGTTTAGTGGGAAAGCTAGATAGCACTTAACAGGATGTAATTATTTATGTAATTACATTTGTATATGTGTGTGTGTGTGCATGTATGTGCATCCATAGTTAGTTATTAAGTAAAATATATGTTACTATGGAACACATGATGATTACATATGCCAGCTGTTTGTATGTCTGTTTCCTTCTTATCATTAGGTCTTATCTTGGCCTTTCTTAGCCATTCTACTTAATGTTGCATCCTTGTTTCATTTTAGTTATTTATACTATTAATCAATATTTAAACTATCTTATTGCTTTTAATCTTTCTCCCCCTCTATAATATCAGGTAATGAGAGATCTTGTCTCCTGCTGTGTTTCCAAAACACAGACCAGTGTCTACTCATCTATAATATCCACTCAACAAACATTTCTTGGCAGGATTAACTTAATAAGTAAGTACCTTACTAAAGCTCACCTAAGTTAGTTTTAACTACATTTCAACATCATGTTTATCTCATCCCTATAATTTCTCTGATATAATCATCACTTCCTGGTGGGCCTAATGCTTGGATTCCAGCCATCCACTTCATAGTCCTAGACCACAGGAAAGTTATTTAATCAGATTTTAACCATTGTAAAAAGAAATTTCAGATAAAACAGAGAACCAATTTACTTTTGGTTTTGGAAGGATGAACAGAATACTCATTTAATAAAAGTTAAGGATCAAAGAAAAAGTCATATGATTCATTACAAAAAAATACAGGGAAGCTGGAATCTTTAGGCTCACCTACATTTAACGTGTGACCCATCTGATACCCCATATATAGATCAATGGGGAACAGTTATCAGTAAATTCAATAGGAAGTGAAATGGGAAATGAAATGTACACTGGGAAGGAAAAAATTGAGGAGCAAAATGAAGGGCAAAGTCATATTCACAGCCCAAATAGGTTTGCTGGAAAAATCTGTGAAACGTTATAATTAGATAAATTAGACATTAGAAGTCTTTTTGTGCATTGGTGTAAATCAGTGCCCTCCCTCAACCCCACTACAGCCGTGAGTGAGTCCATGCAGATGTGTGAATGAATATACATGTACACATGATCTTGGAAGTTTGGGGTGGGTGCTGCTGCTCTGTCTATCTGATGGCATCAAAGTAATATTCACTAGATAACCCCAATCCCTTTGAACCTACTTCTGCCATCATAATGGGTTTTTAAGTAATGGGAAATATGGATGATAGCACAGAATCTGGAGTCAAAGTGCCAGGATTTAAACTCCATTTCCACTGTTTATTAGCTGTGTAAGTTTGGGAATATTCCTTAAATTCTCTTAACCTTGGTTTCTTTATCTGTATAATTAGAGACCTCACAATGTGAGTAAGTTGACTGAGTTAATAGTGTATGTGAAGGCCTGACCCTGGAAACCAGAGTGTTTACCAGGTATCCTTATACTAAGCTTTTACATGTTTTTCTCTTCTAATTCTCACAATAATCCTATGAGGCAGGTTATAATCAGACATCCATTCACCCATTATAGATAAGTAAGTGTGATCCAGGAAGAAGTTAAATAACTGATCCATGAATTCAGAACTAAGTAGCAGAGCCAGGCTTAGAGCATCAGTTTAGTCATATGCCTACACCAGGTTTCCTAACAATAAGCATAGATTGGCATTCTAGCATCCCAGAAATAATGCAGAATCAACAAGCTATCTCCACTCTGCTGCAGCTGTCATAATATCTGTATCCAAACAAGGGATTATATACATGTGTGCACACACATATCAATCGTGTCCATCAGATGTTGTTCTCCAAGAGAGGCTGAAAACCAAAGCCTACAGCACATTTATCAAAATTTGTTTCCATGCCTTTGTATATTCTCCCTTCCAGACTAATGACCCCACCAAAAAAATAAAGGGGAGCTATGTTTTATTCATTTCATACCAGACTCACTTAACACAGTTAGTGAAAAGCAGGTGTCTTTCCACAAAGATTTGTTAAATAAATAAAAAAAGTAATAATGCATAAGGAAGGTCTCTGTAAAAATCACAAAGTACAAACCAAGCTTTTATAAAGTCAACTAAATTATTATAAACTTACATTTATATTTTTGTTTATATATTTATTATTGTATTTAGAAAAATATAAAGTTATAAAGCCAACTTAATAATAATTATTAACAATAATGAGAGCTATAATATGTGTTGAAGATTCACTATGTGGCAGGCTAAAAGGCCTTATCAACTTATTTTAATCCTCATCACAACTGATTTTCATAGAAGAGAGCATGTTTCAAATCACACATTAGGAAATGCAACTCTTTCAATTTCTGTATCAAACTACTTTTCTGTATATAAAAATCTTTTTTTAAAGAAAACTATACGTTGTTTATATACATGTGTTTCACAAATCAAATTACCACCCGTTTAAATATATAATCCTGTGGGTTTTTGTGCCAGTCGCAGCACATTGGTTAAGAGCTGGCTTGGGACTCCAGAAGCCCAGGTTCAGATCCCACATGAGAGCCAATGACATTGCCCTCTACAGCTAAGATGGTGAACAACAGGTCCACATGGAGCTGGGCTGCTGTGAGTCCCCGGGAATGGCATAGCTGCAGTTCCTGCTGCAGTGGGCTGCCACAGGCTACAGTGAGTGGCCTGCAGCCAGCGTGAGCGCTGGCAGCCAGTGTGAGCTGCCAAGAGCCGCTGTGAGCGGTCGTCCAGAGGCCGGTGACTAATCTGCCTCATCCGGGAAGAGCACAATGATAATACCAATGTGGGCCAGTGAAGCAACATCCTCCACAACTAGACTGAAGAACAAAAGGACAGCAACTTCTCTATTCCCCTTCCCCGGTTCCCCAGCACTGTTCCCCTCTCCCAGTTCAACAATAAAATCTTAAAAAAAAAAAAAAAAAAATCCTGTGGGTTTTAGTATGTTCACAAATTGTATAACCACCTTTGCAATCTAACTTTAGAACATTTTCATCATACCCAAAAGAAATTCCATACATACAATCAGATCTAACTACAAATACTTTACATGCATGATATAAATGCAAATTCTTTTAAATAAAGCCTCCATTAAATATATGTATGAAGTATATTTGAGACAGCTAATGCAAAAGAAAATTATGAAAGGAATTTTAAAGGAGGAAATATGACTTGGTAGGGCTTCTGTAATTTTGCATTAGCAACATCACCATCTATTTGAGTAGGGTAAGTAATTAAGAGCTGACATCTTATTCAGATTATTATGGGTCAAAGTGCAATTTTAAGGACTTCTTAGCATTTCTGCTAAGGGTGAAATGCGGATCAAATAACGTACAGCCCAGCTGTCTTTGATAGTCAACCTAATATTATATTAGTGTCAAGGAGAGAACCTTAGGAAAATATAGTCACAATAGATAAGGATATGTAAATTTTCTCTTTTAGCATCATAGATTCATGCACATTTTCTAAGAACTCAGAGCATTGTATTTGATAATTTATAACAATCATTAATCACAAATTCTGCATCCATTGCAAATAATGTAAAAGGAACTCACGATTGGTAAATGCATAGTCTTCATTTTCATCACTGTCCTCAGATGGAGCTTTATAAGGAGGTGGCAGTTTCATGGGAGGCGGAGCAGTTCCTTGCCTCTGAAGATGCAAAATTTGAGAGAACGGTTAATTGCCTTTGCACAATCCTCTTCCTCAATGACAAAGAGGATAAAAGGATAATCTAAATATTTTAACTATATCCAACTTCAGTCATATCACAAGGATTGTAAAACTTGCAACTTATTTTCTTATGTTTATGTTATTATGTACAAGTGACTCTGTGATATAAACACACCAATACAGAAAAACAGGAATTCAAAAGCACAGCTTTTAAGGTTATTGATCTACATGCATTCCTTTCCCCAGTTAGAAAGCCAGTATGTATTTTCTTTACACCATTAAAGCTTAATTTTCTTTGTTATTAACCAAGTTATTCAAATGAAAGACATCTCAAAATTAAATCTAAATGTAAAAACTATCCACTGTATTAATTCTACAATTATCTAAACTTTTTATTCAATTGTAGAAGATAGAGATTTCATTCTTAAAAACATACTTAAAATGAAATACCAAGATTTTCTAACTGAAAAGGTATTCATCAATAATTTGAAGTTAACACATTTTAAAGGTTTAAAAAACAAGGAAATCTTTATGATGAATATGTTTTGTATTTCTATATAAGTATTCTTTAAATTTACACACTAAATGATACAATCCACCAATATTTGTTTCAAATAATTAAAGCAGAACAAAACTCTATGGTCAGATTACCTTCACAGAATGTAGACATTTTCTTGAATGCCGCCAGAAATAAAACATGCCAAACTTTACGGAGGTCCAAGTGCTAAACAGTATATACCCAATATACCCGATATACCCAAACACTCTACAAATTGCAAAACAATTGGATTAAGATTTGTTTTGCTACAGGAAGTCAACAAAGTATGTTTAATTATGATTTATATGACAAATCACTAATGGAAGGATACACTTCAGCAAATGGACAATGACTGGGCCATTACAGAAAGCAGGCATGTAATACATTCCTCCAAAATGGAAAACACTATTTAGGATCCACTAAGGAAAACACATACCCAAATTTATTTAAGATAGTGTCTAACCAAAGCAGTGCTTTATATATACATAGAAAATTTTTAAAAATTGATAAAACTCAAGAATGATGAAGGAAGAGAAGATACCAAATATGAAATGCTTATTAGGCAACAAAAGAATACAGAAATGTGATCACAGTGTCTCTTTGTCTCTTTAATTCTTGCTTGAAAAAAGTTAGAAGTGAGTTAAGCGAAGAGTATAAAAGGTAAATGAATTCTCTTTAGTAAACCTGTTCCTCAGAACTAGGTTATTCTAGGTAAAAAAAACTATTCAGAACAAGGGCAGCCAGCTTTTAGTATAATATTAAGAGACATGAATTCTTCAATAGCATGTTTTTTTATATTGAAGAGGAAATTGTTTATACAACTGATTTATTTAATGAACTCTACAAACTCTCTCGAGAAGAATATTGAATAAGCATGTCTTGGTCTCCTTATAGTTCGAATGCGAGTTGCCAAATACTATACCTACGGCATCTTTCAGCACATGTAAGAAGGGTGTGTAGCAGGGTCATGCCGTCTGACAAGGAGTGTATATGCACAGAGGCCAGGTGAATAGAATCTTCATGAGGACAACACAGACAGTGTAGTATCCTCGGCTCCTCAGGAATAGTGCCTGGTACAATGTACGCCTTCCTTCAATGTTTGCTAAATGAATAAATAACTGGTTGTCACTCATGCTGTTTAGGTTCCCTGACATACTAAGTTTTAGACAAATGACAAGGATGTAAATGGTTCCTGTCCAATAGTATTGCATATTAATTTTGTCTGGTAGAGTTGCAAATTATTTTAGTCCTGTAGAAAGGATAACTCCAAGGGTTACACAGTTCTATTGCCCTGTAAGACGTTAATCAGTTTTGAATCTTACTTAAGCATTCTTTCTTTCAACAACTATAAATACTTCACTCTCTCCAATTCTCTCTGAACCAGGCTAACCATCTTGTTAGTCCCCTAATGAGTTCAATAAATGCCTGTCTCCTGCACATTTTGCATAATTTGATAGGTCATATTTTTATTTTTTTCTTAAATTATACTTTGTCAGTGTTGGAGGCCCCACTGAAACGTTCTAGTAGACTCATCTTCCAGAACTAATTAAGTGATGCCTGAGGTATGCAATTCATGAGCTATTTTAATCCCATGTACATGTCTTCTTGGCCCCCACAGTAAACCCCTACTGGCAACAGAACTTTGGCACTGTAACTCTGTTTCTCCATTTTTCAATTTCAAATTCTATGCTTTTGATTCTTATGCTAAGCCAAGGTTGGTTCTGATTTGCACTTGGGCTATAAATTTCCCATTAGTGGCAGCAATAAATGGAGTTTGTTTTTTATGGTCTGACAATTTAGTGATATTTCTTGGGATGATGAGGATCTATTTTATTATTATGTATTGGTTATATTGGGATCTATTCTCTATTGGTTGAGAGACAACAGCAGCGAGTGTGTTTGTTCTCTTTTTGTTTTCTTGTTGTGTCTTCCTGGAGAACATGTCTTGGGGTGCACTAAAAAGAACAGCTTTTGGCATACAGATGAGCGGGGTTTTGTGTCTACATTTGACCTACGGCTAAACTAGAACAGATGCTGAAATCACTCTATGCATACGAAATTGAGAGAAGCCCTTCCCTCTCACTGTGAGTGTGAAATCTTTTCCTACATTCAGAGGGTATTAATAAACTAGATGTAAGTCTCCTAAAGAATCTCTGTCTAAATGGTTTATAGAGACTAATAAGCATTTTAAAAAATCTAATATCCCCAGAGTTTTCCAGAAAACAATGAAACTAAACTTATGTTAGGTATTCCATCCTTTTAACTAAAAACAACAGAAACCCTTTTCACAGAAACCACTAATTTGAAAGCATTTTTAAACAATCCAAATTCATAAAATCAAAACGATTTGGTAATTTCAATTTGGAAACAGGTGTACTTTTTCTCTGATCTCTGATGTGGAATATAAAACACATATATGACTATAAAAACATTTATACCAATGTTGCATGATACCCACATGTCTGTGTGCCATGTGTGTATATATAAGTAAAAGAATATTGCACAACTTTACGTATCAACCTATTATCAGCCATTCTAAGGCCTAGCACAATGTGGAATATCACTAATGGAAAGCTATATTATTTGTTGCTGTTAAGAATAATTGAAGAGCAATAAATACATCCTGTAACACTCTAAGTATCATCAGGAGATTCACAGGAGATCATTTTGATCTTTGCAAAATGACCTTATCGGGTTCCCCTTAGTCCCAGAGTCTAGCATGTCCAGATTTTTCACTTGGAATAGATATATGTCTTAATGTCAACCTTACTGAGGTATAATTTACATAAAATAAAATGTACTCACTTTAAGGAATTATTTGAAATACATTTTTATAATGTATTTCACCAACAAAATAGTCCCTAAAAATACAGTCATACTAAACTTGTATTTGAATGCAAATATCCTTGCTATGTATTGAAATTCAATTTGGTTTCACGGAACAGGCCAAAGTTGGTAAGAATCACACACTTATCTTTTTCCTTCCTGGGAATCTTATGTGGAATTTTCCTGAATTCATTAAATTACCTCATTTCAAAGTAATTAAATTAGTAACCAGTTTACTCATCTTGTGTATTTATTATCTGGGTCCCCACAGACTGATCTCTTATCTGTTTCCTTATTGACATTATATCCCCAAATTGTTGCACACTAACTGCACACTCTTAGTTTCCAATAAACAATTGATAAATGCTCAGACTTTATAATCAACATATGAAATGACAAAATTCAAACGCTAAGACTGACTATTCTGAGAAATAGTTCTTAACCACATAAAAATGACAAGATTTCAAAAATGTGTTTTTGTAACATGTAACCAAGTACAGAAACACCCATAAATGTCAAAGGATATGTGCCACCCAGGTGTCCTACAGCCAGTAATTTTGTTGTTTTGAAAATACTCTGTTCATGCAACAAATGTGTATTGTGTAACTATTAGGTGCCAGGCAGTGTTCTGGGCAACGAGGATAGAATAATTACGAGACAGAAGGGATCTCTGCCCTCATGGAGCTTATGTTCCAGCCCCTTTCATTAGCCATATTCTGTGGGTCTTCATGTCTTGCAGCCAAATTGCTTTAAAGGAGCAGTCGCTGAATTCTTTTGAATATGTTGTTTGCTTTGCCTCATTAGGATGCAAGCTCCAGGAGGGCAGGACATTTTTGTTTGTCTTTAAAAGCTTCATTGTAGCACACAAGATATAACTGACATGTAAAAACTGCACACATTTTAAAGCGTACAATTTGAATCTCTTACCACAATCGAGATAACGAGCATAACCGTAGCCCCGAAAAAGTTTCTTTGTGCCTATTGTTTTATTCCTCCTTCCCTTCCCTCCCCCTGGCACCCTATTCTCCTGAACTACTAATCTACTTTGTCACTATAGCTTCTATTTTCTAGATTTTTACATCAATATTATCACACAGTGTCTACTCATTTTTATCTAGTGAGAGCTAGGGATTTAATTAGTCCCAAACTTCCACTTGAGGTTAAACAAGGTAGAAGGTGGAACTAAAGATAACACCCTCCCAACCCCAATCCCTACAAATAACGCCTATACCTCCCAAAGACTGAGAAAGAATTCTGCAAATAATGACCTGCAATCTGTACATAACCAATATGTCTAAACCACAATCTTCCAGAATCTACATATTATCTGTGCTTATTAACAGTTGCCAAAAATAAACCACAGAATACTGTACACATTGCCTATTCTACTAATAATCAGATTATACTCTTTGTGATTAAGATCTGAACTCAAAGAAAGTGGCCAACCAAATGTTACTTTTTTCCTTATCATGTTCAAGAATCCTACCCACAAATCCTTAAGGAGTCTTGAATGGGCCCAATAAAAATGTCTGTAAATAAAATTCTCCCAAGTGTTCAATTCAGTTATAGCTCTTTTATTTTTCCCTTTAAAAATGTGAAACCTGCAATGGGAGATGTTAAAAACAAACAAACAAATCAAGGAAACAAACCAAAATCTTGATCACAGAATATAGTAGGGGTATTTCCTGGCCTTGGCCTTAGCTTGAGGTAGGAGAAGAGAAAGAAAAAAGGAAAAATGTTTTCTGAGAATTCCTTACAAGCCCAGACTCACCCAGGTTGGAGACCTGAATTCATTCTGGTGGCTCAAAAATTTCCAAACCAAAATACCAGGCAAAAGCAAAAGGAAAGATGGCCTGGTTTCAGTCACATTAGATGAAATAAATGTTAGGGTTTACTAAGTAATGTCACAGATTAATAAAAGGGTCAATTTCCTGGAAAGATATAAAAATTTTAAACTTCTAGACACCAAATAAATTAATTGAAAATAATGTAAAATAAAATTGAAAAACTAAATGAAAAATAGACTAATTTTGCCATCTAAAGGGGAAATTGTTAGGTTACCTTGACCCTTACCCCCCACCCCCCCAAAAAAAATAAATTCAGTTAGTACATAGAATGTCTGAATAACTCAAATAAATGACAAGAATGTTAGCTATCATTACGTCTACTGAACATGATGGAAATCTTAGCAGATATAATAAAACAAGTAAAAAGGTTGGAAAGGGAAACAGAAAATTGCCTTTATTCAAAGTGGTCATTATTAGCTATATAGAAAATCCAGAAACAAATATCTATAGATACAGTATTGGAATTTGAGATTCATCTCCTTATTAAAAATAATTTCTATATACACGTGGAGTACATACCCAAAGACACTAGAAAGTTCTACATGAAATATTTAATAAGTTGATGTTTAGGTAGTGGGTTTATGAAAGATTTTAATTTTTTTATTTCAGCATTTTGGTTTTTCCCAGTGTTCTGCACTGGATTATCTTACTCTATAAAAGAATATGTGAATAATGTTACACATATAAAATATAGATATTAAAAAATATAGATATTAAACAAATATATAAATACCAATTTTATGTCTGCACACTAGCAACAGAAAACAAAATTTAAAAATATTTAAAAGCAACACAAAGTATAAGAATATCTAAGAATAAACCAAAGATCATAATATTTTTCTGAAGAAAATTGTAAAAATTGAAAGAAATCAAAGAAAATTTTAATAAGTTCTAAAATGGCATATAAAAGATATACCATGTTAATGGTTAAGAAGACTCAGTATCATAAAGCTGTAACTTCTTTCCAAATTAATCTATAGATTGGACACAATTTCCATGAAAATACCCAGAGATATTTTTGTGGAATTTGACAAGCTAATTGTAAAATTTATACGGAAAAGAAAAAAGACACTTCTAGTATATGTGCTGCTGAAGTGAGCACGAAAGACACTTCTGAAGAAGAAGAAATATGTAAAGGAAATCACTCTACTAGGAGACAAGATTTATTATTAGGCTTTAATATTTAGGTAGTGCAGCATTTGTGTTTTGAGAGACAAATGGAAGAAAGAGAAAGCAAAGAAACAGACTTCCCCTGATAACCTGAGACATAATAGAGGTTGTGTTGCAAATCAGTAGGTAAAGGAGAGCCTGTTTTTAAACAGTGGGATAATTGATTATCCTTATGGGAAAAAATGCAAATTCATCCCTACCTGACATCATACCCTAAAAATAAATTTTAGATCAACTAATTCTACTAAAATAGGGGTGGAAAAACAGGAATAGATGATTAACTCTCATTGATGGTAAAAAATGTTTTCTCAGTAGGGATGACCTTTGACTTGTTCCTTGGAGGATGAAAAGGAAGAACAACGTGGGAAATGGACTTCCAGCCTAAGAGAACAGCAAGATCAAAGTCTCAGAAACTCCCAAGTGTGGGAGACATTTTCTGGGAAGGGACAGACAACTAGCCCAGCTGAACAGAAAAGAGAGATAAGAATGATGATGGTTGACTGGTTCTTGATAACATTTTCACACTTATGCTTCACTTGGTTTCTGGCCTTCCTCTTGGCCATAAGTGGCCAGAATCGGTTATGTTCCCAGGAAGGAAATATTATAAATACAGTACTTCTACCGTGATAGTCACCTTAATACCATTCTTATTAATTTTACAGCTCAGCTAGGCAAAAAGAAATCGAAAACATTTTTTTAAAAGCTTGAGATGTTCACGTTACCTTTTCTTTATTTTCTTGAGTGTCTTTCTCCTGGTTATTAGCAATTTTGTTAGTCTTGTTATGCACACTAGAGATGACCTATCACCACAAAAAATAAAGGAGAAGGGGGAGAGAAACAATTAAAAGTCGCAATCATTACAGTTATTTTTATATATATATATTTATTTTATTTTTGAGGGCAGTGTCACTGGCCCTCATATGTGGGACCCGAACTGAGTCGGCTGGCTTTCCAAGCCAGCGCTTAACCACCACACCGCTCGGCCGGCCCATTAATATATTTTTTTAAACAGTTAAATCTTAACTATCTGACTTCATCTAAAAGTAAAGACATGAGAAGTACAATTCAAGGCAAAGAATACAACTGGGAAATCTGACAAGTTATATAACCCAAAATAGTGTGTGTGTGTGTGTGTGTGTGTATACACCATCAAAGGGCAATAAATAGTTTGTGGTGTAGAAAGTGTACATGACAACTAAAAAGAAGGTTGTGATAGTGGCTGTCATCCTCAATGTCTCATTTTTCAAAACACAGTTTTAGGGATAACTGAAGCTAATTCCTAGAACATAGGATGCATCATTTATTTGATAGATTTACCTTATTTATCATTGTACCCCAGTTCAAATATGCTATCTAGCACACTGCACTCAAATATTTCACTGTTAGCATAAAAATGAACTACAAGTACATTTATACCATTGAATAAAAAAGCCCAGTGAGAGCTGGAATTTAGTGTTATTTATCATCATAATCCTAGTGCACAGAAAGAGTCTAATACCTAGCTGCACTCAGTAAATGTTTACATGAATGAAACAGTTCAATTTCATAGAAATAATTTTAATTCCTAATGGTGCCAATAGCATAGATTACTTTTTGATTCAATTCTTTTTGTAAAACTATTGATATGAAACATCTTTGGAAAATACAAAAATTTTAGCCTTTTTGAAAGGCTCCTCAAATAGCTAACACAAATAATCTTGGCATAAAATCTAATCACAGACATGAAGATTGAAAGAAAAAAGCAAATCTCCTTTCTCAGAAATTTAAAAGAACCTCTTGCATAGGGACAATTTAAAAACAAAAAACCCCAAAATGCTTCCCTCTAAATAAAATTTAAGATTAATTTTTCATCACTTTTAATAGAGTCTAAAAAATAAATTAATTTTGGAATAAATGAAAATGTCTCAGAAATGTTTCATTTAAGTAAAAAACAATAGTAATGATATACCAACATATATTTGGTGCTTGCTATGTGAACAGACACTGTGCTAGCACTTAATATTTATTTCTCTATTTAATATACAAAACAATCTATGTCAGAGTTCAAAAACTGGTGGGTCTACAGTCATGTGTTTCTTACCCTAAAGAATCTTAAAACTAAACAGAACACTTTGCCTCCTGACAAGTCAGAATATCTACTTTTTCCCATGGAAAAGCCAGCTGAAGCTCAACAACAGCTTTGGGATGGGACAGAATGTCAGTTGCCATTCTTAAGGTTTATAATGTTTGTTTTTGAATAGCAGACAATATATTTCTATACACAGATCATTAGCAAAATTTGGAAGACAAAAGCCTTTCCAACAAGACTACATCTTGAAGAAGAGTAGAAAGGAGTCTACCTCCTCTGAAAGTAAAAAATATGCTTGTATATGATTTGTATGAAAAACACGTGTCAAAAGAATTTAGGCACCATTATGAAACAATGGTATTAGGAAGTGCAAATGGAATACTGGGAAAAAGAAAACACATGATAATAAATTTAATGAATTGAAGGGATGACCCCAATTTCAAAAGGGTTTATTTTTGAACATTAAAAGAAAAATATGTGATATCACTGTGAAATGGAGTTACGTTATTAAGTGGAAAAAAATTACCTTGGCATAGAAACTTTCTAGAGGAGTGCAGTATAAATTATAGATTCTGCTCTTAGATAAGCATTTGCTAAGTACACTGCCCTCAAAATAAATAAATAAATAAATAAATAAAATAAAATACAACTCAAAGCAAACAAAAGTACACATTTAAACACCACCTCTCAATTCATGGTGCTGATGAGAATTTCTATGTGACCAAGGCACAGTTAGTTAGACATAGGACCTTTGATGGGCCAGGCATTAGAAAATGAGCTCTTTCGGGGGTTTTGAGGAAACTGTCAAAGTAATGTAAACTGGTCAAAAATGATTAAGCATTTGGCTGTATTTCCTATTTCTGTGATGATCAATCCTACTGACGACAATAAGTAAGCTGTAGAGAGCACCATTTTGCAAAGATACGAAACTTGATTCCTTTCATTGCCTCACTCAAAAGGAATCACTTTGTGCTAAAAAATGGAACACGTAATGAACGCAGTAATTAGCACCATCATCTGAATACACTCCCTTGGCAACAAATGCAGAATTCTATGCTTGATGAACCAAACGCACAGTGTGGCAGTCTGTTATGCCGCATGGGGGATAGGTTACTTAAGCAGGATGCTGAAGAGCTTTTCTTTTTCTTTCCGAAGAGTTGAAAGAAATTGAACTGTTTATATTCTTCAAACGAAAATTTCCACCTCAGCTCACCAGCAAAGGCTGGATTAAAAGCTTGGCCTTTTCGGTTGACTTTATAACCTATTTGAATGCTTTCAATATTTTTCGGCAGGCTATTCACAAGGTGTCACATAAATGTATAATTTGATTGGCTCATTCCAGCTCAAAGCTGTTTCTTTAGAAGTATCATTTGGCAAGGAATAATCTGGCCGATTTTCCTACTAAACTCACCTTCCAGAAATAAGGGATGGCATCAACTACATTTTCAATATTATAAGCGTTTATAGTGGATTCCAAAAAAGTCTTGAATTTCAAGTGGTATGAAAATGAGAAGGCTTTATTCAGTTCACTTCGGTCAATTAGTCCTGATGGTGCGAACAGTGCTAAGACTGGAAGGGACTGAACTACTATGCAGCACACAGCCACCACGCTGCCCAAGTGGGATGTGACTGCAGCCCTCTGGGTGCAGGCTGGGTACAAGTGTCGAAACAGCACATTGAGGCTCCGCCCTTGTTGCAGCCAAACATCTGTTTGCTCAGTTTGACATACAAAGATTATTTTCTATATACTTGAACATATAAAAGGTTGAAAAGCACTGCATTACTGTATTGCAAAGGAAATTTTTCAAAAATATTCTATTTTTTCTAGTGTTCCGAAGTGCCTATGTTTTGAACAGCTGTCTTCCATTACATATATATATATATATATATATATATATATATATATATATATATTGCTTCCAGTTATAGGGCTTAAGAGTGACTTTTATGCTGCAAACTGCAATGTAAAATACACATCCTGCCACTGACATCTACATATGAGAATTCTAATTCGACACCAAAACAGTGATCTATTACAGAAAAAAAAACAATTATGATTAAATACTGCTACTTTTGAATTTGGAATTTCCAAATAGAACATAAAACAATACATGTTTGTGTTTTTATATGCTTTGATAAATATACAGAACATTTGATAGTATCTCTAGAATGTATTTATACCTGGCCCTCTTTATGTTCAAAGGATTTTATAAACAACATAAATGGCTCAGAAAAGTTAAGTAACTTGCCTCTAAGTTAGCATACCCGCTAAATAGGGAGCTAAGGAATCGAAAACAGGCTTCCTTGACTCCACAGCCTATGACTTAAACCAATGCACAATGGAATGATTTAAATTTAACCAGGGGAATCAAAATTGGAGGAAAAGGGAGAAATTGAAATTATTAACTAAATTTTTATGAAACCAATACTTTTTCTAGATAATAGCAGAATAACAATGAAAATATGAGGTGTGATGAAAAAATACAATGAGGGCCGACCAAGTGGCACGGTGGTTAAGCGGTGGCTTTGGAAGCCAGCGGCCCCGGGTGGGGTCCCACATATGAGGGCCAATGACACTGCCCTCCAAAAAAAATAAAAAAATACGATGAATGCTGCTGCCGAGTGCCATCCAATGGAAAGGCAGGGATCTTCAATACAGGAAGTGGCATATCAAACCTTAATGACAGTGTGTGACAAGTTTCAACTTGTTCGGTGCAGTCAGTCAGGTGTGAGCTATGGTTGAGAGAAGGTGTATTATAAAGTATGCTGTAAATCATCCTCCATCATAACAATACTCTATGTCACGTTCGGCTTCTGATACAGCAATTTCTGTCAAATAAAAACATTAGGGTGTGTCCTCATCCACCCTATTCACCAGATCTGGCACCATGAGACTTCTGGCCCTTCCCCAAAGTCAAAATGATTCAGGACATTGAGGCAGCCACGACAGCGCAACTAAAGACACTCACGAAAGAGGACTTTCAGAACTGCTTCAGAAAGTGGCAAGGACAATGGGATAAGTGTGTTCGAAGCGAGGGTGATTAATGCCAGTGTGCCTTTTACTGCAACACATTTTTTAAAAAGTTAAACAGTCACCACAGTTTCTGATCACACCTCACAGGTGGAAAAATACTTGGAGGCTAAAGTTCGGTTTGCAGATATACTGTATTTTTCTTTTTTTTTTTTTTTTTTTTTGAGTGCAGTGTCACTGGCCCTCATATGTGGGACCTGAACCGGGGCTGCTGGCTTCCCAAGCCAGCACTTAACCACTGCGCCACTCAGCCGGTCCCGGTTTGCAGATATAAAGAATATTTTTAAACTTTTTGAAAACATAAACTAAAGCTTACTCTTGGAGTGGATGACAAGCTCTGAACAACGAACACCACGGGGTTTCCTGCATTCTTAATGGCTTCCACTGCTTCACTGTGTGAGGCATTCTGCAAATCTACTCCAGATACCTACAACACAGAAGTAATTTATTTCTGTTAGAAAGGCAGTAGATGTTGTGCATAGGTTAATTCAAAGTTCATGTGTATTACCTTATAAAAATTGCTGGAGTCTCATGAATTAAACCAAAGCCCTGGGGGTGAGGGGGGAGTAAGATTGGCCCATAAAAAGCTTTGTTGTTTTAGAACACATTTAAGGGAAATAACATTTGTATTTCCTTAACATTTGTATTTCAATAACAATGGTCCTAGTTAAATATAATTATTGAAAATAGTAGCTCAGTCAGGAACAGAACCTTAAGTTTCTGAGCTTGTAATGTCACCTCTGCCACTAACACAGTACACAGTTCTAGGTGGGGGGAGGGGAGGAGATCTCTCTGGACTCTTCTCTCAGCTAAACTGAGGAGAATGACATTTTAAGCAAATTGTCCATTATCACAATTGAGCAGTTGAACATTTCTTAAATTATGTTCAAAAAGAAGTACAAACACATCCATAGGTTCTTTTACTAAAAGTGTCCTATATTCAATAAACTTGGGTAAGAGTAAAGGGCTCCTCATTATGCCAATATCAGAGAACCAAACCTGGAAACGTGCCCATAATTTCCAAAAGCATTCTGTATTTACCAAACATATTTAACAGAACCAAGTTTTCAAACCGATAATGTAAGAAACAAAGCTTTTGTAAATGTTGAGGTGGCCTATGATCCAGTGAATAGTAACAATTTGTGAATACTGCTTTGCCATGAGGGGGCCAAAGAAATAGGAATATGGATGGAGAGGGATGTGGGGTCAAGGTAGGTTTTTTTTTGTTTTTTGTTTTTTTGAGGGCAGTGTTACTGGCCCTCATATGTGGGACCCGAACCGGAGCCGCTGGCTTCCCAAGCCAGCGCTTAACCACTGCGCCACTCGGCCGGCCCAGGTTTTTGTTTTCAAGATGGGAGATATTATAGCAATAGTGATGCAGTGGAAAGGAAAAATGAATGATAGAGAGGTGATAACTGTAGAAGCAAACCCTTGGACAGCGAAGGGGAAATGACTTCTACTGCACAAGTTAGAGAGGCTGCTTTAGATAAAGCACAAACTGTTCATTTGATGTTACAGATACCGTTAGAAAAGAGATTTAGTATGCAGGGAGAGCAAGGAGAAGTTGCCTTTTGGCTGCTTCTGTTTTCTCAATGAAGTAAGACACAAGGACAATAAATTGAGATTAAGGCTGAGGAAGGAGGTATTGGAGGTTCGGAATAGTTACCTATGGAAGGAGAAGAATGAAACAATTAGGGAAATATTACAGGCCTGCAGGGCAGAACTAAAGACCGACTTGAGGGGGTGGCTATGCATTTAAAATGAGCCCAGACAACAGTTACTTTCTCCAGTGATGCTAGAGACCTGAAAAAAGCAAAGAGTGGCATTGAACTACAACAGGATGTGGTTCTCCTTCACAAGTTCAGTGAAAGGAAAGAGGATCAAAGACGTTGGAAGTATACGCAACGGAGTGATAGGATCATCGATCACTAACTCTGAACAGTGAGAACAGACAGCACTCCAGAGGCTGAGGGGCAGAGAAGTGAGGGCCCTCAGGTGGGAGCCCGATGTTAAAGGGGTTTAAAGGCAGGTAAGTCTACAGAATAGTGACAGAGTGGAGGGTGGAAAGAGGTGAGGTCAGGAAGGCAGCTGAAGCCACACCATGCAAGGTCTAAAAGACCACAGTAAGAACTTTGGCTTTTAATTCTAATAGACATCCAGTGGAAAATTTTAATGCTCTGTAAAAGCTCTTTTCCCATCTGAGTTGAGGAAGAATATGAATAATAATGAAATATGAATAGTTAAAAAAAAAGAATATGAACAGTAATTGAAAAATATACATATAGAAAAAATTTAAAATGAAGCTTAAAAGCTGTCAGAACAATTTGAGGAAGCGTCTTATGAATAACTAATTCCAAAAACATTCAACAGTAAGAGAATTGGAGGCTATATGAGAATTACTTCATCTTCCAGTAACAATCAACTTTTGTTTCCCTAACATAGATTTCCAGTGTTAAATGGGAATTACATAAAGGTGGAAGTTAGGAAAAAAATGGAATTATGTCATATTACTACAGGAAAAATATCTTACTTTTTCTCAGCTTTAAAATTATAACCCAAAAATGTGCCCATTCACACAAAGACCCATTTCTAAAAATTAAATTAATTTCAAACTTTAAAAAAATTCTTCTTTACATGGACTTAAATCCTTCATGCAATTGTTTCAAGACAAAGAAAAATGATTATTAAGCTTTACTTAAAAACAAAATAAGCAAGTAAATACTTTTTACAGAGAAAAAAATGAAACAAATGACTCATGTTTGACAAAATATATATTAAAGTGTAACATTTCACGTCTGCTGTGAGTCTGAAGAAATATAAGTCATTATAATGGAGACAAAATAGTAGGTTTTATTAGTATGTATAAAAGGGATGGTGGATAAATGAGAGAATATTTTATATTCAACTGACATCAGGGAAGGCTAAGGGGAAAAAAAAACCCACCAAAATTTAAAAAGAGAAAACAATGAACAATGCAATTATTATAGAAAACAGAGAAAAGACAGGCACAAACATTTTACCGAAGAGGATATACAGATAGCACTTAAGCACATGAAAAGTTCTTAGTCACTATTCATTAGCCATTAAGGAAATGCAAATTTAAACAACAATGAGATATCACTATATATAACTATCAGAATGGTAAAATGAAAAACAGTGACAACACCAAATACTGGTGAGGATGCAGAAAAACTGGATCACTCATCCATTGCTGGTGGGAATGCAAAATGGTACAGCCATTCTGGATCATAGTTTGATAGTTCCTTTCAAAATTAAAAACAAATTTTTCAAACAACCCTGCAATTGCACTCCTGGAGAAACAAAGACTTTTCTTTACTTAGGAACTCATATACAAAAGTTTACAGGAGCTTTATTCATAATAGCCAAGAACTGGAAACTATCCAAACGCCCTTCAATGGGTGAATGGTTACACTGTGGTATCTTCAAACCACGGAATACTATTCAGCCAGAAAAAGGAATGAACTGTTGATAAACACAGCAAACTGAATGAACTTCGACGAAATTCCACTGAGTGAAAAAAGCCAATCTCAAAAAGATACATAATGCTTCATTCCATTTATGTGACAAATGTAAAATAAAATTACAGACATGGAGAAACAGATTAATGCTTGCCAGAGGTTAGAGATGGGACGATAGGGGAGAGGAGTGGCTTTGGGGGATAACCCTGGAAAACCTTGTGGAGATGGTACCCCTGTGTCAGCACATATCCCACTGACACATATTTATAAAATTTAGAGCTTGTTGAAGACTGGGAGAAGTATGATGCCCAGCATCTGCCCCATTCTGTTAAATTCTGAAATTGATTTTCAGTCAGTTGAAGCTTTTTGTTTTATCATTTTATATGTGACTACTCCAACTTTTAGAATCTCATAAAATTTTGCATACAACATACAAACTAAAGCATCCAAATAAAATACACTCATTTTACAGACACATACCCCAACGCATGAAGGAAGGATTTCTGGCTAAATGATTATTTTACTGTTTTATAGTCTATTTTGAACAAAAACAGAATTTTAACATCATTTACCTCAAGGATTTTATCTCCAGTTTTAAGAGCGTTTGTTTTTCCTGCCGGACTGTCTTCTAAAACTTGTTTGATAAATATGCCTTTAAGCTCCTCTCCATTCTTCAGGCGTTTTATAACAGTTTGCCCACCAACAATGCTAATACCAAGAGATACATCGGGTTCTCTAAAAATCTCAACACTGTTAAAAGAAAAAAACAACAAAATTTACTCATGAACAAGTTAACTTCATTTCTTGGACTGTCACTGTAAGCGTTCAATTTGTACCATATCCTTGAAACTCATATTTTACATAAATATATTTTCTAAATATATTTTTACAAATGTTATAGAAATTGTACCCAGTTTCCAAATTATAAGATATTATCAATATTTCATGGCACATGTGAAAGTTTAAATTCTGAAAAAGGTAGGCTTCTAAACCAATAAATATAGCCGCTGAACAATATTATATGTTAACTATAATTTAACACATATATAGTCATGGGATGTGGAGTATAGTATGGGGATGGAGTCAATGGAACTGTAATACATATGTATGATATCAGGTGTGGGGGGCAGGAGAGGGGCGAAGGGGAGTCACTTTGTAAGGGTGAAAAAAAACCAACTATTGCATTGGTTTGTACATCTGTAACTAATAATAAGAATAATAATAATAATAAAGTTAAAATTTAAGGAGCCAGCCGAGTGGCGCGGTGGTTAAATGCTGGCTTGGGAAGCCAGCGGCCCTGGTTCAGGTTCCACATATGAGGGCCAGTGACACTGCCCTCAAAAAAAAAAAAAAAAGTTAGGCCAACTTTAGGGCCAGCCGAGTGGCGCGGTGGTTGAGCGCTGGCTTGGGAGACCAGCGGCCTGGGTTCGGGTTCCATATATGAGGGCCAGTGGCATTGCCTTCAAAAAAAAAAAGGGAAAAAGTTAAAATTTAAAAATAAATAAATAAATAGACACAACTCTGAATATTGAGAGATTTAGCAAGGGCTTAATGGTCCTATCTCCTACTACAACATGTTTTCTGTGATTAGTACTTTTCATCTACATCAAACAACAGATTAAGGAAATAACAAATGGGTGAAATATCAAGAATGTCACATATATAATTTTTGCAAAAAGCACAGACTTTCAGTATCAATTTGCCACTGAGAGGCTCACTGTCCACAGTTTTTCACAGCCAGCAGGTTTAACCTGTGGTTCTTTAGGTGCAGGACAGATTTTTATCTGCTAAGGCCGGACAATTTCTTTTGCTCATACCTCCATGTCATTGTCTTTCTTTTATTTATTTATTTTTTTAGCTGAGCCATCCTGCCACCTGATGGCAGCTCAGTGGCAAGTCAGCTCGGGCTGGCATCGAACCGCCATTGTTCAGAGCTCATCTCGCACTCTTGAGCGAGCTCTTAACCAACTGAGCCACTCAGCTGGCCCTCCATGTCATTTTTTAAAAGTGTGAAATAAAACTTGCCCCTCAAAATATTATTAATTTTTCCCGAAGTACACAGACGTGGCCAATAATTACTTTAAATTAAAAAGTCACTCAGAAAACAGCTCCTAAGAATTAAGACAAAACTCACAAGCGCAAGAAAAAAACAGACGTTTGGTGGGGTCGGTGGAATTAATAATGCATGAAGAATAAAGACAGCGGCTAAAGAAAGACTTTTATTTATATACTTTTATTATTACTTTAATAAAGTACAGCCCTGATGACTACACAAAATTAATTGAGTATCCAAGGGAAGATGGGCCCAACACATTGTGTTAGCTCAAGCAAGGCACAAACTTGGACCAACACAGGGTTAAGGAGGGTGGAGATCAACTGATATAGGATAGCAGCCTCAACTACTATTGCTGCTTATAAATAAAGAAATTTGACTGCATGCAAGGCAGCCCTACCTGCGCTGCTTAGTGATGCAGTGATAAACTGGAGTTAGGCCATCAGTTACTATCATCAAAGGACATTTATTTGTAAATTGCTTTCTCTAAAAGAGTATGATAAAGATTTTCCTAATATGGATTATAATCATTTTGCCTGGCTAAAAACTTCCAGGTAGATAAGACAAAATGAAACTAAAATTTAGGCCAGCCTACATGTGAATCACAGCAATTTCCCAATAGTTAGAGAATGAATGGAACTATTAAGTTAAAGAAAAAAGCTACTGATTGTGTTTTCCTATTAAAAAAGCCAAAAGTGTAAGCAACATACATTCTTGGTGGACCCCAATGGCTGAAATTTGGAGTTTCTTCTCCTTCACCTTCTTCTCTCTCAGGTAATTCGCTGAGGAAGAAGAAAAGAAAAAAATTATATATTGTATATGTATACACACAACTTATAATTAACACTTGTTAATTAAAGGTTCTTGGAAAGTTTTGAAATTGTACAAATTGTACAATCTATACATAGTTAAATAGTGCTTGATTTGTAAGCTTTTAAAACGTGTACATCAATAGTCAAATGTCCACATAAAGCAAAAATATATTGCTTTGACAAAGTTTGACTCAACAAATATCCACCCAGCACCAGAAAATCATAGAATTACCATAAACATTTTTATTGGTGAAACTCTATATGCTACTTTCAAATAACATGTTTGATTTGTACAATTTCACATTTGTTTCTTTATCAATATATAAAAATGTTATAAAATATATGCCTTCAAACTTGATATTGATTGACCAGCTAAGAGAACAGTCCAGTATAAACCAACATAAATGGCTCAACAATCAGTAAACATGATCCCTCTTTCTAGATTTTTCTGTCACTCTAACCCAAATAATTCCTGTCATTTGGATCCCATGATCCAAATCCAGTTTGACTCTCCCACCTAATTCCACCATACTCATACCCATGAATTTATGTTAGTATGGAATTGCTGAACCGGGTAACATAAAATGCTGAATTACAGAGAAGTAACAAAAATACTGTTATTTGGGGCTGGCCGAGTGGCTCAGTTGGTTAAGAGTTGGCTTAGACTGCATGCTTTGAGCAACGGGGCTGCTGGTTCGATTCCCACATGGGCCAGTGAATGCTGTGTCCTAGCTGAGCTGTCACTGAGCTGCCCACAGGTGGCAGGATGGCTCAGCTGGTGCAACAACAAGATTGCCTGTTTAACAGTGGGCTCCACCCACCCGCAACTAAAGATTGACCTCGGCACCTTGAGCTGAGCTGCCGCTCGGATGGCTCAGAGGATAGGGAGTGCACTCTTAACAACAAGGCTGCTGGTTGAACTTCCACATGGGATGGTGGCTATGCCCACCTGCAACTAAGATTGAACACAGCACCTTGAGCTTAGAGGCCACAAGCTACCGTCGGGAAGGCCAGATGGCGACTGGCACCCTCCACGACTGAAGATTGAAAAACAACAACTTGGCTGGTCCACTCCCCCAATTCCCCAATAAAATCTTTGGGAAAAAAAAAAAGTAGTGCTATTTAATAGGGTAGAGATACTACCATATATTACCTGAAAAAGGAGACAGGAGTTCTGAGCTCCAGTCTGACCTGTACCACGAAATAGGTTGTGTGGCTTTGGACCACCAAATGAAATATGTGTGATATTGTAAATTGTGTTACTCTAAATAAAAATGTAGGCACTACCTCTTTCATTTTCACAAAAACCCTGTGAAGTAAGCACAGCAGGTCATACTATTATATTTTCCACAGGAGGAACTAAGGCTCAGACAAGGGGCAAGCATTCAATGTAACCTCTTCACAATATGCAGATCTTTCTTGGGGCATTGTTTCTTTTTTTTTTTTTTTTTTTTGAGGGCAGTGTCACTGGCCCTCATATGTGGGACCCGAACCGGGGCCGCTGGCTTCCCAAGCCAGCACTTAACCACCGCGCCACCCGGCCGGCCCTCTTGGAGCATTGTTTTAATGCTCCATTATTCTCTGAAGTCTCAAATAAGTCCTGTAAAATGTAGCAAATATTCATCTACTTGCCTCTCCACAGACTTTCTATGATATAATTAAGACCGAGTGAAAAGGAGAACACTGAAAGGATCTAGACATTCCAAAAATTAGCTAAGAAATTGGGATCATTCGGGATCCATTAAGATCTCACCCACTACCAGATGGCCTTCTTGCCTTAGCCAGCCTATTTTTTATGATTAAAAGCATCACAGCATTCCGGGGAAAATAGCTTGGCAGATATGTGCTGGTTACTCATTTAATGTCCTCGTTGCCATTCTCCCTTACCAACAGAACTCCTCTTTTATTCCAGGTGGCAATATGCCCAGCTCTAAAAAAATACATTTTCTGGACTTCCTTTCAGTTAATGATAGCTGTGTGCCATAGTTCTGATCAGTGATATGGAAGCAAAAAGTCCCTGGATGAGATTTCCAGGAAAACTCATTAAATGGAGGGAGAATCATTTGGCAGGGGCCTTTTGCTCTATGCCCTTCCCCTTCTTCCTTGCCTAGTAGGCAGAGATGCTATTGGTGGTAAGCATCCATCCTAAAATTATAAAGAACCAATGAGGACTAACGTAATATATTAAAGACAGCAGAGCAAAAAGAAAGAATGCATTTAATCCTAACAGACCACCTTCTTTCGGGACTCTTTACATGAAAAAATTTAACCTTTTTATTTAAACCACACTAAATGGGCGGGGGAGGGCTCTGAATGCAGTCCCTAAGTGATACACCCAGGATTCCACCAATTCAGGTGTTCACTTTATCATATCACACTGTTAGTCTTTGCACGTGTATATATACTTGTATGTTCATTGGATAGTTGTAATCGTAGTATAAACTCTCATATTTTGTAATAGTAACAAGGATTAAATAAGACAGGCGTTTAACAGAGTTCAACCAATATTCATTTCCTTTGCAATTTTTTCACTTTTTGTATCACAGTTTCCCCCACATGTTATCATATCGCCATTTTTTATTTAATAGCATCTTAATAGTCTGTGGTGGTAATCAATGTAATTTATCTGCTATACTAAATATGATGCATTTAGATTATATCCTGTTTCCTGGAATATGGACGTGCAAGAAACATCTTCAAGCTGTGTTTTATTTTAGAATTCCCTTTTAAATAAATATTAAAGATTGAAAACTAAAAACCAAACACTGAAACTTTCCTTCATTCCATTTTCAGCTTTCTTGTATCCCAAGTCATTACAGGTATGATAAGAAACAAATATTTGGTGTTTTTCCTGGTTCCTAACACAGAGCTTCTAAAACCCTTGGAATTCCCTGAGTGATAGGGGTGATAAGAGCAGCTTCTGTTAGTAAAAACAAGCTCCTTTCAACCATACCCAAGTTTATGCTAATAAGGTGACTTTTCTAGGCCCCTCCACCGCTTGAGAGCAGGGGACTGCTGCCAGAGAAACAAGCAGGTGATTGGAGTTAGAACTTTCAACTCCATCCTCAGCCCCACCTCTGGCAATAGGAGAGGGGCTAGAGGCTGAGTTCATTCACTAATGGTCAATGATGTAATCAATAATGCCTGCGTAATGGAACCTCCATGAAAAAAAAACCTAAAAGCCAGGGTTCAGAGAGCCTCCACGTTGGAGAATACATCAAGGCACTGGGAGGGTGATGGGTCCTGAGAAGAGATGCATCCCCCAAACCTCCACTTAATACCTTGCCCTCTGCCTCTCTTCCATTTGGTAATTCCTGAGTAGTAACCTTTATGATAAACCAATATGAGGAAGTAAAGCACTTTCCTGAGTTCTGTGAGCCATCCCTGCAAACAGGAGGAAGGGGTCCTGGGAACTTCCAACTGAAAGCTGGTCGGTCAGCACAGTTGTCACCTGGCATCTGAAGTCAGCGCAGTTTTGTGGGACCGAACCCTTATTCCATGGGGTCTGCACTAACTCCAAGTAGTCAGTGTCAGAATTGAGTTGAATTGTAGGATACCCAATTAGTGTCCAAAGAATCACAGAGCTGGTTTGTTGAGTGGAGGAAAAAACTCACACATTTGGTATCAGAAGTACTGTGAGCAAAAAGAGTTCATAATAGGCATTAAGAATAAAACCTAGATGTGTGTTTTTATTATGGTACATGTATGCTATCATTATGAGAATTAGATTCTTCAATTTTAAAAAACCTAAAATAGAATGAAAGCCAAGCTTTAATATATTAGTATAAGCTATTGGTTTTCTATTAAAAAAATTAAAAACCAAAAATGTCCTAAACTGCTGGCTTTTACATACAAATTAAGGAGGGGACACTCTATTTAAAATATGGAACATTTTAGATAAACTGTGTAAAAAAAATATTATTTTGTTGGAAGAGACTCACTGATTCATTTTTCTTTTTCAATTACAGTTGACATTCAATATTATTTTATATTAGTTTCAGATGTACAGCATAGTGGTTAGGCATTTATATAATTTATGAAGGGATCCCTCCAATAAGTCTAGTACTCACCTGGCATTATACATAATTATTACAATATTACTGACTGTATTCCCTATGCTGTATTTTACATCCCTGTGACTATTTTACAGCTACCAATTTGTACTTTCTAATCCCTTCACCTTTTTCGCCCAGCGCCCTATCCCCATTCCCATCTGGTAACCATCAGCTTGTTCTCTGTATCTATGAGTCTGTTTCTGTTTTGTTTTTTTGTTTATTTTGTTCTTTAGATTCCACATATATGTGAATCACATGGTATTTTTCTTTCTCTGTCTGACTTATTTCACTTAGCATAATACTCTCCAGTCCATCCACGTTATTGCAAATGATAAGACTTCATTCATTTTTATGGCTGAGTGATACTCCATTATTTATATATACTACATCTTCTTTATCCAGTTATCTATCAATGGGCACTTAGGTTGCGTTTATATCTTGGCTATTGTAAATAGCACTGCAGAGAACACTGGGGTGCATATATCTTTTCGAATTTTACTGACTTTTGCAAAGCACATTATCTTTCTTCAGGAAGTTGGTGTACAGATATTTTCATCAGATTATCTCATACTTAAAGAAAGATAAAACTTACAAAAGCTTATCCAGACAGTGTGATTCATTTTGGAAATACAGTTACAGAAGACGAACAACTATACAAACTAATGCGGTCACCTTACACTGATGAATGCACATGCCTTTTAATACAAAATAAAATTTAACTGAGAAAGTGAAATCTTTTTACTGCACATATTAAGATGAAAATTTATAAACATATTTAAAACTTTAACAAAGAATGTCTAACCTCAAATTTTATAATTTGTACTGTGATTAAACATGGTCAATAGTTCAACCTGTTAGAATCTCAAATCCTAACTGAAATTTACCTCTTATATTTAACCAGTTTCACAACCAGTTCACCGCCCCCCCAAAGTAACCATCCAATAAAAAGAACCCTTTTTATTTTAGACCTTTTTACAAATGTCCAAAGTTATCATTGTTTATAGATTTGGGAGGAAAGATGGAGTGAGTGCTTCATCAGTGAACAGGTAGACATTAATATAATAGTAAGACTTCATCATGATATACAATCTCTTTGCAAATAAAAAGTTCAATATCATAAAAAAAAAATCAGATGGCAAAAAACAAACAAACAAACAAACAAACAAACACACTTGGGCCGGCCAAGTGGCGCGGTGGTTAAGCGCTGGCTTGGGACGCCAGCGGCCCCGGTTTGGGTTCCACATATGGGGGCCAGTGACATTGTCCTCAAAAAAAAAAAAAAAAATCAGATGGTTATATACAACATCAGAGGGATAGTAGATTGGGGGGCCTCATCACTTTGTGAGGGGTATAAATATCTAACTATTACATTGCTTTGTATACCTGAAACTAATAAAAAAATATATAAAATATTTTAAAAATCCGATGAATCCAGATTGACTTTTCCTTTTCAATATACCTTTTTCCATATAAAATTCCTACATACTAAGCCACAAGAGTGTAAACTCAGCACTCTAAAATGACGTAAGCAGGAAGAGTTCTGGTTGTGACTAAGTTTCTCGATATTTCTTTTGCCTCTTTAAATATAGATTCTATTTGGCAATTCTATTTTCTGTCACACACCAGAGGGAATATTGAGTGTTTAAAAGCAAACTAAGTAAGGTTACTTATACAGATGTAACACTAGAATTTTGAGGTTACAAAGCAAACTATTTCCTGATACCAGTACACATAAAGAATTAGACATTCCCTTACATTAAAGTTTAGTTTGGCATAGACATGGTGCTGAGCAAAAGAAGATAGACCAAAAAGTACCTACTGTACAATTACATTTACATGAGTTGTAGAAGAAGAAAAACAATTTACAGTGTCAGAAGTCGCATTAGTAGTTACCTGGGGCAAGACACTGCCAAGAGGCACGAGGAAACTTTCTGGGGTGATGGAAATGTTCTGTATCTTGACTGGACCATTGGTAACACAAAATAAAGGAAACTGTTCCTTAAAATTTGTGCATTGCATTAATATGTAAAATTGTGTTCAAGCCATAAAGGGTAAGTTGCTTCCTTAGGTCAACTTTACTTCTCTTTTTTCCTTCTGTTCAGCCTGGATTATTAATCAAAGATCTAATTACAGACTCCAAGTCATTAGTGTAATATTCCTATGTACCTCCTGTATGATAGCACTTTGCATTTGTCTTCACCTACAGTATAGGCAATGGTTGCCAAAGAATTATACTGCAAACTTCCCCTTTTTCCTCCCAATCGAAACATTCCAGAGTCGTCCTCTCACAAATGCACATATTGGTTTGTCGGAAAAGTCATGACGTATTTTTCTATGTTTTTCATTGCAAACATGCGTCATGACTTTTCCGACGACACAATATTTCTTTTCTCCTTTATCTTCAGTCTCTTACCAATGTTCTGAATTTACATATAATGTTTGGCAGCTTATCTCAAAGGTAAACCTATTAGATATCCACCACTTATTTAGAAGTCACGAAATGCCAGACACTGTATTGGGAGCACAAAATAGAACATTAACTCATTTTTAATCCTTTGCCCTACTATGATACCCTGGGTCCTATTTTACCTCCCATATTTATAAAAAAAGCACCTGATATGTGAAACTGTTTCTTTTCATTTATATCCTATTATACCTGCAACATGATTTTTTTTTCAATTTTAAATATGTCTTTCATCTCAAGTCATCATCCTTCCAAGGCTTTAGCCTCTGACACCATGTTTTACTTACTATGAGTTGATCCTATTTTATAACAAAAGCAAGCAAACAAACAAAAAAACTTATGATCTCCTTGACTGTTTTTAAAAAACTCAGCAACAATGAATGCTATCCTAGATACACCTCAGAGCCCATGAGTCGCTCACTGTCACCCAGAATTACTGCCAGCCTTTCATTAAACATTTACTATGTTCAAAGCATTACATGAAGCCCTTTATAGTCTCTCTTATTTAATCCATAGAACTACTGCCTTTATAAGTGAGGAAATATAGAGACATGGGAAACCTTTTCAAGGTCATGTAGCTATAAATAACAGAGGAAAAGTCTGAACAGCACCCACAATGTATCTATAGTGCAGCTCTGCTATTAGTTTGAGAAATGTGCATGTCCCCCATTATGGGCACTTATGTGTCTTTAGGCAGCAGGCGACAATAGAGGTAAGTTAGAAAAAGACTAAACCCAGGTGAGTTCTGAAGACATGATCTCAAGTGACCTTATGAAGACAGAAGGATACTCGGAACAAAATCACTCGACTCCTATCATAGCCTGCCTGGCCATGTTGAGTCCAACACAAACATTCATGCAAAGAAGAAACTCTAAAATAACACTTAGCACTTCGTGACGATGATCTGATAGACTGTCTTCCAAAAGAATCTATGCATTACTCAGGAGGGCTCCTGAGTGGCAATAAATATTCACCTCTGACCCTAACTCCATGGAGTGTACTCTAAAAGATTAAAAGGGGAAATATGATTTACAGGAACTCTTCTGGAACCTGCTGAGATTTAAATATACCCTGAATCTATGAGAGCAAGCCAAAAAAAAAAAGAACCAACAACTTTAATTTTGCAACACTGATCTCCCAAAACCAAGTTAGGCTGGAGCCCTTAAATGCCTGTGCCCACATAAGAAATCAGGTTGTTAAAATACTCACTCCAGGAGAAAAAGAAATGGGGTAGGAGCAAAGCATATCTTCTCTTTCTGAACCTGGGAGAATTGAGTGGGACACAACTGATATTCCATTTCATTATCTCCTGTGTGAGGAAGGAGGGGTGGGCTTGGAAATTCGTTTAGATCTTTTCCAAGTCTACAGTTAACAGTCCGATAGCTTTAAAGAAGCAGCCCTGTTTCTGAATTCTTCAGCCAGATTCAATTAACACGAAGCACAAGGGAAATTTAAAAGCCAACGTGGTCTCATTTGAAAAGTAACTGGACCACATAAAATATCATAAAATATATTACCAACTCTTCCAGTACTTCTACTTCCGGGCATCTCTCCTAAAAAAACAAATCTATTGCTTGTTTAACACTGTCAGTGTTTCCAGCAGCTGGTTAGGACGCTAGGACCCAAGGCTGTCAGCACCTCCCCTTCTCAGCACCTCCCCGTCTGCACACTGATCCTGTTCTGCTGAGTGAAAAGCCACCAGACTTCTCCAAGTAGTTGGGGCCTATCTGTGTCTTTCCTTTCTAGAGATGAGGTATGACAAAGCACAGAGAAAGACTTTTTATGAAGTTTCTAGGCAAAGGTCACAGGTAGCTCAACTGAGGAGATGATATCATTTTGTGCTGCTATCATATACCAACACGAAAACATTCTTGGACTAAGGTTTTAATAAACACAGTAAGGCCAGTTAATCCCATCCAATCACTCATGCTTGTCATGCTTTGCCAATACCTCCCACTCCTTTACTTACTTCTACTCTCTTGTACTCACTGTGCTACGTCACTCTGGCTTCTCCTTTACATACTGCTCCAGTTGCCATACCCCACTCCCAAGGCCCACCCAGCCAAACTACCAGCACACTCCACGGAATCTCCTTGAGTTATAAAGAAACTACTCCATACCCTAACCTCTCCCCAAGATCCTCTGTTCTCTCAACAGCTTCTGGTTCCCTACCATGATACCACACTCAAGTGGGTAATGTTCATTCTCTCCCTCTCTGGGAAGCTGGAAAACGGGGGCCAACGTTTTTGTAAACTCCCTTCCACCACTAAACCATTACTCTGTTACCCTTGTTTCAAAAGTTAATCTCTACTCTGATATCTCTCCTTTCAATGCACATTTTACCAGCAACCCATCACTCTGAGTAAATCGCTTTTTTCCTAAATGACAGGAAAAAAAAATCAAGGTCACTGGGCTAGAATTGCTTTGGTTTCCTGACCTTTGGTACAAATAATACCTGCACTTGTACTTTCTTTTCATTCCTGGCATCTCTGTGGAGGAGGTGAACTTCCTATCAAAATACCAAAAGTTAATCTCTCTATGTGTGCAATGTTCTGTCCTTCCACCCTCTCCAGGGACTATGTTTAATCATCCCCTTTTTAGCTTCTACATATTGCTTTTCTGGATCTTTCCCAGAAAGACACACACACCCACTATATATATATATATATATATATATATATATATATATATATATATATATATAAAACTCCCTCCTTGCCTCAATGCAACAATAGCTTCCAGTTGGCTAGGTAACATGCATTCTACCTGCCTCTTTTCATGATCAGGATTCTCAAAACACTAGTCTACTCTTATTATGTCTAATTTCTGACCTTTTGTTCCATTCTCAACCCATGACTCTCTGATTTCCATTCTAATGAAACCGTTCTGTGCTTACCAAGGACCACGTGGCCAAGCCCATGAACACTCTTTGATTTTATCTACCTGACCTCCCTTGTAGCATGAGACCACAATCCATGATGATTCTTTTGCTGAAATGCTCTCCTTGGTTTCTATGTCAAACTCTAGTTCATCCATTTCCTTCTACCTTCCATTCATTTCACTTCACTATTTTCTTTATTCATGTCTTTAATGTTGCTGCTTTGCAGGACTCCAGTTTTGTCCTTAGGCTTTTTTTTTTTTCCCCCCAAAGATTTTTTGGGGAATTGGGGAACGGGAACAGGGTTGGGGAATCAGGGAAGGGTAAAGGGGAACAGCCAAGTTGTTGTCCTTCAATCTTAGTTGGGGGCGGGGGGGACGCAGCTAGCTCAGCTCCAAGTCCAGTCACCATCTGGGCAGGCCATTGGCAGCTTGCAGACGCTCAGCTCAAGGTGCCGTCTTCAATCTTAGTTGTGGATAGTCGCAGCCCACTATCCCATGTGGGAGTTGAACTGGCAACCTTGTTGTTAGGAGTATGTGCTCTCACCAGCTAAGCCATCCTGCCACCTGTTGGCAGTTCAGGGGCAGCTCAGCTTGGGTGCAGCTCACTGGCCCATGTGGGAATTGAACTGGTGACACTGTTACTCAGAGCTCACATTCTTAACCAACTTAGCCACTTGGCTGGCCTGGCCTTATGTTGTTTTTTTAAATTTTTTTTTACCATATATAATTTTTATTTTATTTTATTCATTTTTTTATTATTATTGTTTTATTATTATTAGTTACAGATATACAGACAATGCAATATTCACCCCTTACAAAGCTACTCCCCCTCCCCCCTCTACCCCCGATATCATACATATCTATTACAATTCCATTGACTACATCCCCACACTATACTCCACATCCCATGACTATATATGTGTTAAATTATAGTCAACATCTAATGTTATTCAGCGGCAGTTTCAGATGTACAGTGCAGTAGTCAGGCCACTACACTGTCCATGAAGTGGTCTCCCTGACAAGACATGAGTCCACTTGGTCCCCTAAAAAAATATTTACAACATTATTGATTATATTCCCTAAACTGTCTTTTCTATTCCTGTGGTAGTATTGTAGTTATAAGTTTATGTTGCCTCGTCCCTTCCCCTTCTCCCTCATGCCCACCCCCATCCCATCTAGCCCTCATCAGTTTTTCCTTTGTGTTTCTAAGACTATTTCTGTTTACATTACTTATTTATTCAGTTCTTTAGATTCCACATATAGGTGAGATGATATGGTATTTGTCTTTCTCTGACTGACTTATTTCACTTAGCATAATTCTGTAGGTTCATCCACATCATTGCAAATAGTACGATTTCTTTCTTTTTTATAGCTGCGTAATACTTCATTGTGTAAACGTACCAGTTTCTTAAGCCTGTTGTCTATTGTTTTCAAATCTTGGCTATTGTAAATAGCGCTGCAATGAACACAGGGGTGCATATATTTTTTCGAATTGTGTCTTGGGCCTGCCCTATGCTTTTTATTACTTGAACTTCCCTGGATGACTACTCAAGTCTGGAAATTGCACTTTTCTTGCTCCCAATTATCCATGCCAGGAAAGACCTCAACATTAATTCCTAAGATCACGTATCTAAATGACTCCCCTTCACTTTGTCTTATGGATGCTTGAACCCTCAACGTGTCTCAAACTTAACTCCTCATTTCCCCGTCCACCGTGTTAATGCTCCTAAAATCTTATGTCAAAGAATTAACGATCCCATTGTCCACCTAGTTTCCCAGTCCAGAAACACGAGTTATCCTCCACTACTCCCTCTCACACTCAACATGTTATCAGTCACCAGTTCCTAGGGATTCTCTCTAACTCTTAAACCCAGTCCCTCATTTGTCCTTGAGTACTTCTTGCTTGAATCGTTAAAATCAACTTTTAATTAACCTCCCATTTTCCAAGCAAATACTTTATGTAATCCATTTTGCATACAACTACAAAAATACAAAATTGCAAATACGGTACAATTTTATGTATGGGAAATTCTCATAGCAGTTATATAATGCAGTGGTTCTTATATTTTTCTGTATTTTCCAAATGTTTCACCATAATCATGACTGTTTTTTTTTTTTATAGAAGCGAAACGAAAACTATGTTATCATATAAAAGCAAAAAGAAATGGTATCATACTATGTATCAGCGGTGTGTCTAGAAGACGACAGTCCTGTGTATACGGAGGTGCTGGAAACCACTCGGGTTCTGGGGAGTTGGTATAATGGCAAATCTTCTTGCTCTCTCCTTTGGGCCACAGCAGGAAGTTCAACATGCAAGCCAGGACCTTGGACATCATTCGGAATCATCATGCCTAAAGAGCAAACACAGATGATAATGAACACAAGGTGCATTCATTCATCCTTCAGTCAATCAACAAATAGTTACGGGCACCTACTATGGGCAGGCCCCTTCCAGGTAGAAAACTTATATTAAACTAAGTAAGTAAAATATTTACCATGTCAGATGGTGACAAGTACTATGGTGAAAAATGGAGCAAAGAAGAGGGATAGGGATTGCTTAGTGGAACAGAGCTAGAATTTTGAGTATGGCCTCACTGGAAAGATGACATTTCAGCAACATAAACGCTTCATCAAAAGAATCTTCTTTATGATGCTATTCTAATCTTACTATAATTTTTCCTTCATCAACTGAGGCTGTCTCAATTGCAGACATTCCAATATTTCACAGATTTAAAAAAATCAACAGAATAATAAATAACAAAATAAAAAACTTATATTTTTAAAGGGGCTTTGTTTATAAATTCCATGGTTCTTCTACATTTGTCAGCTTATTTAATTCTCATATCAAATATGAGTTAAGGAGAAAAGATACTAACAACCGTATTTTATAGATGGGGAGGAAACAGTCCAAGGAATGTTGCGATTAGAATGTGCAAATTTACCTGACATGCCATCTGTCATTTTCCCATTTACTGAAAAAAAGAATAACTAAGGCAGAGCTGTGCATAAAGTTCTATGGACATGTTCAGAGACCTGCACCCATGCCGACATAATTCCATTAATCACCCTTTAAACACATCCCAGTGTCCATTATATCCAATCCATTATAAATTTCCAGCCAATCTTTCTTTATCATGTTAAACAAATATGTTAAATTTGTGCATCAAATACCTTACTTAAATCCAAACATTTATGGTATATTTTGCAGATCTGGCTTATCAGAAAGTTATAAATAATCCCTGACTGAGATATAGTCTTCTAAAAACTCTTAAGCATCACTTAAAGTCTCCATTTTTCCATATTGAACAAATTTTCTAGTAAACTCCCTAGTACTTCTGCTTTTTATCTTGTCTAGAAGTGTTGGAATCTGGATCTAATCGGTTGGTGATGCAACAGAATCTGGCGAGGGGGTGAAAGTCACTGTGATGCTCAGATGGCATTAAAGGAAGTCTGTTGTCTTCCCTGCCCCGCTTCCCCATGCACCCCTCATCCCATCCAAAGGGGCCAACATTCCTGCTCTGCCTATGTCTGCCTTCTCTCCATGGAGGAGGGACGTAGGATGGGATCGAGATTCTGGCAAGAATGGCCTAAAACCAGAATTTTTAGAACAGAAAAGCAGCTCTATTTGCAGAGCTATTTCCCATCCAGCTATGCTGGTAAAAGCAGCCTGTTCGGTTACAGTGCTGGGTTTCATGGTTGCTGCAGTTTGTTTAAAGCTTGGCATTACCTGCCCCACACAAAGGCTGCCCATACCCTGGGCCTGACTCCTCCTCCATGGACCCTTGGCAGGGCTAGGGCACATATTTTTGTCTCTCACAATGCTTGACACAGTTTCACGTTACAGAGCTGGTCACCAAGTGCCCATAAAACAAATCGAGTCCTCAAGGGCCTGCACAGTTGTTAGGTAATGGCCTTAACAGGAGCACAAAGGTTAGAAAAACAGGGAACTTAAAAATAAAAGTTCTGGGTAAATGAAAAGTGAACACTTGCAGAAAGGAATGGGAAAAATGTTCAAAAGGTTTATACTTGGTGAGGTGGAAGAACAATGGTCAACAAAATAGAGGCAGTAAGAATCTGGGGAGAGAGGAGATTGGGTTACTATACAGCTTAGCAACTGAAAAAAAAAGGGAGTCAATATGATGTTGAATAACACACATGAGCGGCCTACCACTTTCTCATCCAACAAATATTTCTTGAGCACCTACTATGGTAACAAAATCAGAGATAAGACCTGCCCTCCAGAAGCTCAGTGTATATATAGTATGAGACTGATAGGCAAATGAGTATGTGTGCCTGACTCTTGGGTGCAATGACAGAAATTCATCCAGGGTTCACTGGAGGTATACTCCAAGCAGGGGCAGTACTTGGGAAAAAAGTACTTTCTGTCCGAAACCTGAAATTTTTTTTTTTTTAACTAAAATTTATTGGGGTGACAATGGTGAGTACAGTTATATAGGTTGCAAGTGCACAATTCTGCAATATATCATCTATACGAAATCTTGTAACACCAAATGCGTTATTGATTTTAAATTTCTCTTGTATGCTTTACATTATTAATTATGCTAATTGGTAGGTTAATTTCATAGCCCATGATGAATATAGGCTCTTTGAAGATACACAATTTTGGATTAAGTATAGGATTAAGAATAGCCCTTTACATATAGGTTCTTAAAAATAACTTTTAAACTCATTGTTCATAGATAAATCCAAAGTTGTCAGTCACTAAAAAGTGGTCAAAGAGTTACAGATTTCAAAGAGACCTTATAAAACACGTAACTCCAACCCTTCATTTTACAGTTGAGGAAGTGGAGAGGCTTGGAGAAACCTGGGGAACTGCTTGGAAACAAAGGCTGCAGGTTAACTGCCCGGTACTAAGGGTCCTAGGACTAAAACAGTCTGCTGTTTGCTGGGCAGAGCTCTTGAGAACAAAATGAAATTTTGAGTAGCATCAACTCAATATGTATGCTGCTGAAATCTGTATTGACTCCATATCAGTCATTTCTCAGCCCACCCATGATCAGCACTAACCTAGATACACATGCCTACCACATAGCATTCTGGAGGCTCGCAAAAATTGTTCCTAAAAGCATGTAGTCATGAGTGCTTTTCTAGTAAGATAAACAAGTTTAGTTTCATTCCCAAAGCTATGATCTCTGAAAATAAATTCCCAGGGCCTTGCGAAGTATTAGATTAAAGCAGTCTAGTGGGTTGAATAGTGTCCCCCTAAAAGACAGATTGCTTGAGTGGGACCTAAATCCAATGACAGATGTCCTTATAAGAGACAGAAGAAGAGAAGCCAAGGGAAGAAAGAGGCAGATTGGAGTGATGCAGCCACAAGCAAAGAATGCTGGAGCCCCAGGGGCTGGAAAAGGCAAAGAACAGATTCTTCCATAGACGATTCGGAGGGAGCACAGTACCTTGGGTTATGATTTCTGACCTCCAGGACACCAAGAGAACTAATTTCTGTTGTTTTAAGCTACCAAGTTTGTGACAATTTGTTAAAACAGCACTAGGAAACTCATACAGGTGGCAGAAGGCAGAGGAACTAACTCTGGAGTCACCTAGGTGATATTACAAGCAGGGTTCATGGGGCACTGGATTATTCCATGAGAAGAATACCTCTTTCTCTATATTCTTCCCAACTCCACTGCCCCTCCCCACAAACTCCCATTCCATATATCTAGTCTTTTCCCTTCAACTCTGACAGTATAAAGCATATGTAGTTCCAAACCAGGGGCAACTTTACCTCCCAGGGGACATTTAGCAATGTCCAGAGATAATCTGGTTTTGATCATGACTGGGGGTGAGAGGGCCACTGGCATCTAGGGTTAGAAGGCAGAGAAGCTACTAAACATCCTAAAATGCAGTTAAATCCTCTTCAACCAAAAATTATTGGGTCCAAAAAAGTACCGACATCGCTATAAAGTATCAGTGGTAATTAAACAGATATGGTCTATTCATGTATTTATTCAGTTGTGCTGTGAATTTTCTCCAAGTATTTATCAGTCAGAGGACTATAGAAAATTGTGCTGAATTTTAAAAAATAGTATACTGGGAAAGTTTTGGAGAAAAAATGTCCCATATTTTTCCTAGTCACATCGGTTTATACATCATGAAACATTTGATAGACTCATCTAATCTTAGACATTCTAAATTAACTCCTTTGACCCACTGGGAATTAACAATTGTTATCATCTCATAGATGCTTTCAACCTTTCCATTCAGCATTCTAGTCTTTGGATTTTACTTAACAGAATGCTGAATTCAGGGCAGCTGGTTAGCTCAGGTGGTTAGAGCGCAGGCTCATAACACCAAGGTTGCCAGTTCGATTCCCACATGGACCAGTGAGCTGCACCCTCCACAACTAGATTGAAGACAACCACTTGACTTGGAGCTGATGGGTCCTGGAGAAACATGCTGTTCCCCAATAACATTTCTGAAAAAAAAAAAAAATCCCAGAATTCTGAATTTATATAAAACCATTACATAATTTTCTATAGTTCTTTCTCCCCCTTACAACGTATTACCATACAATACAAGAATTGCCCACAGAGGAAGACTTTCCTATAAGCAGAGTCTTAACAGGTGAAGGACAGCATAAATCTGAAACAATGGCTCTATAAATCCCAGTGCTATGAAAAAACAGTCTTACCTAGGGACGCTAATATTATGACAACATTTGATATTTATGTTGGAGGAGGAAAATATTTTTTAAAAGTCAAGTTTTCAAAAATATGTAAGAATCAATATTGGGGGGAGGCAGGGAGAGGCATGATACTTTCAGAATTCTTTAATGGAAACTAAGTTATTGATGCACCAAAATTGACTGTAATATATGGCTATAAAAATGTTTCATAAATGTTTAAAATATGCCTCTCTTTATTAATATTTAACAACCCTATTCAATGAGCTAACAGTATCACTTAATAGCATCAGAGATTTTAATATATATTAGTAGAGACTTATTTCAGATTCAGCCTAAGGTATTGTTTTAGTTTTAATCCATACTGCTAATAAAAAGCAAAAAGAGGCAGAGAAAATGCAGCCTTCTCAGAAAACAGAATCTGAAAGTTTGAAGTTCAAAATACGAGCCATGTTATTCTTCCATACATCTTGAAGCATATTAATTTATAAGCAGATTTAAATTCAACATATAATGAATGAAAATGTGACAGTAAAATTCATCACATACAAAAATAAAACCGAAAGATTGCAAAATAATATAATTTGTGTTTATGAGAAACAAAAACCACAAACCTAACTCCAGACTGCTTTCTGTTAATGAATTAAGATTTTCCAGAGCATCAAATCTGCCTTGTTGACTGTTTTCTTCAGTTGAGGGTATGGAAGGTAGGGAATTGATGCCAAAATTTTCTTTCATCTTGAGAGGAAGAAAAACAGTAATGCATTAGTACTTTATAATAAAATGCGGAACACTAATGTTGTTCAAACCAGATGATAATGATAGTGAAAAACTGGCCTTGCAAACAGTCCTTCCCCAATAACGGTTTATACGGTGGCACGTAGTCACAAATGCTGGCAATTTAATATATACGAGAGTACAGGCTAGTGACACCTGTATTTTCCAAACACAGAATTTTTCAACAAATTTGTTTTCTAAACATTAGTAAGTAGATTTAAATAAACAGTCACCAAAGTAGAGAAATAAAAAATCTATCGAGTCAAGCAAGGTCAATGGTTGATACACACTACCTCCTAGATCATGTGGGGTCACCTTTTAAATAGCTGATCCCAAAACATCCATAGGAGTGCTACATCTTCTCCAGCACTCCTATGTGTCTGGTGAACACCTAATTACCCAAATCTAAAATGAAAGATAAGCATAGTCACCAACTTACTGTACTTTCCTCTTGTCCGCCTTTTACATGTCTTTTATGATTTTCCAAAGTTATAATCTTCTAAAACATACAATTTTCACTGAAGTATTTAATTATGACATTTACTAACTTTTATAAGCATAAAATTAAATGACAATGTTATGGCCACCACAGGGATATGCCTTGATTCAGTTAAGGTGAATAACACCATGTTATTCTCTACTGTTGGAAATATAGGGTGTTCAAAACAAAAATGTGAATTATATCTTTTACAATAGTCTGTGCTTTTTTGTTTTCTTTATTAATTTATGTTGGCCACAATTCAATGGTATGGGAAGAACTTCTCATAAACTAATGTACCAAATACTGCTAGATTTTTCCAGATTATGACTATAGCTAAATATATAACTATATCATATACCTAATGGAGCCTACAGAATGTAGAATTCAACTCAAATATTAAATAGGGGTGAGAAAGGAGATAAGGCTACTTAGTTGCCTAGAATAAAAGAAGAGTTTCTTAGAGACGGAAATAAGGTGGAGATGGGAGGCAGTGAGTACTGAAAAAGAATACATTTCATAGCAATTTTTGGACCATTTGAACATTTTTTAAAAATGTTAATGGCAATTATGGAACTGAGGAATAAGAGAATTGATACCTGAATCTGTGATTTCAATATAGTAAGTATGAGAGGTTAGATCTTTAAAAAATGAATTTGGACTTTTTTTCTAAATAGAGAAGAAAATAAGAATACATAATTATTCTCAGATAAATAATCCTCAGGGTGGGAAAAAAAATCAGATCTTTAAAAAATGGGCAAAAGACTTGAACAGACATTTCTCAAAAGAATAATTGAACATGGCCAATAAGCACATGAAAAGTTGCTCAACATTATTAATAATTAAGGAAATGCAAATCAAAACCACAATGAGATACCACTTCACATCTATTTAAAATGAAGGAAAAAGGGGTGGCTAGTTAGCTCAGATGGTTAGAGTGCAGGCTCATAACACCAAGGTTCTATCCCCACGTGGGCCAAAGAGCTGTGCCCTCCACAACTAGATTGAAACAGCTACTTGACTTAGAGTAGCATTGGGTTCTGGAAAAACACACTGTTCCCCAACAAAATTTCTTTTAAAATAAATAAATAAATAAACAAATAAATAAATAAATAAATAAATAACTGAAATTAAATTAAAAAAAAGGAAAAAAACCCAGAATACAAGTGTTGGTGAGCATGTGAAAAAAACTGGAAAACTTGTATATTCCTGGTGAGAAGGTATAACGGAGCAGTTGCTGTGGAAAACAACATGGTGGTTCCTCAAAAATTTAGCATACAATTAACATATAATCAGTTTCACTTCTGGGTATATACCCCCAAAATGTGGGTATCTGAACAAATATTTGTATACCAATGTTCACAGAAGCATTAGTCATGATAGCCAAAGACAGAAACAACCCAGGGGTTCATGAATTGATGAATGGTAAATAAAATGCTGCATATACATACAATGGAATATTAATCAGCCTTAAAAAGGGAAAAAATTCTAACACATGCTACAACATGGATGAATAATGAAGACATCATGCTAAGTCAAATAAGCCAGACACAAAAGTATAAATATCATATGATTCCATTCTACAAGGTACCTAGACTAGTTAAATTTTTAGAGGCAGAAAGTAGAATGGCGATTGGTTCCCAGAGAATGGACAGTTACTGTTTAGAGGGTACAGAGTTTCAGTTTGGGAAAATAAAAAAAGTTCTGGAGATGGATGATGGTAATGATCGCATAATAATATAAGTGTATTTAATTCAACTGGAACTGTAAGCCTAAACATATTTAAAATAGTCAATTTTATGTAATACATATTTTACCACAACTAAAAATAAGAAACCAGGAGACAACATGGATGAACCTAGAAAGTATTATGCTAAGTGAAATAAGCCAGACAGAGAAAGACAAACATCATAAGATCTAACTTGTATGTGGAATCTAAAGAACAAAACAAACAAAAAACAGAAACAGGCTCATAGATACAGAGAACAACCTGATGGTTACCAGATGGGAGGAGATTGGGAAGCTGGGTGAAAAAGGTGGCGGGATTGGGAAGTACAAATTCGTGGCTACGAGGTGGTGGCCGGGATGTAAAGCACAGCATAGGAAATATAGTCAGTAATATTATAATAATCATGTATAGTACCAGGTGGGTATTAGACTAATTGGGGGGATCACTTCATAAATCATACAAATATTTCACTACTATGTTGTATTGAAACAAATATAATATTGAATGTCAAGTATAAAAAAAGCCCAAATAAACCAACAAACAAAAAGTTCCAAAAATAGTGTGGTGATAGTTTGACAACATTGTTAAATATACTTACTGCCACTGAGTTGTACATTAAAAAATAATTTAAATGGTGATTTTTCTTGTTACATGTATTTTATTAAGAGAAAAAAATTTTAAAGAAATAGGGAGGGAGGGAGAGAGGGAGACTGAGAAGAAGGGAGGGCCAGATCTATAAACCTTGATGGTTTCATCCTTCAACTAAAATGGAGTAAGAGGGTGGTAGAGAAGAAATATCAAACTTTGGAGTACTTGGGTACTATTTGCACTCTACAAATATAGTTATATCTATATCCAAAATGGATATTACAATGAAGATAGAAGTGATAATGTTCCTCTACCCTTCTGGAAGACACACTCTAAAATAGAGGAATCCTGGGAATTACATATTTGTAAAGCATTTTATTGCATTTTTAAATTTTACCCAGGAGTAGAGTCAATGGAATCGTAATAGATAGGTTTGATATGGGCGGTGTGTGTGTGGGGGAGAGGGTTGTCACTTTGAGGGGTAAAAAGTATAACTATTGCACTGTGTTGTACACCTGAAACTAATTAAAATAAAATAACATAAAATACATACATACATACATACATACATACATACAATTTACCCAGGGATTGTAATATTAGATAAATTATTGTTACAGGGGTCCATCAGTAACGACAGGAAGGCAAATGAAGATCTTGATCATGTGGGTGTGACAGTTATAGCGGGTCAGTTATAGCGGGTCAAAATATGCCACTTTGGCCCAAGGATTATTATGAGCTGAAGACAACTGAGAAGGAGCAGACTCAGAAAAGCTCTCCATCCGCCCTGATTCTCAAACACTGGAGATGACTCTAGACTTTTCAGCTCAAGAGATGGCACTACGAGGAATGTACATCACAGACCTTACTAAAACAATCATTATCTTCCATTAATTTCCCTCATGCATTTACCTCCCTGCAGTTTGCTAACCCTAAAAGCATAAACCGCCTTTCCTTTGTCTTGTGAATTCTCTATAAATTTATTGTTCTTTGTTTAGATGCTATATCAGTCCAGGTTCTAACCACCCCTTTGAGTTACTCATCACTGAGTTTCTCCTGTGTGTATGCATGGCACAGGGATTAATAAATTGTTTTTCTTTCGTTAATCTGTCTTTTGTCAGTTTAATTTCCAGGCTCCCTGCCAGAGAACCTAGGGGGATAGAGGAGAAAGTTTTTTCCCTTCCCTACACTGTCATCACTGTAGAGTATGGGAAGGGAGGAAAAGAGTTAACACCCAAAGCATGAACATACAATTATTTAAAGAAAATAAAATATTGTTTAGACAAGACTCATTAGGACTGAAACAATCTTAATCAATGCCAGTTTACACAGCCTATGGATGGTACTTCACAGAATCAGAAAGCTAGGAATTTTAACACAGACTTATTAATTAGGATACATGTCTCTCAAAATTGTGAGCATTGAACACTGTTACAAACAAGCTTTTTAAAGAGCACTTTAACAAATAATAGAGTAAGTGGTTACATTGTGAAGATCATCAATATAAACTTATGAGAGGAATATTTTAAAAACCTATCTAAAAACCTATATAAAAACCTATTTAAAAATGCTATCTAAATGAGTACCTTAGGATAAAATTCTGAATGATAGTATGGATTCAAAAATTAATGTATCTTAAACAACCTGTGTGGAAATGAAGAGAGTATAGTTGGAAAGCCATGTTAAATGATCAAAAAGTGATTCTAGTGATAATATAGATACTGACATTGAATATGCATCAAAGATTTTTAATAAAATTATGTCATGAAATGTGAGAGATTTTAAAACATGAACATTCAATTAAATTTATAAATACTGTGAATATACATTTGACTATTTCATCTATTCTATATCCCTAAACATGTATTAAAATGGGCCTATATTTCAGGTTGCCTTATATGGGTAAATAGAAAATTTTCTTTTTATAGAAGAAAGCTACAACAAGGGAGTATTTATGAATATTCAATAATCTGTGATTAGAATTTGCTCCACATAACTGAATGTTCTGTTTGATGTCAAGCACTTAAAAGATGTAGGAGTGAGAATGGCAAAGATAGAAAGCACCGATGTCAAAGGCAACACATCAGGTGATTCTGTCGCACCTATTCTCATATCAAGGTATTATTCACACAATCCCCAAACATCTGTTCTCTGGTAGACTGCCTAAAGTCCTCCATTATGGGAAATCTTTTGGGGTTCCATAAATACATCCAGTATAGCACCTTGCATAGCAGAAGGACACACAAGCATTGACATATGGAAAAAGGGGACGAAAGGTCTAAAGGAGGCAAAGGAACAAACCCTGTTCTATCTGCCCTGTTGAGAGAGCAAATGAAGGCACTTGGCACATCACTTTGGGAAAGCTGTCAGTTCAGTGAGGGGAGTGCCATGCTGTACCTGAAGAGACTACTGTACATATTTATATAATAATTTTCTTTTCATTTGCCTGGAAAGTTAATTTGGGGCAGGAAATAAACACACAAAAAAACCCCTAAAAATTGTCTCTAATGAAAGATTCTAATTGGTGGCCAGTTAACTCTGATTTAATAAAAAATAAAGTTTATTGGTGATTTAATAGCAAGTTATTAAACCTATTAAAATATAATGCTTTCCTGCCACGTTGGAAATAGGCAACATAACAAATATAATTTTCTAGAGTTCAGTGACTTCTGTTTAGTATCATATATAATAGAGAAGTGTGGATGAGCAAGATACAAACAACAATATATCTTTAAGCAATTTGCCTTGATCTTCCCTAACATATGCACTGTGTGAGAAATAGCTGTGTCTCCCTGAGGGAATTAAAAAAAAAAAAATCACAAACGACAAGAGAACTCTTCCTTGAAATGGGTAATTAGGAGAAAAAAACATCTCTACAAAAGGAAAGCAAAAAAAAAAAGAAACACTATGAAGCAAGGCAACTGTACCTTGCTGACTCCAACTACAAGTTATGTAATACAGAAAAGATGAGCTTTTACTTACAGCAACACACTGTGTACATCTTGAATAAATGATTAATTATGAAAAGACCCATTAAACTTTGTTTTTTTGAAAGTTACATGACTTAGGGACTGCAATAGGGAGGGGAGGAGACAGGGAGGATGTGAAAGATCAGTGCTAATCCCTTACCATGTTTTCAGGGCTGTAGCCATACTGCTGGGTCTCCTGGGAATATATATTCATCACAGACCTTGCTTCTTGAGGCTCAGGTGGTTCACTATCATGTAACCACTGGGTGCCAAAGTAAAGTTCCTTCCTGGATGGAGCAGGAGAGGCCTCTTGAATGTGCGACGAGGGGTACAACTCCATGGACTGAAAGCGATCTTGATACAGCTCATATTCTTCATCAACAAGCATTTCTCTTTCTTCACCCATTTCCTGAAACATTGGAGTCAGAAATTCCTGCATTTCCCAGGCCTCCTTGCTGTTGTCTATCTCTTTTTGTTGGGACTGGAAAGACTTTCCCAAATTTAGAAATGGTTCGTCCACAAGTTCTTCTTTAAAATAGGGTTCATCTCTAAATTCCTGTAAAAAAAAAAAAAGGTTGCAAAAAACTTTAAACTACATCTGTCCTAAAGCTGGACTCTACACATGAACTAGAAAACCCCTGACATAACTACCATGGCTTTATTCCATGCTAATACATGTTAACATAAACAGCTCTCCATCACAAATAAGGAGAAATATAAGCTCACTACCACACAACGCTCAACACAGGAAAGGGATTAAATAATAAAATAAGAGGCAGAAATCTGCCCTTGGCAAGGTGAATGAGTATTCTAACAGGTTCATTATACATTAACCACCTGAAAATTCTCAGTCAGAAATGGGAGTTTTGTAAAACTGCTACACTGAATATTTAATTCATGAATCTCTTAAAAAGCAGTACAGTAAATACAGATACACTTCGTACTATTACTTAAGAAAGCAAAGTATTAACAGGTCGGGATTTTCAAGTTCATATAACTTAGAAGTTGTGACTGTTCTCATGTTCAAAAAACATTCTCTAAATAACTAAAGATATGGGAAGTATGTCTCAACTACTTTGAGTATAACTATTTCATAATATACCGTATCATAGAAATGTATTTTTTCATCTGCACTGAAACACATGACAAAAAAGAATACAGTATGCTTTTAAATTAAATTATATTTCACTAATCAGAAGATCAAGTGCATACAACTGAAGCTAAATAGTCATAGATATGCAGGAACTTTGTTGAGTTCATAGTTAATACCTGGGGATTATATGGATCTGTTGAGCCTTTGACCTAACTCTTAGGGACCTCAGGGTGCTAGGCACCGTGAGGTCCAACTTCTTCTGAGGGATCAATGACACTTCCTATTCTAAGTCCTATTATTAAGTATTACTAAGAGCAGATTTCTGAAATGAATTTACTCCTTCCCATTGCTTCCTCACTTGCATCTAACTTCACTGTGGTGAACCTTTTAAATTAATACAGTAAACCAAATACTGCAAGCTATTTAAATTAAAAAAAAAAAAGTTTCATTTAGAGAGTATATTTGAACATGTCATGTGGTTATGAAATTTTAACAAAAAAATATAATGGATATTATAGGACTACATATCAGCTTGAGATGCTGTCAACAAATTATGCAAAGAATATCAAAAGACAGCTGTTACCAAGTAAAGCAAAAACAAACTCCAAATGCAAAGAGCAAAATAATCACAATTCATTTTAAAAATAAAAAGGAAATACTTCAAAATACACTTTCTAAAATTAAAACATAAAGTAGGATTGAACTAAATAAGTAACTTCTTTAGAAGGTATTCTTTTGTATAGCTGTTTTCTACAAGATTTTAAATGCAAGTCTACTTTCAAAAATATGTTCTACCCTCAAAATTTTAAGAATATATTAGTATAAAAGAAAGTATGTTTCTTTGAAAATGGCTTCACTTGTCCTATGTCATTTATGGAGGCAATAGGATATAAGAGTTTTTCCTCTTATAAAAAATAAATAAAGATTTATTTATAAAAAATAAATAAAGATGGGGGGGTTATTATTTAAATTGTATGTATTTAGCTAAGGAAGTGGGAACCAGCTTTTGTCTTCCTTATAGAAACTTTAGCTCACAGTAAACTATTCAAATGGGAAATAAATTTACTAAATACCTTAGGTGCTTCAAGTATTAAAGATGAATTCATATCAAGAATTGTTGCCGAAATTTCACTCTTGTCTTCATTAGTATTTGAATGCAAAATATAATAACTTTCTTCCTCTTTATCATCTTCCTGAAAATAGAAGCATTTTATGTTTTTAGTACAATTGATGATATGTTTTTGTCAACCATGAAGCTATCTTTTTATTGAACTATAATTGACATACATTATATTAATTTTAGACATAATGATTTTATATATATATGCATATATATACATATATATATGAAACCCACAATAAATTTAGTTAATATTTGCAACTTTCAATTATATAATATAGTACTGTTAGCTATAGTCACCATGCCCATATATTACATCCTTAGGACTGACTTATAACTGGAAGTTTATACCTTTCGATCATCTTCATCCATTTCCCCCACCCCCATCCTTCTGGCAACCACAGACTCTTTTATAATCAAGAAAATGCCTTCGTTTCAAACTCCTTTCAGATTAATTCTTATTTTTCCATTAAGTGCAAGGGCATATTAAAATTTATGCACATTATTTTATTAGAACAACGTTTTCTTTAATAATTAAAAAGAAAGCCATTTTCAGGTCAAGGCTTCTCAAACTTTTTATTGTTCTTAGATATTCCTCAACGAAAAAAAAGTCACTTTCCCAAGAATGGATCTTATTTTTAAGAAATGTATAAGTATATGCAGGGTGATATTGAAAATGTTTAACAATGGTACAGTGCAGCTGTTGTCCACCAGAAGTGGCCCAGCCATTCTGGTGCTCACCAGCTCAATGTCAGTCCCAGATAATAATACAGCTACTATTTATCAAATCCTAGCTATATATCACAATCTATGGTAATGTTTTCATATGCTTTATCTCAGCATCATCTTTATAATAATCCTATATGATTACGATTTTATATTTAACATTTCTATAAAAATAACAGCAAACAGGCCCAGGTTCAAGCACTTTAAATATATCATAGACACAGGTTAAAGTACGTTAAATACATTGATTCATTTAATATATTTACTAATATATTAATATATACTCTTAAGAAGTAGGTGCTCTTATTAACCCCATTTTATAGAGAAATAAAAGGGACATAGTAATTTGCCCAAAGTTACTTAATCAGTTACACACCGAAATTTGAACTATGGCTCTAGCTCTAGAGCCTGTGATCTCAGCTACCATGCCATACAATCCCCACCTTGTAGATGAGGAAGTGGGAGCTGGGGAGGTTAAGTCACTGGGCAAAGGTCACACAGCATTGCAAATCACAGAACTAAGCAAAAACCCACAGCTATCTGACTCAAGGACTCCACTGTCAGCTCTGTTCTGTTAGTTCTGAAGATACAATGCAGTTTCTAAAGTCAGTTCATTCATTTTTTGCATCTGGTCCATCTAAGGCCAGGGTAGAAAACAGAAGGTAAGTCACATGTATGGTTAACATGAAATTATATAGACAATATTTCCCTATATAAGACTACAATTCAAGACTATATAATACCTATATTGGATGTAGATAATACATATCTACATGATATGAGACTTAATAAAAAATTATTTTGTTCTCCTGATATATATTCATAGTTTTTCTGCTCCAACCTGACCTTGGACCATCTTATATAACTCAAAAGTCACTTCTGCTGAGGAATGAGTAAATGCTCAGTAAATATTAGGTGATTAGATAAGTGGCCACCAGTTGAACCATGAGAGAGAAAGAAAGGCAGACCTTGGAGAAGATCTATGCATCACTATTATTACTATTTACAGCTCGCAGGCAGGCAGTTTTGCTAGAAGAACCCAGATGTTAAATAAAGAATTACTTAGTGGTAACTCCACTAACAATTTTTTTTTTAATTCTTGAAAGTGAACTTTCTCTCACTCCTTTACTGGCCTACCACTCCCATGTGTCCTGACAGCTTTCCCCTCACTAAGGGAAGCCCAGACAAAGGTCCACCTCACAATAATTATGTTCTGAAACCTTCTAAGAGGGAAGTTCCAAGGTCCTGAGGTTTCTGCAGCTCTACCCCTGCCAGAAATTAACACAGGCATCCACACCCAGTTGGCACGAAGTTCCAATGTTTTATACTGCCTGAGACTTCCTTAAATTGCTTCAAAGTGAAATCATGCTGTTTAACTCTGTAGATAATAGTTTGTGATTTCCTCTGGCAGTCCAAATCACCGGACAAATAATCATGGGGGAAAATCTAGACACAACACAAAGAAGATGGGGTCCCCATAAAAATATCAACTTTTCCCTTCCTTAATTTGTACAAAAATCAAACTGGGCATCTCGTGTTATATATTAGCTTTGGCAACACCCACACACCAAATACACAATATAAAGTCAAGAACTGAGGGAGCTATGTGTTATATTCCATTTTGAACATTTAAAGTGCCTAAGAGGTGTAAAATACAGGCATTTATACATGTACTGCATAAAGAATAAAAAAGTAATACATGAAAGTCATTCTGAGGTTCTCCAATGCAAAAATACTATATGTAGCACACGACTATATATTTAGTGCCAAAAGAATGTATACACATTTTAAGAAAGGAAAAAACTATTAGAATTGTAATACTCAATATATACCAATAACCAAAGATGAATACAAGTCACGTTTGACTTCTGCAATTACAAGAGGTGCTCAAAGGGGTTACCATCAGCATTCAGACACTTCTGATTACGGTGAACTACTGCTTGAGCAACGCTGACCAAAGTGTCCACTTGTATACATTTTTTTGGCACTCACAGTATATATATCTAATATATTTCATAGAATAAAAAAGTTTTAGAGTTCAGAAAGATCTTAGGAGTTCTCTAGTCTTGTTTAGCTTTTTCAGAAATGAACAAAACACTCTCATAGAAGAAAAGTGGTGTATCTATGATCAAATTACCAGCACAATGTTTCTCAAAGCACAAAATTCTGTATTAGAATTACATAGGTGACTCATTGAAGAAAAAGATTCCTGAACAGCATAACAGAATTCCTATATCAGAATCTCTGAGAGTAAAACCTGGAAAACTGCATTTTAACCAGCTCTCAGGTGATTCTTTGGGATACCTACCACATATCTTTGAGTTTGAAATCCCCTGTGCTAACGCACAGCAAAGTTAGAAACAGAGCCCAGATTTTGTGAAATCCAATCCAACACTCGACTAGAACCATATTTTGTGTCAGACATGCTGCATGCAAACTACACTAGTGACAACAAATTAAAACAGGAATATATGGCATTGTAGCTAAGAGCACAGGGTCAGAAGCCACGCTGCTGAGTTTATATTCCAACTCTGCCCCTTACTAGTTATATCGTCTTGGATAAGTTACTCAACTGTCTGTGTCTTGATTGACTCATCTATGATAAGGGTAATAAGAGAACTACCTCTTAAAGCTCTATGAGGATTAAATTAGTTAATATATGTAAAAGGCTTAAAATACTGACTGACAAATAGTAAGCACTTAATAATACTTTAACGCTGCTTGAAAATTATCAAGTATTTTTTTTTTTTGTATTTGGGAAACTTCAACAGTACCATAACTGTAATGTGACTGTCAGTCATAAATGGTGGTCTGTCCCAGTACATGAGATGAGGCAATCAAATGATTTCAAGATGGCTGGGCTACATAGGAGTTCAGATGGTAGGGCTATAAGGCACTCTGATGGTCGGAACAGCACATTAAAATCTCATTGCCATACGGTTAAAATGATATGGCTAACTGGATTTCAATGTATCATGGCATCTCAACATCATTCCCAAATGAAAGTTAAAATGCATAAATAGACTTATTTTAATTCACAGCATAAAGAATGATAAATAGTAATAGGACTAGTAATGTTAGTAGTTAGCATTCATGGAATAAAGTGCTAAGCACTTAATGAATATCATCTTTAATTCTCCCATACCCTATGAGTTAGACAGTAATTTTTTCTGATTCTGTAAGTTAAGGACATTAAGAAACGTTCACAGGGATACATATAGATTGAGCAATGGAACAGGGATTCAAGGCCAGGTGTGTATTTCTCCAAAATCCATGTTCTCTTTTTTTTTTTCCAATTCTTTTATTGTGAAATAAAATTTTTTTTAAAAAGTTAGTTTCAGGTGTACAACACAGTGCAATAGTTATACATTTTACCCCTCAAAGTGACAAATCTCCTCCCCCAATTTGCCACCCCACTCCTTCCCCCCATATCATACATATCTATTACAATTCCCTTGACTCCACTACACACTATACTCCACATCCCGTGACTATATATATATTCAATTACAGTTGGCACACAATATTATAAAACATCAGCTTCAGGTGTACAGTGCAAGTCTCTACTCCATCCACGAAGTGGTCTCTCTAACAAGACATGTGACCATCTAACACCCCACAAAATATTTACAACATTATTAATTATATTCCCCAAACAGTCTTTCATGTCCCTGTGGCAATATTGTAGTTACCTATTTATGCTGTGTGATCCCTTCCCCTTCCCCTACATCCCCACCCCCCTCTCAACTAGCAACCATCAGTTTTTCCTCTATATCTATGAGACTATTTCTGTTGACTTTGCTCGTTCATTCAGTTTTTCAGATTCCACATATAAGTGAGATCATATGGTATTTGTTTTTCTCTGACTGACTTATTTCACTTAACATGATAATCTCTAGGTCCATCCATATCGTTGCAAATGGTACGATTTCATTCTTCTTTATAGCGGAGTAATACTCCAATATAAATGTACCACAGTTTCTTAATCCAGTCGTCTACTGATGGGCATTTTGGTTGTTTCCAAGTCTTGGCTATTGTAAATAGTGCTGCAATGAACATAGGGGTGCAATTTTTGAATTAGCGTATTGGATTCTTCTCGGTAGATACCCAAGAGTGGAATTGCTGGGTCATACGGTAGCTCCATTTCCAATTTTTTGAGATACCTGATTTCCATAGTGGCTGCACCAATCTGCAGTCCCACCAACAGCGCACCAGGGTTCCCTTTTCTCCACACCCTTGCCAGCACTTGTTTGTTGATTTATTGATGATAGCCATTCTGACTGGAGTGAGATGGTATCTCATTGTGGTTTTTATTTGCATTTCTCTAATGATTAGTGAGGTTGAACATTTTTTCATATGCCTGTTGGCCATATGTATGTCCTTTTTAGAGAAATGCCTCTTAATATTCTCTGTCCATTTTTCAATTGGGTTGTTCGTTTTTTGGTGTTGAATTGAATGAGTGTTTTATAAATTTTGGATATTAACCCCTTATCAGAGATATCGTTGGCAAATATCTTCTCCCATTCAGTAGGCTGCCTTTTTGTTTTATTGATTATTTCCTTTGCTGTGAAAAAACTTTTAAGTTTCATGTAATCCCATATGTTCATTTTTTTTTCTTTTTTTTAGCTAAGACATCCTGCCACCTGTTGGCAGCTCAGTGGCAGCTCAGCTTGGGGTGGGCATCGAACTGCTGTTGCTCAGAGCTCAGCTCACACTCTTGAGCGAGCTCTTAATCAACAGAGCCACTCGGCTGGCCCCTGTTCATTTTTTCTTTTATTTTCCTTGCCCGAGGGGATATATCAATAAAAATATTACTCAGGGTAATGTCTGCAAATTTATTCCCTATGTTTTCTTCTAGGAGTTTTATGATTTCAGGTCTTACATTTAAGTCTTTAATCCATTTTGTGTTTGTTCTCGTATATGGTATAAGTAGGTGGTCCATTTTCATTTTTTTTGCACGTGTCAGTCCAATTTTCCCAGCACCATTTATTAAATAGACTATTTTTACTTCAATGTAAATTCTTGCTTTCATTGTCATAGATTAAATGACCGTATATGGATGGGTTTATTCCTGGGCTCTCTATTCTGTTCCATTGGTCTATGTGTCTGTTTTTATGCCAGTACCATACTGTCTTGATTATTATAGCCTTGTAGTATGATTTGACATCAGGTAGCATACCTCTCACTTTGTTCTTATTTCTCAAGATTGCCGTGGCTACTTGGGGTCTTTTATGGTTCCATATATGTCACATTATAGCCTGCCTGTCTGCCTCCATGCACCTCTCCATAAAGACATATTATTGCTTCCCTATTATGCTTACTGAATATATCCCCACTAGGCCCCAAAGGATGGCCGGTTAATCAATGATGGGTAAGTTTTCTCAAGATAGAAACAACCCAAGCCAGACACATTTGCGTGGGTGCCAGGGGGTGCCCATGGGTGCCAGTGGGTGCCATGGGAGAAATCAGGGAGAGGAGAAAAAGGGGGGCGTAAACCCCTTGCTTCAGGTCCTGGAAGGCTGCCTGTGAAATTACCTATTGATGTGATAATACCTTCCCTGCATTCCTATCAGTAAGCCTTCTTGGCAGAGGAAGCTTCTCTCTTAAGAGGTGCAAGACAACTGTTGGTGGGACTGCAGATTGGTGCAGCCACTATGGAATTCAATATGGAAGTATCTCAAAAAACTGGAAATGGAACTACCTTTTGACCCAGCAATTCCACTCCTAAATATTTATCCTGAAAAACCCAAGACACTAATTCGAAAAAATATATGCACCCCTATGTTCACTGCAGCGCTATTTACAATAGCCAAGACTTGAAAACAATCGAAATGCCCATCAGTAGATGATTGGATTAAGAAACTGTACATTTACACAATGGAATATTATGCAGCTATAAAGAAGAAAGAAATCGTACCATTTGCAACGATAAGGATGGATCTAGAGAACATTATGTTAAGTGAAATAAGTCAGTCAGAGAAAGACAAATACCATATGATCTCACTTACACGTGGAATCTAAGAACTGAATAAATGAGCAATGTAAACAGAAATAGTCTTAGAGACACAAAGAAAAAAACTGATGAGGGCTAAATGGGATGGGGATGGGAGAAGTAGAAGGGACGAGGCAACATAAACTGGTAACTACAATACTACTGCAGAGACAGAAGAGACAGTTTAGGGAATATAATCAATAAGGTTGTAAATAATTTTTTTTTAGGGGAACAGACGGATGCATGTCCTTTTAGGGAGATCACCTCATGGACGGTGTAGTGGCCATACCACTGCACTGTACATCTGAAGCTGCCGCTGAACAATATTATATGTCAACTATAATTTAACACATATATAGTCATGGGATGTGGAATATAGTGTAGGGATGGAGTCAATGGAATTGTAATAGATATGTATGATATTGGGTGTGGGAGGGTAGGGGAGGGGGAGAGTCACTTTGTAAGGGGTAAAAAATAAATAACTATTGCATTGTTTTGTACATCTGTAACTAATAATAATAATAAAATAAAATTTAAAAAAATAATAAAAAAGAAAGAAAGAAAATAAAGTCACTGAAGATATTGAAAAAAAAAAAGAGGTGCATGACAATAACCTCATGGGACCTCTGGTAATGGCAGTTTGTAGACATGGGAAATTAGGCCTGGAGGTTAGCTCTTGGGTGTGAGACTCAGAGACCACAGAAGCTACACTGATCCCTTCTTAACTGTAAGATAATAAAAGAAACAGTCAAGGCCCAATTTGGGGCTCCAGTCCACGACGCTGAAGTCCCCCAGCCCAGCTGCATTTTTCTCTCTTATATTTTGTCTCTTTCTTTCTTAGCTCTTTGCCGTCCCTTCTCCACTCCCACCTGCTCTGTCGTACGGGATGCGACACATACAAATTTTATGATTATATGTTCTATTTCTGAGAAAAATGTCCTTGGTAGTTTGATGGGAATTGCATTGAATCTATATATTGCCTTAAGTAGTATTGACATTTTAACTATATTAATTCTTCCTATCCATGAACATTGTATGTATTTCCATTTAATTGTATCTTCTTTGATTTCTCTCTTTAGTGTCTCATAATTTTCTGAGTACAGGTCTTTTACTTCTTTAGTTAAATTTATTCCTAGATATTTTATTGTTTTTGAAGCAATTATAAAAGGGATTGATTTCCTGATTTCTTCTTCTGATAGTTTATTATTGGTGTATACAAATGCAACTAATTTCTGAATATTAATTTTGTATCCTGCTACCTTAATAAATTCGTTTATCATTTCTAACAGTTTTTTAGTGGAGCCTTTGGGATTCTCTATATATAGTATCATGTCGTCTGCATATAATGACAATTTTACTTCCTCCTTTCCAATGTGGATATCTTTTACTTCATTTTCTTGTCTGACTGCTGTGGCGAGAACTTCTAGAACTATGTTGAATAGAAGTGGTGAAAGTGGGCAGCCTTGTCTTGTTCCTGATCTTAAGGGGAAGGCTTTTAGCATTTCTCTGTTGAGTACGGTGTTTGCTGTGGGCTTATCATATATAGCCTTTACTATGTTGAGATATGATCCCACTATTCCCACTTTGCTAAGAGTTTTTATCATAAATGGCTGCTGGATTCTGTCAAATGCTTTTTCTCTATCGATATGATCATATGAGTTTTATTTTTCATTTTGTTAATGTGATGTATTACGTTAATTGATTTGTGGATATTGAACCAACCTTGCAAACCAGGAATGAATCCCACTTGATCGTGGTGTATGATCTTTTTAATGTGATCATGTGATCCTGAATTCGGTTTGCTAGTATTTTGTTGAGGGTTTTTGCATCTATGTTCATTAGGGCTATCAGCCTGTAGTTTTCCTCTTTTGTAATATCTTTGTCTTATTTTGGGATCAGAGTAATAGTGGCCTCATAAAATATGCTTGTGAGCCTTCCCTCCTTCTGTATTTTTTGGAATAGTTTGAGGAGAATAGGTATTAATTCTTTTTTGAATGTTTTGGAAAATTCACCTGTGAAGCCATCGGGTCCAGGACTTTTATTTGTTGGAAGCTTGATCAAAATCCATGTTCTTATCTCTTACACTACTATCACTTCCTACATTAACAAAATGCAACACTTACCACCAAAGGCTTACAGATGCCAAGGCGTACAGTGCCTGGTGGCACAGCTTTCAGCACTTCCACAGCTTCAGCAAGGGCGGTGTTGTCTAAGCAGTGTTCATTGACTGAGACCAGGCGGTCTCCTGGTAATAGTTCTCCGCTTCTTTCTGCAACACCATCTGCCACCAGGGAACGAATCACAATCACTGATCTTGTGGAGTCTAAGGGGTCCTAAGGAGAAAAAAAGAAGAAAGATGAGTCAGTCCTTTGAAAACAAATCTACAGACTTAAGACAGTTTACATTTACTCATAAGTCTCATTTGACTATATACTTCATGAGTATGGCATTCTGGTGATATTCTTTCAAAGAGGACAAAATCTATTAAAATATCACTCTAAACATTTACACAGATATCAACCTGTGTCAAGGTGAAGACATAAGCTTAACAATTTCTTTCTTTCTTTTTTTAAATTAAAGTTTATTGGGGTAACAATTATTAGCAAAGTTACATAGATTTCAGGTGTACAATTCTGTAATACATCATCTATATATCATATTATGTGTTCACCACCCAGTCAATTCTCTTTCCATCACCATATATTTGATTCCCTTTACCAAGCTTAACAATTTTAATTGCGTGTATGAGTGCTCAATGTATACAAATTTGTTTTTTAAACTTTTGATATTTTGTTGGACTCCAGGAGGTCTAGGGACAAATGGGTAAGAGTCTCTGACATCCTCAATCATAGTCATATTATGGACCAAAGACAAGCCCATCTATTATTGCTCTTGGGCGATAGGCAGGCTTCAAGAGAAGTGTACTATGGGAAATGGTATTCCATTCCTAGGCATTCCACCAGTGGTAGAATCCTCCTGCTAAATCACTTAAGTTAAAAAAAAGACACAGAAACTATAGACTATTCCACTGCATTTAAAAAGTATGTTTAAAAATAATATAACCTAAAATTATGACATAGTATAGGTATGCCTAGGTGAGAACTATTCATACACAGTAATACACAGAAATAGGAGATCAAACAAAAGCAATGTGCAAATATCTTTCATCCATCAGGGGAATGACATTTCTTTTCATTAAGCACTGAAGTTAACATTGACATTGTATAAATACATTTGGTTAATAAAAACCAATTTATAACCCCACTATTATTTTTTATTTTATTCAACAAACACTGATATATAGCACTTACTATGCGTCAGGCTCTGTTCTAAATGCTTGACAATCATTAATTCAACTTATCTTTACAACAAACTTCAGGATGTGGGTATATATATTTATTGTCTGTATTTTATGAGGAAACTGAGGATCAGAAAGTTTTGGAAACTGCCAATGTCACCCAGCTAGTAAGTGGCAGAGCCAGGATTCAAACTCAAGGAATCTGGCTCCTAAGCCCTCACTCTTGGCCCCCATTGCTTGGCCACTTGCTCTGACTATAATGATAGAAGAAATTGAAAATAAAGAGTTGTAAATGCAGACATAACCACAGGGAAATCTTATGGTTGAGTAGAATCTTATATTTGTCCTAATGGTGGAGGTATATGGTACCATCACTAAACCTCAAACTTAGTAAGGGAGAGAAAAAACAATCCCAATCGTAACAGCATTTACTTTGGTTTGTCTGTGTCACTCCTATCATTCCATCATGCACAGATTGTCCCATAAAGGCAAGATGTAGCAACATGAAACTCTACCATTGTTAGTTTCTATTAAACGCTTCCTGAGAAAGTAGAGGAGAAACTGACACATTCTGTGTTAGAATTATAAGACTTTGGAATTAGCAAAGTCAGAATCTGCCAAGTGCCAGGCTGTGTCTGTCTGAAGTGGCTGATTTATTTGGTTTATGTTTTTTAACTTTTCTGATCCAGTTTCCTATACCTCTGTGTTTCAGACATAATGGTTCATTTTCAAGTACTATATGGAATTTTAACCAAATATGCCACATTTAAGGCAACAAAGGCTACCCAGCTAATGCCTTGAGAAATGCCTTCCAACATCTTCTCGTACTTTCCTTAACTAACCTTGCTTTTCCACTCCCCACGTCAAGAAATTCTCGGTAAATTTCTAGCATGCTCTGATGTGTAACACCACAGGTTTATGAAGAGGACTGAATGTAAGGACAGTCATGGGAACTCATTAGTAAAGTGCATCGTGTTAAACTACAATTACACCAATATTTTCAAGTAGAGGGAGCTATTGCATAGGAAAAAAACAGAGAAGAACCCAAAAAAATATAATAATAATAATACAGTGGTATATCAGCAGGCAATCAGTGCAGCAATATAAAAGAGCTGTCTATTTTGTCACCAGTGACCATGAATCATAACACACTTTTCATTCTGAAATATGAAACCATTAGATTTTAAGTTTGACACACTAATAAATAAGCTGTACAATTATGTCCTTCATTTAGGATGTCAGTTTTTGATGGAAGGCTTTTTTATTGGGGGAGAAAGGAAACTACATAAGAGCTTATTCCCCTCATGAAACGCACAGAGAGCAGCCAGCATTACTTCATATTAATAATTACTCAACTTTCTTAGAGAAAATTGCAACCGTAAAATATACCAAAAGCAAATAAATGATTTCATGAGGTTGGTGTGAGCAATCTGTGTAGTTTCATATAACATCGAATCAAAAAGTATTATTTTTAACCCAAATAAATAGGTGAACTGGTTTTCAAAATCAACCGGGTGAAATGATAATTAGAAACATTTCAAAAGAAGATTAGCCAGGAAATATGGAAATAGAAAGATTAATAGATTTCCCTTATTATCAAAAAGGCACGGTGAGTGCTTACTTACACAAAGTGCAGTCTTCTTTAGGCCTTAAAAAAGTACCAGGTGTGCTTACTTACTAAAATTTATTCAGGCTTAGCTCTCTAGTTATTTTAAACACTAAATCTAAGCTACCACCACTTTCCTTGGGAAAGAGAACACACCGGCAGCTTGTCACTTAAAAAAAAAAAACGACAAACCACCCACTTCTGAAGATGCCCCATTATGTATAATCACTACTTCATTTTCTGTGATGACTTTTCTGACTGTGTGATTTCCCACGAAGCTGAATGAAGTTGCTTTAATGAGTAACAGTCATTTCCTTTCATGGTCATCCCATGTAGCAGCCACCTTTTGAAAAACCAGCAGCTGCTACTGCCTACTGGGGTGGCTACTATTCTTGAGGCTTTGCTGCACCAAAAATAAAAAAAAGCTAAAAAAAACAAAAACCAGACAGATTTAGACTGCTTCTCATCAGAAACGTCTGTTTTCTGAAAATGCAGTCCATAATATCATACCCAGGTCATAGCAAAAAAAATGTGATAAAGATATTTCTTGTGACTTCTATGCAACTCCTCAACCCCATGAAGGTTTTAAGTCCCCATCAATTTTTATCGCCTTTTACTAGAACTTAAAAATCTCTAATTTTTTTTCTTGTTTTGGTAAATAACACTGCAAGGAACACCGTATTCAAGAATCAAGGTGTTTTAGATGAAACAGTCAATAGAGGGCACTAAAGACCAATCACAAAACACAAAGAACGTCATATCATCATTTACTATACAAGCCAGTCTCTTCTGAAGGATTTTTCTTCTTCTTTATTCAAAACCCTTACATTATTATACATGTTCTAACAATATCCCATATGTGTGCTTCAATGCAACCATTTATGAAATTGTTCCCTACAGTTCTTAAACATAGTATCAAACTCCTACAATCAATTAAGAACAGCCAACTGGCATCAGAATACTATACAAGGAAACAAATCAGACCTGAACTCTCCTTACTACCTGGCTATAAACTCCTGAGAAAACCCACCTCACTGGTCTGTCTCACAAGTGAATAAAATCACCATTCTTGCCTGAAAATAAGTGCATATAAGGAATTTGGAAGCCTCAACGTGTTGGTAAGGTTTCACATTTACTATAAACACAGGATGTGTCAATGTTGGGAAAAATATAAGTTGACAAACAGACTCATCTCCTCCCATCATCCCTGAGTGGCACTCCCATGGACCCCAGCATTCACTGACTCTCCCTCACCCCTCCACTGAGTTTCTCACTAACGCATGTCAATATGATCTCTCTCTTCTATATGATCCTGTATCCATATTTCCACCGTCATTACCTTGATTCAGTTTCTCATTATTTCTTGCCTGTGTAACTGTTACAGTCTCCCAACAGGTCTACCTGGCTCCAATCTTACCCCAGTCTATTGTCTAGAGATAAAAGAATGATCTTTAAAAATAAAATGTGATCACAATTCCTCCTCTGTTTAAAACACTCCAGTGACATCCATAAGCTTCAGGGTAAAGTCCCAACTCTTCGGCAGACACATTCCTTCGATCTGCAGTTCAACCTCGTCTCCTTTGCTCTCCCAACATGTACCACTGCCCACTCCCATATGCCCCACACATTGTCCCAACAATACAGACCCATTGAAATGCAGGGACTGTGAAAGGCTTTGAATACTTTGTGACATCCTATAAACCATTCCATCTGCCAGGAATATTCTCCCTGCCCCACTGCCACTCATCTACAGCTTTGCCAAAGAGCCAGCTCAAGTGTTTCTTCCAACGAGAAGCTTTCCCTGACTCCCCAAAGACGTAACCACCTCCTACTCAGCCGTGTCTCTAAACCTAAAAAAGACCTTCCACTATAGCATTCATGATAATGTATTTTCCTTACTGTCCCTGACCTCCTAGAATAAGTTAGGTGCTCCTGCTAGATGTATTCACAACACTTTGCCTTTTTCCTATTATAACACATTTGACATCTTACTAAAATTATTTTAACCATCTTCCCTATGAAAGCAAGCTTCATGAGGGCATGAATATGTTTGCTTATTTGCTATTTTATTTCCAGGGCCTATTACAGTGCCTGTCACACAGAAGGTACTGAATAATAGTTAAAATATCAAATGACTGAATCTATTTAGTTTCTCTCTCCTCACTGCATTATAAGTACACCAAAGGCATATCATCATATATGAATAACAACAACAATATCAACATCAACTGGTAACACTTATTCAGCTCTTGCCATACAAGACATGTTCCTAAGACTCTTACCGACTAGAACCCACTGAATCCTCACATCAGCCTGAGGTAGGTACTATTATTATCCCAACTTTCCAGGTGAGAAAATTAAGGCGGAGGAAAATGAAATAACTTAACCAAGGCACACAGCGGATAAGAGGCAGAACCAGAATTTAAACCAGTTGGTTAAGTTCCAGGATTTCTGCTCTTAGCCACTAACTGATGCAGCTTCTCTATCTTAAGGTAAGTATTTGCTAAATGAATGCATGTGGAAAGCAGGCAAGTTGTTAGAAGGGGTACTTACTATCTTGCCAAATGTACAAAACTGAGCTCCTTAAATACCACACTAGGACATTAGAGGTTTCTATTTCACTACCTAGCTGATGAAAAGTTAGAAAGAGCACAGGATGTGCAATGCCTGCAAGCACAAGTAAAACGTGCCTCTTTGCTAAATTCTCCTTTCCATTTACTTTCCCAAGTACACATTCATTTGGTGAGCTAAGAACACCTCTACATGAGCAGACACAAATAGGTGACTGTCATGCTCAAATGGATGGGAGTCAAAGTTTCTGAAGTGTCTATAGAATGTATTATATGAATATTTGTGTACATTCCCACAGGTCATAGAGATAAGTTCCCATAAACTAAAGCAGACTGCAGGGGTGTCGCCTGGGGCGGAGAGGTGGTTCTGCTGATAGGTGGGCACTGTCAAAGATAGGTATCAACTGGAAGACGCGGAGAGCTCTAGCTATAAAGCTGCTCCAAAGTTGAAACTACAAGTATAGGCAAACAAATATGGCAACCTTAGTGGAAAGGCACAAAGCAGGCAACATTATATAAAGAAGAGACAGAGAAATGAACAAGGAGAAAAACAGTCACATTTAATAAATTGACGAACGCATTATCAGTGAGGCTTTTTTTTTTTTTAAGATTAGGGAATTGGGGGAGGGGAACAGGGTTGGGGAACCGGGGGAGGGGAACAGACAAGTTGCTGTCCGTTTGTTCTTCAGTCGGCTTGTGGAGGACATTGCTTCACTGGCCCATGGTAGTATCATCATTGCTCTCTTCTTGGGTGAGGCAGATCAGTTGCCGGCGGCTCTTGGCAGCTCACACCAGCTGCCAGCCCCTCAAGCTGGCTGCTGGCCACTCACTGTAGCCTACGGCAGCCCACTGCAGCAGGGGCTGCAGCTATGCTGTCCCAGGGAACTCACAGCAGCCCAGCTCCAGGTGGAGCTGTTGTTCACCATCTTAGCTGTAGAGGGCAGTGTCACTGGCCCTCATATGTGGGATCCGAACTGGGACCACGGGTGTCCCAAGCCAGCTCTTTACCAATGTGCCACTCGGCCTGCCCCAGTGGGGCATTTTTGAAAATAAGAAGTACATGAGGCATACACTAACGGCTGTTCTGACATTCAACATTTATAGGATTTGGAGTATTATTCCAATGAGGAAAAACAAAAATCAAAGTCTAACAGTTTCCTAACTATAAGGATCCAAAATAAAGAATAACTTTGGATTCTTCTCTTAAAATCTGTTCTATAGCCAACACCCAAACTTTTAAAAACATTAAGTAATGTAATAGGACTTTAGAGACCACAGCACGATGGCAAAGAGGTATAGGTCACAGTTTATTTCAGGTAAAAATATGTGTATAAATTACTTTACCTTTGATAATTTTGACACTGATTGTCACCTGAGTATATTCAAATATAAAGTTGGCCTACAGTAAACTATGAGAGGAAATACTGTTAATTCATACAGTCTTAATTTTATGTCATTAAAGTCCTGTGCTATTGTGTAGCTCACTACACCTGATATACTTGCTCTCCTATATTACTGAATTCCTTCACCAAGATGAGATGATTCCAAGGAATGACTAGAAAAACAACTTCCAACAACTATGAAACAGCAAGTGCTCAACAAACCAATGAATTCAATGTTGTACTGTATGCTATTACACAAATGTTTATTAATGTAAGTGTGAGGAAATATATTACAAAGATAATTTTTTAAAAACTACATATACTAATTTCTGGAGAACATGAGGTAGCTAACCATGTCATATTTGACAAGAGAACTGTCCCACCTCAATAAAGGTCAACAAAGAGAAAACTATGGGAGCAGCAAATAGCCAAAAATTCAATACGTAAAGATTATATTCTTAAATGTGGCCATTACTATTTTAACTAAAAAGTATTGAGTTAAAATCTAAATTAACAGCTAAGTAATAAGATCTTACTTAGTAAGATTAACAGCTAAGTAATGAGGTCTAACAAAATAAGATCTTAAGGAAGTTACTAAAATGGAGAATAAAGAAAGAAACCGGGCCGGCCGAGTGGCACAGTGGTTAAGCACTGGTTTAGGAAGCCAGTGGCCCCGGTTCGGGTCCCACATATGAGGGCCAGTGACACTGCCCTCAAAAAAAAAAAAAAAAAAAGACAGAAACCACTAAGTTTAAAAGGGAGACAGCTAACTAACTATTTCAACCTGGAAGGAGGCAGAAAAAGGAATCAGGTACAAAGAAAGGCAAAGGAAAGGTTCCTGTACAGAACACATCTTAAGGAAAAAACAGTGATCTTCTGACGTTCTGATGCACAGCTGGCATGAATTAGCATTTCCACTGTTAACGAAGTAGTCAGGAAACAGGGATCCAAAAAAAATTGTTTTAAGGGAAAATATACATAGGAGAGAGAGAGAAAGACAAGGAAGACAGATATCCAGCAGTGGGATGGGTGTGGATCAGAAGTCAAGGGACAAGTTTTGAGCCCCAGTTTGGTGCCGGCCTGGCTGTGTAGTATCACAAGTTCTACATATCTTAGCCAGTTTCCTCAATTGTAAAATGAGAACGTTGGATAAATGACAGCTATGATCCATTCCACCAATTCCAAAATCCTATAACTAAATTTGACAGAACATCTTGAGTCAAATTTGTCATTAATTTTTACCAAAACATTCACAAAACCACTATGAAAAGTAGAGAATGATGGAAGTTAATTGAAAACAGTATCAGCAATGAATACATGCATCATGGTCACAAATGCAGCATACTTTTAGTTAATGATATCTTTTAAGAACTCATTAAAAAAAACCCTCTGACTACACAAGATCTAACTTCTTGGATATTCTACCATTAAAACAAAAGATACAACAGAATATATATGGCATATGCCCCTTTTTATAAAATGAGTCTTAAAACATCCTTTTTTTTTTCTTTTGCCATTTTTAGATAGTAACAAAAGACATGTCAGGGACTATTAGTTGAATTAAAATCACTAGAATAGTTATGGTTTAAGATAGTGGGATGTGATGAATTAATTATATTAAAAGGGCTTTTTCTGATTTGACCAACAAGCTAAGCATTTACTTTAGGAAAGAGAAATAAATGTATTTATAGTGAATGCAAGGCAATAACAACGATTCTAATGAATAATGAGCAAGCTATGTTATCAGAATCTAACCTCGTTTTTAACTATTTTATAATATAGCCAAGTATTACACTAATCATACCAATTACCACAACACCATCATGTTCAAAGTAAGTACCCACAAAATACATTCAATGCACTCAAGATAGATTAAACTGATATGGTTCCTGGCTCTTTGTGTCTTATTACTTCCTAAATACTATTAGGCATTAAGAATAGATTTTTCCACTCATCACACATAGAATTAAATAGTCCCAGAGCAGCACAGTTTGTAAGGCAATTAAAAGTGCAATGGAAGAGAAGTGGACAAAGAACCTTGCTAAAAGACCAAAATATATTCTAAAAAGGAAAAAAAAAAAAAAATATATATATATATATATATATATATAAAAGTTTGCACATAATTTTATTCTGTAAAGCTTAGTATTTAAAAAATCTATTTTAAGCACAATAATAATCAAAATGATTCAAGCAAGAATCTCACAGAAATCATTTCTTGAAGACTATTGCTTTCTCTTGTCCCCTGCTAGTCTCCTATTAGATACTTTCCTTGGATATTAAATATGTTCCTGGGATGTTTCATCACTTGAAAAATGTGTGTTATGCTGTAATTGTTTATATGTTTACCACTGACTCCTGGCCCAGGACTTTTGTTGACATTAAAGAAAACAAATCAAACCAAACCATCATTTGGATGAAATGGCTGGGGTTCCACCAGACAGACAGTAGTACTTAAGTACAAAGTGACATCCTCTATTAAAATTACATTTGTTGAGGCCGGCCGAGTGGCGCATTGGTTAAGCCCTGGTTTTGGGATGCCAGCGGCCCCGGTTCGGATCCCACATGAGGGCCAGTGACACTGCCCTCTACAGCTAACAACAGCTCCACCTGGAGCTGGGCTGTGCGAGCCCCGGTGATGGTGTGGGCTGCAGCCCCTGCTGCAGTGGCTGCCATAGGCTACAGTGAATGGCCCGCAGCCAGCGTGAGCGGCTGGCAGCCAAGCGTGAGCTGCCAATAGCCGCGATGAGCGACATCCAGAGGCCAGTGACCGATCTGCCTCATCCGGGAAGAGCGCAATGACGATACCAACAGTGAAGCAACATCCTCCGCAACTAAACTGAAGAACAAAAAGACAGCAACTTGTCTGTTCCCCTTCCCCGATTCCCCAACGCTGTTCCCCTCCGCCAATTCCCCAATAAAAAAAAAAAAAATAAAATAAAAATAAAATTACATTTGTTGAAATATGAACATACTTAACAGTACCAGGCTATACATTTAAAAATGGTTGCGGCCATCCGAGTGGCTCAGTTGGTTAAGAGCTTGCTCAACAGTGCGAGCTTTGAGCCACAGGGTCATCGGTTCGACCCCCACATGGGCCAGTGAGCTGCGCCCAAGCGGATCTGCTGCTGAGCTGCCAACAGGTGGCAGGATGGCTCAGCTGGTGAGAGCACATGTTCCTAACAACAAGGTTGCCTGTTCAAGATGGTGGGCTATGCCCGCCTGCAACTAAAGACTGAACTCCGCACCTCGAGCTGAGCTGCCCCCTGAGTGGCTCAGGGGACAGAGCGTGAACTCTTAACAAGGCTGCCAGTTCGACTCCTGCATGGGATGGTGGCTATGCCCAGTGGCAACTAATTGAACACAGCACCTTGAGCTGAACAGCGAAACTGGACTTAGAGCTGAGCTAGCTGTGCCCTCCACAATGAAGACTGAAGGACAACAACTTGGCTGTTCCTTTCCCCCAATTCCCCAACAGTGTTCCGTTCCCCCAATTCCCCAACACTGTTCCCCTCCCCCAATTCTGCAATAAAAGCTTTAAAAAAAATGGTTGCAATGGTAAATTTTATGTTAAGTGTATTTTGCCAAAAAATTTTAAGTAGAAAATAAATTTATAAGTAAGAAATAGCCCAATATCTTCTAGAAAAGAAAAAAAAACTACATTAGTTGAAAGTTATTATGATGCAGAGAAAGTATTGACACATAAAACTTTTTAAAGCTTTTTTAATATTAGTTTTGGAATTCATTTAAATGTTCTAAAAAAGTCACTTTCAACCTAAACACAAATACTACCTGAGTGGTATTGTTCAAGTTGTTTAATCTGAGACTCAGGTTTCTCATTTGCAAGTGGAAATAAAAGTACAGATTTCACAGAGTTGTTGAAAGCCTTCAGTGAGATAAGGCATACAAAGAGTTTAGTAAGCCTGTGGTAATCACTTCATAAGTGCTGTCACTATTATTATCATTACTATGAAGATGATGATGAAGAAGAAAGTAAGATAAATGGGTTTGAGGAGTTAACATTTACCATCTCATTACCGCTTTCTAAAGTCAACTGAGCCTGTGTGATTTGGACCAGCAGTGCTATCAATTCATGATATTATACTTACACGTTTAAGACATGAAAACAAAGCGTTGACCCTACACTCCAGATATGCAGATCTGTGCACCTGAAGAGATGCTCAGAACAGCATAGCGTCTTCAGTCCTCACTCTTCCTTAGAGCTGACACTGAAACGAGGGAGCCACCTCTAGGCTGGGAGGTTCTCCGATAACCAGTGCCACATTAAGGACCCAGGATGCCCTTCGTTCTTTAAAAAAGATCCTGCAATTTTTTTTTATTTTTTTTTGAGGGCAGTGTCACTGGCCCTCATATGTGGGACCCGAACCGGGGCCACTGGCTTTCCAAGCCAGCGCTTAACCACCATGCCACTCGGCCGGCCCCTGCAATTTATTTTTTAATCCTTGAAAGTGCAACCAATACTCTGTGATACGTAGCACACAACATGTAAAATGAACCTTTGCCAACTTTGAAACTGTACAGGAAAATGGCTCAGGAGTCCTGTTAGGAAATCTAAGTAAAACACACACACACTTTCTACTCTCTGGCACTGAAAAAGCCATCAGTCTCCAAAGGGCTTTGTCCAGGTGGGAGGAGGAAAGGCAAGGGACCATAAGGATTCAGGAATATGCTGAAGTAAATCTTTTGGAACTGTAATAAGTATGTCTCTCTGGAAAAACAATTGAAATTGTTTACAATCTTTCACTTGGGCCATAATTGTGAAGAATCAGAGTTGTTTCATGTCTAAAGATCGTGCTTTCACACTATCAGACCACAGACTTAAGAGCCCAGCTCCATTATTAACTAATTGGGTGATTCTGAGCAAATTCCTTAACCTCTTGTCATCAGTTTCCTCATCCATAAAATGAGGATGATTATAGCACCTACGTCATGGAGTTGTAGAGATGACTAAATCAGAGTGTGTGTGTGCCCGCAGGCACACATTGATGTACACACACACATACACACTTTCAATGATGCCTGCTGCAGAGTAAGTAATTCATGTATTCCAAATAAAATATCAGAACACAAAATTTCATTAAAAGAAATATTGGGTTGTTGGAAAAGTCATGACGCATTTTTGCAACGAAAAACATAGAGAAAATACGACATGACTTTTCCAACAACCCAATAAAATTTGAAAATTTAAATAGATATTGTACAGTTCAAAGTTTACTAAAGAAAATAAAGACATGTAATCAGGACCAAGTTATCAATTCCGGGACATCCCTTGACCTAGAATGTCTACTGCCTGCTTATCTGCAAAGCGTGCCTCCATTCCCTATGAGGTTTCTCTCAATCCTAAGGAAAAATCATCACAGGGCCTCATAGCCTTACTCCACCATTGACAAAATCATAACATATTCTACAGAGTTGTCCCCAATTCTGTTTCATTTATTCTCCATACACCAGGAGTGGGCTCCCTTCACTCACCCACTTTAACAAATGTTTATTTGTCCAATATCTCTACTCTCAATTGAATTTAAACCCATGAGGACATGGAGTCTACTATCTACTTTGTTCGCTGCTATATCCTCAGTGAGGGAAGTAGTGCCTGGCACAGGTGTTGCCTACTATACACCTGTTAAATATAAGGTCCTTAAAGGGAACATATCTTTTCATCTTTCTATCCCTCTTACTAGCTCATATTAAGTAAACAATTAATTTTTTTAAAGAAGAGAATAACAGGTATAACAAGTTTGTGCTCAGATTCTATCTATAAAAATCTTCATCACCACCATTTTTCAGTAAACAATAACACATTTTATGCCTACAAAAGTATGGGTATTTACATACATCTTTTATTTAGTTCTCGTAACTTTACAGGCAAATGTAATTTCTATGTAAGAACTTATTATTTTAGTAAACAGAGAACAAGACAGACTGACAAGCTTGTTCAAAGTCCTACTAGGATGTCGCTGCCAGAATGCAAATCCCAGGCCTTTCTGACTTGTCAGCTAGTGCTCTTAACCACATTATATGTTCACAGTGGCATACTGGCGAACGCAATATCTGATTAAAGTCAAATACACAGGGGGCAGCTGAAAGGGGGACTTGAGCCCTAGAAAACAGTGTGTGAGGATCAGGGAGTCAATTCCCTTTTAGGAATTGTTATCAAATTACGCCTTAGATAACCAAAGGAGGCAGCACCACTTCCTGGCCCTCACTGCAGGGAGCATGGTTTCTCTGAATCACTGCCTGGCTCCAAATGATACCCACAAACAGGGTACAGCAGTACAAATCACCATACTATGGGAAATACCTATTTGTGTATTTGAGTCAATCTTTCCACCATAGTCTAGGTAGGGGTATGACTTTCATCTACTAGCAGGGGTTTCAATGCTGATATCAAAATCAAGTAGGAACTTCCAAAACACACCCAAACCTTGAGGTAGGGGAAGACTGGTGATGAAACACCTCTGGAGACTGAGTTTCTCCTTTACACCAACTCTTTAAAACGTGTGTGTGTGTGTGTGTGTGTGTGTGTGTGTGTGTATTTATATTTATATATTTATATATATTTCTAAAGGTAACACAACAGACATTTTTCAGGATCTCCTCTTTCTCAGCAATGCCTTCTAGTACGAAGTAGAAATAGTCCTGAAGAAGCATTAAAAGGAAAGTTACCCTATGAGAAAGCACCATCCAGCTGACAAGCATTTGCTGTCTTCCCTCTATTCTCTCTCTCTCCATTAGACACAATGGGATTTTTTGCCAAATTCGTATTCCCGAGGAGCCATGAAATTCCCGCAAAGTTCAACATCAGGCCTGACTTAAGATCTTGGAGGCCTCCTGCTAACTTCATCCCCCTGCAGCTGCCTTGCTAAGGCAAGCTTTTGATCTGTACTATCTGGATTTCAAGCTGATATACACACAGCCTCTTTGATCTCTTATTAAGTGGCTTCTGGTCTTCTGATGCCTTTAGTCTTGCTGTAGTGAAGTTTTTGGAAGTCAGTCATCATCCTGAGCACATTACAAACTCCACACACCAGGAGTGGGCTCCCTTCATTCACCCACTTCGCAGGCTTGAAAAGCAGTCTTTAAGCCATGAGAGCATTTCCCCAGTAGCCACAATCAATCCACTCTATGAACACACTACTAAGAATTATTTTTCAAATGAAGCAGCTTAAAATGATTTAAAGGATACAGAACTTTCCCATAGAGGGAGAGGAAGGAAGCAAATCCTCTGTGAAAAAGAAATCTTCAGTCCAGTTGGCACGGCAGCTTACAGTACTTTGATGTTAATAAAAATAAATGTGGATAGGAATCAGGGATGGGCAAAGAATAGCCTTTATCAGCTCCCCTAAGTTCTGTTAAGCAAAAGTGACCTTTAAAAGCAGCTGTGTGATTTGTTTAACAGTAAGTTGTATGACACATTTGCAAGAACACGAATGCTACCATTAGTGGAAGATTGACTGCATTTTGCTTGGTACTAATATCTTAATATTACATGAGTGAATTGAACCCAAAGAACTCCTTTAAAAAAAAAAAGTAATAACAAAAGAGAAAAACAACACAAATACTGGTGGCCATGTTGTGAGATCCTCTGAGCATTAAAATGCAACAATGTTCTCTATACCTTAGATTCTGGACATAGAATAGGTTTGGATCTGACTTTTTTAATATTACTAATATATTTACAGTGGCCCTGGAACAACACGGGTTTGAGCTGCACAGGTCCACTTATACATGGTTATTTTTCAATTAATACAGCAAATGTATTTTCTCTTCTTTATGATTTTGTTAATAACATTTTCTTTCCTCTAGCTTAGTTTATTGTAAGAATACAGTGCATCATAAATATAACATACAAAATGTGTATTAATCGACTGTTTATATTATCAATAAGGCTTTTGGTTAGCAGTGGGCTATCATTAGTTAAGTTTTGGGGGAGTCAAAAGTTATACACAGATTTTTTACTGTTCAGGGTTGATGTACGTAACCCCTGTATTGTTCAAAGCTCAACTATATTACTATATGTTAACACATTTTTTGCGGGACACGAGTAAACTCGTCATATAGCTTTTTATGCCCACTTACAAAGTGTTAAAATTAATGTCAATACCTATCAAATTCTGTATCCCTGAATTCTATAAATTAATCAGCTAATATGAACATACAGATTGGGCTTCTGTAAGCTACTGAACACTATATACTGATAGCAGCATTCACCCAAATTCACCCTGCATTCAACTCTGTTGGCAAAAATTAAAATCCTTAACTTCTTCCATTTTTAAACACAGTTTTTTGATAAACAAGGTTAAAACTGGTAGAAGAAATAGGAACAGACTTTGGGCACTAATATGAAAGCCTGAATATAAATAGTTTATGCCCTGTTAGCTACAAAGGCTAATAAATTAATTACTTGCCAATATAAAGTTTAAACAAAATTGAGGGTTACATATTACTATCACTTAATCTGTCCATATCATGGAAAACCTTTAGCAAATATATTAATTATGCACCTGCTTACACTTTATTTTCCAAGAGAATTATCTGAATAAAGAAATTACTCTGTATAAGGAGGCATCAATTTTAAGTGTTCTAAATACATGTGAGTTTCACAAACAGTTATTTTCAAGTAATTTGGTAAAAATATACCAAAATTTAAATTATCACAAGATTTATTTCCACCTTTGTACAAGAGTATCCAATTCAGTCTCATTTGAAATACCCACCAGCTAGGTACAGGTGATTGGTAAAATAAATTGTACATCAACAATAATATATTACGCAGTCATTAAAAATAACTAGGTAGCTCTATAAATACCAAAATGAAAGAACAGATAATTGAGAAAAAAGCAATGTGCCTAAAATGTTTATGACACAGTCCATTTAAGTGTAAAAAATAAAAACTATTAAGCAACCAAAAAACTATTATTTATCTAACCATGTATGTATAAAATATCCTGAGAGGATAGATAAGAAAAACAGGAATTTTATCTGGGAGAAGTAAGGCATTATGGTCAGAGATAGAATCACTTGGCTTGAGATACCTTGAATTTTTATGCTATATGTATATAATACTCATTTTTAAAACATTTCTAATGTACTCAGAAAATCATTCTGTTGTACATATGATAAGAAAAACATCAATTTAAAGCTAGGTACATGAAATTTATAGAATCCCTTTCTACAACTTTCAAAAGTCTTCTTTAAAGAAAATTCCATCAAATAGAGTTAGCAGTTAGGCAAAAACTGCACACTAAGTTTATCTCACAAATACTAAGACATACCATATCCAAGACACATCCCACACAGCCATACTGCAAGATTTTATACTCATACTATTTGAGTTCTTTAACCAATTTCTTCTATTAAAAAAGTTAATCACTGTTCATTTTTATAGGGAGGAATACTTTTACTATTCTCTTTAATGAATCATCTTTTGCCGGTGGTCTTTCAAACAACCTTTTCAAGCATTACTAACAGTATTTATGTCTGAATTACCTCTCAGTGGCTGTGCTATTATGCTTTGTATTTTTATCTCTCTCAGTGTTGGAGGTAAACTCAGTCCTTGAAAAATATCTACTTTGACCACAGTTGAGCCCGTCCATATCAGAAGGCATGGGATATGGGAGGGAGAAGGACTATTGGTTAATAAATTTTACCTTCTAAATCATTGAAATTCTAAAGTATCAAGAAGGGCAATATTATGGCTAATGTTCAAAATTTGGATAATGATAAATATTTCTAGTGATTTATCATCATGAGGGGTTATTCAAAGTTCAACATAAATCAAAACACCAGAAAATATCCACTTGCCATGTTTAATTTATAAGGTCACTGAAGGTAAGATCCACAGTTCTAAATTTATTTCAAGCTTTTTGGTAGAAATTAAAAATTAGACTCTCAGACTACCTAAAAATTGCTTCCTTATTGAGGATTAACTCACAACTAATTACTTGGACTAAGGATTCTTAAATTTGTAATTACTTGTATTTTCATTTGAAGCAATAAATACTAGCTCTTACACAATGCATATGAACACACTATATTAATATTTAGTTCTTAACTGAACTTTCATATATGCATTAAAACTGAGACTACTATCTAGCTTGTCTTTAAGATATGAAGGGTAGTTTTTGCAAGCTGGAAAAATAGGAAGATCTGCTGTGATAAATTTATTACAGGGATCCCCAATAATAAAATGCACATGGGAGCACCACTCATAAGGATAGGAGCAGTACAGTATGTTGATTGAAAGCACAGGTCCTTGGGAGCCAACTATTTGAGTTCAAATTCTAGTTCTGCCATATACTAGCTATGTAGACTTGGACTAGTTACTTAATCTCTCTATGCTTCAGGTTCCTCACTTCTAAAATGAGGCTAATAATAGTATGAACCTCATACGATTATTGCAGGGAATACATAAAGCAATCAGAACAGTGCCTAGCAAATAGTAAACACCCAATAAATGTTAGCTCTTATTATTGAGTTTCCATTACTTTCATTCATATAAATATTAGGATTAATATTAGTCTGAGCATTAGTAATATTCTAAGGAATACAGACACTATACATAAATACTGGGGAATTAAGACAAAGATAACTAGGGTACAATATGTAAGCCACACCTAGAAACTGGCAAGACACTATACTATAAAAACTTATAACCAAATTTCTAACAGTTTAATGTTGCTTAGGAACAGAGTACATAGTAAAGCCACAATATTCATGCTCTTGACAAACTATGCACATTGCTGTTTTCCATGACACAAGGAATCCTCTAAGGCATGACGCTATAGTGAACAATGACTCTCTAGTATGGGGCACATACAGGGCAGGATTTGAACTAGCCACTACCTAGAGTAGTGCCCAGGCATATTTGAGACTAACAAATATTCTACCTTCATTCAAACACAGCCAACAAAGCTACTATCGCTTTACCCTAAAATCTAATGAGGAGTCTTACAACCTGAATCATAGGTACTATGCCTTCTCCCTGTTGCTTTCTCCTTTTCTTCTGCCCCAACCTCCTTAAAATGCCTTTCATGAAAATGAATTTCCACACTTTGCTCTTTGGCCATATAACTGAGCTACAGACCTGTATATCAGATTCAGATCCTCCATTTCAGGTATAAAGATGTGCTTTTCTCTGCTCAGCCACACAACTTCCATCAATGGTTAATCACTGAATCACCTGTTGAGACAGCTATTCCATTTATCCATGGCCAACTCAAGATTCTTTATCTGCTCACTCGTCTTTTCCTAAGGCTTGGCTCAATTTATGTAGAAAGCAAATTTCTGGCCAATATTCTACAATAGGATAATTCACATAAGGCTCATCATGAGTTGGCTGCATTTTAGAATGTAATTTTACAATTAAATCTAGACTTCAATAAACAAACGCATCTAACATTCATTTGCCTAAACTAATTAGATAGTTGAAAATTGACAGAGTTCTACATATTGTAGTATGGCCCCATCTTATGAAAATATCAAAATTGTTTGTCTTTATTTTCTAAATTGGATCATTATTAATAATACTCACATTTCCATAAAAATGTAACAGTTGCATTTCTTTACACTTTAGTTTACTTAACCCACGTAATCCTTTGAGCAAGGCATTATCATCCCCATTTTATAGATGAAGAAATTGCATAAGCACCCATGAAATAGATGTTGTATATAACTTTGTCAGGCTCTTGAGGAATTTCTTATTATTCTAGAGAAAAACCCATTAATGAGAAAGTGGTTAACTAAAATTAATATTCCAAAGTGAGTTTTCAGTCTCTTCAGTATTGCTGATGCGGGTCCTTTAAAACCTAGAAGCTCTCCCACTCTACTAATACTTTCTTCCAGTGGTCAAGATGTTTCTACCTTACTTCTGATTCTAAATATACTAAGCCTGGGGGTGGGGATAGGGGTAATTGGGGGTGGGGTAGAATCTCCATTGGTCCTATTCAGCTAATACATCCATACAGGATGCATCAACTACAACGATGACCAGGAACATGGCCTTTCATGATTTTTGTTAAACCTTCACCTGGCCTTGCAAAAAATATTTCTAAACTTTAGAATTTATTAGCTAATTACAAGGGATGGTATAACCAATTAATTAACTTGCCCAAAATCAAATTTTAAATTGTATTTATATGTCAGCTAAATGTCACAGCAAGTAACAGTTCTATAGTATATAGAAAACTTGCTATATACAGAAGTGTACTTAAGCCTGACTTAAGAAAAACATTCAATTTAAGATTTCTTCTGAAGTTTACCTACTGAAATTAATAAGCTGAGCCCTTTAATGTAAATCAAAATTGCTTTTACAAAATCAAGTATTTTTCTATCAGTTCTCTGAGAAGCACAAAAACAAAAAGATTATCTAGTACTTCTTTTGCAGCAAAATTACTATATATAATTCATGCAGAAATAAATGTCAGTGCTGTAATGATGATTGTGAGGAAGATGAGATGGGGGACATCAAATTTTATAAATAAAATTAAAAACCAAAGGTACGTTATAATGCATACCTATAGGTATGCAGTGAAGGAAAAAAAACATTCCATAATGAGAACAGACTCTCTCTCTCTCTCTCCATACACACACACACACACACACACACACACACACACACACACACACATTTTAAGTGTAAAGCTCAGAACTCATAAATGTTTCTATTAACTAGGGATTAAACAATTAAGGACTATCAAGTTTTCTTTACATCTTTTACTGAAGCTTGTTTTTTTTTTTAAATTTCTGAAGCATTTCTCTGCTTTAACATCTGCAATAGTCAAAATATAAAACTTGCAGATAATGTCATTTAATAGGATAAGAGCAACTATTATAATATATTTATTATATAAGAATGCAAATACACATAGATTCCAATGATAATGGAAATGCAGCTGAATATCTAAACCACATCTGAAAGGTGTTTGCTAAAGTAAATCCCAACGATCAAAACGGTTAACAAAAAAAATCCCACTGAATGTGTTCATTCAGTCTCAGTTAATTTTGGCTAACCTAAACCTTACCAAATCACTCTGCAAATATTTGTTAATCACCTACCATGTGCTAGGTAATAGAACTACACTGGGGAGGAAAAAAATGAGATAGTATCTGCCATATGTTTTATAGGCTCTAATATTAACCAATATATAAAGTTCCAGAATCTTACAGTATTGATATCTTTATAAAAATGTTTCCCAAAATATGCACTGTTTGGAATCAACAACTCAGAATTCAATAATATTCCAAAGAGAAGTTCTAATAACAGAGAGAACTGTCTGGCACAGAAATATGCCAGCAAAAATGAAACAGATATAATCTATTTCAGTAATCTTAAATCACACTGCCAAAATATTGAATTTAATGTCTTACATAATGCTCAAAGTATTCTTCTTTTAATCTATTCCCAAATGCCTTATTATGTTAAAAATAAAAGAATTGATTTTTATATTACTTGGCATTTTATGTGCTTTGATAGAGTACAGTTTGCTTTATCAAACCACAATGTGTTTGGGCAGCACAAATGTATTAAAATATGCATCTTAAAAATGAAGCGATTTCTTGCCAACAGTTTTAATTCCCCATGATATCAGAAGGTATAAAAATACTATAAACTGGTAAATTGCTAAGACATATATAAATGTCTGACTGTGACCTTTCACATCTTCCCCCCAGATGCATCAATAACTTTAGTTATATCTGGGGTACATATAAATACATAAATATTATGTGTTCCATTATTAAATATAAATATATAATTTTGCCAAGAACATTTTCTATTTAATTAAGCTTATTAAGATTAACAGGCAAGCAAAAGTATAGAAACCTTCCTATAATGGGAAGAGTGAAGAGACGGAGAATTGGGAATGATTATGTATGTGGACTAATATGTATGTGGATTCTTTTTGGGGTGATGAAAATATGCTAAAATTAGACTGTGGTAAAGGCTGCACAACTCTGGGTATTCTAAAGGCAACCAAACTGTACGCTTTAAATGGGTGAATTTTATGGTGTGTAAAATATATCTCAATAAAGCTGGGGGGGGTGGGGGAACACTCCATATAAAAAATTCATCAAGTTCCAGTCTCTAAAAGCATCCACGGATATAAAACTATTGTTTCCCTTATTGTTCAGTTATTAGATCATCCATCATTTTATTCACTAAGGGAGCTATTAATTATAAAGGTAACAATGGAAATTATAACACCCTATCTTTGGACAGTAGCATTATATATCAAATCATTCAGTTTTGCCTAAGTCAATGGGTGCCTTAAACAATTACTATTTCATATAACGTTAACACAAACAAATCACTCCAAAAACTTTACAGAGGTTCTTATACCTGGTAATCCAAAATGCTGAATCCCAAGCCTTTTTGATCTTTTACTAGTTCAACAATCTTGACTTCAGGAGACCATAGGGCTAATTCCCCATCATCATCATCTTCAGTATTGACATCTATATTGTCGTTAGCCTGAAATACCAAAGAACACAAATGCTTCAAAATACTATCCTTTCAATTCTGACAAGGATATATTAGGAAAGTCATAGCTTCTTCTCAAATCAGGGATTCTCTTTTGCATGCATATTTGTTCTTCTTAATCTTTTTGAAAGGGGCATGCACTGGGACACATACAGTCTAGCGTAAGATTTCATAAAAATTAAAGCACTTAGTAACTGTTAATATAGTGTTTTTTTAAATGTAACATATCTGTTTCAAAGCAGCAACACTGACCTCTTATACTTCAATGAGTTCTGTCATGCCATTAGAAGCATAAAAGGAAAAATGAAAACATCATACATAGTCAAAGCTTATAAGATATGTAAGTAGCAATACCTGAATTCCTAATCACAGTTGACAGATAAAGATACCAACACAGAAAGAGAGGCCAGGATATGACAAAGAAAAACCACTTCTGTTGGCTCCTAGAAGTTTTCAAGAAAAACCTTACTAGAAAAATAAGGTAGAAAAAAATCCAAGTCTTTGGGAATCATGTAAGTCTAAAAACAGGCAAAAATCACTGAGTTGAAATAATGAAAATCTGATCGTGGAGGAAGTAGTTAGTGCAACTTTCCAGGACACAGGTCCTTGGTTATTTTCCCTGACCTCATCACACCCCAAAATTCCATTACTCCAGGTTCCCCCTCTATTCAGGAACAAGAGTCACTGCTATATAGGATTCTAGGGTCAATGAGTCAATATGCAGAAGGCCACTATCTGCTCTAACATTTTTTTGATACTATTTATAGCACTATATTGTTGTTTTTATATGATTTACCTTCCCCCAAAATACTCTGAATTTATAGCTGAAACTCAAGAATTATCTTTTTCTTTGTAGCACTAGCAACTAGCAAAATGCCTGGCTCCTATGTCAGAGCGGCATCTGTGTGCATCTACCAGAGAATTTACCGTGGTTATACACTCAGCCCACAACAGTGGCTGGCTCATAGTAGGCTCTCAACAAATATCTGTTCAATACATTAATAAAGCATCCATTTTTCAGTGGCTTTACCTTGAAACTCCTTTAATAAGGCTACAGAATTAATAATAATTTTTAAAAGTAGACTTCTTAAAACTTTCAGTGATCCTAGTAAATAAAATGAAAGTGCATTATTTCTACAAAGGTAATTTTGTGTGACTTGTATAAAAAGATCCCATTAAATGGAATCAAAGGTGGAGGCAAACCTCTCTAATATGGAAGAGTAAGGCACCATAGCTAATACAAAAACATTTTTAAATTAGAGTTGGTCCGGATCTCAAACTGTCCCTGCAGGACATGGAAAGTCAATCCTCAATCCGTGATGGATTGGCTCTAAACATGGGAACAATTTCTTGTTTCTTGAATTATAAAACTTGAAATTAGTGGGAATGTTCTGAATCAATAACCTTTGTATATATCAGCCTAATGGGGGGAAACGATACACTTGAAATGAAAAAACTCATATCTTCCAATAAAGTTCTGATGGCTAATACAATATGATTGATGTTTTACTGGGGCATTTAATACCCTCACTGATTAATGAGCATTAGAATTTTGGCTGAGTTGCCTAACCAGATAGAGTTTAAGAACCTAAGATGGTATTGGGATAAATTAAAAAAAAGAGACAGATGGAAAAGAGAGGCAGGATTTTAAGAAACCACATACAATTGTAAGACCCAAGTTTACAGAAATTCAAGGCATCTAGGTATATATTATACTCCAACCCAAAATCTATCACTTTGATACAATCAATTCTGCATAACTCCTATATTTACAGAATGGAAAGCAATCAACTAATGGGCAGCAAGGTTGACATTTAGCATAATTCAGAGCTGTTGTTTACCCATTGTGGTAAAGTATGACAGATGGGAGCACAGAGTCAGCAAGCTGTGTTGGTGATTTACACACCCTGTAAGATTAGATTAAAGGCACTTTTATCAACCTTTAGAGGTAAGCCATCACCCACATTTAATTTTAATAAAGACAGCAAGAATCACAAAAGGGTAGCATTTGAGTCCCTTCCTTGAAGTACATTTTACTAAAGATAAATACTAAGAAAAGATTCTCAATCAATAACGTACTAGGCACTTCTTACATGCCCAGTACAGAATATAGACACCATGAGATACAAAATTTTAAGATATGTACTCTGCCCACAGGAGCTAACAGTTTTCATGTAAAAAAAGCTTAATACATCCTAAAATATCTGTGACTATAAGACAGTGCTATGTAGACTCCTATGTGCTTTAAGAGATCAGAAAACAAAGATGGGTGGACTAGCGGAGTCAGGAATAGCTACAGCTAAGTTTTACTGAGCACTTTCCATGTGCAAGGCATTGCACCACGAACTCTGCACATGTGATACTTCATCTCCTTTTCCCACAAACTGATGAGGTGGGTAAGCGCTATTAAGTAACCCCGTTTTTCAGAGGAAGAATATGGACAGTCAAGTTATTTGCTCAAAGATTCACAATTATTAAGTGGTAGAAACAGGTTTAGGGTCCATGGATCTTGAAATTCAAACCACAGGCAGGTAAAAGGGAAGGCCCCAGGTATCTAAACTGTTGTTAATGGAATTATAACTTAAGAGAGCCTGGAAAAGAGGAAGATGGCATTAAAAATGAGGTTATAAATGGCATCAGATGACAAAGCATGTGCTTAAACCTGTTTTCATAATTCCAATGCTCTTTAAAAAAACAAAAGAGTACCAAGGCACAGAAAGTGTTATTTTATCCTCTGACCTTCTGAAGGCTTTTACAGCAAGTTTTAGACTCACTTTGAAATTGGTCATAGATCTTCATATTTTTATTTTTTATTTTATTATTTTATTTATTTATTTATTTTGAGGGCAGTGTCACTGGCCCTTATGTGGGACCCGAACCGGGGCCGCTGGCTTCCCAAGCCAGCTCTTAACCACTGTGCCACTCGGCCGGCCCAGATCTTCATATTTTTAAGGCTCTGAAAAAAGGAAGTCCATTAGATATTCAACACTCACCAATGTCTTAAACTTATTAAGATGAACTGAGTTGAACTGGGAGCTAACAGTAATGAGCCCAGGCAATTATTTTTTCAAAGTATCTCTAAAATCAAAGTGCATGCTCATTAATGTCACTAGTATTTCAACGAGAAAAAAAAGAAAATGTTATGACATTAAATGAAAAGTGATCATTTGAAAAGCTGTGTATTATTGCCATGGAGAGCTACTGTAGTGAAATAAAAAAGGGGGAAGTATTTTCCCCTCCTCTGAATATTGTGATACACTCTTTGGGGCATCCTTGATGAATGGGCATGCCTGTAAGAACCACAATATATTCAGTTAGTACCTCAATCTCAGGAAGGGATGCTCCAGTGGTCCTTGGTTCATCTACGGAGGCTTCATCATCAAACAACCGTCGACAGCAAACCAAGGTAAAGGGGGGTGGCACTTCTTTAAGAAAGGAGACTGCTTCTCGACGGGATTTCCCATAGAGCTGTACACCATTGACCTAGAAAGGCAAGGGATAAGTCAGAATTGGAAAATCCCAAATGAAAAAACAAAAGTCTCTTGTGTACATCCATCAAAATGAAAATAGGATATTGTTTTACTTTCCCTGTTAACATAGGGCCTGAATTTAATATTATTTTAGTAGTAACTAAAAATATCAGAAATCCTTAAAATTTATAAAAATTAAGGTTAAACCTTTATTGAACTTGGGTGCATAAAGTGTAAAATGTGTGCAGAGGATAACTTTTCCTGGGTAAGTAATCTACCTAATTTTTCATACCTCCATGGTTTCTCCTTTGTTGTATTCTCTCATCTACTTCTGCCTATCTCTCCCTAAACACATTAAATATCATTCACAGTCTTCTTAAGACCATTTCCTTTTGCTATTTCATTTTGTAACAATGTCACTATAGGTAGTAACACTAATTTTAAGGCTGTTAATACTGCTGAACTTAGAACTATAGATAACAAAAATTTAGGCAGTGAAAATTTAGCATCAGTTCACAATTTTCTTTCACATCCCATATACTCTTAATACCAGACCTAGAAAAATCACTTCTATAGAAAAGAAACACATATAACTTTACATCAGTCTATTCTTACATGGTCTGCTGGCCCAGCCATCAAGTATAGGAAGTGTGTCAGTTTTCAAATTATTTTACGCATGTCTTATATGTTTAAAAGAATAAAAAGATAACCAACGATTCCTTAATAACAATGAATGTTTATCACCCAAAATTATCCACATTTCATATTATTTTAGTGCATAACAGTAATATTTTGTACCAAAGATGATTTCAAAAGATGTTTATTTTAATTTTCCATATGTATGACTTTAGTTCAAGGAGCTCTGTCCTGACTAAAAATCACCAAAACTTGATTTGTCTGCTACTCTGAAAAAGCACATCCAGGCAACAAATAATCTTTTCACAGCTGACTCCTACCTTCCTGGGAGGGTTCGGCAGCATTATTAGCTTTAAAGACATTTCTGGTCTCACATTAATTTCTGACAGGTGCAGTGCTAATGTCCAGATAACTGGCAGGGCTGCCTTTCCTGGGAGGATCCTTTCCACAAAACCTGTCATTGCTCAGAGAATAAAAGCACAGTGGGTTGCTGGAAGCATCTCATCAGCAGTGATCTGAGCCCCAAATCAATTGTTCCTTGGAACCACTCTGAGGCCTGGAACATACCAAGCACTTAACCATCAGGCCAAACAATCTCCCTGCCTCTTAATTATTTACAAAGAAATCACCACACAGTAAAGAGATACACATGTGCTTCAGGGAGCTAGCCTTAGTGAAGAAGTAAGTATCATCTCCAAAGTCTTGAGGACCTATGAAGGAGTCCAGGGGTCAGCAAGTTCAGCAGCAGATGAAAGGTTGTCCTTGGAAGAATTACAAGTCAATCTTTACACAAAAACCGGTAGGGAGGTTCCCATCACTGGCCACCCCATGTCCATCCATGGTGCCAACTGGTGCCACAGCACAGGAAGTTCTAAAACCAACCAAATGGGGAGTAACCTACACTAAAAAGAAAGCAAAGACATATGATGAAAGCAGGAATTCTACCCATACACAACTATTAGTCTGTGTTTCACAGTACTTCAACAAATTAGAAAATCACTTTTCAGATTTTTATCTTGGAGTACATTTAATATTTATTTAGCTCATTATTTATTCATTTGAATTGTCTCCAATTATATAGCAGTGCCTGATAGTTCTTCTCACTACTCTCTATTGCTAAAGGGATTGGTCACATTTCCCATTACCAACTCCTATCTAAGGGGATTTATGGCTGCTGTAAATAGCTGCTCTGGGCTGAGACTTGGCGCAATATTCTAACCCCATATTTGTGTTTCTGGTTTTAAGCTCTAGGGAGTACACTAAACACACACACACACACACACACACACACACACACACACACACTTTAAGTTCAGGAGTATATTTGGCTAACTTTACAGCAATTTTTTTTGTGTGTTTCTATATTCGGTTACTCAGAAGCAGTCAATTTTTATTTTAGAATTCACAATATGTCTCTATGCCCTTCAACTTGAGACCCTCGTAAGTGCTGTCAAGTCTCACTTGCTCAGACTGTGATTAGAAAACACACACACACGGACTCATTTGCAGAGTACCTAATACTGTACAAGTATTGCGCCACTACATTACCTCATTCGATCCTCATTCATCCTATCCCATCAAGATTGCTTAGTCCTAGTGACCATATTGCCAAAATCTCAGAGTAAGATATGCTTTATAGTTTACCTGGGCAATATTCCATTAGATCCTCACAAATACATAGTGAAGTAGGCCTTTATTGACGAAGAAACTGATCAAAAAAATTAAGTGACATACCACGGGACATGGTTAAGCTGTGGCAAATTTAGAACCAAAGCAGCTCTTCTAACTTTCACACCTGTACTTTTTTCCATATCCCAAGTTCTTTCACCAAAAATCTACACTTATGAATTCAAATCTTCATGCTACTGTATCACAACACATTCTTTTACAAGGTGAAAAGAAAGGCCCACGGATTTCTAATTCTGGCTAAGGCACAGAGGACTCAGTTGATGACTGGGATCACTTATACTTGCTCTACTCAGATCCAGCTAACATTTCTTTTATCTCTTACCATACACTAGTAGTAAAGTATACTTAAGGTCATTGAACTATACACTAAAAATGTTTAAAATGTAAATGTTATGCCATAATATGTACATTTTACCACAAAAAGTGAACTAAACTGGTTTTTGCTCATATTTCTATATCTTCCAAACAAATACATCTCATTTCTCAGTACCTAACAACTACATTTTAGAGAAATGGTTTCCAAAGGATTGCCCATCTACAGGTTATCATGTGTGATATCCACAAAGCTATGTCCTATGTCCTGCAAATCAGAAAGGAAGACATGATTCAGAGCAAAACACACAAAAACCATAATTGATCTAGTAAAAGCTAGGGCATTAATCCTCAATATCACTCCTTGAACACCTCTAAAAATAAGCAACCTACTACATCTTACAACAGGACTCCAATACCCCGCTCTCCCATACTTGTGACAGAATTAGACAATTAGTCGTAGTACGTTTCCCTCTGACCTTGAAATTGAACATACACTTCTAGGTGGCTGGACATTGTTTAAAAATATGCAGCTGCACCAAGCAAGAAAACTATTTGCTGCCCTGGTCATTACACTTGAGCAAACAAAAATTTTAGAAAGAAGTCTCTACAATTAAGCCTCCTTAAGGATTCTAATCTTGGCTAAGGCTACTAAACCCAACCTAGGGCTTCTTGTTGTTCCTACAAGAGAAAGAACCCTCTGGTATAGAGTCTTCCCTAAGTTTGACCATTCTCCAAATCTTTCTTAGGAGTTTAGGAAGTAGTGAGATGTATTTGAAAACAACACAAAAACAGTGAAAATGGAGTTAGAAAACATGAATTAAAATCATCATTCTACCAATATATAAAGTTGGGGGAAATCAATGCCTTATTTTCTTATATGTAAAATTAGGGGTTTCAATCTTTTATTTGTTTGTTGTTTTAGATACAGAATTTTCCAATCTAACAAAATCTCTCAAGAAAGTTATGCCAAAGCAGAAGTGTTCTAGAATTGGCTCTGATTGAGGAGAGGCTGGGGAACCTGGGTGAGCCTACTTGAGGCTGCCATGTTGTGGGAAGGGAGTCCCAAGGGAGTCTGAAAATCAGTCAAGAATACATAAGCTTGAAGTCATCAAGCTCTAATCCTTATTAGAAATAATAAAACCTGAAAATAAATGTGACTATATGTTGCAAATAAGGGTCAAGGATCAGAGTTTTAAAAAGAATTTTGCGGGCCGGCCGAGTGGCACATTGGTTAAAAGCTGGTTTTGGGATGCCAGCGCCCCGGTTCGAATCCCACATATGAGGGCCAGTGACACTGCCCTCTACAGCTAACAACAGCTCCACCTGGAGCTGGGCTGTGCGAGCCCCGGCGACTCTGTAGGCTGCAGCCCCTGCTGCAGTGGGCTGTCATAGGCTACAGTGAGTGGCCGGCAGCCAGCATGAGCTGCCAATAGCCACGGTGAGCGACATCCAGAGGCTGGCGACTGATCTGCCTCATCCGGGAAGAGCACAATGACGATACCAACATGGGCTCGTGAAGCAACATCCTCTGCAACTAGACTGAAGAACAAAAAGACAGCAACTTGTCTGTTCCCCTTCCCCGATTCTCCAATGCTGTTCCCCTCCCCCAATTCCCCAATAAAATCTTTAAAAAAAAAAAAATTTTGCTCAAAAATAAAAAAAATCTATATATATATTAATTATGCTATCAAACCAAATCTCACACTACTTCTTTCTAAATCAAACATTTAAACAAAAACTCAAATGGACACATTAGGAGTCCCACAAGATGGTGGAAATGAACTTAAAGCATATTATCGATGTCCCTTTTCATTACATAAGCTGTTAGTATTTTCCTTTGTCTTTTATTTTATTTTTTCCCAGCTTCATTGAAATATAACTGTCATATAACATTGTGTAAGTTTAAGGTATATGATGTGATAATTTGATATACATACACCGTGAAACAATTATCACAATAAGGTTAGTTAACCTATCATCTTATAGTTACCTAATCTATCATCTTATAGTTACCATTTTTGTGTGTATAGCAAGAGCATTAAAATCTACTCTCTCAGCAACTGTGAAGTATATAATACTGTATTAACTATGAAGTCACCAAGATTTTTCAATCTAAGTAGGTCATATTACATTGGCACTGGTGATAATGTAACTCAGTGGATTTCTGGTGAGAACACATTATCCTGGAGTTTAAAAATCCCTGCCCTGTGTCTGTTGCCTCATAAATTTTACCTCAAGAAGCTCATCCTCTGGCTGAAGGAGGCTCAGTGTATCAATAGGACAACCTGGAGCAATCGAAGAGATATAATGGTGCCCATCAAAGGAATCCACTTCCATGCCAAGCCTCAGAGTGTGAATGGGCAGGAGCTGTAGCAAAATACAGAGCAATAAAATCAAACATGGCAAGGACACATCTGGTTGTGAATCCTCCATGAAGTATTTCACAGAAAAGCCCCATCCCTTGAATCAGATCACCAAAATCCAAACTCAGGACAATAACAGGAAAATTAGTCTCAAGTAAAATATGAAGTCATTTGTCTTCCTGTTTTTACTCCTCTTTTCCTTTTAGATGCCCTGGGAATGGAAAGGAAAATGTACAAAGTCCTGCCTTCAGTTCTAAGCTCTAGGCATGCCAAACTTCCTCAAGTTCCCAGCATGTATTTTGTGTTTCACTTTTCTGCCCAGCTTCCCATGCCCCAGAACATCCTAATGCCTCTTTTTTATCTAATTAACTTCTATTCACACTTCAATACCAAAGCAGTGTCACTTCCAGGAAGCCATTCCTGATATCTGAGTTTATCTGCCTACATCTGGGGTCCAACACCACACTGCATACACAACCATCACAGCTCACAACACACTGTGTTTAAAATTTCCATTTTCTTGATTGTTCTTCCCTGCTTGAGTTCAGAGACCATATCTTTTCACTCTATAACCTCAGGTACCTCAGAACAGTACCAGGCACTAAATCTGGGCTCATTAAATGTTATCTGACTGTAACTGAAAAACTAAAAGAAAAAAAATTTATAAATGTTATTTGAACTAATCCATAAAAGATGGTACCTTATTCAAGATGTCCTTTTTCATTTTACCAACTTAAATGAGAACAATTTCTGACTTGGGGGGGAGGCATGCATGTCTAATAAGGAAGGTGATCCTTACTCTACCCTAAGATGGATGCTGTTGGCTTAAAAGGATTCATATGAGCTAGAAGTAAGTCAACGGCTAAGAAGCTAGTCAATATCAAAGTAAATAGATTAGTGTCTTAGTGTTGTTGGCTGTAAAGGTCAAAGGCATTCACCAAACTCCATTCCCTTGCCTTTCAAAGATGGAGCTAATGATTTGTAATTGTGACTGTATAAAGTCAAGTATGGTAAATGCTACTAATTATGATTTATATGTCCTATCTCAATAGTCTATTTATCTGAAAATACCAACCCCACCTCTCACTGTATACCTGATAAAGAGAAAAAATCATACAGAAGGTGGCAATACATCCACAGCATGGCTTTTCCCCTCATATTTCCCATTCTCTGTCATCTCTGAGCTTGTCACTTCCCCATAGTCATCTGTTCTGAGTCCCCAGAGTTCTACAGGCCTTGACTCATACACCATCTGGAGCTCATTTCTGTCCTACTACAGACACAGACAAACATGAAGTGGCAAGTAGTCCAGCCGACGAAGACCTCCGTAACTTAGAATAGGCATGAGGGGCTTCTGGCCCTGGGCTACATTTCTGAACATGCACTTGACCACCAAGCACCTGTAGATAGGCTCTACAACTATCTCTGGCAATAAGATGTTCTAACACTCTAAATGGAAGATCCGGATTGTATTTACTCTTGTTCCTTCTCTGGGATTTCTTTACTTTTCACTGTTGCCACCTTATTCTCTTGTCCAATCATTGTACCAAATCATGTATATCAAGCCAGGAGGAGACATCAGTATCATTTTCTTTAGTAAAAGGTAAATGAAAACTCTCAGCTAAATGACAATTTACCCTTTGTTTATGAGCCAAACACTAGTGCAGAGTAGCCAGTGGGTCCATAGGTCATATCCCGTGGAGTGCTGAAGCCTGCTTGTGAAAGCAGATTGAAAACTCAATTTTCAGGAATTTTGCAAGCCAGTTGTTAAACATAGCCATGATTGAAAATTAAATTACATAAGGTTACAACTAAATAATACTAAAAATAACTGTAATAAGTAATCAAAGTCCATCACTTCCTAATTATTTTGACCACATTTTATCTATGTTCTTTTTTGTTGTTGTTGTTTGTTTGTTTTTGAGGGCACGGGGCCGGCCAAGTGGCTCAGTTGGTTAAGAGCTCGCTCAAGAGTGCGAGCTGAGCTCTGAGCAACAGCTGTTCGAGGCCAGCCCGAGCTGAGTTGCCGTTGAGCTGCCAACAGGTGGCAGGATGGCTCAGCTAAAAAAAAAAAAAAAAAAAAAAAAAAAAAAATCGAGTGTTTTTGAGGGCAGTATCACTGACCCTTACATGTGGGACCTGAACCGGGGCCGCTGGCTTCCCAAGCCAGTGCTTAACCACCACGCCACTCGGCCGGCCCTTTATCTATGTTCTTGAAGTGACTTCTGTCTGTTACACATGTACGGTGGAAATACTCTCTATTTAAGAACTTAGTGGGGCCGGCTGAGTGGCGCATTGGTTAAGAGCTGGTTTGGGACACCAGCAGCCCCGGTTCGGTTCCCTTATATGAGGGCCAGTGACACTGCCCTCCACAGCTAACAACAGCTCTACCTGGAGCTGGGCTGTGAGAGCCCCGGCGACGGTGTAGGCTGCAGCCCCTGCTGCAGTGGGCTGCCATAGGCTACAGTGAGTGGCCGGCAGCCAGCGTGAACAGCTGGCAGCCAGCGTGAACAGCTGGCAGCCAGTGTGAACAGCTGGCAGGCAGTGTGAGCTGCCAAGAGCCACTATGAGTAGCCGTCCAGAGGTCAGCGACCGATCTGCCTCATCCGGGAAGAGCGCAATGACGATACCAACATGGGCCAGTGAAGCAACGTCCTCCGCAACTAGACTGAAGAACAAAAGGACAGCAACTTGTCTGTTCCCCTTCCCCAATTCCCCAACAGTATCCCCCTCCCCCAATTCCCCAATAAAATCTTTAAAAAAAAAAAAACTTAGTGAATATTGAACAAGTGAACAACTGAAAGAGACAGGTGAAATGATTGATTTGTTTAATTGCTAAATGCAGCTGAAGCGGGTAATTAAACAGTCCTGCTCCCACAGAGAAACCTGCAACTATGAAGTGCTCTTGTGAATCCCTTCCCAGCTCAGTGTTCAGTGATGTCATTTTGGTAGCTTGAAATCTGCCATGATGGGACTATTTCTACCACAAATACCAGTAAATGCTACAAATTGAAACTGCTTTATTTTTGCTTTGGGGAGCTAGATTTTACCAGCATACTACTCACCTGTGATCTAGTTTGAACATGCTATCTAGCGTATATTTATAGGATATATATATACTGTGTGCAAGCATTAAAGCTATGAGCTGGAATTATAGGGTGAATGAAAAAAACAGTCTCTACCCTCATGGAACTAACATCTAGTTTGGAGACAGACGATAAACACGAAAGAGAGAAAGCAGGTACGTGTAAACAAGTAAACAAATAATTCACCAGCAAGAAGTGAAAAATAAATAAATAATTACTAATTGTGGTAAGTGCTATGAAGGAACTAATCTGGATCAAGGCACAATCTGTTGAGGCCATTTTGGAAAGTTGGTCAGAGCATGTTTCACAGAGATGAGGATACATTTAAGGTGAGACTTGAAGGCTAAGAATGAGTCAGCCTTACAAAGAGCCTGCTGGGGGAGCTGCTTGTGGGAGGTGAGTAAAAAAGATGAATTGCTAAGATTTTGGTTTGAGCAAATGAATAGATGGTGGCAGCAAAATTTCTGCATAGAAATTCATGCCCAAATTAAAACAAAGACATCGCTGTACACAGAGAGAGATCTTTGCTACTTATTAATGATGTGCCCCCCATAAAATGAAAAGGATGGTACTGATTCCAATCTCCCCTTCCAGCCCCTTATTAATCCTGTTCTAGTCACATGGTTGACTTCATCCCCCACATCCATGAACAGCTGACATCAATAACAGGTTGGCACACTTAGGAGCAGCAGGGGTTCCTCCCAAGGGAGGAACCCCTTGCCCTCCAGATACAGGGCTCTGCCCTTCCAAGCTATTCCCCCAGATATCTATAAACATCACACACTCCCTAGAAACTTAAACCATCAAGAAAACACACATGCTCCATCTTTAATCGCCTGAACAAATAAATCAGAAATGATGTTCACAAAATCTGTCCATGTGAAAGAGGCCTACGTAATGTTAGTTTTGAATCTAAATCCGAGTACAGCTGGGTTTCCAAGACTTCGTGTTACATTGCGGCAGGCTTTTCCACAGGAGCAGGACTGTTTAATTACCTGTCCCAGCTGCATTTAGCAACTAAACAAATCAACCATTTCATCTGTCTCTTTCAGTTGTCTTCCCCTGCAGTATTCTGAGTTCTTAGATAGAGACCAGAAAGTGCTAACATGACAGCAGTGGGTACAACCAACAGATGAGTGATGTCTTCACACACGATGCCTGTGAAGTTTTCTGAGGCTTATTCAATGCGCTTTGCAGGGGGTCCTATTTAAGTTGACAAAGCAAATGAACAGCAGGAGCATCATGATACTGATATGACAAGCAAAGGATGCAAGGAAATGTGTCCAAGAAAAGTGTGACCATAGTGTGATTTACTGTCAGTGCTGTAATGATAAAGATCAAATGAGATCAAGAAACTTAGAGGCCTACAACCCATGAGCAGAGAGACCTGTCATGAAACAAACTGCAGCTCATTCATTTCCTGAAAGCTCTACTGGTAAGACCCTAAAACAAGACATCGAAATGCTCAAGTGGGAATATAAATGATTTTGTTTTGGGGGGACGAAAACTTCTGGAAAGGAATAGATATGTCAGTGGGATGGGGGAGAAAGCTTCCAAAACTGCTGAACTCAAAATAGAACAGAGAGAACCCCATATTGGTTCTTATCTCACACACACACACACATCCCACGATATTAAATAGCCATTTATGTTTAAAGCCTCCAAAGTTAGGTTTGTTCACTCAGAGAGGTTATACAAGACAACCAATCAATCCATTAGAGCTTGATTTATATTCGTTTTTATCACCTATCTAAAATTTTAATTCTGAATGTTCAAAAAAATATTATGTTCTCTGTTGTACAGAAGTATATTGAAGATTCTCTTCATTTACCAAACACCAAGATCAAGCATCAGTTGCATCAGGTATCATTTATGTTACCTGTCTGGCCCATGTGATATTTGAGCTTCTGACACCTGATCTAACACTTTGCACTTATGACTCTTTCTCAGTCTTTGCTCATGGTGTTTCTTCCACTTGGATATCCACTGTTCTTATTTCTCTAAATCCATTTTTCACAGTATAGTTCAAATGCCATCCTCCCAATAAGCCTCCTTCATCTGTCTTCAGGAAGTGACACCTCCTTCCCTGAATACACATAAGGAATTTTAGCAATACCTGAGCAATAATTCTCAAGGGAGTGAGGCAAGGAAGGGATCATAATTTCTTTAGGGACCTATAGAATCAGAAAATTGGTCAGGAAGAACAAAATACGGCATGTAAATTTTAAAAAGCTTCTCTGATGTTTCTCTTAGGTCACCTGCCCTAGTCGATAACCACTGTTTCTACAGTTATTTCATTCTCTGCCTTCTGTTCTCCCCTCAAAAAGAGCAGCAAAGAATACAATTATACGCTTGAGAACTGGTAACAGTGCTTGGTTGCTTCTGAGGAAGAGAACAAGATGACTGGGATGGGAGAGAAACTTATTTTTTGCAGTGCATACTTCCATAACTTTTAATTTTTAAGTCTCGTCTATATATTAGCTATTTAAAAGAAAAAAAATACAGAATGACACAGACTTAGAAACCAGACAACTCTTTTTTTTTTTTTTATTTATAATTAGTTTCAGGTGTACAACACAGTGCAATAGTTATACTTTTTACCCCTCAAAGTGAAATCAGACAACTCTTGATTTGTTTCCTGATTTTGCTACTTACTAGCTGCATATGATCTTAGGAGAGTCAGTTTACGCGCCTAACACTCAGTTTCCACATATTAGAAATATGTGGAAAGAAGCAATAGCTGCTGATCTATTGAATAGGGTAATTGTGAGAAATATAGAAGAAAATGTATTTAAAGCAAAGAACTGACCCTGGTAACCAAGTGGTAACACTCACTGCAATTCTGAGAGGGCCCAGTACATCCCATTGCCTTAAAATGGTATTTGCTCATATAGAGTGAGGGGAAACTCACATTTTAATGCCCCCTGGTTCAGAGACTACAACTTAGGAAGGAAATACAGTGGAATTTGTCAGTCTGTCTTTTCAAACCAGAGAACAGGACCTGGTATTTTTGTTTCCCACACCAGTGATATTACTAATGCTCACACCATGTTGCAACTGACGGCCAGCAGAAAGGTCACTGGAATGAGCTTAATGCTTCTCCCTCAGTGCTATGATTATCTTAATAGTAAACACTTGCCAAGAAAGCCATCCCTGAAAGGGCAAGTCTCCCCAGATGCGGGAAAACTATTCTTGTGTCATGATTAACAGCTTCCTAGAAGCAGTGCAGCTAATGCTCAAGCAACTGTAAATTACTTTCACCTCCCTTTTCCCCCACAATTCCACCCACCTCAAAAGAAACTGTATCTATTAAGAATGACCCATAATATACGAAGACGCTTCTCGAATCATAGTCACTTCAAAAGTGGTGGCTATGGGGTGGTAACCATACCCAGAGTGACCATCTAAAGACAACTAGACCCTTAGGAACACCAATGACAGCCATGAAACATGATTTTCCTCATCAGAGAGTGGATGGGACAGAGGAAAAACCTAAAGCTTTGATCTTAGATCGTGACCCTGTTTAAATCCTTCCACTGGTGTTTCCTGGCACTGAGAATTAAGCCCAGGCTTACCACCATGGATCTCAAGGCCTTCTAGTATCTGGTCTTCCTCACCATGTGCCTCACTTAATGATATTCTACTCTTCACTTAGTTTGACCCAGACTTCCATTCCTCCATATGCCAGCCCTTTCCCACCCCCGTGGGACTGCTGCATCCGCTGCTCACCTATTTCCCAGCTCACCACACTCTTGTCCTTCAAGCCTGAGTTCAAGAGGCTCTCTCTGGCTCTTTCTCTAGAGTGGACCCCAGTATGCTCTCATCACCCTATGTGTTCCTTTACATCACTTCTAACAACCTACAACTATTTCATCAAATGATTTTTTTACTTGTTTATTATCATGCTCCTACCCAAGCCTAGAATCTAAGCTCTAGGAGGGCACCTTCTCCATTTTGCTTCCCCTAGGTGGTAGCACTGTGTGTGGCATAGAGTAGCAACTCAGTAATTATTTCAGGAATGAATAAACGCATTCTAAGCTGCAACTTGCCTCTGCTACTATATAATTTGCCAGCTGTGTAATTTGAGGCAAACTTTAGTATCCTCATCTGTGAAATGGGTTTCGATAGGCTAGTCTCCTTTACATATTAAGGAGAAATGAGAAGCAACTGCGGTAACCAAACTTCCAGTTTTAAGGGGATTTAAAATCTTTTTAATTCATCAAAATAAAGATAATCTGTGGACATTTATAATTAAGAAATCAATAGGGAAAAGTAAATATGTATGATAATGTTATGTGGAAAATGTACACCTCCCCTCTCTCAGACATATATTACACAAAAGGACGGGTATACCAACTACAAATATGTAAATGTATACAGGTAACAACTAAATATGAAAAGAGAAGAGTGAAATTGTGGGTTACACTTTTTCTTCCAATGCAAGAAATAAAAAAACTTTTTGCCACAGCTAAATTTCAATTAAATAATTAAATGTTTCATAATAGCTTATAAAAGTAACTCTTAGAACATTTTTTTTTTTTTTTTGAGGGCAGTGTCACTGGCCCTCATATGTGGGATCCGAACCGGGGCCGCTGGCTTCCTAAGCCAGAGCTTAACCACCACACCACTCGGCCAACCCTAAAAATAACTTTTAAAAAGGAGCCTTTAAAAGGTCAGAGATTGGGCCGGCCGAGTGGCGCATTGGTTAAGCGCTGGTTTTGGGATGCCAGCGGCCCCGGTTCGGATCCCACATGAGGGCCAGTGACACTGCCCTCTACAGCTAACAACAGCTCCACCTGGAGCTGGGCTGTGCGAGCCCCGGTGACGGTGTGGGCTGCAGCCCCTGCTGCAGTGGGCTGCCATAGGCTGCAGTGAGTGGCCCGCAGCCAGCGTGAGCGGCTGGCAGCCAAGCGTGAGCTGCCAATAGCCGCGATGAGCGACATCCAGAGGCCAGCGACCGATCTGCCTCATCCGGGAAGAGCGCAATGACGATACCAACAGTGAAGCAACATCCTCCGCAACTAAACTGAAGAACAAGAAGACGGCAACTTGTCTGTTCCCCTTCCCCGATTCCCCAACGCTGTTCCCCTCCACCAATTCCCCAATAAAATCTTTAAAAAAAAAATAAATAAATAAATAAATAAAAGGTCAGAGATCAAAACTACATGAAGCATACAACTGGAAAACAAAACTACCATTTATTGAACAACTGTTATATGTTGCACTGAATTATATTAAGGCATATAGTAAATATATTTATATTTACTCATCTATGACATAGGTATTATTGTTCAGACTATGCAGAAGAAAAATTAGGCTACTATTTCACCTCCTAAAGTGTTTTTCCAAATATCACCTTCTTAATGAGGCCTTTCCTGGTCAACCCATCTAAAACTGCAAACCTACACTCTCCTGTATTCCTTATCCATCTTCCCTGCCTTTATATTCTGCATAGCATGTACCACCCATTCTATGTAACTTACTTATTCTATCTCCCTCCACTGAGATATATGTTCTACAGGGCAGGGATTTTTTTTCTGCTTGTTCTCTTCTGAAGTCCCAGTACCCAGTAAAGGTGCTAGCACAGACTAGATATTAAAAAATATTTGATGAGTGAATGAATGAATAATGAATGAATGAACAGTGGAATGTACTGATGAGTTTCTATAAGGTAGTTTTAAAAATTTTGTTGAACTCGGGCCGGCCGAGTGGCACATGGGTTAAGAGCTGGTTTTGGGATGCCAGCGGCCCCGGTTCGGATCCCACATATGAGGGCCAGTGACACTGCCCTCTACAGCTAACAACAGCTCCACCTGCAGCTGGGCTGTGAGAGCCCCAACGACTCTGTAGGCTGCAGCCCCTGCTGCAGTGGGCTGCCGTAGGTTGCAGTGAGTGGCCAGCAGCCAGCGTGAGCGGCCGGCAGCCAGCGTGAGTTGCCAATAGCTGCGGTGAGTGACCATCCAGAGGCCGGCGACTGATCTGCCTCATCTGGGAAGAGCGCAATGACGATACCAACATGGGCCAGTGAAGCGACATCCTCCACAACTAGACTGAAGAACAAAAGACAGCAACTTGTCTGTTCCCCTTCCCGATTCCCCAACACTGTTCCCCTGCCCCAATTCCCCAATAAAATCTTTAAAAAAAAAAAAAAAAAGAGTGCTGAGCTCTGAGCAACAGCAGTTCGATGCCAGCCTGAGCTGAGCTGCCGTTGAGCTGCCAATAGGTTGTAGGATGGCTCAGCTTTAAAAAATAAATAAATAAAAATAAATTAAAAAAAAAAAATTTTGTTGAACTCAAAGCCTTTGCACACCTTTATACTAGAGTTACTGACTCTGTGAGTGTGTGTGTGTGTATAGCATAGAAATTGATCCTGAAAGATAAAATTATTAACACATTGTTTGTGGGAAACGAGTAAACTCGTCATATCGCTCAAATGCCCGCTTACAATGTGTTAAGACTGGTGGCAAGGAACTAGGTGAGAGAGAGAATAAGGGTGAGAGAGAGCATCTTCTGCCTAGGGAAAGACAATGACATTCTTTAAGATATAAACAACGTGTCGTTATTATCCTTTTGTATTTATTATAGAATATGATGATATAGGGTCTTACAGCTTTGAACATGAGAGGACATACAACTAAAGCTGAACTGCATGATAAACTGAGCCTGAGCTAAGTAAGGCATGTTCTCCCCCAAGGACTTCTCTTGAGTTCTAACATTGTATGGAGAGGGAGGCTAAAAATCTAATCAGGAAACCTCTGAAGAGTAGAGCAAAGATTTCCGCAGCCCCAAAGTGCTGAGGAGTAGAAATGGAGTTCAGGTCCCACCAGGAAGAGGAAACCAACCGGTAAACCCACCCAGACTCATGTGGAATACCTGGAAGGCCATGTCTTTGGAGCAAAGGCAAAGCAGAGATAGTCTGAACCTTACCAGAACTGTACCTCCGCCTTGTCTCAGAGACAATTACCATTCCCATTCCAACTCCCCCTATACACATGGGCATGCACATCCTCTATCTCCTTATTGGACAGAGATAACATCACCTAAAGCCTTTTGTAGCAGGCATACAAAATGTCTGGCATTCATTCAAATTATGGCATGATGAGAGATACAACCAAATAACCACAAGCAGGGAAAACATCAAATGGTAGAAACAATCTAAAGTTGATACAGACAATGGAATTAATTATTTAAAATCCTTATAACCTATGAATAATATGTTCAAGAAATAGAGAAAAATGTGGCAGGCACAGGTTTTTTTAATTGGGAATTCCACCAAAAGAATTATAATCTAAAAAGGAATAAAACAGAAATTCTAGAATAGAAAACTATAACAAATAAAATTAAGGATTCAACATTAATATTGTAACAACTATATATAGTGCCAGGTGGGTACTAGACTAGTCAGTGGGATCACTTCTTAAATTATATAAATGTCTAACCATTATGCTGTATACCTGAAATTAATATAAAATAATATTGAATATCAACTGTAATTGAAAATTAAAAAGGAGGGGGAGAAAGGTAAGGGGGAATAAGAGGATCAAATTTCCAGGTATAACACACATAAGTCATGGGGATGTAATATACAGTATAGGGCATATAGTCAATAATATTGTGATAGTGTGGTACGGCATCAGGTGGTTGCTGGACTTACCATGGTGCTCACTTTATTAGGTATATAAATGTTGAATAATTAGAAAAACTCACCAAGAGCAAAAAGATGTGTCATCAGAGACCAAGACTAGGCTCATCTATACCCTCGTGTTCCCAATTACCAAGTACCAATGCAAAAGTTGGACAATGAAGAAGGCCAATAGGAAAAATAATTGATCCATTTGAAATATGGCATTGGAGGAGAGCTCTATGGATACCCTGGACCACCAGAAAGATGAACAAATGGGTCCTAGAGCAAATTAAAGCCAAAACATCACTGGAGGCAAAAATGACAAAACTGAAGCTGGCCTACTTCGGGGACATCAATGAGAAGGAAGGGTTCTTCAGAAAAAAAACAATAATGCTAGGAAAAACAGAAGCAGCAGGAAGAAAAGAAAACCAAATATGAGATGGACTGACTCCATATGAGAAGCCACGGGCATGAGTCCACAGGAGCCGAGCAGGGATGTTGAGGACAGGACATTGTGGACATCACTCCACAATGACAGTGGCCAGGAATAGACTAAACAGTTCGGAACACACGTGACAGCAGTTTAAGTCGGGATCAGCACATAATCCCATGTAGCATTATAGTATAATTTTTGAAACTATTCTAACAAGGAAAAACCTTACCTTTATCATCATTTGTTGAGAAAGCCACCTAGAAAGTTTCTCTAAATTTCAATTACCCTGGCTTTTGATTATCCAGAGTAGGAACTATAAAATTAATTTGTAGTGAGAGGACACTAAAATTGTTGGGGAAAGTTGTAAAAGTTACCTTTTGGCATTTTGCCATTAGAAATAAAGCTCTCACTATAAAATTTTTCAGTTCAAGAAAAAAACATTGCCTATATGCAGAAGATAAACCACTTTTCTGTCCTTAAACATCTGGACCTGAAGGAGTTTTTAAAGTCTGTATTTGTGGTCTTGATTTTTAGGAAACATTTTAAAAGGCCTTCTTATAATCTGAAAAGCTAACACACACTTTGCACAATGGTACTCTGTGTGCTGCCTTTAGGGTGGGCAAAGTAGTCAAACCTGAGTGCTGGCTTCTGGGAAGTGAAGAATGAGGGACCCCACCTTCTTCCCAGGCATCTCTCACCATCACCTTTCATAAGTGAGAACTCTCCACATTTCAAGAAAACAGCTAAGACTAACTTCTGGGAACTTGAGGTTACAGCACCATTTAGTTTCTTCAACAAGAACTTAAGAGAAAGCTCTTCCAACAGCAACAACAACAACAAAAAAAACGGGTAACATTATTAAAAATAATGCTCACCTTTGAATATTTCTGTAACTCAGCGTCATCTGCAATCTGTGTGTCCAAAGTAACAACCTAAATTTACAAGAAAAAAAATATTTACAATATTTGTAAAAGCATAGCTTTATTTCTTCTTCGGTTTCCAGAAAAAAAATTGGTAAATCCTATGTTCCATCTGACAGAATGCATCTGACCTACATTTTAATCTCTTTCCTATTATTTTTGAACTCCATAAGTATAACATGCAATGTAAAATTTCATAGAATGTGTGCCTTTTTGTAGTTATTGTTTTCCACAGCAATCTTTTTTCCCCTCAATTATTCAAAATATGAACCAGAAGGTGATGGACAAATACATATGCTCTTTTTAAAAATCTATGATCCCTAAAATGTTAATATAGTCCTCCATTATATTGAATCCATAAAAATTTTATTTTTGACAAAACCAAGAGTATGGTCTTTTTTCCTTTTAAATTCAAGCCCTGAAACAAAGTTTGCAAGGTCAGTAAAGCCAGACAAGTGTGGAAAACCTGAAGCGTCTGACTTTCCACAGCAAGCTCAGACCGTTTCCCTAGGAGAAATAACTGGCAAGAACACAAACAGAAAGCTCTGGACTGGTGGGAAGCCCATGGAATACTTGCAGCTTTTAATCCTGGACTAAAACTATTGTTCTAACTTTCAATGGTAGACATTCACAGAAGTGAATGGCTTGCAAGCAAAATACTTTACTTATGATTTGCATCTGTAAGTTGTTAATAAAATATGGGGCATCTGGAGGGCGGAGCTAAGTTAAGCAATGATCCAACTAAAACTTTTAAAAGTACTGCACTGCAGACAAGTACAATAGATTCTGGAAGCACATAAAGAAGAAACACTGGAGTACATACATGAAGGCATTCATTCACTTAGCCTGGCTCCTCCTTATTCTGCTCCTTTCCCTCAGAACAAGTTACAACTCTTAATGAGTATGGTGTTACTTTAATTTCCAGTGTCAGATTCTGTTCCATCTTTCTAGCCCCTCTGTTATTACTTTTCCATGTGATAAAATGAAATCCAGGAGGGTTGTGATAAGGAGGATACAAGTTTAACAAAAAAGAGCACAAAACTGGCCAATTATAAATACTGATACACCAAATTACTTTGAATATCAAACCATTAAGGATAGAATAAGTCATTTGCTAGGTGATAGCCTAATGACAAAAACAGCATTCAGAATCTTTGAAGTAAAGAAGCAGTAGTTCATAAGGACTGACATGCAGGTAGAAAATTAGCAAGAAGAGAAAAAGAATGAAATATTTTGAATCATCATAGGGACATTGGAAAATTTCTCACAATAGATAGTGGCTGTACATTCTGAAACAAAAAGAGAAAAAAAGATCTCCAACCAGTCAAGTACTAATGATAAACATATGTAAGAAAATGTGAATGACAATAGAAATTTAATAGAATATTTTATTACTAACGTATTTGGGGAACACTGTAGAGGTTTCTCTAAGCATAGCTTTTCTGCTGTCATGCGGATTCATATGGGGAAATGTAATCAATCCCTTACTCAATGAATCTAATAACAGGTGAAAAGAAGTCTAATGGACCACTGGCACTATAAACTTATACCTAACCTAAATTACTTCCTGTCCTACCAAATACAGTTGATAATCATTCTTTCATTTTTCTCATAAAACTGTAAGATTCTTTGTGAAACATAGGACTAATATCCACAGCCCTTTCAGTGTACAATAAAACAAACAGATCATAAAAACAATCATAAAAATGCCAGCAATTTAAAGCAGCTGATACAGGTTATAAATTTAAAAAGCAAGCCCTCTCTCCCCCTCCTAACATTTTTCTGCCTATTGTCGACTAAAATGGTTTCAACATGAACTGAGTGTCTGCTAATTGTAACTGAAATGTGTGTGCAGTCCTTAATTGTTCTTATAGCTTAAATGCTTTAAAAAAAATCGATTGATTTAATAGGAATGAAAAGCGGGAGGGAAAAATAAAGGCAGGCTGACAACTCTTTGACTCTCCCGTTTCTTTAAATTGTAGAGTTAAGGGCTTGACATGAAATGAGACATGAGTGTTTTTATTCAAAGGTTTTAACATACCATTACTTCATAGTCAGGGCCCAAGAGCTTTTCCCATCTGGATTTCAGTTCATTTTCTGGAGAGTCGGGGGCTCTTTCTGGATTTAAAAAATAAAAGAATGGTGAAGCTACTGTGAGACAAACACATTTAACCACTAAATTTTTCAATAACAGCAGTTTCAATTAAGTAAAAGGGAAATAAATAAAAAGGAAAATGAATTAACTGACGTCTACTAGGTAAAGTAAATCACAGGTGACTTACAAAACTAATGTAAAATGTAAAAACCGGCTGTGACCAAATTACGAAGGAGCTTTTGTTGTCAAGGAATACTGAAAAGTGAAGAGGAAATGATGAGTAATAAATGAAATCTGAATTATATACGGTTTATATGTAAACATTCTATAGTTTACAAGGAAAACACATCTGGCTTATAATATATTTGGACAAACGAGGATTTCATTTAAATGTTAATCATTTCAAAGTAGTACCTTCCACACACCCATAGGAAAAGTAAGAAATTATCAAGCTGTCTTTACTATCAACTAGGGATATTAACACAATCCATTCCGACTTTTCACTTGGGTGGGCATAAATGCAAGTCTGGTTTAACTCAACCAGTGGGTTCATGAGCTTTCATACGATAGAAACTTTGGTTTTACTTTGGTCTTTTGTGTCTACTTCATTATTATATATTTATGATTTCCTTACTTGACAGTAATATTGCCTTTTTTGCATAGGTAGGATAATTTTAAAGCACTAAGACAGATCCTCCATATGATCTCAGCCAGAAACTCAGTGCACAGTTTGTAGTCTGAATAATGCCTACTAGGCAAAAGTCAAAGTACTAAAACTACAATTTCTTTTTTTTTTTAATTTATTTTTTTTAAAATTAGTTTCAGGTGTACAACACAGTGCAATAGTTATACATTTTACCCCTCAAGTGACAACCCCCACCCCCAATTCGCCACCCCACTCCCCCCCATATCATATATATCTATTACTCTTCCTCTGACTCTCTTCCACAGTATAATCCACATCCCGTGACTATCTATATATATTCAATTACAGTAGGTATACCACCTCCACTTTAATCATACAGTGCAGTGATCAAACCTCTACTCCATCCATGAAATGGTCTCCCTAACAAGACCTATGACCATCTGACATTCCACAGAATATTTACAACATTATTAATTATATTCCCCAAACTGTTTTTCCTATCCCAGTGGCAATATTGTAGTTGCCTATTTTTGCTGTCTAATTCCTTCCCCTTCTCCCTTATCCCCATTCCCCTCGCAATTAGCAACCCTGATTTTTCCTCTATATCTATGAGACAGTTTCTGTTTACTTTGCTCATTCATACAGTTTTTCAGATTCCACATAGGAGTGAGATCATATGGTATTTGTCTTTCTCTGACTGACTTATTTCACTTAACATAATAGTCTCTAGGTCCATCCATATCATTGCAAATGGTACGATTTCATTCTTCTTTATAGCGGAGTAATACTCCATTGTATAAATATACCACAGTTTCTTAATCCAGTCATCTACCGATGGGCATTTTGGTTGTTTCCAAGTCTTAGCTATTGTAAATTGTGCTGCTATGAACATAGGGGTGCATAACTTTTTTTGAATAAGTGTCTTGGTTTTTTCAGGATAAATACCTAGGAGTGGAATTGCTGGGTCAAACGGTAGCTCTATTTCCAGTTCTTTGAGATACCTCCATACTGACTTCCATAGTGGCTGCACCAATCTGCAATCCCACCAACAGTGCAGCAGGGTCCCCTTTTCCCCACAGCCCCACCAGCACTTGTTGTTTGTTGATTTATTGATGATAGCCATTCTGACTGGAGTGAGGTGGTATCTCATGGTGGTTTTTATTTGCATTTCTCTAATGACCAGTGAGGTTGAACTTTTTTTCATATGCCTGTTGGCCATCTGTATGTCCTCTTTAGAGAAATGTCTCTTCATATCTTCTGCTCATTTTTTAATTGGGTTGTTTGTTTTTTTGGTGTTGAGTTTCATGAGTGTTTTATAAATTTTGGATATTAACCTCTTATCAGATATATTGTTGGCAAATATATTCTCCCATTCAGTAGGCTTCCTTTTTGTTTTATTAATGGTTTCCTTTGTTGTGAAAAAAACTTTTAAGTCTGATATAATCCCATATGTTCATTTTTTCTTTTACTTCCCTTGCCCGTAGGGATGTATCAGTAAAAATATTGCTCCGGGTAATGTCTGCAAATGTACTCCCTATATTTTCTTTTAGGATTTTTATGGCTTCAGGTCTTACATTTAAGTCTTTAATCCATTTTGAATTTGTTCTTGTATAAGGCGTAAGGAGGTGGTCCAGTTTCATTTTTTTGCATGTGTCAGTCCAATTTTCCCAGCACCATTTATTGAATAGACTATCTACTCCAGTGTAAATTCTTGCTTCCTCTGTCATAGATTAACTGTCCGTAAATGCCTGGATTTATTTCTGGGTTCTCTGTTCTGTTGCACTGATCGATGTGCCTGTTTTTATGCCAATACCAAACTGTCTTGATTACTGTAGCCTTGTAGTAGGTTTTGATGTCTGGTAGCGTGATCCCCCCGACTTTGTTTTTATTTCTCAGAATTGCCGAGGCTATTCTGGGTCTTTTATGATTCCATATAAATTTTAGGATTATATTTTCTATTTCTGTGAAAAATGCCCTTGGTAGTTTGATAGGAATTGCATTGAATCTATATATTGCTTTAGGCAGTATGGACATTTTAACTATATTAATTCTTCCTATCCATGAGCATGGTAGGTGTTTCCATTTATTTGTATCTTCTATGATTTCTTTCTTCAGTGTCTTATAATTTTCTGAGTACAGATCTTTCACTGCTTTGGTTAAATTTATTCCTAGGTATTTTATAGTTCTTGACGCAATTGTAAATGGGACAGTTTTCTTAATTTCTCTTTCCATTAGTTTATTATTGGTATATGCAAATGCCACTGATTTCTGAACATTGATTTTATATCCTGCTACTTTACTGAATTTGTCTATCAGTTCCAATAGTTTTTTGATGGAGTCTTTGGGGTTCTCTATATACAGTATCATGTCATCTGCATATAATGACAATTTTACTTCTTCCTTGCCAATTTGGATGCCTTTTATTTCTTTTTGTTGTCTGATTGCTGTGGCTAGAACTTCCAGCACTATGTTGAATAAAAGAGGAGAAAGTGGACAGCCTTGTCTTGTTCCTGATCTTAAGGGGAATGGTTTTAGCTTTTCCCCATTGAGTATGATGTTAGCTGTAAGTTTATCATATATGGCTTTTATTATGTTGAGATATGATCCCTGTATTCCCACTTTGCTAAGGGTTTTTAACATAAATGGTTGTTGGATTTTGTCAAATGCTTTTTCTGCATCTATTGAAATGACCATGTGATCTTTATCCTTCATTTTGTTGATGTGGTGTATCACATTAATTGATTTACAGATGTTGAACCAGCCTTGCGCACTAGGGATGAATCCCACTTGATCATGATGTATGATCTTTTTTTTTTTTTTTTAAAGATTTTATTGGGGAATTGGGGGAAGGGGAACAGACAAGTTGCTGTCCTTTTTTGTTCTTCAGTCTAGCCGTGGAGGACATCACTTCACTGGCCCATGTTGATATTATCACTGCACTCTTCCCAGGCGAGGCAGATCACGGTAGCCCAGCTCCAGGTGGAGCTGTTGTTCACCATCTTAGCTGTTGAGGGCAGTGTCACCGGCCCTCACGTGGGATCCGAACCAGGGCCCTGCTGCTCAGAGCTGGCGTCCCAAGCCAGCTCCTAATCAACGTGCCACTCAGCCGGTCCCCCTGATCTTCTTAATATATTGCTGAATTCTGTTTGCTAATATTTTATTGAGAATTTTTGCATCTATATTCATCAGGGAGATTGGCCTGTCGTTTCCCTTTTTTGTGATGTCTTTATCTGGTTTTGGAATCAGGGTGATAGTGGCTTCATAAAAAGAGTTTGGGAGCCTTCCCTCCTTCTGGATTTTTTGGAATAGTTTGAGAAGAATAGGTGACAGTTCTTTTTTGAATGTTTGATAAAATTCACTTGTGAAGCCATCTGGTCCAGGGCTTTTGTTTTTTGGGAGCTTGTCAATTACTGATTCAATTTCCTTGGTAGTAATCAGGGTATTTAGATTTTCTGTTTCTTCTTGCGTTAGCTTTGGAAGGTTGTATGCTTCTAGAAAATTATCCATTTCTTCCAGATTGTCAAATTTGTTGGCATATAGTTGCTCATAGTAATTTCTTAGAATTTTTTGTATTTCTGTGATGTCTGTAGTCATTTCCCCTCTTTCATTCCTGATTTTGCTAATTTGAGTCCTCTCTCTTTTTTTTTTTTTTTGATGAGCCTGGCTAGAGGTTTGTCAATTTTGTATATCTTCTCAAGAAACCAGCTCTTGGTTTCATTGATCTTTTGAATTGTTTTTCTGTTCTCTATATTGTTTATCTCTGCTCTGGTCTTTATTATCTTCTTTCTTGTACTCCCCTTGGGCCTCTTTTGCTGTTCTTTTTCCAGTTCCCTTAGGTGTAAGGATAACCTGTTGATTTGAGATTTTTCTTCCTTCTTTAGGTAGGCTTGCACTGCTATAAACTTCCCTCTTATGACTGCTTTCACAGCATCCCAGAGATTTTGGGTCGTGGTGTTTTCATTTTTGTTTGTCTCGAGGTATCTTTTGATTTCCTCCTTGATCTCATTTGTGACCCACTCACTATTTAATAGCATATTGTTTAGCCTCCATTTATTTGTCAGCTTCCCGGATTTCTTCTTATAATTGATTTCTAGTTTCATAGCATTGTGGTCAGAGAATACAGTTGAAATGATTTCAATCTTCTTAAATTTATTGAGACTTGTTTTGTGGCCTAACATGTGGTCTATCTTAGAAAATGTTCCATGTGCACTTGAAAAGAATGTATATTCTGTAGCTTTGGGATGAAATGCTCTGAAAATGTCTGTTAAATCCAGCTGGTCTAATGTGTCATTTAAGGTCGCTGTTTCCACATTGATTTTCTGTCTGGAGGATCTGTCCATTAGTGACAGCGGGGTGTTGAAGTCCCCTACTATGATAGTGTTACTGTTGATCTCTGTCTTTATGTCTGACAATATCTGTTTTATATATTTAGGGGCTCCTATGTTAGGTGCATAGATGTTTACTAGAGTTATGTCCTCTTGTTGGATCGATCCCTTCATTACTATGAAGTGTCCTTCTTTGTCCTTTGTTATATTCTTCAATTTAAAGTCCATTTTATCTGATATAAATATCGCTACTCCAGCTGTTTTCTCAGTACCATTTGCATGAAATATTTTACTCCATCCCTTTACTTTCAGCCTGTATAAGTGTTTGGATCTGAGGTGAGTCTCTTGTATACAGCATATGCTGGGGTCTTGCTTTCTTATCCATTCAGCCACCCTATGTCTTTTTATTGGAGCATTTAATCCATTTACATTTAATGTGATTATTGATAGGTGTGTATTTATTGCCATTTTGTTATTTGTGTTCGTAGTCTTTCTTAGGTTGTTTTTCTCTTCTACTTAAAGCAGCCCTTTTAGCATTTCCTGCAAAGCTGGCTTGGTGGTAATGAATTCCCTTAACTTATTCTTTTCTGCAAAGCTCCTTATCTCACCTTCGATTTTAAATGATAACCTTGCTGGATACAGCAATCTTGGTTGTAGGCCTTTATTTTTCATCACTTTGAAAACCTCCTGCCACTCCCTTCTGGCCTGCAAAGTTTCTGTAGAAAAGTCAGCTGATAATCTTATGGGGGTACCCTTGTAAGTAACTTGCTGCCTTTCCCTTGCTGCTTTAAGGATTCTATCTTTGTCCTTAACCCTTGCCATTTTCACTATAATGTGTCTTGGAGTGGGCCTGTTTGGAATCATCCTGGTTGGAACTCTCTGCACTTCCTGAGCTTTAAAACTACAATTTCAACTTACATCTATAGTGTACCACAAAATAATCAGACCTCCACCTTTTTCCTTTAGGTTGAAGAAAACCTCAATTTTGTCACAAGATTGGACAAGTCACAGAACACTTATCACAACTGCCATTTGTCTAAAATCAAATATAACTTGCAATATCAGCTCTTTCGGCCTTCAGCACGGACAGTTCTTCTTGGATGCTTAATTACATAATACATAATAACTTAATTACTACATTTAATAAAACTTAAATATATCACAATTAGGTAAAACAGACTAATCTCAGAAATCAGAGACTAAGGAACACTAAAGAATTTAGATTACTAGATTTACAAAAGAAAATCCATGAAATAACTATATGCTAGATTACACTTCAGGGATAACTAACCAAAGATCCTGTTAAAAACAAAATATCGTTCATGTGGGCTCTGCACCATTATGCCTACTCCTGTTATTTTTCCATAAGAAATTAAGTTAAGAGTTCTACCGTTTTGCCTATTAAATTTCTTCTAGATAGCAGTTTTGTTTTGTTGGGGTTTTTTTTAGCTGAGCCATCCTGCCTGGTGGCAGTTCAGTGGCAGCTCAGCTAGGGCCCATGTGGAAATCGAACCAACGACTCTGTCAGAGCTCGCACTCTTGAGCTAGGTCTTAACCAACTGAGCCACTCGGCCAGCCACTAGATAGCAGTTTCTTTTCTGGCAAGTTAATTTGAACAAAATCTGCAATATACTGGTTGAATTTAAGCTTAAAAGCATGATATTTAAACATGATATTTCATATACACGTATAAAATAATGTTGACACGTCACCCTTAATTCTTTTCTCTATATTTTACCTCTTAGTCATACAATGAAAGCACTGTCATGAGTTTCAAAGTACAGTCCAAAGGCCTAAGTACCAGAGGAAAGAGATTAATTTATTTTCAGCAGCTCAATAAGTCCTAGGCTATACAAAATGATCAAAAAAAGAATAGTATGATGATATGAAACAATGATCCCAATGGCAATGAAGGGGAGTAGAATATACCACCCCAAAATATGCCACCTTGGCATGTAGATTATTTTGAGCTGAAGGTAATCAAGACCCAACAGACTCAGAAAAGAGTTTTACCTCTCCCTTAACTACCTCAAAGAATTTAGATAGGGAGCCTGGCCTGGAAGAGCCATTACCAGACATAACATTTTATTATCTGAAAGACCTATTTGCATGGTAGTGCAAATTCTCATTACCAAACATCTGCCCTTCTTATGGTCCTGTGACTTATCCTCCACCCCTTTGAGGCCCCAGACCCTTATTCCATTCTTTAGCTCAGAATAATGGCATGTAAGCCTCAATTGCCGAGTTTATCCTTGGATCTCATATTTTTATGGGGCTTCCACACATACAAAATTTTCTCTTGCTAATCTGTGTTATGTCAACTTAATTATTAGAGCAACTAAAAAACCTAGAAGAAAGAAAAAAAGCTTCTATTCCTACAGCAAAAAAAAAAAAAAAGAGCTAACGTCATAGCTATTAGAATATTTTGGTCTTACTCTCAAGTTTAAGTTATACCTCATAAAGAAAAATGTAGTGAGGTTGATCCAAAAGAAGAAGATAAAATATTTCTAAAAATATTTCTTCCTTCAGAATGTATTTGATTTCCACCTGATAGTTCACTGCTAGTTCACCTGGGTTTCCTTGAATTTAAACAGCAAAGACTAACTGCAGTCTACTTGGGTCAAAAAGAACAAGGTAAATTTCCAAATCATAGGAAATTTTTTAACTAGAATGAGAGGTTTCTCTTTCCTTCAGGCCATTCTTTCCTGAAAGAAGATAATCAAAGCCAAAAGCCAGAATTTCTCTGGAACATGAATGGTGTTAAGTATTCCATTTCACTCAACTGGCAAAGCTTTCCTGAGCACCTCTGTGCAGGGGATTGCATGAGGCTGTTACCCAATATGCTGGCAGAACAGTCAACTATAGTAGCTGAGGTATCAAAGTACAAAGTAAAAAAAAAAAAGGTGCATATCAATTAAAAAGTAAAGGATAAGAATATAGCTACCCAGGGATTTGAAGAAACATTACAAAAAGTATACATTATTAATTTTATGGTGAAATGAAATACTGTTATATGTATGCACATAAGCTATATATCTATAACTATATCAATAATATAAAAGCTAAAGTATGCATTAATTAAAAATGCTGACAAGATTAAAAAAAGTCATAACATTAATAAAAATGTTAGTACAAAAAATTAGTACAATCAAACAAAGATTAAACAACAATATGCTTGGCCCCCAACCTACTGACACAAGTGTTAAGATCTTGATATTAAGAATACCCTATTTAATGTCTCCAAAATGCCTCTAAAACTTCTCACATTATATTAACTGTAAAGGGAAAAAAAACTGTTAACAAGTGCAAAAGACAAATTATTTTGATGCTTTGAATTGAATGCTTTGTGCCTACCCAATTTTTCTAAGGCTTGTGTGTTGTCATTGTTTAGATTATCCATTCTGTCATCAGTTGCGTTATCTTCACCATCCAAATTCGTTTCCGTTTCCACTGCTTCAGTTAGAAAGAGGGCTGGTGTTTTTGGTGGTTCTATAGCAGTTCCTAAAATAAAAATTGCTAACTTGAATCATTGGCAGCTGAAGACCATATTAAAGTGAGCTTACTCCACTCCTGTTCTTGTTTCACAACCTCATTACAAATATCTCAAGCAACTTACATATATGATTCCTTTATCTAAAATCCCATCTGTGATAACCAATCAATTCCTTAAAAAAACAAACTTGTTGGTAGTACTGAAATAAGGAACTAAGCAGTGGGAAGGGAAAAGCAGGGTAAAGTCCAAGACAAAGCGGTCCATGCTTCTTAATATAACCTTGAAAGGAAAAAGAACACCAGGGGACTTAGGCTCTTGCTGCTGTGGTGGGTAGAGTGAGACATGAAAAATAAACTGTCTTGTTCTTGGGGACTCTCCTAGGCTCTGGAACACATCATAATGAGTATAACAATCTACACAGGTAACCTTATGAATTAAAAGGGAAGTGGAGAGAATTTCCCTGGTTGCAGAGATTCCTCCCTTAGCTAAATTGAACTAAGTAATGCAATAGGTATATATCCAAAGCTTTCAATCTCAAGCATTCAAATCACTATGAATCTCTTAAACATAGGTTGAATAAGAGTCATTTCAGTTATTTTTTTGGTTTATTTTTTAAAGATTTTATTGGGGAATTGGGGGAGGGGAAAACGTTGAGGCATCGGGGAAGGGGAACAGACAAGTTGCTGTCTTTTTGTTCTTCAGTCTAGTGGAGGGCGTTGCTTCACTGGCCCATGTTGGTATCGTCATTGCGCTCTTCCTGGGTGAGGCAGATCAGTTGCCGGCCTCTGGACTGCCGTTCATAGCGGCTATTGGCAGCTCACGCTGGCTGCCAGTCGCTCACGCTGGCTGCTGGCCACTTACTGTAGCCTATGGCAGCCCACTGCAGCAGGGGCTGTGGCCTACACCGTCTCCGGGGCTTGCACAGCCCAGCTCCAGGTGGAGCTGTTGTTAGATGTGGAGGGCAGTGTCACTCGCCCTCATACGTGGGATCCGAACCGGTGTCGCTGGCATCCCAAAACCAGCTCTTAATCAATGCGCCACTCAGCCGGCCCCCATTTCAGTTATTTTTAAATAATCACATATCACTTATAAAAAGTATTCTTACAAAAAAATATTTAACCTGACTCTAACTAAGGCTTTAGATCTAGCTTCTAGGAAACAGTGTGTATAGAAACAAGTTAAATGGTACCGCAAGGAAACTAAAATTCAGAATGTAGCATTCTAGCGACAAATGAACTAATCCCTACAAAAATTTATGCATGGGGGCATGGGTGAGGGGTTCTTCTTGATTAAAAAAACCAGAGATGGGCCGGTCAAGTGGCGCATTGGTTAAGAGCGAATTTGGTTAAGGCCAGTGACACTGCCCTCTACAGCTAACAACAGCTCCACCTGGAGCTGGGCTGTGCAAGCCCCGGTGACAGTGTAGGCTGCAGCCCCTGCTGCAGTGGGCTGCCATAGGCTACAGTGCAGTGTAAGTGGCTGGCAACCAGCATGAGCTGCCAATAGCTGCGGTGAGCGACCATCCAGAGACCAGTGACTGATCTGCCTCATCTGGGAAGAGCGCAATGACGATACCAACATGGGCCAGTGACGCAACGTCCTCCGCAAATAGACTGAAGAACAAAAAGACAACAACTTGTCTGTTCCCCTTCCCCGATTCCTCAATAAAATCTTGAAAGAAAAAAAAACCCAGCGAAACAAAACACATGCAAGGAGTGCAATGCATTATTAGATCTTGATTTTATGGGGGTGAGGGAGTGGCAGGAAGAGAAGCTACAAAAGACATTTAGGGGCAATTGGGAAAATTTAAGTATGTGTTATGTTTTTGATATTAAAGAACTACTATTAATTTTTCTTGGTGTGATAAAGATATTATGCTCATCTAAAAATATATCCTTCTTTTTGGAAGCTACAGACTGAAGTATATAGGGCTAAAGTGCCATGATGTCTACTACTCACTCTGAAAAGGTCAGAGAAAAAACTCATAAACAGATGAAGCAAATATGGCAAAATGATAACCACCAAATCTACATAGTGGCCATTTGGTATATCATTTTTCAATTTTTCTAATGTTTGAAATTAATTTTTCATCATAAAAGTTTGAAAACTAACGAGTTAAAAGTTCCTATAATCTTAACATGAGATTTTAAACTACACATGGGATTTTTAGATTATGAATGCATTAATGCACACTAAACACACAGCCCAGTGCTAGGAAAAGAAATGCTGCCAGAAACCACTAGTGTCACTGGGGAGAAAAGTTACACCCCAGAGTGTATAGTACAAAGAGTACAATGATGTGATTGCATGCTACAAATAGTATATAAATAGGTACACAAAAAAGTATATATAAGGTATACAAAGAGGAGGAGTTTAGAGGAGAAAAAGAAAGACTTAGAATGGTAGAGAAAGGTATTGTGTAAGAGCTGGAAGCTGCATGGTTTATTTCTGTGAAACAGACTTCAATGCTGACTATGTGGAAGATACACAAAGATGTTACATGGGGCGGGGCAAAGGCATAACCTCTCTCCTGTATTACAGTGGTCACACATTCAACAGGTAAGCACCATGGAGACTAACAAATGCTGCAGTGCAGTGCTCCTCAAAGGGTGCTAGTGAAACACACAGGAAGGACACTCGAACCACGGAGGAACAGGTAAAGGTTTAGAGTCAAAACTTATCCCAGTACAAATTTAAAATGTAGGCATGCCCAGTAAAGAATTGCTAATTCACAGATGACATACTTCTGTGTGATATAGCAGACTGAAGCCAAGGGCTCTATCAGAGCTATTAAAACCATTATATTGATATAAATATTTATATAAACCTTTTAAGGTCAACATAGCATTTGTACAATTTGTACTATTTAGGCAATTTCGAATTTCATACATACAATGCAGTTGACAGGGCATGTCTTTCGGCAGCAAAATTTCCCCCATCAGATAAAACTTAAAAAGTTCCAATGTAAATACAAATCAATATCAGTTGAAAGCAAAGGCTTCCAGGATTATTATATCTTCAGAGGAAGGGGGAGAAAAATGTATTCATCTTCTGATAAATTCTAATGGAATTCTTACTTACAGTTATATAACTAGTCATTCATTTTAAATTGAATGTGTTCCCATGACTGTCAAATTTTGTTGATCTATACATTTCTAAGTTGATAATTAAAAATTGGCATGCATACAATTATGTTTTTGTTCCATCATGTAAATCTACTAATCTTATAATCAAAATAAAAGCAAATATTATTTTACAAGTAAAAGTGTTCTTGATAGAAATCCAAGTTGTATTTTCTCTTGCTCTATTTCAAAAGGTAAATCTAGAGACATTAGACTCAAATATATCACTGAAAGTAAAATGAAACCTGAAGTTTGCAAAATGTCGAAGCATTAGATGAACGACAGCTCCTGGAACAAAAGGTGTCAAAACTTTATTATTCAAATGTAAGTCATAAATAAAATCTGGAAGTGTTTTGAGAAAATGATTTCCATCTCCATTTAGAGAAGCTATCAGAGCTTAATACATGCCAGAGTTCACGTCCTAACATTTGGACTAGCACATTATAATAGGCAAAGGAAACTCTTCTACCATGCACAAATGAGCTGATTCATTTCTCCATCACCGCATTACACAAGGTGGGCAGTTTTTCCTTCCCAGACTCACAGAGCGACTTGCATAAATGAGCTATTCTTCCAAACCCAGACTACATGGTGGGGAGAAGGACAATGGAATCCATTACCTCTGTCAGAAGGCTGTGCAAGTGGAGAAGCTGATGAGGGTGTCTTCCTTCGAACTAGGGTCAGGTGGACCACTTCCCCTGCATTTCGTAATACTTCAACAACATCCTGGTTGGCAAAACCCTGAATATTCACACCATCGACCTAACACACATTAAACAGAGGTTGCAAGTTACCTACTATTTTAAATCCTGGCAAGGCAGAATAAAATTAGGCAATTCATTTTATTCCAAAAATAATTTGTATTAGACCTAAGAAAGTATTTGAATAAGTATGCCAAATTAGTAGTAAAACATGCCGACAAACTTCCTGAGAAACTAGAAAGCAAATGCAAATTTGTACTCCTAAGTCACACATTTTCAATCACAGCCTGAGAGAGGGGGAGGGTCTAATTCTTTGATGCTATTCAAATTCAAAGTGCCATAAAAGATAGCATACTGGTATACATAGTTCTCAAGATGTATTAATAGAAGCCATTGTTATCAAAATTGAAGAGGTCATGCAATATTTCATCCCTCTGCTATATCAATATGTGATATTTTCCAGAAGAAACACACTGATCTCTCTCAATTATGTCTTCTAGTGTTCTGGAAAAGTATGTGCAAGAAAGATATTCACTAATATAAGTCAAGCCTAATTCCACATTTCTCAAGTCCATCAAGCCCAAAAGACCTCTCTCAACCTCCTTCAAGCTAGACGAACCATTACTTTTGCTCTCCCCATAGTGCTTTCTCCACAGCGTCCACTGCTATTGCAGATCTCCAGATGCTGCAAATCATAAGACATCCCCTAAGCCCAATAATGTAAAAGCCAAGAGTCATGAAAAGTGCTTCCTTAGATGGACTTGAAGGACAATGATTCAAATTATACAAACAAAAATCTGTTTCTATATAAATCAATAAATTAAATGGGTGTATATTCGTATATATGTATAACACATTGGGAAAAGTCATGACGCATTTTTGCAACAAAAAAGATAGAAAAATACGTCATGGCTTTTCTGACAACCCAATATATGTGAGTGTATGTGTGTGCTGCAAAATTATTATTAAAATAAACTGTAAATTTAATTTTGTACTAAAAGACCAATCTGAATTGATAAAGGTAATTATTATATTCTCAAACATATAAAATATCTCGATTTTGTAGGTACTTAAAATTACTGTTAGTAGAAAAACTACTTTCACAAAGAAATAAAAAGATCTGGTAAGTGGTCCATTAATTTTACTTTAAAAAATGGGTTAAAGAATACAAAGAGGTATTTGAAAGCATTTTCTAGGAGAACGCTAGAGCATCTTTCAAATGTATATGTATGTATATTAAAATATATATAGGTACACATTATTTCTTCCTACCAATATAGTCATTGACCCCATTTTTCAGAGAGTAAAAAAAAACACAAACAAACAAAAAAATTAAATTTAGGATCATAGAGTCCAAATTAATGAGATTTTACTGTAGTAACAAACTTAATTTTTAAAACATTATGATATTCTATTAAGCCATTCCCCTCTCACACACATTATAAGAAAGATAACTTTTTTCCCAACTTGATTCAATTCTAAAACAGAAGGCAGTTACTTACAGCAACTATTTTGTCATTCACTTGAATTTGGCCATTGTGGTATGCAGCACTGCCAGGTATTATACTTTTCACATAAATCCCTGAAGCTTCCCCTATATAGTGCACAAAACACGGAAAAAGGAAGAAAGCTCTAATTAGTCCTTGATTGCAAATTTCATATCAAGAGGTTAATTAGCTAAAGGGGCTGCCTGGAGGCTTGATAAATAGTATTTTGAAACAAGCAGAGAAATTGATGGATTATTTCAAACTGTCACCATCATAAGTAACCTGAATTTGAAATGATTTGACTGATGACTATTTCTGGAAGAATAATCAGTAACAGAACCATGACAAAATGCAGTCCAATGTAAACTAGAATTCAACGAGCCCAGGTTAAGTCTTACCCTCTTCTCTTGATCTATCACCCTTCTCATCATGACTTGGCATAAGCCTTCAATATTTTTCACCAATACTAGGACAAGAGTTTCCTACCAGCTCTTTCGGACTATATTTAGTTCACTCTTCATGTTAGCGTCCCCAAATACAGAAAAAAGAGAAGTACATACAGTCTTAAAATAAAAATAAAAAAAACCTAAAATAATCTCAGCAACATAAAATAATCCTTGTATTATAAAATAAAACATTTAAACAGAAAAATGGCTATATAAAAATTACGACTATATAAAAAGTATGCATGCCAATGGGCAAGAACTAGGAAGGACATTGGAAAATGAAAAACCATAGCTCAGGATGATTTTATACTTTTATTTTTTAATATCAAATGAATGTAAAACATTGTCTGTAGAAGAAAAAGAAACATAATGGATTCTCATCTTCTACCTAACAAAATGCAGATTTCACAGACTCACACTCAGGGACCACCATAATCTGCCCCAGAGTTCTTTTTTTGCATTTCATCTCCCCAACAAGACAAAACTTGAGACACATAAGACTCCTGATATTCTACCAAAATACCAAGTATTTGCTTGATTTTATCCTTTTTCTCATTTCATTTTTTCCTGCCAACCTCACCCCTTCTATCAAAATCTTTCTCCTTTCCCATGCCTAGCACAAATGCCTCTATAAATTCTCCATTTCCCTCAATCAAATTGAGTTTTTCATCTGCCATATGATGATAGTTTGCTTGCATCGCTGGTAAAAGACATTATTTCATTTATCCTTGAAGTTGAGTTATTTACATGTTGGTCTTCCTGAATAGACGTTTTTGTATTCATTTTCCGATTCCCACCAGGACTAAGCAAAGTCACTGCTCAAAGGTCCCAAAGAATGGAATAAAGCAAAAATTATTTTGAACAATCATGTATTAAAAAGCATACTGAGTTTTAAAATATCCTAGTGTTTGGATTCATCACTGCCCACCCCACTCCAGTCCCAAAAACTTCTTTTGAGGGTAAAGAAGTGAAATTATTCTTTTCTTTATTCAGTAATGTAAACATTATATTTTATTGAATTTTATCAGTTATTCACTTTCATTTTATTCTGCATGTTATATTGTTAGGTTTACAAGAACATCTTGAAAACTTCATATAATAAAGTTTCATAAGACATCAGTATCGGAACTAAGTCATGATTTCTCTAACCAGAGAGCATGCTAAGAACAACTCAATATAGGTTTTTTGGCAGCCTTATTATACAATCCATACTTAATGCTTTCGGAACTCATTTAAATTCTGAACCTAAAAAAAGTGGTACTTAGAAAAAGCTAAAGGTTTGAAAATAATTATTTCATTAGGCTAAAATAGCATAAGATGGTCTGACATTAATTTCATTCAGGACTTTGAATACATTAGCACTTTTAATCTTTCCATCTGCTGTAAGTATACAAAATATATCCTTTTAATTAATTCTCTAATCTTGCTATTTTTTAAAAAACTAAAAAATGCCATAATTCTGAATTTTCATGTTACTAGCAAATACTTGCAAAATGGTTTATTTTTCCTTACTCTGATGATTTTCTTATAATAATAGAGTAACTCTTACAGTGAAAGTTACCAAAGCTTTGCATGTAGGAGTTGAGACAAAATGATTATTCAGATATGTGGGCCATGTATTTATTCTTACAATGTATACCCTTTATTTGAAAGGGAAATAATTCTAATTAAAGTATGGTTCTTTTTGTAATTAAACATAATAGTAATTCTTTTTGACATTCACAATATGAACTAACTATGCAATAATCATTTTACTTTATCACAGATAAAATGACATAATATGTCATAGGCACGCTATTCAAAATATACCAATCTTAGAAACAAGAGGAGGTATAATTCAATGTTATACACTGATTTGGAGAATTAATTTCTGTTGTTAATGACTTCAAGCCAGCTATAAAACTGCTGAGATAAAACTGTGTGATATTGTGATTTATAAGATATTTGGTCTTCATCTACAGTTCTGTCTCATAGCTCCCAAAACCCTTGGAATTTCCTAAGTGTTGAGAGTGATATAGGTTTTTTGTTATCTTAATGAGGTGACTTGTGGAAAGCACAAGGATGAGGGCTGGATGCCAGAGGAACCAACCCTACGATTAGAGGTTTGGAATTTTCAGTCCCAAACTGAAAGAGGAGCAGGGCTGGAGACTGAGTTCAATCACCAATGGCCAGTGACTTTGTCAAACATGACTGTGTAAAAAAGCCACCGTAAAAACCCAGGAGGACCTTTTCCAGAGAGCTTTTCTTTTTCTGGGGAAACAGAATGCTTCCAGGTGCCACTATGCTGGGCCCCAAGGTCTATGAGGACAGAAGCTCCTTCATTCGGGTACCTTGTCCTATGTACCTCTTTGTCTGGCTTTTGATTTGTACCCTTTAATGTCCTTCGTAATAAATTGATCATCTCATTAGTAAATGGATTCTTTCTTGAGTTCTGTGAGCAGTTCTAGCAAATTAATTGAACTCAAGGAGGGGATCATGGGAACTTCTGATTTATAGCCAGTTGGTCAGAAACACAGTTAATAGCCTGGGTTTGCAAATGGTGACTAAAATGGGGGTCAGTCTTGTGAGAATGAGCCCTTTACCTGTGGAATTTGATTCTATCTTTGGGTAGACAGTGTCAGAACTGAGTTGAATTGTCAAGACACCCTGCTGGCATCTGAAAATTGCTGTTTGGAACTGGGTCCGGGAAACCTTTTTAAACCGTGATTTTCTAATTACCAAGAAGTAACTGGTTGCTAATATACATTCATGGTTTTAATGTTCAACATTTAAATTAAAATCTACAGATATTTTATTTTATTGTGTAGGAACCTTAACATTCTTTACAATTATTTCCAAATATAAAGTAAAAAATGATTCAGTAAAAATGATTCACCTGTATGAGCAGCTCCAACATAGCCAACAATTCTAATCCCCAGACTCTGCCCATCTTTTTTAACAAGCTCAACATCGTAACTTTCAAAAAGAGTAGAATTATCCTAAAAGGCAAAAAAAATTTTAATTATACATAATGTTTAGTTACATAACTGTGGATACATAGTCAATCTGTGCATGGTTTGTCAAGCATTTTCTTAGCAGCTATGGCAGGCAGAATTTTAAGATGGTCTCCACAATTTTTTTTTTAAATGCAATTTCTTTTCTTCTTCTTCTTTTTTTAAAAAATTATTACTGGGAAACAATGTGTTTTTCCAGGACCCATCAGCTCCAAGTCAAGTAATTGTTTCAATCTAGTTGTGGAGGGTGCAACTCAGTGGCTCATGGGGGGATCGAAGATGGCAACCCCGGTGTTATGAGCATTGTGCTCTAACCAACTGAGCTAACCGGCTGCAACTTTTCATCTCTGGTGTTATTGCTGTGTTTATGTCACATTACATGGTAAAAGAGAGATTATCCAGGTGAGCCTAATCTAATCAGGTACTCTTCCTTCAAAAGCAAGGAGTTTGCTCCTATAGATGGCAGAAAGGGAAGTGGAAAATATTTGAAGCATGACTAGATTTGTGGTTTAAACATGAAGTGGAACATGTGAGGGGGAATACAGAGGACCTTAAGGGGTTGAAAGCCATCTCTTAGCTGCAGCTGGCTTTGAGACATCAGTCCTACAACTGCAAGGAACTGTATGTTGCTAAAAATCTAAATGAGTTTGGAAACAGACTGTCCCAGAGCATCCAGATTAAGAGCCCCGCCAGGCCACCATCTTGATTTTGACTTTGTAAAAATCTAAAGCAGAGAGCCCAGTCAAGCCCAGACTTCTGATCCACAGAAGCATGCATTAACAAAGGGTATTGTTTCAAGCCCTAAATTTGTGGTAATTTATTACACAACAATATAAAGCCAATACAGCCATGTAGAAAAAAAAAAAAACAAAAAAAAACTAGGGATGAATTTCTATCTGAAAAAACTAAATGTAAAGAAAAATTTAACCTAAATCTTATTTTCATTATCTGTCTTCTAATTTAAAATAGTTTTATAAAAGAGTAAGGTAACTAAAAATATAATACCTTGCTTTCAATTTAAAACATTAACAACAGAAAGTAAATAATTGATTGCATCAAATTCTCACTTATCACAGAGTGACACTGGTCCCTCACTACAAAGTAGAAGGCTCCAGAGAACTAGAGTAATGGAGGGAAAAGAAAATGGTTGCAACTAGTTTGGAGAAGGAAAAAAAAAAAAATGATTCTAATATCTCAGACAGAAAACTTCCACTCATACGGTTCCAAGTAGAGAAAAGCAAATAACTTTATAGAAGACTCTGAATGGCTTCTCAGATAAAAGATGAAAGGTGGCTTTCCACCTCCTTGTCACCATAATCACTTCTCTTTTCTTTTCTCTTCCTTCTGGCCCCTCCTTTTAAAAATTATTTCTTTCCTTTTGTCTTATTACCTCTTGGTTCAAAGTATGTGAGATAGTTGGAAAGAGCTTGGAATGGACCAGAAAGATCTGAATTCAAATCCCAACTCTGCAGCCTACTCTTTATATGACATTTATTTAACAAATTATTTGGAACTTCAGTTTCCTCATCTATTAAATGGATGATAAAACCTATCTTGCAGAATTCTTATGAGGAATTCAGATGACTTAGATGATTCCAGGTGCTTGATGACAATTAATAATAATGATTATTATTATATAACTATAATGATTGTTATTAATCATAATATTATTATTGTCTATTCCCTTTGTCCGATCTGTTCCTATCAGTGACAACTTTCAGGCATTTAATCAGTTTTCACAGTTTTCGATCCATCATCTGGATGTCTCCTCACCAATCTAGTGAAATAGAAATGGCAAGTATTATTATTCTCCAATTTACAGATGAGTAGCTGAGGCTCAGGGAGGCTGAATGACTTAACCCTGAGAAAACAGCAAAAAGGAAAATCAAATTTGTCTAATGTCTCCAAATTGGGCTCTTCCATTACTTCCCTGGTGAGTACTGACACTCCTCATACCAATGGGGCACTTACTGTTGAAGGCATTTCTCCTCTTGCAGTGTATCACACCCAGTATGTAATTGAAGATGAAAGAATCATTTGTCTACTCACAGAACTAGGGCTCCCATTGGGCACAGCAGGCAAGGCAACAGGTAAGGCTGTAGGTGTAGGCGGGGTCACAGAAATTTCACCAATTGGGTCTCTTGCAACAAGCATCCTGACTGAATTCCCACAGTTCCTCAGCACTTGTGCAACTTGCTCACTGGTCATTCCCTGCACATTTGTGTCACCAATCTTCAAGATGTGATCCCCTGTCTGGAGTCTTCCATCCTTTAATCCAAGTGGGGGTGGGGATTATTATGAGAAATCAATCATCGAACTTTACTAGTTACTAACAATTCATCAGACTTTGAGTTGTAGCAAAATGGCTGGCAAAGCAGCCATCTAAAAATGCTGAATAAAATATATTTTCAATGAATGGCTGAACTGACAACAGAGAAAAGGAAGTCCCTGTAAAATAAAAAATGATGAGGAATGGGAGAGGAGGGATGGTTCAAAAGGGGAAGAATTGCCAGAATTCTAAAACATGTATTTGCTTGAGAGTATCACTTCATGCCTTACGGCCTAAAGCCAGGGTATTACTGGCCACTTATACAAAGAAGAGATCAGAAAGTCCAGAGCATCAAGAAGGAAAAGAGGTCAGATCAGAAGCCTCCAGTATAAAGCTAGGAACTCTGTATGCCAACAAGCTCAGTGGCACAGTTGAGGAACTGCAAGATGTCAGTGTGTCTGGAAGAGAATAAACGAAGAGGAGAGTAGGCTAAGAGATGTGAGCATTAATGGGGTAGGCAGTGCAGAGCATTTGCTCTCAGTGAGTAGGAAGGGATGTCACTGGAGCGTTTTAAGAAGAGGAATGACATTATCTGATTTTTAACAAGATCACCCAAGTCTCTGTACTGCAAATAGGCTATAGAAGAAACAATAGAAATAGAGATACCAGTAGGTAAAGCAATAATCTAAAAGGAGATAACAATAGCTTGGATTAGGTTAGCAGTTGGGGTGTGGAGAAGAGAGATTCTAGATGTATTTTTAATAAATTGTCAACAGGCTCTCCTAATAGCTTCTACATGAGGTGTAAGCGGGGGAAAAGGAAACAGAACTCCAAATTTTTAGCCTAAGCAACTGGAAAGATAGAGTTGGTGTTAATTGAGATAAAGACCATGACAATAGAAACAGATGGATGGGAGTAGAAATCAGTTCAGTTCTACAGATGTCCAGTCTGAGATGTCTGTTGGACATGCAAGTGGACATACCAGATATGCAGCTGGATACACAAATCTGGAGTTCAGGAGAGAAATCTAAGCTGAGAATTTAAATTTGGGAGTATTAGCATATAGACAGTATTTAAAGACATGATTCTGGGTGAGTTCAGAGAAGAGAGGCAATGTTCTATTTCTTAAGCTGGTGATATGTACATAGGGATTATTGTTATTATTTAAAATGTGCAGACGTCACATATACCTTTTTTTTTTTTTTTGAGGGCAGTGTCACTGGCCCTCTTATGTGGGACCGAACCAGGGCTGCTGACTTCCCAAGCCAGCGCTTAACCACCGCGCCACTCGGCCGGCCCTACATATACTTTTATATGTATGTATATTTCATACACAAGAAAGTTGAAAACGTAACTTATCAGAAAGTACATCAGTTCAAAATGTCTATCATTTCTATTCTACCTTCATTTGTGAAATTTCTGAAAGAGCTTATCCATCTACATTTTCACTAAGTTTACCAGCAATTTTGAATTTACTTTACTTATCTTTACTATAATATATTAAAGATACTAAAAGTAAACACAGTTGATTACAAAAAATTACACCTACAGAGCACTTAACATGTTGAAAATCACTTTAAATACATCATCTCATTCAGAAAAGGACAACTTTAAAATGAGAAAACTGAGATTCAAAAAGGTTAACTGACTTGACCAAGATCGCAAAGTTAACAAGCAGCAGAACTAAAGTTCAACTTGACTTGTCCCACTAAAGACCTGTTCTCATTCAGTCATGTCTTACATTTTGACATCTCCATACAAACATTATTAGATAGTATATTTACTGTTTTCTTATTCTTCAAGAAATTGCTGAATAACTGTCTAAAAGCTTAAATAAAATGAAGATGAAAAACAGATATTTTGCAACTGAGACAGAGCAATGACCACTGGACTAATTCTAAGCTTCATATTCCTGGCTCCAGGAGGTACCAACTCTAAGTTATAGATGAAATACAAAAAAAAAGAAAGAAAGAAAAAAAAAAGCCTTCAGACTGAAAAGGTCTATTCCACATCCTTACTTTTCTCTGATTTTGCAAAAATCTAACTAAAGGAAGGTGTTAAATTAAAATAATGAGTAGAAAGCTATGTGCTTTGTTGTGAACTCTGCAGAAGGAGCTGGAAGCACCTGAAAGTGAAGAGGAATAGGAAAACAAACGCAATTCAATTCAGGACGATTTGGAAAGGCAGAGAAAAGAAATAAATGGATAAGAGAAAATTATTATGGGGAAAGAATAAAGAATTGCTAGATTTCTATTTTAAGCACCTATCATTTGATATTCTATTATGACCAATGCAACAAACTTGAAATACAACAACTACTTAAGAAAATGTCAGTGGTCATGATGAAAAATAAGGGTAAACTGCCTCTGAATTGAACTATCCTTAAGCAGAATCATGGCCTGATCAAGGAATAAAGAATGTCAATTGAGTGTTTTCATACTTGGCATGGCCAAAGAAGGGCATGTCACCATATTTAGTCACTTCCTAGATACTATTTTTCCTATTTTACCTCAACTGAATTTAAAATGATGTAGATAATTTGCATCTGTCATGAAAAGTCAAACATTTTCTTCTTCCAGAAAAACAGGTGTTTTAAGGAATTCATAAAGTATAAAAATAATCATTAGTCAGATTGATAGGAAAGACACCAACATGACAGCTACTTTGTTTACGTCTAACAGCCCAAACATTACATTTTACTGATATTTTCTGATCAACATTCTCCTTCCAGAACCTGTCTAATGTGCAAGGGATCTAAATAGCATAAGAGTACTTTTGTTCTTTAAAATAAAACATAAATCAATGATAACCAATAAATAGCCATGCCAAGATTCAAAGACAGTGTGCTAATCAAACAATCAAATATAAAAGTTTACTAACTCATAGATTCTTTCAAAAAAGAAAAAACATAAATGCATATAGACAAAGATAGTTTGCTGCTGTGGATGATAACTTCAATTTATAAAATATTTGAAATCCTAAAGGAATTTAAGCCTGAGTTACAAAAGAAATAAAGAAATTAAATTTGTTTCTTCAAAAACTGAAAAATAGCACCACATACTTCCACAACTCAGAAAATGAAACCATTACTACTTTTGATTCCAGTTTGCTTCTATCATTGGTCTTTAATCAAAAAGCAACATGTCATTGACAGAAAATAGTGATTTTATAAAATAAAAACTCTTTCTCTCAGGAATTATGGGAAGGTACTAAACCTAAGTACATCTAGCCTACCCAACTTAAATTCCCAGAACTCTCATCAACTGATTTTTTTTTTTTTTTTGAGGGCAGTGTCACTGGCCCTCATATGTGGGACCCAAACCAGGGCCCCTGGCTTCCCAAGCCAGCACTTAACCACTGTGCCACTCGGCCGGCCTCTCATCAACTGATTCTTAAGGAGAATGAAAATAGCTGTTTATAGACTCACTCCAAGCAAAATTACTTGGGAACACCACCTGTTCAGAGGCCTCAAGCTGGTCTTTGCTTATTCTAAACTAAAAATTCCTCATAGTCCACACACACCCTCCAAATCTTGCTTGCTTCCTTCCATTCCTTTTTAGTACTAAAGGTTACTGAATAGTTATTATGACTCATATTATAACTGCCTCACACCAAAACGTCAATAATTTATGACAGCTTATAAATAGGCTGAGTTGTAATAATTCCTTTCTGGGGATAATGAGGGTAACTCAGTATACGTGATTTCCCTAGAATGCCTCCAGACCACATGACAGAGATTTTTGTAAAACAAAGTTAGTTGTTTTACACTGCCCATTATCAATTAAAAAAAAACAAAACAAAAAAAACTTCTAGCTGCTGAAATTTTTTGAAATTTTTGCCATAATTGAACAGAATTCTCAAAAGATGCATGCTTCAGGTACCGTGAATTTTGGAAAGTATCTGAGGATTATAGGTAGGATAGGTCTTTCAGCCTCCCTTAAAATGATAATATATAATTTTCTTCTCCCTGGAATTGGCCCTTATTACATTTACTGATTGGTCATTGTAGGAGTATCTCCATAAATGTCTCTAAAAAACTCATATGAATCAGTATTTTTCCATTTCATTTACAACATTCGAGGCAGTAGGCAGAAAAACAAGTAAGGGTTTTGGTGTCAGGCACACCCAAGTTCAATCCTGGCTCTACTTTGATCAAGCTGTATTACTTATCCTACCTAAATCTCAGCTCCCTTGTAAGCAAAATGGGAATAAATTCCTCGCTCACTGAGTTGTGAACATTAAACTCAATTCTATATTTAGCCTAGTGCCTTGCTGACAGCAAAGCAAGGCCTCAAATGCATCCATTTCTGGTGTCTCTTTCGATTGCAGTGACCTCTGTTAAGTGTTCTTTGCCACATCCCCTCAACTCTACCCCATCTTTAGCTATACATACTGACTTATCTATACACAAAAGGAAATATAAGGGGCTATTTTATGAAACCCTTTTAAATAAGAAATACTGACATTTTTTGACTTCCTAGTAATTCATTTTATTTTCTTGGAAGAAAGCAGTATTAATTAACCTCCTTAACAGAATGTAGGTATCACTTCATGATCAATTTGATCACATCTGAATGAATGACCTAAGATATTCATATTCTCTTACCATGAAGGTTGCCATAGTCAACAATGAGCATTAATATTCAAAACATGAGTACATTTTAATTAAACGCAATATTCCCTTTAATTTTTTTTAAAGCTATAATCAAGCCACATGAGCAACAACTGAACAACTAGCAAAGACTTAGTAACAATGCACAGAGTCAGCTGAAGAGACCTTATCTGCCATTAGCTGAGAAGAGGAGAAAAGGGAAGTGAATACTGCCTATGTATCACCATATTCCCAACAGGGAAGTGTCAATAGCTCAGTTGTTCCTAGAGCTAGCTATCCCCTGATGATAGACTTGATCAACCCTGGACTGCCGTACTTCAGGAGAAAAAAAAAAATAGGATCAACTTTGAATAAATAGATTTAAGCAGTAATACACAGGCTTCAGAGTCAAAAAGATATGGGCTTGACGCTGACGTTCTTGTTTCCTAGATGTATATATAGCCTTGACAGTTCTTAACAGTTTCCATATCTATAATTGGAGAATAAAAATTTATGACTTTTAAGGATTCCATGGCAATAAGGTATATTAGGCAGATAACAATATCTGGCATAAACACTTGCTTCTCCATTATGACTCTGACAGATACACCCCTACCCCCTCCTTGATGACTTGAAATCGCGACAATCCCTTCCAGTAAGGATGATAATCAGACCTGAGCTCTTCCCAACAGTGCCTCAAAGGGATTACTTTGGGCAACTCTGCACTTCATATTCTCCTTGTGAAAATTCATATCGCACATTAGGATATTGAAAACTCAGAAAATTCATACAGTAAAGAAACTTATTTGATTTTGTTTAACTTGGTGTTTTCTAAATTTATTTGACCCTTTGTTTTGCACAATAACTGCTACACTTTGCATCTTGAAAGGCGATACTCCAGGAAACAACCCTATTAAAATTGCTAAGAGGGCGGGGGCAGTGGTGTGGAAAAAGATATCACAATACTCCACAATATCTCATCCCTTTCCAGGTTACAAAAAATTTCAAAAAACCCTTAAATACCCATATTATTATTTGCTGTGTGCCACAGATACGTTTTGAAGGTCCATTAGAAAAAATGATCATTCTCAACCTTTTTAGTCTCAGAACCCCTTTTATTCTTAAAATCACTGAGGATGAAGGAAAGGGTATTACAAATGGGGCACAAGAAACTTTTGTGAATGATGGATATGTTCATTCCCTTGATTGCAATGATAGATAGTATAATAGTTAAAGTTTATGTATCATCTTGGCTAGCCTATGGTGCCCAGCTATGGGTCAAATACTATTCTAGATGTAACCGTGAAGGTATTTTATAGATAGGATTTAACATTTATAATCAGTTGGGTCTAAGTAAAGGACATTACCCTCTATAATGTGGGTGGGCTTCATCTAATCAGGTGAAGACTTTAAGAACAAAAACTGAGGTTTCCTGGAGAAGAAGGAATTCTGCCGTAAGATTGTGACAGAAATCCTGCCAACTTGCCCTACAAATTTAAGAGTTCGGACTGAAACAGCAGCACGTGCCTGGGTTTCCAGACTGCTGGCCTGCCCCACAGACTTCAGACTTGCCAGTACACACATGTCAAAACTTATTAAATTGTATGCTTTACATATGTGTAGCTTTTTATGTCAATTATACCTTAAAAATTATTCAGAATCTCAAAGAGATTTTGTTTATATGGTTCTCTTTTCATGTTTGTTGGTATCTACTGAATTAGAAAAAACACTGTGGGGCCGGCTGAGTGGCGCATTGGTTAAGCGCTGGTTTTGGGATGCCAGCAGCCCCGGTTCAGATCCCACATGAGGGCCAGTGACACTGCCCTCTACAGCTAACAACAGCTCCACCTGGAGCTGGGCTGTGTGAGCCCCGGTGATGGTGTGGGCTGCAGCCCCTGCTGCAGTGGGCTGCCATAGGCTACAGTGAGTGGCCCGCAGCCAGCGTGAGCGGCTGGCAGCCAAGCGTGAGCTGCCAATAGCCGCGGTGAGCGACATCCAGAGGCCAGCGACCGATGCCTCATCCGGGAAGAGCGCAATGACGATACCAACAGTGAAGCAACATCCTCCGCAACTAAACTGAAGAACAAAAAGACAGCAACTTGTCTGTTCCCCTTCCCCGATTCCCCAACGCTGTTCCCCTCCGCCAATTCCCCAATAAAATCTTTAAAAAAAAAAAAGAAAAAAGAAAAAACACTGTGAATTTTTAAAATATTTAACATATAATACGTCAACATATAAAAATATTTATCTATGTTGATTTATATATTTTTATTTTAAAAGAGCTATATTTTCTAAAACAAAAAAGGTAGGAGTAGTAGTACTTTAAAATATTTTTGTATAAAATATTAAAGCATATATATATATATATATATATATGAAGAAATCTAGCTTCAATCAGACATATATAGTTGGAAAAATGGAAGAAAATGGGCCTTTTCAGCCCATTCTTCTTTGACAAAACACCAAAACTTGGCAAGTAGTGGTTTCCTAAAGAACGGGTGCAATGTGGAATCTGAAACTACATCAACAAGCTTTCAGACACTGTTTCTTTAAAATCTATGGATCTACCTTGAATTTTGAATGGATATTTTGCCTGTGCATTATTTTGTCGCATCACACATTGGTCTTCAGAAAATATTGATTCACAGAGCTATGCAGATCTTCCAAATATTGACATATTACATTATGTAATATAAAATATAATATATATATTGATTAATATCACCAACAATCTAATCAGAAGTCTTTAAATATTAAAAATATTTCAAGTTCATAGTAAAACACACATTTTCCAAAATTCTAATTGTTTGCTTGAAAGTTCAAATTTTATCATCACCAACAAATGCAGTCAATTGTTCCCCTTGAAATAAAAGGCTTTTCAAGAAAATGTGTACCAAACACCCAAGTATGAATAATCATAACTTTTCTGTCAGTTATTCTTTCAAAAATAAACATGTTGCTCCAGACTGGTGGTTTCCAGAGGCAGGGGTTCGGAAGTGAATGAAATGAGTGAAGGGGATCAGAAGGTACAAATTTCCAGCTATAAAATAAGTCCTGGGGATGTAATGTACAGCAAGGTGACAATAGTTAACAATATTGTATAGTATATTTGAAAGCAACTAAGAGAGTAAATCTTTTTTTTTTTTTTTTTTTTTTGAGGGCAGTGTCACTGGCCTTCATATGTGGGACCCGAACCGGGGCCACTGGCTTCCCAAGCCAGCGTTTAACCACCGTGCCACTCAGCCAGCCCAAGAGAGTAATAAAGTTCTCATCACAAGAAAAAAAAAATTTGTAACTGTGCAGTAATGGTTGTTAACTAGACTTATTGTATCATTCTGAAATATATACAAATATTGAAATATTGTTTTGTACACCTGAAATTAATATAATGTTATTTGTCAAATAGACCTCAAACTTTTATTTCAATAAGAGTGAAACATAAAATAAATGTTTAAAATTAAAAGGCTGTTCCATATAAAAAAGTGACTAGATTGTCTCAAAAATGTTTTTCCTGAAGACAACTATCATAACTGAGTATACGTCAGAAGTGTTGTTGTATGGTACATCCAATTTTGTCACTCAGTATTTAAAAAGACATGCACTTAAAGGTCAAAATCTACTAAAAGTAATCATTCTTACGGTATACACTCTTAAGTAAAATTGGCATTTGTTTTCTTTTCTGCGGCAAGCATATGGCAAAGAGGAATGCAATGACTACTGAAAGGATATTAGGAATATCAGTAGCTCCACAATTTGCATGAGCAAATCTTGGTGGAGCAATCTTGATTAGAAATGGGAAGCTGACCTGGGGATGAGGAAGAAGGGGAAGGGACGAGACAACACAAATCGATTACAATATTGCCACAGGGATATGAAAGACAGTTTAGGGAATATAATCAATAATGTTGTAAGTATTTTTTAGGAGGTCAGATGGACTCATGTCTTGTTAGGGAGACCACTTCATGGATGGTGTAGAGGCCTGACCACTGCACTGTACATCTGAAGCTGCCATTGAATAATATTGTATGTCAACTAAGATTTGATATATATGTGGTCACGGGATGTGGAGTACAGTGTGGGGAGTGGAGTCGATCGAATTATAATAGATATGTATGATGTCGGGGGAGGAGGCGGTTGATTGGGGGAGGAGTGTGGTCAATTTTTAAGGGGTGAAAAGTACAACTATTGCATTGTTTTGTACACTTAAAATTAAAAAAAAAAAAAAAGGAATGGGGAGCTGACGAACTTGCCTTAAAGCTGTATTTGCATAGCAAGTTTATTTTTACTTCCATATGGTTGGCAGAAGAGATAAATGTTTATGTAACTGGACATTAATTATTGACAGTCATGTATTATTCTGATTATCATGGACATGCTACATAATATTGGCTCATTAATTGGCTACATAACCAAATTTCTAAAATATTTCTAAAAATTAAATGTAATATTTAATATTTTCTTCAATGTAAAATTAAGCAGAAACAGTTGATAAGTTTTTAGATGGCCCACTTTCAGTTTAAACACTGCTAATTAATGAAGTGTAATCATTTGATTTGTCATGCCAGAAATTTTTAATTCAAGTGAAATTTACCATATTGGGACCACTGTTTATAACCATTGTACCCTGTGATTTTTACATTTAGGCCCTTCAGAGATACACTGGGAGAGGATTAATACAGGTATTCAAAATGCAGTATCCATTAACGACTCTTTTAATAAAAAATATTGTCCTGTAATGGAATCAAGGAAACTGTCAATTATAGGCAAAAAAAACTCTAAAAATATTGATTTAGGAACTCTTTAAAATAAACCAGAGTGTGGCTCGCCAAATGGCGCGGTGGTTAAGCGCTGGCTTGGGAAGCCAGCGGCTCTGGTTCGGTTCCCACATATGAGGGCCAGTGACACTGCCCGCAATAAATAAATAAATAAATAAATAAATAAATAAATAAAGCTGGGTGAGTGTACATGAACATTTATGGAGAAAACATTTTTAGCTATACTTAGGAATCACATATCCTAGTAACCTAGGTTATAAAATTACATTTCAAGTCGTAAAATTTAAATTGCATAAAACCAAAATAAACACAAGGAAGATCCACTTACTCGATCTGCTAATCCTCCAGGAACTATAGTCCGCACAACCACACCACTTGATTTTCCTCCAACTATTCCAAAACCTAATCCAGAGCCATCGTTAATAAGCTCAACATCTTCAATATGGCCCCAGCGAACCTACAAATTAATGGCAAGTAAGTGGCAAAGTGTTAGTAACACACACAGATTCTTAACTTCCCACTACAATGTTGTGTAATATTGACATTCATACAAGTAATCAAGACAATTTTCTAGAGGCTAAGAGATATGTAAAGATGATCACAGGATCCCTGCCCTGAAGAATTTTATAATCCAATAGAGAGATAAACTAAAACATAAATAATTAAAATACAAGACAGAACATTGGATCATAAGACACTGAGGCTTTAAGAGGACAGAAACATGTCTCATTCCTCAGTCTATGCCCAATATCTAGCACAGTGCCCAGCACATAGTAGGAACAAATAAACATGTTTATCTGAATAGAATCACAAAATATTATAAAGATTGTGGGGAGGGGACATAGAGAAGTCAAATCCAATCAAGAATTATGGAAAGCTTCAAGGAAAAGATGGTATTTTAATTGCACTACAGAGGAAAAAAATATATTCAAGCAAAAGGGAAATGTAAGAGCAAAGCTGGGTGTGGATAAGCGAGTGGAAGTATTTGAAGGTTGTAAAAGAGGGAATGACAGGAACAAAGCAGTAGCTTAGGAAGATTAACCTGGCAGCAATGTGAAGTATGAAATAGTGAGAAGGACACAAGACAATGAGACTAACTGAGGAAACGCTTATGAGGGAGAGGAAAGGTAGGCCCAACTGAAGATACGAGCAATAGGATTACATAAATCAGACAAAGAGATGACATTTTTCCTCTAACCAGCAGGCTTCCATCAGAAATGTGCATTCAATTCACATAGTCCAACTGCAGGAGAAAATTCTCCCTCTCAAGGTCATTAGGGCATACTTATTGCTTAGTTTTTCCAAGTACTAAATTGGACAGCTACTATACAATGTTAAAATAACCAGGAATATTGGTAATATTTAATACATTTATGTCTGAAACAATATCTAGTTTCTGGGAAGCAACAATGTGTGCTAAAATATGCCTAATTTTATAGCAGCTAATATTCACAAAGTGTTTACTCTGCACCAGGCACTGTGCTTAGCTCTTCACAGGCATTCTCACTTAATCCTCACAACACTTCTGTGAAGTAGATGCTGTTATTAGTTCCAAGTAACAGATGAAGAAACTGAGCCATGGTGAGGTCAAGGAATCTGCCCAGTATGACACAGCCAAGACGTTGAGAACTGTACTTGAACCCACTTTAGCCTGACTCCAGAGCCCTTGTTTTTAATCACTATGCTAAGCAATTTCCCACTTTGTTCATTCTATTTATTATGTAAATTGTGCTGTATAAATATTACTAATTGCAACAGGGAAAATGGCTATACATTAATTTGTGTTGTGACCTTGTACTGTACCCAGACAGTCTATTTTTTATTTTGTCCCAATGAATGAAAATTAAATAAATCAGCTAGCACTTAGTGTTATAAGAAAATAAGATTTATTAGCTTGCATTCTGAAGATGCAGGCCAAAATCTGTAAAATGTTATTAAGCAGGTTTAAAGATTCCCAAAAGAGACATATATTTTTATTCTTTTGAACTGTCGTGCATATATCCTTCCACAACAAAAAAAGTTCTATAATTTTGCAGTATCAATAATCTAGTCACAAACACCCAATATAATTTACAAAAATAATGCTTTTGAAATAAATAACCAAATCTTAAGATACTCAATAGTAAATCTCTAATAAAAACTCTCAGCTTAATTAATTAGCTGGCTGTACCATGAAGGAGCACAACATTCTTTCCAACACCAAATAAATTATACCTAATATTACAATTTGCCCTTTATATGAGGTAATAATCTTAAATGAGGAGAATCACAGAACATTTAAAAAAAAAAAACCTCCATGAAATATCTTGTTTAATATGGTAATACTGCATATTGGAGACACAACCATCTTTTTTAAACTATGACAAGTCAAATGACACCTTCTAAATGTCTTAAAATCAATGCCATAATTCAAAATTAAATATTGTTCCAAATTTGCAACTCACTGTTTCAGGCAGAATGGCATCGGTTAGGCCGGTAGAAGTACTGCTTTTTGTGTGGACTGGTTCCCGGGCCACAACCAGACTCAAAGATCCAGTGGTTTGTTGTAATAATGCAATTGCTTGCTGATGGGAAATGTTCTGATCCAGTGGCGTATGATTAATAGCCAATATTTGATCATTTTCCTTTAACCTTTGATCCCTTGGTAAAATAAATGAAAATTTTAAGTGATATGATAGCCCGATTTTTAAGAACCTATTATTCAAGTTAAACCATTTTTTTTTTATGGTACTACTTCATTTAGTACATTTAGACAAATAATTATTTAATTATATAATAGAACCCTTTACAGTGCTTTTCATCAAAGCATTTATTAGCTAATTAACCAACTAAGCAGTGCATCTCTAAACATACACATACACGTTTTAAAAGCTATTTGGCTAGAAAAATAAGCAAAAATAACATAGAGGGCCCCACTGCCAAGGTTTTGTAAGTATGGACATACTGCCCCCATTAACTGCATGAACCTTGTACTCCTGAACCTCTTCCCATCTGACTTCAACATATATCACACTGAGGTCACTATAATTTCAGATTCACCAATAACCTCTTCTCCAGCATGCACCAGGTCCCCACTTTATTAACATGTCAATAGAGGCCAAACCCTCCTTGAAAATCCGTAGAGATTACTTCTAAAGCTGTATCTGAGCCCTTCTCTCTTCTCTAAGAACCTATTTTCCAACTGCTAACTGAAATAAAAAGAACTATTTTAAAAAATTAGCAAAATCTGTTTCTTACACCAGCATTATTACAGTCAATATTACCAGAGCATTTATTATGGGCCAGGTACTGTGCTAACTGCTTTCCATGTATTATCAAATCCTCACTATCACCTATTGAAGTACTTAAATTTTACAGGCCAGAAATTGAAGCCTCGACAAGCTTAGCATCTTATCTAAGTAGTTTGACTCTGAAGCATACTCTCTAACTTCTTTAATTAAAGGAAATCCTGAGGCTTTCCTAGGATTTACCCCCATCTGGTTTACTATTATCTCCCAGCCAGGACTCCTCTTCTTCCTGTTTCCTCGTTATTACCACAATGCTTTCTGATCTTTATCTCTCTTGCATCTACCCATCTCCATCTTTTGTTCCCAACGACAACCCTCCAGCTGAGACCTTTACGTAATACCTAAGACCGAACTAACAAAATTTCTCAAGGTTTATTTTTCTAGGCTCTCTTGTGCTGGTATTCGCCAACTCAAAAATGCATAATGATTATCTATGTTTATTGACCCATAAGGAGAGAGCCAAAGGAAAGAAAACAAATCCCTGTCGTGATTATGTCATAAAAGGGGTTCTCTTTTAACCTTCAAAGTACAAAAATCTCCATGGTAAGAGATTTACCTCAGGAAAATTTATTATTTATTTATTCTAATTAATTCATTCTAATTCATAAATTTGAACTCTGGAAATTCCATTATATTGCCCTTCTTTTTCTCAGGTCAAACCAGATTCAGCAAAGCTTGGTCAAAAGCCAGAATTTGGTAATTTCTGACATCAAGGACACGGTATAAACTTGTTGCTATTCGAAGGCCTCTATGCTTAGCCCCAAAGTACTGTTCCAACCTGGCTTCCTCCCTACATAAACCCCTTTTCCAACTATTCTGGACTACTCTGTCCCTCTCAAACAGGTCTGGCACTTCCTGCTCTTGTGTAAATGGTGTCCTCCATCTCTCATGCCCTTCCACTCTGCTCAGCCAAATTCAATCCACCCATGGAGATCCAGCTGAGTGGCTGAGTGGCTGCCCCTCTCTCGCTCTCCCTCTCACCTGCCTCATTATTATGGTGCTCTGAACCACTCCTTTTTCATTCGCTGAATACTCATATTAAGTATGTTATCAACAAAGCTAGCTAACTCCTTCTTTATGACATTTTAAAGTTATCTGAGGGCAGGGACTGGTACCTTTAGATTCTCCTTTGGAACAAGCAAGTAGGATATTTCAATTTGTGATGCCAAAATAGTGGGTGGTTCCCACAATAGATCATCTACCATTAAAAATGTTGCTGGGGGGCCGGCCGAGTGGCGCATTGGTTAAGCGCTGGTTTTGGGATGCCAGCGGCCCCGGTTCGGATCCCACATGAGGGCCAGTGACACTGCCCTCTACAGCTAACAGCTCCACCTGGAGCTGGGCTGTGCGAGCCCCGGTGATGGTGTGGGCTGCAGCTCCTGCTGCAGTGGGCTGCCATAGGCTACAGTAAGTGGCCCGCAACCAGCGTGAGCGGCTGGCAGCCAAGCGTGAGCTGCCAATAGCCGCGATGAGCGACATCCAGAGGCCAGCGACCGATCTGCCTCATCCGGGAAGAGCGCAATGACGATACCAACAGTGAAGCAACATCCTCTGCAACTAAACTGAAGAACAAGAAGACGGCAACTTGTCTGTTCCCCTTCCCCGATTCCCCAACGCTGTTCCCCTCCACCAAATTCCCAATAAAATCTTTAAAAAAAAAAAAAAAAAAAAAAAAAAATGTTGCTGGGTAATACTCCATTGTATCAATATACCACAGTTTCTTAATCCAGTCATCTACTGATGGGCATTTTGGTTGTTTCCAAGTCTTAGCTATTGTAAATTGTGCTGCTATGAACATAGGGGTGCATAACTTTTTTTGAATAAGTGTCTTGGTTTTTTCAGGATAAATACCTAGGAGTGGAATTGCTGGGTCAAAATGAAATTGTGCCATTTGCAATGATATGGAGGGACCTAGAGACTGTAATGTTGAGTGAAGTAAGTCAGTCAGAGAAGGACAAATACCATATGATCTCACTCATTTGTGGAATCTGAAAAACTGTATGAATGAGCAAAGTAAACAGAAACTGTCTCATAGATATAGAGGAAAAATCAGGGTTGCTAATTGGGAGAGGAATGGGGATGAGGGAGAAGGGGAAGGGATTAGACAGCAAAAATAGGCAACTACAATATTGCTACTGGGATAGGAAAAACAGTTTGGGGAATATAATTAATAATGTTGTAAATATTCTGAGGAATGTCAGATGATCATAGGTCTTGTTAGGGAGACCATTTCATGGATGGAGTAGAGGTTTGATCACTGCACTGTATTACTAAAGCGGAGGGGGTATAGTTACTGTAATTGAATATATAGAGATAGTCACGGGATGTGGATTATACTGTGGAAGAGAGTCAGAGGAAGAGTAATAGATATATATGATATGGGGGGGGAGTGGGGTGGTGTATTGTGAGTGGGGGGTTGTCACTTTGAGGGGTAAAATGTATAACTATTGCACTGTGTTGTACACCTGAAACTAATTAAAAAAATAAATAAGTAAAAAAAAAAAAAAAAAAAAATGTTGCTGGGCCGGCCGAGTGGCGCATTGGTTAAGCGCTGGTTTTGGGATGCCAGCGGCCCCGGTTCGGATCCCACATGAGGGCCAGTGACACTGCCCTCTACAGCTAACAACAGCTCCACCTGGAGCTGGGCTGTGCGAGCCCCGGTGATAGTGTGGGCTGCAGCCCCTGCTGCAGTGGGCTACCACAGGCTACAGTGAGTGGCCCGCAGCCAGCGTGAGCGGCTGGCAGCCAAGCGTGAGCTGCCAATAGCCGCGGTGAGCGACATCCAGAGGCCGGCGACCGATCTGCCTCATCGGGGAAGAGCGCAATGACGATTGCAACAGTGAAGCAACATCCTCCACAACTAAACTGAAGAACAAAAAGACAGCAACTTGTCTGTTCCCCTTCCCCAATTCCCCAACGCTGTTCCCCTCCACCAATTCCCCAATAAAATCTTTAAAAACAAACAAAAAAAAATGTTGCTTATACATCCTTTTATTAGTATTAGGAAAGGCTTATGTTATATTAAGAGATAAGAATAAGATGTAAAGTTGTATATACACGATGTTCTTGTCTTTATAAAAAGAAAATATTGTGTTTTTCCTAGTTTTCTCAGGGTGATCAAAGTCCAATAGGTTTGATATTTTATTTTTTTCTATCAGATGCATGTATTATATCACAACGATTTTCATAATTTTGAAATATATACTTTTTTAAATTGAGAATGTTGCTTGTGAGCTTTTCCCTAGTCCTAACGAAACATTTATTTTTAAATGTGACCACTATAGGACAACATCCAGGAATCACTCCCATTTTTTTCATCTCCAAAGTCCTCTTTTCTCTAACTTCTTCATAGCTTGTTCACTAAGGAAAATTGCTTAAACCCAAATAAGTAAATTATTCTTGATTTTTCAACCCTCATGTAACTCATTTTGCATACACTGATCCTCAATTTACTCACACTCAGATTTTCTATTTTCTGGAAATCAATCTATTTTAATCTAACTTTCCCTCTACCTAGTAGAGTTCAAGACACCTTGTTTCTTTTCAGTTAATATCTGCTCAGGGAATATAAACTCAACCCAAGATAAACAAGCTACAGAGGAAAAGTCTCCTGGAAAATATGAATTTGACACATTCTAAAAAGTTAAAAATTAGTTTTACTACTATTATTTATAATTTAACTCTCTATACTACTATACACCTCCTCTTTCTCTTTCTCTTTCTATATATAACTGAATTCACACTTTCCATTCAAGGGGAAACCAGTTCTTGTCTCTCCATTGCAACATTAAGAAATAATGGATTTCCACAATTTTGAGAGCCAAAAGGTCTTAGAACAGCTCCTAAAATAACACAGTTCTATAGAAAGTCCTAAGAAAATAAAACTATGATCATTTTATTTTCATTTTCAATTTTACTTCAGAGCCACATGTACATACTCAAAGAGCTGCATGTGGCTAGCAAGCTGCAGTTTGCCAACCCCTGGCAGCTCTTTCATCTCAAATGTTTGCCGATCCCCAATCTAGAAGGGCCTACATGGCTAGCACCTACCTGTCTCTAGCCCCTTTTTAAACCGTCTTGCTCTAAGCTTCTGCACCAGATAAGTATCAGCCAATTCCAAGGATATGAGCTATGTTCCATCTCTCCACAGGGCTGCTGGTCACGAGAGTTGCTTCCTCTCCCTGACACCTTCTGCTCTCGGAAGACCCTACTATCTCCTTTCAAATTGCCCTTCTAGCACCACTGCCTCTGCGAAGCCACCTGACTCCTTCGCCTTGGTCGAGATTCTTTAAGCCACACACTCAAATATCAAACTCCTCTTTTTGGAAGCACTCATCTGAATTTGTAATTACAGACTATAAATACAGTGTAACTGAGACATGAGGATTAACCATAGAAAGGTTGCGCAACACTGAAAGTTCACTAAAAACTACTGAACTATATTTAAAATGGTGACGTTTGTGTTATGTGAATTGTATCTCAATAATAAGATAGGAATAATATGTTTAAAAAGTTGGGCCAATCGAAGTTAAACAGGCTCTTTGTCAAGGAACTTCATAACCTTAAGAAAGCTAATGTTAAGTGACCCTTAGTCCAGGTTTACCCTGGATTGTCTAGGTGTTCCAGTAGTTCCAGTTTACACCTGCTGTCTCAGTGTCATTATTAATAGCACATCCTCTCCCAAAATTATCTCAAAATGGAAAATAAATTATATGATTACCCTACTGTGTATGCCCAATCTCCAAGAACAGGATAGAGTTTCTCAGAGATACCTACCTGACCACTGCTGTGGTTTCTCAGAATGTATTTGAAGAAATCCTGCATTCGATGGCAGAACAAAGGTGCAAAGTCAAGGAAATGCCATTATTTCTGAATTTTTAGTTAGGGAGGCTAGAATTGTTCCCCCATGAATAGAGAATTGTGAATCAAACATATTATTATTGACCGAGGGAATCTTTTTTATAATTGTATTGCTACTGTTGCTATTAGTCTAACAGTCAGTAGTAATGTAATGAATAGGGTGCTTGTTAAGTAAATAATAAACTAAAAACCTGAAATAAAATAGAGATAAAATATAAGGCTTGCACATACCTCTTTAAAAAATAAAACAAAGGCACAAGTGCACTGGGGAGGAATCACATAGACTTGAGGGGGCTTTTAACTGACAATAAGTAAAATAATAGAATGATATGACTACCAAAAACATCATTAAAATCTGAGGTTTAATAAACAGTACAGTATGCAGAATGTGAATTTCAATATTCCCATCTTACTGATCAGACGTTAGCTAGTTAAATTGTCATATTCAATTGTGAGAGACCGTGGAGGAGTAGACAGAGCTCCAACTCTGCAGTCAGACAATCTTTGAATCACATCATGATTCCAGCATTAATAGCTCAGTGACTACTCGTAAACCACTGAACTCAGTTTTCTCATTTATAAAATGGAGTAGTGGGCCGGCCGAGTGGCGCGGTGGTTAAGAGCTGGCTTGGGACGCCAGCGGCCCGGGTTCGGATCCCACATATGAGGGCCAGTGACACTGCCCTCTAAAAAAAAATAAATAAATAATAATGGAGTAGTGATATTAGTAGCTAGACGGCTGCCACAAGTATATGTGAGAATACCTGCAAAAGGCCTGACAAATGCCTAGGAGATGGAAAGTAAGAGTTAGCTGCTATTGTTTCTGTTTTTGTTACTCATTGCCTATACTCTTGTTCTCAGGATTATCAGAGAAACATTAGCAAAACACAAAGTGAACATGTTTCTCACCTGGCCGCTATACTCCCTGGCTGTACTTCCTTCACAAAAATATCAACTTCTCCCAGATTCTGACTTCTAAGAGCCACCACACTGAATCCAAGGCCTCCAGTTGAAGGCCTTTCTATATCTATATATTCAATTTGCCGGCCCTAAAAAAGGAAGATTTAAAAAAAAAGAGAACAAGTCAATGAAGTACATTTAACCAAAATACCCTTCCCAAAAAGCTGTAATTGCCATTTTGTGACTAGCACAGAAACAGTTTCTCCTAAGTCATCTCTATAAAACCAAATATACTCAGCATTTCAGTAATAAATTGCTTCTGGAACTCCTCTCCTTTGATTATTTTCAGTAGAACATAAGGGGTAATGCATAGTGTTCTGCAACCTCAGGGAATAGAAGAGGTATTTTCACACTTCATTCACATTATGAGATGAATCCCAAGGTGGATAAAAATTCCAAATTTCCTTTCCCACAGTAAATTTTAAATTACTTTTTACACTGAATTTCTCTAAGTTCTCTTGACACAAAGTATATTTTTAAATAAGGAAAGCAAATTACATATATCAAAAATATGCTAGTGGTTTAGCTTAAGTCAGAACCAGCTGCATTTTTGTTTTTAATTCTATTGTGATGAATTAATATTCTATTTTAATAGATTAATTAAAATGATTATGGAAAGGCCACCATTCAAATGGCTTCTACCTGTGACAAATATTTTATTGCTCTAGTTAATAATTACATTTATAACATGAGAACTTCACAAATATAATCAACTCACAAAACCATCATATACAATTATTAGTCAAATTCAGGTGAAAGAGCTATAAAGTCATAAAAGGAATTAGGTATAGAATATTAATTAACTATTACACTTTAAACAGATTCTTTTTAACTTTCAAACTCAAGTTCCATTTTTCAAGACACTAATTAGAAGGTGAAGTGGAAAACACAAAAACATTCCTAAAATATAACTGTCTATTATTTAATTTTTTTTTTTTTTGAGGGCAGTGTCACTGGCCCTCACATGTGGGACCCGAACCGAGGCCACTGGCCTCCCAAGCCAGCACCCAATCACCGTGCCACTCGGCCGGCCCCTATTATTTAATTTTTAATAAGTATTAGGGATAACACTGGATTATTCTTTAAAATATTTCCCTTGATATTCCAAATTATATTAGTTCTAACTCCCATTAATTGTTTTGATATAAAATTAAAAATGGTTTCAAAGGTGTTTCATCATCTGTATACATATTAATTTTCCTCCTATGATCAAAACCATAAGAATCTCTTTCCTTACATGTATAGATAGAGATACATCACATTGGAGTCATTGTCTAAAAACTCTCCTCACCACACACGGATGCTTTCCCTATACAATTTATAGCCAATAGATCTTCAACACACAGATGAGAAAATATTATCAATTCCTCCTAATAACATAAAAACAAGAGAACAAAATACCGGCCAAGTGGCATGGTGGTTAAGCGCTGGCTTGGGATGCCAGAGGCCCCGGTTCGGTCCCACATATGAGGGCCAGTGACACTGCCCTCAAAAAACAATAAAAATAAAAACAAATAAAAGTTAAAAAAACAAAACAAAATACATATATAGTAATACATTTGAAGGCAAAAAGGGTGAGTGTAGGTTTCTTTTTTAAATGATCATAGGAAAAATAAAGCTAAATATTCCCATGACAAGATGTAACTTTACCTGAGCCATCTGTTCAATGATTGAGTTAAAGTCTTCATTTCCCAACTTAGGAGTCCAAGGAAGTAACCCAGATGCAGTTGAGTTATTAGAGGACCTCTGGGCATTCCCGTTAGTACTGGCACCATCCGTGAACACTAATAAACCTTTCCTAGAAAAATCAAAGTTGGCTGAACAATCTGAGGGTATATGGCCGAGCTGTTGGGGGAAAAAAAAAAAATCATCAATAAAAACCTATAGAAGTTATTTCTATTTATTAAATCTTATATTTTACCCATCACATGTGTAATGCCCATGTTAAATACATACTTGTGAAAAAAAATTAGGTATAGATACATGAATCTGTTTATTTATAAAGCTATAAATTCCATTTGGTATTTCACAAAATGTTTAACAGCTTAAAATTTGTTCTTCTTTCCTGCCTTCTACGATTACTTCAAGTTTATAACACGTACAACAGTTCATTACACTTCACATACACAGATGCATTCGATCTTATACATTCGATCTTATACACACATGTAGGAAGACTCTGAGTTCTTTTCCATTTGTCTGTACATTTCCATGTGGAGCCACAAAATATTTGCAGGTAGTACATAACAAAAATAACAATAACAGCACTTACTGAATGCTTGCTATGAACAAAGTACTATAACAAAACTTTCACATATTACCTCATTTAATCCTTGCAACAGCCCTATGAGATATTATTATTCCATTTTGTGAACATGGAAACTAAGTCATAAGGGGTGAAGTAGCTTGCCCAAGATTAGCAGCAAATGAGTCACAGAGCCACTGAAACGTTAGTTTAAAAAAAAAAAAAATGGGGGAGATTTCTGTAATTATGGGGAACAGGAAAATAGAGGTTAATTTTTTAAATATAATTGGCTGATATGAATGCCAACACAGTGGAATAAAGGTAACATCAAGAGTAAATGTCAATAGGACCTCACTGAAAAAAAAAAATCAACCCATAGAAATGCTATGAAAACACTCAACGGAAAAAAAAAACAATCACAGGGATTTTAGAGTTGAATGGATACAATATGATTATGTATACAACAACTGCAAACTATATAAATATAAAAGATTGTTATTATGATGGAATGGTTGGTTAAGTCAACTGTGAGTTCAGTAAGAGTGATAGATTTGTGAGATCTTTCCCAATTTCTATTGCTACCAATAGCATTCACTGTTGTGATATGGGATGCATCCCATTACCATGGAATACAAAAGCTAAACTTCAGTATGGGGAGTGCTAAAATTATGGTATACATTCTGATTTAGAAAAAGAAATTCACAGAAAGGCATATGTGCAAAGTTTAATCCTTAATTAGTTATTTTAAAATCCCTCACTAAATATTTATAGGAAGGCATTTTGGTTTATCAGCAGAGCACATTTTTTCCCCAAATTCTGTTAATTTTCACGTAACTCTGCTGCCTTATCTACAATTACATCTAAAATTCTGTCCAAATTTAATCTATTCAATAGCTACTATTCAAGCGCAGCTTCTAGAATAGATTATTTAAAATCAGTTTGCCATCCCTGACTCTAAAACACAGCAACCAATAGGACGTTATAACTATTAATTTACATGACTTTTTTTTTTTTTTAAGATTTTATTGGGGAATTGGGGAAGGGGAACAGCATTGGGGAATCGGGGAAGGGGAACAGACAAGTTACTGCCTTTTTATTCTTCCGTCTAGTTGCGGAGGACTTTACTTCACTGCCCATGTTGGTATCCTCATTGCGCTCCTCCCGGATGAGGCAGATTGGTCGCCGGCCTCTGGATGGTCGCTCACTGCGGCTATTGGCAGCTCGCACTGGCTGCCAGCCGCTCACACTGGCTGCTGGCCACTCACTGTAGCCTTTGGCAGCCCACTGCAGCAGGGGATGCAGCCTACACCGTCACCGGGGCTCACACAGCCCAGTTCCAGGTGGAGCTGTTGTTAGCTGTAGAGGGCAGTGTCACTGGCCCTCATATGTGGGATCCGAACCAGGGCCGCTGGCATCCCAAAAATCAGCTCTTAACCAAAACGCCACTCGGCCGGCCCTACATGACTTTAAGTAGAGTTGCTATGTGTCCTGTAATTCAACAATTGTGAATTTAAGAGCCTGCAAGAATCCAGGTATTATGCTATATGTGATGGAGGAAACACAGATACTATTAAAATACCAGGTATACTGCTCCCAAGGACTTTCTAAGCAGAACATCGGTGACATTTGATAATTATTTGATAAATATTTGATAATTATTGAGAGGTATAAATAATGTGCTATAGAGCATAATCACTTTTTGCTGGAAAAAAAGACTTCATGAAAATAAAATATTTAGGTTAACCACTATTTTATAATTTTGAAGAAAATTTTAAGAACTTTCAAAACATCTGATGTTTACATATTTTTTTTTTTTTTTTTAGCGGAGCCATGCTGCCAACAGCAACTCAACGGCAACTCAGCTCGGGCTGGCCTTGAACCGCTGTTGCTCAGAGCTCAGCTTGCACTCTTGAGCGAGCTCTTAACCAACTGAGCCATTCGGCCGGCCCTTTGATGTTTACATATTTTAAAATGTATAAATCCCATATTCCAAAGCCATACACATAATTTACATTTTTAAACTATCCATGTCCGCCATACCCACAGGTCACAAGTTCAGTACACTTTCTTTGCTGCTGAGTATTTAGAGATAGTCTGTCTCTTTCTCTATCTCCTTCTATCTTTCTTTGCTGGTTTGAATATACTGACATGTAAAACTCTGATGGGTAACTTACTTGCCCCTTGAGTTGCTTGATGGACTGCTGAAGCGTGAGTATCTGGTTGAAGAGAGGGCTTTTTAGTGTCTCATAAAACATAGACAGCTTCTCATTTTGTGACGTGTCACCCTTCTCCTGCAATTTCACTTTCAGGCGATCAAGAACTTGCAGGACCTGCAGTTTATCTTGTTTGAAGAAGGACAACCAGAGTACAAGTTAAACCCCTTATCATATTCCAATTTTGAACCATTAATTAGTTTACTGATAGAAGTATATATTCATATACCTGTTGCAGGATTTTCAGGCATTTTGAATTTATTGTCTTCAATCACTTTAAAGAAACCTAAAGAAAAAATTTTAAATGCAAAAGATGATTTACCATTTGTGTATACATGTCTATAGTCCTGCATAAAATTTAAAGAAAACCTCAGGAACATTCTGATCAAAAGACTTCACTCAGGAAATTCAAATTAAAACCACAATGAGGTACCACTATGGTGACTAAAAGTACAATAGAAAGCAAAACAACAGACAATACTAAGTGCTAACAAAGATGTGAAGCAATTGGAACTCTGGTATGTCACTAGCTGGAATGTAAAATGGTACAAACACTTGGGAAAACTGTTGGGCAGTTTTTATATAGTTAAATATACACTTATTATATGATCAACACTTCCACTCCTAAATACTTAACCAAAAGAAATGAAAATATATGACCACAAAAGACCTGTGCACAAATGTGTTTTTTTTGGTTTGTTTTCTTTTGAGGGCAGTGTCACTGGCCCTCATATGTGGGACCCGAACCAGAGCCGCTGGCTTCCCAAGCCAGCGCTTAACCACTGCACCACTCAGCTGGCCTTGTACACGAATGTTCATAGCATTTTTTACTTATAAAAGCCCCAAACCAGGAAAACCCAAATATCTAATAACAGATGAATGGATAAACAAATTATGATATGTGAACATAATAGAATACTCCGAAGTAAAAGGGAAAAAAAAAATTACTGAACACATAGCATGGATGAATCTCAAACATAGTATGTTGAGGAAAAGAAACCACACAGAATGGATACAATCTGTATGATTCCAATAATTTGAAATTCAATCTATAGCTATAGATCAGTTTACTTGGGCAGGTGGAAAGGAGTTGACTGGGAAGGGATCCAAGGGGGCTTTTTGGGGTGATGGAAATGGTCTATGTTTTGAATTGGGTACTCTGTACACAGATGCATACATTTGTCAAAAAAATTATTGAACTATATATTTTGAATTGGTACATTTTATGTATGTAAGTTATATTTTAATAAAGTTTGTGCTTTTTTTTCTTCTTCTTTTTTAAAGGATCCTGGGCCGGGCAAGTGGTTCAGTTAGTTAAGAGCTTGCTCAAGAGTGCGAGCTCTGAGCAACAAAGTCGCTGGTTCGATTCCTGGCCCAAGCTGAGCTGCTGCTGAGCTGCCAACAAGTGGCAGGATGGCTCAGCTGAAAAAAATTTTTTTTTTTTTTTAATTTAAAAAGTAAAGGATCCTGGACTGGAAGAGAACGTGCAAATTAAGGGATCAATAAGGTTCTGAAGAGACTTAAAAAAAAAAAAAATCCCCAAGCTGCACAAATGATCTAAGACTCTTACTAGTCATCTAAGAGAGTCCTGAAAAGGTAAACACTCAATATGGCATTTTCTATTGATAATGTTTTTTAATGCCAGTGGTTTGCTCAAACTAGCCTAAAATGTAATTGAAATTCAAAAAGCTAGCAAACCCTTTGCTATGACCAAAATGGCACTTTCACAGTGATCCTTCTTACCAGTGGTACACAGCTATAATGATCCATCAAAGAAATGGAGATTAAAATTTTCTTACATCAGTTCACTTGCTGCATGAGATCTTTACCTTCTAATTGAAGGTCATGAAGAAAACACATTAAGAACCAGTAAGGGATGCCACTGGCATTGATAAAAGGCCCATGTATTCCATCCAAATGTTCACTGGATTCAGTAACTACCAAAAGAACTGCTGAATAGGGCATCACCGAAACACTGCTGATGTGTTCAGCATCTCAATTGTGCAAACATTACAATTACTCATTGACAGGTAACTGAAGAGAAGGGCAGTCCCAATGGCATTGTCCTTTCCTATAGCAGCATACAACCTAAAAAGATTGATAACAGCTGCTTTGTGGTCATTAAAACAGCAACCTCTCTAAAGAATGTAAGCTAAAACTATGAGATGCTATTTTTACTATCAGATTGGCTTTTTTTTTAATTAAAAATAGCCTGTACTCCAGGTGTCATGGAAAAACAGGTGGGAGTATTAATTTGCACAATTTTTTAGGAGAGCAACTTAGCAATATCTATCAATATTTTAAATTTACATTTACTTTTTTACCCAGAATATCTACTTTTGAGTCTCTCCTAAAGAAATATTTGCAAAAGGATGCATAGATGTATACAAGGATATTTACTGCATTGTTTTTAATACCAAAACTCCTGGAAACCTTAAACTATCAGAAGTAGTCAGTCATTAAAATAATAAGTAAACTGGGGCCGGCCGAGTGGCGCGTGTGGTTAAGCACTGGCTTGGAAAGCCAGCGGCCCTGGTTCGGGTCCCACATATGAGGGCCGGTGACACTGCCCTCAAAAAAAAAAAAAAATGACATAAAATAATAAGTAAGCTGACTGTATTGGAACAGGAGCAGGGCTGAAGCAATTAACAGCAAGCCTGTGGCTCACTCCATCAGTTGGGGATTCCCAGCTTGACACCAGACATCCTTGCAAAAAAGCTAAAAGTCTTTAATTGATAAGAGTTCCTCACTTTAAAATATCAGGAAATACCTGATATGTCTTAATTGCTTTTTGTAAATAATCTGAGAATGAATGAACGTATGGACTTTTAAGGCATGGCTGACTGTAAGATGGGAGATAATCACAGACATTTTTTATTTGTGTAACTAATAGAGTATAAAACTTGAGATTCTCCAAACAGAAAAGGTTTTGAGAAAAACGTTTCTGGGGGGTGACCGGTTGTCTCGGTTGGTTAGAGCGTGGTGCTGATAACACCAAGGTTGCCAGTTTGATCCCTGCATGGGCCACTGTGAGCTGCACCCTCCCTAAAAAAGGATTGTAGCATGAAAGCAATGTGTAACTAATGACCATGGCTGATTCCCAATAAAATTATAAAAAAAAGAAAAAAGAAAAAGAAAAACGTCTCTGTATATACTGTTCAGAGCTTGTCTGATAACACGCTCTGCCCCAATGCAAAAAAAAAGTGTCCCAAGGCTGAATTTTACTCCTGTAAACAAATTAAAAATTGCAGTAAAAGTCTGTCAGAAATACATTAATAAATGACTTAATATCCATTTATATGTAACTAGGTATTTTATGTTAATATGTCTATCTATATGTAACTGGCTTTTTATGTTGATGATATGGCCTAATGCGGAAGAAAGTAACATTCTTTGAAAGCTTTGAAAACTGGGGCCTTCTCAAGCAAGTAATGTCCGTGTCTGGCTCCCATGTCAGCCTCCTGCCTATAACCTCTGAATCATGAGTAAGGTTCCAGTGCTGGGTAAAATCTCTCATTCACATGAGTATGCTTTGACAAGCCAATCTTTTGTGTTAACAGAGGGACATTATCTACTATAAACAACTGAATAGGAAAAACAACAAGTTTCAAGATATATGCATTACTTTCTCCTTTTCATAAGAAAAAAAATATACATATTTGTGTGTATAGGCTTCTAGACTTAGTCAATTTAATAATAGTGATTACTTCTAGAAAGTAGAAGTGAGGCTAGGGAGATCAAACATTAGACTTTTACTTTACAGATTTTAGTGCTGTTTGAACTTTATTTAAAAAGCATATTAATTTTATAGCTTAAAAACTAAAAGGGAAAGAAAACCATAATGGCTCAGCTGGTCTAATGAGAGAACAAGGCAGATTCATAGCAAGATAATGACAACACAGTAGGATAATTATATTGTAAGTCATACATGTACAACAGCAGAGGTGTGTACCACACACTAAGAGAAATTATAAAGGGGAGATTTGGGGATGCTGGAATGAGAACACATTAGAAACCTCTCTTAAAAGAAAAAGAATGGAGTGTAAAAGTAGAGTAACCATTTGTCTCTTTTGCCTACGATAGTCTCAAATTACCAGCATTATTATCAATGGAGCTCCATTTCACTCTCAAAAGTGCCCCAGTTTGTGGTTCTCAAATTTTAGCATGCCTCAGGATCCCGTGGAGGGCTTGTTAAAACACAATTGCTGGGACCCACCCCCAGTGTTTCTGATTCTGTAGGTCTGAGATAAGGCCGGGGAATTTTCATTTCTAACAGTTGCCGTGTGATCCTGATGCTGCCAGACTAGACACCACAATTTGAGAACTCATACAGGTATAAACGTGCATGGTTTTCTGTGTGCATAGTAACTGTCTCTAAATGACCTAGTATAAGGTCTCTGAAAGTAGTATAAAGGGCAAAAAAAAAAAAAAGTAGTTTATTTAGACCAGTGTTACTGCAAGTGTGGGCTGCAAACTGATGCTTGGCTACAATACACACAGGTACAGTAGCAAAATTGGGAATAAGCATTTGGAAACCATGCAATGTAGCAGAGTAATTTATATCTATTAAATTTAGTGATTAAAAAAAAACTTGACTTACCTTGTATTTCTTTTTTTAATTTCATTTTTCTATTTTTGCAATAATTTATTTTACAAAAATATCAGCTCTTGAAGGACTGAGTGGGAAAGCTGATAATTTGAGAAGCACTGGCTTAAATAAGACTACTTTGAGAGGGCCCTGTAAATAATGCTAAGTAGACTGGTCTGTATCCTGTAAGCAACAGGAAGTAATTAAAGGCTTTTAAGCAGGGAAGTACTGAGTCTAGATTTCTATTTAAAAAGGTAATTCTGGTAATAGGATAGATTAGTGGTTGTCTAACTTTTATAAACACACATTCCCATTAGCAAAAATATGTTCACCATTCACTTTATTTTTTATAAACTTATACTACTATATTTACATGTCATTGTGTTTTAAGCCATATATAAAATAGGAACCATGAGAGTAAGGTAAAAACTAAAAAGCAAGATTTTATTATCACCTTCCTATCCTCCCAATGGATCATCCTGCACATTTTGGAAACCATGGTGTAATAATAAAAAATCCCTCAAAAAAGGGTAAAGGATAAAAACGGATTGGCTGTCCAACTCTCTGACTCATATTTAATGAAGGCTAAACTATGTCCACAAAGCAGGCCTGGAAAATTACTACAATTCCATGGTGTTGAGTAATACCTAGACTAACATCTAGTATATGAGGACAGAAGAAAGAAATGTAACCCTTCAGCTGAACATTCAGCAAGCAGCACACAGGCTAAATGTAACCTATGTCTCACTCGTTTCATGGTCATAGGAACTCTTCCGCTAAACAACTGTGACCTATTTGGCTAGGCTACGAAACCAACTAGGCTTAAGCAAGGATTTTCAAGTTTGTTTAAACATGGTAAAGCCGAGTCTAACTTGTCATAAATAGGCTACCTACAATAGGTCATAGTCTAAACATTAAAATGCCAGTTTGCCACTGTCCTCATAGTTGTACAGCCTCCAGAGAATGAGTAGTTTATTATGCTCAGCAGCTTCCATTCTGTCATTGATCAAGAGTTTGTCACCACGAACTCTTCATGTCTGGTTCACTGAAGGATTTGATTGAAGGAAATTATTATAATATTGTGACTTCTTTAAAAAAATATCCATGCCCTTAGCCATCGCCAATTAATGGAATATTTGAAAAAAAACTGATGCATAGATAGAAATTTAATTTGACGTACATTTCTAGGTGGAGGAAACTTATTGAAATGATTTATTAACCTCCTCAGTTCAAGAATTTAGGAGAGTTATGGACTTTGAGAAACACCCTTTTCAGACTCCCAGTAGTACATAAGAATGTAACTCGCCAAGATATCTTATACTTCAGTCTCTAACTTAACAAGACATCTCATGCTTCTATCTGGAAACCTTGGAAGAAGAAGATAACTGGCAATCTGTTTGGGAAAGTATGGATACTCAGCTTCTAACTGCAGGTGTGAATTAGGGAGGTCACAATTGGCCTGCACTTAACTCCTCAGAGGGAATTCCCCAGAGCTCAAGGGACCAGGGAGTTTGAACAATCTAAAGGGCTGTTCAATGTAAATGAAGTCATGATTTCGGAGCCATTCAACAATTGAAATTCATAAACAACTTGAACTTTCTATGGCTTCCTTTGAGTGCAAAGCTCAGGTTTTGTCTAATTATCGTGCCTTTGTCCTCAAAGCTCAGCATTTGAGGTACTGATTAAATGGAAAGCAAACTCTCCCAGCCAAAGAACAATGGTGGGTCTTCACTCCAGCTACAAATAAACACCTCTGCTGCCATGCTAGTGCAGACTGAAGACATGTGCCCTAGGCTTGAGTCCCTACCAAACAACAAGGCCTTTTCTAAATCCCTTAGATGTAAAAAATACCGCATTTTTGGCTGCTGCCAAAACACTATACGATTGTATTCCAGGAAATAGATATATAAATTCTAGAAGACTCCTGATATTTTGGGGCCATGTGCCTACGCCTCAGGCAATGCTTAATTCCATATAATGCTGGACATTCAGGACACATTGAAATTGAAGCTGAAAGACACCACATTAAACTCAGAGTCAGAACTGAAAATTGAGTCAGTTCTTCAGAATAATTCCGTTGCCTAAATACTAATTTTCTCATCGAATTATTCAAGCTAATGCATCCAATGCATAACAATATCCTAACTGTAACTTGGGCACTGTGTATGAACCCAATTAAATTTTTTATGGTATGCTTTTGTATTCCTATCGGTGGCAGTTTTCTCCAATGATTGGCAAAAAAAAAAAAATCAAACAAGAATCTGGGCAATTTTTACTTAATGGATCTCTGATTGCGTAGCCAGTCCCTCACTGAAAAGATCCAGGCATTCATACCCTTCACTATTGATGAGTTTCCACCTCAAATAGTCTGTTTAATTCTCCCCACACCACAGACTGTGTGCCCGTAATTTCTCTCCAGAAATATGGTCATGCCATTTCTGTCTTGGTTGTGATATTCCAAACAATCCTAGCAAATTGAGAAATAGGCCAAACTAGGCTCTGGACACCCTTCCCATCAATGTTCACCCTCTTTCCTGCTCCTGGCCTTTTCCCAAAAACCATTTTAGCTGCCACCATATCAAGTAACTAGTTTCTTAATGCCTACTACGCACAATGCAAGGTCATTCTGTACAACATTTCATTTATCTTCTTAACAATGTATTATCTCTATATTGCAAATGCAGAAAATCTACAATTTCAAAAAACAAGGGGGAAAGCACTCTGGAAAAAAAGTGATAAAAGAGGAAGGCAGCATAGATGCCACTGAGGGGAATTAATTTCATCTTGGGGGGTGGGAAGGTCAACTGTTAATGACTTTTGCAGCAGATAACTACTTTAAAAATGAGAGTCAGATATGTCAAATTTTCAATAGAGAGGAAATGTTTGTCAATCTGACTCTCAACATCTACTTAACTCATCTCCCTCCTACTACACTTTGTCCCTCGAGTTTCATTAGAAGCTCCAGAAAATAACTCCAAAGGAAACCACCTCTTTCAAGGCAGAAGGCCTTGCCCAGCCAGCCCCTATCATCAAAGCTACACCCATGAATTAGAAACTAAAGCTAAAAGAAAACTGGTTTGTCCCTGAAAGGCTGCAGACCAGGACCTAAAAGCTTCCTACCAAAAAGCCAAGGTGTGCAGAGCGCCAAAGCAAAGGGCCAGACTTTGGTTTTGTTTCTTTAAAAGTAAGACCAACATTAGAGAAGGTTAACCTCACAGAGTTGTACTAACTTCTTTTAACCACAAGGCAATTTTACAAATGCATGCAATCAATAACAGACAGAATTCAAATCTGAAATTCTTAAAATGCATTCTTTGTTTACAATATTATTGATTGGCAGGTTTTTAAACTATATAAATGGTAATTATACTGTATATTTATCCTTCATCAATTTGCTTTTTTAGTACAACTGTATAGTTTTAAGATTTAGTCATGATTTACACAGCCCCTCGTCACTGATTATAACTAGTAAATAGTATTCCACTGGAGGGATACGTGATTTTTTTTCGCTTAATCTCCTGTTTGAGCATTTAGATTGTTTCCTATTGGTTATTAACACTAAAACAGGATCAGAAATAAATATTTACTTCAAGAATCAACTTTATTCCAGTTGATCCAATAACCAATTCTTGAAATATGAGAGACTGTATAGCCTATAAGCTCTGAAATCATAGAGACCTGAGATCTACTCCTGGAACCAGCTCTGTGGTTCTTATGGCCAATTGTTTAAATCTCCCTACACCTCAGTTCCTCATTTGTAAAATCAAGTTAATAAAAATTACTAAATATTTACAGTTGAAAGGACTAAGACATTATAAAGCATTCGGCCTGGCACACAGTACACATTCAATAAATGGTAGCTACTATTATTATTAACATCTCTTTACAATCAAAATTATTTAAGATATTTTGGGGATTTCAAAAGAGCTAGTAATTAAATTATTTTAGCTGAGATTTTGCTGTGTAATCAATAATGGTTATTTATTGAATGATTGAACAACACAAATTTTCACCAATGCAACGAATACAAAGGAAGAGGGTGTGGGGAGGCCTATAACCTCGGAGTTCAAAAAAATCGGTATACAAATGGGAATGTAAGTGTTTCAGTAAACTAAGCCCTCTTAAGGATAAACATACTCACAGTGAATCCTAACCCAGTGCTCAACAGAAATAACGTGAGCCACATATGGAACTTAAATTTTTCTAATAGCCACATAAAAGAGGTAAAACGAAACAAATAAAATTAAGTTTAATAATATATTTTACTTAACCCATCTATTCAAGTTATCACTTCATTATGTAAAGAATATTAAAAAATTAATGAGGTATTTTTACACTAACTCTTCAAAATTTGAGGTATATTGTACATTTACAGTACATCTCAATCCCAACTAGCCCTATTTCAAGTGCCTGATAGTCACCTGTACTAACCATGTTGGCGGTAAAGTTTTAACCTACACCTTCTCAGAAAGATCCCTGTACAGTGTTTTTAGCAAAGACTTTCATTTATCAGCTAATATGGTCTCTATGCTTTTTGTCAAAGTAACTATTAGCGATAACAGTCACAAACATGAGTTCTTCCCAATAAAAATAGCACAACTCCATAATGTTTTCAGGGTTAAACACCAATCACAGTGGAGAAGCAAAAAGTGGGAGAAGAATGGCTTACAGTTTACAAAACACATTCTTTAACATTATTTCATTTCAACCTCCCCAGAACCCAGTGAGGTACATCAGTTACAAATGGGAAAACAGAGAACCAAAGTCAAGTGACTTGCCAAGAGTTAGATGGGAAGTGGACCCAATTCCATGTCTCCAAGCTCTGCTGGCTACACAGCTTTACAAATTCAAAAAAATAAACAGGCTCTGTGGCTGCAGCATAGATCTTATCCTGATGACTAAGGACAAGGTATTGACAACGCTCTAAATTTCTCTCCATTTGCACCAGAACCTAAAATGAGCTTTAAAAAAAACATCCAGGTGGTGTTGGCTGCACAACAGTGTATTTAATGTATGTAATATCCCTGAAATGAACACTTAAAAATGGTTCATTTCAGATAATAATTTTATGTTACACACAATCAAAAATAATAATAATAAAAAAAGACATCCAAACCTACACAAAAACATGTGAGTGCGGAAAACAAAACAACAAAAATATGGCAATGGTCAAGCAATCTCAAATATTAAGGTGGAATAATCCTGTTTCTCAAAAAATTTACTCTCGTACCAAGGTGGGCAAAGTGTTAAGTAAACAGATTAAACCCCATTCCGGCTTCCCCAACCTAATGTATGAGTGTGTTTGTTAAACTTTAACAAAGCAAGTGAATTCAGACTACTTGGCTGTTTAGCTTAAGGATAATTATTAAATGCTTTCCAGTAAAAATGCAGTTGCAAGGATTACTGAAGGCTGAGCCACTGTCTCAGAGTCACAAGGTTTGAAAATGAACTCACTAAGGCAAAAATATCCGGATTTTTCTTTTTAAGAACACTAACTGAAAGACAATATACCCTAATTGCATTAGTGGTTCTTTTCAATGGTAAATGGGCTTTTGTGTGCTTTTAGTTCCTTTTCTGAAAATTCTCTCCAATTTTTCTACAATGAAATAAGGCGCACCCTTTCAATGGAGGAGGTAAACCAGCAAACAACTGATTCCAATCCAGAGTGATAAGAGCCATCTGGAGACACGACAAAGTGCCAAGCGAACATTCCATAGGGATATTAATTTGGTCAGCTAGGTGTGTGTGTCAGGAGAGTTGGGGCGCTTTGGAGGGGGCGGGGAAGGATCTGAAACTGCTTTCCTGGGCTTGACGTAAAGCAGGAATCCAGCAATTTCTCCCAAGCCTGGAGGCCAGAGCACTTTCCGCCCGGTCCTTCCCATCTATAAAGTGAGGCTAGCGGAGCATCGGACTGGGAACTTGGTTACGTGACCACCAGGCTCCCCGAAGGGGCCGAGGCCAAGTGGCCCCCTCGCTGGGGTCTGGGCAGCCGCGCCTTCTCCCGGTCCCGGAGGCAGGCCACTAAGTCGTCTTTACTCCTTGTACCGTCACCGGTTTAGGAAAAGACTCCGCCCAGCCTTGGAGGGCGAAGCGCAGGCATCGATCGGGGTGCAAAATTGGATCCCAGCCTCCCGGAACAGAAGTGGGCCGAGATTTCAGGGCCGCCAGGGCCTTCAGAGGTGGGGCGGCTCTGCAGCCGGCGGCCTCGGGCGAGGCTGGCCCCGAGGGGCGGGGGCCGCACTAGGGTCACCCAGGCCGATGCTGGAGGGGAGCGCCCCGCACCCCCCGCGGGCCCCTCCGGGCGCTCCGCGGGCGACCTCCGTCTCCAGCCCCACCTCCTCTCGGAGGGTGGGCGGAGGACAGGCGGCGAGCAGGCGTCTGGGTGCAGGGGAGGCAGGCTCCCCACGCAAGAGGAGGGGCTGCCCCCCGCCGGCTTCGGGGCGCAGGGACACCCGAGCGCAGCGCGCGCCCACACGGCGGGAACCCCCGCTGGTTTACCTGGTCCGGGGAAGGCGCGGGTGGGAGCCCAGCTCGGGCTGGCGGCGTCGGCCCTCCCTCACCTGGGCGGAAGTGAGAGGCCTAGGGTGACCGCGCCTCACCTGGCAAGCCCTCCCCTCGTCCCGACCTCCCTGCCCGGGGCGGGGCGCCGCGGTGGCGCGGGCGGAGGAGCCCGGGGCTGCGGGAGGCCGACTCTGGAGAGCAGACCCCGGGGCCTTTGGCTTCTCTACGTTCTGCAGGTTAAGTTCCCCTGGGCAAAGGAGGGTTAAGAAGTCTGGGGTCTGAGCGGACAGATGAAACACCTCGTGGTGGGGGTAGCCGGCACTACTGGAGTGGGGAGGTCGCGGGACTGGTGGTGTAGGGGGGATCAGCGGAGAGCGAGACCCAAGATCTAGGCAATTCAGGGAGGATATTTAGAAAAGGATTTGGTCACATCTGCTTGGTCCCTCGTTATCCCGTTCTGTCATCCCTCCTTGTTTTTTCTGTATTCACTGACCCAATATAAAACTCTAATAACTGGAGGTTATTTTTTCCCCCTCGCTTTGCGGAGAAAAGGAAAGAAACGAATCTAGCCGTATCTACCAGCAATCTGCCCAGCTCTAAGGCCATACATTACCTCTATCACTGTGTGAAGAAACTGCGCACCTGACAGGCTAAGGGATGTGCCCAAAGTTTGGGACCTACAAGGGGTTTTCTGACTCTAAGGCCAGTGTTGACTTCACTATATATCTGAACATTTTTATTTTTGATGGCATAACTTTACTTTGAGAAAGATCTGTGTAAAACCTACAGTGGCATTATTCCGCTCTCTTTAATGTAACTAACTTGAGGATTTTTGATGCTAGGTGTTTTACTTTGTCTAAGATAGTCCACAGTTTAACGATAAAAAGAATCCATCCTCAGGTATTCATTGAATAAAGCAGCATTTGTTAAGCACTGTGATTGACTAAAATGTTAAAAATGGGATACCTGTCCTCACAGATAAGGCATATCTACAAATCAACTTCAACGTAAGGTCCTCTGTTGTAAGATGGTGCACTTGGTACTTAACAGTGTTATTGTTACCTTGCTACTCTTAACAAAAGTATCACTTGTTAAGCCTGATAAAAAGATACAAAATTTTAACATGGTCCCTACCTCTTAGGAATTAACAAGCTATTGAGGGACATAAACTTATACAATAAATTAAATTACCAAATAGAATGAAGCCAGAACTTCCAGAAAATAAGGAGAACTATTATGCTTGTTGAAAGCATCTGTTTGGACTGAAACACATCTTAACAGGTGTTGGGATTTGCTTAATGTAAAATGGAGGAGGGTCTGCTGAGTGGCTCAGTTGGTTGAGCTCGCTCAAGAGTGTGAGCTGAGCTCTGAGCAACAGCAGTTTGATGCCCAGACTGAGCTGAGCTGCTGCTAAGCTGCCAACAGGTGGCAGAATGGTTCAGCTAAATGAATGAATGAATGAATGAATGAAATGGAAAAGGAAATGCTTCCCAAGTCAGAACAGAAGTGTACAGGTGGAGACCAGTTATCTCAAAACATCACTTTGCAAACATGTGGGTCTCTTCTGACATTTGGTGATGGTTATAAATATATTCTCCCTTTCTAAAAAAATAATGTGACTTTGGATTGACAGTGAAGTTCAAACTCCTTTTCTGAGCATCCAAGGCTCTCTTAAACTCTCCCCATCTTGCTGACTTTTCAACTTAATCTCCCACTTGACCTCTTCAAAGTCTTACTGAGACCAAATAAGTCTACTCCATGTCCTTGGAATCACCACAGCTGGCTTTTCTGTTGGTTACTCATCCCTTTCCCATGCCTGGAATGTCCTGTAAGCCCTCCGGTTCCCCAGGGCTAGACTCAAGTCTCACCTCTTATGAGAAGCTGCCTCCATGACCACCCCAGCACACATCCATCTTCATCACATTTAATCTAATTTTCTCCACATGTTTGTGTTGCTCATTTAATGTGAGCTTTCATTTCACACTTAACTGGAATTTTTTTTTAAAATTTAATACATTGTTTAAGGAGCTTATTCTGTGGTAAACATTTTCTGGCACTAAGTTTTTGTTTAACCTCTGAGAACCCTCAAGAGTGTCTTATTCACAGAATGAAGAAGATGAACACAAATTTTAAGAACACATCTCTGAAGTCACAAGATCTGAGCTTCAATCCTGACTCCATCATTTCCTTTCACCAGTGAAATTATGGTAACAGTGCTTACTTTGTATGGTAGCTTGGAAAGTTAAATGAAGGAATACATGTATTGCATATCCCTGGCACATAGAAAGTATTCAATAAATGAAGCAGCACATAGATTGGCGTGAGCATGACAGTAAGGAGACAGTAAGGTGACAGTAAGGAGACAGCCAAGAATAGTAGCAAATAAAGTGAGGCAGATGGTAGAGAACCTGAAGATACTACAGAGAACTTGAGGTTATAAGACTTTATCCTTCATCACCAAGAAAGAACCACTGAAAATATTTAAATAAGATTTCTTTTTTTTGCTTTTTTAAACATTTGATGATTGATATTTATTTATTTTTTAAAAAATTTTAAAGCACTTTTGGAAGCACAGAAAAATTGGCAGGAAGGTACAGAGATTTCCCATATGTCCTTTTACCCGCACAGCCTCCCCCATTATCAACAACCCCACCAGAGAGGTGTGCATCTGTTACAATTGTTGAATCTACACTGACACATCACTATCACCCAAAGTTCACAGTTTACATTATGGTTCACTCTCTGTTGTATATTCTTTGGGTTTGAGCAAATGTATAATGACATATATTCAGTGCTCTAAAAGTCCTCTGTGCTCAGCCTATTTATAATCCCACCTCAACTCCTGGCAACCACCGATTTTTTTATTGTCTCCATAGTTTTGCCTTTTCCCGAATGTCAGATAATTGGAATTATACAGTAAATGGCCTTTTAAGATTTCTCCTTTTACTTAGTAAATGCATTTAAGGTTTTTCCATGGCTTCTCATGACTTGATAGCTCATTTCTTTTTAGCATTGAGTAATAGTCCATTGTCTGGATGTACCACAGTTTATTTATCTGTTCACTTACTGAAAGACATTTTAGTTGCTTCTACGTTTTGGCAACAATGAATAAAGCTGCTATAAACATCTTTGGGCAGGTTTTTATGTGGACATAAGTTTTCAACTACTTTGGGTAAATGCTAAGGAGTTTAAATAGGATTTTGAATATGATATAGGTTTTGGTTGTTGTTTTTTAATGAAAGACTAATCTGGAAGCAGTGTGAACAGTGGATTGACAAAGTTGGAGAGGGATCCTAAAATCTAAAAGGGTAAGGAAGAAGCACTGTAGCAAGGTACAAAAAAATAAGGTACACCTGAAATAAGGTGCAACTGTAGGATAAAATAATGAACGCTTAAAAATATAGTATCAGGGCCGGCCAAGTGGCGTGGTGGTTAAGCGCTGGCTTGGGAAGCCAGCAGCCCCGGTTCGGGTCCCACATATGAGGGCCAGTGACACTGCCCTCAAAAAAAAAATAATAAAAAAAAAATATATATATATATATATAAATTTATATATAGATGATATTTTATATATATATATATATATATATATATATAAAGTATCAGTTAGTTATGATAACCTGATAAGGATATTGTTGGTGAAACTTAGAAAAGTCAATTTACTGTTTAGGTTTTTGAGAAGCAGGACTCTGATAAAGTCCGTTTTAGATCCTACATTTGACATTAAAAATGAAATATACAAGATGAAATATAGAGAGTAGGCCTTATTAAGTGATGAGTCCATTTAATTGGAGAGCAGGCAGCTAGACTGGTGCACCAAAAAGAGAACACAATCAGAAACACTTGAGAAACAACAGCATGTATATATTGGGTTGTCGTAAAAGTCATGATGTATTTTTTTCTATATTTTTCATTGTAAAAATGCATCATGACTTTTCCAACAACCGAATAGAATTTAAAATGTGCAGACAACTAAGAAAGATATACCAGAGTCCTGTTATTATGAATTTATCATGAGATGGGAAGGGGGGATTTGCCCATTAGAGTCAGATAAAAACAAAAGTTGGGAAGAGTAACAATTTTCTAATTTCTTAATGTTTCTGTTGTAACCATGGAAACAGGAGTCAGCATGGTTTCCTCAGAAAGTTTTGCTATTGGTAAAAACTATCTGTTAATGTCATCAGGCAAATGCTAGAATCTTAGGAATGGAAAAAATCCAATGTACAGAGAGCCCTTGAATCCACAGGAAGTTTTGCTTCAGGCTTCACTGGTAATCCTTTTTCCTAATGTTTCTTCATAGCAAATTCCATATTGGGCTGTGCTATTCATGTCCTTTGCTTTCTATAGAATTCTATAGAATTTTTACGTGAAAAAGAAATTTGGCATTGAAAATATGCCTATGATTAAGATTTAAGAACTTTCTTACTAAAATTAGACAATGAAGTAATCATGTGATCAGAGACTATGCTTACAAATAATATATTTTACTAAGCAATAAGAAAATACATTAAGGGCAGTAAGAAGAGAAAGTGCATTTTTTTTTTTTAAAGATTTTATTGGAGGAATTTGGGGAGGGGAATAGCATTGGGGAATCGGGGAAGGAGAACAGACAAGTTGCTGTCCTTTTTGTTCTTCAGTTAAGTTGTGGAGGATGTCATTTCACTGGCTCATGTTGGTGTTGTGATCATTGCGCTCTTCCAGGCTGAGGCAGTAGGTCACAGGTCATTGGACAGCCGCTCACAAAAGCTCCCACCAGCTGCCGGCCGCTCACACTGGCTGCCAGCCACTCACTGTAACCTATGGCAGCCCACTGCAGCAGGGGCTGCAGCCTATGCTGTCGCCGGCAACTCACGGGAGCTTAGCTCTAGGTTGAGCTGTTGTCTGTAGAGGGCACAGCATCACTGGCCCTCATGTGGGATCCAAACCGGGGCCCTGATGCTCAGCGCTGGTGTCCCAAGCCAACTAACTCTTAACTAATGTGCCACTCGGCCGGCCTGAAAGTGAATTTTTTTTAATATACCATCAGTTCAAGAGTCAAAATTTTTGCAGTTTCTTTACTTTTATGGAGAGACTCTTGTTCTTTTCAGTTTATTACATTGTGGAGAGGATGATGATATTATTCGAGCCATAAAAATAGATTTTGTAATGGGATTAATCAGCAAAGCATAAGCATTTTCAAATAGTTAACTGTTCAAAATTTTTATGAAAAACGACACAAAGATCAACAATATTCCTGCAGTCAGCAGGAAAATACAGTAAATCCTCAGTGATATAGATAGATTCTTGGAACTGCAGCAAAATGATGTATAACATGTTAACCTAAAAATGAAAGGGCCCAAGCGAGAGGCAACAAGCATTTATTTGATCTGAAAGAATATCTATTTGGGAAGCACTGATTCAGGCAGAACCCCAACTAGTGTTCTAATTAGGAAATGAAGGCAAGGGGTAATTATAAGAGAAGGGGGATAATTACATCACTAGAAGGCAGGAACTTCCATAGGTGCTGATAAGCTAACATAGTAACGTTACTCCAAAGAATGTTTCATTTTCAATCTGGTCATCACACTGTCTGCCTTCTTGTCATCATTACAGTTGTTTGGGATACAATGCCACTTTAGGCCCCGTTCAAAATTTTAATATTCCAAAGGTTTGAGAAGCAAGATATGCAAGGCAGTTCCTCTGGGATGGCAGCTCTGATTCCATTTTAAAGTGGCTCCAATTATATGATACTTTATATTTCTCCCTTCTGATTGAGATCTTTCCTCAAAAGCATTGCTGATCAATCCTTGGAAAGCAACACTGATCAGTTGTTAAAAGCATCTTTGGTCCTCCATCGCCCCGCAGGCTCATTTTCAGTATGTCATGCCATTGTCAGTCCCACATCACCAGGAAGGCTCATTCCTGGTATATCATGTCCCACATAGGAAGTAAAGTGGTTTTTCAGGAGATGTAGGCCACATTTGAGCAGCCAAAGCGCAAGAACAAAGGAAGTCTTTACCGTCATGTTCCTATAAGGGCAAAAGTCTTCTGTAGTTTCTTGAGGTTTCTCATGTGAAGTCTCATAAGCCTTAGTGATCATCTCAAAACTTTGAGCAACCATTATCAGGGTGCTGTGTTTATAACATCAAACTCTGTAAAACAAACATTTATAACAGCAAAAATCCCTATAATAACAAACAAAATGTTCAGTCCAATTTGAAGAATTGATCTGAACCAGGAGGCAATACCTGCCGGCAGTCAGCTGAAGGTATTAGAGAACCATGGTCAGTGGGCACTGTATTTAATCATTTGGCTTCTACCCCAATTTTAATCTAGTTCATCTCTATTTTACCAGCCAGAGGTGTTTTATCCAAGTACAACAAGAGGTATTAATAACAAAGCAAACCTCACCTTGTTTAGCTTGGATATGGTCAAGAGCAATCCTACTGTCTAATGTAACGTGCAAAAGGGAATTTAAGATTTTTTCTGGTTTGCTATTGCTTTGGCAGTAGCTCCAGCAATTTTCTCTAAGGTTTCTGATAAGTTTTCAATCATGTATCGATCATTGTAATACCTGCACAAGGAAAAAGTATTCTTCCAAATCTTCTACCTTTACTGAGGTTGACTTCACTAGGCATTGAAAATCCTTGACTATGTGTGCAACCAGTCGCATGTTTTGACCTGTGAAGTAGGTTTAAAGATGATGCCTAATGTTATTTTTCCAGGCAGAAATAAAGGGGGTGGGGGGAGAGGAAACATTAACTATTATAGTGAGTGCTTGGCCTTTCATATTAATTGTGGTATAGGAAGGAACTAAAAAGTAAGAAACAAAGAAAAAAATGAAGGTGTAGCTTATACTAAGAGTTTCTAAATTTTGGAGGGAAAGTAAATGTTTCAGTTCTACTTACAAAAGGTACAATTTACTGAAGCGCTGTAGGTACAGGTAGCTTAGGGGAAAAATAAATTCCTTATATTTGAAAAACAAAGATAAAATAACATTTCAAATAAAAAGTCATCAAGTTATAACCATCCTAACCAGTTCATTCAGTCCAATGTTATTGATTCTTGTTGATCTTGATCTTTTTGTTAGCAGTTTTATGAATCGTTTTTTTAGAATTCCGCAAATCTTCACCCAATTTAATGGTATGATCTGAAAGTTTAATAGAAATCTGTATTTTAAAGTGTCAGAGTCCTCTCCATGAATTTCTGAAGAGGAAACATCTCTGCAGAAACACTTCTGCAACAGCATCAGAGTAAAACAATAACTGCCTGCAAATGACAAAAGACTTAACAATATGGTGTGAGTTCACATAAACACAATAAAAACTATGCAATTGACTTAGTTATCCATTCTGATCTTAGTTTTCCCACACGCAAAAATTTAAAAATTTAAAAATTGAACTAATAAATGTCAAATTTCCTATAATTTAAAACTTTAAGCATAAATGTTTTGATTTTAAAAATAGCTGGCCCATTAAGGACTTGACTTCTAGGTTCAGGACTACAGCTAGAGGTTGCTTCTTTTTCTTCTAAACTCGTGGATCCCTAGAGAGAACATAGATTCACAAGGTAAGGATGTGAATGCAGGAAGTTTACTGCTGCTGCCCTCTGTCTTCCCTGACCCTGGTGGGAAAGACGGGGAGGACCTTGTGGTGTGCCACAGCCCAGGAGACCCCCGAGGTAACCAGCTCTTTCTCATTGTGTCAGGGAAGAGGTGATAACTTCAGTCACTGGACCTTGGTGTGTACCACAGAAGTATTGCAGCTGTTACTGAGAGAGTCACTAGGTCCCCCGTTTTACAGAGTAAGAGGGTGCAGTCCTAACTTATTGAAAGGGCCAAGTATTGTGCTGCTTGGTTGCCCAAGCACAAGTGACCACCTATTTTTTATGAATACATAACTAAAAGCCAATTTACATGCTTGTATTTTGAATAAGGCTTTAAGGACTAAATTCAAAATAATGTATCATAATCATTCAACTTGATATTGAACACCTGTAGACACCAACCACTAAAATTAACAATCAAAACAGAAAAGAAGGCTTGTGCCTGGGGACAAAGGGCCAAGGAAAGGGAATTAAACAAAAAAAATATAGTACAGCAATGCTACAAAATTAGTTTGAGAAAAATTATGAATATCGTTACAATACTAAAATATTATTGAAATAATTTCATGTTTTCCTATTTCAAAGTGATGTCTCTCATAATATCATACACTATCCCAGGGTTTTCAAAGTGTGGCCTCTGAACCAGCAATATCAGCATCACTTGGGAACTCGTTAGAAATGGATTATCCTGCCCCACCCTGAGTCTTCAGAATCGAAACAGGGTGGGACCCATCCCGTGTTTTAACAGATCCTCCTGGTGATGCAGATGCTCCCTAAAACCATAACACAATTCTTCAAAACCGGAGGTGGATGAAGAGGCGCCATGCAAATGCAAATGTTTTAACATTGGAGAAAAAGGATTAAACTTTCACTTAAAAAATACATATTTGGGCTGGCCGAGTGGCGCGGTGGTTGGGTGCTGGCTTGGGAGGCCAGTGGCCCCGGTTCGGGTCCCGCATGGGAGGGTCAATGGCACTGCCCTTAAAAAAAAATAAAAAAACACTCTATAAAAAATACACATTTGTTCAGTATTAAAGATATCCCACTAAAGAACTTTAAGCATAGAAATTTAGAAAGAAGAGATGGAGGAAAACACCCTCCAATTTTTCACTTAGTGTAGTCATGATCTCTTTGATCTCCTCTTGTTATAGGCCCTTTCCTTCACCTAAACTTTCATTATTAAAAACAGAGTTGTAACGCTTATCTTGGTGATATAGAGTTCTTAGGTTCGTAGCAGCCACAAATGCTCTACGATCACAGGATAATGGTAAGAGCCGATGCTGAAATCGGACAAACATTTTTAGTCCAACTCAGTAAGGCCAACATGCTTACTAGCGTCTTTCGGCCTCGTTCGTTATCTGCAAACCCAAATCCTACCAGGACACACGGAGAGGATGTTTGCAAAGCTTTATCAAATCGTCGGGCGCTGCTAGCACTTTTGCGGACAGAAAAGCCACGGCAGGGTTAGCTCGGGAGTGAGCCGAGGATGGAGCGTTAGCTGATTCTCCAAGGGAGCCTTCTCCTTTTTCCGGTCTAGAAGACCAACCATCGCTCTCCCAGCTGATGCCTACGGACAGCAGAAGCTGTGCGCAGCGGATACACTGTCCCTTTAAGAGCCTGCCCCCTCCACCCTCCTCCTGCCCCCGCCTCCGCGAAGGAGGAACCGGAAGTCGTGGGGGACGCGCCGGTCCCAACATGGCGGCCGCCTGGCCCTCTAGGCTGGCTGTTCCCGAGGCCGTGGCTGCCCAACTCCTGGGTGTCCTGTGGTTCATGTCAGTAAGCACGGGACCTTGGGGAGCTGCCGCCGCCGGGAGCGAGGAGATGCTGAAGTGCGAGGACCTCAAAGTAGGACAATATCCTCTGTGAAGAGCACCCCCTTGGGGGCGAGGTAGAGTTGGGGTCGCGAGTGGATCGCGGCCCTGTGCGTGGGCTAGAGTTGGGTTGCAGGGAACGGGGACTTGCGGCCTCTAAGGACCGAGGGGCCCTGGGAGGTGAGGAGAAGCGTGGTATGGGAAGAGCCGAGGCCCCCCTGTGTAGGGATTTCCTTGGGAGTTTACGATTGTTGGCGCTTCCTCTTCTGATCCAGCTGTGTTTTTACTGATGGGTTGTTTTTTTTTTTTTTTGCTCAATAACACATAGATGCTGAAGTAGGCAAGGTCCTAACCTAGGCACTAATAAGAAAACCATTGACAGTCTCTGCCCTGGAAGCTTGCCAACTTGGGGTGAAACAAATAAGTTCATAACGATACAGCCCGTGTCTGCTGCCCATGGATCATGAGCTTTACATGTATTACCTTACATCATTCTTAAAGTCGGTGAGATGCCAGACTGACAGGGGGCAGATTCCTGTAACCATGCGCACGTTATTGGAAGTCTGTATTGTATCATGAATAAAAATATAGATAACAAGGTAACCGACTTGAATGTCTGTTGTGATACATTACTTCTACAGGTAAATCACTTAGAATAATGCCTGGCACCTAGTAGGGACTATATACCCAGGGTGCCAACAAAATGGTACAAGTGGACACTTCAGTCAACGTTGCTCAAGCAGTAGTTCGCCGTCATCAGAAGCGTCTGGACGCTGATGGCGACCACTCTGAGAACCTCTTGGAATTGCAGAAGTGAAGCGTGGCTTGTATTTATCTTTTGTTATCGGTATATATTGAGTATTACAATTTTACTACAGTTTTCCTTAATTCAAAATGTGTATAGGGCCGGCCGAGTGGCGCGGCGGTTACGCACTGGCTTGGGACGCCAGCAGCCCCAGTTCAGTCCCACGTAGGAGGGCCAGTGACACTGCCCTCAAAAAAAAAAAAAAAAAGTGTATCCCTTTTTTTGGCACCCTTTGTGTATTAGCTGTTTATTGACAGAAGAGAAAACTGAGGCTGAAGGGGTTCAGTAGATCTGGGGTTCATTATAACACTTTTGATAAACAGAAGAGCAATACGAGATAGGAGTTACCTTCAAATTAAAAAGCTAGTTTTGTACAAAATTAGATAGTTTTATATAAATTGTATAACAGAAAAATTAATAACAGAAGCCAGAGATGAAAGATTCTATGACACAAAATTTTAAAATTAAGATCATTCTATCCTATAGTATTTTTAAATGAGTTGGGGAGAGACCGCCGTTATTCGATTTTTACAAGATAGCTCTAAATTGCTGAATTCCATTTTGCTTGGAGTTTGAGAATCATTGATCTAGTAGGTTGAGTTCTTTTTTTGACAAAAATGTCACAGTGCCTCTCTCTAAGAAAATAATTGAGCAGTATTAAGAGTGGTGCTTTTTGAACCCTAGAGAGAAGTGGCTGAGCATATAGAACCATGAGGTGATGATAACTGGAAAATATCTGTTACTCTTGGCATAAAAATGAGGTTTTCAGTAGTAATTAAAAAACTTCAGGGCGGGCCGAGTGGCGCGGTGGTTAAGCGCTGGCTTCAGAAGCCAGGGCCAACAGGTATTGGACTCTTATCTTCAGAGACATCTTATGAATACCTTACTTTCCCCATGTAGGTGTCAATAGAATACTTAGAAAATAGAAAAGCACCCCAAGCATTTTGAACATCTGTAAGAGGATAATTATTATATCTGTTTCCAAAAGCTTAAATTCTTATTCGGGAGACCATGTACACCCATCTAAAACACAATAGTCCCTGCAGTTTGATGGAAAGTGCCGTAAGCTTGGAATTAGGAAACCTGATTTTACTATCTATCACTTATATGATTTTGAATAAGTCACTCAAACTTTGAGCCTCAGTTTATGTTTCTGAAATGTGCGAATAATAGTCTCTACCTCACAAGGTTATTTGTATTACATGAAATTATGTATATGGCAATATTTGGGACCTATAAATTAGTTCAATCAAATCTCTGGAAACCAATTTTTTTTAAACCTTGAAGCTCTCTTAAAATAACTTGGTAAAGATTTTTGTTTTCATTTGTGCTTTGTGTTTTGTGCTTATACCTTGACTGATATTCTTTAAAGATGGCATCCTCTGCTAGAGCTTTCAGTATATATAAAGTTAATACACTTTTCCTGTGATAAATTAATGTTGAAGTATTATTTAGTCACATTGAAAGTATGTTTGTGCTTTTTGACTTGGATAAACTAACACCTCTCTTAACATGTGAATATAAACATGAGTATATAATATGAGATATTAAAGACAAGGTGATACTGTTTTGTGTTGAAATGTAGTTCATATTTCCTTAACTTTTCTTACATATATTTGTAAAGATCCAAAAATAAATGATGCTACACAAGAACCAGTTAACTGTACAAACTACACAGCTCATGGTAAGACTTCCAGAAACATGTCCTTAAAAATTATTTTTAAGATGTTATTTCATAGATAAATGTATGATCATTGAAAGTAATTCTTTAATGTTTTTTAAGTTATATCAGTATCATTCAGTTTCCAGAACAACTTAATATTGGAGAACTGGCTAGGAGATTTAAAAAATAATCTTATTCTCTTTAATTATATTAACTTGGAAGTTTTATATTTGTATTACTTTTTTCAACCTTTGGAATCAGTTTTTATAGCTTTCTTGATGCCCTTTATTTAACAAGCTATGTTATGCAAAGGTGCATAACACCTTTAGTTAGATTTTTAATTACTCAAGAAGAACTTGAAATGAGGCTCTTAGGACCAGTAAGGTACAGTGAGCAGCTTTATCATCCACATTATGCACTTGTAAAATATACTTGGGTACATCCTAAGTGTGAAAATAGTATGGTAAGGATTTTAAGTATGCATTAGTATTTTATTTTCTTTCTTTTATGTATTTTTTTGTATCAGTATTTTCTTAGAGATGTTTTGATGATGGATAGCAAACCCTCAGCCTTAAGACTTTGGGGAGCTTCTATTACTCTAAAATATGTGTAATGCCAGATAAAAATTAATAAATTGTTTTGTTTAGTCTTCTAAAAGGGTATATGTTGGAAGCAAGGCAGATAGATGTATATTGGAGCTATTTAATAGCATTCTTTGGCATGGCACATAATGAGGGCAATTATATAGAACATCTATTGAGAAAAGAGCACCAATTGAATATATACTGATTGTTTTATGTATTAGACATGAAATAAGCTGATAATCAATGTTTTCTTTATAAATGAAAGCTATAAAACATTCATTATATAAATGAGTTTAAGGAATTATTTTTGTTACAGCAAAAAACTCACTTATTCAAAAGTATCAAATAATTGACATCTTAATTATGAATTTGTATATATTTTTAAAAGCAGATCTCCTTTTATCTTTTTATATCTTGTATTTTCTCACACAGTTAGCCTAATTCTAGTCAGCAGAAATATTTGAAAGGAAGTTGTGTTAAACTTTTATAATTGATGTTTTTCTACTATTGGGAAGTAGTGAAATTTTATCATATAAACGGTAATAGGTGGGGCTGGCCGAGTGGCGCAGTGGTTAAGCGCTGGCTTGGGAAGCCAGCGGCCCCGGTTCAGGTCCCACATTTGAGGGCCAGTGAAACTGCCCTGAAAAAAAAAACAAAACGAAAAAAAAAACAGTAATAGGTGGGCTGGCTGAGTGGCTCCGTTGATTAGGAGCTCGCTCAAGAGTGCCAGCTGAGCTCTGAGCAACAGCAGTTCGATGCCCAGCCTGAGCTGAGCTGCCAACAAGTGGCAGGGTGGCTCAGCTAAAAAACAAACAAAAAAAACCCACAACAGTAATAGGTTATATACATATATGACTGGTATAGTAGAAGTTGCTTAACATGTATACATTTATTTAGAAGTTGCTTAACATGTATACATTTATTTAATTTAGATGTGTTAAACTTAAACTTTGCAAGAAATTTCCTCCTTTTAAAATTTATAATTTACTCTGATTTACTGTTTTATATATTTGCCTGTCTTTTATATTATGCTTTTGAAACACAAGAGAATAGAATTAAAACACATAAAAAAGAATCAACTTTCTAATATTTACCCACTTATATAAAAGATGCTGGAAATCTGTGAATACTATTGTGATTCAGGTATCTAACTATAATCTAGAAAGCAGGCAGCAAGTTATCTCAAAAGCATTTTTCTAGATTGCAGGGTTCTTTACAGTTATTAGAATTTGTAAGGAAATTATACAATTAAGAAGAAGAGCTCTGACCTTTACAAAGAGCTCTGCCCTCCTGTTTTGCATCTCTTTTGTATAAAATAAGTTTGAATCCACTTAAACAGTTATTGGTAAATAAGTTAATAAACATATACAAAATGAAACTATCAGACTCCTAGGAAGTACAAAGAACATGGAGGTATTAAGATACCAACCATCATGGCTTGTCAGGCAGGTACCCATAGATGATATAAGTGGAGAGCTGCAGGAAAATAAAAGGAAGGCTTTCTATATGAGGGAATATGGTTATTCATTGGGAGAGAATAAACCAAGTACCTAATTGAATCTGGCAACATACATAAAATGTTGTAGATTAATAAATAAATGACTTTGAATCATTATCATGATTTTAAAAAGAAAAAGCTTTTGATACAAATGTGAGTCTCAGGGTTTCTGCATATGGAGTACAGTTTGTACATAACACAAACGTGTCCTGCTGAGACCTGGGATAGGTTCTGCCACTCCGGCCGGACACTCAAGAAGAGGCTGTGTCTTCTCGGGAAGTTTTGTTTTGTTTGTTTATTTTGTTTGTTTTTTTATTTCTCTTTTATAACAAAGGCTAATGGAGTGACCATTGTGAATCACTTCTAAGTCCTGATCAGAGAGGACATCAAAATGACCCTTGAAAAATGGTTTCCTTTTCTTAAAGTACTTTCTGGGTGGGGATGAATGAGAGGAATGTTCTGCAAACAGGGAAGTTTGGGGATAGAGAGTAGGTAGGAATTGGGACCAGAGGCAAAGGAAATTCAACTATGACAGTAAATGCCCATTAACAAGCATATTTATTTGAGAAATTATTTGTAATAAATAATTTAATAATTAAGTTGATTAAATATTAAATAGTTCAAAGCAATTAACTTCAAGAAAATTTATATATTACAAAATTATTGAGAAATTTATTTATTCAGAAATTATTATAGGCTTCTGCTACATGGTATAGAGGATATATAAAAGAAGGCAATCTCTGCCCTCAAGGAGTGTTCTGTCTAGATTCTCTCTATATATAGATATACATGTATATATATATGTGTAAGTGTTTTTTAATTTTTTGATCAGTGAAATACAAAAGTATTTAGAATTTATCTCCAAAAATTTTGCTCTGGTCCTTTGGCAGAAGGCCTTTTTTATTTTATTAAGTTTTTATTGAAATATATTTATAGAAATATAAAAATTTATAGAAATATAAAAAATTGAGACACATAGTATCTCAGTTTTCACAAACTGAACACACGTGTGAATGACTTCTAATCAAGAAACAACATTATCAAGGGGCCAGCCGAGTGGCTCCGTTGGTTAAGAGCTCGCTCAAGAGTGCGAGCTGAGCTCTGAGCGATAGCAGTTTAAAAAGAAACAACATTATCAACTTGCCAAAGGCCCCCCTTATGCTCTTTTATAGTCACTACCCTGCCTTAGTGGATAACCATTATCCTAACTTCTAACAGCATAAGTTAGTTATGCAAGTAGTTGTGTTATTTTTAAACTTTTATTTGGAGATGATTTCCAGCTTACAGAAAAATTACAAGAATAAGAGTAGTACAAAGAACACCCATATATATACCTTTTACACAGATTCACCAATTGTTAACACACCTTATTTGTGTTAATCATTGTGTGCTCATGCATGCTCTCTGAATTTGTGTGTGAATATGTGGGTATGTGTGTGTGTATGTGTATATAGATATATATTTTGCCATAAGTACTTTTGTGTGTTTTTCCTAAGAAGAGATGTTCTCCTAACATAACCACAGTTCAGTTGTAAACTTCAGTAAATTTAATATTACTATACATACTTTATCATCCATACTCCAATTTTATCAAATGACCCAGATAATGCCTTTATAACATTTCCCCCCACTACAGGATCCTAAGATTTGCCTTTAGGTTTTGCCTTTAGTCTTCTTTAAACTGGAAGATTTTTACAGCTTTCTTTGTCTTTAATGACATGGACATGTTTGAAGACTACAGTCTCTTATTTTAATAATATATTTTTCATTTGGAATTGTCTAATATTTCATTATGATTAGATTTAGGCTATATATTCCAGGCTGGAAGATTACATCAGTGATGGGGTATCCGCAGCATCTCACATGATACTATCTGTCTCTCTTTGGTGATGTTAATTGTTAAATGTTCACTCAAATTTTTCCACTGTATAGTTAATATTTTTTTTTCTTTGCAAATAATAAACAGTCTTTAGGGAGACTCATTAAGTAAGACCACACAGATATCCTATTCCTCATCAAAATTTTCTCTTAGACTTAACATCCATGATGATTCTGGCCTGAATCTTTCTTTATGCAAGTTGCAAAATGATGATTTTTTCCAACTGCAGCACTCCCGGAGTAGAGCTATCTTTTAATGCTGGAAATACGAAGATAGGGTTGGATTTTGCCAACTTTATCTTTTGCTTTCACCCAAATTCTAGATTGACACAGTTAATTATCTAGTCGTTATGCAGTATAACCTTTTACAGAGGTCATATCAAATCTGACCCTTTTATTTGACAGATCATGACTTCAGTCCAGAGGCATGATGTTAGCTGGAGTAGGATCTCAAACCACCTACTTACTTCCTAAGTCAGTCATTTTTGCTGTTATGAAACTTCATTGTTACTTTATTTCTAGTTTAGCTTATTTACATTTAAAAAACAGTGCTGCTTTTTATAATTGGGAAATACTGTGTCCTTATTGGCTTAAATTGATGCCATCTACATGGGCCAGAGCCAAACTTTTTGCAAGAAAACTGCAAATTGAATAGTTTTCAGGGTCATGGCACGCTGTTTAATTTTGTCTATTAGTTAAAATGTATTGGTAAATGGCTTCCTTAATCTCATCATACTGATTTTGGTTCCTGAAATCAGTGTAAGCATGGATTTATCATGGTATAATAGGAAGAGTATTGATTAAGAGTAATGAGTGTTGGGGCCGGCCGAGTGGCGCGGTGGTTAAACGCTGGCTTTCCCGGTTCGGTCCCACATACGAGGGCCGGTGACACTCCCCTCAGAAAAAAAAAAAAAAAAAAGAGTAATGAGTGTTAGTCTACGAATTGTAGAATTTTGTCTATTTATGACATTTGATTAACTCTAACTCAATTTCTTGGAACCTCAGTTTTCCTGTTTGTAAAGGAAAAAAGGTAGTTCCGCTTACTTCACAGGTTTTTAAAAATATGGGTCAGATAAAATCATTATAAAGGATATAATGGATAAACTGTAGGGTTGTAGGTTTCTTTTGTTTGTTTGGGGGTTTTTTTGTTTTGTTTTTTTGAGGGCAGTGTCACTGGCCTCAAAATATGTGGGACTGAACCGGGGCCGTTGGCTTCCCAAGCCAACGCTTAACCACCACGCCACACAGCCGGCCCTAGGTTTCTTTTGAATTGATTTAATTACACAAAATCTTCCATTAATTTTACAGCCACTCACAATGTTAGATTTATTTCTCATGTCAGGTTCATTCTCTTAGTCTTCTTAATGTTGAAGTTCTCTGATTTCCCAGAGTGAAGAACCTAACATTTGTACACTTTCCCTAACCAAGCACCATGCTTTACACACCATATGCTTTTAATTCATGTATAATAGCATTACAAGGGTATTATCCCCATTGCACAGATTATAAAACAAGGTTGAGAGGTTTTGTAACTTGCCCAAAGGAACATACACACTAGTTAAGTGACAGAGTTTGGACTTGAACCCAGATTTGTCCAGTTCTAAAGTTCTGTTCTTTAGAGTTCTCAATCAATTAAAACAAATCTGATTGGTCTCAGTGTTTCTCATTTATTATTTTCTCATGTCATCTCTCTGCATACTTAGAGCAGTAGCTCATCCTTCCTCACTAAAGTAATTTTCATCCCTTGAAGTAATTAGCTCATACTTCTGTCAAACATCTCTGGAATCTTTGTAGCAATATGGCTTCCCCTTCACTCTGACACCGCTTTCTACTATTTGTATCTTTCCTGAGCTTCTAAGGCTGGAGCGTTGAGCATTTTTCACTTTTGTCTGTCTCATATTGAATACAAAGCTCATATTGAATACAAATAATCTCATAGTAGAAATGATAAAGTATGTCATTGAAAACTAAAGTTGTCAAAATATGAGGGCCAGTGGAGTGGCTCAGTTGGATAAGAGCTTGCTCAAGAGTGTGAGCTGAGCTCTGAGCAACAGCAGTTTGATGCCCAGCCTGAGCTGAGCTTCTGCTGAGCTGCCAACAGGTAGCAGGATGGCTCAGCTAAAAAACAAAAGTATAGTTGTCAAAAATATGAGAATTTTAACAATAGTATCTAATTGAAAAATAAAACTGTGATATCTTAGTTTTTGATATTTTTATAGTGAATTTTTACAGTTCACCTGTAAATGATCTTTTAAAATTTTGTACAGGAACCTGTTGTTATCAAGAAACAATGCATTTCTATTAGGCAAGATATGCTGGACAGTCGCCTCAACTGGAATCTTAATTAGTGTTTTGTATTGCAACTGTCTCTGACTTTAGATAGTCTGCAGGAGGATATAACAAGACTTTAAGACAAGACAGTGACAGCTTCAAACTGAGCAAGTGCAAGGTAACATTTAGAGAAAAATTATCCAAAAATTATTAATAGATTTGTTTTATGGCAATTATTCAGTCCAGAAGTTACTATTTCGAGGATTCGATAAAATTTAAAGGTGCTTTTTCAGGAAAAATTTGTGTTTATCTATAGTCTTGTAAGTCACATCTTTGTGGAGGTGGAATGGTCCTTATCAAGGCAAAAAAATTCAACTTTTTGAACCAGATATCTCTTTTACTTACATGCCTGAGGCTTAAATTGTTGGTCTTCAAACTGGAGTCCATGTACTCCTGGGGGTAGACGGAACTTTCCAAGAGGTAAACAGGTATAGATGTTGAATAGGCTTCCAAGGGCTGTTATAACAGTTTTACAAACTGGATGGCCTAAAGCAACCGACACTTACTGTCTCATTCTGGAGGCCGGAAGTCTGAAACCAAGGTGTCAGCAGGGCCATGTTCCCTCTCAAGCTCTGGGTAGAATTTTTCCTTTTCTCTTCTCAGCTGTTGGTGGTAGCCCACAGTCCCTGGCATTTCCTGGTGTGTAACTGCATCAGTTCATTCTCCGCCTTTCTGTTTTCACATGGCATTCTCCCTGTATGTCTTTTTTTTTTTTTAAGCTGAGTCATCCTGTCACCTGTTGGCAGCTCAGCAGCAGCTCAGCTCGGGCTGGGCATCGAATTGTTGTTGCTCAGAGCTCAGCTCGCACTCTTGAGCGAGCTCTTAACCAACTGAGCCACTCAGCCAGCCCTCTTCCTGTATGTCTTTATGTCATCTTTTCTGTGTGTGTGTGTGTGTGTGTGTGTGTGTGTATGTGTGTGTGTGTGTGTTTCTCCTTTTTATAAGGACACCAATCTTACTGGATTAGGGCCCACCCTAATGACCTCTTCTTGGTTAAATCTGCAAGGACCATGTTTCCAAGTAAGGTCACATTCCGAGGTCCTGAGGGTTAGGACTTCAACATATCTTTTTGTGGTTGACACAATTCAGCTCATAACAGAGGTCTTTAACGGAAGTACATAGGGAGTACATAGTTTAAAAAATTAGGGAGTGTGTGAGCACAATTTATTTTTATTAGTTTCAGGTGTACAAAACAATGCAATAGTTAGACATTTACACCCCTCACAAAATGATAACCCCGCCCCATCAACTACCCCTCTGACATTGTATATAGCTGTTAAAATTCCATTGACTCCATTCCCTATGCTGTATACTTCACATCCTGTGACTATATATATATTAAATTACAGTTGACATTCATTATTATTCAGCTTCAGCTTCAGGTGTACAGCACAGTGGTCAGGCATCTACACCGTCCCTAATAAGGAGCAAAATTATTTTGGACATTTTTTTTTTTTTTTGAGGGCAGTATCACTGGCCCTCATATGTAGGACCCAAACTGGGGCTGCTGGCTTCCCAAGCCAGCGCTTAACCATCACGCCACTCAGCCAGCCCAGGAGCAAAATTATTTTGAAGACCACTGGTCTTGAACAGCGTTTTTCAACCTTCTTGCTGTTAATGTTTTGGACTGGATAATTGTTGTTGTAAGAAGGCTGTCTTGTTCATTGTAGGATATTTAGGAGCATCTCTAGCCTTTACTTACTAGATGCTAGTAGCAGCTCCCCAGTTGTGACAACGAAAAATGTTTCCAGACATTCCCAAATGTCCCCTAGGGAGCAAAACTGCCCCCAGTCATTGAAATAGAGCACACTGGTTTCCTTTCAGCTAGTAACACAGAATATATACTAGCGTATCAGACATTTGCTAATCTCAATTTTGAGTTGTCTACAGTATAGTTTTAGTCAAAACTATGACCGCAGATGGCAGATTTTCAAGAGAAAAAAAACCTAAGGGACATGATCATTCATTTTAAAAAGTCAATAAATTTTATCCCTTTGTATCAAATGTGGCCAAACAACTACATATAAATCAAGTTAACTTTTGCCCCATCTCTGTAGATATTAACATTATAAGCCCTTGCTTATATCTGGAGTCAGTGTAAGAAATGGCTATGTGGAAAACCTGTATTGTTTTGTAAAAGTTTTTATTGAGGACCTCTGTTACTTTCTGTTTCCCTTGTGTCATGAACCAAACCTAGTTTCCAATAGTTTGGAGATGAATTGGTATGCTTTCTTTAGTTCTATCATATTAGCTCTGTAAAGCGTTTTGCCTTACCTACCAGGAAGCGCAGAGCTAAATTTATGGCTCAATTCCTGTATTTTCCCTTAGTTGTTTCCTACTATAATTATTTATTCACTTTCTCTCTTCCCTTCATTTTGTTTGTCTTTTTTCTTATTTAAATGGTTTTCAATTGTATTGAATCTGTGCTTTTTAGTGTAAGCACCTCCTTATTTTGAAATTTAAATACCATCAATAACATTTATGGAATCATTGGAAATTTAAGTGAAATAAATAAATAAAATATTTGTGGAGCGATGTAGTTTGAACTATTAATAACCCAACAAAAGGGTACAAAGTCATTATAGGGTTTTTATTTTCTGGCATTATTTTGTGAATGTACTTACTACTCTAGTCTAAAAAGGACAATGATTTGTTGAAAATCTCAAGAAGATAGTTATAAAGTAGACAAATACCATTTCTCTTTCATAATAAAACTCTGGGGTCTCTGTTTTTTAGATTATTATACGAAGTTCTGTTTTCATTTTCCCCAAGATTATTGATGCTAAACATAGAGATAAGCCATTGCTGAAACTAGCCTAACACCATTAGTACCTTTTAGTCAGAAAGGGTGATGGAGGAAAAGGCACTGACATTTATTGAATATCTACGGTAAGCTGTGCCTTGGGCCAGGTACTTTATGTCCTATTTAATCCCCACAATGGTCCTAAGACATAGGTGATCTTAGTGCTGTTTTTATCTACATGGAATCCAAGATTCTGAAAGAGGCAATGCACAGATAGGTCATTTTCATTCCAAAGTTCTTGCTCTTCACACGATAAGGCTTCAGGACAGCGCCTGCCTAGCACATAGTACGCCCTGTGTTACTTCCTCTCATTATGTCATGTAAGGAATGAGGAAAGATAAAAATTGCTAAATGCTAAAATAATATATTACTTCAACTTCTAGAGGGAATAGAGCAACAAATACATTTAGATTAATAAAAAGAATCTATTTAGAATAAATACAAAGAATCACAGTTTATGGTAGCCACTATCTATGAGAATTGATATGAACTGAAAATAGAAAATCAGGTTATGTTGAATTTAATGTTTACCCAATTACCCAGCAAGTTATCAACAAAAATTCTATAAGTATTCTTTATCCTAGAGATGAAGTAAGTAAAGGGCAGTAATATTGTGTATTTCTTCCTTTGTTTCCTTTGTCAGAGGCAGCGGATTGAACTGGATGGGTCACACATCCAACCCACTGTGGCAGTTCTTATATGTTTGTGTTGAGACCACTGTATCATGTGATCTTTATCATGTAGATGAGAGAGAGAGTGTGTGTGTGTGTGTATGTGTGTGTATATGTATAAAATGTAGTTTTTCTTATCTAAATTAGTCTCATGTCAGATATTATCATGGGAGGTGGTTTGTTATATGTTATATTTTCTTGTGTTCTTTGCTAGTCTTAAAAAAAAAAACATAATTACATACTTTTCCTACAGAAAAAAGTAATGAATGATTTCTTGCCTTTTTCTTGCCTTTTAGTTCCCTGTTTTCCAGCACCCAACATAACTTGTAAGGATTTCAGTGGCAATGAAACACATTTTACTGGAAACGAAGTTGGTTTTCTCAAGCCCATATCTTGCCGAAATGTGTAAGTACATTACTGAAGCTAAATTTTCAGGTTACTTACCTGTGTTTTATCTTGATTGCATGGAGTGAAGAAATAAAGAGCTAATTTATGGGGAAAATCTGCACTAATATAAGTTTTATCTTTTTGCTTCTGTCAGAAAACCTCTTCTAAGTGTGCATATTGTTTTATAAATGCAATTTACCAGAAGCTCAGTAGTTCACTAAGGGGGATGACTAAAGACTGTGAATGGGCCATATCAATTCAGTCAGTTTATGTTACCAAATGATTTATGAAAAAATTCTGTTTTCAGAATTTGGGGGATTTCTAGTGTGCAAATAAGGGATTGTGTACCTGTAGTGTTAAAAGAATGCTAACAATTAAATCATTTGCATATTAAGGGCATTTTGGAACTTGGTTTCATTCTTTATAAAAGGTGCGGGTGATAAATGATACTGTAAAACAATTCAAAAGTTATTTTGAGATATTAAGACAAATGGCTTTATTTTGTTAGGAATGTTCTTTGTTTAAAGGACTTTTAAGTTCACTTTTAATTTTTCTACAGTAAACCTAACATTTTCTTATATTTCTGCTTTGTACTAAAAACGTGATTTAGTTTTACCCACTTTTATTAACTGCTAACACTATATTTTTACCTGTTAGTTGTACATTGTTAAATTTTGTTTGATGGCACCTATTTGAAGCTATATCAAGAAATAACCACTGGGCCGGCCGAGTGGCGCATTGGTTAAGCGCTGGTTTTGGGATGCCAGCGGCCCCGGTTCGGATCCCACATGAGGGCCAGTGACACTGCCCTCTACAGCTAACAACAGCTCCACCTGGAGCTGGGCTGTGCGAGCCCCGGTGATGGTGTGGGCTGCAGCCCCTGCTGCAGTGGGCTGCCATAGGCTACAGTGAGTGGCCAGCAGCCAGCGTGAGCGGCTGGCAGCCAAGAGTGAGCTGCCAATAGCCGCGGTGAGCGACATCCAGAGGCCAGCGACCGATCTGCCTCATCCGGGAAGAGCGCAATGACGATACCAACAGTGAAGCAACATCCTCTGCAACTAAACTGAAGAACAAAAAGACAGCAACTTGTCTGTTCCCCTTCCCCGATTCCCCAATGCTGTTCCCCTCTGCCAATTCCCCAATAAAAAAAAAAAGAAAGAAAGAAATAACCACTGTTTGGCTGTTTCTACAAATTATTTTAGAATTTTTAGAAATTAATTTTTAGAGTAGTTTTTTTTTTTTGACCCTAAGGAAAACGAGGGGCTTTAGATTCACTGATAATTAGGGGCTTTAGATTCTATTGGGTGGTTGGAAAAGTCATGATGTATTTTTTCTTTTAAAGATTTTTTTTTTTAATTGGGGGAGGGGAACAGCGTTGGGGAATCAGGGAAGGAGAACAGATAAGTTGTGTCCTTTTGTTCTTCAGTCTAGTTGTGGAGGACGTTGCTTCACTGGCCCATGTTGGTATTATCATTGCGCTCTTCCCGGTTGAGGTAGATCGGTCGCCGGCCTCTGGACAGCCGCTCACAGCTGCTCTTGGCAGCTCACACTGGCTGCCGGCCACTCACTGTCGCTTATTATGGCAGACCACTACAGCAGGGGCTGCAGCCTATGCCATCCCTGGTGACTCACAGCAGCCCAGCTCCGGGTGGAGCTGTTGTTCACCATCTTAGCTGTAGAGAGCAGTGGCACTGTCCCTCATGTGGGATCCGAACCTGGACCCTGCTGCTCAGAGCTGGCGTTCCGAGGCAACTCTTAAGCAACACACCACTTGGCTGGCCCATGATGTATTTTTTCTATGTTTTTATTGCAAAAATGTGTCATGACTTTTCTGACAACCCATTATCTTGCTGTATAATCCTAATCCAATCACTTAAGCTTTTGGGGTTCCAAGATTTCTCATTAGTAAAGTAAAAATTGTTAAAAGGAATTATTTCTAAAATACTTACATGTGGTTTAGTCAATTTTTAAATTTTAGATTGGCATTTCTACCTTAAACATTCCAAATGACAAGTAATTTACTAAGTGCTGGTCTAAGGTATCACATAGGTTATAATACAACTGAGAAAATCACCTGTTGAGAACAGCTATTTTTTTTTTTTTTTTTTTTTTAGCTGAGCCATCCTGCCACCTGTTGGCAGCTCAACTGCAACTCAGCTTGGGCTGGCCTCGAACAGCTGTTGCTCAGAGCTCAGCTCGCACTCTTGAGCGAGCTCTTAACCAACTGATCCACTCGGCCGGCCAGAGAACAGCTATTGACTCATGTTAGACCTTACAGGTTCATATTACCTGTAATGGTGACATCACAATGATCTGTTACTTAATTTCCAAGTTAACTCTGATTTTTCCTTTTAGTGTCCCTGGGTAGATTAGCCTCAATGCAACTGAGCAGCACTAATCATGCTCACAAGACACTAATGTGAATTATGACAAGAATTATAACAAGGAAATCAAATGCTCCAAGTTTACTGGCCAATTTATTGCCACACTGTAGTAAAATCTACAATTCCAAAATAAAATTTGCATGATGAGCATTGAATCAAAACAAGGGGAGTTGAGTTAGATTGATAGATAATTCTAATAAGTCACAAAATTAAGATAACCTGATATATCATTTTCCTTTATCAGTATATTCAGTACATGCCTATCAAAGAGCCAGCTGCTGGTCAGCTACTGAATAAAGACTCAGTGACAATAAAGACTCCTTGAGTGTTTATTGCTTACATGTTTTTCTTATACTCCTATACATATTCTTTCTCAAACTATATAATAGTGATACTTGGTACCCCAGCTTAATATTGCATATACAGCAATTTATAATGTATTCTTCAGCAACTGAAGTGTAGTAACCATGTCTGATTGATTACCAAGCCACACACCTATTTTTATTGGCCATGTTTATTAGTTGGAGCAGGCTAACTGCTGTAACAAATGTCTTTAGAGTTCCAGTGGCCTAACGCAATAGTTATGTCTCACTCACATCATAGCCCAATTATGTTGGTTCAGAGGTCTGGATGAGGTGGACACAGCATGATGGTTGCTCCCTGCCATCTTGCAGGCAGTCTTGCTCCTTTTGTCTTGTGGCTTTGCTTCCTCTAGCCCTTCGAGTTCTTTCCATTCAGCCAGCAGATGAGAAGGAGGAAAGGGTACCCCTTGCAGGAGCATTCTATGGGCCAGACCAGGAAACAGCATACATCACTTCTGTCCTTATTGCATTGGCCAAAACACAGTTATGGCTGGACTTAACTGCAGGGTCGGCTAGAATGTGGAGCTTAGCTGTATGTCCATGAGAAAGAGAAATGGGCTGGTGAATAGTTAGAAAATTTCTGCTGTATCATCAGTTTTCAGATTATTCTTTAGGGTAACTTATTTATATAGGTAATTACTTTTTACATTTCATTCCCTTTCTCAGCCAAGCTTTTTGAAGTGCCTTTTCCTCTAATATTTATTATTTATGAATTTTGCTGTCTAATGCAGCATGGCTTTTGGCCATGCTGAAATTCACCAGTGATCTTTTTGCTATATCAAATGGATATAGTCCATATCTTAATCTTTCTATAGCATTTGGCATTCCCTTCTCTTATAATACTTTCTTTCCTTAATTTCTAGTATGAAACACTATTTTCTTTCCTTTGATTCCTATTCTTTTTCTTATTCCTTAAATCCTAATAACCCCTAGATTATATCCTTGGTCCTTTCTCTTTTTCATTCATCCACCCTTTTGTCTTCTCTCACCATCTTTATGTACATTGAGGTCCTAAACCAAATCTATTATCTTTTCCTTCAATCCATTTTCTCCTTTGTTTTAGTGCATAGTACCTGTTCTACCCAGCTTCTTAAGCAAAAACTTTGGAAAGTTTCCCACATTAGGTCTGGCTGCTTCTGCTGTCTTAATGCTTCCCAGTTTCCTTCACTCTTCTATTCCATGTCTACCGGCATTAGGCTATAGCTTGAGTTTATACAAAACCTCCTAATTTATTTCTCTACTTTTGGTCTGGTACCCCATTGTAATGGAGATGGATCACCACTCCCCTCAGCTTAAATCTGACATTCTTGTAATATTAGATGCATAATATTATCTTTGGACTGTTTATCATTTCCCCAACATTCCAAAAATGTCCTAATTGTGGGTACAATACAAAAACAGGATTCTAAGCAGGAGATTGATATCAGATCGACTTTAAAATGATAACTTCAGCTATCTCTCTATTTCTTTATTCCGCTTTGCAGCAAAACTCCTCAAAAATGTTGTCTAATATGTTCTTTTCTTCAATTTTTTTTCTTCCAATCTTTCTTAAGCCTGCTTTCTATTCTCTCTTTTGTAGTCACTTTGTCACCAAAATTGCCCTTGCTGAGGTCATTAATGATCTTCTCTTGTTTAAATTTAGTGGTAAATTCTCAGGCATTATCTTATGTGATCTATCAGTCACATTTGGCTCAGGTGATCACTCTGTTCTCCTTAATACATTGTTTTCATCTGACTTCTAAGATACCACACTTTTCTAGTTATACTTTTTCCTCACCATTATCTCCTTCTCGGTCTTCTTTCTTTTTCCTTCTCATCTTGATCTCTTAATATTGGAGTTATCTCAGGGCTCAGTGTGTGAATCTCCCCTTTTGTCTATGTGTACTCATACATGGTAATCTCATGGCTTCAGATATTTCCTATATGCTTATAATTTCCTAATGTATATCTCCAGCCCAGACTTCTCCCCCTAACTCCAGACTTATAAATCCAGGTGTCTTTTGGACAATTCCACTTGGATGTCTGATAAATGTCTCAAACTTACACATCCTAAACTGAAATCCTGGTCACCCTTCTAGGTCTAGTCTATCCCCAACCTTCCCCAACTCAGCTAATACTAGCTTCATCCCTCTAGTTACTTAGGATGATAGTCTTAGCATTATTTTTACTCTGTGTTTTCGTATCCTAAATGTAATACATGAGGAAATCCAGATGACTGTACTTCAGTATATGTCCAGAATCTGGTCATTTCTCACTATTTCTTTTGCTATTACTCCAGGTTGAGACACCATTATTTCTTACCTAGATTACTACAGTAGCTTTCAAACTCATTTGTCCCTGTGGTAGTTGGAATTTGTTCAGCAAATTCATTTCTCTCAGTGCCTGTTAACTGGGAAGTATATACTTCCCACTCCATTGATTTGGGTCTTGATCGTGTGATTGGATTTGTTTTGTGTAATGTTAGCAGGTATGAAACAAGCAGAGGCTTAAATGTGCTTGTGAGATTTAACTTTCGCCTTGTACTTTCACAATATGTCTTGAAAAGAACTTGCCCCAAGCAAATACTGCCCCTTCAGCCTGAGCCCTAGAAAAACTTAAGTGAAACTGATTTGATCTGAATCCGCAGCCTGGATTCAAATTCAGCCAAACTTCAGACTGAAGCAGTATCTTCCAGCCTGGATTAGCTGAACCGCAGCCAATTGCAATATACAAGTGTAAGAGTAATTGCTTATTGTTGTAAGCCACTGAGTTTTGGGGTGGTTTGTTATACAATGTCATGTGACAAATACTCCCCTACAGTTTATTTTCAGAACAGCAGCTAGAGTAATTATTTTAAAATCTAAATCAGACCAAATCACACCTCTACTTAAAAACCTGTGGTGGTTTCCCATATGTCTCATAGTAAAAGCCAGCCTTTACAATGGTAGTCAAGGCCCTGCATGATCTCTCTGCTGTCTTTGCCCCCATTGCCTCTCTGACCTCACCTTCTACTATTCTTCCCTTCTCTCACTCCCCTCCTACACTGGCTTCCTTCACAGACCTCACATATGTCAGGTGTGCTGCCTTGGTAACAACTTTTTTGTTGTTGTTGTTGGTCTGGGACACGTCCCTCAGACATGTGACATGGCTAACCCACCTCCCTAAGGTTTTGCTCAAATATCACCTTCTCAATGAGCCCTACTGTAATTACCCCCATTTAAATGGTCCCTGTTTGTACCCCTAGCATTCTGGATTCTCTATACACCCTGATCCACTTCCTTTTTTCTTAGCATTTATGAGTTTCTAATGTAATATATAATTTACTTTTTAAATGTGTTCATTGCTTGCTGCCACTAGATTGTAAGCTCTTCAGGAGCAGGGATCTTTTGTCTCCTTTGTTCACTAATATATCTCAATAGCCTAGAATAGTGCCTGGCATACAGTAGCCACCCAAAAAGCATTAAGTGAATGAATGAATGGATGAATGAACCAATTAATGAATAATAATTAACAATTTTGTTTTCTAAAATGTTTTCATGTTGGAAATACATGACTGTGACACTCTGGTTCTAATTTTGTGCAGAAATGGCTACTCATACAAAGTGGCAGTTGCACTATCTCTTTTTCTTGGATGGTTGGGAGCAGATCGATTTTATCTTGGATATCCTGCCTTAGGTGAGTATGTTTCATTGAAAAAAAAATTCTTGTGAAGCCTGTAGCTATTGTTATAGGTTAAATCTCTGCATACTATTTTTTGTTTATTTGTTTTTAAAGATTTTTATGAGGGAATTGGGGGAAGGGAACAGACAAGTTGCTGTCCTTTTTGTTCTTCAGTCTAGTTGTGGAGGACGTTGCTTCACTGGCCCATGTAGGTATCATCATTGTGCTCTTCCTGGGTGAGGCAGATCAGTTGCCGGCCTCTGGACAGCCGTTCATAGTGGCTATTGGCAGTGCACTTCGGCTGCTGGCCGCTCACACCGGCTGCCGGCCACTCTGTGTAGCCTATGGCAGCCCACTGCAGCAGGGGCGGCAGCTACGCTGTTGCCGGGACTCACGCAGCCCAGTTCCAGGTCTAGCTGTTGTTCACCATCTTAGCTGTAGAGGGCAGTGTCACTGGCCCTCATATGTCGGATCCGAACCAGGGCTGTTAGTGTCCCAAACCAGCTCTTAGCCAACGAGTCACTCGGCCGGCCCAAAAATCTCTGCATACTATTAATAATTACAAGTTCCATGTACCTGAGTTGAATAGGTAACATTCTTATGTGAATGTAGAACTACAGTTAGCTCTACAGTTAAGATCAGTAAGAAATATTGACTTTTCCTGTATTTTCATCTTCGTGGAAACACACACTTAAGATAGTGTAGGCACTAACTTAGGACATTGGACATGATTTGTCATTGCCAATGCTGGGCACACAGTGGATGTTCAATAAATATTTTATGAGTAAATGCATATCTCTCCTTATTCCTCCAAAAAATGTTCCCTTCTACCTGAACCTCTATCCGTGTTTCCTTGGGAATAGGAAGTACTTTCAGGAGAAGTTGGGCTTAGATCTATGATAACCAGCGTAAGTTGGTGTGGGGCCTGACTTTTATTACCCTTAGCATCCTCCCATACCTTCCTCCTTGTATTTACCTTAGTTACTAAAGCTTATGAAACGATTTATATTTGACAATAGCTTTTGTCTAAGCAGAACTTTCACAGGCCTACCCTTATTTAAGTCTTACAACTCTCTGAGTTTATCATCCTCTTTAAATCTTCTTTAACAGGTAGCGAAATTGTCACCAGAGAGGTTAAGGGATTTACTGACTCTAGCGGCCTTGCTTTATCCTGTGACATACTTGTTCTTATCATCTTTGTTTTATCGATTAGGAAATTGTCATGAGATTAAGAGATTTACCCAGGGACACTCAGTTAGTGACCTGGATTTGAACCCATATTTTCTGGCTTGAGACATCATGCTTTATTGACTGAAGTACTCTGCTTCTATGTTAGCCTTTCACTGAGCAAATTTAAAGTCTCTGAATGCTCTGCTTTCCAGCTAGCAAAGCTAATCTTATTTTTTCCATGTTGTTACCCACCAAAGATCAAAGAGGAATCTTCACTGGGGCTGGTGGGAAGCACGACTCTGACAGCCTTACCTGGAGCTCAGTGTTATAAAGTCATAAATACAAGGCAGAGTTTAAAATGCTACATACATGAATTTATTCAGTTAACAAATATTTATTCGATGTTTACTACGTGTTAAGTAAGTAAAGTTGAGTGCTCTGGAAATAATGATGAAGACCACAGTTCATATTGGTTAAAAAGAAAATAAATATAAAATAAATATGGCAGTAGGCCAGTTTATGATGTAGCACTATTACAGAACCATGACTAAGTGCCATGAGAGCATAGAACGGGGACGGATTTTGTCCATCTTGGGGTGTGAGGGAGGACACCTTGGATGAGGTGACATTTGAACTAGGCTTTGAAGGATGAACAAATTACAGAGATTTCGGGAGTGATAGGGCACAGCTCCTGCAAAGGCACAGGGTATGGAAGAGCGTGTGTGCGTGTTGAGAGGATGGTGGATACATTGGCCTATGGTGCAGAAAGCATGGTGGCAGGAGATTAAAAGTGACTGCACAGGCAGCCTGTGGTCAGATTATAAAAGGCTTTGAGTGTCTTAGGGAGTTTGGACTTTAATATCAGAAGCCATACATGTTTTCAAGCAGAGGATTGTCATGATCAGATTTGTATTTCAGGAAGATAATACTGGAGGAATTGTGGGCAATGGCTTAGATTGGAGAAAGACTGGTGGCAGAGTAAGCTGAAAGGAGACTGATGTAGTAGGCCTGGCCTGAGTAATATCAACCATACCTTTCCATAACACAGCGGAAAACCATATAACATGTACAGAGGGTCTCTGAGTGGCCAAAATAAAGGCCATTTAGTCCAACACGCTTGTTTTGATAATGATGGATAGAAGGACGGATGGTCAGAGAGAGAAAGTAGATTCATAATGAGAAAGTAAAGTGACATGGTAATGGTTACAATACATGTGAAGCTTTCTGCCTTAGTCCTTGCATTTTCCTTATATTCTCTTTAACAGGACAGGATCATATACATTTTTTGGAAAGATTTCTAACTTTAAAAAGTTTTTAAAAGGTTAGAAGGGAAGGATAAATACTATTCTTTAGAACAGTTTATTCTGGGGTCATTTTAAATATTTGGCTTGAGTGACTTTTTAGCTTTTGGAGATGTGTGTCATGTGAGCTTCCATGTCCTATAGTTTAAGTTAATGTTTTTGACTACTACAGTACATAATAATAGGGTGATATGTATATTGTGAAATTTTTTTCCTGCAAAATAAAACTCTAGCTAATAAAGTTCTGTATAAAACTCTGTAGAGTGACTCCAGTTAGTGAATATTAGCTTCCTGCCAGGAGTTGCTTTTCTCTGGCCACTGCTATGCCGATCTATTTTTAAAAATTAGCTTCAGTCAAAGAGAACCTCGCAGTTTGAGTCTGAGATTCTATAAAGTTGCAAATGTAGTTTTTAATATTTAACTTTATGCTTCAGTGTAAAGTTTCTTTTTAAAAGATTTTAAGTAACTCCCCTTATTATAACAACAATCATTGGATGTTCATTAATTCAACAGACATTTTGACACTGGCTTAGGCTACAGCTTTCTCGAGAGAGTTAAGTCTGCCACTTCTCCGTCAGTTTTACAGCTTATGATTTTTTATTGCTATTGTCTTATCTTCCATTCTCTTTATTATACTGGTTTGTGACTTTAAAAATCCATTTATCAGGCCGGCCAAGTGGCGCGGTGGTTAAGCGCTGACCTTGGAAGCCAGTGGCCCCGGTTCAGTCCCACATATGAGGGCCGGTGACACTGCCCTCAAAAAAAAAAAAAATCCATTTACCATCTTTTAGTGGTGTTTTGGAGTGAGAGGCGTTAAGTAGGCATGCCAGATCCATTATTTTTAACTGAAAATTCTCATCTCTTTAAGCATTCAAATATTTTTATCTGTATCTTACTTTAAGTTATCTTAATGTTAAGGATTTTGGTTATGTTTTATCAACTAAGGATTTGGGTATGTTTTACGTAATCTAATATGTAAAATTACGATGCTTGTAAATTTAAGAAATTTAAATGTTTTAAATTAAATTTAAATTTTGTATTTTTTTTTTAAGTGGGACCCGAACCGGGGCCGCTGGCCTCCCAAGCCAGCGCCCAACCACCGCGCCACTCAGCCGGCCCTAAATTTTAATTTTTATTGAGAATCCAAGGTTAAGGAATTTTGATATTTTCAATTAAATTGGCTATTGCCATTAACACAAAGTTCTTAACTGGATAATACAATGTTGATGCATGACAAAAATAAGAGATAGAGCCTAAAATTCTGTTTTTCTTGTAATCTTATTCAGTCTTTCTTCATGGTTCTGAAAAGCAATGTTTGTATTTATATATAGCTTTTTAAAAATACTTCCTTAATAGCATTTATGATCATTGGAACTTTATAAGAACAGAATAAATAATGTAAATCATGCAGATATGAAACTTGCTTTTTAAAAAGTAATTTAGTGTAAATGTGATACTTCATTGTATAAATTTTACTTCATGATTAAACGAGGAAATTTGTTGAGGGGGGTGAGAGTGAATAAAATTGGGTAAGATTTGAAAATTCTTTTAAGAAAAATTTTTTTCTACATATTTCACATTTCTTTTTAGCCCACAGCTATGACTTTATATTGTTAACAAAAATTCAAACAAGTAAATTTGAAGATATTGTTTTGTTTTTGTTTTTAAACAATGTATAGCTTTATTTCTTTTAATTGATTTATTCCTCAATAAACTGATGCCTCTTTAGCTGGAAGCCTTTTTTTCACCACAAAGCTTTATTTTTCTAATAATATTTTGTTGTTTTTTTTTACTTTGTTAGCACCTGTGACTTTTTTATATGCAATAACTAGCATATTTTGTTTTGCCCATTGGTAGTATTTGAAGATTATGGATTTGCAAAGATAATAGCTCTTTTGAAGCAGTTAATAGGACAGATGCTCTTTTCATAGTGGTGTTTTTTAAATGTAAATATTTTCTTATTAGGAGAATAACAAAGTGTTGTATGTTTTTAAACCCCTATAAAAAAACTTTTGGTTATATTATTCCTTTTTTTTCAAGTTTGAAATTACCAGTTTGCACTGTATATAATATCCACATATAGGAAAAATAAAGGGATTTGTAGGTTAAACTTTTCTAAGATTTGAAAACTATCCTTTGTAGGTACAGACACAAAAATAATAGTAATAACTAATAACCAAATCATTATAGAACACTGGCGGTTTGGCAAACAGCAACTTCAATGTGAAGTAATCTGTATTCTCTGTAACAGTTATGCAGACGGAAGAGTATTTGCAAGACTCAACCTATAATAAAACAAAAAATTTAAAAAAATTAAAAAAACAAAAGAAGTTATTCTTTTTATTTTATATCAAAAAAACCCTTTTATTGAATTTCTGTTCTTAAAATGTAAAGTCTAAGTTATTAAAGTATACTCAAAGAATGAGGTTGATTAATGTTATCTGATAGCATAATCTTTTTGAAAGAATATATCTACAATAGTAATGGTTCAGGATAAAAATGAATTCTTTTTTTTTTTTTCCTAATGGGTTCTTTTACTTGAAATTTTAAAACAATTTAAAAAATCTAAACCTGATACTCCTTTCCACAATAAGTTAGCAAATAGTGTTTGTTCAAAGAAAACTAACACTTTCATATTTGTAAGAAACTGGTATTGATTGATGCTCAGAATAATGAAATCTGTAAGAGTAAAACAGGTTTGTATTGGTTTAATAAATGCTGTTTAGAATGTATGTTATTTTTCTTCAAGTTGATCAGTTTTATTTACAAGTAAGATCATTTACTGTAATAGTTGTTCCTTCAGTGTCGGATTGACTAGGCATGGGAGTGACACAGCCCTGCCTCCCGGAAGAACAGGGCAAGACAGACAACTGCATAACAAATCGTGCCGTGGGATATATACTATGCAGGAAGTTAAGGGCGCAGTGCTGGGGAACATCTAGGATTGGCAATAAATTTATCCTGGGGAATTAGAGAAGACTTCCGAGAGTTTTAGAAGATTGTTAGGGATTAACTAGATAATTGGGAATAGTGGTGGAAGGGGGTGGGGGGGTGGGGGCAGGGGAAAAGGCAAGGCAGAGAACAGCATAGCACATATAAATGCATATAAATGAAGGAGATATGAGAGGGCATAGTAAGAGAACTGTGGGTAGTTTGGCTGTAATACAGGCAGAGGCAATTGCATGAGATAAGACTAGGTAGATGATGCTACTCTAAACAATGGATTTATGTTGTTTAAATTTCTTGATTATAATACTAATTGTAGTAGTAGTAGAAATAGTAGTCACACAAGTAGCAGCTGGACTAACATGTATCAAATGCCTACCATGTGCCATGTACTATTCTAAGTTTTTATATTGTTTCATTACCTTTTAAAATCATTAGTGTCCTTCCTGTCTTATTTTCATAAAGTATTTTTATATTTGAAACATAAAATGAGTTTAAGGTAGCCTTATGAGCAACTTCATTACTTATGTCATCCTTTATCCGAAATTTGTAGAAATAGATGAACCATAGTAAATATCACACATTTGGAGTGAGACAGGATGTAAATCATTATAATGATTTTAGACTTTCAAGTGTTTTTTTTTTAACAGTCAACTTAGTTCTTTAAATTGTTTTAAAAAAGCTTTATTGAGGTATAAGTGACATACATTAATGTGCACATATTTAAAATGTACAGTTTGATAAGTTAGACATGTGTATATGGCTGTGAAATGATTACCGTAATCAAAATGGACCATATCTGTCACTCCCAAGCTTCCTCGTATACAGTTTTAACCCCTGCCTCGTGGCTCTCCTTGTCCTGCTCTTGCCCAAGCAAGCACTCACCTGCCTTCTGTCACTGTAGGTTACTTTGCAGGTTCCTTAAATGCTTAAATCTCATCTTAGATCTGTTCTATAGTTTCTTTAAATGTGTTACTCCAGGAGTAGGTAACATTACCCAAAGTTCCAAACACTATCTCATTCTCTTACCTAATGTTTTATCAGAATGGGAACCCCTCATATTCATTTTTCTGAAGCACGCTTACGAAGGGGTTCAGCAGAATACCTAGATTTTAGTGAACTCATTGTCTGTTTAGAATGTTGCCGCATTACTTTGCCAACAAATATCCTTCCATATTATTGTTTTAAATGGCTGCATAGTATTCTTTCCTAATAGATGTACCTGAATTCTTTTGAGATAATTCCACCCTGTTAGACATTTAGATTGTTTCTAAGTTTTTGATAGTCATACAACAAATATTTGTCAAACTCTTACTGCCTGTCAGGTACTGTTCAAGGAATCGACTTGAATAAGACAGATAAGGACCTTGCCTTTAGAAATATACCTGGCAGTAGAAGACAGAGAATGGATGAGCAGACCAATGAATGAGGCTTGTATAGATTTCTAATCAGCACCATGGAGGAAATAAATAGGGGAGATAGGATAGGGCCCTTGGGCTGTGCAGGGAGTGGCATGCTGCTTTGGGAGGCAGGTTAGGAAGACTTCTCTGAGGAGCCTGAGAGATGAGAAGAGCTGCAGGAAGAGATCTGTTGGAAGAGCGCACGACAACGACAAAGGTCTGACATGGGTATATTTTCTTCATTGAGTAGCAGTTAATTACAGACCTTTTTGGACCCTTCCTTAATATTCTTTTTGTAAAAAATTTGAAGGAAGGGAAACTAGTATTTCTAAATTTATACTAAAATGCTATGTGAAGAGAGCTACATTTCAGAAATACGACTGAATGAGTGAATGGATATAATATATTGAGTTAATAAAGTTCTTTGGGCAACTATAATAAAATGCAACTAATTAAAAAATAATTAAAGGAGTTGTTATATAAGCTAATGGATAAAAAGTGAGGGGTCTTTAGGAAACAGAAAAGCTGAGAAAATGTATTCATTCAGCAACTATTGAGCATTACTATATGCCAGGCCATGTCATAGGTACTAAGGACACAGGAGTAAATAGAGCAGATAAAAGATCCTTCACTAATGGGGCTTCCATGAGATAGCTAAATATAAAATATTAAGTAGATAGTAAGTGTTTTGAACAAAACTGAAAGCATAATTTTATATAATCTCTGTATTTTAAAAGTTTTTATATTACTTCTAACATGTGTTATCCCTGTACTTAACAACATTATTCTTCGTATTACAACATACAAGTACGTGAAATACTACAAAGGGAAAAAAATCGTCTAATGTACCTACATATTTCAGTCTTATTTGTGTATTTCCAAATTGTGTGCAGGAGGTGATCTCATCCACTTTTGTGATTTTTAGCTGGCATCCATTTGTAGTTGATACTTAGAACTCCCCTTTCACGAAGAGTCTGGTTTCATATCATTTTTATATCTCAAATGGGATGTCTGGAAAGCAACTCAAGTTTAAAAATAGAAGAGATTACTCATCCCACCCCTACCCCCAATCTGCCTCTTCTAATTTCATCATCATGAAATTTTTGTTATATCATTTTATGTGCCCTAGATTCTATGCTCTTTTATCATCTATTTTAGTACCTTAGCTCAAAGGTTGAGACCAAGGACAGAGGTGTATATGTAGTGTACAGAATTGTTATTTTGACTGTAGAGCTAATAAACATGAGATGCTTAGGGGAAAAAAAGTATAGGATAAATTCAAGATAATTAGGTTACTAGTAAAATTTTGCAACTTAATTTTAGGATCAGTGTTTTTCTCGATTATTTTTTCTGTGCCTTGACAATCTTTATTTGAATTTTCTACTATAAATATATATTAAAATTTAGATCAGATAATGTATTAAGTCTAATAAATAAGGATTTTAGGGGCCAGCCAAATGTCACATTGGTTAAGAGCTGGCTTGGGTTGCCAGTGGCCCTGGATTGGGTCCCATATATGAGAGCCAGTGACACTGTCTTCTACAGCTAAGATGGTGAACAACAGCTCGACCTGGAGTTGGGCTGCAGTCCCCAGGGATGTGAGTCCCCGGGATGGCATAGCTGCAGCCCTGGCTACAGTGGGCTGCCATAGGCTACAGTGAGTGGCCGGCAGCCAGCGTGAGCGGCCGTCCAGAGGCCTCACCCAAGAAGAGTGCAGTGATGATACCAACATGGGCCAGTGAAGCAATGTCCTCCACAACTAGACGGAAGAACAAAAGGACAGCAACTTGTCTGGTCCCTTCCCCGGTTCCCAAACGCTGTTCCAATTTCCCCAATAAAATCTTTAAAAATAAATAAATAAGTAGGTAAGGATTTTAGGATTTAAAGATATTCTGTAACTCTGGTGTACTGAGATTTTAAGATTTATTACCTTCAGCCTTTTCTCTTAAGAAATTTGTAAGATTACATTGAGTTTTTATTTCAGTTCCTAATATTTATTTGTTAAGTGAGCTAATAAATGTTGTGGCTTTTCTATATGGAGGAACCTTTAAGCTTTTCTCATATTTTCAGGTGAAGATTTGATTTTTTTTTTAAGTGTTAATTTTATATTCTTGACATAAAGAGTTTGTGGTATATATAATGGTTTATTGGGAAATGGAAAAGTTTGTTAATATTTATAAGACTTTCCAGGTTGTAAATGATTTTACCTTCTTTTCTAGGTTTGTTAAAGTTTTGCACTGTAGGGTTTTGTGGAATTGGGAGCCTAATTGATTTCATTCTTATATCAATGCAGGTAAGTTAGTTTCAATCGAGAAGATGAACTACTTTTACATTCGAATTTGAGTTCTGTGATCTTCTGATATATTTTAAATATATTAGTTAGGAATGCTATTTCAGTGTTTCTTAGATGCTAGATCCAAGGGATCACGGCCATGTTTCCAAGTAGCATTTCCCACCCTGTGCCCTACCAATTTGTAGTTCTAAAGGACATAGGGACGTCATGTAAAAAAAGATTCTGACTGATAACGGTGAGTTCAACTGAGTTAAAGAGATTTCTCTTTTTTTTTTTTTCTATTACACTTTTATTTTTTATTTTTTTCTTCTAAGAGGGCAGTGTCACTGGCCCTCATATGTGGGATCCGAACCGGGGCCGCCGGCATCCCAAGCCAGCTCTTTAACCAATGCGCCACTTGGCCGGCCCTTTTTTTTTTTTAAAGGAGATTTCTTTACTGGATAACTTCTCAAAATCTTTATAATTTGTTTTATGACTCTAAGAAGGATTGAGGTTATTTCTCAGGCTTGTTGTTTCTTTTCCTGATAGTTACAGCTGCAAGGTCTATTACTATAATAGGATATTGATGGGAATTTTATAATTACATATAATTATATGGAGGCAGAAACAAGATTTTCTGTTGCACTGGACAGGCACTCAATACTAGTATTTTCTTGTTTGCAAATTATAGAAACAAATCCAGCTAGCTTAAGCCAAAGAGGAAAAAAGGAATGCCTGGGTCCGCTGTAGAAAATCTCGGCGTGGGGCTGGGCTTGGGCACGACCAAATCCGTATCATCAGATGATGCCGGGACTCCTGTTCTTCATCTGTGCTTCTCTGTGTTCACGTCATTTTCTCCTACTGCAGTGGTGTGGAGGCAGGCACAGTTTGTGAAATGCTAGCCATAAGCACTTAAAAGTGCCACCAGATGTTGTCTATTAAATTCTCCTGAACTGGTTGTGGTTAACTCATGAGGATTCTTAAATTAGAGAAAGATGAATTTATCATAACACATGTCACTAAACCGCATTTCAGGGAGCTCTTCTGGAGCACCTAATGTCTTCAGCAAGTGTGTCACTGTGTATTTAGATCATCATCAGTTTTGCTCTTCTTTCTCAGTATTTCCACTCCTCAATTCTGTCTGCTTGATGTTATCCTTATGCTTTAAGAGAAAGTCAAAATCTAGGAGATTTTTGGTAGCATACTGTGAGGAGGGTGCCATACTGTGAGGAGGAGGCAGCATATGGACCAATAAGATACCAGAATTAAACAAGAAAAATATTTGGTTTTAAAGTTGGGATTTTCCTGTCTTTATTCATAAACATATGCTTAACCAAATATCCTGCCTCTCTGACTGTGGGACAGGCCAGCAGGCATGAAGAGGCTAAGGTGCTTGTGCACATATGTCTGGAAATGGGTTTCTCACTTTAAATGAGGACTCAAGGAATTTAATGTATTTTTGGGATTCTTTAAGATAGCCAGAATTCATTGTCTGTGAATCCTATACATTTAATTAATATTTTCACACTAGGTTATTTCTTTGGTGATATCATTGCTTTGTAGCTTTATTTATATCAAATTATAGAGCTTATTTGATTCAGCCACTGCTTTCTGGTACATGTATGCCTGAACTTTTCAGAACAAATAGTTAATTTCTTTTTCTTTCTTTTTTTTTAGTTAATTTCTTTAAGATCTGGAATTCAGACTATGACAAATTCTTGAGGTGGATTTAGAAAGTGTGAATTTCTGCAGTAAATTTCCCTAAATAAGACATTTTAATAGGTATGGCCACTTAAGAGTGCTTTCAGATTTGGGGAAAATAAGTCAGTTTTCAAGTGCAGCCACGTAAGATGTGTAGCCTGATTCTACATGTTGTTTAATATACTTACCATGTGATGTTGACTACATTAGTTTTAGAATATTATTTTTTTAGCAGGTCGAATAAGTTTCTACTATAAATACTATAAACTGCATTAATATTTTTGTCACAAATACATTTTTCCAATTTCTCATAGACCTTTTACATGTTGTCCATCATCTTTTTGTTTATTCTTCTTTCTTTTCTCATTCTCTCCATCCCCAATTTTTTTTTCTTTTTTTCCATTAAATATTATTCCCCAGTGAATAACAATGTTTTTCTTTTGGGCTGTGCTCCCAGAAACATATTATGCATAAACTCAAGGCCTATAAAAACATACTTTGCTTCACAGTGTTTATAACAAAAATCCAGGAAAATTCTCTTTAAAAAATAGGTCTAGTTTTTTCATCTTTGAACCAAAACAACATAAGCATAATGCACATATTGCTAAAGTAAGCTTTACATGTCATTATATTTATTGAAATACTTCCATGAGTTTATCTATTTGTTAATTAACATTTAAAGTTTCTTCTATTTTTTTTGTTCTTAAAAGTCTGCAAATAGCACTATGTGAATGAATGAGATGAAACATCACATAGACTTAATTCAGTTCTTTTGTTCATTCAACAGAAAATCCAAATCAGTGATACATGTGTAGCATACAATCTTCCATAGGTAACTATAGGTAACTAGTGTATGTAACTACTATATGTAGTTATTCATAAGGCAGTTCTGAATATTTTAACACACTCATTCTTTTGTGCTAATATATTTTTGTATATATCATGAAGGATATATTAGACAATTTAAGTTTTTGGGTTTTTTTTCAAAGATTTTATTGGGGAATTAGGGGAGAGGAACAGACAAGTTGCTGTCCTTTTGTTCTTCAGTCTAGTTGTGGCTGACATTGCTTCACTGGCCCATGTTGGTATCATCATTGCGCTCTTCTCGGGTGAGGCAGATGGGTTGCCGGCCTCTGGGTGGCCACTCATAGCAGCTCTTGAAAGCTCACACTGGCTGCCCGCCACTCACTGTAGCCTATGGCAGCCCACTGCAGCAGGGGCTGCAGCTATGCCGTCCCAGGGACTCACAGCAGCCCAGCTCCAGGTGGAGCTGTTGTTCACCATCTTAGCAGTAGAGGGCAGTGTCACTGGCTCTCATATGTGGGATCCGAAACGGGGCCACTGGCGTCCCAAGCCAGCTCTTAACCAATGTGCTACTTGGCCGGCCCAATTTAAGTTTTTTTATATCAGAAAAAAATGAGACTATTTTGCTTCCATTTAAACCAACAAAGTCTGGACATTTTTAGTCATATCCAAATGACTGATGTGTACTCTGCCAAACACAAAGAAAATAAAGTTTCTTCTGTTAAGTGGAGATAAGACAGACACAAATCAAAATGATGAATATGGGTGGAGGGAAATGGAAATATGAGTTTTAATTAGAAAACTGATAGAAACAAATATGATGTTGGGTCCTTTATGATAATTTAAAAAAATTCTATACATTATATTCATGTTCATTCCTCTTAATAGTACAGAATAGATTTTCTTTTTTTTTTTTTTTTTTTTTGAGGGCAGTATCACTGGCCCTTATACGTGGGATCCGAACCGGGGCCGCTGGCGTCCCAAGCCAGTGCTTAACCACCACGCCACTCGGCCGGCCCCAGAATAGATTTTCTTAAAGGACTAATAACTATATAAGCAGAAAATTCAGAAAAGCAGCATAATCTCCAAGACATTTATGAATTTTATAAATAATTATATCAAATTTATAACATCTCATTGGTTTTGTATTTAATATATGTAACTTATTTTAGCACTGGATTATATATTGCTTTTGTACTCTTAACTTGTACACACTACTTTTGACTTTTCATATAAATTTCTTGAGGACGAAAAGACTTTTATTAATCCCTATCACTAGTAGTATGCTAAACATAAAGTGTGCCCTCAAAAATTTTTGCTGATTTGAATTGAATGTAGTATACTTTGTAAAGTGTGGCTTTGTGCCCATTACAGAGAAGATGAGAAGCTAAAAATGATAGTTTAAAAAAAGTGATTGCTTTCTTTAGGACCCTAAAGTTCTACATGTTATAGTGTTACTTGAGAGGTAATGAATAAAAGTAAATGTTGGTATGATAAATTGTAATAGTAAGTTTTATGCCACCAGGAAAAATGGTTTTTCAGTGAGCACCAATTAGGTATGATAAATTGGGATCCTTGCCCTAAAGGAACTTAACAATTTAACTATACCAAGAGTGGTCTGTTAACACCATTTCACGTATTAGAAATAAAATATTTCCTTGGGAATTGCAGATTTAAAATAAAGAGTTATCTTGGATTTATCTTGTTTAAATACTTTGAATTTTACTCAAGTTTTTAAAAAGCCTAGGCTTTTCTGTTCATAATATAAGTAAGGCTAGATTTATAGGTTCACTTCTGTGTGAGCCAATTTGTTTTGTCAAGGACATGGCCAATACCCTTGCCCTGTAAAATACATGCTATTGATCAAAAGAAGGACTAAACATATAATCATCTAAATCTATTACCAATTCTGCAAAAGTTGGTCATAGTTCTTGCAAGTTCACTAGATGTGGGACAGCAATTTATAAAAACCTATGGATATTTAGGTCCCATATCCTGTGAGCAGATTTATATAGTGAACTAAAAGAATGTTCAAAAAACAGAGTAATCTTAAGCTGGTTCTGAGACTAATCCAAAAGCTATATTTTCCTCAGGACATATAATGGTGAATCTTATTCATTTCTTGAGTAATGATGTTTATATTGGTCATTAAAGGTTGATACTAACCAATCTTTAAATCAAATGAAGTCAGGGGTTCTGAATGTATAATTTCTGGCACCATGCAGAAATTTTGATGCCTTATTAAAATATGACTAATCAGGTGGTTTTAATAGCCTCATATTAAAATTAACCACACACAGGAGTCAGCTATGGACACAAAAATGTAATTTGACTTCTAAGAGAATATAAATTTACTTTGGGGGAATTGGGATGGATACACATTGCATCATTATCCTCTAATTGCAGACAGATGAGTCATTTTATTTTTTTAACCAAGTTAATAGGGCTTGAGGAGATGATTGGATCTTGACAGTATTACTAGTTAAATCTTTATATGGAGAAAATCAGAAGTGGATTAGATAGAAAAAGGGTACATTGATAAAATTGTATAAAGTGTTATTTTTTTTTTCCTTTCACTCTTCAATTCATTTATAACATTTTAAATTTCTAAGATAGTTGCATTACCTAAGCAGTGTGATTTCAATGACAATGCAAAGCCATTAAACAGAGTATCAAATCTGTTGCTAAAGTTTAGGTGTTAAATACTTACTGGAAACCATAATTTTTTTCCTTTAATTAACTTACTTTTATTAGAATGCTACTTAAATATATACAAACAAAAATACATTTTCCTTTAGCAAAATTAAAAGTTTATAAATTACAGAGCTGGCCAAGTGGCGCATTGGTTAAGAGCTGGTTTGGGACACCAGCAGCCCCGGTTTGGATCCCACATATGCGGGCTGGTGACACTGCCTTCTACAGCTAACAACAGCTCCACCTGGAGCTGGGCTGTGAGCCCCCATGAAGGTGTAGGCTGCAGCCCCTGCTACAGTGGGCTGCCATAGGCTACAGTGAGTGGCCAGCAGCCAGCGTGAGCTGCCATATCCGCAGTGAGTGACCATCCAGAGGGTGGTGACCGATCTGCCTCATCCGGGAAGAGCACAATGATGATACCAACATGGGCCAGTGAAGCAACGTCCTCCGCAACTAGACTGAAGAACAAAAGGACAGCAACTTGTCTGTTCCCCTCCCCCAATTCCCCAATCAAATCTTTAAATTAAAAAAAAAAAAGTTTATAAATTACAAACAAAGCTATCAACATTAATAAATTAAGCTCTTTTTTTGCATGGTAAAAATATATTCCATTTAACTTTTTTTAAGTATACAGTTTACTGGCATTAATTACATTCAGAATGTTGTACAACTGTCACTAATATCTATATCAAAAACTTTCTCATCACCCCAAACAGAAACTTTGTACCCATTAAGCAATAATTCCCTACTTCTCTCTCCCCCTAGTTCCTGGTAATCTCTAATCTCCTTTTTGTCTCTGAATTTACCTATTCTAGGTATTTCATTTATGTGGAATCATATAGTATTTGTCCTTTTATGCCTTGCTTATTTCACTTTGCATGTTTTCAAGGTTCACTGATATTGTGGCAAATATCAGAACTTCATTCCTTTCTTTGGCTTAATGATATTTCATTGCATGTATATATTACATTTTGTTTAGCCATTTATCTGTTGGCAGACACTTTCATCTGTTTGTTTCCACATTTTGGCTACTGTGAATAATGCTGCAGTGAATATTTGTATACAAGTATCTGTTTAAGTTTCCATTCGTTTTTTTTTTTAGGCATATACCTAGAAGATAAACTTTATTTTTTTTTTATTTATTTTTTTTTTTAGCTGAGCTATCCTGCCATCTGTTGGCAGCTCAGCAGCAGCTCAGCTCAGGCCTGGAATCGAATCAGTGACCCTGTTGCTCAGAGCTCGCACTCTTGAGCGAGATCTTTTTTTTTTTTTTTTTTTTTTTTTAAAGATTTTATTGGGGAATTGGTGGAGGGGAACAGCGTTGGGGAATCGGGGAAGGGGAACAGACAAGTTGCCGTCTTCTTGTTCTTCAGTTTAGTTGCGGAGGATGTTGCTTCACTGTTGGTATCGTCATTGCGCTCTTCCCGGATGAGGCAGATCTGTCGCTGGCCTCTGGATGTCGCTCATCGCGGCTATTGGCAGCTCACGCTTGGCTGCCAGCCACTCACGCTGGCTGCGGGCCACTCACTGCAGCCTTTGGCAGCCCACTGCAGCAGGGGCTGCAGCCCACACCATCACCGGGGCTCGCACAGCCCAGCTCCAGGTGGAGCTGTTGTTAGCTGTAGAGGGCAGTGTCACTGGCCCTCATGTGGGATCCGAACCGGGGCCGCTGGCATCCCAAAACCAGCGCTTAACCAATGCGCCACTCGGCCGGCCCTTGAGCGAGATCTTAACCAACTGAGCCACTCGGCCCGCCCCAAAGATAAACTTTTAATAAAGCTAATTGAAGAGAATATTTTCATGATCTTAGATGGATTAAGCCTTCATACACAAGATCTCAAAAACATAAACCATAAAGAAAAGAAATCATTGAATTTGACTATGTTAAAATTAATAAATTGTTTTATTTTTTATTTTTTATTTATTTATTTATTTATTTATTTATTTATTTTGAGGGCAGTGTCACTGGCCCTCATATGTAGGACCGAACCGGGGCCGCTGGCTTCCCAGGCCAGCGCTTAACCACCGCGCCACTCGGCCAGCCCAAGAAATTGTGTTTTAAAAAGGATATCATAGGCCAAGTTAACAGTTGACTGAGTAAAAGGATACCAGCAACAGGAATTGATATGTGGAATATATAGATAATTTCTGCAAATCAATAAGAAAATGGTAGGGAGCTTACTAGTTAAATGAGCACAGTAAACTAATAGGCGATTCACAGAATCACCCAAATAAGTAATATGTAAATACGGAGATACTTCTGGGCATTTACCCCCAAAAAACTCATACTCCTGTCCACAGGGGGACTTGTACAAAGATGTCTGTTGCAGCACTGTTTGTGGTAGCAGGAAGTTGGAATTCACTTACAGGAGACTGGATGCCTTCTCCCTAACACTAGGCAGCAACTACAAGCACTTACTGTGTACATACAGCAACATGGAAATGTCTTAAAATCATAGTGTGCTGTGACAATAAAACTGAGCAAGATCTACAACAATATTATTCAGATAAATTCAAATTACATATTCAAAGAACATACGTTTTTCAAGAATAAATATGTATCCAAGTCATATACCAAATTCAGTGCATGCCCATTTGTGTGTGTGCCTGTGGGTGGGTGGCTAGGTGGGTTGTAGAGAATTAGAGTGGAGATCAAAGATAAAGAACAGGAAAACAACACTAAATTTGGTGACTGCTTCTTAACAATCTTGCCTTTAATATGTATTTTTAAAGTTTTCTGATTTACTCTTCTATGTAGACTTTGCGCCTATAGAGAAACCAAACCTTTTAAATAAACAATTCAAGATTTTTTGCATTTGAGCTGCAAATAAAATTTCATAGTGAGAACAGTCGGAAATGACATGAAAGAAGAAATGAAATTCCACCCAATTCTTCCAAACCACCACAGACCATCTTCATAGAAGGATGTGGTAGGACAAGATGCCCATGTCAGATCCCTGGAATCTGTTAACGGTACTTTCTTTGGAAAAAGGGTCTTCACAGATGTGATTAAGAATCTTGATATAAAGAGATCCTCCTGGATTAACTAGTGGGCCCTAAATCCAATCACAAGTGTCCTTTAGGAAACAGAAGAGGAAAGACAGACACACAGAAAAGAAGGTAGTGTATATACAGAGGCAGAGATGGGAGTGATATGGCCACCAACCACAGAATGCCAAGGAGTGCTGATTGCTCCCAGAGCCTAGAAGAGGATTAGAATGGATTTCTCCCCTTGAGTCTCTAGGGCATGTGGCTGTCCCGATACCTGGATTTTAGACTTCCGGCCTCCAGAACTGTGAGAATAAATTTCTATTCTAATCCACTAAGTTTGTGGTAATTTGTTACAGTAGCCACAGGAAAGGAATATAGAGGATTATGAAGTTGCTTTCTTATGGTTTTAGGGTTTCTCACACAAGAAATATTGATATCCATTGTACAAAGTAGCTTCCCATGGTGTAGTGCCCTGCTCTTGTTCCCTCTTGTAAGATGAAGACCTATAGCATCCTCTTGGTGCATTAATTGGAGTGAAGTGTGTAAGTGGTCTTTCTTCTCCCCATAGATTTCAGAAATTGCCCCTGTTTATCAGATGGAAATACTTCATGCTATACAATTTGGTTTAGGCTACTTCTAAGAGAAATAAACTCATAATTTTAGGTTTTATACTCAGTCATCAATGAACAAATGAACGTAGGCATACTTGAGTAAAAAATTTCCCAGTAAGGGATATTCTCAAAGATTTGTGATTTTATAATTAACAATATAATAATATACTCATAGTAAGGGGATTTATAAGTATATATAAGATGCTTAAGAAGGCTAAATTTTTAATTTTGGTGTGAGAATATAGGTTTGAATAATTGAAGCCTTTACAGGTGCTAGTTTTCTTAAAAATTAAGTAGGAAGAACAAATTCTTCGATGGAATAATTCATAAAGAAGTATGTTGACAATATGTTGTAGAGGTGTTTGCATGTAAGTGTAATTATACAAGGTCTTAAAAAGTACCATGCAGAACAACTTAATCTGTTCTTATTATGTGGATAAGAATCACTGAGGTCCAGAGAGGAGTATGCTACAACTAGTAAAGGACAGCTTTCTTTTGGGTTTTCCTTTCAGTCTGGTGCTTTACCACACTGACTGAATTTGGTTGTCTTTCTGCCAGATCTTCAAATTGTTTCTGCAGAAAGTAGCAGCTAGTGCTGTGCTTTCGTGATCCAGCAGTGCTGTGTAGGTGGCATTTAAGACAAGTGCATTATCAGTTTTTGGCCAGAAGTAACAGAAACCTCAATTTAAATTGGCTTTAAAATATGATAGTTTATTATATCATATATCAACAATCTGAGATAAGGTAGTGCTAAAATTTGTTAATTTAGAGCTGTAGGACATAATGAAGAACCCAAATCTATTTTTTCCTTCTTCTTTGCCTCCCTCCGTCTCTTCCTTCCTTCCATCCTTCCCTCCTTTCTCCTGCTTTCTCTTTGCCATCTTCAGGACCTGTGGCTAGCATCATTCCTTATATAGTTACTTCCAGACTCAGAAAAAGACCAGTTTCCTCTCACACATATCTTAAGGGCAAATAAGCCCCCAGTGAACTCATCTCATAGGGTATTGGCCAGAATTCCATTACGTGCCCAAGCTGAACCGATCTCTGGAAAGGATTGGAATTTTCATGATCGAACTAGTTGTTGAGGAATCAGAGTCATGTAGTTTAAGAGGAAAGAAATGCTGTATAAGATTGTTATACTAGATACAAAATTGGATTGTGTATTACCGTGTTTGCCCGAAAATGAGACCTAACTGGAAAATAAGCCCTAGCATGATCTTCAGGGAGTGCTAGTAATATAAGCCCTACCCCAAAGTAAGTCCCAGTTAAGATCATCAGCGAGACATGACTGTATTTAAATAAATGTAGGTTTTTGTACATGAATAAATGAATGAAATGAATCTTTTGGAGCAAAAATTAATATAAGATCGGCCTTATTTTCGGGGAAACAAGGTACCAGGCAATAAAACTAACCTTTGGGAGTCTTCTTTACAGGACAGGGGAAACAAAACAAAAACAAAACATTATCATTTTTCTACACATTAACTGCTAACTTGACAAGATTGTAAAGCATCAGGGTCCTCATCAGTTTTCAGGTAAATAGTTATATTTCCTGAGAGAGTGAAATGACCCTCAGTTGGGCTTATTAGAAATGCATGATATTAAAAGGTCACCCAATCATATGTTTTCCTTATTTCCAGCTTCTCAATATGCTTTTTCAATAGGAGTGAGATTATCAAGGGAGATGGCATAGGGCGAAAAAAAGGTAACAGGATAATAGGCCCAGTTCCAATCTATGCACATGTTCCACATTAGGCAGTTTTTTTACCATTTCATTTGACTAGCTGGTGTTTACTTTCTTTGCTTCCCTTAATCTCAAAACATGTTGTAACTTCTAGTCACCTATTTTTCTGTTTTTGGGTTAATGCTCATATTAGTTTCCTTTGACTTTGGTGACTAAAAAAGTTAATTTTTACTTAAATTCATAAATAACATTCATAAATGTCAAGCCAAATCAATTTAATCTTTAGAAAATAAATCAAAGTGCATTACAGCACCCAGCCTGATACCTAACATATAAGTGCTTTGTGTTACTTGAATATTAACATGTAGAGTTTACTAGAATAAGCTCCCTTTTGGCAGAAGTTGTATCTTATTCACTGTTACATGTATAATACCAAGCACAGTGTCTCAAATATTATAGGAATTAAGTGTTTGTGGAATAATTTTTAAAACCAAATTTATTTTAAAAATGAAGAATGCTTTAACAGCAGTGTTCATCAACTAGGGTTGTATAACCGCTGAAAGAATTTTTTTTTAAATTCCTACCGTCTGCACATCTGTTGACATTTAAGTTTTCCATCATAACTTTAAATAGTTGCAAAGGATATAATTTCTAGTTTACAAATATTGACATATTTAAATAAAACTGTTACATTAATTTAAAAATGTACCCAACAGCATATAAATACCATAGAATTTTAAATAACATTCACTTAAAAAAGATACAGGGCCGGCCAAGTGGCGCAGTGGTTAAGCACTGGCTTGGGAAGCCAGCAGCCCCGGTGCGGGTCCCACATAAAAGGGCCAATGACACTGCCCTCAAAAAAAACTAAAAAGATACAAATGAACCCCTCACTAACCATTATACATTTTACATTTTCTCCTTGAATTTTTATTTTTATTTCCATCTCCCACAGAATTTTACCCTAATGTAATATATTTTTATGCTTGAAAAACTTGTACTGATCATCTTATTTATTAAAATTAAAATGTTTTAAATTTTCTGTGATTTCTGAATTGAGTTGTCATAATTATTAATGATATACAGTTCATCAAAACAGCACAAGCATGTTATAATTTTAACATAATTTTAGGCAAAAAAAAAAGTAAAATGATATTGGGAATGCATCCTTTTGAACAAGATGTGGCAGAACATATTTTTGGACTCTTGATTGAAGATTTCCCTAAGTCCTATATGTACTTATCTCCCACAGAAAGCCTGCCTGGCCAATCATATTAATCCTATTCCCTTGGATATAGTAATTTGTCCAGCAATAGGCATGAACACCAAACAGATCAATCATAGTCTTTCCCTGGAATTGGCATATAAGCCCTGAGGAAGAAAATGCTACTTTTTGTTGGGATCTGCTGAGCTGCAAAGATGTGAACCTGGAGCTGCTGGCCATCAGTTGGGAGTGCCTGTCTGTAAAAAGAAGGCAGCAGAGTCGAGAAAAGAGGCAGGGAAGCCAAAGCAAGGGACCTCCTGGGCCTCAAGGGCCAGGCCTTCAGGCCTTGGCTCCTGCAGCTTCTGGTGCTGTGAACTTCCCCAAGGTCTTTTTCATCTATGCGAGTTACTACATTACTTTTTTTTGCTTCAGTGAGTTTGAGGTGTATTTTTATTGTGACTGAAATAATTTAATTAACAACTGAGACAAATAAACTCAAAAGTATTGTGAAAATAACTTTGGTATCATGAGTAATGTTGAAATTTTCTTTTCTAGATTGTCGGGCCTTCAGATGGAAGTAGTTACATTATAGATTATTATGGAACCAGACTCACAAGGCTGAGTATTACTAATGAGACGTTTAGAAAGACACAGTTATATCCATAGCTACTTCCAAAAGAAACAGTAAGTGCTGTGTATATCCACTCTTAATTATAATATGTTATCTGTATAAAATTGTGAGAATTTGAGAACCATAGGAAATTTAAGCGAACATTCAGTGTTGTAATCCTCTCATTTTGCTTCTCAGGAAACGTGTCTGCATATGCCTGAGATATTTCTAATCATCTGTGAAGCATTTTTATATATGCTCATTGCTCCTGTAGTTCTCAGTTCAGACTCTGTTTTGCAATGAATATGGGTCAAGAACAAAGTTCACAAGAGAAAAAAATCACATCCAGGGAAAAAGATATTTTATAGTATTATATGATGGTTATGATGAAAGTGTGTAGGTTTGAGGTCGTACAATAAAGCATCTCTCTTCTGCTGTCCCTCCTAGAGTCTATATGATCCTTAAACCTCTTTCTTCTCTTCTCGTTCCCTAAATCTGGAAGGTCATGGACACTCAACCCTAAACTACCACAAATACAAAATCTACCTGAACGTTTGGCCCTGTCCAGGAAAATTATTAATTGGCCTCAGCTTTAAATAGGTAATACACTTGGAGAAGCTACAGATACCATTGACTCTCTGGTTCTCTAGAACTCTGCTACTATAAGGTTTTTATTTCCATGACTGTACATCAGTCTATCCTAATAAATAATCTTCCAGTAATGCTAGATTCTTCTCAGGAAAATCATTTCCTGTATAATTCTTCTCTGCAGTGGAGAACATGGAGGGTGCAGGGTACTTCTTAGGAGATAGCTCACCTTGAATTATCTAGTAGCTTTCAAAAAGAAAGACAGGCTAGATGTTTTGGCCACAGTCATGGTCCCAGGGGTTTTAGTTAACTGTCTCAGAGAGCACTTCTAGAGGCCAGGAAGGGAGTAGACATTTATTTTCTATGTCATAGTGTATAAACAGGATATGAGGTATGATTTTCTCATAGTAAATTATGGCACATTCTTTAGATATTGTGAGTTTGAACGGTGACAGACCTTGTGGAGATCTAAGGAATTTATTCAACTGATTATCCAAAAAGTTTTTCAAATCTTTTCTTATAAACTGTAAGCGTCTTTGGGTTTAAAATTGACATGAGGCTTATCTATCTGCCTCTTCTTACCAGAGAACAAATTGGGACATAAAGAAAGTTGAGACTCAAACACAATCAGTGAGAAACTGATTCTAGCCTCTAGCTCTTCTCTGAATTCCACTGTTTGTTCGCCACCTCCCACCTCATCCCATCCCCCACCAATTGTATCATTTTGTATTAAGCATCTTCATTTTGGAAATTATTACTCTTTATGAGAAGGGTTTTGTAGTTTCACATACCTTATTTCCATACTGTAAATTGTGATGTCCCTTTCAAAAGTGTGTAGATTGTTTTTAAACCATAATGTGTAAAAATTAAGCAAATGTAATTTAAAAAGCAATTTAATTCTCTGCAACCTATTATATAAACATTTAATTGGGATTCCATACTCAAATTTGAAATTTAAAACTTGAAGGGCCCATTGAGAAGGCAGATTTCTGCATTATCATTCATATAATCTCTCTGTTTCAAAGGGCTCCAAGAGGAAGAAAATGTCTTAAGTAAATGACGCATTAAAATGTGCATCTGCAGTAATCTCATTGGACCCTTTAAAAATACCGTGTTTTAATGTGTTTCTTCTTTCTATTTTAGGACTGGGCCTTGTTGATTTTGATGCAAACCCGCAGTATGTGGATTTCCAGATTTCCCTTTTTTCTTCTTCACATACCATTCTATAAATTTTTGCTGTTGGTGATGTTTTTGTTTTGTTTTAGTTAAAAGCATATTATCCTGAGATTTATTTAATAGGTCTTTCTTTGAGAGCTATACCATAATAGTCTTTCTTGGGCTACTGTCTCTATGAGATAGCTTATTACCCTGATGTTCTTTAATGTCTTTCCCAAAGGCAAGTTGCCACTTGTCATATTGGCTTCTGAAAAATAAAAGGATGACTCATTCACGTTTTCAGTGCTTTATTAAGAAAACCTTCAACGTTGAATATAGCAGTCTTCTGCATTCTGATCCTTCAAAGCAGTTAATGCATGGTGTGAACAAATACCACTTATATTGCCTGGGGCTGCAGTTTTGTGGATGATGACCCACCTGGATTTCTGTAGCTTTCAGATCTGTCTTTGCCTTGGTAGCCCCCTGGCTAAAGATCATCGGGAGTCAGAAACCTTGAGGCAACATGGATATTTCTGGCATTGATTCAGGCTTCTGAAGTGTAAACTTTTTCCTTTTTGCTTTGGGAGTGACTCACTAGCTTTTGGAAGACCAGATGCTGACTCATCTAGCTCAGCGCAGCTACATTTGAGGCTGATGGACAAGGTGGGAACACGGAACAGATGATTAATGTCTTCCATCTGTTAGCACTGCCTGGCAGATGCTGGCACAGGGGCCGTAAGTGATGCGCCAGTGTCTGAAGGAAGCAGCACCTACCTGTATGTTAGCACTGGTTTTTCTTACCATGTTTTAGAAGGGTTTTAAGAAATGGAAATACATGAACTGTGATGTCCCCATGATACTGTTAGGTTCTTTCTTCAGTCACAGGCATGCCAACTTCAAAATTACTGGGGTTTGGGCTCCTCAAGAGTAAAAGTCAAATTTTTGTCACCCATTTTACTCAGAGGTGTACTATGTAAGTTCAGTTAGCTTTATAATATGTTAGACATTCAGTAATAGATTCTCTAATTGGTGGAAGATTATGGAGTATTGATATATGAAGTGAATTTGGGTTGACTCCTAATATACATCAGGAACAGTCTCTTTGATTCATTTATCAATTAAAATATTGAGTGTCTGCCATTTGGGAGGCACTGTTCTAGATGCTAGGATGCAGCAGTGGACAATAGACAACCATCTCTGCCCTTAAGGAGCTTATATTTCCTTGGAATCCACTTTTTCACAGTGATAATATTTTGGCTGCAGTTAAGCATCCTAGTAGATGCTCATTTTCTAGTATTTCCTAGACCCTTTTGGTTGCAGACAGTGCTTTGAAGTTTATTTCAGGATCACCTAAGCCCAGATTTTAAAAGTCTTTAGGTTTCCATAGCCATGTAAGTTTAATTATATAAGAAATACTTGCAGTCAAATCTTGCAAAGTACTCTTGATTGTTATAGCATAATTGTTACAGTTATTAACTTGGCCAGGTGGGAAGTCTATTTCAAAGCTAGTGTTTCTCAAAGTATTTATTCAAATAAGCTACAGTACTCCAGGTTGTTGGTAAAAATCTAGAAATAAAATCTCTACAATACACTCTTAAGCCTTTAGACTTTATTTTCACTATAATTTTCTAAATTTACATGACAAGAACACTTCACTTTTTTCCAGTTTGCCTAATTTCCTGTTGCTTAATATATGTAGTTCTTTAACAAATGCTTTTTTTGTGTCTCATTGTTTTTTATGTCAATGTATTTAATGCATGTGAATACAGTTCTGTTTTGTTTTGTTTTTTTGCTTTCATGGAACACTTTTATAATGGCTATTTGTTAGTGTGTGTGAGTACAAATCACATGTGAAGGACTCTGTATGAGTTGTTTTATATGATAACTCTGCTTTTAAAGCAGTGGCCAAAATTGTGAGATGGATTAGCTCAGTCATTCCTTGGGTTGCTCCTAAACTCTCTAGGGTGAGATGGAATGGATTCTTTCAATTCTACAGAAACAGTTAGTGTTTCTATAGAAACATTTACAAATGGTACTATTTTAGCCTGAAAGGATTAATACAATTTCCAGAAGTACCTCTTTACCCGGGAAGGTTTCTTACCTACACTGTATTAAACTAAAGGTCAGCCTTATGACTTCAAAGATTCTGTTGTGTTTATGGCCAGCGTTTGTTCAGGGGACTGCTAGGACTATAAAAAAAATATTAGTATGGCTGTACGTTTCTGTTTTGTTGACAGAAAATTTCTGTGTCTTTTCCCCTTATTTTAACCTACATGCGTAAGGCTAAGTTAAATATTATAATACTGATAAAAAAAGAAGCTAAAATAGATCTAATAGTAAGAAATGAGCAGGAAGGAAAATCAGTTCTTAAAAAGTCCAAGTGTAAGATGTTGGTTCCTCTTCTTCAGACACATTAAATGTAGATGTTCCCACGGTCCTGGCAGCTTTCCTCTTCCTTTCACTCATTAAGTCAGCATCCATTTTGCATTTTTCTTCATACAAAATTAATACAGCTTAATGCAGAAATTTTGGGAAAACACCAAAAAGTGCAAATAAAAAAACAAACTCATTTCACAGCTCAAAGATAACAATGTTAATATTTTTATGTATGTATGACCTAGTACTTTTTCCATGCATATATATGCATTTTTTTTCAAAGAAATTATATACATACTGTTTTATAGCCTGCTTCACATTGTAAAGACTTTTCTATTTCAATAAATATTCTTTTACAAATTTTTTCTTCTTTTAGGATTTTATTGGGGAATTGGGCAAGGGGAACTGTGTTGCGGAATTGGAGAAGGGGAACAGCCAAGTTGTCCTTCAGTCTTAGGTGTGGAGGGTGCAGCTAGCTCAGCTCCAAGTCCTGCCGCCATCTGGCCATATAGTGGCAGCTCACGACCTCTCAGCTCAAGGTGCCATGTTCAATCTTACGTAGTTGTGGGTGGGCATAACCCACCATCCCATGTGGGAGTCCAACCAGAGACCTTGTTAGGAACACATGCTTTCACCAGCTGAGCCATCCTGCCACCTATTGGCAACTCATCAGCTCACTGGCCCATGTGGGAATCAAACTGCTGACCCTGTTGCTCAGAGTTTGCGCTCTTAACCAACTGAGCCACTCGGCCAGCCTACAAAATTATTTTTAATGGCTGCAGAGTATTCCATGTCTGTATCATTTATTTAAGTAATTCCTCATTCAGTATTTAAGTTATTATAATGAACAACGTACATTTCTGATCTTTTTTCCTCTAGAATTGTCATTCTTAGTCCAAAAGTAATCACATATTAAAGTTCTTGATACATACATACAGTCTTAATTAGCCAGGGTAATGGAGAAAAAAATGAAGTCAAATAACCCAAACTCAAGTTCAAACAAAACCAGTCAACTCTCAATTATCCTAGTTCAGATTAACTGGATAAAATACTGTGGGGATCTGCCAGTAGCCCTGGCTCTGCCGTTAGGACACTGCTGCTTCCTGCTAACTGCTGCCCCTTGCAGCCGAGGAGCTGGAGAAGAGAAAAACTTTGAGAACAGGACAGCTGCTGGAGAAAGGGTGCTGTGTGAGTACCGGAAATGCTAGCAAACCTGATGGTTTGGCACAAGATGTCAGTCACCGAATTATCTAATTGCCCTCCAAAAAGAGAAGAGTTTTAAGAAGGAGTTAAGCTGGAAGCTCATTCATCCTGGTCTTTTTTTTTTTTTCTCCTTCACTGCTGAGAGGGAAAGGGAGGTATGTAAATTTGGAAAATTGGAAAAGTTACGAATTAGGGCTGAATAATTCTGAACAGCAGTGAGTACCCAACTGAGTTCTAGAATAATGCATTTGTAGCTGAGTTAATCAGGATGGTAAGAGTCATTCCTGTATCTTTTAAAAATAGCTGGCTTCGGAAGCCAGCGGCCCCGGTTCGGTCCCGCATGTGAGGGCCAGTGACACTGCCCTCGAAAAAAAAAAAAAAAAAAATAGAACCCAAAATCTTTATTCTTAGTAAATGTAACAATGCCTTTAAAGCTAGTCATTATCTGATGGAGGAAGAATGTTGTTTACTTTCCTAGAAAATATTTATGAAAAATATTAAGGCTTAATAGCTTAAAACTAAGATTTTAACTTGTTTAAAGTTCCTTTTACTGCTCTCCATGTGCAAGATATTATGCTAAGTTCATTATATACTCTACATGGTTTAATCCTCACAGCGTTTCTGTAGTCTTCCTAAAGAGCCAATATCATTATCCCTACTGTGCAGATAAGTAAATCGAGTCCCACAAAACTTGAATGACTTGCCCAAGTTTATGAAATAAGTGGTGAAACCATCACTTAGTCTTGCTGAGGTCAATTGAAGCTAGAGACATCTGTAGGTGGTGGGATCGCAGGTGAGTTCTACTTACTTCGTTTTTCTTTTGGCTCATCTGACTTTTGTAATTTTTCCGAAATAAACATGCATTATTTGCATGCATGTATTTGACACAATAAATAATAGTATGGGTAAATGAGAACAAAGCACCTCCCCTCCTCCTTCCTCTAGATGCACTTACTCTGATATCTGACGTCATCCTGACTTTAAACATAGATGCGTAGATGCGTTTAAAAGCAAAAGGCAAATCTAACCCATGATCTCAAAAGGTTTCACACCCGAGCAGGACAGTTTGGTAGAATCAGGCCTGAGTTTGTACCCTGTCTTCACTTGTTTTGTGACTTGAACACCTAATGGTTCTGAGCCCCTGTTTTCATATAAATAGGGATAATAGTACCAGCCAGATAATTTTGAGAGATTAAGATGACATAGATAACAGTTACCATTGATTGAACATATTTTATAGAAATGGAATGATGGTATTAGGCATTGGCAAGGCCCTTCTGGAATTTGCAAAGGATCTCTCACACTTGGGCTATAGTGTGATTATGCCTTGAGTAAAACACCAGTGGACTCAATAGTTATTTTACGGAAGGATGGTAAGATGTGTTATTTGGAATTGTCTGCCTATATTTTTTATCTCCATTATCATTATCCTTAACTGTGGCTACTCTGTAATAAAGGCCAAAAATTTCTCTTTTCTCAAGAAAGTCTTAATTGGCACCTTCACTGCTTTAAGACGTCTTTTGTTTTTGTTGCTTTTTAAAGTTCTCTGGAGATATTTATCTATGAGGCAGCTGATCAGTCTACTTTCAGCCTAAATTAAGGTTAATTGCAGCAATCGCTATGCATACAACAGAATGTTGTTTTTAATCTGTCAATGTTATCAGAGTATGCCAAGCATGTGGAGATTAAAACTTGAAAAATGATTAAGGTTAGAGCTATTTGGACTGCATGCGCCAAAGAAAAACGTTGTTTTACCAGAACACTTTAGAAAGTGTGCAGTGTTTGGACCTTTAATCATGAGTTAATTTTATATTTAAGAAGGTATGATTATGAAGGCTCATGGTCCCATCTTTGATTTTCAGACAAAACTAACATTTCACGGGCCGGCCGAGTGGTGCGGTGGTTAAGAGCTGGCTTGGGAAGCCAGCGGCCCCGGTTCGGGTCCCACATATGAGGGCCAGTGACACTGCCCTCAAAAAGAAACAAAACAAAACTAAACTAAAATTTCACTACTTAGTTGAATGAATTATGAAATCATTTATTATTGCAACATAAACAGGAAGAATGGCATGTCTTCTTCATATGGTTTGTGATTACAGCAAGGTATTGGAGTGAAATAGTCTGTGACGTGGCACACATTACTTTAAGTACAGCAAATCTTTGAAAAGGTATTCAAAAGAACTGAATTTATTGGGTTTTTTTTAGATTCAATAAAGGAAACATCATTTTTAAAGGTCACTACGACTACTTTCAAGCACAACTATAATCTTATTCAATTGTAATCTTTCTTTAAAGATTTGTATTTTAAAATATAGTTAACATACAATATTATATCAGTTTCAGGTGTACACCACAGTTGTTCAACATGTATATACATAAAGAAGTGATCACCATAAGCCCAGCAACCATTTGACACTGTACCACGCTATCACAATATTATTGACTATATTCCCTATGCTGTATGTTACATCCCCATGATTCACTTGCTCAATAACTTGGAAATTTAAACCTGTTATTTCCCTTCAACTCTCCCCCCCTCCTCCGCCTCCCGCCGCTTTTGTAATTTTTAAATTACAGTTAACATTCAATTTTATTTTATATTAATTTCAGGTGTACAGCATAGTGGTTAGACATTTGTATAATTTAAGAAGTGATCCTGGTGACTAGTCTAGTACCCACCTGGGACTATATATAGTTATTACCATATTACTGACTATATTCCCTGTGCTTTACTTCACATCCCTATGACTATGTGTAACTGCCAGTTTGTACTCCTCAATCCCTTCACCTTTTTCACCCTGTCCCCCAACCTGGCTCCCATCTATCACCCTGATAAATCTAGTACCCATCTTACACCATACATAATTGTTACAGTGTTATTGATTATATCACTTCTGCTATAGCCTACATCCCCATGACTACTTTGTAACAACCAATTGGCATTCTTAATCCTTTCCGGTTTTTCATCCCCCTCAACCCCCTCCCACATGGCAACCGACAAAATGTTCTTTGTATCAGTGTGTTTCTTGTTTGTTTATTTTGTTCTTTAGATTCCACATATAAGTGAAATTACATTGCATCTGCCTGTCTCTGTCTGACTTACTTAACTCAGCACAATACCCTCTAGGCACTGCAGATGGCAAGAACCCACGGCCGAGCAATATTCCATTGTATACCCATGTGTAACAATTTCCTCTTTATCCTTTCATCTATTGGACACCCAGGCTGCCTCCACATCTTGGCCATTGTAAATAATGCTGCAATAAACATATGGATGCACACGTCCCCTCAAAGTAGCATTTTGAGTTTCTTCAGATAAATACCCAGAAGTGGGATTACTGGGTCCCTCTTTGTTTCTTGTTACAGGCTTTGTTTTAAAGTCTATTTTGTTTGGTATAAGTATTGCTACCCCAGCTTTTTTTGTTTGTTTTTTCCATTTCCATTTTCATGAAATATCTTTTTCTATCCCTTTACTTTCAGTCCGTGTGTGTCTTTCAATCTGAAGTGAGCCTCTTGTAGGCAGCATATGAAAGGGTTTTGTTTTCTTATCCATTCAGCCACCCTGTTTTTGATTGAAGCATTTAATCCATTTACATTTAAAGTAATTGCTGATAGAAATGTAACTATTAACATTTTATTATTCGTATTTTTTATTTTTTTTCCTTCTTAAGTCCCTCTAACATTCCTCATAATACTGGTTTGGTGGTGATGAATTCCTTTAGCTTTTTTTTTCTGGGAAGCTCTTTATTGTTATGCTTGATGTTGTCCCAGAAGTCTCTTAAACTATCCTCATTTTTTTTATTTTTATTCTTTTCTCCTTTGGCTGTTCTGATTGGGTGTTTTCTGCTATGTTGTCTTTCAAATCGTTGATTTGATACTCTGCCTTATCTAGTCTGCTGGTGATTCCTTCTAGTGCATTCTTCATTTCAGTTATTGTATTCCCCACTTCTGACTGGTTTTCTTTTATGGTTTCTATTCTTTTTATTTGCTTGCTAACTCTTTGTTGAAGTTCTCACTAAGTTTCTTGAGCATCCTTGTAACTGTTGTTTTGAACTGTTTCTGCTAGGTTGCTTGCCCCCATTTCATTTAATTCTTTTTCTGGAGTTTTCTCTTGTTCTTTCATTTGGGATGTATTTCTTTGTTTCCTCATTTTGGCTGCCTCCCTGCGTTTTTTTCTATGTATCAGGTAGATATGCTATATCTCTCACTATGTGGCCTTATGTAGTAGGTGCTCTGTGGGGCCCTGGCACAGTCTCCCTGGTCACTCGCTCCGGGTGCTCTAGGAGTGTCCCTTGTGTGAGTTGTGTGTGCCCTCCTGTTATAGTTGAGCCTTGATTGCTATTGGCATGTCATTTGGTGGGAATGACCCTCAGGCTGATTGGCTGTGGGGTTTGGTCATGTCCACAGCTTACAGGCTGCTGTGCTGGGGGTGCTTACCACATGGAGAGATGTTTGCCCCAGCGGGCTGTGGTGCCTGTTGAAACCACCCTGTGGTTGTGCCACTTGTGGGGCTAATTGGGTGATCTGAAGCCATTCTCAAGTATGTTAGTTCTGGGGTCTCTTGGGAGGGATTTTGGTGCAGACCCAGGTCACCCATTGCCTGTGACCAGCTGGGGATTACCTGGTAGGAGCTACAGAGCGATCCACAGTTGGTCACTACCTGTGCTGGACCTAGAGGCATGTGAGGACAGCTACCACCATTACTGGGCCTGGGGTAGTCCTGCAAAAAGCCAGGACACACCAAGGCCTGCTGCTGGTTGCCAGGTCAGATAAGGTTCAGCTGCTGATAAGGCCTCCTGATGTATGGAATTGGGTGTGGCAGGGTCTCAGTGAGTCAGCAGGGCAGAGCTACAGAGCTCACCAGGCCAATCAGATTCAGATTTGGCCATGTTGGAGGCAGGCTCTACATAGAAAAGATGATGCCCAACTGCCAGCTGCAGGGAAGAAGGACCCCACACAGGGAAATGCCAGCTGTCCTCCAGGCCTTCCCCAGAGACCATACACCTCAGTCTGCACCCCCATATGTCTCTGACGTCCCCCAGGTCACCGTCCCACAACTGGAGCCCAGAGTGAGTACCTGCGAGCGAGTGAATCTGTGTTCAGGCCCTTTAAGAGGATGTCTGGGTTTCCCGCAGCCTCCCATCCTACCTGGCTTGTTGGAATCCCCACTGTTTTTCACAGCAAGATGTTGTGGGGCTTCCTCTTCCTGGCACCAGTACTCTGGCTGGGGAGCCTGGTGTGAGGCTGGGGTTTCTTGTTCCTCCGTGGGGAACCTCTGTGACCAAGATATCCCTTCTGATTCTCAACCACCACACAGAGGTTTGGGGCCAGCCCGTTGCATGTCTCTACCCCTCCTACCAGTCTCGACATGGCTTCTTCTTTATATCCTTTGTTATAAAACTTCTGTTCAGACAGACTTCAGGTGGTTCTCCAGGATGACTGTTTTATAATTTAGTTGTAATTTTGATGTGTTCATAGGATGAGGCAAGCACAGTTTTTATCTACTCCACCATCTTAGATCGTTCTCTCATGAATGTATTGTTTATTAATCCTCAACTATTTTTTGACCTACTATTCTCCACACAGCAGCCAGAGTGATAAAGGAAATGAGAACATGTCACTTTTCTGCCAAGCCTCCAAAGGCTTTCGTCATGCTTCAAATATGCCAACTTCGTTCCCACCTCAAGATTTTCATACTGGCTTTTTCCTTTGCCTAGATTGCTCTTTCCCAGGTCTTCGCATGGCTTGATTCTACTCATTCAGGTCTCTGCTCAACTATTATCCCTGGCCATCCTTTCTCTGCTTGAAATATAAGAGTACTCAAAAGATATTCCCACTAGAATAGGTTACTAGGAATATGAATTAGTCTGAGATTAAATAACCTTCTGCTTTGGATAATTTACTTTAGAAGTTGACATCCAAACATGATTCCAACTTTAATTATTGTCTATAGGTGGTGGGTGAGGAAATAAGCCTATGTTGATTTATTTAAATCCTGATAGCTACCAGTGCTTAGGACAGTGCCTGATACAGCATAAGAATTTTATAAACATTAAGTTCTTACTTTGGAATGGGTGAATGCTAGCAGTAGTTCTTGAAAAAAGACCAGCAAATAGATTATTAGAAACAATAAGAAAGAAGTGGATGCGTGTGTGTGGGGGGGGAAGGGCTATTAAATTATCTAATATGTGTTATATGTGCTTTCCTGACCTGATTATCTCAGTTAATTCTCACAGTCACCCTGTAAGGCAGGACAATTAGCTACCCTATTAGTGATAAAAGTCTTTTATGCTATAGGTGTAGTTTGTTAGCTTTTAAGATGGTAACAGGAAGCTTTATTTAAATACTGTGCTCTTTTGCAGAACTCAGGCTAGTTTCTAATTCAACTTTTCACTATCCATCCACCATCCAGTTATACCAATGGCTACGTAGAATACTTAAGCCATGGACTTTAAAATCAAACACACCCACCAGTTATTATGAGCAAGCCCTTAGAATCTTCTATTTCTCATTCTTAAAATGGAAATATTATCTTCCTCATATGTTTGTAGGGTTAAATAAAATAGTGTATTTCACATTGTGTGGTGCATAGTATATATTATTTAATAAGTGATAAATGGTTGTTATCAAGATTTTTACATTTTGCATCTCATGTGGTCAGTACTATCATTTACCTATTTTATTTTATGCATAGTAAGACTTAGGGTTAGAGATACCAAATACCTTGACTAAGCTTACAAAGCTAGCAAGTGGTGAGGTCATAGCTTAAAACCAGGTCTGTGACTCCTAAGCCCATTCAATCACCACTCTGTACTACTTCCCCATGAACTCCTGTGTACTCGAGTAGACAGTTGGCCATAGATTTATCTCACTCTTTTATCACTGCAACATTGGAGGTTTTTTTGTTTTAATCAAAAAGAAGAAACAAAATTATAAGGGCCTAGTGACTTCATTTTTTTTTTTAAGATTTAATTGGGGAATTGGGGGAGGGGAACAGTGTTGGGGAATTAGGGGAGGGGACCAGACAAGTTGTTGTTCTTCAATCTTAGTTGTGGAGGGCGCCAGTCGCCACCTGGCTTCCCGGTGGCAGCTCGTGTCCTCTAAGCTCAAGGTGTTGTGTTCAATCTTAGTTGCAGGTGGGCGTAGCCACCATCCCATGCGGAAGTCGAACCAGCAGCCTTGTTAAGAGTGCACACTTTATCCTCTGAGCCATCCGAGTGGTAGCTCAAGGTGCCGACTTCAATCTTTAGTTGCAGGTGGGCATAGCCCACCATTGAACAGGCAATCTTGTGACACCAGCTGAGCCATCTGCCACCTGTTGGCAGCTCAGCAACAGCTCAGCTCTGGTGCAGCATTCACTGGCCCATGTGGGAATTGAACCAGCAGCCCTGTTGCTCAGAGCTCACACTCTAAGCCAACTCTTAACCAACTGAGCCACTCGGCCGGCCCTGACTTCATTTTTTATTCTATTGAGGTGCACATGAAATGCCCAAATCTTAAGTGTAAAACTTGATGAATTTTTACCCATGTATACCCCCAATTAACTACCACCCAATTCAAGATAAAGAACATTTCTAGCACTCCAGAAAGTTCCTGTGTATTCCTTCCCAGTCAGTACCCACCCCTCAGAGATAACCACTCCTCCTGATTCTATCATCATTGATTAGTTTTGCTTGTTTCTGAACTTCATTTGAATGGAATCATAACAGTACGCCCTCTTTTATGATTAGCTTCTGTCAGTCATCATCATCATGTTGTATTACATTATATGAATATGCCTACAAGTATGCATCCTACGATTGTCAGACTGTACAATTGTGCAGTTTAGGGCTAGCATGAATAGAATTACCATAAACACTCTTATACATGTCTTTTGTGAAACATATATTGAAAATATGCCCTTATTTTTCTTAGGAAGGAGTGGAATCTTTGGATTACAGTTAGGAATGTTTTTAACTTTAGTAGATACTAGCAATTTCCCAAAGTGGTTGTACCACTGACACTCCCATCAGCAAAATATGAAGAGTTCTAGTTGTTCCACATCCTCACCAACACTTGGTATTGTCAATCCTTTTTACATCAGCTGGCTTCCATTTTAAAAGAAAATGAAATGTAGCCATCAGTATGGCTTAAAGAGGAAAACCAAAACAATGGGTGGAGGTAGGAGGATAGTTTCAGTTCAGTGTAAGATAGAATATGTTCTGTCTCTGTCACCAAGAAGACTTAAGCAGATGCTGGGGTCCCATTTGTTGCGGTCAGTTTAGAGGGGGTTCCCTGGCATAAAGGAAGTTTGGGTAAGATTTTGTGTGCCCATCCAAACTTAACACTATATTGATTCAGCTTGGACTAGCAAAACTCTTGAGCTGGAAGAAACTTATAAGTCAGCCTCCTTCCTCTTCTGTAGCCATTATTGATGTCTACCCCTATACTCTCTCCATAATACCCATCACTGACTATTAAGAGCATTTTTTTTTTCCTGTAGAATTTATTTAGCGTTTCCTTTCAGAGGTCAGAATGACCTGCTGTGTCTAGCTGATTTCCAGATTAGCCTCCTATAGAAAGATTAGTTAGTGTTTCCTAAAGTGAGTTATTTCGTGTTCTGGGCTGCTTTTATATATATAAAATTTTATTTGATTTATTCATTTGTTGTTTTGCTCTTGCTCAAATTAAATTCTTATGGACATTCCCCCACACTGGGCTTTTCCATAGAGGGTAAAAATATCTGAAAATTATCCGTGTCTATTCACTTTAACTTTAGCAGTATAGACCCTGCCTGCTTTTGTTTCCTTTAATGAAACTTACCATTTGCAAGTCCAACCCCACCCATACCCTGGGCCAATATAAACCAGACCTAGAAGGTATCAGTGGCCTCTCCCTAAGAAACAGTGGTACTGGAAATGTTCACTATTTACATCCCCAGGGAACATTGGTCCTTAGAAGGATTTAGCCCCAGGAGATTTAGCATCAGACTGTTTCTTATTGAGCCTATATTTGTGAAAGGATCAGTGGTCTACCTATTTTTTCTGCCTAGAGTCTTGTGGTAGGGAGAATAATAGCCCCCGAAAATGTCATGTCTTAATCTCCAGAACCTGAGTATATGTTATCTTACATGACAAGGGCTCTACACATGTGATTAAATTAAATGTCTTAAAATGGGAAGATGATCTTGAATTATCTGGGTGGGCTTGGCACAATCACAAGAGTCCTTACAAGGGAATGATGGAGGCAGGAGAGCCGAAGACGAGAAGACTGATGCAGAGGTCAGAGAAAAGAGGTATTTGAAGATTCTATGCCATCAGCTTTGAAGGTGAAGAAAGGGGCTATGAGCCAAGGAATATACTGGGTTGTCGGTAAAGTCATGACTCATTTTTGCAACGAAAAACATAGAAAAAATATGTCATGACTTTTCCAACAACCCAATAGGTGGACTGTAAAAGCTAGAAAAAGAAGGGAAGAGATTCTGCTCTAGAGCCTCCAGATGAACAAGACTCTCTTAATACCCATTTCAGATGAATAACCTCCAGAATAATAAGATTATAAATGCAGGTTGTTTTAAGCCACTAAGTTTATGGGAATTTGTAAGAGCAGCATTAGAAAACTAATACAGATATGTTCACAGTGAGTTACTTATAGACAGCAAATGATTGAATCACCCTTTTCTCCCTACTCTGCTAATCTCTGTCTTTTAATTGGTATATTTAGACCATTTGCATTTTAATTATTTTTTTTATTAATTAAGTTTATTGGGGTGACAATTGTTAGTAAAGTTACATAGGTTTCAGGTGTACATTCTGATATACATCATCTATATATCACATTGTGTGTTCACCACCCAGAGGCATTAAATTAATTATTGATATGTTAGGGCTTAAGTCTGCCATTTTATTACTTGTTTTCTGTTTTCTCCCTTTGTTTCTCATTCTGTTTCTCTTTTTTGCCTCCTGGGAATTACCCGAACATTGTTTTTAAAAGTTGATTTTCCTTTATTTACAATGCTTTTGAGCATATCACCCTGTATAATTTTCTTTAATGGTTGCTCTTGACATTACAATATACACCCATAACTTATCACGGTCTACTGGTGTGAACATTTTACCACTGTGAGTGAAATATTGAAAGCTTGCTCCATTTAGGTCTCTTTATCTTTTCCACTTTTAAAATGGTACAGCAGCAGTAGGAAAGAAACTAAGATAGGCCTCAAAATCTCATTGCACATGTAGGTTTGGAAGTTAAACTTCCTGAGTTCAAATTCTACCCTCTGCACTTAATATGCTGTGTGACCCTGGACAAGATACTCACCCTGTAAGCCTCAGTTTCCTCTTCTATAAATTAAGGATGAAGTTATGGCATAAAACTACCCATTAAAACATTTCTACTTACTTTTCCTTGGGACTTATGTGCAACATTTTCAAAATTGTCCTCATCTTCATTAAAAAGAAAAAAAATAGGCCGTATTTTTTAGAGCAGTTTTAGGTTTACAGCAAAATTGAGCAGAAGATACAGAAATTTCCCCTATATGTGAGGCCCCACATATGCAGAGCCTCACCCATTATCAACATTCTCCTGACCGGATTGGCACTTTTGTTACAATTGATGAACCTACGTTGACACATCGTTATCACCCAGAGTCCATAGTTTACTTTAGGGTTCACTCTTGGTGTTGTACATTCTGTGGATTTGGACAAATGTATAATGACATGTAGCCACCATGATGGTATCCTACAGAGTATTTTCACTGTCCTAAAAATCCGCTGTGCTCCACCTAATCATCCCTCCTCCATCCCAAACCCTGGTAATCATTGATGTTTTTACTGTCTCCACAAACAGTCAAAATTGTCCAGGACGTCACATAATTAGAATCATATAGTATGTAGCTTTTGTCAGGTTGGCTTCATTCACCTAGTAATGTTCATTTAAGGTTCCTTCATGTCTTTCCACTGCTTCATAGCTTACTTCTTTTGAGAGCTGAATAATATTCCATTGTCTGAATGTACCACAGTTTATTTATCTATTCACCTGCTGAAGGACATCTTAGTAGCTTCCAAGTTTTGGCAACTATGAATAAAGCTACTATATACATCTGTGTGCAGGTTTTTGTGTGGACGTAAGTTTTCAACACCTTTTGGTAAATGCCAAGGGGCATGACTGCTGGATTCTGTGGTAAGAGTATATTTAATTTTGTAAGAAACCATTGAAATCTCTTCCAAAGTGGTGTATCATTTTACATTCCCACCAGCAATGAATGACAGTTCCTGTTGGTCCACGTCCTCTCCAGCATTTGGTGTTGTCAGTGTAGTACATTTTGGGTATTTTAATAGGTATACAGCGGTATCCCATTTTTTATTTAATTTGCATTTCCCTAACATGTCGTGGAGCAGCTTCTTGTATGATTATTTGCCATGTCTGTATCTTCTTTGTTGAGGTGTCTGTTAAGGTCTTTGGCGAATTTTATATACCAGTTGTTTATTTTCTTATCATTGAGTTTTAAGAGTTCTTTGCATATTTTGGATAACAGCTCTTTATCAGATATGTCTTATGCAAACTTTCTCTCGATCTGTGGCTTGTCTTCTTATTTTCTTGAAAGTGTCTTTGACAGAACAGAAATTTTAATTTAAATGAAGTCCAGCTTATCAATTATTTTTTCCATGGATTGTGCTTTTGGTGTTGTATCAAAGTCATTGCCAAACTCAAGATCATCTAGATTTTCTCCTATGTTGTCTTAATAGTTTTGTAGTTTTGCATCTTACCTTTAGCTCTGTGATCCATTTTGAGTTAATTTTTGTGAAGGGTGTATGTAAGCTTTGTGTCAAGATTGATTTTTTTGCATGTGGCTGTACAGTTGTTTCTGTACCATTTGTAGAAAATTCATTTTCACTTTAAAATTCATTTCTCCTGTGTTCCTTATGGCAGGGGATAACAACACATCCACTAAGAAAGAAACATGGAAGTAACTTTTTTTTTTTTTTAAGATTTTATTGGGGAATTGGGGGAGGGGAACAGACAAGTTGCTGCCCTTTTGTTCTTCAGTCTAGTTGTGGAGTGTGTCGCTTCCATCCTTGTTGATATTGTGATCATTGTGCTCTTCCCTGGTGAGGCAGTCAGTCATCGGCCATTGGGTGGCCGCTCACAAAAAGGCACGTCAGCTGCCGGCCATGCACGCTCGCTGCCAGCCACTCACAATAGCTCATGGCAGCCCACTGCAGCAGGGGCTGCAGCCTAAGCCATCTCAGGAGATTCATGGCAGCTGAGCTCCAGGTCGAGCTGTTGTTCACCATCTTAGTTGTAGAGGGTGCAGTGTCACTGGCCCCCATGTGGGACCCGAACTCACAGCCCTGCTGCTCAGAGCTCACACTCCCAAGCAAACTCTTAACCAACAAACCACTTGGCCAGCTCCACAATGATCTTTCTTGAAAAGGAAACCTGATCATCTCTATCCTGCTTAAAACTCCCCAGAAGCTCCCTGTTTCATTTAAGATAAAATCCAAATCTCCTTTCCTGGCTTAAAAGGCTTATTCTGGGAGAGCCCCAGCCACCATTGATTACCTCCCCTCTCCACAGTCAATCCTTGTGAGCTGACCCCTTGAGACTACAGGGATATGCCCTGAACCTGTTTATTCTGAGACCTTTGCTGGCACACTCTGGTCACCCCTTCTAAGTGTCTCTTACAGGTTTTTGAAGACCTGGCTGGAGGTCAGAAGTCCAATCAGGTCTCACTAGGCTAAAGTGAAAGATTTTGCAAGGATGTGACCTCCTGTAAGCTCTAGGGGATAACCCATTGCCTTGCCTTTTCCAGTTTCTCTTTAAGTTGGGTTGGATGTTGCTCTTCTGTCCTTCTGTCATACTCTGTGCTTCCCTCTACCATGGCACTGATGATTTATTATTGGATGTTCTCTTTTAAAAACAATACCACTACTATTTAAGTTCATTGGTTTTGGCCTTATTGTGATCCATTACAAACTAAAATGAAGAAAAGTATGTAACAGATATCTGTGTTCTCAGCACTGAGATTAAATATGTTAGTAATTTGCCATATTTGTTTGATTTCTCTTTTTCTGTTTCGTGAAATAAAAGGTATGACATAACAGAGCTCCACCCAGCCCAAACTTTTCTCCGCCTTCCATCCCTAAAGATAAACGCTAACCTTAAGTTGGTGTGGAAAAAGTCTTTTTACTCATCTGTCTCCCTCTGTAAACAGTGGGCACCATGAGGATAGGCAGAAAGAGGTGTGTCATTTTGCTGTGATCTCTCTATTGCCTGGCTTAGCACCAGGCTTGTCAATCAATGATTGTTGAACAACTGGCTGGATAAACCTAGCCTGGGCTTGATTGCCTTTAACTTGCCATTGTCTGAAACAGCTCTTTGCCTTTTTTTAGACAACTCTGCCTGTCGTTCTTGCTATAATGGAAATTTGCTCCTTCTCTGAGGAGGGCTGAGATTATTGTGGGGGCAAAAAGAAAGAAAGACCAGAGCATGCATTTTGGTATCAAACTCACTGGGTATGTGCCTTTCAGCAGTTACTTAATCTCTCTGGATGTTTAATTTCCTCTTTTGTAAAAATGAGGCTAATAATACTCATTTAGCAGGGGTTTTGTGAGGATTAAATAAAATAACAAATGTGAATGTTCCCTTTACGGTGGAATAGGTGCTCAATAAATGTTACCGTTCCCAGAAAAATAATTAAGTATTTTATCTTCTTGTTTTTCTTTCTCAGATTTTTCCTCTCGCAGATTTTTAATTTTCCTTCCCTATTTCCATGCTGCTTTTTACTATTGTTTCTTCTTCCAGTCCACTTTCCTGGCCTGGAAGGGAGCTCCACTATCCACTGCCTGTCCATAGCCAAGTACCCTTCAAGGTCCAGCTCCATCTAATCCTAAATATTCCAGCCTCTTGTCCTCTTTTCTTTATTAAATGTAGACCATAGATCATTTCACGTCTGTGATATTCTCTCTCTGATACAGCATTTATGTTGGAATGGTCTCTCCCATTCTATTTGTAAGTTCCTTGAGGGCCAGGACTGTGTCTTATAGTTTTCTATTATTTTCCAGGCTTCTTAGCACTAGCATGGAAGATAGTATGATATGGACAGACTGCCTGACTTCAAATCCTTGTTCTGCCACTTGCTAACTATGTGATCTTGATAACTTAACTTTTCTAGGCTTTGTTTTCCTTAGGTGTAAATTGGGAATAATAATAATACCTATCTTATGATACAGTCCTGAGAATCAATAAGATTCCTGTAAAGCATCAAGTACTGTGCTTCTCCCTAAGTGCTCAATGAATGCTGGCTGTCATTACGATTATTATCCATTAAATAATACACAGTTATGTCAATTACATCTCAGTAGGAAAGGACTTGTTATATGGCTTATTAATGTGAATGATAATGTATTAGTTTCCTATTGCTACTGTAACAAATACCACAAACTTTTGGTTTAAAACTGCATTTATTACTTTCTAGTCCCGGCAGTCAGAAGTTCTGTTTGGGTCTCCCTGGGCTAAAATGAAAGGGTCTACAGGACTGTGTCCTTCTGGAGGCTATAAGGGAGAATCTGTCTCCTTGCCTTTTCCAGTTTCTAAAGTTCGCTCATGTTCCTCAGCTCCTGGCCCTGCGTCTCTCTGACTTTATTGTCCATCTGATTCTCTGATAGACTCCCTCTCCTCCCTCCCTACAAGGGAATTGTAAGAACCCTTGTGATTACCTTGGGCCCTCCCAGATAATCCAGGATAATCCCCCATCCCCAAATTCTTAATTTAATCATACCTGCAAAGTCCCTTTTGCCATGTAAAATAACATAGTCAAAGGTTCTGGGAATTACAGTGATCTTTGGAAGGAAGGCATTTATTCTGTCTACAACACCAATAGGGTATAAAACACATTCATTCATTCAACAAATATTTGCTCATCACCTACTCTATACCAGGCCTTGTTTTAGTCCCTGGGGTTGCAAACACAAATGAAAAATAATATCTACCCCTCACAAGGCTTTTAGTCTACTGGAGAAACTTAGTTGGAAATGCATCTGTTTTATGATAGTATATCCAGAAATGTGGAGGGAAAATGAGATTATCTCACACTTAACCGTTACCTAAAGCTTAGAGCCATTTCCACTGATGGAGAAGCTGAAAATGGATGCAGCATAGCAGTTGTTAGGTTATGTAAACCCCAGACTTGGGTGTGTGTATGAATACATGTCAATTAAGTTGAGGCATTCTTGAAATTGCTCTCCTAATAAGAAACCAACAGAGACCAGACGCACAATTTTCAAGTGACAAAGAGAATGTGGAAGGACAATATTGCTTTTTATTTTCTATTTAGCAGCAAGGTTGTATATGTGCATTCTAAGGATTAGAGACAAGCTTTACTTTGGGTATTATCTACCCAATAGAGTAAGCTTATTTTATTTACCTCCTTACCCATTAGCATAAAAACTTTTTTGTTTGTTTGTTTTCTTATTTTTTTGCACACCCATGCTTTCAATTATTGAATGCCAATATCGTCAAGGGAATCACCATATCCTGTTGACAGAAATAGAAACTGGAAACATGAACACAGGAATAGGAAGTAACTGCCAGAATTCTTAGAGATACGGGACTTGGTTAGCAAGGCAAAATTCAGGAAAAGAGAACAAACCGAAAATAATATTTCCAAGTGTCAAGTCAGTTATGTCTTTATTTCTATTCCCTTCTCAGAAATGAACAAAAAATATCCCTGTGTAGACCCCACATTTCCCATCTAATAATTCTGTCTGACTCCTTTGAACCCAAATTTCCCTCCCCAACGTTTTCTCTCCTCCAGTCTTCCTCCTACATAACTACCAAGAACAGGGCTAGTAACACCAGCAGGACAAGAGTTAAAAGGTTTTCCTTCTTTCCAAGTTCTTCACAATATGTCACATTTTTGTTGTTGCTGTTGGTTGGAGCCTGGGCCTGATCGTACTTTATTTTCTTTAACTCTGAAAGGACCATAAATGGCTGCAGTGGCCTTCTTAAAATGCAGGAAGTTCTCTCTAGCTGCCCTTTTGTTTATTCATTATTTTCAATGGTAAGACCTTTGTGACTCACTTTGGTTTATTTTTGTAGTGATCACACAGCTCATTTTGTAAAAGTTACAGGGACGTTGTCTCGTTCAACAAATATTTATTGGGTACCTACTGTGTGAAAGATAGGCGTAGTAGGGCAGGAAGTGGCAGAAAGAATTAATATCTACTGAGCTTCTGTTGTACATGCACTGTAACCTTTTATGTTTATTTAATTTGCCTAAGAAGTATAAGTCATTATACCAGAGGTTTTCAGTATGGCAGATAGGTTTCTTCTTGCATGCTAGCTCCAATTGTGTGTCTATGGCACTATGTTGACAAGGACTGTGAGGCTAAGCTCAAGTATGATGACAAAGCATGTGAGATCTGTAAATAATGTCCATAATTGTGAGAGGGAGGAATGGTGATGCATACGCCATGTAAACTTGCATGCAGTTATTAAACTCTTACTGAATACCAACCATGTACTGATTATCATGAAGGCATACATGACTGTAAATATAATACAAGGCAATATGGGGATAATGCCAGTATGGATGACCACAAACACTGTGCACCAGAGGAATATAGAGAAATTACTCTGGAATGGTCAAGAAGTCATTCATTGTTACATGAACCGCTGTTACATGAACTGAGACTTGTATACCAGTCAAGGTTTCATCAAAGAAGCAGAACCACTATGAGTGTTATGGAATGAGGGACTTATTTAGTCCAGCAATTAGATGTTACATAATTGTGGGAGGACCTGGGAAAGCAAGATCTAGAAAGGGTAGCTGGAGGATCAGAAATGAAATCACTAAGTAGCACTCCTGAGATACTGGCATTTGTAGATCAGTAAAAATTTGCAGGGGAAACGTGGGAGGGCAGGTGCATCTAGCTGCTGAGGTGGGACCACCAATGTGAACTGATGGAGTAGCCCATGGAAGGTCATTGACTGCATCTGCTGGTGGCCTGGGGTAGTTGGTGGTCATCAGGTCCAGCAGTTGGGAAGAGCTGGTCACGAAGCAGGGGTGAGCTAGGACAAGTTTGAACCTGCTAGTGCCTCTGTTTTTGTCTCTCATTGCATCAAATCAGGACTTCAGCCTTCCAGAACTCCTTTGGTTAACTCTAACCTGGGATTATACAGAAAATGAGATCCTGGGAAATGGAGTTTTAGCTTAGCTAGATTGATACTGTTCAAAATATCACACCTCAAAAAAGGGGACAAATTTGCATGAGAGAAAAAAGAGTGAACATAGCATGTGGGGAAGGCTTGTGAGCAAAGGCTTGGAGGTAGGAATGAATAAGATAGTGTTTAGGAAATGAGTAGATTGGCCTGGATATAGTGAGTGAAGCTCGTGATGGAAAATAGTAGAAGATAAGGCTAGAAACAAAAGTTGGAATCATTAACTAATGAATTAACTTATTCAACCATTATTTATTGAGCACATGTTATCTACCTGGCACTGTACTGGGTGCTAGGGGTATGATGAATTCAAAAGGCAGATTTTGGAAGGATTTGAATGTTAGATTAAAATGTTTGTTCAGTTTTTGATCCATCTCTTGAGAAATATAGTAGACATTTCCAATTGGAACAACTGATCAGTTGAATTTCTGCCCTTAATTCAACTCAACCAATACTTACTTCAATTCAACCAACATTTATGCTCCTTCTTTGTGCAAGCTCTTCACAGACACACTGTCGTTTTCCTCTGAAACTGAAACATGGCTGCACCTGATAATATTGATCAGAGTGGAAATACCGAGTCACTTCTCTCTCTGGTAATTTTCTAGAATGATTTGTGCTCACATTTTATTTTATGCCATGATTTCATTATTCCAAAGCAAAGGTAATTTATTAATCACCTTAGTGAGATAAACAACGTGTAGATGAAACTGCCTAAAACCCCCAGATTTTTTTTTTTTTAAAGATTTTATTGGGGAATTGGCGGAGGGGAACAGCATTGGGGAATCGGGGAAGGGGAACAGACAAGTTGCTGTCTTTTTGTTCTTCAGTTTAGTTGCGGAGGATGTTGCTTCACTATTGGTATCGTCATTGCGCTCTTCCTGGATGAGGCAGATCGGTCGCTGGCCTCTGGATGTCGCTCACCGCGGCTATTGGCCGCTCACGCTGGCTGCCAGCCGCTCACGCTGGCTGCGGGCCACTCACTGCAGCCTATGGCAGCCCACTGCAGCAGGGGCTGCAGCCCACACCATCACCGAGGCTCGCACAGCCCAGCTCCAGGTGGAGCTGTTGTTAGCTGTAGAGGGCAGTGTCACTGGCCCTCATGTGGGATCCGAACCGGGGCCGCTGGCATCCCAAAACCGGCGCTTAACCAATGCGCCACTCGGCCGGCCCACCCCCAGATTTTTGTTGAGGTAAATGTTATTTCAGAATTCTGTAAAAATGTTGTTGCCTAATTCACATGAGCTTATTTTAGGTTACACATGAACGCTGTGCTAATAAAGTGCAGAGCAGCCGAGCATTATGCCTTTTGTTTGGCGCATGTGTTTTAATCTAACCCTCACAAATGCCCTAAAAGGTAGTTACTGTTATTGGCCCAATTTTGCAGAAAGGAAAGTTAGACTAAATGAGATTAAGTAACTTTCCAGGGATTATATGACTTGGAAGAGACTGAACTGGAATCCACTCTTAACCACTCCAACACACAAGCAGCCAACCCTTGTAGAGTTTGACAACTCTTGACTTAAAAATTCCTCTAGATGACTCAAGAGAAATAATGTGTCTAAGAAATATCACTAATTATCTTAGATACAAGTTGAGGATAAAACAGCTGTGGGAGGAAATCTGCAAAGAGTAAAGCAAGACCTTGGAAGTCTTCAGGTTGCACTCCAGCCATGCAAGTTGACATGTGAGCGTTTTCTCTGTGTTCCAAGATGCGGGCACCTGCACGTCAAGCCCCTCCTTGTGATATTTGGATACTTTGAGTATTGTGTGATGGGTCCTTTTTAATTTACCACTAGCCTCCAAACTTATTACTGGATGATGTGAATATGCTGCCGTTTCTGCTAAATAAGTAATGTAATGAGGCTCTCATTGCGTGCATGGTGTGTGTGCATGTGTGAGAAAGAGCATCAGATATTCAGAGTAAGGACTGAACTGAAACCAAGGACAATATCTGACCCTTGAAGGGTTTGCCACAGAGTCAAAGTAGCATTTCCTTTTTTTTCATTTCTACTTTACCACTTCTTGCCACCCCAGATCTTTACTGAAGTGTTTCTATCAGTTTGACAGACTCTCTGAATGCTTTGATACAGCAGAGCTCATTATCCTCACTCTGCTACATCTAGCAGTAGAGATCTAGATTACTTTGTAGGTTACCAAGCAGTGTTGCGTTTAGCCCTCATCACAGCGTAGTGAGGTAGACAAGGATAGTACTATTCTTTCCACTGTATAGAAGATACAACTAAAGCCAAGACAGATGAAGAGATTTCCCCAGCTAGTTACTAGCAGAACCAAGACTACTCCTTGCTTTTTCTGCTCTGCCACATAAATAATGTCAGCCTTGGGAAGGACACTGCTATAGTTATGAGTCATATATATTTTTTAATCAAATTTTCCCATGCTGACATTGTGTTTTCTTTTGGACCCATTTAAAATTAATTTTGGGATGGGGATATGCGGTTGTGTTGTTGAGGGGCAGGGGTGGACAGGAATCCAAAGCACACAGGCCTATGACCAATGGGCTGCCTTCTTTACAGCACGGACTATCCAAACCAAATGTGACAAACAGGCAGAATCTCATAAGTATTCCAGCTCTTCACTTCCCTAGTTTGATTACATTGTACCGGATGGCATTTAGAACTTGGTTCAGGGTGCATAGAGCTTGAATTATGCAATTTGCCGATATGCAATTAACTGAAGTAGCAACACAGTCAATCTAATGGGGGCCAGACAGAGCCTGCATAATTCTTGGGAGCACAAGCTGATTATGCAGTTAAGTGGTATGCACTTAAGAGAAGTGCACCACATCTATCTGATCCCATTTCTTCCAATAGATTCTTCATGGCACTTTATTCTAGCCTTTCTGCTTTTATGGTCAAACATATTCCAACCTGTAACCACTTGAAATGAGAGCCTTACAGTTCATATGTAGATTTGAGATTCATTGCCTTTAAAGTCAGTCTTTAAAAATCTTTATTCTTAGGCGCAAAAATGGATAGGCCTATGAGAAAGGAAAGGGGTGAATCCTGGGCGCATTGTATCTGGGTCTGAGAGACTGGGAACAATACCTGATGATGCTTTGGTACCTGAAGATGCTTTGCTTTAAGTTTCTTTCTTTTTTTTTTTTCTTTCTTTCTCTCTCTCTTTTTTTTTTTTTTTTTTTGCTTGCTTAGGAAGTTGTGTTTCAGATGCAAACGTGAGGTGCATGAAAAGAATTCTTTTTAAAAGCAAAGGCCATAGCTGTCAGTATTTTTTTTTTAACTTGAAAATGGATATTGTAGAAAGGGGGCCCTTTTACGAGAAACTCCAATTAACTGACAGTTCATTGAGGATAGCCAGTTTTAAGTTACTCTGATGATGATGGATCGTTAATTTAATTTGGCAGGTTTTACTGTTTTACTGTATGCTTGCTGTGTGCCCTGAATTGACCTAAATCCTTTGGGGGGGCCCCCAAAAGTATAAAATATGGCTGCTTGTCTTCAGCCTCCTTGGGAGGTCATGACTCCTGCCTACAAAGTAATTGAGGAACAATAAAATGCAGCACATGATTAGGTATCAAAATTGATTGTTAAAGAGGATGAAAGATATCAGAGAAGGGGGAAAATGAACTGGGCTGGATTTTTTCATCACTAGAGGGAGACAGAGGGAGACAAAAGGGTCAGTGCCTCACATATATTAAATCAATCAAAGTAACTCTGTAAAGGTGCTATTATCCCCAATTTACAGATAAAGAAAACTGAGGCTCAGGGAGGTTAAACAACTTGCCCATGATCCACAGGTAGTAGGAAAACAGTCAGAATTTAGAATCAGGTCTGTCAGTCTCCACACTTCCTTGGAGATGTTCAAGCAGGAGGCCTTAGAGGACTCAGATACCTGCTGGGAGAGTTAACTGCTTGAATACCACAATTTCTCCCAACTCTGGGATCCTGTGGTCTGGAAGAATTTCAAGGAGAAGGTAAAAGTTGTGGTATCATTTTTCAGAGAATTCCTTAACCCTTTAGTAGAAGAGATGACAGTTGTAAAAATACAGCTTTTTAAAATTTGAATAAATTACTGCAATTCAGCAAAAACAAAAACAAACAAACAAACAAAAACCCAATAAACAAACAAATGCCAATAGTGATTGAGTAAGGAACAGAACACCCTATTATTCAGGGCTGTGTGTGGTAAGCAAGGAAGAGAGAATGGCAAAGATAAATGGTCACGTTATCAAATCTCCTTTCCCCAAAGGAGAGTCTGCTCTAGACCCAGGAAAGGTGGTACGTGGCTGGGTGCAGCTGGAACCACAATGGTCCGTGTCTTTTAAATTTCTAACAGAAGTACTTCAGGGCTTTCTGCTACTCAATAATTTACTCTTCACCTGTATTAGTTTTCTCCTGCTGTATAACAAATTATCACAAACTCAGCAGCTTGAAACTACACCCACTTGATACCTCACAGTTTCTGTGGGTGTGGAGTACACACATGGGTTAGCTGGTTCCCCTGCTCAGGATCTCACAAGACTGTGATCAGAATGTCAGCCAAGGAGCCGTCTCATCCGGAGTTTCAAGGAGGGAGGAATCCATACCAAGCTCACTTAGATTGTTGGCAGAGTTCAGTGCCTTGAAACTGTAGGATTCATGGTGGTTTCTTTCTTCAGGGTCAGCTTGCTATTGGAAAGCACTTTGTCGTATGAAAATGCTTTTCCATTCTAAAATTAACCACAAACATGCCCCTACTATTCTCAGCTAAGGATTCCACCACTCAGACAGTTGTCCACACCAAAACCCTGAAAGTCACCCTTGATTCCTCAATTCATCACCAAGTTATATGGGATACACCTCCAACATAAATCCCAAGTACAATAACTAGTTTTCATTTCACAGTCACCACCATTGTCCAGGCCACCTTCATGGCCAACCCTGCCTACTGCAATGTCCTTCTCACTGCTCTTCTTGCTTTCTCTCTAGTCCTCCCCCAAATCCATTCTCCACTGAGTAGCCAGGGTGGTCTGTAAAAGATCATGTCACTTCTTTACTCAAAGTCTTCCCATGATCTCTCATTGTTATTATAATAAACTCCAAATTCCAATCCTTCAATGATCTGGCCCCTGCTTACCTCCCTGATTTGATTTCCTATCATTCCTCCCCTTGGTCGTTAGGTTTTGGCCACACTGGCTTCCTCCTGTTCCTCAAATGTGCTGTGACCTTGTCTGCCTCACAGTCTTGACACTTGCTTTTCCCTCTTCCTGGGACTCACTGTCCCTAGACCTGCGCATGGCTGGCAACTTTTCATTATTCAGGTCTCAGTTCAATGTCATCACTTTTCAGAGATTATCTCTGACCATTTTTTGCAATGTAACAACCACTTCTCAATCTAAAATCACCCTTCATCCCATTACTTAATTTCTTTTTTGCTCATAGTGCTTATTACTGTCCAAAATACCTTTCTTCTCTCTCTCTCTCTCCCCCTACCTTCCTTCATTTCTTCGATGGTTAACTTGATGTGTCAACTTGACTGGGACACAGATTAACTTTATGCGTCAACTTGTGTCGGACACAGGGTGCCCAGATTAAACATTATTTCTGGGTGTGTCTATGAAGGTATTTCCAGGTGAGATTGATATTTGAATCAGTGGATTCAGTACAGCTGATTGCTCTCCCCAATTTGGGTGGATCTCATCCAACCTGTTGAAGGGCCTGAACAGAAGAAAAAGACAGAGATAGGGAGAATTCACTCTCTGCCTGACGACTTGAGCTGGCACATCAGGCAGTCTTCTCCTGCCCTGGCCCTCCCATTCTCCACTGGCCCTCCCAGGCTCTCCCAGCTTGCAGATGGTAGATCTGGGACTTAGCCTCCATAATATCATGAACCAATTTCTCATAATAAATCTTATCATATATATACAAATCTTATGCATATATATATATATACATATATATCTTATTGGTTCTGTTCTTTGGAGAACCCTATTATCTTTCTTCCTCCCTCACTCTCCTGCTCTCTCTTTTTCTCTCCTTACTTATCTATCTATTTTTATATGATAAAATATATCTCTTCCTTCTAGAATAATTACTCTATGAGTGACATTCAGCACTGTGCCTGGCACATAATAGATGGTCAATAAAAATTCATGGGATATCTAAATGAACCTTGTTATGAGGGCAAAAGAGAGGTTATTAATTCCTATTTTAATCAGAAATATTAGGTCATTTGCCCAAAGTGACAAATTTGCCCAAAGTATTGTTCAGTGTTTACCCAAGAGCTCTCCAAAGTTTGGGACCATGTTTTATACATTTTTTTTCTTGCTCCAACACAATCCCTGAGAACACAATAGAGTAGTGGCTGATGAGTTGGAGCTCTGACTGCCATGTACTTTGTGATTCTAGGCATGATTTTCCTCATAAGTGAAATGGGAATGAAAATAGTATGTGCTTCATAGGGTTATGAAAATCAACTCAGTTAATACAGGCTAAGTTCTTAGCTCAGCGCTTGACACTAATTGAAACTGTCTTCATTTTCTTCTTTTACTTTGCCTCTTTTTTTTTGTCTTTGTAAGCATTTAATTAATTTTGAGCTAAATCAAAATTTGAACTTTCTATAGTTTTCAAACTGTTTCAATGAGGCATCTCATTTACCTTAGCTTCTTAATCGGAAGTAAGACTTCTTGTTTGACTTCAAACACAAATGGGAGTGGCATTCACTTCATGCAAAATAGCAAAATAGCAAATAGCAACTGAAAAGGTGCGTCCACTCCTCCTTTTAGCATTCTGTAGGCTTCATGGCCAAGAGCTAGGGCCTTGATCAAGGAGGACAGAGCTGCCAAGACTGGATAAAGCTTTGCCTTCAATCATGAGCTGATATATTTCAGGCCTTAGGCCATTTCCAGGGAGCCCAGCTCTGTGTCGGATGTTTAGAATCCTTATTCGTTAGAGATGGAGCGAATGCTCCCCTCTCCCCACCTCTTTATCCTCTTTCCTGTTTCCTTTCTTTGTTCTCTCTTTACCTAGTCACTTGCATCTTCCCTCTTTAGCTTCTCCCCTCTATATCAACACAATACCTCTAATCAAAATCCTTCTGCCTGTGAATCACTTTCTTTACCACGCCGTCTGAATCCAAAAATACAGCCATTAGAAGCAGGGTTGCAGAATGTCCAACTTGAGTTAGACAGGCCTGGCTTTGCTACTTATTAACTTTGTGATCTTGGGCAAGTTCTTTCACTTCTCCGTGCCTCTATTTCCTGATTGGTAAAGTAAGAATCACATCTATCTTATGGTTTAGCGCCCTTGCAAAGATTTAAGAGATTATGAATATTATGTATATTGACGAGCACTTAATAGGTATCTAAAAAATATTAGTATTATCTCCCATCTCCATGCCCCAACCAAACAGATACATTTGAATTTCACTTGAAAAGTAAGAGTCAAATTAATGTTCACAGCCACTTTATTCATAATAGCCAAAAGTTAAAAGCAATCACAAGGTTTTTCAATAGGTGAATGGATAAACTGTGGTTATAGAGTAGGCCTACCATGAAATACTACTCAACAATACAAAGGAATGAACTATGTAAATGCACACAGCAGCATGTGTAAATCTCAAAAACATGTTGAGTGAAAGAAGACCCACAAAAGAGTGCACACTATATGATTATATTTATATGAGATGTTAGAAAAAAACACAAATATAATCTACAGCGATAGAAAGCAATCAGTGGTTGTCTGGGGCTAGGAGTAGGAGTGGAGATTGCCTGGCACAAAGAAATGTTTTTGGATGACGGTCCATCATCCAAAATTGATTATGGTGGCGGTTCTATGAGTGTATTAACTTTGTCAAAACTCATGGATATATACAATTAAAATGGATGCATTTTACTGTATGTAAACTCTGCATCAGTGAAGTTGATTTAGAGAAATAAGAATCGAGAGAACCTGATAATTTGGGTAACTCACACTTGAGAGTACCTGGTAACTGTGATTTTTTTTTCTTTAACACCCCTCATCTAAGGAAACAGAAAAAAAAAATTCCTTTATTGTACAGAGATTCCAGTAAGAGGTACTAGCCACTCCTTGGGGTGAGGAGGAGTTTGGGGTGTCGAGTGTTGTGCTTTCATCTTTGGGGAAAGAGAACATCTGTTCTCTCCCATCAACTTTGTTCCTTTGTCCCCAGAGGGTATGGGGTGTGTTATGTTACTTTATAAAGCCTTCTCAAGTTCTGCCCATCTTCTTTTACTCCCGTCACTGTTCCTCTTTCCTTTTTTAACTTTCTTTTTATTTCTTTGCCTGCCAAGTTCTGTGAGGTTCTGAAACACAGAAAAACAGATCACCTCACATTAATCTGAAGAGCCGGTTTCAAACAGGAAAAGTAAGCAGGAAATTTTCCTGCAGTTGTCCCAAGATAATCCAAGAAAAAAATCCTGCTTTTTACCTTGCTCTCATAAAAATCTGTCTCCCCTTTCCCCCACACCCCAGAATAATTAAGGCTAATTCTTCATTACGGTCTTCATCTGTGCCAGGGGAGAAACATGGTGAGTTCCTGGGAGTTTGGAATTTGTAGATCAGAAAAAATGCTTATAAAATAGACAAACACTTTGTAATTAGTTGTAGTAAACACATTTAAAAAAGAAATTACAAAACAATTTGCATTATAAAAGGCCCAGAAATAACCATGTTAACTTTTTGTTGAGCATCTTCCTTTGTTTATTTTCTTATGTTTTTAACATAAGGTGTTTTTTTGTTTCTTATGGTTTTTTTTTGTTTTTTTTTTTAAAGATTTTATTGGGGAATTGGCGGAGGGGAACAGCGTTGGGAAATCGGGGAAGGGGAACAGACAAGTTGCTGTCTTTTTGTTCTTCAGTTTAGTTGCGGAGGATGTTGCTTCACTGTTGGTATCGTCATTGCGCTCTTCCCGGATGAGGCAGATCAGTCGCTGGCCTCTGGATGTCACTCACCGTGGCTATTGGCAGCTCACGCTGGCTGCCAGCCACTCATGCTGGCTGCGGGCCACTCACTGTAGCCTATGGCAGCCCGCTGCAGCAGGGGCTGCAGCCTATACCATCGCCGGGGCTCACACAGCCCAGCTCCAGGTGGAGCTGTTGTTAGCTGTAGAGGGCAGTGTCACTGGCCCTCATGTGGGATCCGAACCGGGGCCGCTGGCATCCCAAAACCAGCGCTTAACCAATGCGTCACTCGGTCGGCCCTGTTTCTTATGTTTTTAACATAAATATGCCATACTATATGTACTGTTCTACAACTTGATTTTTTTCATTTTCCAATTTGCTTAGAAATTTTTCATGTCTGTACATATATTAAGCTGAACCATATGAAATTGCTGTTTCTGTAGATGTAAACAGAGAATAATTTGCAGTTTCTTTTTTCTTTTTTAAAGATTTTATTGGGGAATTGGGGAGAACAGCATTGAGGAATCGGGGAAGGGGAACAGACAAGTTCCTGTCCTTTTGTTCTTCAGTCTAGTTGTGGAGGACATCGCTTCACTGGCCCATGTTGGTATTGTGATCATTATGCTCTTTCCCAGCTGAGGCAGATTGGTCTCCAGCCATTGGACAGCCGCTCACACCGGCTGCTGGCCACTCACAGTAGCATATGGCAGCCCACTGCAGCTCGACTGCAGCCCACACCATCGCCAGCGAGTCACGGCAGCCCAGCTCCAGGTTGAGCTGTGGTTCACCATCTTAGCTGTAGAGGGCGCAGTGTCACTGGCCCATATGGGATCCAAACCGGTGCTTCCCAAGCCAACTCTTAAGCAATGGGCCACTCAGCCGGCCCGAATTTGCAGTTTCATATAGTTAACCGAATACATTACTCTAATATTTTAATGGCTATGTAATACTATACCATAATTAAAAAAAAATCATTCTCCTACTGATGGACATTTAGGTTGTTTTCATTTTATTTTGCTAATACAAACAGAAGTGTAATGAATATGCACACATACCTATATACATACATATATAGCTTTGCATCTATAGCTTCATATATATATACACATATATATCTTTGCATGGAAATGTATATATGTCCTTGTATATGTGTTTATATATATGCACATACACATCTTTGTATGTATATGCAGATTTTTGTATGTCCCTACAGACATACACACACACACACACACACACAAAAATCTTTGTATATATGTATTAGTATTTCTGTGGAATACATCAAATATCAATAGATTCTCAGATGTGTAACTCCTGTGGTTAAGGAGTTTATACATTTCACATTTTCATAATTATTTTCTTTAAAATGACTGTAACAATTCTCACCCCCAGAGTGTCCTTCCCCCTACTTCCCCCAACTCCCACCCATCACACACTCTCAATGATCTGATGGGTGAATGGGTTTTTGAAGCATTTCGAAATTATTTTATTCAGCAAAAGATATAAGAAAGATCTACCATATACCCTGCTTTGCCAGGTCTGAGAAGTAAATACGTGCATAAGTAATGGTCATTGCCCTCATAGTGTATGTGTTCTGATTGGTGAAACAAGACTAATAAGCACACATGCACACAGAGTGCCAATGATTTCATTGGCATAATTACCAACCATCTCTAGCAAGATTAACTGAAAATACACCAACTGCCTACAGTGAGGGGCCACTGGAGTCAGATAGAAAGAGCATCATTCCAGTTCCTCCTCTTACTATCTGCATGACCCTCAGTTTATTTGTAAAATGGAGAGAATAGTAGGAGTGCCCTCATAGGGTGGTTGTGAAGATTAAATGTAGAGTGCCAAGCACAGTGCCCAGCCCTTAGTAAGGACTCCATGAATGTTAGCTACTGCCATTTGCCTTCATTTCAAGAGCACTTACCAGCTTTATGTGCCTGTTTTTATTTCTCTCATAATGTAGCATTAAGTACTGAATAAAAAATACATCTTATGTGCTGTGTCTAGCCCTGAGGAGATAGGGACTATCACTTCCCTCATTCTGAACATTACACTTCCATTAGTACAACCTGGTTGCTAAGGTTTCTGCTCTAAAGTTATTGCATGCTAAGAACTTGAAACATTGCCTGCACACTCAAAGAGGGGCTTGCTCATTGCTATTTTACAAAACATTGATTATTGATTGAAGAAGGGCCATTTCAATTGTCACCAGTGTGTTTTATTGTTGTTGCTTTTTTTTTTTTTTTTTTGAGGGCAGTGTCACTGGCCCTCATATGTGGGACCCGAACCAGGGCCGCTGGCATCCCAAGTCAGCTCTGAACCACCGTGCCACTCGGCCGATGCTACCAGTGTATTTTAGAAGGAAGATGGTAAGGGGAAACGTTGTAGATATTTTTAACCAAAATAGAATGGTGCAAAGTTAAGCCATGGAGATGTTTACCCATAACAGACAAATTTCCTGCATTTATTATTAATGTTCCAGAAAATACTGTTTTCTTCCAGATATGTAAATTTTGTGTTCACTGTGGTAGCATAAGCAGGTGGGTGGAAAAATGCCTGGTCCATTATGCATGACCACGAAAGTGCTATAGGCCATAAATATACAGCTTCATTCTCCAGTACATTTATTTAATCTGTTCCAATTAATCGAGCCTGTTCGATGTTCAGGTAGCTGCAGCAACTGCTGTTCAATGGAAACTGGGAGAAAAGATCAGAGACATGTAAACAATTGACAGTCTAACAAGAGGGCATTGTCCCCACTGGAAACTCATTTGGAGGAAGGACTCTGGTGCATATAAATAGCCTTTGGAAAAGAGGCATCTCCATTGGCTGCTAAGGATATCCTGACAATGTGGACAGGTCTGGATTGATAAGTAGCAGCAAGGAAATGCTAAAATGTCACTTAAAGGCAGGGCTGAAACCATTCCAGCTTACTCAGACCCAAGGTTTTCTGTGTTGGGGTTCCTTTGGCATAATTATTTGTAATCAGTAAGTGAATCATAGGCTACTTACAGGGTCTTAACTTAGTCTGGGTCATTGGATTCCTTTGACTATCTGATGGAAGTTCTAGTCTTTTTCCTCAGAAAAATAGTCCTACACACAGGCACCTAGGATTTTGCATATAATCTTGGGGCTTCATAGATGCCCCAGAAGCTCCATGGGCCCGGGATGAAGAAACCCTACTTTATGCTCGTGGCTGTTTCCTTTACCCTTCACTCTTAGCAGTGACACTGGTAATTCTTCCTTCTCAGACGGATGTCTGCTGATGTCCCCAACATCCCACAGATTCTATCCTTTCTTCAAGTTCATCCTGTTCACATCCTTCTGGAGCTCTTTGTGCGTTGAACTCGTAGGGCAGTTGGAGTTATAACACTCAACTTAGTACCCAATTACATCTAAGATGTCCTGAGCCTATCTCTAACACAGAATTTACACTATTTTCATCCATTCAACACATTTAATGAGTGCTTACTATGTGCCAAGCACTGTTCCCAGACGATTATTGTAGTGTATGAAAATCTGGATCATGCAGTACAACTTGCTGAGGACCAGACCTCCCACCTTGACACATCCTTTCTCATGCCTTATTCCCACTCAAATGTCAAAGCTTAGTTCAAATATCTTGTCTGCTGGGCTGGGTGAGGTAACTTCTTTCAGTATTTCTCTGGCTCCCTTCACTTACCACTGATAGAACTCTTGCCATCTTATTTTTAAGTCACCTGATCCTATGCCTGCCCCCAAGGCAGGGTCTTATACCCAGTACAGAGCCTGGAAATAGTAAAACTCAGTCAGTATTTGTTGAATAATTAAGCTTTCTTTCACCTCCAGGCCTTCAAGCATGATGTTCCCTCTGCATGAAATATGCTTCCTCTTTTACTGCTTGCAAATTCCTATTACCTAAAACACTTCCTCAGGAAAGCTTTTTGATTCATAGGTGAAGTTAAGTCCCCTCACAAAACACTCCCCAAACAACTTTGAGCACCCCCTAACATTGTACTTTATTGTAACTCCTTGTTTAATATTTATATTCATTGTTAGAATATTAACCTCATTAGGACAGGGGCCATGGCTATCACATTTTCCTCTATATAGCAAAGGATTAACACATTCTCTAGTCCCTGACTACTCAAAGAATGGTTCATGGTCCAGCAGAATTGGCATTCTTTGGGAGCTTGCTAGAAATGCAGAGCCTCAGGCCTATCCCAGACCGCTGGAATAAGAATCCCCAAGCGATTTACAAATGCAGTAAAGTTTGAAAAGCAGTGGTCTAGTAAAAATGCACTTAACACACATATGCCAAATGAATAATAAGCATTGAATCGAACAAAATGGAACCAAGTCAGCCTTGGTTTACCCTTAACACAGAGCTTAGCTCAAAGTAGGCACCCAGAAAGTGAGGAACAAATATTGTCTTCTATTCATCTATATTTACTGTGTTTCCTTCAACAGCTTATAATCCAAATTTTGGGCACCAGCATCCAAGTTTGGCCTTTTTTCTTACCTCTATCACCTCTAACTCCACACTGTATGCATAGCAGGTACACAATAAAGACTTGAAGCCAACCTGATGCTTCAAGTTTAAGTAATATATTGTCCATCTAATTGGATTCAAGCAAGCTAATTTGAAGGGTGGGGTGTATATAAAGTGACCAGGGACATTTTCAGTTGTCCAGAGACTCTCAAGCCCTGATAAATGTGCTTTTAGCCTCAACACTCATTTACATAAGGAGTATCTCATGTAGGGCAACAAAATGGAGAGGCCATGGCAGTGAGAACTTTGATTTCTGGTTTTCATTCTTTTCTCAGGATACTGGTTCGAAGAGGCCTAATTATGCCACTTACACAAGCAAAGACAGTGCAGCAGATCCTTCTGAGCAGTATGTTTGAGTATACCTCTTCCAGATTTTCTCAAGGCAAAAACATGTGCTTTTTGGCATTTGGTCTTAGTATTAGGACAACTTACAGACTGTGGACAAAAGCTTTGTGAAAACAGGCACAAGGATGCATAAGGTTAGGCTTTTTTTCCTTTAACTAGGAGAAAATAAAATCTGGATTTAAACATTTTATTAATGCATTTAGTGAATACTCTTTGATGTTTTGGGAGACTGTTGCACTGAGTTAGACTCAGCAGACACTCCTTGAGTACCTCCTGAGTTTGGTGTTACGGACAAAAATCCCTGACCTTGAGAGGCTCTAGTCCAAGCTGAGATTGTATCCTAATTTCTTTAAGTCTCCTTATTAGAATGTCAAAATCTAAGAGATTGAGGCAAGAATTTATGGTTCTTTAAAATTGTGAGATTTTAGAAAGAACACTTGGAACCCTGGAATCTTGAAGCCTTTGACCTTTAAATTGTAGCACACAAACTTCCCAAAATAGTTTCAAGATTATTGTGCCATGGAGACAGTCACACAGAATCACAGGGATGGCCATCAAATACCATCCACACCCGACTCTTCTGCTGCTTCTCTGTGGGCATTTCCACCTTCTCAATTCCTTTCAGATAATCCTGGAAGGTTTCAAGAAGGTTCTCACATGTACTTTACCTGCTGGTCCTTGGTGACTCAGTGGTACCCACCATTTTGGTCTTTTCCTTCTCCAGCTTCTGGTAGTGAATCTTCTTTTCATGGCCAAAGCTGCTGCCTTGGGTCACCAAAGATACTCCAGTTGCAGGCCCAGCAAAAGCACACCACAGCTGCTGGTGCCAGCGGGTATGTATGGCCACTCCTCTGTCAGCACCTCCACCAATTCTGGTGCTGCCACCTACTCTGTCTACAGATACGGTTGACGCCTTTCCTCTCCTTCCCTGCCTGTGGCCAAAAGGCCCTAAAACAAAACCAGAGCACACACCTGGATCCAGTTAGCAATCTGTTCAGGAGCCAAGTAAACAAGGAATTTCTGAGTCACAGCCTTTCTATTCTCTACTTCATATCTTCTGCTTGCTGCTACCTCATCAGCCTTTGCTTCAGACATCTCAGACCATGTCCCATGTTTACTTCCATTTACCATCCCCCTGGGAGGAACCAATTGAACTCCAAGTAGATGTACGGAAACTATTGTGTAGTTGTGTTTGTAGTGAGGCCTATACCTATGGTCCCCACACCTACAAAATCAGCCCAGAGAAACATTTCCTTTCTCCCTACGGTCAGCTCCATCTGCCAACCAAACATGGGAACCAGGTTTCCTGAGGCTGTTTGTCTTAGACCTTCCCATTCCCAGTGGGGTCTGAGCTTCCTCATTCTAATGCCTGTCTTCGAAAGGAACAGTCTGATTTGGTCAAGAGGTTAGGAATCCCAACTGTGTGCCTAGTACACAGATCAGTTAGGAGCATAGGCTTTGGTAGCCAAATCGATCCACTCTGAGCTGTCCCCTTATATGTAAAATGGGGAAATCCTTGTGACAAAAGGGTTAGGAGAGCACTAAGTAACGTTACATATATCGTGTTAGCTTTGACTCACAATAATCACTCAGTTACTGGTTGCTACTACTAATAAAAATAGATAGGTTGTTATTTTTAAAAAGGTTAGGTGTACATACAGCAGGAGTGCTATATCTTCCTGTCTTTTACTTCATATTCTCTGCAATTCATTCCCATTCGGCTGCTAGATTCATCTCCCCAGAACATTGTGATCATATTACTCTCCTATGTGAAAATATTACATGGCTTCCCATTACTCACAAATAAAGCCTGAAATCCTTCTCCTTGCACTCAAGGCTCTTTGATCTGGTCCCAACAAAACATTACCTCTTTTTCTCCCCTACTCCTCTTCACACCTCCTCCACTCCAATTAAAATAAGCCAACATTCCTCATATACACCCACGCCCTGTACGCTGTTTGTTCTTTTCACCGGAATCCGGATCTTATCTTTTCTTTGTGCCTGGCTCAAGTGCCACCTCCTCCACCAAGCGTTCCCCGACCCATAGTAAACCCCAACGCTCTTTAAGAACCTTAGGGCCCTTACCCCTTGTCACCACACAGGTATCTATGTAAATTTGTGCTTCAAATTTATACATATATCTCTATCAGATGATTGATGATGATATCTGTCTGATTCATCTTCATATTTCTAAACCAGGTTTCTCAATCTCATCACCATTGACACTTGGGGCTAAATAATTCTTTATTGCGGTGGGATGTTGTGTGTATTGTAGGATGCTTAGCAGCATTTCTGGCCTCTACTCACTAGATGCCAGTAGCATTACCCTACAGCCAAACATGTCTCTGGAGGGCAAAATCACCCCCAGTTGAGAACTACTGCCCTAGGCCAAGTTTGGAAGTTTGAACATGGATGGTTCTTAGTAAATGTTTATGAAAGGAAGGAAGGAGTTTGCCTTAGGCCTTTTCAAGTTTAAATAATAATGGAATATATAATTAATGATATTCTTTCAGTAATTGGAAATAAAGATATAGAGTTCCCATGAGAATTCAGAACAACAGAGAGAGATTTGAATGCCATCAGCTTGGAATCAGCCAATAGGTATTTACTGTGCAATATAAAGTTTAAGAGTCGAGTTAGATACAAGTTGGGTTCCAATACTGGCCTCTCCACTGTAAACTCTCACCATAGGTGAGTATCTTAAACTCTCTGAGCTTCTGTTCTCTCATTTGATAAAATGGGGATAAGAATTGTAACCCACATGGGGTTGTTATGAGGATAAATTAGATAATGCTCTTTAAAGTGGTTAGCAGAGAGCCTGGACTGTAGTAAGCACTTAATAATAATTCAAGACTATTACTAATATTGTGATTATTATTGTAGTAATGATCCATTTTTAATCCTTTCAAAGGTCATGACAGTATTATTTCCATTTTATAGACGGGTTGTGGTTAGAACATAGATTTTCTGATCTAACTCGACGTAATGCAAATGAAGTCCCATTTACAAGCAGAATCTTCACTTTTTTATTTGGCAACTGAATGGTAACTGCCTACAGCAAAAATTCTTTTCCAATTGGTAAATACCATCTTCATCTATAACTATCATTGGGAAACCTAGTAACTGCTTATTAAGCACTTTGGATAAGTGGATGTGCTAGATGTTGGATATAAGAGGCCTATGTTATTAAAACAATGCACCTGCCTGTTGGTGGCTTACAAGCCCCTTAAGCTCAAAGATTCTGTCCTTTAGGCATTAAGAAATGTATAGATAAGTTAGCAACTAGTTGGCATCTGCTCCAGGCAGCATTTGCTTTTTGGAGTAAAGCAGCATGAGTAGCAGCCTTGGCCTAGAAGCTGGGACAGAAGCTCAGGGATAGGACAACAGGTAGGTGGGAAGCCATTTCCTCCTGAAAGAGCCAATTGTCTAAGCATATCCATGCAGGCCGATCCACAGCAAGGCAGAAACATTCTCTTGCCTCAGAAAACAAGCACCAGATAGAAGGTCGGGAAAATTTAGCCCCAAACCAGCTTTGTCATCAAAAATCTGGTTTACCTGGGTAAAAACTCTCCAAGCCTGTTTTCTCATCTGCAAAAGGCATGGGATGAAATAAGTGGTTCTTAATGAGAGCTACACATGTTGGAGGTGGAACACTGGACTCATCTAGACGGTGCAGGATCGTTGTAGCAATTACTACCCATTTAACAAAGTACCTGACAATTTGTAAATATGCCTGAAAAAAAAATAGGGTTTGTTTTTTAAATTACACTAGATCTCTGCCGTTTGATAGAGGAGCTTATTCATTGGGCTGGGTTCATTTGTTCATTCATTCATTCAACAGTTGAGCAATCCCATGTGCTGGGCCTGTATTGGGGACGAGGTACTGTCTTTGCCCTCGAATGGGCCTTACATATAGCCAGTTAAATCAAGGTTGCAGCAGGAGGCATGGTGTATTTTCTCCTCCAAATATGAACCCTTGTGCTGAACCTGATACGACACCTTTGATCTGGTGATGGAGACCCCTATGTCCCAACTCCTTACCGCCTACTCCTTACACCCCATTCCTTCTGGCTGGGAAATTCTCTAGGCTGTTGTCGGAGTGTCCCCCAGTCCCACGCTGGTGTCTGGAAGCAGAGGTGTCTAATTGGTTTGCCTTCTGATTCCTGTAGGTGGAGCCAAACCTCCTGGCTGAGCGGCTGTGGGCCTGCTCCCTCGCAGCCACTCGGCAGTGGCTTTCTCCCTCCATCTCTTTTCCCCTTTTCCCTTCTCTTGTGCGGTCTCCCTCAACATCCAAACCGACTGAGTGCGTCTGAGGTGAAATCGTGCCAGACTTGGAGATGGCTGCCAGGTTTCTCTCAAGTCTTGGCTTTAACAAAGGAAAGCAAATTACAAAAATGGAAATTTTCAAACTAGCGTTCAGTGGTATTCAAATCGACGTTTGGGTAGCACGCAGGCACAGACCGCATTCGTGCTATTTTGTGATTAAAATGATACCGAAAATACCTCCTTGCTTTGGTTTCCATTTTCTAAAACAATCTGTTTCTTTCCCTCGTTGAATTTCCCCTTTCCCTGAGGAGTGGTAACCCCCTGACCACTCTAGAATCGCTAACATTTGGATCTGCGTCTGTTGAAATCTTGCCTCTGATGACTTTTGTCAAGAGTTGAACTTTAAAAATGCCTGCACGTTTCAGTCTGGAGAAATACAGATAAAAAAGTTTCTAGGCACTTTACCAGGAAGTGCTGTGTTTTGTGTAAGGGACTAGAGTTCTATGACAGTGCATACATTGTCTTCATGTTTCATCTTGATGCAAAGAGAAAACGTGACTGTGTGCCTTGCCAGAAATGTGTGTTACCTTGTTTTACTCTCAGCTTGAATTGTATGCTCTGTCTCATCCTAAAAAAAAAAAAAAAAAAAAAAAGGTTTTAAAGTGGCCCTTGACTTGGGCCTAGCAATATTTTACGTACCATGTAGTTTTTTAAAAAGCCTGACCGTGTCCTCCTTGCTAATTTGTGCAGTTGCTAGACAGGCCCTGTCCCAAGTGGGTTTGTGAGAAAGGCGCTTCCACAGTCCCACACCCCCACCTCACCCTCACCCCCCAGACAGCACCATTTCTTTCCTTGGAAGCTTTGACTGTCTCCTTACACAGCTGTGTTTGCAGTGCCAGGAGACAGGTGGGGGAGCAGCCTCCAGGCCAAAGCTGCTAATTCCCTCCCTAAGGACTGTGAATAGCTATTAAAATTTAAAGATCACACACACATGCAAACATACACACACTTTTTTTTTTTTTTTTTGGTGGCGGTCACTCACTATGCCAGACTGTGTATAAGGGCAGCCATGCCAGTTTGCCAGGCTGAAACTAAATATCACATTCTATTGTCTATATTCTCCAGCCCAAATAAGTGTTACCTTGGGCCACTGCCACATCTTTTCTAGGAACCTTAGAAATCTGGGTCCCATGTCCTTGGCTAAGTTGTAGGAATGATTATGAACTGTGGGAGAGAGGACCTCCCATCTCAATAGGTAAACTTGAAGCTCACGTGTGAACACAGGTAATATTCGCGCAATATTCGGGCGGTCACCTTAAGAAGTCTCTTGGGTTGGGCCTACACAAATTAGAATTTTCTACCTAGGTCAAGTGATAATAGATATAGCAGACTAGGCTGGTAGTGGTTTTCAGACTTCGGAACGGAAGTATGACTTTTCCAATCTGGAATCAGACGCCCTATGGTTTCACTCCAAGGGCTTCACCTTAGGACCCTCATGAGTGTGCTATTTCCTCTTCTTGGCATTTCTCCCCCATTCTCTTCTCTGCTTAGCAAACTCTTGTTTGTCTTTCAAGACTTGTCTCAAATGCAACCTCTCTGAAGTCTTTCATCGCTACACCCATGTGCCAACCCCCCCTGTAGAATTAATAATCCTGTCATCTGTTAAATATAACTTTATGGCTTGATCTATGTGTTATGCATAATTTTTATGCCTCTTTCTCCCCTGATAGAATATACTCTTTGCCAAGGCAAGAGAACACATCTTATTTGCCTCATACCCTTCACGTTAAAAACGCTCAGAGAAAAATCTGTTGAATGAATAAAAAAACATGTTTGGGTTTTTAAACATTTTCAAAGGAGGCAATTTGTTTTTTTTCAGGTTCTCCTAGTTCAACTGCCAGACATCTATAATGGTGTCTTTAGAGCTGAAAGTAAAAGTCTGATTTTCATAGCTCAGAGATGTTCTTCTGCTCGGGGTAAGGAAAGTTTGATGTGGATGTAGGTGGAAATTTCTGTACCCCCATCAGCTGACTAATGCATCTGTGCCTACAAAATTCAATAAGAGCAGAGTACCACTGCAGACATGGGAGCTTGTGAGAGTGATGCAGCTCTCCTATCGCTTTGGTATAGCCTTGAGTCATACTAACAAGTTGTTATTAAATTGCTCCAGTTAGAAACCTGGAAATGTCCTTGGAACCTCCCTTCCCCCTGCTTCCCATGCCTAGTTATCACCAAGTCATGCCACGTCTTCTCGAAAGTATCTCAGGTTTGTCCACTGTTTCTCATCTCTGCCATTCCTTGTTTCAAGCCCCTATCACTTCCTACCTGGACAACTGCCAAGGCCTTCAAGTTAGTGTTTCTGCTTCTTGTCTTGCCTGCCTCCCATCCTGTCACTCCCTGGCCTCCTACCTTTCAATGGCTGCGTTTCGCATAATCCTTTACATGGCCTTGTGTGGTCTGGCTCCATTTTCTCACTGAATATACTAGCCTTCAGGTCCTTGAACTTGCCAAAGTCTTGCCTACTTCAAGGCTTATCCACGTGCTGACTTCTCCTGGGAATACTCATTCATTCTCTTGGCTCTCTTCTCAGCTTTCAGAAATCAATTTCAATGGCACTTTCTTGGAGATGTGTACCTGATTCTCCTCTCCACTTCGCCTCTCCTGGATAAATCAGAACCCTATTTTAATCCTTCCAGATGCCCTGTTTTTCCTTCATGGTAATTATCACAGGTTGCAATTAGATGATTAATGTTTTCATTTGTTTTAGGTCTGTCTCCTCATCCACCGTAATCACAGAAAGGCAGGGATAGTATCTCCTTGTTCTAAAAAGTTTACCTGTGTACCCAGTGCCTAACATACAGGAGGTTGTCAGGAAATAATCTTTGGGTAGTGCTTCAATGAGAAATGCTAGCAGGCCTGTGACATGAAAATAGTTTCATGCAAAAAATAAATGGTAATCTGAAATGAGACTCAAAGATGTTTATGCACATGGAGCAAGCAAGGGGAAGACTTGAATTACGATATGATATCCCACGGCCTTTCTCCACTGCTATTTGAAAACTAAGAAGAGAACAAGAACAAAAATATTTGTTTTACAGCTCTACCAAGATTTAGCCCTCCCCTTTCTCTCCCCCTTGCATCAAGTACATCCTGTACTTTTGGCAACATGTTGACTGGATATTTAAAAGCTGTGAACTGTTCAGAAAATTTCACATACTGGGTTATGGGCCATGTGTGTTTGATCAAAATTCAATTACTACACTGTACCATACTTGGAAACCTATCATCCCAAGTTATGAAGTATGACGAAATAGGCGAACCTAATTGGTTCAGTATGGGAACAGTATCAACCAAGCTTGTTATGATAAATAGCTTCCTGTGTTAAAGGTTCTCTAGAGCTTATAAGTATCTTGGCTCACCTCCTTCAGTAGAATAAGAATATTGCTCCCAGGGACCCCCTAGATCACACTGTCCCTCCAATGCAACAGCAATTCAGAGTTTTCTTCAACTTACTGCCCCTGAAAAAGAAAAACGTTCAGTTTTTCCTCTTCCTTCTCATTTCTTCATTTAGAATTTGAGCACCTGGTAACTTTTTCGGTGTTTTTTTTTTTTTCCTTAGAGAAACAATTTTAAAATCATGACGCATTCCAAATTAAAGAAACAAAAACAAAAAAACCCAGACAAAACATCAGATATCCTTGTCCCCACCACTCAGAATCAACAAATAACATTTTTTCCCTGTTTCCATCAGATCTTTTGTCTTTGTTTTTTTCTGTGCCTCTTCTCCTGCTTCTTGGGACCAAAGATGGGCCACCATCTATTAAAACACAGTATTTATGAGACTTATAAATTAAGTCCTGAGATACTTTAACGCACTTGAATCAAGAGGACGTACATCTCATTATAGAGAAGTAGTTGTAGGGTGTAAGTCTTTCAGGTGTTGAAATGGATTTAATGAGAATTCCTGGTTTATATTGTGGATGAGATTATACGGATCCATAGAAGGAGGAAGTTTGTTGAAGGTGTGGGGAGAAAGACCAAGAAATTGTCTTAATAGTTTAGACAGGATATAAAAATAAAACAAAATATTTTCATGCTTTCTGGTTATCACAGGCATATGTACATACTCTTTCTTAAGAACTTGTGACATTTGGGGTTGGGTTAGAAGTATATTCTTGTAGTGATCTCAGTAAAGGGCAAAACAATTGGGTGATTGCCATTTTAACTTCGGAAAAACAATCAGTAGCACTGGCATTTTCCTCAGAAGACAGCTTCAAGGCCAAGAAAATGTGCATATATTTACCATTAAGTCAGGTCCACTACTTGTAGTTGCTTTGAGTTTGCTCTCATTTTATTCACCATTTGTATTAGACTATCCTCCTAAACCCATTAACAAAAAGGCATAATGCTTAACTTGCATTTCTCCCCTGGAAAAAATTTTGTGTTCCATAAAAAGTTGTTTTGGGGGCCGGCCGAGTGGCGCATTGGTTAAGCGCTGGTTTTGGGAGGCCAGCGGCCCCGGTTCGGATCCCACATGAGGGCCAGTGACACTGCCCTCTACAGCTAACAACAGCTCCACCTGGAGCTGGGCTCTGCGAGCCCTGGTGATGGTGTGGGCTGCAGCCCCTGCTGCAGTGGGCTGCCATAGGCTACAGTGAGTGGCCCGCAGCCAGCGTGAGCGGCTGGCAGCCAAGCGTGAGCTGCCCCAATAGCCGCGGTGAGCGACATCCAGAGGCCAGCGACCGATCTGCCTCATCCGGGAAGAGCGCAATGACGATACCAACAGTGAAGCAACATCCTCCGCAACTAAACTGAAGAACAAAAAGACAGCAACTTGTCTGTTCCCCTTCCCCGATTCCCCAACGCTGTTCCCCTCTGCCAATTCCCCAATAAAATCTTTAAAAAAAAAAAAAAAAAGTTGTTTTGGTAAAAAGCAAGATCCTTAGTTTGTCCTTGACAATAATTCATTAATCATGAGTGCTGCAATACATAACCAAGACACAGAGAAAGATCCTTGGTGAAGGCAAATATACAAGCCCACACAAAAGAAAAGTGAGTATACTATGTGGTTTAGCAGTTTGGAATCACAGTGCTGCCAAGATTAGATTAGAGATGGTCTTGTTCTCTGCAGAACCATTAGGTTTACTTTGGAAATTGCAATTAGCTTAAAAGTTGTGATTTCAAAAACTTACGTTTCTGTTTTCCTCCATCAGGTGGATTCTAGTATCGTAATCCTTCCGTAATTTTTAAATAGAACTCCAACAAGAGCTGCCTGAGAGCTGTAAACTTCAAAAAATAGAATGTGATGTAGGCACATAATTTTTTTCACTTAACAAATGTCTGATTTTGTCAAATCCGCTTTTTTTTTCTTTTCTTTTTTTTTGGTATTGAAACTTGTCTGATTGAATAGCATGGGAACTGCTAGACTAAATGCTGTTATCTATGTATAGTAATTAAGGAAATAGTTCTTGTCACTCTAATAAGGAACATGCTCTGCCTACCTGTAACAAAGTCAAATGATAAAAATTTCTGGATGTAGCAAAAAATAGTTAACAGCATGTAGTTATTCCAGGAGAACAGTGGATAAAATGGAATGATGCATTCTATAGAGTGATCCAGAAGTTATATAACAAAGAAAAAATATACCAACTTTTCTAATTGAATGAAATAATTACTTTAGTAAAAGAAACTCCAATTTCTCTCTTTGGGAAGAGATGTTTCCTTCAAAACCTTCAGTGTATTATTTTAAAACATAGTGTCACCAAATACAGGTCAAACTCTACCATAGTAAACATCAGATTTGAAACAGCAATTCTCTCAGTAATCACAATAAACATTTTACTGTCATAAAAATAGTACTAAGCTTTGGAAACAGCCATGTTACATAGTTTTGAAATGATGCTGACAGAAGGAAAATTTCCCTTATGGATTCAGTGTGCCAAAGTATACTGTCCCGTCATCTTTGTCTCTAATGTTCTCAATCACTCTCTTTTCTTCTCTCTCTGTGTATTTATCTATCATGGCTGCTATATAGAATAGTCCCCCCTTAACCAAGGGAGATATGCTTGAAGACTCCCAGTGGATGACTGAAATCGTGGTTAGTGCTGAATCTTATATATACTATGTTTTTTCCTATACATACATACATACAATAAAGTTTAATTTATAAATTAAGCATAGAAAAAGATGAATAACGATAACTAATTATGAAATAGGACAATTATAACAGTATATTATAATGAAAGTTGTGTGAATGTGGTCTCTTTATCTCTCAAAATACCTTACTGTATTGAAATCATCTTTTCACTTAAAGGAAGCACTTTATAGTTTCTCTTTGGCATATCCGAATTGCCAGCATCACTACTCTTGTGCTTTGGAGCTATTATTAAGTAAAATAAAGGTTCCTTGAACACAAGCACTTGTAGTACCGAAATAGTCCATCTGATCATGGAGATAGCTACTAAGTAACTAATGGCTGGGTAGCAGGTATGCTGGGCAAAGGATGATTCTTGTCCTGGGCCGGAAGGTGCAGGATGGCATGAGTTTTCACCATGCTACTGGAACAGTGCTCAATTTAAAAGTTATGGATTGTTTATTTCTGGAAGTTTCCATTTGATATTTCTAGACCAAGGTTCACTGAGGGTAACTGAAAGCATGGAAAGCAAAATCACAGATATAGGGGGGCTACTGTATCTCTTCGTTTCAAACATGGGAAAGGGGAGCACAAGGGCACTGATAAGTCTTGGAATAAACCTCATCCTGAAGCCAAGAAATATACAATAAACGGTTTGTTTTCTTCAGAAGAAATTGAGGTGGAGTAGTAGTGGTCTGAAAAGGAAGGAGGTGGCACTGTGTTAGCTATCATTTTAAAAATTGTTCTGTTCTGTACTTTGGAAGATCTGGTGTAGGGTTGGCACACTTTTCCTGTAAAGGGCCAGCTAGGAAATATTCTCAGTTTTGCAAGCCATGCATTCTCTGTCACAACTACTCAGTTCTGTTGTTGTAGCACAAAAGCACCACAGATGGCGTGTAAATGAATGAACATGGTTGTGTTTCAATAAAACTTTATTTATGGACACTGAAATTTGAATTTATTACATATTTTTTTCAGATGTCATGAAATATTATTCTTCTTTTCATTTTTTCCCCTAACCTTTTAAAAATGTAAAAACCATTCTCAGTTCATGGGCCAAACTAAATCAGGCGGCAGGCTAGATTTGCCCCACAGACTGTAATTTGCTGACTCCTAATCCAGCTGATCATAATTATTTTCACTTAGCAATGTCTGTGAAGCACCCACTTTGACCAAAATACTTTTAAATAATTATGATAAATATGAAAATGTAAAAGACATTCAACAAACATTTAACATAAATCTATTGGGCTCACTAGGTCCCTGGCACAGTGCTAGGTGCTGGAGAGCAATATAGGATGGAGAGCAATATAGATGTTGCACTTCTCTCATGAGTTTTCGTTATAATGGAGCATGAGAAGAGCTATAGCATGGAGGTTACAGGGGTTGTGATAGCACATGACAGATATAACCTGGCTTTGAGTAGCTTTTGGGTTTTTTGAAATGGTATTTTCATCTTCCTATCTCTAATCCTTCCCCTATAACCACTCTCTGGTTATTCTTAAGGTAGAGTACAGTGATCGTACTTCTCTGAAGGAGGGGAAATAAAACCACACCAAAAACAAATTTCTGTTCCAGTGAAAACAAATTGTTGGCTCCTCCATTATGGAATTAGTCCAATCAATCTGACACCAAATGTCAATCTCGTCTTGCCAGGATATGGTATCCTACAGAGGGGCTAATCTTGGGTCTCTGATGTTAGAAGAGTGAGCACTCGGCAGCAGTGCCATCCAGACCCAACATGGTGAGAAGAAAAATCTTTCTATGATGTAGAACCCATAAATAACAGCCATCTCTGTCACTTATGGCCACTTACTTTATTTGGAAACACTTTGAGCAAACTCAGGCATAACTAGAAAAGATGATGACTTATAGTCACAGATCAGATTACCTTTGCCTACTGCTTTTGAGAGTCTCCTCTGCACAGAAAGTCCTCCAATGAGCACTCATGCAGAACACAAATATTGTCACACTCTGGGGCCATTCTGTGAAGTCTGTCCTTACAACTCTCTCCCATTCATCCTTGTTACCAACCCTCCAATCTCATTCCTCCTAAATCTATGACCATCTAGCTAAGCCATTCAGCACTACTCACAAATTACTGTAGGTCTGTACCTCTTCGTTTCCTTCCAGGCAAAGGAACAATGGTATGCTTGAGGTTCTCCCTACTGAACGAATGACATCTCCTTATGCCCCTCAGAGTCACGCTTAAGTAGGGCATACTGCTTCCGCAGTCCACTTTTAGCTGGTGCATATTCCTGCAGGTTTTCTGCTTCCTCAAGTCACTTTTCATAAGCAACTCCCCACAAAGCTATTAGAATGAACTGAAGAAGACGTGGCAGTACCTCAGCAGTAGGAGGCATTGGGAGTGTGAATGATCTGCCCACGCCGCTTACCATTGCCTTTGCCACCTACTTCAGTTCAATCTCATGTTTAACATTTCCTCTTGAAGGGTGACTGTGCATGCCCGATTTTATGGCTTGATGGATTAGATAATATACAGTTGAGGTCAGCTCAAGTCATATGGTCCCTTGGTATCCAGTGGCCAAGCATTCAGTTTCTATCAGCTAAGAGATGTTTCTCAAAACAGAGACTATGTATTCAGTTGTCAGAAAAGTCATGACGCATTTTTACAACGAAAAACAGAAAAAATACATCATGACTTTTCCGACAGCCCAATATTTGTGGAAGAGTGCTTGGCTTTGCTCCAAACCCTTAGGGCTTGTCTTTTGATTCTGCTCTTGGAGCTGTCTGTCCAGTATCCGTCAGTCATATACACATTGAGCACCATGATTCTGCTAGATCCTATGTCTGCACTGTTTGATCTTCATCCTGGACCAGCTGCACCATTGTTGCTTGCTCTGGGACCTAATCAAAGTCCATAGTCCCTAGGTGTTACTTGGTAAATGTGTCCAGCAACATATCCAAATGTGGTGTGAGTTGTTTCCCAAACCCTGAGGGGTCTTCTACGCATCTCCATGCCAAGGTGGCAGAGCCCTGGATTTTTGTGAGGTTTATCTCACACCCTTCTGTCAAGGAGCCCAGGATTACAGCTGCTTCTTATTTAGTATGTCTTAAGATTACAATAACATCAATGTACTGAACTACCATGATTTTCTCTGGGTTGACTATTTTTTTTTTTTTTTAGCTGAGCCATCCTGCCACCTGTTGGCAGCTCAACGGCAACTCAGCTCAGGCTGGCATCGAACCGCAGTTGCTCAGAGCTCAGCTCGCACTCTTGAACGAGCTCTTAACCAACTGAGCTACTCAGCCAGCCCATTATTGACTATTTTTTGCTAGAGAGCCAGTGCTGCTGTAGCCTTGAGGTAAAATTGTACAGGTGAGCTGCTTTCCTGCCAGATGAAAGCAAACTCTTCTAGTATTTTCTGCTTATTGGGATAGAAAACGAAGCATTTATCAGATCAATAACTGCATACCAAGTGCCAGGGTCTGTGTTGATTTGCTCTAGCCAAGAGACCATATCTGAAAAAGCAATTATAGTTGAAGTGCTGCCATGTGACTGAATTTAAGGCAATCCATTGTCATTCTCTGAAACCTACACTATACATTTTCTGCAAAGGCCACACTGGTGGATTGAATGGGGCTGTGATAAAAATCACCACCCCAGCATCTTTCAAATCTTATTTTTTTAATAGCTTGGTGAATTACTTTAAGGTGCACATCTTTGTAACCATCACATGAGTCAAGAAATAGAATTTTGCCAGTCACCCCAAAAGCCTCTGCATATGCCTCACCTGAATCACAGCCCGCTTCCTCCCTTCAAAAGTAACATCTATGCCGACTTGTATGGAGTGATCACTTCCTTGCATTTTTTTTGCCTTTATCGCTTAAGTGTGCATCCTTAAATATTACAGTTTAATTATGCTCATTTATGTTTTTAAAGTTACTTTTAATACAAGTCTCCTTGCCCATGCCTCTTTTTTTTTTTTTTTTTTTTTTTTTTTTTTTTTTTTATTTATTTTTTTTTTATTTTTTTTTTATTATTTTTTTTTTTTTTAAATTTTATTTTATTTTTAATTAGTTTCAGGTGTACAACACAGTGCAATAGTTATACATTTTACCCCTCAAAGTGACAACCCCCCACCCCCAATAGTTTCAGGTGTACAACACAGTGCAATAGTTATACATTTTACCCCCAAAGTGACAAACCCCCACCCCCAATACACCCCCACACCCCCCATATCATACATATCTATTACTCTTCCTCTGACTCTTCCACAGTAGAATCCACATACAGTCACTATCTATATATATTCAATTACAGGATGTATACCACCTCCACTTTAGTAATACAGTGCAGTGATCAAACCTCTACTCCATCCATGAAATGGTCTCCCTCACACGACCTATGATCATCTGACATTACACAGAATATTTAGAACATGATTAATTATATTCCCCAAACTGTTTTTCCTATCCCAGTAGCAATATTAGAAGGCCTATTTTTGCTGTCTAATCCCTTCCCTTCTCCCTCATTCCCATTCCTCTCCAAATTAGCAACCCTGATTTTTCCTCTATATCTATGAGACAGTTTCTGTTTACTTTGCTCATTCATACAGTTTTTCATATTCCACATATAAGTGAGATCATATGGTATTTGTCCTTCTCTGACTGACTTACTTCACTCAACATTATAGTCTCTAGGTCCATCCATATCATTGCAAATGGCACGATTTTATTCTTCTTTATAGCGGAGTAATACTCCATTGTATAAATATACCACAGTTTCTTAATCCAGTCATCTACTGACGGGCATTTTGGTTGTTTCCAAGTCTTAGCTATTGTAAATTGTGCTGCTATGAACATCGGGGTGCATAACTTTTTTTGAATAAGTGTCTTGGTTTTTTCAGGATAAATACCTAGGAGTGGAATTGCTGGGTCAAAAGGTAGCTCTATTTCCATTTCTTTGAGATACCTCCATACTGACTTCCATAGTGGCTGCACCAATCTGCAGTCCCACCAACAGTGCAGCAGGGTCCCCTTTTCCCCACAGCCCCGCCAGCACTTGTTGTTTGTTGATTTGTTGATGATAGCCATTCTGACTGGAGTGAGGTGGTATCTCATGGTGGTTTTTATTTGCATTTCCCTAATGACCAGTGAGGTTGAACATTTTTCATATGCCTGTTGGCCATCTGTATGTCCTCTTTAGAGAAATGTCTCTTCATATCTTCTGCCCATTTTTTAATTGGGTTGTTTGTTTTTTGGTGTTGAGTTTCATGAGTGTTTTATAAATTTTGGATATTAACCCTTATCAGATATATATCGTTGGCAAATATATTCTCCCATTCAGTAGGCTTCTTGTTTTATTAATGGTTTCCTTTTGTTGTGAAAAACTTTTAAGTCTGATATAATCCCATATGTTCATTTTTTTTTTTACTTCCTTGCCCGTAGGGATGTATCAGTAAAAATATTGCTCCGGGTAATGTCTGCAAATGTACTCCCTATATTTTCATTTAGGATTTTTATGGTTTCCAGGTCTTACATTTAAGTCTTTAATCCATTTTGAATTTGTTCTTGTATAAGGCGTAGGAGATGATCCAGTTTCATTTTTTTGCATGTGTCAGTCCAATTTTCCCAGCACCATTTATTGAATAGACTATCTTTACTCCAGTGTAAATTCTTGCTTCCTTGTCATAGATTAACTGTCCGTAAATGCTTGGATTTATTTCTGGGCTCTCTGTTCTGTTCCACTGATCGATGTGCCTGTTTTTATGCCAATACCAAACTGTCTTGATTACTGTGGCCTTGTAGTAGGTTTTGATGTCTGGTAGCGTGATCCCCCCAACTTTGTTTTTATTCCTCAGAATTGCCGAGGCTCTTCTGTGTCTTTTTATGATTCCATATAAACTTTAGGATTATATTTTCTATTTCTGTGAAAAATGCCCTTGGTAGTTTGATAGGAATTGCATTGAATCTATATATTGCTTGTAGGCAGTAGGGACATTATAACTATATTAATTCTTCCTATCCATGAGCATGGTAGGTGTTTCCATTTATTTGTATCTTCTATGATTTCTTTCTTCAATGTCTTATAATTTTCTGAGTACAGATCTTTCACTTCTTTGGTTAAATTTATTCCTAGGTATTTTATAGTTCTTGACGCAATTGTAAATGGGACAGTTTTCTTAATTTCGCTTTTCATTAGTTTATTATTGGTATATGCAAATGCCACTGATTTCTGAACATTGATTTTATATCCTGCTACTTTACTGAATTGCCTATCAGTTCCAATAGTTTTTTGATGGAGTCTTTGGGGTTCTCTATATACAGTATCATGTCATCTGCATATAGTGACAATTTTACTTCTTCCTTGCCATTTTGGATGCCTTTTATTTCTTTTGTTGCCTGATTGCTGTGGCTAGAACTTCCAGCACTATGTTGAATAAAAGAGGAGAAAGTGGACAGCCTTGTCTTGTTCCTGATCTTAAGGGGAATGGTTTTAGCTTTTCCCCATTGAGTATGATGTTAGCTGTAGGTTTATCATATATGGCTTTTATTATGTTGAGATATGATCCCTGTATTCCCACTTTGCTAAGGGTTTTTAACATAAATGGCTGTTGGATTTTTTGTCAAATGCTTTTTCTGCATCTATTGAAATGACCATGTGATCTTTATCCTTCATTTTGTTGATGTGGTGTATCACATTAATTGATTTACGGATGTTGAACCAGCCTCATGCACTAGGATGAATCCCACTTGATCATGATGTATGATCTTCTTAATATATTGCTGAATTCTGTTTGCCAATATTTTATTGAGAATTTTTGCATCTATATTCATCAGGGAGATTGGCCTGTAGTTTTCCTTTTTGTGATGTCTTTATCTGGTTTTGGAATCAGGGTGATAGAGGCTTCATAAAAGAGTTTGGGAGCCTCCTCCTTCTGGATTTTTGGAATAGTTTGAGAAGAATAGGTGATAGTTCTTTTTTGAATGTTTGATAAAATTCACTCTGTAGTCAGTCTGGTCCAGGGCTTTGTTTTTTGGGAGCTTGTCAATTACTGATTCAATTTCCTTGGTAGTAATCAGGGTATTTAGATTTTCTGTTTCTTCTGGCGTTAGCTTTGGAAGGTTGTATGCTTCTAGAAAATTATCCATTTCATCCAGATTGTCAAATTTGTTGGCATATAGTTGCTCATAGTAATTTCTTAGAATTTTTTGTATTTCTGTGATGTCTGTAGTCATTTCCTCTTCATCATTCCTGATTTTGCTAATTTGAGTCCTCTCTTTTTTTTTTTTTTTGATGAGCCTGGCTAGAGGTTTGTCAAGTTTGTTTATCTTCTCAAGAAACCAGCTCTTGGTTTCATTGATCTTTGAATTGTTTTTCTGTTCTCTATATTGTTTATTTCTGCTCTGGTCTTTATTATCTCCTTTCTTGTACTCCCTTGGGCCTCTTTTTGTTGTTCTTTTTCCAGTTCCCTTAGGTGTAAGGATAACCTGTTGACTTGAGATTTTTTCTTCCTTCTTTAGGGTAGGCCTGCACTGCTATAAACTTCCTCTTAGGATCGTTTCGCAGCATCCCAGAGATTTTGGGTCGTGGTGTTTTCATTTTCATTTGTCTCGAGGTATCTTTGATTTCCTCCTTGATCTCATTTGTGACCCACTCACTATTTAATAGCATATTGTTTAGCCTCCATTTATTTGTCAGCTTCCCGGATTTCTTCTTATAATTGATTTCTAGTTTCATAGCATTGTGGTCAGAGAATACAGTTGAAATGATTTCAATCTTCTTAAATTTATTGAGACTTGTTTTGTGGCCTAACATGTGGTCTATCTTAGAAAATGTTCCATGTGCACTTGAAAAGAACGTATATTCTGTAGCTTTGGGATGAAATGTTCTGAAAATGTCTGTTAAATCCAGCTGGTCTAATGTGTCATTTAAGGTCGCTGTTTCCACATTGATTTTTCTGTCTGGAGGATCTGTCCATTAGTGACAGCGGGTGTTGAAGTCCCCTACTATGATAGTGTTACTGTTGATCTCTGTCTTTATGTCTGACAATATCTGTTTTATATATTTAGGGCTCCTATGTTAGGTGCATAGATGTTTACTAGAGTTATGTCCTCTTGTTGATCGATCCCTTCATCACTATGAAGTGTCCTTCTTTGTCCTTTGTTATATTCTTCAATTTAAAGTCCATTTTATCTGATATAAGTATCGCTTACTCCAGCTTTTTTCTCAGTACCATTTGCATGAAATATTTTACTCCATCCCTTTACTTTCAGCCTGTATGAGTCTTTGGATCTGAGGTGAGTCTCTTGTATACAGCATATACTGGGGTCTTGCTTTCTTATCCATTCAGCCACCCTATGTCTTTTTTATTGGAGCATTTAATCCATTTACATTTAATGTGATTATTGATAGGTGTGTATTTATTGCCATTTTCTTATTTGTGTTCGTAGTCTTTCATAGGTTGTTTTTCTCTTTCTACTTAAAGAAACCCTTTTAGCATTTCCTGCAAAGCTGGCTTGGTGGGTAATGAATTCCTTAACTTATTTTTTTCTGCAAAGCTCCTTATCTCTACTTTCGATTTTAAATGATAACCTTGCTGGATACAGCAATCTTGGTTGTAGGCCTTTATTTTTCATCACTTTGAAAACCTCCTGCCACTCTCTTCTGGCCTGCAAGTTTCTGTAGAAAAGTCAGCTGATAATCTTATGGGGTACCCTTGTAAGTAACTTGCTGCCTTTCCTTGCTGCTTTAAGGATTCTGTCTTTGTCCTTAACCCTTGCCATTTTCACTATAATGTGTCTTGGAGTGGGCCTGTTTGGAATCATCCTGTTTGGAACTCTCTGCACTTCCTGGGCTTGTATTTCAATGTCCTTGCCAGGTTAGGGAAGTTTCAGACATTATTACTTCAAATATATTCTCAATCCCTTGCTCTCTCTTCTCCTTCTGGTACTCCAATGACCCTTAGGTTATTGCGCCTGATGTTGTCCCCAGCTCTCTTAAACTATTTTCCATGTTTTTCATTCTTTTTCTTTTTGCTGTACCGCATGGGTGATCTCTGCTATTTTGTCTTCTAAGTCACTGATTCGATTTTCTGCTTCATCCAGTCTGCTAGTGATTCCATCAAGTTTGTTATTTAATTCAGTAATTGTGTTCTTAAGTTCTAGCTGGTTGCTGCTTTCATGATTTCTCTATCCTTCTTTATATTTTCATTAATTTCTTGAACATTCTAATAATCAGTGTTCTGAACTCTGTCTCCATAGGTTGGTTACCTCTATTTTCTATTTCCACTGATTCAGGAAGTTTCTTTGTTCTTTTATTTGTGTTATGTTTCTTTGTCTCCCCATTCTGGCTTACTCTTTGTGTTTGCTTCAATATAACAGATAGATCCCCCAGATTTCTCAGTCTTTTCTGCAAACTTATATGGTGTGTGTCCTTTATATTTGAATTACTCAGTCTCCTATTCTCCTGTGCTTGTATCTGAGGTGTTCCTTGTGTCGTGCGTCCTCACTTGTTGAAGTTTTAGTTTTGATTACTTTTGGTTTGTCAGTAGGTGGGATTGACTCAGATTGATTAGCTGTGAGGATCAGCAGCTTCTTGCAGTTTATGAGCTGCTGTGAGAGGATTGACCCCTCTGATGAAACTTGGACCCTATGGGTCTTAGTACCTGTAGTAACTTCTTTTTGGGTGTGACTTTGTATGTCAAACCCAGAAATGCTCTGGTTTTATCTAAAGTTGGCCTCCGGGTATGATGATTCTCTGTGTCTGTTTGTTTGGACCCACTGCTGCAGAGTGATTTTAGAGCATAACAGATCAACAAGAACAACCTCCGCAGCCACCAAAGGAAACCAAATGCCTCGCACAATTAAAAACAACCAACCATCAAACTACAGTCAACTTGTACAGAAATATCAATCATACTAATGAAGAAACCAAACAGAAACAAAACAAAAACCACATACTCAATAATAACAGAAGAGGAAACAAAATAAAATACAATATCCTAAAAATAAAAAATAGAATAAACATGAGAAACCGATTAGCTATACCTAAAAATAAAAAATAAAAATAAACTAAAATAATAATAAAAAAAAGTAAGAAAAATTTAAAAAAATAAAATTTGCAGAAAAAGGAAAAAGAGGAAAAGTATAGCAGTGAGAAGAATGAATAAAATAAGAGAGAAAGTGAGGTGGGGAAAAAGAAAAAGAAAAGAAAGAAAAAGAAAAAGAAAAAAGGAAAAAAAAAATATATATATTTGTCTACACATCCATATATATGGACATATATTCACCTATATACACCTATATATATATGCCTATATTAAAAACTACAATATGATTATAATGAAATAGAAATAAAAACCAAAACAACCAAGATAAGCAGCCAATAAAGGGAAAACAAAACAGAATAAAACCAAACAAACCAAAATACCCGTGCTGGTCTAGGCTAAAGTCCACCAAGCTCTCTTCAGATTGTCTGCTGTACAAAAATTCCTGGTGGCCTTGTGGGAACAGTAGGCCACCTGATGCCTAGCGTGATCCTGGCACTGCAGGTTTGCTGTACTTGAGTGTGGTTGTGACGTGTGATTGGTGGTTTTTACAAAGTCACTGCCTTTTTGCTTTTGCCTGTCCCAAGGCAGGCTGCACCCCAAAGGCTCAATGAGTGTCTCTGGGCACCCTTTTGGTTGACAGCCGTGGAGAATTAAAGAATTCCTCACTACCAAAGCCTGCTGCTAAGAATCTGTTAATTAGTGCCTCAGCAGATGAACCTGCCCTGCCTCAAGCCTTGCCTAAAGGTGGGGGCGGGGTGGGTAGTCTCACTCTGCTGCCTTTACTGGGTGGAAATTCTCAACCCCTGCAGGTAAGGATATCTTCCTAGTCTGCCCCTATTGTTCTCTTCAGGAGTCAGTTTAAGACTGTCTTGGCGGTGGACAAAGTTTGTGGGAGTGGGTGAGTTATTGGGTTGTTTTTTTTTTTTGCTTTCTGTTCAAGAGTAGAAAAAGGGAAAAAAATAAAAACATAAAAATAAACAAAGCCACAGTTCCAACACTGTTTCAAGCTAAGGCCTTTGCCTCTTATGCTCCAGCGGAGTTCCTGCTGCTCTCCCAAAGGGTCTGCCGGGATTTAGGAATTGCGCGCACCCTACCGTGGGCCAAGATCCCCGCTCCGCGTCTCTCGGGGACCTGCGTCTCCACCCGGCGCACTGCTTGTCCGAGCGAGTCCTCTTTTTCCCTGCTCCCGGGTTCCAGGCTTCTTGCCTCGGAGCCGGCGCGCTCCGCTGAAATCCTGCTGCTCTCCCAAACGGTCTGCCGGGATTTAGGGACTGCGCGCACCGTGCTGCGTGGCTCCGATCCCCGCCTGTCTCTCCGGGATCTGTGACTCCAGCCGGCGCGCTGCGCCTCCGCGGGCGAGTCCTGTGCTCTCTGCTCCTCGGGTTTAAGGCCTCTGCCTTGGAGCCGGCGCGCGCCCGCGCGCGTTCCTCCTGCTGCGCTCCTGGAGGGACTGCCGCCGGGGTTCCAGGGGACTGCGCGCACCTTCCACGCGGCTCCGATCCCCGCTCCGTCTCTCCGGGACCTGCGTCTCCGCCCAGCGCGCGCTGCTTCTCTGCGGGCGAGTCCTCTGTTTTCCCCTGCTCCCGGGTTTCAGGCTTCTGCGCTCCGCGGGACCCGGTGGGCACAGAGACTGATCCCTGAACCGGGAGGGTGCAGGGACTGATCTTGCCCTGTCGCTCCGGGGCTCTGCACCCTGCTTCCTGGGGAACGCGGGTGCAGCTCGCACCTCTGCACAGTCGTCTCCTCTCTCTCCTCCCGCACTTGCCTGGCCTGAGCTTCTGCCTCAGACCGCAAACCAATGCGCTCTTGCTGAACTCTAGGTGGGCCGCGGGCCGCAGGGAGCGAGCCGGGGCAACACTCACCGTGACTCAGCAGCCGCGGGTGCGGGCTGCACCTCACGCGTCTCGCCGCCTTCTTCCCCTACTCGCCCGGCCTGCCCACCTTCCAGCAATCCTTGTGTGGAACTCTTAGTCGCTCTGTGTGATGAGTAGATGTCTCTTTGAAGCGTATTAGAAGTTCAAATTGTGGATATTTCCAGGGGAGATTTCATGGAGCCCTCCTCACAGCCGCCATCTTGCCCCCTCCATGCCTCTTTTTATCCTTATAATTTATCCTTGCCCATCTGAACTGTAGAGTTTCTCAAAGTCTGCATATTTTTTATTGCATACACATGGAACAATTTAATGTGCTTCTTCCCTTTGTATTTCCTGCAGGCTAGCAACTGGAGCCAGAGGCCTGATTGACTCAGGTTCAATCCATTTGGCATACTATGGGTGATGCTATGTCCTTTTATTAGAAGACATAATGTCTATCTGATTTTCACCCTTTTTATGGTTTCAACAGTGATGCTCAAGGCCTAGGCCCATTCATTTGTTGCACATTTCAAATTGTGATATTCCACCATTTTGTTTTCATAGTAGCTGGAATAATTTTAATAAAGGGCTACTTCCCCTTATCTATTATTTGGTTAGCCAGTTTATGTAGAATAGGCACTATAAATGCTTGTTTCTTTCCTTTTGTTTATCCAGTTCTCAAGGAAGTGAACTGAGTTCTTTTTCATCCTCAGAAGATGCCCACTTGGTTGTTTTTTCTTTTACTACTATTATAAATTCATGGAATCGAACATATTTGATGAGCTTCAATCTATTGCAGTTTTTACTGAAGCTGAAATTGTCCCATCTTTGGCTAATAGGAGCCTCTTCAAATTCACTCCTGACTCTTTTGACATTACATCAGGGGTCTTTGTTAACTTCTTTGCTATCTGGTATGTCAGGGTGCTCTAGGTACAGCTTGTTCATATTATTTCCTAGATCTGGAACCAGTCATTTCTCCCTAAATCCCAGGTTTCTTTTACTTTTATTTGTTTTTATTTTTTATTTTTTTGAGGGCAGTGTCACTGGCCCTCATATGTGGGACCAAACCGGGTCCGCTGGCTTCCCAAACCAGCGCTTAACCACCGTGCCCCTCAGCCAGTCCACAGGTTTCTTTTAATGAGAAATGGTATTTCAAAACTGCCATCTGGGTTCTAGGGATGTTCATTATTACTGGGTTGGTAATGGGTTCTAGTTCATACTGATATTTTTCAATTTAAGTTCAGGCTACAGGGTTTTTTACTTCTTCTATATTACATTTGTTATCTCCTTACCTCCACATTAAGAATCCTGGTTCTCATGGACATGATAGACTTAGAACATCCCATAATTACTCATTTGCTTTGTCCCATATTACATGTATAATAGTGTCAGAGTAGCAATACTAACATTACCCCCATTAATTATGATTAATGAAAATGTAATTTTAAAGTATTTTTATTTCCATATGCTATTTCTTCCCCACTTTTAATGGTTTTACTGTATTTCCCCATTTTTTACTGGTTTTACTATATCTATCTTTTCAAGTTACATAGCTGTTATGTGCTATAATCTCTCCTTTTTAACCCTCATTTAGTCTTAGTTGTTCAATTAAGCATATATTTAAATTTTACAATTGATTTCTTTTTTTTTAAAGATTTTATTGGGAATTGGGGGAAGGGAACAAACAAGTTGTTGTCCTTTTGTTCTTTGGTCTAGTTGTGGAGGATGTCGCTTCACTGGCCCTTGTTGGTATTATCATTGAGCTTTTCCCAGGTGAGGCAGTCACTCGCCGGCCATTGGACAGCCGCTCAAGGTGGCTCACAGCAGCTCACGCCAGCTGCCAGCTGCTCACGCTGGCTGCCAGCCACTCACGATAGCTCATGGCAGCCCACTGCAGCAGGGCTGCAGCCTGCCCCATCGTCTGCAACTCACGGCAGCCCAGCTCCAGGTGGAGCTGTTGTTCACCATTTTAGCTGTAGAGGGTGCTCACTGGACCTAAGTGGGATCCGAACTGGGGCCCTGCTCTTAGAGCTGGCATCCCAAGCAAACTATTAACCGACGCGCCATTTGGCCGGACCAACAGTTGATTTTAATGTCAATGTTTCTCCAGTCATTTTTTTTTTTAAAGATTTTATTGGGGAATTGGGGGAGGGGAACAGACAAGTTGCTGTCTTTTTGCTCTTCAGTTTAGTTGCGGAGGACATTGTTTCACTGGCCCATGTTGGTATCGTCATTGCGCTCTTCCCTGATGAGGCAGATCAGTGGCCGGCCTCTGGATGGTCGCTCACTGTGGCTATTGGCAGCTCATGCTGGCTGCCAGCCGCTCAAGCTGGCTGCCGGCCACTCACTGTAGCCTATGGCAGCCCACTGCAGCAGGGGCTGCAGCCTGCACCGTCGCCGGGGCTCGCACAGCCCAGCTCCGGGTGGAGCTGTTGTTAGCTGTAGATGGCAGTGTCACTGGCCCTCATATGTGGGATCCGAACTGGGGCCGCTGGCAGCCCAAAACCAGCTCTTAACCAGTGCGCCACTCAGCCGGCCCTCTCCAGTCATTTTTGTTGTCTGAAGCTTATTGGCCAAATTAGTGTTACCCAGTAGAATTTTTGTGATTGTGGCTAGTCGCTACCATATTGGCAGCTCAGCTCTAGTAGATTTCTTAGGAAAGGTCCCTGGAAACAATATTCCTTGAAGTTCTTGCATGTTGATAACCGTTTATCTGTACCTTTTATATTTTTAGGTCAGTTTCATTGTATTTGAAATCCTGGGTTTACATTTTCTTACTCTGAGCATCATAAGTATGGTACTTCATTTTCTTCTGGCATAAAATATTGCTGTTGAAAATCTGAGGATAATATAATTTTTTCCTCATAAGTCATGTGTGCCTTTTGCCTTGATGCCTGAAAGAAATTTTTTCCTTAAAGCTCAGTAATTTTTCTAGAATATGTCTTAGTGTTTCTGCAGACACTTCATCATAACCACAGATGATAATTTCATTAATTGTGAATGCCATTGTGTGCCATGGATTACCTAGCATCCTGTTTTATACTGGCAAAGCTTTCAGTACTTTGTTCCAGACCAAGGATATGACCGAATTAATCCTCAAATTCAGTCTTTTAGATCTTTGAGGTTCTGTTTCCTGGGACCATTCTAGTACCAATTTCTGTATCAGAGTTTAGTTAGAAGGCAGAAATCATACCAATAATTACAACAAAGGGAGAATTTATTATAAAACAGAGACAATAGCTTTAAAAATGGCATAACCATTATGGATATATGTTCTCAGGTACACAGTGTGCTCTTTCAAGATGTAATTTAAAATGCTTTTAGTTTTTATTTCAGGAAAGATTTTAGTATTTGGTCTGTTCTCCCACTTTGGGTTTCTTCAGGGATTTCTATTATCCACGTGTTGGATTCTGTTTTCCTATCTTCAATATTTGTCATTTTTTCTTGACTTCTATTTTATTTTTCCTCATTTCTTTTTGAAATACTTTTTTCCTTTTTTTACCCTGCATTTTAAAGGCATTATTTGTTGTATTTATTTACTCTTATCTTTCTTCTACAGCAATCTTCATATTTTTAAAAAATGTGTTTTTACTTTTATTGGTAATTCTTCCTTTGAGTTCTGTTACATTACTTCTGAGTTTTCCTAATTCTGATTTATGTTATTTTCCTTATATTGTATTATTTTCTATTTTTTTGTGTATGAGATTGATTTCTTTTTTAAAATTTTTATTAAAATATAGCTAACACACAATATTATATTAGTTTCAAGTATACACTCTAGTTATTAAACATTTATATACCTAAAGAAATGATCACCATGATAAGTCCATCAACTATTTAACACTGTACTATGCTATCAAAATATTAATGATTATATCCCCTATGTTGCATATTATATCAGGTGTACAGCATAGTGGTTAGACCTTTATATAATTTGAAAAGTGATCCCCCTAACTAGTATAGTACCCACCTGGCACTACACATATTTATTACTTTATTATTGATTATATTCCCTATGCTTTACTTTACATCCCATGGGCCATTTTGTAATTTCCATTTTGTATTTCTTGATCCCTTCACCTTTTTCACCCGCCTCCAACCCCGCTCTCATCTATCAACCTGATAGATCTAGTACCCATCTGACACCATATGTAGTTATTACGATATTATTGACTATATTCCTTATGCTATATCTTACATCCTCATGACTACATCCTCATTTTTCAGCCATTCCCAACTCCGCTCCAGTCTGGCAACCATCAAAATGTTTCCTATACCTATTTGTTTCTGTTTTGTATGTTTATTTTGTTCTTTAGATTCCACTTACAAGTGAAATCATATAACATTTGTCTTTCACTGGCTGACTTACTATACTCAGCACAATGCACTCTAGGTCCGTCAGTGTTATTGCAGATGGCAAGATATCATTCTTTCCAAAGGGTGAGTAATATTCCATTGTATGTATGTACCACGTCTTCTTTATCCAGTCATCCTTTCAGGGGCTCCCAGGTTGCCTTCATATCTTGGCTATTGTAAGTAATGCTGCAATGAACATATGGACGAAATGTCCCCTCAAAGTGGTATTTTGGGTTTCTTTGGATAAATACTTAGAAGTGGGATTATTGGGTCTTTCTTTGTCTATTTTTATAGTCTTTGTTTTAAAGTCTATTTTGTCTGGTATAAGTATTGCTACCCCAGCTTTTTGTTTGCTTGTTACCTTTTTCATAAAATAACTTTTTCCATCCATTTACTTTCAGTCTGTGTGTGTTTTTTTATCTGAAATGAGTCTCTTATAGGCAGCATATGTATGCATCTTGTTTTCTTATCCATTCAGCCACACTGTATCTTTTGATTTGGGCACTTAATCCACTTACATTTAAAGTAATTATTGATAGATATGTAGCTATTGCCATTTTATTATTCATATTATTTATTTATTTATTTACTTACTTATTTTCATCTTAAAGAAGTCCCACTAAGATTCTGTGTAATACTGGTTTGGTAGTGATAACTCCTTTAGCTTTTTCTTGTGTGGAAAGCTCTTTATCTGGCATTCCATTCTAAATCATAGCTTTGCTGGGTAGAGCAATCTTGGTTGTAGGACCTTACTTTTCATCACTTTGAATATTTTCTCCCAATTCCTCCTGGCCTGCAAACTTTCTGTTGAGAAATCAGCTGATAGTCTTATGGAAGCTCCCTTGTACCAGGTAATTAACTGCTTTTCTCTTGCTGCTTTTAAGGTTCTCTTTTTGTCTTTAACCTTTAGCATTTTAATTATGAAGTGTCTTTGTGTGGGCCTCTTTGAGTGTATCTTGTTTGGGACTCTGCATTTCCTGGGCTTGAATATCCATTTCCTTCACCAGGTTAGGGAAATTTTCCATTGTTATTTTTTAAAAAAGGTTTTCAACTCCTTGCTCTCTTTCTTCTCCTTCTGGTACTCCTATGATGCGATGGTTGGTATGCTTGATATTGTCCGAGAGGCCCCTTCAACTGTTTTCATTTTTTTGGATTCTTTTTTTCTTTTTGCTGTTTTCTGCTACCTTATTTTCTAAATTGCTAAATTGATCCTCTGCTTCATCTAATCTACTGTTGATTCCCTGTGATGTATTCTTCATTTCAGTTATTGTAGTTTTTATTTCTGATTGGTTCATTTTTATGTTTTCTATCTCCATTTTTATGTTTTCTATCTCTTTGTTGAAGTTATCCCTGAGGTCATTAAGCTTCCTTATAACCAGCGTTTTGAACTCTGCATCTGGTAGGTTGCTTGTCTCCATTTTGTTTAATTCTTTTTCTGGAGCTTTGTTCTGTTCTTTTATTTGGGATGTTTCTTTGGTGTCCCCATTTTGGCTGCCTCCCTGTGTTTCTTTCTATATATTAAGTAGGGCTGCTATGTCTCCCGGTCTTAGAGTGGCCTTATATAATAGGTGTCCTGGGGAGCCGAGTGGCGCAGTCTTCCTGGTCACTAAGCGCTGGGTGCTCCAGGTTATCCCTTGTGTAGGTTGTGTGTGTTCTCCTTTTATAGTGCAGCCTTGGTTGCTGTCTGCATGTTAATGGAAGGGACTGACTCTCGGGCTCTTTGTTTGTGAGGACTGGCCCTGACTACAGTGAAGGAGCTGTTGAAGAGGGGCTGACCCTATGGAACAGGATTCGCTTTAGTAGGGCTCTGGTGCTTGCCCAGTCTTACCTTTGGGTGAGTTGTCCTTGAAGGTGGCTGGGTAGTTTTCCAGCTTGGTTTAAAGCTGGCCACTGGGCATGCCAGCCTCAGGGCCACCTGGGAGGGGACCTTCTACAGGCCAAGTTCAGCCACAGCCTGTGCCCTGCTCAAGGCCACTGGGCAGGAGCCACAAAGCAATCTGCAGATGGCCATGTCCCACACTGTGCTTGAAGGTGCCTTGAGAGGCCAGGCTGTAAACCAAGGCTGGCTACCACTAGTGCTGGTCTTAAGGTTGCTCAGCCAGAGGTATGGGACATGCTGGAACCAGATGCTGCTTGTTTGGGTTTAGTGAACCTTTGAGAGACTCTAGGAAAGTCTTCAGCATGAGCCAAAGCAGATGGTTTGTATAAAAAAGTCACTGGAAGCTGCTTGGGTATGCCCAAAAGTTGGGTGGGACATGGTCTCAGAATCACCAGGGTGGAGCCACTGGTGTCAGCCAGCTTGATGGAGACTCAGACATGCGTCTGTCTGCATCTACACACCGGGAAGAGGGAGGGTTCAATAAAGAAACAGTGGCTTCCACAAACTCCTCCACTGGGGAGAAAGCTGCCCCTCCAGCCCTAACCCTGAAACCAGACAATTCAGTTCCTCCCCATATGTCCCTGTCACCTTTCGAGCTGCTGCCCCAGGGCTAGAGTTCAGAGTGAGTGAGTCTGGTAGTGAGTCTATGGTCAGGCCCTTTAAGAGGAGCACCTGGGACTCCAGCCACCCTCCATCTCACTCAGCCATAATCTCTGCTGGTTTTCACAACCAGAAATTATAGGGACTTCTCTCCTCAGCACTGGAATCTTGGGCTGATGAGCCTCGGGGGGGCACTGGGACTCCTTGCTCCTCCTGGGGCACCTCCACAGCGGGGGTATCCCTCCTGATTTTTAATGGTCACACATAGGTGTGGAACTAGCCCGTTCTGCATCTTTACCCTCCCTACCAGTCTTGAGGTAGCCTCTTCTGTATGTCCTTAGCTATAGCTTTGGTTCAGCTAGATTTCAGGCAGTTCTCAGTGATGGTTGTTCTGTAGGTTAGTTGTAATTTTGATGTGGTCGTGAGAGAGGATAAGCACAGCATTTACCTACTCCACCATCTTGACTGGAATATATTGCATTATTTTCTTAATAACTTTTAGCTCATTTTGAAATAGTATGTTATAATTTTGATTTGTCTTTGGGCATGCCTTTCAAGTGTGTTTCCATAGCCTGTAGAGACATTATTCTGCTGTGGTTTTCATTTTTAAATAATAAACTTTCATGGGATTTGATTTTGATACTTTTTTGTTTCTCATTTTAATGTAAATTTGATTTTATTAAACTTTTAAAAGGAGGCTTATTTCAGAAAGGCTTTTTTTTTTTGTTTTTTAGCTTTACAGAATCTGTCTTCTGTCATTTTTATGTAGTATTAAAAAATATGGTGGCTTGTTTTCTGAGATTTTTCTGCCTCTATCTGCCTCCCATATTTTGATCTAGACCTTCTTTTACATTTATCTCTGTTGCTCCTATCCTGCTCAAGTTTAATTCCACATGCAGCAGTTTCTTCTGTGGGGTTCTGTCTTAGAAGACAGTCCAGACAGCTGTTTCAAGGATTCCGAGGAATTAGACTGCTCCAGGCCCATTAGGTCTTACTCCTGGCCTCTTACATTTACCCACTATTGGAGTTTCTGCTGCCATTCTCAAAGTGGTCTGCTGCATTTCTAGTCCGTATCTGTTGCCTTTTGAAGGGGTTTTCGGTCCATCAGTTGTATTGTTGCTTTTCTCTGATTCTCCCCACACAGATGCTGATAACATGTGAATCTTGTACTGTTGGTGTTTTTTTCCCCACCTATTTGTATTATGGAGTTGTGGGGATACTTACAACCTAATTTTGTTGTAAGTATTGGTCATATTTGGTCTTATATCAATTTTTCTGTATGTTTTACGTGGGGCTTCAACAAGACCCAAAACTACACTGCCACCATCTTTCCCTTTCAAGTCTATTCCTATGTAATTCCCTCAGGGATATGATATGTTTTTGTTTTTGTTTTTGTTTTTGTTTTTGTTTTTGTTTTTAATATGGCACCTGAACTGGGGCCGCTGGCTTCCCAAGCCCGCACTTACCCACCATGCCACTTGGCTGGTCCCTGATATTGTTTTTGATTCACTATTTGGTTTGTTTCACTCATCCCTTTCCTTCGTGATAAAGGAATGAATGTAGATATTCTACCATTTGCCAAAAGGTTATCATAACTTTGTCTCCTGGAATGGGAAAATAACCACAGAATGGGTCTGTACTTTTTTGGCATATTGCAAGATGAATTCTGACCCAAGATGCATATATCCCCAACCCTCCTAAGTTCTTACTCTTATTAATGGATCATAGCTGCCTTTTGTGTCCCTAAGGGTTAATGCTAGCTAAGAACAATTTCCAGTAATACCCCCAAAATGTCTGGGTATTTCTCTTTTCTCAGTACAGTTACTCAGGCAAACGCCTTTTGTTTCTTTAAGAAGACAAAGAGGAAGTTTACAAGTTGTACTTGGGACAGTGCCACAGGGTCCTTCCTTGTGGGTACCTGGTTTCTTTATTCAATGGATTCAAACTGTGAACTGGATTAGTTTCTGGAAATTAGATAAGAAAATCTGACTTTCCATTGAGGCAACTCAAATCAGTGCCCCAATTTTCCAAGTTTTTTCCCTTAATTTTTTTGGCCACCCATCTGTTTCAATTCTAGGAATCCCATGATGAATAATCTCATTCTTGAAGATCAAACCATTCTGATTATGACTGTATTTTTGCTGCTTATATGGTAACCATTTAGTGCTACTATTTGATATCTGCCATTCCAGAATCTTATTATCACCATTGAACTCAGAGAACCTATTTCAATAGCAACATCTCCTACAGAGGGCAGGCACTATAGTGTTTTAAAGGATATTGGTGCTTCTTGCAAGATGTACTTCTTGTGTCTTAGTTAAGGGATCATTCTTTGGACCCTCTAGACAAACATAATTAGACAGTGAATGAGTAAGTCATAAATAATAATTCCATTTCAACATTCTCACTAAGTCTTTGTCTCCCCCCCCCACACACACACACTATATCAAAAAATGTTGACATTTCAATCCCACTTGGAGTAGGCTTCTATTGAAACCAGATTTCAGTTGATCAACTGAGCAAACAGATATATTGTCTTGAATTAGATCACTGAATTAAAAATCTCTAATAAATGCATTCAGGTTGATAATTACTCCTTTTTGACCTAGACCTTCCCAGAGATCTGAGTCCATTATCATGCAAATTTCCCAGGTTTCTACAGATATAAATTGTAACTATTTTAATAGGTAAACTTTCTTCACTTGTCTCCCTGAGGCATAATGGTATTTGACTTTTTAGGTCAAGAGACAATGAAAAGTGTTATGGTGGAATATGTAATTAACTGGTATTTTTTGCCGATAGATACCTTAGGTAAAGTTAGTGCAGGGTCTCCACACAAAGCAGAGCCAGCTTTATGAGATGGGGAGGAATGACTGCTTCTTCTGACAAGTGAGGTTCAGTGGATAATGGGGGCTCCAAGAACTCATATTCATCTGACTTTACCCAAATGTCCTCATCTCAGTTTTCAGGCTTCCACTCTACCCTAATCAAAATCTATCTTGATCATAAATGACCTGGTGAGGCTGTGAATCCAATTTCATTTGTAATTTGAAACTCTCATGATCAGCCTTGGCATCTTAATTTTTGGGCATGTCATCATATTGGCTTTAAGAAATTAGAGATTGTTTGATGTGGTTACAGAAATGCTCCAATCCTTTAATTTTGCCTAGAGCATATAATTTAAAGAAATGAGTTTATACCACCTTTCTTTAAGCTCCCCAGGACTTCAGTATCCAGCTTGCCCCATAGTGCTTGTCTGCCCCATTTTTATCATACTAATCCACCAAAATGCTTGTCTACAATAGGAACTTAATTAATTCCTCCAAATATGTGATAATTTAAGTAACTATTTGCTGCTGTGCCATGGACTGCCAGTTCCCATTTTTCAGTGGGAACAATTCATCTCTGCCTTCAAATCCAACCAAATCAGATAACCACTCCCAAATCCTTGTTGTTTAGATTCTGTTGTCTATAATCACTTCCAGTTTCAGAAAGTATGTTAGGGCTCAGTGTAGGAGATGGAAAACACCCTAGGTATTTTAAACATGAAAGAATTTTATATCGGAAATTGGGTGCTTTAAAAAAATGGTTGAGGGGCTGGCCAAGTGGCGTGGTGGTTAAGCACTGGCTTGGGAAGCCAGCAGCCCTGGTTCGGATCCCACATATGAGGGCCAGTGACACTGCCCTCAAAAATAAATAAATAAATAAATAAATAAATAAATAAATAAATAAATAAAACGGTTGAAAATGCTAGAATAGCATGAATCAGGAGACTACCACTGGCATGATTTAAGTTCAGTGCTCATCATTACAGATGCTATTCAGAGATTAGATAGTTGAGGTTAGGAAGCCACTTCCTCTGTCACTATTGAAAGTTTCTTGACACTTATAAAGGTGTTAACCAGGCACTGAGTCTGGTCATCACTGCTCCCCACCTGCTTTTTGATGCTCATGTTTTCACAAACTTGCTTCTCAGCAGAAATAGCAACAAGATAGCCCCTGTTCCACATTCATCTTCCAAAACCTTTGTGAGTGTATTAATTGGCCAAACTAATTTACATATAGAACCCTAGCTGAAAGGGAGTTTGGGAGATATATTTTTTTAACTTTCAAGGCTTCTTGGAGAAGGTGAGAATGGATACCACCCAGTATACCAAAAATCTAAATACTTTTTTTTTGGCGGGGGGTGTGTGTCTTATTTTAGTCAGTTCCTGTTGCTGTGTGCAAAATGGGAGATAAATTGTAGTGAAGCAAAGACTTAATGGAAATGACTCCATATAAACAGTATACTCTTTTTTAAAAAGTTATTAAGAGAAGTATGAGATGGCAATTAGTGGGAGAATTCAGGAAAGGGACAGTTTCTATTCAAATGTAAGAGATTTAAGCATTGTTATTGGCCAAATGGGAGGAAAGAGTAGAGAAGAAATTTGAGGATTTAGAATAGGACAGTAGGGGCAATGAATGGAACAAAGTCTGGAGGAGGTGGGATGGTAGGAATCAAGGTTATGTCTGTCAAGGTCTTCTTTCTCCAAACAAAGAAGCAAGAGGAGACGCTTTACTCAACAGAGAGTCTTGCAGGACCTTGAACATCATAGGATGTAACACATGCAACGACCCTGCCATACGTGAGGAATCAGGGAGCATAATCATAGGTGAACATGTGTCTGTATCAGTCAACAAGAGCAGTTTGTGGAACATAAATGACAGGATGTGCTTGTAATTTCAGTTTTTACAAATGAAGAACTTCTTATGGGGCATCTCACCTATCAAATACTTTAAACTGCTTATTGTCAGATATTTACTTAAGATAGATGAAATCTAACCTGTGTTGTATAAAACATGAACACTGTTCCACAACCACCCTGAAAGGAGGATTCTTCACCCTTGGAAATGTGTGAAACCAATTAATGTTGAATCAGTGAACTAGTCAGGATTCGAAACTGCTCTACTCAAGCCTGGTTCTTACACAGAATCACAAAATCCTTCATTTCTGCCAGCCAGCAGATCATAACTTAACTCTAACTGTGGTTGATGTGACCTTTTGTAAGTCCCCTAAAAGTAAGTTAGCTTTGGCTAAGAAAAAAAAAATACATCAATGAGGTTATCTCCACTGCAAAAATGTCTACCTTTAGGAGTGAATATGATAAAAACAGAAATTTCGAGCTATTCAAAAAGACCCAAAGTGTGTGATTAGGGTAGACTACAGCCCGCCTTCACATCTGTCTTTTGCTAGAGCTGTTAGATTTATTGCACTTGGGCAGGGCTTTGGCTTGTCAGGGAAAACCTAGTAAGTCAGTTCTCTGATTCTAGTTGATGAGACTGGGTCTTTCCAGGTGGTGAGCAGAGGGGTGAAGGTTGAGCAGACTGCTTGAGGGGAGTGGTAATTTGGAGGGAGCTTTCCAAGAGAAAAATAAAAGGATTTCCCATTTCCCTCTTCCTCTCTTTTGGTCAGTCTTAGTGTCAAGAGGTCACTTGGGTAGGCCCTAAACCGATCCATATAATGTCATCTTTACCCTTTCTACATATCCATCACCCTAAATAAACCTACAATCCAATTAAAAGTGATTTGTGCAAATGTAATGCCAATGTGCTCTCAGGCCCTGAGCAACCCTTTTTCAACCAGCAGTTGCCCCAAACCCTTCTTACGAGTTGCCTCAAGCTCTTTTTATGAGTATATAGCTAGTCAGTAGCTACTATAATCTTTGATCACATATGCATGTTCTAATGCTTTATTCTGAAAACTGTTGAAAACATACTCTCCTGTAATGTGTTAAAACTTTGGTCTGTGATTCTCCTTTCTTCCTGATACATCCCCTACAGGCTGAATGAATTTCACTGCCTCAATTTGCCAAGATATCTGCTATTTCTTACCCATGGTTAAGAAATAGGAGAGATCTAGGATCCTTTTTAAAGATGAGTCTTACCTGTGTCACTTTTTCTCAGGGCTCTGCAAGGTGACTGGCTAGCAAATTTAATTAACTAATGCACAAAGTCTCATTGGCTTCATGCATCACTCTTTAAGGATGACATTTGCATTTTAAATGAAGCTTCTTAGACTGTCAAGCTTAGCAAGTGGCAGATAGATCATCAGGACAAATGCACTGATTTCGCAGAGGAGGCCACCAAGGCTCTGAGGCCTCACAAGACTTCCTGGGGGCCTCAGGGCTAGTAGGAGGCAGAGCAAGAACTGGAACTGGTTTGGGGTCTAGTGCACCTTGTACCATTGCACACAAGCTCTCACAACGTGGTTAGTTAATAATAGAATTTTTAGGCACTATGAAGAAAAATATTTTGAATTATGTGTTGATTTAATATTCAACATACCTTTACATACAAAGTTGTCACTCCTTACCTAGAATTCCTATTCTCGCCAGTATTCATCTCTGTGCTTAGCACCGAGGACTATAATTGTTTCTTACTTTTGTCTTTCTGACTGGACTCTGAGTCCCCAAGGACAAGAATTGGGCTTTATTTGTCATTGTATCCCAGGCCAAGGTGGGACAGAGCGGGGATTCACATGTTGCTGAAAGAACAAATGAACAGTGAATGATGGCCAGCAACAGGGCTAGAATCTTAGGTACCACATTTTCATAGTTCTAAACAAAGTTGTCTCATTGATGAGGCATCTTTCCTAACATTCTTCACATTACATCAGATACTCACCTTCCTCCTCTATTTCATCTTAAGGCTGGTTGCTGGATTTAAATAACTTTTACTTTTGTGTCATTTGACTCTCATACACTGATATTGATACCTTTCTAGTTTCTTCTATTCCATACAGCTCCTTTCCCTCATACGGTTCTCATCTTCCTTTTGCTAGATTGAGAAATGACATACTTAACGAGTACCAGATTAATCTGTTCCGATTTTTTTTTTCCCTCAGCTAGGGATAAAAAAAGCCTTTTGAAGAGCCTTCAAATCAACAGTAATTTCAAATTTTCACAACACAAAGAGGCAGAGCGCAAAGTGAATTTGACACTTTGAAAAATGCAGGAAGCCTCCCAGTAGACAGATGAACATGCTTCTACTTCATGAATGCTTGTTTCGAAAGTATTCTATAAATATCGATGTCAGGGTTGTTAAGTCATTAATATTAACCTATTGAGAAAGCGTTTCTTTTCTACGTGGTTGATTTCCAGTGGGGAGACTAATTAAATATTAAAGACCATGTGAGATGTTTTCTGTAATTACAGTTTCTAGCTGTATTTACGAATGATGTGTCTACATGCAGAGTGAAATAATAATATGGTATCAATCCTTTATATTCCTATACAGAATATATAGATTTTTTTTTTTTCAGTCTGAACCTTGTCAGCCAAGCTTTCCATTACCCTTCACAATTGCCCTCATGGACTCTTTCCTAATTATACCATGATTTAAAAGCCTAGTGTTCTACTTTTTTTTTTTTAAAGATTTTATTGGGGAACTGGGGAGGGGAACAGTGTTGGAGAATTGCGGGAGGGGACCATCCAAGTTGTTTTTCTTCAATCTTCATTGTGGAGGGCACCAGTCTCCATCTGGCTTCCCGTCAGCAGCTCCTGGCCTCTAGCTGTGGGTGGGCATAGCCACCATCCCATGTGGGAGTCGAACCAGCAGCCTTGTTGTTAAGAGCACATGCCCTATCCACTGAGCCATCTTGGTGGCAGCTCAGCTCAAGGTGCCAAGTTCAATCTTTAGTTGTGGGTGGGTGTAGCCCACCATTGAGCAGGCGATCTTGTTACATCAGCTGAGCCATCCTGTCACCTGTTGACAGCTCAGCGACAGCTCAGCTAAGGTGCAGCATTCAATGGCTCATGTGGGAATAGAACCTGTGGCCCTGTTGCTCAGAGTACGCGCTCTAAGCCAACTCTTAACCAACTGAGCCACTCGGCCGGCCCCACATTCTACATTTTTATGCCTCTCTGTTTTCTAGGTTTTATCTCCAATCATCTTGGGCTATTTTTGTCAATTCCTATTACTTAGGTTATTTATAGAATAAACTCCTTGTGTGTCATCAATATGACCCATCCCCAGTTAACTGAGAGTTTAGACCTTGAGGTTTGGGGGATATCACATCATATAAATGCTTATATAATTTTAATGTTATCTGGGGACATCCTTGCCCCATAACATCTTCCTAAGATTCCTTGCCCTGTAACGTCTTCCTAAGATTAACCTGAACCACATTCCACACCTCATGGTAAAGTCTAATGTCTTCCCCAGCATTTGTGCAAATTATCAAGCACTTTCATCTTTAATAGGCATCTCTGAATCCCATTTCATATTTCTACCCAATTTTTATTTTCCATTCTGCCTTTTTCTGGATGGTCATTTCTCTTCTTTACTTTGATATTGACCCCAAATAAATTCAAACATTTTTTCCCACACATGTGCATATTCATGTAAGTAACACATACATACATGTAAACATATATGTGTTTCACAAAACATGGTGAATGTTGCAATCCAATGGGAAGGCAGAGATCTTCAATATGGGAAGTGGTGCATCAAATCTTAGTAACAGTGTGTGACAAGGTTCAACTTGTTTGGTACAGTCAGTTGGGTGTGAGCTACAGTTGAGAGAAGGTGTGTTTTAAAGTGTGCCATAAATCATGGATCACTAACAATACATTAATGTGAAATGGGCAAACGGTTCCATCTTCCATCATGGCAATGCTCCATGTCACACATCGCTTCTGGTAAATAAAAACAATTTCTGTCAATATAAAATAAAGCAATTTCTGTCAAATAAAAACATTGTAGTGTAACCCCCTTCACCTTATTTACCAGATCTGGCACTGTGTGACTTCTGGCTCTTCCCCAAAGTCAAAATGACCATGAAAGGTAAATGTTTTAAATCAATTCAGGACATGGAGGCAGCCACAACAGTGCAACTAAAGACACTCACGAAAGAGGACTTCCAGAACTGCTTCAGAAAGTGGCAAGAATGATGGGATAAGTGTGTTTAAAGTGAGGGGGAGTATTTTGAGGGGTATTTATGGTAATGTGTCTTTTACTGTAATGATTTTTTTTTTTTTTTTGAGGGCAGTGTCACTGGCCCTCACATGTGGGATCTGAACTGGGGCCACTGGCGTCCCAAGCCAGCTCTTAACCACCGTGCCACTCGGCCGGCCTCATGAATTTTTTTGTTTAAACATTCACCGTATTCTTTGAACATATCTCATATATACATATACATGTGTGTATGTGTACATAAAATTTATTTTTAAATCACCAAAGGCCTATTTATACATGGTAAACTAAGGTTTGGTAAGACAAATTGGAGATAACAGCAATACAGGTAGATTAAAAGAAAACTTAGACCTGTTCTTAAGAGTTCTAGTCCCTCATCTGCTTTCCCATTGTTTCCCTGCCCTGTATCCTTTTCTCTCCTCTGCCCTCTTCCTCTCAGGAGCAAACAGGCTTTCTCAAATTATTCCCAATGTCTACACAGAGTAATCTAACCCTCTCCACCCTATCCCAAATCACCACAATCTTTGGCTTTTCTTTGTAGCAAGAACTCTGTCAAAGTATAAAAAAATCACTGTGTGTAAGAGCCCACATCATTACATTTTTTGACAATCCTTCTCATTCTCTGCTGGGGGCATGGGTCATGCCTGGTTTGGGCTCTTTCGTTACACTTAGACAATTCAAGCAGAAACCATCAGATACTTTCAGATCTTCCCAACCACTCAATAGTGCATGAACAAGGCAGTTCTGGTTCTTTGCTTTTATTTTTCTTCATGCATTTATCTTGTGCTGTAAAACTACATCACACTTTTGGTGATTTCAAATTATTGACCTTAAGAAATAATTGAAAGGAAAATTTTTAGAAGCATCTTTACTGACCTTGCTAAATATTTATATGAGTTAAATGGATTCAAGCAGGACTGTTTCTGATGCAGAGAACCTTGAATTGGTTTTAGCATATAATATGCTATGACTTTCATGTGTATGTTGAAAGAGGTTGAGATTCGCTGTGTTTAAAAAGGAAGAAATAACTTTGAATAAGACACTTACCTTATATGGAGAAAACATTTCAAAAGCAAATAAAAATTGCTCATAAAAAAATCCCTGCCTTTTCTTCTCCAAACACCAAGAAGGGATAATCTACTAATGGGTTCTTTCCATGTAAGGCAGAATGCTCAGTAGCTGCACACTTGAGGACTTACCCAATCAATATCTGCAACAAGGACAATCACTCCGTAGACTTGTTCACCCACAATCACAAAGCTCAAGCATTCTTATGCCCAGCACCCCCTTACAAAGTTCAATGTCATTGGAGAGCGCCTAAATGCCTTTGCTCTGTGCATTGGACCAGGCATGATGGCTTTTCTAAGAGCTTACTTAACTTTAGGTTCATTTAATACTTTAACGTAGGAAAATAAGACTAGAGTCTTTCCAAGTGTTTACAGATTAACAGACATTTTAGATGCTTGCTAACTATGCAAATACTATTTAAGGAGAAACCACATGTAGACAGGGGTGGTGTGGCCTCTACGTCAAAGTAGAAGTGGGTGCATTGTTGATGAACAGCAGATATTAAGCATTTTTAGGGGCAGAAGGAATTCACTTACAAAGAGATAACTCCTAAACCTTTTGCTAAGTTATTTGTTCACCCATGTAACATATTTTTATTGAGTCCTATGTTCCTCTTACTGTGATTCAAAAGGGACACAAATATCCCCAAAGATATATTAAGATTCTTGGTTACAAGTATAAGAATGAAATATTCAATGTCTTAAGCACAGAAGGGAATTTATTGTCTTACATAAATGGGAAATGCATAAACTGCTTACTTCTCATGTACTAGATCCAGGGCGCTAATATGTTATTTGGGTTTTGTTTCCATATTCTAACTGTGCTTCCCTGTCTAGGTTAACTTAACTCCATGGAAATCCTCTCTTCATGAGATGGGAAAGATAACTGGGAGTGGTCAAAGGCCTGTATCATTACAGTATTCACTCCAAAGGGAAAAGAGTGACCTTCTCTCTCCAGAATGCATATATTAATATTACAGAAAGACTCTGTCCAATAACATTCCCATTCTTAGATTAGTTGCTGTTGTCAAGAGGAGATGGTACTAGGATTTTCCTGGGTCACAGGCCAAGCTTGCTGCAGCAAGTAGACGGGGCACTCTGATAATGAATACTCTCAGATGAATGCTCTTCACTACATGGGTGAAGGAGTGGCAGTTCTCTAATGGGAAGAATGGTCCTTGGCAGACAAATATAACTGATGCTCACAATAAAAGGCTTAATGCCTTCCTCAAGAAACTCTGAGTGTGGCGAAGGAGATGGACATATAAACAACTGCAATAAATAGATGAATGCTAATACAGTGAAGATAAGCACAGAGCTCTATGTGGAGACCTATAACTCAGATTGGGGCGATAAATGATGGTTTCCTGGATAGTACACCCTTTGTTTGAGTCTTGAAGGACAAATAAATAGGGGTTATCAGGTATATAATGGAGTGCAGAACAGACTTCTTGGCAGTAGAAACAGCATAAATTGAAAACAGGAAGATGACAGAGATCCAATGAATATTTGCTAAATGAATAAATAAGTGATTTTCTAGAATTGCCATTTCTGAGGTCATTTTTTATATACTATTTACCAAATTCAGTGAACACCTTCAGACCTTACTGTATTTCTCTGCTGGTATTAATACTTTAATCTCTTGCTTTTATTGGCACCACTCTTGCCTGGTTCTCTTCCTAGTTCATTCACTCAATTGCTCAGGTCAAAAATTTTGTTGTCCAAAAAGACTCTTCACTTTTCCTTATGTGCATCAAATCCTTCAAAATACATTCTGAATTTCAACACTTCTCAACACTTCCACTCCTGTCACCCTGGTTCAAGGCTTCATTATGCCTCATGGGGACCAGTGAAATGGGCCTACCTCTGGTCTTCATGCTTTCTCTCTTACTTCTCTACTGTCATCTTCCGAAAAGGTAGCCAGAATCATTTTTAAAAATGTAAATCAGATCATGTTCTTAGAGAAAATGAAGTGTGCCAACAATGTGATATCTCGGGGAAGAATATTCCAGATAGACGGAATAACAAATACAAAGGCCATGTGTTGGGAGAATATTTGGAGTGTTTGAGTGACAGAGGCGAGGTCAGAGGACTGTGTTACAGTGAGCCAAGGGGACTATGGTTGGGGTGGGGTCTGTGAGGCCTTGCCTATTTCTTCCTCCTGACCCTCCGTTTCCCTACTCCTCCAGCTTGCTCTCCAGTGTCTGAGTCTTACAGTGTGTGAGCAAGGGAGGGGAGGAGAGATAAAGGAAAGAAAAGCTTTATTTGAATTTGTTGTATCATAGGCTGGCCCCATGCTCTTGGGCCTGAGAGATGTTTAATGTTGTCCCTTTTTCCTGTGGAATGCTTTCCAGGGCTCTGCTGGAGGTTCCCAGTCAGGCCCCCCAACTGCAATTTTAATGCACATTTCTTTTGGCTTGACTATTCTCCTTTCTGCAGACCCTGGCTCAACAGGGGCCACTCACCATGTGCTCACACTTGTTGGAGTCCCCTCACCCAGGAGATTCCACTGGATAAGACTTGAAAAGTCTGCAGCTCAGCCTTCTTTTCAGCACTGACATGTCTGTTCTATGGGAAATACTCTTCTCTTGTCCCATAAAATTAAGGGTGTGCAGGATTTCCCTCAGCTCAGCAGCCCTCTCCTGACTCCACTATCAAAACGGCCAGTCATCCCATGGCTCAGCTTCTAGATTTCCCAGCAGGAGTCAGAGTACAGGCTATGGTTGCTCTTGCCATGTGACCCAATGAAAATCACCTTCATTCGGCTTGAAATGAAGGAAATAGACCCCTCTAACACCTCTCCATCTTCACCAACTCACCCCTTTATAGAAAGGTGTAGCAACTCAAAGCCATGTTCAAAAAGTTTAGATTCTACATGCCAACTAGAAAAGGAGAAGGCTATCAATTTTAAGGGTACTGGGTATACTTTCTACTTAGTTGTTTCAAGGTTAGGAAGAATCACTTATTCAATTAATGGGGACATGAGACAGTGACAGCTCTTTCCTAAAATAGATGAAAAAGATGTCGCTGGGAAGAGAATTCTGACCTTAATTTGAGAAAGGTGCTATTAAAATTATGAGTCAGTATTTCAAATGACATATCTAAGGAGATGTACTAGCCAGTCATCTAGCTTTAGTTCCTAAGACTGACCTCTTTCACACAGACCACCAGGAAGAAGGAAATGCAAGAATGAAGAGGTTCCCTCGCTCATGATCACTGCTCCCAGAACTTTCCCAGTCACCAGGGATATTTATCTATCAGGACATTTAGATGGAAGGATAGTAAAGGTTACTCAGGCAGTGATTCTTGTGGTTGCTGTTTTTTCCACTGTATAAATAAAGAACATTTATTTACTCAGCAAATACTTTTTGAGTGGCCCCATGTGTTAGGAGCTGAAGAGAGAACAATAAAAAAGACACTAAAAGGGGGCTTATAATCCAATAGGAGATATAAAAGAATGCTGATTTCAGTGTTATTTTGCTATTTGAATTAGCCAAACGAGATGCTTATAGAAATCTGTAGCATGATCTGTAGTATTTCTCAGAGAAATTTGCCCTAAGACGGAACAGTGATTTTGTATTTTACTACTTACTAGTCAGGCTTCCAGACATCCTGAATTCAAAAGGTAATGAAAAATGGAAGAAAAAGAAATAGAAAGAAATGGGTAGGAATCATTAAGAACACATATTAGATTCAATAATGCCAAAATTATCATTGTTATAATAATTTTTATAAATAACATTTATTAAGCACTTATTATATGTTAGACCTTACACCAAGCACTTTCATTATTATATTATTTAATTTTCATAACAACACTATAAACATAAGTATATTATTATCCCCATTTTATAGATGTGGAATTTGTCACCTACAGCTAGTAGGTGACAGTGCCAGACTTGAAGATGGCATCTTGGTCTTAACCACCGCATCATGCACTCTAGGATGAAAGTGCATTACGCAAATTCTCTCAGCCTTCAATTCTCCATTGGAGTCAGTTGTAAATGGAATCCATTCTCAGGGGGTTATTGTAGATAGCCCATGGTTTGTTGGTCACAGGGAAAAGCTCCTAGCCATGAACTGTATTTTGTGATTTGTCATGGTGTGTAAATATTGAGAATCTGGTAGACTTTCTCCTAAAACATCTTTATTCCATTAATATTATCATCCTTGCCTGCTTTGTGTTTGAAAATCAGTGACATTCTGTTGTAAGCTTTTAGTCTTAACTTGTCTTAAATGAAATCATACTGAAAAAAGCAAGGCATTTGGAAATGATGAGCTTCAGGAGAATTGTCCAGGCATCTGGGAATATCAAAGCCTTCACAGACTATTCTCATTGCCTGTGGGATATGTGAGCCTCAAATGCATGGCTCCTTTTACAAGGGAGTCTCTCCCTTTCCCAGAAAAACTGAGATCCTGTCCATGAACACTTCCTTGACTGGCTATCTCCCACCACTGCTCTATTCTGAAGTGTCTTTTCATGGTCCCAAGATGGGATGCTGAGAACCCCCTGCTGTGCACTTGACCATGTGGAGTTGAATTTGAGCAATATCTGCTAGAAAAGAAGAACAGGACCTCATGCTGAGAGAAAGTCTCCCAAGTTGAGTTGGCTCTCTGGGAAACAACTGGATATGGTATTTGTCTTTATTACAGTTTCCACGACTTTAAAAAAAAAAGTTGTTTATAAAACAAAAGCCACATACAATTTGGTATGGTAACATATTTTAGAATTTTGTTTTTGCACAGCGGAAACCAGGGCTGATGTGGTCATGGTGGAACTGGAGCCAGTTCTGTTACCCCAAAGCACCTCTCTTAAAACACGAATCTGAGTAAGCCAGGCTCAGTCTTGCCAGGAACAGCCAGCATTGTTTGGCTCTTTGGAGAGACTTCCGGGACAAAATGCTCCAAACAACCAAGCAAAGCCCCACACCAGGCAACGACGCACCCATGGCACACCCAGCCTCCTATCACTCTAGTTTTCAGAAGTGGAGGCAAACCTCCAGATCCTTTCCTTTCTTCCAGTCCAGTGAGGGTTAATTACAATCATTGTTTCCTAACAATATCGCGGTCTACATGGTTCTTGCCTTTCCTCTCTACCACTCAGACATCCTGGGCCAGTGAAGATACCTCTTGTTTGCAGTTTTTCAGTTCTCAGTCAAAGAGGCCAAATGAAACATCCAAGTTTCCTGATGTTTTGAGCCAGATCATGTGAAAAGTAAAGAAAATCTGTGTTCGCTGGCTTTGAGAACAGGAGTAACAACTACTTCTTAAGCACAAAGGAAGTGGGTTACAGAAAAGGCCAGGATCATGGCGAGAAAGTGAAGCGTGTAGGAATTTTATTAAAATTTGAGCTTTGGGAGAACTTCTATTGGCTGTGCCTTCGTTACCCATATGTCTGGGATAATTTATTGTCCCCCTGCCTGTTATTCTTTGGTGAAAATTAAGTTCACTGCAAGGAAGAATTGGGGGGGAACGATTTCTTATATTTTGGAGGCTACTGTACTATACACACTTATTTGGATAGTTTTTATACAATATTTTCCTAGGAAACTGAAAAATGGATACTTCATTTGTTTGATTCATTCAGTGACATGGTGACTCAGGGCTGGATAGAAACAGACCAGGCTCCTGACCTCAGGAGCTCACATGTAATAAGTGTGGGAGATAGACAATAAATCTGTAAACTCAGAAATATAACATATAATTTCTGAGAGTGATAATGCTTTGAGGAAAAATAAAGCAGGATAAGGACATAGAAAACGAATAGGCAAGGTAACCAGAGAAGACCCTTTGGAAAAGTAGATATTTGAGCAGAGACCCGAGAACTGGAAGGAGTGAACTATGCATTGTGCCAGAGGAGGGGCATTCCAGGCAAGGCTGGTGGCCTAAGCTGAGTACGGGAGGGAAAGAGGTGGTGGCTGAGATTGGAAAGGTAGGCAGAGGCCAGCACAAGAGGGCATGTTTGCCATGATAAGGAATATAGATTTTATTCCAAGTGTTATGGAAGTCTTTGAGCAACTTCAATTACTATCAGCTTATCCTCTACCCAGTTCCAAAAAGAATTAGAAAGAATTTCATTCATTTCTTTTGAGCGCTAGCCATATATCTATTTATTGAGCACTAGCCATATATCAGACTGGGTCCCATGCTTACAAAGTTGTGACCTCTGTCATCAAATGAAGGGATAAGAAAATAACATGAACAACCAGATCAAAGGTAGAATGAGGAAGAAGAGAGGGAATGATACTACTAACTATGAATAATGTAGTAAGAACACAAATTACAAATATTAATGCTGATTAATATTAATGTTATGCATTATTCATGTATTTTTTCCACAATGAATCAATATCTTATATACTATTATTATTGTTCCTGTAAATGACAAAACCAAGGTCAGAAAAGCCAAGTACTAATAACATAGGCCAGAAAACAATTCAGGTGAGTAGCCAGGATTTGAATCCAGGTTTGTTTGTCTGATTCTAAAGTGCCAGGTTTACCTACTCAGAGGAAGAAGCTACCATGGCAAACAAAGTTTGGGTAAATCAGTATGCATACCTGCTGCTTCTAAAAATAAGATACTTTATCTACCAGACTTGGATCAGACTGCTTTCAGATATACATTCCCAAGTTGAACAAGTATGGGACTAATAAAATGGGTATTAAAAATCTTTTAAAAGCAATTCCAAAACACTGTGAGGAGAACAGCCCACAAACAATTGTTTCCTACATAAAAATGTTATATAACCTGTAATAAGTGTGTCCTATTTGTTCGCTCCTCATTTATTCCTTTCTCCCCGTCTCCACCGTAATTGCTATAAGGGCAAAAAACTTGTCTGTCAGTTCACCATTGTGTTTCCAGAGCCTAGCACAGCGCCTGGAACGCAGTAGGGGCTCAATTAATATTTGCTGAATAAATGAATTAATTAAACTTCATTTTATTTCTTTCCAAGGCCTGCTTTTAGTGCCATGTACCACTCCAGACAGCATGCAGAGATGGCAGAGAGTATAATAAACATCAGAGGTATTTTACAATTCATAGCTGACCCATACTGACCCTCTCTTTAATTAAATCTTTCACTTATGAATGAATCATTTCTTCCATTAATTAAAATAGGATACACATATGTCTCTGTAAAGTATGTGTCAAAAGAAAGCATTCCACCTAAAATATACAGGAGGCGCTGACCACCGTGGTGAGTCATTCATCATAATCTTCAAAAGAGATTGGCTCTGGAATTAGAACTAGCACAATCATCCCTTATGACCTCAAAAAATATTAGTTGCAGCTTCTCAACCAATCTGTCAGCTCCTGTGTTAATACAGGGAAACACATATAGTGCGAAGCCATAAGAGAAACGCTTATTTTGGAGGGCAGAGCGTGCGGCCCCCGCACTTCAGGGATGCCACCCTCTCCAGTCACTGCTTGGAGCCCATGCTCTCAGGAGACTTGTCTCTTGATTGTTGGAACTGGAAGGCAGCCCGGGTTGCACCGTTGCAAGGCTCAACCCTTGCCCCTCTGGAAGCTAAAATGATAGCTGCAAGAAAACTGATGGTGCTATTGAAGTGGCAAAAGCAAGTTTATGTTTCCATTCACCCTAACAGTCTCCCCTTGGAAGAAATAGGATGCAAAAATCTATTTGCAATATTTAGCTCCAGGAAAACAGTGAGCATATCCAGTCATTGTTCAAAATCTTTTGCCTCAGAGCCAACTAAGCACTGCCCAAACTCCAAACTCCTCGATTAAGTATCTTGACATGTTTAAAAATCACCACTGGGGGTTCTCTGGGTAAGATGAAAAGGAGGGAGGGATAAAGCATTGAGGAAAGTCAGTTTAAAAGTGCCTCAGGTCCTCTAAAACAAGTTTTCAATATCCTGCAAGATTTCAAATGCAGCAATTCTGAGAAAGTAAAAATTGTAAAGCGTGGTGTCAGGCTCGGTAGGAGCCGGAAGGATGAACACTCCCCTGGCACATTTGGGAGGTTGTTTCAGAAAAGGCCAAGTGATGGCTAAACCAGTTATGGCAACTGAATGTGTTTTGTTACCATACTTTTATGTGAGTACTAACTGCTAGTTTATTTTTCATTCAAATGAATACTGTGAGGCAAGCACTAGGAGATTGTAGGAATGGTAAAGACCTTTGAGATAATCAGGGCTATTTCCAATGGTGGAACAAAGGCCCCCCCCAAGGCCACAGAGCAGGTTAATGGCAGTGCCAGGCCTCCCAACTATGTCTCCAATCCCGGAATCCTGGGCTTTTTCCCCTGTGTCTGTACTGAGGGCCAAGCCACTAGTGATTTGTTTCCCCAGCACAGTGTTAGTTAGGTACACTGCCAGTGGATTGATTAATACATTGGTTCTAGTAGAGTAAGAAATTCAGAATTACCTGACCATTTTCCTAAGTACTCAGGAAAAAAAAAATCAATAGCTCTTCTTAGACTTCAAGTCCAAATTATTTTGGATTATTTCCGAGGTTGGGCTTAGTCACTATTACGTTATTTTTACATTCCTTATATTTTTCCCTTGTTTTCAACACTTCTCTGGTACTCATTGTCTTATTTCGTGTGTGTGTATGATTTAACATATAGTAGAGACAACAAAGTTGGATAATTAATTATTTATGTGGTGTAGAGTAATGATTAAGAGCATGGATTCTGGAGTCCAGTTGCCCTGGGTTCAAATGCCATCTTTGACATTTAGAAGATGTGTAGTTTAAGATCACCAATCTTGGGTATTTTCAATCACAGAGCCTCAGTTTTGTCCTCTGTAAAATGGGAATAGAGTTTATAGGATAAACTATACAAGGATAAATTGAAAAACCTGAGATTACTCTTAGAGGTTTCATTTATATGTATAAGTGAGTTACAATAGCTTCCTCTCTGTTGTCCTGCCTTTCTTTTTTTCTCTATCTCCAATCTAGTTAATCTTGAGTAATTTTTTTAAAAGATTTTATTGGGGAATTGGGGAAGGGGAACAGTGTTGGGGAATTCAGGGAGGGGAACAGTGTTGGGGAATTAGGGAAGGGGAACAACCAAGTTGTTGTCCTTCAATCTTAGTTGTGGAGGATACAGCAAGCTCAGCTCCAACTCCAGTCATGCTCTCAGCTCAAGGTGCTGTGTTCAATTAGTTGTGGGTGGGCATAGCCACCATCCCATGTGGGAGTAGAACTGGCAGCCTTGCTGTTAAAAGTGCACACTCTATCCACTGAGCTATCTGGGCAAGGTACCGAGTTCAGTCTTAGTTGCAGGTAGGTGTAGCCCACCATTGAACATGCAACCTTGTTGTTAGGAGCACATGCTGTCACCAACTGAGCCATCCTGCCACCTGTTGGTAACTCAGCGGCAGCTCAGCTCGGGAGCAGCTCACTGGCCTATGTGAGAATCGAACCAGTGCTTCTGTTGTTCAGAGTGCAAGCTCTTAAACAGCTGAGCCACTTGACCAGCCCTTGAGTAATTTTTTTAAGGCACATATTTGACCATACCGTGCTCTAGATTAAAAGCTTTCAGTGAGTCCTATGGTTTAAGGATAAAGCAGTACAATCTGGTCCCAACCAATCATGACAACTCGTTTCTACCAGCATCATCCTTACACCGTGTGTTCTAACCAAACAGGACTACTCACCATTCCCTCAGCACTTCCATGTACTTATACACCTCTGTACATTTGCTCATGATGGGTTCTTGGCCTGAAATCTTCTTTCCCCACTTCATCACCTACTAAATCGCTAGTCATCCATCAAGGCCCAGCTACAATTTCAATTCTTCAATTAAGCCTTTCCTTACTTCATTCCCCTCTTGGCAAAATTAATGACCCCTTGCTCTGTATTGGATGCTACCTTATTCTTAGCTCACAAATAGCACTTACCACGTTAAATTATATTTTGTTATATGTGTGTCTGTCCCCAGTTAAACCTGGATGAGCATATATTCAAAACCATTTTTTCTTCCCTTGCCTGTGGCTGTGCTCCCCGCTAAGATCAAATGCTACCTAGAATTATTCTAACCATCGCTCTGGGAAGTCCTTCTAAATCCATCAGAGTTGACACCAGCATGAAACATATTTGCCAACATAGCTAAACTATGACTGTCATGAGGGCAAGGCCATGTCTTACTTATATCTCTACCTCCAGTGCCTAATGCAACACCTACTACTTAATAAATGTTTGTTAAATACATAAAGGCAAATTACAACAGCACTTTTAGATGTGAACTCTAAGAAACAAATCTGGACACTTTAAATATAGAGTCAGACCTAGGTTGTTAACACTGGACACCACACTTCATATCCTAGACTCTGGAATTTGGAAATGTAAACTCTGATTGTAAAAGGAGTGCAGATTCGGGAAATAGTTGCATAGAAACTCAAAACTGTTTTATGTGCCCATATACACAGATAAGCTTCCTTGGTAGAAAATATACCTCCCATACACAAGGAACCTGAAATATCATATGGAACTTATCAACCATGTGGTAAGATATTTATCTTCTTCATCAAATATTTCTAAATAAGTCTTTATATCCAGTTTCATAGGGAAAAAATGTATCCACTTTTATAATTAAGTTAACAGGACAGTAAGATTCATTTTATAGAAATTACAATTATTATTTTTTATTAATAATAGCAAACATTTATTAGATCCTCACTATGTACCAGGGACTGTCTTAGCTGTTCGATATGTATTAACTCATTTGATTCACACAACACTGTTATGAGGTTGGTATCAGGAATGTCTCCATTTTGCAGATGAGGAAATTTGAGTCCAGAGAGGTTAAACAAATTGCATAACATTACATATCTAGTAAATAACTGAAGTGAGATTCAAAACAAGATATACCAAATTTTAGAAACCATACTCTTAACCAAGGTCAACTGTTATCTGGAGGAGTTAGGCTGAGTTCTAGCTGGGAGGGTCTGTGGGTTCAGTTTATAGCCTCTCCACACTTGTTTAGTTTGGAGTCTAGGCTAAAAGGATAATGCTACCCAGGGCATCTCATGGCAGGCCACCAGTGCACAAAATGAAAACTGAACTGAGAAAGTGCCTTTAAGATATGTGTCATGCCCACAAACATTTCATTGGCCAGAGCCAATCACATGACTAAGCCCTACATCAATGAGGGAGGGAGGTGAAGACCCATGATGGGATTTGGAGGGAAATAAATATTGACTGAATGATAATAATACAAAGTATTACACAGTTTATTTATTTGTTTATGTAAAAGTCCAGCATACGTAATCCTTTGCAGTTAAGCAGGTATTATTTCACTTTTGCCCCTGTACAAAGGCAAAATTCCAAAGCCACCCTGAAGATTTCAGCCCTTTTAGCCCTCATACGTTCTATACCGAGGTGCTAGCACTTGAACTCTTTAGAATGGTACCATTGTTGGCAGATCGCAAATCCACACTATTCTTCACCTGATTCGTTGCCAAGTTCATAAAGGTGTTTATATTTTTTTAAAAACCCTGCAATAAAACTTTGATTTTCTCAAGAGCAATGTATTTTCAGAAACCAAGAATTTCTTGTGAACAACTCTTATAAAGAAGCATAGAAAAAGGTCATAGCATTTTAGAGCTGCCTTAGAGGGCACTTAGTTCAACCTCCTCAATTTACAGATGAGGAAACAAATAGTTTCAGTTTCAAACGTCCAATTACTGCATACACTGGGCTATATTTTTTTCTCAGGTAATAAAAGCAATGAGAAAAAAATCTGGGGCAACCTTTACATGTCTTACTGTAACTATAATTCTGTAATGGGGACCTCTGTTCAGTTTATTTTATGTGAACCCTCATATGACCTGCTAACTTTATCACTGTAACCAACTTCCCCGATTGCCTGTGAAAAACAAAAATTAAGTCTTTCCATTTCTCCTTATAATCTTGGGGATCTACTGCTTGTAGAGAGCCAGCAGGATAAACTGGGAGACACCTGGTCACTGGCTCCAGTATCCTGAGGACATCTAGGGCTGTTTTCCATAAGGGTGGGGAAAAAAGAGGTGCCGGGTCCAGTTTCTCAGAAAGCGAGTTACAAGTATCTTTCTAGGCCAAACACTTCCAATATTTAGCTAATATTCTCCCCTGTTAGAACAATAGATTTAGAATGGAGAGTATACGTGGATGAAGGTAGGAGCAAAGGTTGAAATAATCTAAGGTGAAAAGTACAATTCGTTGAATATTTGCTATGTGCCAGGCCTGGAACTAGGTACTAGGGTTCTGATGTGAATAAGACAGAAAAAGATCCTGTACTCATGATACTTCCAGTCTAGCCCAGACATGTAGCTAAGTGTTATCAAAGCAAAAGCACAGTGTTATGGGAGTGTGTAATGCAGGATTTAACCTAGTGTATATGGGGAGGCGCTGAGGAGTAGTTCGGGAAGGTACTCCTGGGAAAAGGATGTTTTGAATAGAGCCTTTGGGAAGCTGAGGTAGAGCACTTTCCAGGCAGAACTGAATGAGCATTTCCAAAGGCCTAACGGAACTGAGAAATGGCCAAGGAAGCCAAAGCTTAGCCAGGGAGGGGAAACTCATAGGAGACTGGACAAATAGTCATGGCCCAGAATGGGGGTCGGGGGTTCTCATAGGATAAAAGTAGAGCTTTGGACTTTATTCTAAAGAGCAAAGAAAAGACATTGAATGTTTTGAAGTAGGGGAATGACATACAATAATTGGATTTGCATTTTTAGAAGGAACACTTTGGCTGTACTGTCAAGAATAAATTGGAGAGGAAAAAAAAGAATTGGGGAATGCAAGAAAATTACATGGAGAACAAAACAGGAATCTGGAGCTGGCAAATCTAAATATTCAGCCCAGATTGACTGTAGATTATGCAGAGGATGGTTAGGATAAGTGTGCATTTGTGTGTGTATGTCCACGTGGGCATGCTCATAGACTATAGAGCATATTGAAGGTCTTCTCCATAAACTCACCTACAACTTCCAGACAGCCTATGAATTGGATCGCCCCATTGGGGTTTGAAAACATCTCCAGAACATGCTGGTTAAAAGACAAGAGTGGAGCTGGCCGAGTGGTATGGTTGGTTAAGAGCTGGTTTGGGACTCCAGCGGCCCCAGTTCAGGTCCAACATAAGAGGGCCAGTGACACTGCCCTCAAAAAAAAAAAAAAAAAAAAAAAGACAATAATGGGGCCGGCTGGGTGGCTCAGTTGGTTAGAACACAAACTCTGAGCAAGAGGGCCACCAGTTTGATTCCCACATGGGCCAGTGAGCTGCGCCCGAGCTGAGCTGCCACTGAGCTGCTGGTAGATGGCTGGGTGACTCAGCTGATGAAAGTGTGTGCTCTTAACAACAAGATTCTTGCCGGTTCGACTCCTGAATGGGATGGTGGGTTCCATCCCCCCCGCCCCCCACCACCACACACACAACTAAGAATGAAAGCGGCGCCTGGACTTGGAGCTGAGCCACACCCTCCACAACCAAGATTGAAGGACAACAACTTGACTTGGAGCTGATGGGTCCTGGAATAACACAATGCTCCTCTTTCCCAATTCCTCAGCACTGTTCCCTTCCCCAATTCCCCAATAAAATCTTAAAAAAAAAAAAAAAATAAAGACAAATGACTTTAGAGTTAAAGCTGGCAAATTGGACATGTATATTTAGCTCCCTTTCTTCCTAAAACCCCATCATATAAAAACAAATAGAATGGAGAAGAAGAAAACAGCAGAACCATGGAAGCTGACACTCTGTGAAAGACAGGTGACTGACCTGGCCAACTAGGTCAGTGAAGCCGCATGTTAATCCTGAAGTGGGCAACTCCAGGTGGAAGTCAGGGTGATGCATCTCCAAGCCAAGGAATATCAAAGATTGCCATCAAAGGATCAGAAGCTGGGGAGAGGCATGGAACAGTTTCCTCACATAGCCTGCAGTAGCCACCAACCCTGCTGTCAACTTGATCATGGACTTCTAACCTCCAGAACGGTGAGACAACACAGTCTTGCTGTCCAATCTGTGCTACTTTGTTATGGCAGCTCTAGGAAATGAGTACACATGGTACTTGATGGCTCATTTCTGTGTACTGCACAAAGGGAAGGGCCATATCTCTGAATCTTCCTCTGAAGGAAGAAGGAAAGAAGAGGGGAAGGGTCAAAATGTGCCTAGATCTAACTTGACCCCAGCTGCAAAATCTGACTTTGAATAAGAAGGATTAGTTATACTTCTGTCTTCAATTCTTTCATAACTGGAATATATTTATAGATTATGTTTGTAGTTGAGAAAATAAATACAAACATACACACATACCAAAGAAAAACGGAAAGAAAATTCTTCCTCCATCCTTCAAAATCTCCAAATGGGAGAATAACTAATTGGTAATGCTGAACTTAATAAAGGATATTGAGATTGATAACAAATTTAAAATATTGTACTTTAATTTGTTTGCTCTGTGTTTTTCCGTAACAAAGTAAGACAAGTACATTGGGGCAGGATGGGCTCTGTCTTATTTCTCCCTTGGAACTCACAGAGTCAGGGAGACACTGACCCAGGGCAGTCCTTCTTGGACTTGCTTGGGAACATTTAGAAAATTTTCCAAAGATTAGCCCTGGATGGATGTAGGCAATAAGATAATAGCTACCACTTCCACCCTGTTGTCTAGGCTCCAGTACATGATACATAAACCACACGCAGCCTCTCTGTGGTTCAGAAGGTTAAAAATTATTAACTGAAATCAATGGAAATAAAAAGAGTCGCATCTGCCATGGTCCACAATTCACTTCTCCAGACAGCTTTGGCCTGCACTGCAGGACACACACACACACACACACACACACACACACACACACACACACTCAGTAACCCTGGGGGAGAGCACAGGCAGCTCAGAAGTCAACACCCCCCCACCCCCCCACCCCCCACCCCCGCAGTCCTAATTAAACCCTCCAAGTTTCCAGGCAACACCGCCAAGGAAAAAATCATTGCTAAGCTGAAGGCCCCCAGCCCCCGGCCCCCAGCCTCAGCAAAGGAAACGGGTCGTTTGGTTTAATCAGCCCACGTGCACATTCTCTCTCCCCAGGTTGCCAAGACGGGGCCTGTACCTAGCAGAGGTATTTGTGTAATCAAAGCTTCTGGAACTTTCCCTGCCAAGGCTACCAATGTGAATAGGCTCCTGAGGTAAAAATGTTCCCCCCGCTGGGGACGGCGCCCTTGAAGTCTACATCAAAATCAAGCCAGGGTCACAGCTGTTGCGGCACCCCACAGCGGAAAACTTGCAAGAAATCCTAGCCTGTACTACTGCTTTGCCTCAGGTCTACAGGAAACAGGCCCCAGTTGTGTGTATGAGCAAGAGAGAGCGAGAGGGCGAGAGAGCCAGAGAGCAAGAGAAAGAGGAGAGAAGACAGAAAGAGGAGGGGAGAGAAGGGGAGAGGAAGCGAGGGGAGGGAAGGGGAGGAGAGGGGAGATGCTTTCAAAAGCCAATACTTCTAACTTGTACTCAGGGGTGCAAAGACAAAGACAAAGTCAAGCCGGAACTTTGCCCCTTATCTAAGTCAACCCCACCCAGTCATCCTCACTTACCCTTTTCTTGTAAACTGGGGATCCCGCAGGTTGACTGGAGGGCCACTAGGTGGCAGCAGATTAACTCTTCAAATGCCAGAGTGGGCTCAGCAGTCAGACGTTGTGTGTGAAAACTTTGCATTTGGTCACTTCCCTCAAAGGAAAGGAAAAAGAAATGGCTTTTTCTGTACTCAAAGACCCTTGGCTTGCAGTGTAAGTATTAGAGGAAATCCTATGAGGAAAAGATTGCTTCCTGGTCACCCATTCAATTGGTGGCTTTAGGCAGGGTGCAATTGTGTATGCTCCAGGTTTCACGACTTCAGAGACACTTGGTTCACACTTGGTTCAAGGGACTGAACGATCCTTTGAGAAGTTTATGCTCACATTCAATTCACTTTAACAAATGCTGAATGTAATAAGAAAGGAGCGCGTTCCATTTTCCAAGGACAGTGCTAATGGAAGAGCCCCTGCCCTTGGAGTGTGAGGAAGACAGACATTAAAGGAATAGCATCTTGTAGTTAACTACCTTGGGTGAGTAAAGGAATGGAGACTCAAACTTGCTATGAATAATAGGGAAAGAAGTAAATTAAGGGAAAACAGGCTGATGAAGGTCATTTTACATCAAGTTGCTTTGATATGAGAAGCCTTATGTTTATTGGGTGAGCAAGACCTAAACTATGGGAGTTGCCAGAGAGAAACTTTGCCAGCAGGGGCTAAAAATGATTGCTGTTCAGATGACAAGGAAAACTAATCATTCTCTGGGGTATTCTAGCCTCTGCAAAGCAGCCCCCCCCCATTCTTCCTATTAAACTGCTGCCACAGATATAAAAATCCTGTGGTGTTGATTGGAGTAGTGAGCCAGAAAGGAGAAATTGATCTACTTTAGAAAGGGGAGAGGAAGCTACCAGCCACAGGAGGAATCAATCCAGAAAGGGGAAGGGAGCTGGGGGTGAAAAGACAAGTGCCCTTGTATTTGGGTTTAAGAGAGTTTGGAGGAATACAGGGAGAAGGAAAGAAATTAGGAGGAGAGAGCCATAAATATGTCATATATATATGACTAGAGAGAGAGGGAAAGGCAATTTTAAGATGTTTTGCTGTTCATTTGGCATTCTCTTCGACGTATCTCAAGAAAACTCAGTAAAGATTAAAATTGTCTTACAATTATCTTTATTTCTGTGACTGGGAGGCCACTGAAAAAACAAGCAAGCACTGTTGGTGCACCACCCCTTTTTCCTTCTCACCTGTCTGGATAGTAGGATAGTACCCCAATTTTAATGTCTTTCAGGAAAGGCTATCTCAGGATCTCCAGCAGGTGACACAAGAAAATAAGGAATTTATTATGCTAATTGTGTAATAATAGGCAATTTCTCATTCTTCAATGGGCAACCTTGGAGTTTAAATTTTACTCTACAATTTCATCAGAAGGACAGGAAACATCACAGTAAGACTGATGATCAAGCACTCTTGGATGGTGATATCATGTTGTTTTCTTGTATCATCCATCATACTCATGCTGGGTACATGGCAAGGCTAACAGATGTTTGATGGACTTGGGACTCTTAGTGGCTTACTAGCTTAGCCTCTCATTTTGGAGGAGAGCTGTTGTCTTTGAGAAACTTACATGAGTTAGGTCCTGGTGTGGGTCCTGATCATGCTTCCATGCCTTCATACATCTTTTCCCTCGGCTAGTTTTCCTTACCACTACCCACCCCCTTACCACTCAACCATGTCTGGGCTGCTTAGCAAATGCCCACTCTAAAGTGAAGACTGTTGAAATGTGATGGCCTCTGTGAAACCTGCCCTGACCACTCATCCCCCCTCTCTTGTACATAACTCACCCTCTGGGACTGCAATATTGTTTTCATATCGACCTTCCTAATTAGAGTGAAGACACGAATGATCTTTGTATCTTCAGTGCCTAGAACAGTGCCTGGTGCACGATTGGTATTCAGAAAATGGTAGGACAAAGAGCTGTCACTCGTATAGCTTGTCATTTCATTCTGAGAACACCTAGCTTTTGAAAAGCCATCCTTTTCCAAGCTCTTACCTTAGAGTTCATACTGCAGTAGGTACTAGGGAATTCAATCAATTTCTTGTCCCTCTAATCATAATATGTATATCCTATTCTTCAGAACAAAGCTCACTCAAATCCACAGAAAGTGGAGGGAAATTTTCCAATAAGTCGACTTTCTGATCAACAGAGCTGTAGGAATATGGTTCTCAAAGCCTTTAGTAATACAAGGTTCTGCGCCTATTCTGTTTCTGACATAAAATTCTTATTCTTTTCAAACATGTTTACCTTTTTAAAATATAAAAGTGCTCCATGCTCATTAAAGAACATTTGCAAAATAGAGAAAAGTAGAAAAGGAAAAAACAGTTTTCAATCAGAGTCTCACTATGTAAATAGTGAGTCCGTAACATTTTGGGGTATGAATTACTCTTATGAATTACTTATGGAATTTAATAAAAACCAGACGACAGCTCGTGCTGTCTGCTAAAATCAGAGCCAGCTCCCACAGAAAATCCATAGGTGGATTTCATAGTTGGTTGCTGCAGCACACATGTAGGGAGCGCCTGCAGGCACACCCTGGTAAGCTGCCCTGGGTGGGGGAGATGAATTAACGGAAAGGGTGAATTAGCATGGTTGGGTGCCTTTGCTTGTTCCTGTGGAGCTTTGTACACTGCAAACCACTTTTCTGTTCTCTTCAAATTGCCTGCAGTCACAACAAGCCTCAGGCTGCAGTTCTTTCCAGCTCTTATTCATGCAATTACTGCTTGATCCTTTCATGCTGCAGTGATGGTCACGAGGCCCTTCATGAAAAATACAGGGTCTCCCTACCAACCCCACCACTCGTTTCCTTGACTGAACGAGCCTTGAGCTGCCATAGTACTTGAACTCTAGCATCCTGCAGGACACACGTCCTTGGACTGTTAGCGGCAACCCTAGCACTCTCACTTGTTAGTGTAATGGGACTAACAGCTCACCAGAATGGAAAGTTCATGGCAGAAAGATGACACTTTGTTGAGGTAAATGAACAGAGAGAGGCAGCTGTAAGCTTGAGGACAGTAGACAATCAGGATGCCCTGACTAGTGCCTTGGTACTCCATCTTTGTGGAATGAGCGGCTCTGAGAAGAGCATACATTGATTCTAAACACTGCAATGGATTTTTATATGTGCATATGTATATTTGTTTTATTTAATGTAAAAAATATTTCTGGACCCAGAATAATGAATCAACACTGTAATTGAATCAATTGTATCTGTTCTTTGTTTGTTTGTTTTGTTTTGTTTTTGCCAGGCACTGAGTTAGTTGCTGAGGATACAAAGATATATATGGCAGTCCAGCTAGGGAGACAGCCATGTACCTACGTGGAAGGAAAGGAATGTAATATTTATTGAATGCTTACTTTGTGCTTTGCATTGTGCTTAGTGGGTTTTTTTTTTCTTCCTTTCTTTCTAAATGAACACATTTAATCTTAGCAAAGTGTGAATTAGTATTTCTTGTCATTTTATGTTACAAGAAACTGAGGCTCAGGGAGCTATTTCATTTCCTAACTCACACTGCTGGCATCTTGGACCAAAACTCAGCCCCACATCCAAGTCAGTTTGATAAGAGCACAGGCAGAAACATTTCAGGGCAGTGGGCGGGGCTTGGGTACCACCTCCTGGTCGGTCTTGCTTTGCATTCTGAGTCAGCCTGGACTCAGGAGCCACACCTCCACGGAGAAGCAGTCGGTGTCAGCTGCAGCAGGGCTGTCAGGTGAGACTATCCCTCCACTTTGCGGACCTCTAGTTTTGAAGGAGGCATTTAAATTCTGCCCTTCCAGCTAATCTTTAACCTTACTGTCTCTTTCCCTGACAATACAAAGAAGGGAATGGTAGAATGAATTTGATGTGTAGATTCAAATGGACCTGTGCTACTACCAGTTGTGTGGCCCCCGGTACCTGTCTTGATATTTTTGAGCTCTGGTTCCTAACCCATACAGTGGCACAATGGCTGCCTTACGGGGTTATGATTATGTGCCTTGGGATATAAGAAGTGGTGGCTCACACATCACATGGAACATTTCAGTGCTCTATAAGCATTATCCCTTGTCCCTTCATTGCTTTCCAGGCTCCACTAGCACGGACCTACACGGTCAGCAGTATTCCATGTCCTAAAATGCTCTCTACTTTTTCTGTATGTGTTAATCTTTGTTCTCCCAACCCTTTCCCTCCTCTACAAGTTGGCCTTAAGTTCTTTGAGGGAAAAGACTATGTCACATATTAACTAACACCTTTCAGGGTGTGTAACCCATAACAGAATCAAAAATAATTTTTTTGATTGATTGTTTTGTTTATATCACAGTCTGACTGCTAAGTTGATGTGCTAGCAGGGGTGTACTGGAGCCAGCTCATAATGGCTTATGAGAGCCATGTGAAATTTTCAGGAAATTTGCGAGCTGGTTGTTAAATGGCAGGTAGCTTACATTTTGCTATGGTAGCAGTATTTACACCACAGAAATTGGCAAACTCAACAAATCAGGGCTTCATTCCCTTCCCACCCCAAACACACAGAGAGCCAATTGTGTGCTAGGTTTCTTGATAGTCTAATTTCTGGTGCATCATCATTTGCAACAGGCGTCCAGGTGATAGCTTGATTTTGCCAGAGCAGAAGCCTGTAGGCTATCTGAAGACTCCCTATAATGATAACAGGATTTCCAGCCTTAGAATTGGAAATTTGAAGATCTTACTTAGTTTAACCTATCTTCCCATGTAAAAGTATCATCTTTACCATTCCTGATGAATGCCCATCTGGCCTCGACAGAACAGCTTTATGGATAGGGAGCTCATTTGTTGTCTTCCAGGCAGCCTTTCCCATGGAGAGCTCCAAGATTGTTCAAAAATTCTTCTTTATAATGATCTGTTCCTACCTTTTCTGTAACTCCCACAAATTGTTCTTGGATCTGCCTGGGTTTTGTAGCAAAGCAGAATGTTTATACACTTTCCAAGTGATAGCATTGAGGCAGCTATCATGTCACTCACTGTCAGAGCTCCTGTCTGTCAGGCAGTATGGCTTTCCTTTCCCTTTAAAACCGCCTCGCCATTGCGGTTATCCAGGACAGAACAAAATAGTTTAGATTTGGCCAGTTCAGCACAATCAAGTGAGACTACTACTTTCTATGATAGTTTTCCACAACCATGTTATACATTTAGTTTGTGTTGTACTTAAGAAAAATTAATTATTTTCATGGGTGTCATTTTCAAGCTGGGCCACCTTAATGCTGTACCTAAACAGTTCGTTTTATAAACTCAGCATTTTACATTTATGGTAGCTATATGTCATAGTCTCATTACTGATTCATTATTTGTTGACTACTGATTTTAGTATCCATCATATTCATTTCATTAATTTTCAAATGTTTTGACCTATCTTATTGGCCTTCTTATAGATAGGTTTCAAGACTAAACAAAAAATTCAACCAGTGTGGTTTTTACCTAATTATGATTACCCAATATAACTTTCTAAAATCTGACTCCAAGGATGTCATGAGAAGTGTTGTCCAATAATTTGCTGGAATCAGGCATGTTTATATAATTCCCTAGATTTTTCAGTCTAGTCACTTAATCAAAAATGGTACTGAATTTAATGTGGTATGCCTTGTTTTTAGTGGACTCAGTCAGCTTCTTGTAATCATCCACTTGTTTCCTAATTTGATTCTAAACGTTGAATTTAAAGTTGATTCTAAAACTTTGTCCTGGGCAAAAAACTTACCAATCAGTAGTTTCTCATAGCCTCATTTTTTGGTTTGTTGAAGTTCAGGATGACATTTTATTTTTTCAAGTTTTTATAAAGCAAGCTTTATTAACCTTTCTAATAGTTTTGTATTACATTAGTTTCAGGAGCACAACGTAGTGATTAGATATTATATAACTTACAAGGTGATTACCCCAATAAACCTAGTACCGATCTGACACCATACACAGTTATTATAATATTATTGACTAGATGCCTTATGCTGTACTTTACACCCCCATGACTATTTTGTAACTACCAATTTATATTTCTTAATATCTTTCCCTTTCTCACTTATCCCCCCAAACTCCCTTAACATGTTCTGTATCTATGAGTTGTTTTCTGTTTTGTTTGTTCATTTATTTTGTTCTTTAGTTTCCACATATAAGTGAAATCATGTGGCATTTGTCTTTCTCTGCTGACTTACTACACTCAGCACAATACTGTTTAGGTTCATCCATGTTGTTGCAGATGGCAAGATTTCATTCTTTTTTATGGCTGAGTAATACTTCCCTGTATATATGTACCATCTCTTTATCAGTTCATCCATTGATGGACTCCCAGGTTGCCTCCATATCTTGGATATTATAAATAATGTTGCAATGAACATATGGATTTATGTGTTCCTTTAAAATAGTGTTTTGGTTTGCTTTGGATAAATACCCAGAAGTGGGATTAATGGACCCTTGTTTGTCTCTTAGTATAGGTTTTGTTTTAAAGTCTGTTTTGTCTTGTATAAGTATGCTACCTCAGCTTTTCCTTTTTTCATTTCCATTTTCATGAAATATCTTTTTCCATCCTTTTACTTTTAGTCTGTGTGTGTCTTTCAATCTGAAGTGAGTCTCTTGCAGGCAGCATGTTTATGGGTCTTGTTTTCTTATCCATTCAGCCACCCTAGTATTTTTTTTCTTATAGCCACCCTAGCTTTTGATTGGAGCATTTAATCCATTTACATTGAAGGTAATTGTTGATAGATATGTAGTTATTGCCATTTTATTATTCATTTTTTTATATCTTTTATTTTTCTTGTTTTTAAAGAAGTCTCTCTACCATTTCTTGTAATATGGGTTTGGTGGTAATGGACTCCTTCAGCAATTTCTTATATGGGAAGCTCTTTTTCTATTGTTCGATTCTAACTGATAGCTTTGCTGGGTAGAGTAATCTTGGTTGCAGGGACTTGCTTTTCATCACTTTGAATATTTTGAGCCAATCCCTTCTTGCCTGCAAAGTTTCTATTGAGAATTTAGCTGACAGTCTTATCAGAGCCCCCTTGTAGATAACTAACTGCTTTTCTCTTGCTGCTTTTTAGATTCTCTCTTTGTCTTTAAACTTTGGCATTTTAATTATGATGCATCGTAGTTTGGGCTTCTTTGGGTTCATCTTGTTTGGGATTCTGTGCTTCCTGGGTTTGTATGTCTGTTTCCTTTGCAAGGTTAGAAAAATTTTCTATCATTATTTTTTTAAATGGGTTTTTAATTCCTTGCTGTCTTCTTTTTCTGGTATCACCATGATGCGAATGTTGGTATGCTCGATGTTGGCCCACAGCCCCTTAAACTGTCCTCATTTTTTTGGATTCTTTTTTCTTTTTGCTGTTTTTTTGGGTGTTTTCTGCTACTTTATCTTTTAAATCACTAATTTGATCCTCTGCTTCATCTAATCTACTGTTGATTCCCTCTAATATATTCTTCATTTCAGTGTTCTTCATTTCTTTTTTTTTGTTTGTTTTTTGTTTTTTGTTTTTTTTCCTGTTTTTTTTTTGTTGTTGTTTTCTTTTTTTTCTTTTTTGTTTGTTCTTTTATAATGTTCTTCATTTCTGACATGTTCTTTTTTATGTTTTTCTATCTCCATTTTTATGTTTTCTATCTCTTTGTTGACGTTCTCACTGAGGTCATTGAGCATCCTTATAACCAGCATTTTGAACTCTGCATCTGGTAACTTGCTTGTCTCCATTTTGTTTAGGTTTTGTTTTTTGTTTTTGTTTTGTTTTGTTTTTCTGGAGCTTTGTTCTTTTCTTTCATTTGGGACATATTTCTTCCTTCTCCCCCCGCCCCCGCCATTTCAGTTGCCTCCTTGTGTTTGTTTCTATTTATTAAGTAGAGCTGCCATGTATTCCAGTCATAGTAGGTGTCTTGTGGGGCCCACTGGTATAGTCTTCTTGGTCACCTGAGCTGGGTGCTCCAGGAATGGGTTTTGTGTGCACTCCTGTTGTAGTTGAGCCTTGGTTTCTGTTTGCACATCTATGGAAGGGATTGACCCATTGGCTGATTGGTTGTGAGGACTGGCAGTGACTATAGTAAAGGAGCTATTGTGCAGGCACTGACCCCTTAGAGCAGGATTTACTTTAGCCAGGCTCTGGTGCCTGCCCAGCATGCCCTTTGAGTGTGTCATTTGTGGAGGCAGTCAAATGGTGCTCCAGCTGTGTCCAAAGCTGGCCGCTGGACATGCCATCTCCAGGGTCTCCTCAGAGGGGCCCCACCATAGACCAAGTTTAAACACAGCCTGTGTCCTGCTCAAGGCTGCCTGGAATGAGCCACATATCAATCTACAAATGACTGCCACCTGCACTGGGCTTGGAGGTGCCTGAAAGAGGCTAAGCTGTGACCCAAGGCCTACTGCTGCTAGTGCTGGTCTTGGGGCTGCTTAGCAAAAGGTATTGGACATGCCAAGGTCAGATACTGCTTGCTTATGTACCTTTGAGAGATTTTAGGAAAGTCCACAGCATGAGCCAAGACAGACCATTTGTATGGAAAAGTCATTTGAAGTGACTTGGGTGGACCTGCAAGTTGGGTGGGGCAGGGTCTCAAGAATCACCAGACCAGGGCCAACAGCATCAGCCTGGTTGATGGAGGCTCAGATATGGTGCCAACCTATGTCCGCATGCTGGGAAAGGGGGGCTCAATAGAGGGACAATGACTTCTGCCTGTACTTCTGTCTGGGAGAAAGCTGCCCCTCCAGCCCTCCCCCTGAAGACAGACAATGCAGTTTCCCCCCAATATGCGCCCAGTGCCTTTTGAGCTGCTGTCCCAACACTGGAACTTAGAGTGAGTGAGTCTATCAACAAGTATAATTCTGTGTGGGGGCTCTTTAAGAGGAGCACCTGGGACTCCAGCAGCCTACCATCTCTCTCAGCTCCAATCTCTGCTGATTTTCACAGCCAGAAGTTGTAGGGACTTCTCTTTCCAGCCCTGAAATCCTGAGTGGGGAAGCGTGGTGTGGGACTGGAATCCCTTGCTCTTCAGTAGAGACCTCTGCAGCTGATACATCCCTCTCAATTTTTAACTGCCACATGTGGGTATGGGACCAGCTCGTTCAATGTCTCCACCTCTCCTACCTGTCTCATCTGTATATGTGGCTTCATCTGTATATGTGGCTTCATCTGTATATCCTTAGTTATAGGACTTCTATTCAACTAGACTTCAAGCAGTTCTCAATGATGGTTGTTTTGTAGTTTAATTGTAATTTTGATGTGGTTGTGAAAGGGTGCAAACACAGCATTTTCCTACTTGACTTTCTTGACTGGAAATCGACATTTTCTTAATACTTCTTTTGATACTGCCCCTGTTCCCTTTGATGTCACATGGATTCCCAGTCATGGAAATCTTGCAGGTCCTAGTCATTTCCTGTTAAATAATTTGTCTGGTCCTTGAGTACACTGCTATCCTATAGAAACCTGATACAAACCACAAAAGCAAGTCACTTATATAATTTACAATTTTCTAATAACCACATTAAAGACTAAAAAGAAACAGGTACAATTAATTTTAACCTTATATCTTCAAATTATTATCATTTCAACATATAATCTATATAAAATTATTAATGAGATATTTAAACTTTGTATACTAAGTCTTTCAAATCTAGTGTGTGTTTTACACAAACAGTAAATCTTAATATGTACTAGCCACATTTCAAGTGCTCAAAAGTCACCACATGTAGCTAGCAATTATATTGAATTATGGAGGTATAGATTTAAACTGGTTTCAAATGCCTGGGCATTATAGTTGTTATAATTATTGTTATTATTTATCCTATTATCTTATACTTCATTCCCATTTTCATAATATTTATTCTTCCCTTTTCAGCATGAAGGCCTCACTCATAGTCAAGAAGGCAAGAGCTAAATAGGGGTGGAGTGGCCTTGTTTTCTCTTTGTCTATTAATACTAACGAGGGTACCTTCTACAGTTAAGAACCATAAAGAAAGCTCGTTAAGGGCAACAACATCCCCTAGCACACAACTCTCCCTAGAACCACAAAATGGGTATGTTACAGAGACCTGGGAGTTAATTCTCTCCAGATGTTTGCAAAGCGAGCAAAACCAAAAGGTGGAAACTGAAATTACTAAACACTTAATAAGGAGCTGATGGAACCAAGGCCCCAGGGTTGGCTCAGCAATAAGTAAAATACAGAGACCCCGTTTGTTCAGAGGAACTTCAAAGGCCCCTATAAACTCCCAGGAAAGGTGAGAGGCAAAAACGCCACAGAGAACCTTGCATTCCTACAAAGTCAAACTGGAGACTAACTTGAGATGCTTCCCCTGGTGCTTAAGAAGAAGACTGAGGGGCAAGTCTGGTGAGCAGATGTTGGACTTTTGTTTACGCCCATTCTTACATACAGTATGTGCATGTCGGATATAGGCGTTTCTCTAGCTAAGCCAAAGGGAAAAAACCAATTAAACATCAGTTAAAAAAAAAATAGAAAGAAAATGCCTTTTCTGTACTAAGTATTACTCTTCACCAAAACCATAAAATTGCTAATGAGACACAGCAGATCCACATAAAGTTGGTTATATTTATCTTCATTTTTTTTTCTTCCTTCCCTCCCTTTAACAGTGGGATGAATAGTGTGGAATTTGGGCTAAGACATGATTAAAGAGGAAGAAGAAGGACTAATTCATCAAACGTGGTATCAGTTGTAAGTCTGATGAGTTTTCTCTTATGTCACCAGTCACCTGGCAGGAGAAAGGCTTCCAGGATCCAATCCTGTAACTGTTTTTGGTTTTTTATTCCATTGTTAATCACTGTGACCTGCCAGGTGTAGGTGTTGTTTGCCTTTCATATCTTTCTTTGAGGTTCAAAGAAAGTGAAACAACGGCAGCCCAAAAGGATAAAAGAAAAGTGATTAAAAGTGACCCCTATCGCCTAAGCAAAATAGCTGCCATAGAGGAGGGTGGAGAATGACTCTCATTAAATAATTTCTAAGGGACAGAAAAACACACAGTCCTGGTGTTGGTAGAAATTGACGCAAAACCCCATCTTCTCCTTAGAGAATTAACAAAGTGGGCCACTGTCCCCTTCTTTCCTTCCTTCCTTCCTCCATCCTCCCTCCCTCCTTCCTCCTTTCAGAATAGAATTATGTAGCCCTACATTCCGAATATAATGGTTACATGCATAGTATCTTTATACATCTAGGTTGGATTCCCAGCTCAGCTATTTACTATGTGTGTAAACTGTAAGTTTGTTTAACTTCTCCGGGGTTTCAGTTTTCTTACCTACAAACAGCATGAAAAAAGGCTGTCGTGAGAGTTAACTGAAAGATGTTTGCAAAATGCTTACCGCTTACAGCCCAGTTCCAAGGTAAGAGACAACTAATGGTACCCAACTATTTACTGTTCACTATCCTGGGCTTCTGTTCAGCTCTCTTTCTGTGGGAAGATGTTTCTTTTTTTTATTCACAGACTTAGTAGATTCCATGATTTGCAGACAGATCATCTTCCTTAACCTCCAAAAGGTGGGCTCATCGAGGTTTGTTACCTGTGCTAGTGTTCTTTATACAGAAAAGGGAGTGTTTCAACTGAGTCACCTATTTGGTGAGTTTCTTTTTTTGTTTGTTTTTTAAAGATTTTATTGGGGAATTGGCAGAGGGGAACAGCGTTGGGGAATCGGGGACGGGGAACAGACAAGTTGCTGTCTTTTTGTTCTTCAGTTTAGTTGCGGAGGATGTTGCTTCACTGTTGGTATCGTCATTGCGCTCTTCCCGGATGAGGCAGATCGGTAGCTGGCCTCTGGATGTCGCTCACCGCGGCTATTGGCAGCTCACGCTTGGCTGCCAGCGGCTCACACTGGCTGTCGGCCACTCACTGTAGCCTATGGCAGCCCGCTGCAGCAGGGGCTGCAGCCCACACCATCACCGGGGCTCGCACAGCCCAGCTCCAGGTGGAGCTGTTGTTAGCTGTAGAGGGCAGTGTCACTGGCCCTCATGTGGGATCCGAACCGGGGCCGCTGGCATCCCAAAACCAGCGCTTAACCAATGCGCCACTAGGCCGGCCGCCTATTTGGTGAGTTTCTTAACTCTGAGCATTTGCTGGAAGTGTGGCTCTAAAAAAAAATGGTTTTCTGAGATGGATCATTGGCTAAGGAGCCATGTGTTACCCTGTGCCCACCCATCCCTCAGTTCCCCTTCTCAGTACTTTTGTGCAAATGATCAATCACCATAAGAAAGCATTTCATAAAGTCATGATTCAACAAGAAAAAGATAAATGTAAACACTATACAGACAAACACTATGAGGAGAAACATCTGGATGTCCATGGCTGTTTCCTGTTGAGAGAGTTTGGGAACTTGGGGATTTTAACAGTTGGACAGGGCTAATTTTGGAAACTGCTTCATATTTGTATAAAAAAGAAAAGCACACATTTATTACACTTCACTCATCAGATGAGGGAAGTTGGCGGTTAGCTTCCCAGGCCTGTCTGAGAACAAAAGGGATTAAATTGGAAATGGAGCAGAGGGTTCTCCTTCCCTTTCCACTCTCTCACTCTAGGGCACCCCTTCTTTGTCGTGACTTTCTTTTCCTTGATTTCTTCCTTTCTTTCTCAAACAACTAAGTTTCTTCTTAGTTGCCAGAAATCTCAACTTTGAAATTTGGCTTTGCCACCGGCTGGCTAGTTGATTTTAGCCAAAATCTCTTTATCTGTCTAAGTCTGAGTTTCCTCTTTTGAAAATAAAATTAATAACAATAGTAGCAGTAAGAATAATAAGTACTCAACCACGAATTTCCCAGGATTATATACATCAAGTCTCCTCCCCTTCCTTCCAGCTTCCAGAACATTCAATGTTCTTCCTCACATCTATATTTTAATACTAGGTTTCCCTCTTTCTCTCCCTAGAAAACAGTAACTCACCCTTTTTGAGGCAACCCAAATATTACTGATGCTGCGAGAGATTCTTTCTCTGTCTCACACAGGTATTAAAAATAACATTTCAAAGCACATTTAATAGCATGGGAATTTTTACTATGTATTTTTAACTAGGAAAAAGCAAGTTATAAACTAATACAATCCAAATTTGGTAAAATATTATATGTACACATATTTAAATTTATTTTACAGGATGATAAATAGGACTCTTCTTGTCCTGGACTGCAGGCTTCAACTGCAAAGGTGAAAGAACCCTCACATTCTAAGGAGGAGATGATAGGTACATACTTGCAGATGGTATCAAATGGTAGACCAGATAGCCTTGCGACACCCCGCCACCGCTATCAGCCCACATTAGGAAAGACAAGAAAATTAAACTAAATTTGCTTAAATAGAAACTTCATACTAATGATATGTTGGTTAAATAGGGACTCTTGTGTCATGTCTCCTCTGTTCCCCATGAGTTACCCACCTCTTAGGCCAAATGAAAGTTGCTCTAAGTAAAAAATTTCAAGAAATCAGTGTTGCCTACAAGAAGGGAATCTGGTTTTCCACTCTTTGCTAGATGCTGGGAATAATAGATACTCCCAGGCCCATGGAAGTGCTGTCCCCCAAGCACAGTAAAGTAAGAAAGTTCTTGGGAGATTGACAAATACTCCCTTCCCTAGAGGTGGGAGGGAGGCACATATGAACCCAGAGAGTTGTGTCTACTTCCTGTCTGAGCAGCCTGAAGGTGGGAGGCTAGACAAGCAGTATGCAACTGCTGGGCAAGGAGAAAAAGCCGTAGAGGAGTCGGACTCCACCATTCAGCATGGAAGGGATGCCTGTGTTTTCCATGAGCCAAGAGGATATTTTGGAAGATAATTAGATCTATAGATCCTTGAAGGTCACCCCAGCAGAACATGGTAGTAGGGTAACTGCAAAAGTTGAGAGTAAAGGGTGGAAAAACATCAGCTGGAGTGTGTGTCACTCACACTGATGTCAGGGGGCTGCACAGCATGGAGGTCCTCAGGGTGCCTTCACGTAACCAACACACCCAGGCCATCAGAGACCCCAGGTGTGGTAGCCTCCAATCGGAGACAGGCAGTGTTAGCCAAGGGAGACCTAAACCACCACCAGCAGCAGCAGCAGCAGCAGCAGCAGCAGCAGCTAAGAAAGAGTATTCCTCTCCCCTTTTTCCTCTCTCCCACCCAAATTCTGGAAAGCCAGTAGATGGAAGAGAACACTCCCAGACCCTCTAAAGGTTTCTGACCGTGATTCAGGCTTATGTTGAGGTTTTCAACTTGGGGATATTGGGGAAAACAGAAGTTTTAAATTGGGAGTGAGACTGAAACTTTAGAACTTCAATAGAACTTGCCATTATAACATAAAACAACAATTTCCTTATGGATGCATTTTGTTTTCAAGATCTCATGCCTAATGATGGAGGGGGAAATCTTTAGACTTGCCGATTAAAGATATGCAGCATTTCCACACTTATCCAGAGAGGGTCCGTATGGCATTGTTCTGGGTGCTTGCTGTAACTTAAAGGGAAGCTTTCACAATGTCTGGAGCTCTTGATATCCTGTAAATGGAGGAGGAGAATATCTCCAAATTCCTTGCAGCAGGAACCCACTTAGGTGGCACCAACCTGGACTTCCAAATGGCACAGTACATCTACAAAAGGAAAAGTCGTGGCATCTAGAGCATAAATCTGAAGGGTACCTGGGAGAGGCATCTGCTGGTGGCTTGTGTCAATGTTACCGTTGAACACCCGCTGATGTCAGTGTCATATCCTCCAGGAATACTGGCCAGTGAGCTATGCTGAAGTTTGCTGCTGCCACTGGAGGCACTATTGCTGGACTTCACCTCCATACCCTGCACCAACTGGATCCAGGCAGTCTTCTGGGAGTCACGTGACCTGGTGGTTACTGATCTCAGGACTGATCACCAGCCTCTCACAGAGGCGTCTTATGTTAACCTGCGTGACACAGACTCTCCTCTGCACTGTGTGGACGTGCCATCCCATGCCACAAGGGAGCTCACTCAGGGGGTCTGATGGTGTGGACACCGGCCTGGGAAGTTCTGTGCATGCGTGGTACTATCCCTTGTGAACACCATGGGAGGTCATGCCTGACCTCTACATCTTCAGGGATCCCAAAGAGATTGATAAGAAAGAGCAGGTCGCTGCTGAAAAAGGCCATGACCAAGGAGGAATTCAGGGTGAATGGACTGCTCCGGTTTCCTGCTGTTCAACCAGAAGTCACAGGTGGGTCGGGAGGTGTGCAGGTGCCTTCTGTGCCTGTCCAGCAGTTCCCTACTGAACAACGGAGCCCTCAGCTGCCACTGAGGACTGGTCTGCAGTTCCCACTGCTCAGGCCACTGAATGGGTAGGAGCAATCAGCAAATGGTCTCAAGCTTTTCTTTCATAGGCTCTTAAACAGAACATAGAAATCAGGTTGATAGAAAATAAATAGTTTCATAAATATGTAAAATATATTATGCTAATGCGGTCTCTAGGTTTAAAACTGTCCTAGGTAAATAGTCAGTGAATTCTATTAATAGGACAATTAGGACTACATCTTCTTTCTCAAGTAATTTTCCCCTTTCCTCTTTATTTCTGTGATGGTGTCTGAGTTTAGGCAGACACTTACATATCCTCCTCACTGTGGGAGGAGACATCTCTAATCCACGTACTGTGCCCTCATTTTACAGGTGAGAAAATAGAAATTAAGTAGCCTGTAAGGGCACATAGCTAGTGAGGGACAGAACTACCCCTGTGAGGTGAGCAGAGGTTGATATACATAAATGCAAGACCACCAGGTGAATGGATTAGGCAACTGACATGTCATCTTAGAAAAATGAGGAGCATGCTGGCTGGGTTGGGTGGCCCAGGTCCCAGATCTTGACACATTTTCCAGGACACTTTCAGACTCATTAAAACACTCTAGCCTAACACAACTGAGTCACTTCTATATTTCTGAAAGATGATCATGGTCCATCCAGTAAAGGACATAGGATTTCACATGGCTCAGAGTACGATTGCTGCTGTTTATTCCATTCACTTATTCTTCATACATTTATTACATATCTATTTTGTGTATTTTACAAATGAGGTGATGTTCTACGCCCGAGGGATAAAGAGCATAAACAAGACAGACAGCCCCTGCACTTGGGGAGCTTTTATTCTATAAAGGAAGGGAACAAATAACAACTAATTACACAATTCATGCCTTATTATAATTTTTGTTAAGTGCTATGATGGAGAAATGTATGGTCCCATGAAACCATAAAATGAGGACATGATCTATTTGGTGGGTCAGAGAATCTTTTCTTGAAGGAATGATATTTAAGCTAAGCTAAAAAAGATGACTAGAAGCTAGTCAAGGGGAAGGAAAGAGTTATAAGAATGTTCCAGATTAAATGTGTGCTGTTTCTTTTGAGACAGAACTGAAAAAGAGCTGGGATGACTGGAGAGTAGTGAGTCCGTTGTACAAGATTTTAGAAATTAGGTAGGTATGAGATTTAATCCATGGCCCACTAGGCAGTGATCTTACTGGGAGTTTACTCAGAGAATTCAGGAATTGGAAGAGGTAGCCAAAATGTAGCTGTATCATTTTGGTATGCTTTCAATATGATGTAACAAAAATAAAACAAAAATGAAAACAAAAATCCAGCTAACAGTACTTAAAACTGAGATTAGCAAACTTTTTCTGTAAAGAGCCTGAGAGTAAATATTATAGACTTTGCAGGCCATGCTGTCTCCATTGTAACTACTCAACTTTGTCGGTGTAGCATAAAAGTAGCCAAAGACAATACATGAACAAGTGAGCATGGCTGTGTTCCAGTAAAGCTTTATTTATTGGCCCATAGACTGTAGTTTGTCAATCCCTGTCATAAAATAAGATATTTAAGTTTCGCTTAGCAAGAAGTCTAGGAGTGGTGGTTTCAGGGTTGGTTCAGCAACATTATGAGATGAGGGAGCTGGAGAATCAGCTCTGTGATCCCCTTGTGGTCAAGTGAGCAAATGAAACAATGACACCAGGTTATGCGAAGGAGTGGTTCATGGAGGTTAAGGATTGAAAACTAGTACACTGTGTAGAGCAGAGTAAATCCATTAGCCTGTCCATGATTTGTTAAAACCAGTCTCTGTGTTCATTGGTCAACAATGGGTCTTGAGTTCAGTCCAGTAGGGCTCTGATTCCCTAGGTCTCTCAAAGGTCATGGTCCTTTGATAAGTTCTGCTTAGAACCAGTTGTGATAAAATATAAGAACAGGTTTTGATATTTCCTAAGCAAGTGTTGATGTAAATGGAAATTTTACCTTTGACAGTTCCAATATGGCTACTGGAATTCTAAGTATCACTTATTTAAAAACAACATCCCCTTAGGAGGGATAGCATAGCCAGAGGAGCTTTTGTGCACAGCATAGTCCCTCTTTTTTTTTTTTTTTTAGAAGGCCGTGTCACTGGCCCTCATATGTGGGATCCGAACCGGGGTCGTTGGCTTCCCAAAACCAGTTCTTTACCACCATGCCACTCAGCCGGCCCAACATATTCTCTCTTATATCAGGGAAGAAATGTTTCTTAGAAGTCTCCTATCCACTACAGGCAGTCTTACTTTTGTGTCTTATTGGCTAAAACTAAGTCACATGTCCGCCTCTACACCTATCACTGGCAAAGAGGTCAAAGCTTTTCTCTGGGCTGCTTGTTTGATACCTGAGCAACACTGGGAATCTATTAACAAGGAGGAAGTACTTTGATGGTTATTGGGAAAGCCACCAACTGTGTCCCTCAACAACTATTACTGGCTTCCCTCCTTATTAACAGAAAATGCAGAGATGATGAAACACAGGCGCTGCTGAAGAAGCTGTAGATAGAGGAATCTGAAACAGTTCTGCAAGAATTAGGTGGTCCTTAGAGTACAATCCCTGATAATAGGGCTGAGTGCTGTGAATGGAACTTCAATAGTGCCGGCTGCTAATGAGAATAATCATATCTGTTTGGATATTTGGATTTTGTTTTTATTAGAATGATTAAAGGGGAACACCCACCTCTCTGTGCAATCCCTCTTCCTAGAGACACACAGAACCAATCTAAGGAAAAAGCTTAAGGACAGGAAACTCCAGTTTATCTATAAAACAAACATACTTATAGTTTAAATAATCTGCCACAGGTTATTGGATTTCTTCTCTCTATTTATACTTTTCTTTTATGAGAAACTGGCAAAGGATATATACACACATGCCAACGTTCGGGATTTAGTAAGAAAAGCCATTTTCAGGTATGTTATAATTAAAGTCATACTAATTTCAGCCCAATCCTAAACAGCTACTCTGCCTCAGTCTGCACTGTATGGTAATGATATAATTATAACCCTGAAGCATTGTGGGACATGGAAGAAAGAATGAACTCTTCAAATTTTTTATGTTAATTGTATGTTACTGTTGTCTAATTATTTGTCAGGGGAAGGCAATGAAGACTGATGAGAAAAGCTTTGGTTTTTGCAGCCAGCCAACTTGGGATCAAATTCTAGCTCTGCCACGGAATAACTGCCTCAGTTTCCTCATGTATGGTAGTGGGAGTTTTGAGATATCCTCAAGGGAAGTTTAAGTGCACAGAAAGATTAATCAAAAGCTTAGTTTGTTTTTTTAAAATTATGTTCTTTTATTAAAGGGATAAATTGAAAATGAGTTCTTCCTTAAGCTTTTAAGTTCGGCTTTAAGTCTTATTAATACATTTGTGAGTCTAGCAAATTTTAACAATCACTTTTGAGGGGTCCTATGACAATGTTTGGTTTCATTTACAAACTGGGTAAATTGAACATCTTTAAATATTTTATTTTTTATTTATTTTTTTCCCTAAACTTTATCTTTATTTTTTTTAATATTTTTTTTCAATTACAGTTTACATACAATATTATATTAGTTTCAGGTGTACAGCATGCTGATTAGACACATATAATTATGAAGTTATCACCCCAATAAATCTAGTACCCACCTGAAACCATACATCATTACAATATTATTGACTATATTCCTTATGCTGTACTTTACATTTCCATGACTCTTTTGTAACTACCACAATTTGTACTTCTTAATCCCTTCACCTTTTTCACCCATCCCTCCAACTCCCCTCCTATCTGGTAACCATCATTTTGTTCTCTGTATCTATGAGTCTATTTCTGTTTTGTTTGTTTACTCTGTTCTTTAGATTCCACATATAAATGAAATCATATGGTATTTGTCTTTCTCTGTCTGACTTACTCCACTCAGCACAATGCCCTCTAGGCTCATCCATGTTGTTGCAGATGACAAGATTTCATTCTTTTTTTTTAATGACCGCGTAATATTTCATTGTTTGTATGTAACACCTTTTCATCCATTCATCCACTGAAGGACAACCAGGTTGCCTCCATATCTTGACTATTGTAAATAATGCTGCAATGAACATATGGATGCACATGTCCCTTCAAAGCAGTGCTGCTGCACCAGAGCTAAGGGGCAGGGACCTTCTTTTACCAGAGTGACACCCCCAGTCTATATGAGTAAGTGAGCACTGTAGGGGCAGAGGGAGATGGAAGCTCCTGATCTTATCTTGCCTCTCCCGGCATGGAATTTCCACCCTGCAAGCAGGTTGGGATGGGGGTAATGGGCCTCCAGTGTTCTCAGCCTTGCACTTGAAATAGACGTTCCATCCTGAGTTAGAGCTGGGTAAGGAAGGGCAAAGGATCTTTTTGGCCATGGCCACCTAGAATAGAGCTTCTGCAAGTTGGGGCTAGGGAAAATTAGAAATGGCTGCCTGCTCCTCCCCAGGTAAAATTATAGCTCCAAGCTGGAGACTGGAGGAAGGAGATGGGCTCCCATGCCTGGAGTAGAGCTTCTGTAACATGAAGCTGTGAGGAAGCAAAAAAAGCAGGTTCTCGCTCAAATGTGGGTTTTTACTGACTGTTCTTAGCAAGATTTAATAGATTTTCTTGAATGAATTTTTCTCCATTTGCTCTATGCCCTTAGGACAATTTTCAGAGACTTTAAATGCTTGTATTTTATAACTGTCAACAATTAATTTGTTTTTCTGGGAAGAGGATTCACCCAGTTTTTTACTCCTCCATTCTAAAAGTTTTGAATCCACACAATCTATTATTTGATTAGAGTGAGGCTCTATTCATCTAGTTGACAAATATTTATAGAGTATCAACTATGTGGCAGACAATGATTTTGTTGCTGGTTGACTTGTGTTATTAATTTACTGTTTCAGGCTTCCGTGTATCTAGCACTCATATCTCCAGTGGCATAGAGTGAGCCTCAATGGATGAGGCCATGTCGATTTGGTCTTTGTAAATCTCTGCAGGACTTGGCACAAAGTGGGATGTATAGTTAATGAATGCTTCTGTCCAATTAATTTCTTCCTGATGTCCCTACTTGACTAACATCACATTTTCAAAACTATGTATTTTTCTGTAGTGCATTTCCTCTTTATTTTTCAATTATTTTCTCTGATATCAAAGTTATTATGCTATAATTTTTTAGTGTCTCATATGCATTAGGCCTGTGTATATGCAATCTGATTAATGTTAGTGTTAAACCTGTGATCGAAATATGGTTATCCCGTTAACAGACGAGAAACCCGAAACTCAGAAAGGTTAATGAGTTCACCTAAAGCTGTGGCAGGTCAATGTCAGAGCTGTGTGGCCTGACTCCAAAGCTGGTTCTGTGACTCTACTTCTGAGAGAAGAGAACTATAGCAAGTTTAAGAAAAATTGTTTTCAACACCTTGAGTCATCTATAAAATCGCATGGCTTGGAAGCCTGCTGTATTTTCCCAAAGGAAATATGTGATTTGGCCTCTTCTTGCTTGTTGCACTTTGGCACACAAAATGACTAATGAAGAACCACAGGAGTGAAAAGGGGTGACCCTGTTGCATCACCCTCAAACCCCCAAATGACCCCAATTAAGGCAATGATCTTGCTGATTTACAAAGATGTAGCCCACAAAATGGCAAATATAATTCAACCACAACCAATCTGGCCCTTGTTAGTTGCGTTGTAATGAGAACTTGTATGAATATCATTATGAAACACTTTATTTAGGACAAGAATTGTGCTGAATTCAGAATTTACACACACACACACACACACACACACACACGCACACACACCAGTTAGGAATGGTGGAGAATATCTATACCTCTACTTTAAAAAAAATTGATTTGAAATGAACATCTTCAAAAACCTGCATCCTTGAGAATAGTCAGTCATCCAGTGGGATTTGTGTGGTTCACCTGGATCTCATTGGTTGGTTCTTTTAAACTAATCTAAGTTCAACCTTCTCCACCAAGCTACAGGATCAATAAAACAAGGAGGGGTAAAACTAGAAAGAATTTGAATGGAAACTTCTAAGGAAAATGTGTTGTTGTTTTTTTTAATTGAAGTTTATTGAAGTGACAATTGTTAGTAAAGTTAAATAGGTTTCAATGTAGAATTCTGTAATACATTATGTTCATTGCAGCTTATTTATGGAGGCCAAGACATGGAAACAACCAAAGTGTCCTTCCATAGATGATTAGATAGAAAAGATGTGGTATATATACACAATGGAATACTATTCTGCCACCAGAAAAGATGAAATAGTGCCATTTGTGACAACAGGGATGGATCTTGGGGTGGTTATGCTAAGCGAAATGTCAGACAGAAAAAGTCGAGAACCATATGATTTCACTGATATGTAGTATAAATATAATGTGTTTTTTTTCGCTTTCATACAAGAGGAAAAGTTACCATTTCAGTAAATTATATTAGACTATAAACTTATTAGGTTTTAGACTGCTTCTCCCCTAAGTTCTATAAAACACCTGGAATAGTATTATTTACCCATCAGGAGGTCTTCAAGTGTTAGTTGATTATTGCAGCTCAAATCTTCCCTTCATTGTCATAGCTGATGGAACCAGGGTTAACTTAAGTCACTTTAAGAGTTTGCCTGTAAATCTGCTCTATTACCAGTCTTCACCTCCCATATGCTTATTCAGACCTTTTTTTTGCATCTCTCTGGGAATTCCAAGGTGGGGTTGGAATATCTCACATAAAACTTGAGATTCTTTCTAATCATCTCTCCCTTCCTTGTCCTCTGGTTTTTGTTGCTGCAGTATGCTGGTTTTCTGCTCAACCATATTGATGTCCTCTGGGCTGGACTGGGAGGGGCCAATAACACTAATCCTTTCTTTTGTCACACAGTCCCAAAGACCACTGAACCACTGCTGGTTTCCTCATGTGGGATCAGTTTCCTATGCCACTTGTGGCATGAAGAGATAGAATAGAATGTTTGGCCCTTGGGGTAGCTTACTCTCAACAGCAGTAAGAGGAGTTCACCTGGCTATGCCATTTATTCTTCCAAAAATTACCACTCAGTTAAGTTTTCCAACTGTGCCAAGAGGGAGTAAATAAAGGGGCAGGAAGAGGTCAGAGTGTTATTGTCATTGAATTAATCCCACAAAGATGGAAATATCAGCAGTGGTGAAGAAGCATTTATCCTCTAATACCCTGCAATATTTTACTGAGCACCCCCAATGCAGTACTGCTGATCTGCCTTTGGCCTCTCACGCCACTGGGGTTCCTGAGTCAGATCTCTAGTATTTACCTCTCACCCCTCTTTCTGACCAACTCATCTATCTTTGTTTCCCTGTATATATATTTTTCTTTTCACAAGAAAGAGGACCACAACCAAATTAGGATGGGAGGAGGGCTAGAGTTGTAATTTTGGCTACTTTTGCTTTGTTTTCCGTTTGTAACCAGTTTACTGAATGGTTTAAGCTCAGTAGAGTTTAAAAATGAAAAATACTGTTTCTTCCAGTGATTGCCCCTAAAAAAGCTCTGTTGAATCTCATTCACCTTTCCCTAAATGATATTTTAGCTAAAATGTTATATTCATTTTCAGATATTAAAAAATTCAATATCATACAATTTGTTCAGCTTCAAACTCATGTCCAACTTAATTACCTTCCTCCTATCTTGGGAGATTCAGGGTCCACTCTGGAAGGGAGTATGCTTTTCTCTTTCATTTTTCTTTCTTCCTCCCTTTCTTCCCCAGTGTTTTGGGGCATTAAAGCAGGGTGGGGAAGGAGAAAGTAAAACTCTTCCCCTTAAATGGTGCTATTTAGTCTTTTCTTCCTTGACAGTCAAGACCCACGTATGACAGACGTCTAAATGCTCAGTCTCCTGTGGGCTCAAAGTGAGTCCTTAATGGGATCCCACAAGGTCCTCACACTGCAATGGGAGATGCACTCTGGCATGATTTCTTGTAACACCCACCCCAGCGTGAGTTCCCATTCCCATTGGTAAATCCCCACATTTTTCTGGATGGAATACCTGGAAAATAGACTAAGACTTATGTGGTCACCTTAACCAAACATAGCAAAAGTTTGTTTTCTTCTCATGTAACAGAATTGAGCTAAGTGAGTTCTCTTGTCTGGGTGGGAAGCTTTGCTCCACAGGATCACTTGGGAATCTGGGTTTCCTATTTTATCTCTGCATTTCAGCCTGCAGGAAGGGGAAAGAGGAAGTCAGCATAAGCAGCTTTTTTCTTTAGAGTGGTAACTTGGAAGTTTCCATATATCACTTCCATTTTCATCTTATTGGCCTGAACTTTGTCACATGACCATCCCTAGCAAAGGGAGTCTGGGAAAATGCCATCTTTGGCTGGCTGGCCATATGACCACCTAAAACCCTGGAGAGGTTTATTTTACCAAAAAGAAAACAGAGAACAGATATTGGTGCAGAATTTAGCAGTCTTCGCCTTAGTCATTTTTTAGTATATTCTCACATTGAGCTCCAAACCACTTTGGCCTCGAGCCCTGTTGCCAAGTGTGGCGCACAGTACCAGACTTCTTCCTCATTTCCTCTAGACTCCCAATGACTCTTCCTGCAATGTCCTCCTGCTCTCATTTGATCACCCATCACACATATCTATAGATACTGGAACCCCAATTGTAAACAAGTTTCTATGTTTTTTTCTTACTGTGACACACACGAAATTCAAATTACTGTGATAAGTGACATAAGTGTAACCTTAGCATGCTCTGGGAACACATAACAGAGACACCCCACCTAGCCCACAAGGAGAGGGCAAAGCTGGAGACGGCTGTCTGGATGTCAGTCCCACCTAGGAGGAGTTCTGAAAGAGCAGGTGTTAGTTCATGGAAAGGCATTATGAGCAACAAGAAAAGCATGTGCCAGAGCCAAATGAGAAGAGGGACATGGTGCATTTGCAGAATAGCAAGTAGGGCGCTATTGCTTGCGAGTCAATTTTGGATGGGAATGAGGGATGGTTTTAGAAGACGAGGCTTACAGAGGCAGGCAAGAAGCAAATGATGAAGGTCCTTGTTCAACATCATCCGTACAATAGTGAGTTTTGTCAGAGTGTTTCCTATAACAATATAGGCATTAGAGATTTAAAAAAGTTTTTAAAAACCCCAAAACAGCCCCTGCCATCAGTCTAGTCTGGACCAGGTGTTGGCAAACTTTTAAGAAGGAAGAGCCCATCCTGTCCCTCACAACAATTTAAAAATTAATCGAGAGCCATAAAACAGATGAAATCACCATTATGTGAATAATACCCTTTAAAAATTTATAAATGAAACTATGGTAGTTTTATTTTCATTTTCGATTTTACTTCAGAGCCACATATACATACCCAAAGAGCCGCATGTGGCTCGTGAGCCGCAGTTTGCCGAGCCCTGTCTGGACCATGGATAAATAGACAATTACCATGTTATTAAAGTATTGTTGTGGAAGCGTTGTGTCAAGTACAAAGGGAGCACGTCTCACATTCCTAAAAGAAGAAAAGATAGAGGGAACCCAGCAGCCAAAGTTCATGGAGGCTGAAATGAGGATGGAAAATGCTCAGGTCATAATAACTGGAAAGAATGCAATCTCATATTCAAAGCAAACTTATATAAAATACTGTAAGGAAGTATACTGAATGATTATTCATTGTTATTGCTAGGTGATCATATTATAGGTGATTTTTATGTTTTGCCTTTAGCTTATCTACATTTTCAAATTTTTATTGGAGAAAGTTATTAATATTTAGAGATTAGGTTTAGTTGTAACAGAAACACAAAAGCTATTAGTTTTTGTCACACATGTAGTCATCCAAAATGATATAATATGAGGTCTGGAATTTGTTTCAAAATAATGTGGGCCACGCAGCCAGCGTGAGCGGCTGGCAGCCAAGCGTGAGCTGCCAATAGCCGCGGTGAGCAACATCCAGAGGCCGGCGACCGATCTGCCTCATCCGGGAAGAGCGCAATGAGGATACCAACAGTGAAGCAACATCCTCCGCAACTAAAACTGAAGAACAAAAAGACAGCAACTTGTCTGTTCCCCTTCCCCAATTCCCCAACGCTGTTCCCCTACACCAATTCCCCAATAAAATCTTTAAAAAAAAAAAAATAATAATGTGGGCCAGAGAAAAGTGGGCATAAATGAGTCGAGATTGGTCAGCAGTTGCTAATTGTTTAAACTGGATGATGGATGGGCACATAGGGATTCATTACACTATTCTCTAATATACACTTTAAAATTTCTATAATAAAAAGCTAAAAAACAAATAAGTAAGGAGAGTGGCTTTGGCACCTGAACCCCTTTCTGCTTCAGTTTTCTTATTTATAGAATGAAAAAAATAAAAACTCCCATTTCCTAAGGTAGTTGTGAGGATTAAATGGCTTAACATATATAAAATGCTCATAACAGTACCTGACATGTAATTAGCATTGTTATTATGAGAGCTTAAGCCAGAGGCACAATGGCCTCTTCAAAATCCCAGGTTCCTTCCATCTTTCTACTCTGCCATCTCCTGGCTGCCACCCACGCTGATGGTTATATGATGTTGAAGCTGTTCGAGGCATCACCTCCCTCCATAGCCCTCTCTGGAAGGAGAGAAGAGGTGCATCTCTGTCCTTTCTGCAACCTCTTTTAAGACTCAGGAAGTTTTCAAAGAAATGCTCTAGCAGTCTGCCCTTTACTTCTTCTTGGCCAGGGTTGCATCACAACCCATGCCTAAACCAATTGCTCACCAAGAGGATGGGTCTACCAAGTTGGCTGTAGACTAATCAAAATCTACACCCTGAAGCACAGAGTATACAAATGCCAGAAGGAAGAAATGGTTCCGTTAAGAAGAAAGTGACAAAGCTGCTAGTGGAAAGTAATTAATAGTGACTTCTCATGGCACATTAGAAAACAGTGAGTAGTTCTATGTGACTGGTGCATAAAATAATGTAGGGAGCAGGAAAAGAGATGGCAGGCAATTGCAGGACAGGTGAATTGGGTACCAGGCAGAGTACATGGCATTTTTTCCGGTAGGCAGTGGAGAGCCATAAAGACAGGCACAGAAGCTAAGAAAAGCATAATAAGAGAAAATATCAGTAATTTCATTTTAACTTAGAATTTTCCTGAAGATGGTATGTAATCCTATGCAAATCATATGCACATGATATGCAAATGTACTTATTTTTCCCTCAAATATTTTACATAACTGGATATGGTCTTTGCAAGAAAACATCTTGGTGGAAATAATTGACTCAGCAATAGTTATCTCTAAGTGGGGAAGTGAACTAACCTTGGATTCAATATCTATGTTTTAACTTCATTTTCTATTGACTAAGACCTTTTTTTAGCTTCTGTACTAAGTTCCTTTACCATTTCCCTCCAAGGATCTGGTGAATATCCATATTCCTCACCACAGTGCCCACTCTGAGTGTTAAGTGCAGTTATGCCTGCGTGACAATGAATTCCACATGAATCATTTGAGGAAGGCAGAGTCTTTTAAGGTATTATTTAATTACAAATGAAAAATGCATGATTTGATTCATCCAAGAAGACCATGATAAAAAGAGGCTGACTTCAAGCTGGTGAAAACTTTTCAAAATAAGATGCCAGAAGCTCATTGGAATAAGTTTTGCCTACTGGAGGGGAGGGTGGGCTTCACATGCAATGAAATACAAATGGACCAGGAAGGAGAAATTAGGAGGCATGCTTATCACATAGACTTCCTAGTATTTCTAGACAAGAAACTGATTTCAGATAGATCTTAGCTGAACAAAGACAGATTATTACTTTTGTTTCCATGAATGTCATCTATTGATAAAAGTAGTATAAAATAAGAAAGGTGGTAAGTTACATGTTCCATGTAATTTTGAATATGAGCATTTTCTACTTGATACACAGCACCTTGCATAAGTTAGGTACATACTCAAATTTGTTGAATAATTGAATAGCACCAACCCTGGTTTCAGCCAAATCTCAAGCCTGGGCCACTGAAAATTATTGTGTATTTTACATGGATCACTCATTATATCCTTCTTGTCATTTGTTCATTTATTCAACATATTTTATCTAAAGCCTCTAAAGAACTGTTACTATCTAGGCACTGGGAGCACAGCAAAAATATCTTTTTCCTTGGAGTTTACATTCTAATGGGGAATGATATAAAATAAATAAGATAAACAAATAATGTATTTATAGTATGATAAATAGTAAAAGATACTACAGAGATAAATAAAGTAGGTAAGGGGAATTGGGAAATGGTCAGGAACACTTGTAACTTTTTATAGCATGGCCCTGGGAAAGTCTCAGTTAGATGGTGACTGTGATAAACATTAATATTATAGTACTATTCCTTAATATTTCTTGTTCTCCTTATGAGCACATGATAGGATTGTATTTCTGTGCTACTTTGGAATTAGAGAAGCTCAGTGATTTACTTTGGCTGATGAAATGTGAGAAGTGATGGATGCTGTTTCGGGATGGAAGCCTTAACAGCTGATATGATCCTTCCTGCTCTTTCTCTTTCTCTGCCACAACAATGTTCCAGTAGTGGTTGTTCTGCCCTCTTGGAACCTGAAGTGAAGACAACATGGAGCAGAACCCATCCACCCTAAAATGGACAAGTATCATGTCTTGTTTTAAGCTACTGAAGTTTTGATGTTCCCTGTTACTGTAGCATAACCTAGCCTTTCCCACCTGAAACAGTGACAGTTGTTTGAATACCTGAAGAAAGTGGGAGAATGAGAAGTGTAAATATCTAGAGAGGAGCATTCCCAGTAAAAATAATATAGAAGCCTCAAAGTAGAAGGATGCTTGGAATTTTAGAGTCAAATGAATGAGAAAAACCATAGTAGAAGATGGAATCCAACACATGATAGACTTCTAAGTAGAGTAGGGTGTTGTGTACCATTGTAAGGACTTTGGCTTTTTCTTTAAGTGAGAATCATTAGACTTGGGGTAACATGATATGACTTAAATTTTCAAAAAGACCCTATTTGGTTTTTGAAATAAACTGAAGTGGAGGCAAGATAGGAGCAGGGAAAATAAATAGTAAGGAGGCTATTGCTGTAGATTCAGGTGAAAGAGGAGAGTTGCTGGAATCACAGAAAGCAGTGGGAAATGGTTGGATTCTGGAAAATAAATATCTCTAGGTAGAATATATAAAGCTCATAAGATTTGTGGATGGATCAGATATGAACTGGAAGAAAAAGAATGAAGTCAAGAATGACTCCAAGATTTTGCCCTAAGTAAATAGAAAGATAGAGCTGCTATTTCCTGAAATGAAGAAGAGGGTATTAAATTTATTAGGGAAAGCACAAGATCTCAGTTTTGGACAGTGTTCAAGTTTGGGCTACCCATTAGATTCCAAGTGGAAATGGGGTAGATAGGTCCATGATGGAGACATAACTTTGGGAGCTGTTGGTATATAGATAGTATTTGAAATCATTGGACTAAATGATAGCACCAAAGGGAAAAGTTTATAGAGAAAAGTATAGAAACCTAAGAATTGTGCTTCTTAACTGAATGATAATAGACAATAAGAAAAGAAGCAACAGCAAAGTAGGCTGAGAAAGATCTGCCAGTGGGGTAGCAGGAAGAAAACCAAACAAACAGGGAACTCTGTTGAAGGAAGAACATTAAATTCTGCAGCTAGGTCAAGTAAGATGAGGCCTGAGAATTGACCATGGGATTTAGAAAATAGAGATCATTTGTAACCTTGATAAAAACAGTTTCCCTGGAGTGGTGTGCCAACAGCCTGATTGGACTATGCTCAAAAGGTAATGGGAGAAAAGAAATGGGGACAACTTATTTAAAGAAAAGGAAGTAAAGAAATGGAGCTTTACTGGGCAAGAAATGGAGTCAAGAGAAGATTGGAAAACAGGTGGGAGAATTAATAGCAATTTTACAGGCAAAGGGAAAGATTCATTAGAGAGGAAAAACTTGATAATATTGGAGAGAGAGTGGAGATTGCTAGAGCAGTGTCCTCAAATACAATAGAGGAGATGAGATCGAGCACACAAATAGAGGAGTTGGCCTTTTCTAGGGGTTCATCCAGGAAAAAAATGGATGTAGATGCATGGAGGTGGTTGCTTACAGAGATGGGAATATGGGGAAACTATCATCTAAGTGCTTATATTTTCTTAGGGACATTGGAAGCAAGCTCATGGGCTCAGAGTAAGGGTGGCAATTCAAGGAGCAACAAGAAGGTATAAAATAGTTGTTGAGAAGAATGGGAAAGTAAGTGGATTAAGAAAATATACTATGATTGCCAGGCAGCACTAGAACAAGTAGGCAAGAATTTAAAGGATACCAATAAGTATGGTAGTGTGCTTTTCTCAGGCCACATTCAGCTGTGTGCAGGCGGAGCAGGTGGAAAGGTGGAGAGGTGGATTTACATAGGTCGGTGTTTTGCCACAGCAGTATGATGAGAAAAGAAAGGGGCAAGACAATTGAGGGTTGATGCAAGGATGATGATCTCATAATTAGCAATGGGATGTAAGCTGGCCGATGAGGGAAGTGAGGAAATGGGCACCACAAGTTATTAAGAAAAAGTGTTAGGATCAGTGTACCTACAATAGACCATCACTGGAGTAGGTGCTTTACATTAATTAATCATGAATTAATTCTTATTCACAACAATCCTGCAAAGTAAGTATTATAATCCCAAATTTATAGATTGCTAATAAATTGACTTCACCTATTGTGACCACAAGTGAAGCCATGAGAGATATTTGAAATTCAGTTATCATTTCAATATCTAATGTGCACTGCATACATTCAATACCAATGGCAGGTGTTATTTGACTGTAGGAACATGGAAAAAACAGAGAAGCACTAGATAGTATGGTTTTGCCAAGGAAATGCAAAACCCAACCAAGAGACTGACTTGGGCAGGAGTTACAGGCTTCCTAGAATATAGAAATATGTATAAATTAACTCCAGGGACAAGGGCGACTCAAACAGCAGCCTCTTGAAACTGACCTGCAACTATAGATAAAGTCCAACACATCCAAGCAGAGTCAACAACAAGAATCCTGTCAGCACCCTGGCTGAAATCATTAGTTGTTAGTCAACATAGAAAGTGAACTCAGGAAGCCACGTCACATTCACGTATGACATGGGGAACATGCAATAGTTTTCTAAGTGAAGTGCGAGAGGAGTCACTGCAGGTCGCTGAAGCTCCAGGACTCTCCGTTGAGAAAGCCTCAGTGACTGTCAGTGCTGTATGTATAGGCAGTAGGAGAATTGTTCAACAATAATATTTCAGGCTAAGGAATGGATGCAAGTGTTACGTATATCTAATGTTTACATCATTTGGCCAGTAGAGTGATGTCCTTGTAACTCCAACTTCAGCTCTGTAATTGAATACCTAATTAAATTTGTAATTTTAATTTGGGGTCTCCCTATGTTTATTTAAGAGAACTACAATTTCCCATATTGTTAAGTTTATTACAGTTTCCCAAATTTTAAGTTTAAAGTATTAGACTTTTACAGTTTTTTTTTAATACCAAGAAAGTTTTATGTGTTGTCAGACAATTGTTGAAGAAAGGAATCAAATAACCTTAAACATATAAATGCACTTGAACGCTGTAGCTCTGCCTGAGGGATTGACTTCATTCTGGGCAGGGTAGAGAAGTCCACGCCTAAAACCATTGCTGCAAACAATTGGATGGCAATTAAAATGAGGCTGGTAGCTCTGTTAGACAAGAAAAATATCAGAGTATAAGAAACCAGAGAAAGAGACAGCTAAGAGCTCTCCTAATAGCACAGTCAATTTTGGAGTCAGGAAGGATGTACGCATATGCTAGACTTCACCTACTTGGGAACAATCAGAGCGTGAGGGGCCAACTTGAAAGTGTCATTCAGGCTGCACACAGAGGGCAGAAGCTGCAATAGCACAATGGGCTTAAACACAACCTCTGACCAAACACTAATTGAGCAATAAGCGACTCTGACATAGGGCGATTCCTAGGAAGCCAGGTTTAAAAATAAAATCACACTCTCCCCTGGCCATCTGGAAGCCTGTGTGAATGCCCGAGGCTGCTCCCTCCGAGAGGGAACAGCTCTACACTACAGTGCCTCCCAAATGCAGGGTAAAAAATGTAAACTCCGCTGGCCACATACACAGCCATTTATTTTTACAGGGTAAACGTCTAACGAGTGTCTTGTTTTTCTATTTCAGTGCTTTGTACCCTGTTGTCACCCCTTTGGATTGAGGTTATACTGGGATTTTGTCCTTGGACACTGTCCTTTGGTTCTCCCTGGGCCCACACTCTGTTAGTATGGTCCCGTCCTGTTCTCTCCATGGTCTCAGACAGTGAGGATAAGCCCAGGTGTTACTTCCTAGCAATGGTGTCAAGTCTGGGATGGGATCTGCATGGGGAAACTTTCTCCCCTCCAAATAGTGTGCTTCCTTGTGACAAGAGAGAGGGAGCTTTGAAGTCCCTTAGGCTTCAATGGCATCAACAGTCTCAGGTTTAAGTTTGCAATCAACAGGAATGGGGGTTGGGAATGGCAACAAGTCAGGAGAGCGGTCAAAGCAAAACAGAACCACTGAAATGCCCAAATCTTCTTTAGAATGTCTCTGAGGGTAGCAAGCTGTCAGTGCTAAGACGCCAGAAGCAAAATGTAAATGCAACTGGTGTAACAGTAGTCTCTGAACTTGCAAGATTCTTCCAATTCAAACGTGGTAATATGCTCAGGGAGAAACACCTGTGTTCCCTGTGGGGCGCAGTGGTACCCTAGGAGGGATGAACAGAGCTGAGGATGGACAGGTAAAAAGGAACAGGGATGGGGGTGAAGTGCTTAAGCTGAGAAACAATTCTAATATGTGGGAGCTATTTTTATTTTTCAGCTAATAGCAGGATAAAAGTAAAAGAAACAAGAAGGGATGTGAGAGAGAGAAAGAGGAGAGAGAGAAGACTGTTAGAATTAGATGCACTGAAATCAGCACAAGTGACATCTTACATCTAGACAGTGAGGAAGTTAACAGAAAACCTGAAGAGTTCATTCATTCAACAAATATTTTTGAGCACCCACTGGGTGCCAGCCTCTATTCTAGGTCCCTGGGATAGATCAGTAAATCAGATAAAGATCTCTGTCCTCATATAGCTTACATTCTAGCAAGTTTCCGGTTGTTACACAACATCCATTGGTACATTTAGAATACTGGCGTATCCGTTACAGATTTTGCTGAGGACTTCATGCAGCACAGTAATAATAATGATAATAATGAATAGGTATACTGTGCATACCATCTGCCAGGCATAGTTCATCTGCTTTCTCTTCGTTAGCTTCTTTAACCCTCACTGAAGCCCTAGTGTGATTTTTTTGCCTTGAACCAGCTTCTGTGCTCTGATTGATCAGGCCTGCTATCTGTGGCTGCCTGCCCACCCCCTCCCCCTCCCTCAGCCTGCTCACCTACTTTGGACTGAGACAAATGTCATGGGTCCTATCAGAAGCCACGTGGACTGAGCAGGATAATTAGAATGGGGTGAAGTTTGGCTCGCCAAAGGAAGTAACGCTGGACAGACAAGCATATATTTACCAAGTTACATAATAGGCTGTTCTAGAAAGGCAATAGCATCAGCATTTAAGTCCAAAATGCAGGAATGATGCAGGACAAAGCAGAATGGGACAATTATTAACCCCATTTTGTAAATGAGAAAGCCAAGGCACAGAGAGGGACGTAACTCACTCAGGTCCACACACCTAATAAACAGTGGAAATGGGATTTTGGTCTGTCTCTAGAGCTTATGCCTTAATCGCTACATTACTCTGATAAAGTTATAAAGGCAGCTTTAGTTCTAAGAAGCCCATCTTTCCTGTTTTAACAACTCTGCAATTGAGATGTGTCATATAATAGATAGAAGAATACATAGTATCAGTTTAATTGGCATCGTTTTTCCTCCTTAGTGGTACATGAAATAATAGTGCATCTCACAAAAGTCATGTTAGAGTTGATGAAGGACTGTATTCTTTCAACACATGCTGATAATGCTCCTACTGTATGCCAGGCAGCTGCACTAGGTACCCTGTGCGGTGTGGGGCACAGTGATACAGACACACAGTGCTTACCCACAATGCCATGTGAAGTGTGCAGTGAAAATCATACACAGGAGGGAGTGGCAATGCAAAAGAGGGGCACTGGCCAGAAGGAGGGGGCTGGGAAGCTTTCCCAGAGGGCTAGAATATAGGTGGTTAAGGGGAGGAGAGGAGTATGGTGGGGACGTAAGTGGCTCCATCTTGATGGAGGATAAAATATGAGGCAGGGAATGGTTCCAGATGAAGCTTGAGATGTTTAGCACCATTTGCTGTAATGATACCTGATTCAGCTGGACTGTGAAAGTCATGCTGTATGCACTGCAAGCAATACGGATCCACTTAAGGGACTTTGGGTAAGCCACGGCCAGATTACAATTTGGAAAGTTCCTGTTGGGTGCCTGATGTCTTAAACTGGAAGCTGGCTTAGGGGCAGTGGCGGTCATATAGAGGGGCAAAGTTGGGGGCCGGACAGGTGGCTCAGTTGGTTAGAGAGTGAGTGAGTTCTGAGCAACAGGGTTTTGCCAGTTCGATTCCCTCATGGGCCAGTGAGCTGTGCCTGAGCTGAGCTGCCGATGCGCTGCCAACGGGCAGCCAGGTGGCTCAGTTGGTGAGAGCCCGTGTTCCTAACAAGATTGCCAGTTCAACTCTGGCATGGGATGGTGGACTGTGCACCCCTGCAACTAGATTGAAAGCAGTGACTGGACTTGGTGCTGAGCTTGCGCCCTCCACAACTAAGATTGAAGGACAACAACTTGACTTAGAGCGGATGGGTCCTGGAAAAACACAATGTTCCCCTTCCCCAATTCCCCAATAAAATCTTTAAAAAAAAAAAAAAAAAAAAAAAGAAGGGTCGGTCGAGTGGCGCGGAGGTTAAGCGCTCGTTTGGGGAGCCAGCGGCCCAGGTTCAGGTCCCACATTGAGGGCCAGTGACACTGCCCTCAAAAAAAAAAAACACAAGAAAACAAAACAAAACAAAACAAAAAAATGGACAATGTCAAAGGCTTAAACTCCAAGTCAGTGTCAGGTTAAAATTTTTTTACAGGTAAAATTGGAAAGGCTTGGTAATTGGATTTGGAGAGGAGAGATACAGAGAATAGTCAGAGTTGATTTCTAGGTTCTGGGACTGGACAACGGGTTGGGTGGTGACGCTACTGATGAAGGCAAAAAATAAAGGGATCTGTTTAGGAAGACTGGTGATGTGTATGATTGTGTACATGTGGAGTGTGAGGGTTCTGTCAGATAAGGAAGTGGCATTTGTGACTAAGTGGAGTGTTTAGGTTTGAAGACGGTCAATAACATTGGGTTAAACATTGGGTTAAACAATAACATTGAGTTAGTTAAACCTGTGAGCTCCTTGAGGTCAGGGACTCTTCTGTTTTCCACCTACTTTGAAACTGGCATATAACCAATGGTCAATAAATGTTTGCAGTAAAGTGTAATAATATAATAATCTATGTGTGTCTAGGATAATGTATATGTGACATGTGTCTATATATTAACGTATAGGAATGGTTACAATGCTTTTAATATGCTGGGCACTATTCTAAGATCTTTACAAGTATTAACTCTCATTTACTTCTAACAATAATATGCAAGGTATGCACTATTTCTATCCCATTTTAAAGATTAGGAAATCAAGGCACAGGGAGGCGAACTCACCTCCCTAAATTTCCAGAGGTTGAAAATGGTTGAGCTAGGATTTAAAGATGGGGAGTCTGGCTTCAGGGTTTGTTCTCTATGCTATTGGTATAGTTTTGTTGTTGTTTTCTTAATAAGATTTTTCTTCTTTCAGCAATTGGTGAAGAACAAAGTTTCAGCACACAAAAGGTTAAGTTCCCGTTGTTTGGACATTTTATATTATTTGTTTACTTGGCAAATGCACATTCATATAACAATACTCAGCCTAAACATCACCATCTTTGTGAAACTTGCCCCACACTTCTTTCAAAGTTAAGCTTGCCTTCTTCTGGGCTCCCCAAGTACCCTTAAGATGCTCTTATTAAAATGCATATTCCTTTATGTTGTGTCTTTCTTTTTTTTTTTTTTTTTCAACTTGAGTCCTTCCTGAGGATAGAGACTTTGTATTGTGTCTTTCTATATCCTCAATGAGCTAACATCATGCATTTCATATAGTTAAGTACATAATAAATGTTTGCTAAGTGAATAAATGAATGGATAAAAAATTTATTTTTTATTTTACTGATATTTGAAAAGCTAGATGTTATGTTACTGTGGACACCACACTTCCTGTTCTCTCCGAGCTTCCAGTGCAGCTGCAAGGACAATCACATAAGGTCCATCTTCTCACTGTGTACAGACCCTTGTATTAACATGTGTTGGGCCAGCCGAGTGGCGCATTGGTTAAGAGCTGGTTTTGGGATGCCAGCAGCCCCGGTTCGGATCCCACATATGAGGGCCAGTGACACTGCCCTCTACAGCTAACAACAGCTCCACCTGGAGCTGGGCAGTGTGAGCCCCGGCGACGGTGCAGGCTGCAGCCCCTGCTGCAGTGGGCTGCCATAGGCTACAGTGAGTGACCGGCAGCCAGTGTGAGCGGTTGGCAGCCAGCGTGAGCTGCCAATAGCCACGGTGAGCGACCATCTAGAGGCCAGCGACCAATCTGCGTCATCAGGGAAGAGTGCAATGACGATACCAACGTGGGCCAGTGAAGCAACATCCTCTGCAACCAGACTGAAGAACAAAAAGACAGCAACTTGTCTGTTCCCCTTCCCTGATTCCCCAAGGCTGTTCCCCTCCCCCGATTCCCCAATAAAATCTTAAAAAAAAAAAAAAAAGATGTGTTGGCCACAGGTCAATCAGTCATAGCCCCCTCCTCATAGCAACAGCAGGGCTTAGTGTCCCAATGCCTCTGCGTCACACCAGTTTCCAGGGGTGCATCCAGAGGGGTGCTCTCCCACCATGCTGTTGGGGAGCATTCCACGAGCTTCCTCAAAAGCTGGAGCACAACATGGATGCCAGGTTGGGGCTTCCTATCATCATGCTAATCCTGGAAATCCCCTGGGAATTCCTTTAATATTCACTATCTCACTATCTTCTTCTGATGGGATCTGGGCATGCTCAGTATATCCACTTCAATCCCTGTTTCCTGAAGACCTATTTATATAAGTCCTTGCTATGTATTCTTTTAGGAATAAAATCAACATTTGGAATCATCACAGCATATGGTTAATGTTTTCTGGAAGGGGTAGGGTATCCATTTCTCCATCATGTGGCAAAAGTGCAGCAGCTGTAATATCTCATCACAGGGCTTCACTTTATTTAATAAAAAAAAAATATAGTATTGTTCTATTTAACAAAATTATCCTCATCCCCTGCCTCCCCCCAAAACCTGATCTGTGATTTCAGTGCCTCTTGCCATAATAGCCTTAGATGGTTTGCATGTGATATTAGTTAGCTCCAGAACCTGCTTTCAATTCAGTTGCTTCAGATTGTATTTTCACTGTGAGCCATTAGTCACCAAATGTTGACAAGCATTTGTAAGGATGCCATCTCCCCCTTTGTTTATATGCAAGTGCAGCAACCAACATGATTTATTTATGTTTTAATTAAAATTTGTGGATAGACCAGTGATTTTTAGCAGTGACTTTTCTAATTTGTGGGCTCCAGAAAGAAAAGAAAATCAATAACCTGATGCCATTTATGTTTTTATAGTTACCCGAGGCATTTATAATGCAGACCTGTCACTCACCTGCAGTCTTACTCCGAGGAGAGTGATCCTCGCCATATAAATCTTCCCCAAAGGCCGAGAGGGTCTATATTTCAGAGTCACTTCCCTTCTGTGTCAGCCGTAAGTGAGATGTTACATGCTTTCCATTCTCATGGTTTTCATGGCAAGGCACAGGCTAAAATTAATATTGAAAGTAAATTGATGGACTGTAAGTTTTATAATACCTGACCCAATCTGTAACGACTATTTAGAATTTTAATAATTCAAGCCTATTGATTTTGGTTCTTGCATATCGCTCTCCACACTGAAAATCTACCCCATAGGGTCTTTGCAAAGAACACACCCCAAATGCCAAGCTTTTATGGGAACTTAATATATTCGACGTTGCAGATGCATAAATCTCCATGAAATTGCACCAAGGTAACGTATTTACTGGTGCACACAATTTAGTAACTACTTTGTAAAAGTCTAAATAAAGATAGATAAGACAGGTAGATATGGAGAAATAATGAGTAAATGTTCCGATATATATTAACAAGATGAGTTCATTGCCTTCGCAGAGCTATCAGACTAACTGGAAAAGAATTAATTAATTTTCAGGGTGTTTGGGATGGTTTTAATTGCTGTTTTTCAAAGTCTGGGAAAAATGAACTGTTTTTGCATTTTCTGCCAAACTCAAATTATCCTCTCCCAAATAGTCAGGGTTAGGGGGTGTGGGGGGAGTGATGACAAGGAGGGTGGGAAGAGAAATGCTCGGTTTCACACCATTTTGGCTCTCTGAGATAAAGGCAAGTAACAAGGAGAAGCTCGTTTTAGTTCAGAAAGTCCTCTTAAGAAGGATCCCATTTGAGTTTCTGCAGCTTCCCTTCTTTCAGAATACATATTTTCCAAGTCCCTGCAAACACTCATACTCACATGTTTGACTTCTCTCATTCCTCCCCCTTTTCTTCATTTTTTTGCAATTCAGCTCTGGGAACATTCAAGTCAAGTTTTCATTGCAGCATGTTAGAAACATCTGGCCATCTAACAAGAAGACCCCCACCCTTACTTAGCTTTGGAGGACAGAGTTTGTGTCTGTTCCTGGGGCAGATTTTTTGCTTTATGGAGCTAATAATTCATTTCTTGAGAACTATCTAACTCAAATATATAATTTTAGGCCACAGAACCCTTTCTTCAGGTGAAATCTTATAGAGAAGGTCATTTTATAAGTCAAGTAGGTGTAAACCTGCTTTTCTGGTTGAAATAGTGGTTTTCAAAGAGATGATGAAGGAGAGGGGCTTATTCTATCTTTCATCTTCCTCTCTGACGGGGCCCATGGGCATCTCCACAGAACTCCTGGGGCTACTTATAGCAGAAGTGAGGAAAATCACTGAACCAACACTCCTTCAGTATCAGTCACAGCATCAATATCTTTTAATGTAGGTGGTAAGAAATGAAAAAGCCAACCAAATAAATCTCAATATGACCTTCCTCCTTCCTCCCTCTGCTCTCTGGGTCACCTGTCCTGCCTTGTATTTCAGATATATTGAACATCTTTCAGTTCCTGGAGCATGAATAGTTCTCTGCTAACTCTAGGCCTTTGAACATATTTTTTACCCTGTTTGGAAAATACTTTATCCCCCACACATCTTATCATCAACTGGCTTAGTCCAACAAAGCTTAAACTCAGAGTTTTCATCCTCCATGAAGCCTTTTCTGACTCAGAGACTAGGGTGAGTACCCCTAGGATATGTTCTCGTGTAATACCAAGTCCTTTCACTGTCAGCACACAATACTCTGAATTCAGTGTTATTTAGTTTCTCTCTTGTTCAGGAACATCAATGTAAAATTCCCAAGTGAAATATAAGCAAAACCAGGTTGGGTTTATTCCAGTGAAAATGTTGATAAAATCCTACACCCATTTATGCTAACAATGAACAACAACAAAAAAGAACCTTAATAAATTAGAAATAAGAACTTACTTAGTCATATAAAACTTTTCTTAATTAATAATAATAAAAAAAACCTAAGACAACCTAAAGGAGATATACTTACAGGTGAAATATTTAAAAAATCTTTTTCTGGGCTGGCCGAGTGGCGCAGTGGTTAAGCGCTGGCTTGGGAAGCCAGCGGCCTCGGTTCGGGTCCCACATACGAGGGCCAGTGACACTGCCCTCAAAAAAAAAAATAAAAGAATAAAAGTTTTTTCCCAAAAAGTGGAATAAAATGCTTGCCATCAAGATCATTGTTAATTACCATTTTGTATGAATTTTGCTAAAGTTAACCGTAAAGAGAGACAGGAAATAGCAAGTGTTGTCAAGGATGTAGGGAAATTGGGAGCCCCATACATTGCTGTAGGAATTGTAAAATGATGCAACCAGCATGGAATGGATTTTTGTGATTCCTCCAAAAGCTAAACATATTATAGAATTACCATGTGACCTAGCAATTCCACTCTTAGGTATATACCCAAAGGCATTGAAAGCAGAGGCTCTAACAGATACTTGTATGCCAGTGTTCACTGCAGCATTATTCACAACAGCCAAAATGTGGAGACAATCCAAGTGTCCATCAACCAATGAATGGATAAGCAAAATGTGGTATATACATACAATGGAATATACTTCAGCCATTAAAAGGAATGAAGTTCGGGCCGGCCAAGTGGCACAGTGGTTAAGCGCTGGCTTGGGAAGCTGGCGGCCCCGGTTCAGGTCCCACATATGAGGGCCAGTGATACTGCCCTCAAAAAAAAAAAAAAAGGAATGAAGTTCTGGTACACGTGACAACATGGGTGAACACCTGAAAAACATTATGCTAAGTGAATAAGCCAGACACAGAAAGACAAATATTGTATGGTTCCACTTAAATGAAATATCTAGACTAAGCAAGTTCATAGGGACTAAAAGTAGATTAGAGGCCACCAGGAGCTGGTGGTTGCAGGGATAGGGATAGAATGTGGAATTATTGCTTAAGGGTTACAGAGTTTCTGTATGGAGTGATAAAAGTTTTTGAAATAGATCGTGATGATGGTTGCACATTATAAATGTAATTAATGCTGCTGAATTCCACACTTAAAAATTGGTTAAAATGGTAAAACTTACGTTATAAATATTTTACAACAGTTTTAAAAAATGAATCATCAAATGCAGTAAAAACCATTGAATTGTACACTTTAAGTGGATGAATATATGGTATATGGATCATATCTCAATAAAGCTGTTAAAAAATGGGCAACAGATTTGAATAGACATTTTTCCAAAGAAGATATACAAATGGCCAACAAGCGCAGGACACAATGCTCAATGTCATTAGTCATTAGGGAAACGCAAATCAAAATACAATGAGGTATCACTTCACACCTGCTAGGATAGCTATAATTACAAAACTAAAAACAAACAAACGAACACATTCCCAGACAATAGCAAGCATTGACAAGAGTGTGGAGAAATTAGAAACATCATACATTGCTGGTGGGAACACTTAAGTAAGTTAACCACTTTGGAAAACAGCAATTTTTCAAAAGTTAACAGTTACCATTTGACCTAATAATTCTACTCCTAGGTATATACCCAAGATAATTGAAAGAATATGTCCACACCAAAATTTATATAGAAATAGTCCTAGGAGCATTATTTATAAAGCCCAAATTGGAAACACCTCCAATGTTCATCCACTGATCAATGAATAAGTAAACTGTGGTATATCCTTACAATGGAATATTATTTGACACAAAAAGGAATGAAGTATTGATACATGCTATACCCTGGATGAACACTGAAAACTTATGTTCTAGAAAGAAGAAGGTCACAAAAGCCACATGTTGTGTTATTCTTTTTATATGAAGAAATACCCAGGATTGGCAAATCCATAGAGACAGAAGGTAAATTTTAATGGTTGCCAGGAGCTTCGCAGAGAGGGGAAAGGGCAGTGAATGCTAATGTGTGTTTCTTTATGAGGAAATAAAAATGTTTTAAAATTAGATAGTGTTGATGGTTGCACAATTCTGTGAATATATGAAAAAACACACTGAATTATACCTTTAGAAGGGTAAATTTTATGATTTGTGAATAAGTCTTTTATTTAAAAAAATCTCCCACTATGAGTCTACATTTGTCTTTATCCTTTTTTGCTCGAGTTTTGCTTTGTATATTTTGAAAGTATGCTATTAGAAATAAAAATTTAAATTTTTATATTTTCCTGGCAGAATGACGCTTTTATTATTATGAAATATTACCCTTTATCTCCAGTAATACTTCTTGTCTTAAAATGTATTTTCTATGATCTACACCATGTTCATTTTTATTAGGTTTTCATTGCATTTCTTTTTCCACACTTTTATTTTCAAATGCTTCTATATGCTTATATTTACATTGTTTCTCTTGTAAGCAGCATACACTATTTTCTTTGTTTTACATTATCTTTGTCTTCTAATTGAAATTTTGTTTGCTTTATTCAGTCTTTGTATTTTAATTAGAATATTTAGTCCATTTAATTTTAATATAATTACTAATTACTGGGTTGAAATCTAATGTGCTATTTGCTGTTTATTTGTTCTACCTTTTCTAAGTTGCTTTTTTTTCTCTCCTTTTCTTCTTTTGGGCTAAGATTTTGTTATTTCTCATTTTCCTTCTATTCTCCTGTTTGGTATACATTTTCTGTTAAACCTTTAATGTTTGAGATTAAAATATACATACTTGACTTTAAAAATATGGTACAATAACTATAAATATATGATATAACATATTATATCATCACATAAACTATAATGTCATTTGATACAAAAAAATGCAAGAACCTTAAAACATCTTGACTTCATTGAATACCTCACAACTTTGTGCTGTCATGTATTTTAATTCTTCATGTGTTTTATACCCCACAGACAGTACTGTTATTATTTATACAGTCAACATTAATTAAAGTTTCTCTAAAACTTATCTTTTCTGCTCCTCTTCTTTCCTTCCTGCATCTCCACGCTCCTGTGTGGGGTCAATTTCCATCTGTCTGAAGAACATTATTAGCATTTTCTTTCATGTGCATCTGCTGTCTAAAAATGGCTCTATTTTGCCTTTGTTTCTGAAATATAGTTTGAGTCTAGAGTTATAGTTTCTATTCCACTATATTTTATTTTTAAAAGCTGTATGTGACTCATCACATTGATTTCACAAACCACTCCAGTGAAGTGGTTTAAAGTCCACCAGAAACTATTGCAAACCTGTAGATTGACAAACGCTGCTATAGAACATTCCCCCTGATCATCCAGCTATTCCAAGGTACCCTGGGAAGTAAAGTGAGGAGTCTTTCCTAGTGAAGAACCTACAACAAACTTAGCAAAGTACTATCCACTCCTACAAAGAAGGTCTTCAGAATAATCATTCAGTCGTCAGATTCCCAGACTCCACGGGCTGGATCTGAGCCATCCTTGAAGAGTTATAAGGAAATTTCTATCCAATAAAGGAACTAGAAATCGGACTGCTCATACTGCCACTCCGAGGAATGGATTAAAATAATGCATACCTGGGAAACAACAACTTGTAAAGTCATTGACCCACCTTAGCTCTCAGAACTTGACTAGAACCTGCTAGAAGCAGGCTGAAGCAACTATAAAATTCTAGGTTTCCCTTATACTATAAGCATTTGAATTGAATTATACTCTGTTGCCAGGCATTTGAAATAAAAAGGTATTCATCAATAACTCCCATAAAAGCACCTGGTGTGACCTAACAGGCCTCTCTCTTCCTTGAGCGCTATTGGGTGAACACCATCAACTTTGCCTCCACGCCTCCCCTGTTCTTCCATTGTCCACCAATAGCCCAAGCCACCTTCTGCATGACCCCATATATGTTAGTTATTCTAATACTCTCAGGCCACAGTCACAGCTTGGAGTATTGGTTCCAACATTCAGTTAATATCAATTGTGTGTCTGTTAACTGTCAGGCACTGTTCTAGGTTCTGGGGATACAGGTCTTACCATTGTTGAACCCTGTGCAACAGATAACAAATAAATAAGCAAATAAATCTCTAATCTTATGTCAGGTCATGAATAAGGGTAACAGGAAAGAGAACCTGAATATGATGGTGATATCTTAGAGAGTATGGTCAGCAAAGTTCTCTTTGAGGGCATGGGATCTGAGCAAAGACCTCTCAACGAACTGTGGAAATGAGTCATGAACAAACTTGATGACAAGCACTTCCAGACAGCAGAACAGCTAAGACAAAAATCTCACAATTGGAGCATGCCTGGCTCTTTCAGAGAACAGAGGCCAGTGTGGCTGAAGCACAGTGAGCAGGAGGGGACTGTTAGGAAATTAGGTCAGACAGGTGGTCAGCATCCTGAGCGCAGTGTCAGGTGATTTCAATAAATGGGTTGTTAATTCAATGACTCAGTGAATAAATGTATATGTTTCTATTTATATAACTAACATATAGTTTATTCCTTCAGGTTTTTTTGTTTTTGTTTTTTAAATTGGGGAATTGGGGGAGGGAACCAGCCAAGTTGTTGTTCTTCAATCTTCCTTGTGGAGAGCGCCAGTCGCCATCTGGCTTCCAGCCAGCAGCTCGTGGCCTCTTAGCTCAAGGTGCTGTGTTCAACCTTAGTTGTGGGTGGGCGTAGCCACCATCCCATGCAGGAGTTGAACCAGCAGCCTTGTTGTTAAGAGTGCGTGCTCTATCCACTGAGCCATCCGGGTGGCAGCTCAGCTCAAGGTGCCCAGTTCAATCTTAATTGCGGGTGGGCATAACCCACCATTGAACAGGCAATCTTATTGTTAGGAGCACATGCTCTCATCAGCTGAGCTATCTTGCCACCTGTTGGCAGCTCAGCGGCAGCTCAGCTCAGGAGTAGCGTCACTGGCCCATGTGGGAATCAAACCAGCAGCCCAGTTGCTCAGAGTTCACACTCTTAAGCTAACTCTTAACCAATTGAGCCACTCTGCCAGCCTCCCTTCAGAGGTTCTTAATCATCAGTTTGAAAGTCTGAACATAAGCAAATTTCAAACTATATTCCTACGAACAGCATGGGTGTTGGGAGTCAAACTGGCTTAACTTTTAGACCCATCTGTAAAGTGAGGATGTGTAACTCCACCCCAGCTGGATGCTGTGAGGACTGAATGACATAAGAGATACAGCAAAAGCATTCGGCTCAGTGCCACCTACTCAGATGGCACTCAAATTTTAGTTTTGTGTCAATAGAGCACAAGATAGGGGAGGGGTGGGAGGTGAGGCTCCCCAGGGACACCTGGATTAGCTCACACAGGGTGCTGGCTATCATGCTAAATAGATTAGATTTTTATCCTGATGAGGAGGCCCCTTTGAAGGGTTTTGAGAAGGGAAGTGAGAATGAGATTACTCAGGAGAGGATGGATTTGGGAGGGGGGGGTGGCAGTAGTGGGCAAGGTTATGGGAGGGGTAGGTGACAGCTGTCCCACAAGAAGGCCACTATAGGATTCTAGGTGAGAAATGGTGAGAGCCTGACCTTGCTCACTGGTAGAAGAGTGGGGGTGGAGTTGGGGGGAGATGGATTAAGAGATGCTTGTAGTTCCCAAAACTGCTCATGCACTGGTGCCAGTGAGAGAACTTCCTCTTCTATCTAGATTGCTCTCCTCCTTTTGTACCTGCTATCTCCTCATCCTCACCTTGAGAATGTTCAGCTCTGGGATGTCCTTGTTTGCCCTCAAGCTGGCTTTAGATGTCCTTCCCTATGCTCCTTTTATATCTCCCCGACTCGCCTGGAAAGGTGCTTTGCTTGTGTCTCTTCCCATCTCCCTTCCTGGAAGAACAGCAAGGACTCTGGGCCCCTTCTCTTTGTATCCTCAGCACCCTCAGGGATGCTCAGTCACTGTTGTGATTTCCAAACGGAAGTTGGTTAAGCCCCGGGATTGCTTCTGTTTTCACTAAGAGCCATTCATCCTTTGTAATTACAAGGTCCCAGGTTTTCAGCTCCATCTACATTCTTTTAATTTCAGAACAGCATGTGCCCCATAACAAGAACACATCCTGCTGCCCAGACTTCTTGTTCAAGGATTAAGGTTTCTAAGGGGAAGCTGGCTTTGGTGCCCAGTAACCAGGTTACTGTTGTTTGGCCTCCATCCTTGAAAACTTGTAATTTACTGATTCTGATATTTACGTTGGGTCCCATCATATGATGCACAGATAACAGAGGCAGGCCTGAGATTAAGAATGGCCCAGAGACGGATCCTAATAATTAAATCAGCTCCTTGGGTAGCACAGTGGGCCCATTTACTCTGGGAGTCTATTATGTATAAATATACTTTAATAAATTACATCCCCGTCAAGCCAGGACGCCCCAAACGGGAGCGCCTTTCAGGTTGCTCCAAGAAGACAATTACTTACAGCAAAACCAGTGAGTGGGGAGGAGACAGTATATCAAACCTGCAACAAAGAAAAATGTGAAGGCCAGCAAAGAGGGGCCCTGTCAGCAGAGCTGGCGCGCTGTTCCCTTTCATTAGAGATAAACTGCTCTCTGCTCGAGATCTGGCATTCTAAAAGCAAGATGGACTGGGGGAATGGCAGAAAGTGGATTCCCGTGTGGGGAAGGAAGTAGACAGAGCATACACAGGCTTTGGAAGCAGAAATATCAGTATGAATACCATTACTATTAATAATACTGTTAAAAATAAAGGAAACCTCCTTTAAAATGGAATCAGGAAGCTGGGAGGGGGTGCTCTCATGTACTGCCACCCAGACCCCAAACAGGAGGAAGCAAGAATGTTTTGTTTTTTTGTTGCCCAGCAAAACACTTCAATCTTCACCTGAACCTCTTTAACTGGCTGTCTTCAGGTTTTGGGCTCCTGCTTACAGCCCAGCTGTAATGAGAAACTGCCACACTCAGTCAATGAGAAGCTGTTACCACCCTGAACTCTTCCAAACACCTCCCAACTCCCTGTTTTTCCCTTATAAAAGCAAGTCCTTTGGACTTGCCTATGGTTCACCATAGTTTGCTTGTTCCAAATTGCAATTCCTCTGTTATTCCCAAATAAGCCCATTTTCCTGGTAAAATAATGGCCTCTTTTATTTAAAAAAAATAAAATAAAATCAATAGTAACAACAACAACAATAATAACAGCAAATGCTTATGTAGTGCTTACTGTTTGTCAGGAATTGTTCTAAACATTTTATACAGATTAATTAATTCATTGAATTCTCACAGCAACCCTATGAAATAGGGTATGATAAGTACCTACATTTTACAGAGGAAGAAACTGAGGCAAGTCATGTGCCGAAGGTGACATACATAGTAAATGGTGAAGGTGGGAATCAGACCCAGGCATCCTGGTTCCAAAGTCAATTTTCTTTACTACTCTGCTTATCCGCTATTCACCTTGGGCAATTCATTTAAGGTCCTTGAGTTAAAGTCATCTGCACTGTAAAAAGGGGATAATGGTACTCAAATGGCAGGGTTATTTTGAGGTGTCAAATAGCACACACTCGATAAATAGTATAAAAGAATTAGAAAATAGTGTAGCGAAAAGAATCCTGAATTAAAATATCTCCTAACAGCTTTTGATTATAGGCGACAGAAAATGACTGGCTAGACAAACATAAAATTTATTGAAGGGAAATAGGATATCTTATACTGAGCTCCCAGAAAACCATCTCTCAGATCAAGATTTTTCTGCAGGACATTCACTGGACAATGCCCTTAGCAACAAAATCCACAGGGGAATAAAGGAAGCAGAATAGGGCAGAGGGAGAAGTTGAACTTGATTCCCCAGGGATAGCCTTTCAGAGTTGTCCCAAGGGAAGCCACACCAGGGAGGGTGTATAAGCTTGGGTGAGGTAGTGCTCATGAGCAAAGGGCAATTCTTTAGAAGAGACTTATCTGGGGCTATGATCAGGCAACACTTCCAGCAGCTGAGGGAATGAATGCCTCAGTCCTGAGCAGGTGCCTGGGCAGTGCACCAAAGTATCCACTAAGGAGCCAAGGCACAGGGTTAAAGTAAAGCTAAAGAGCCAGGCTTAAGAAGGGAGCTGGCTCAACTGCATTGGGGAAGCAAGGTAGCAGGAATCAGTGCAGAGTCTTTCTGGAGTCCTAATGTCACCTTGCTTAGTCCTTTCACTTAATGTTCAAATTCCAGGTGGTAGACCCGGATGGGTTTACTGGGTTCTATACTCTCCTATTGGCCAGATGGGTGGAACCTCTGATCAAAAGTTCTACTAAGACTGGATTCAGAGTAAAATTGTAGTGTGGCTAACAGAAGAAGAGGGAATAGATGCTAGGTGGGCAAAACAACAGATTTCTTTACATCTCAAAATCAGACGATGAGGAGAGAATTCCTGGATAGGCTTAGGGTTTGATAATTTGCAAAAAAATGCCCATTATTTCCATCCTTATATTCCGCCCTTTTGAAATGTGACTTTAAAACGCCTTCTATCAAGAGATGGAGACTTGCATCTATACTGGCTTTGTCGCTTGCTTTAACTAATAGGATGCAGTGGAAGTGATGAACCAGTTTTGAACTAGACCTAAGAAGAGGTGTCTTGTGCTTCCACTCTCTCATAAAATCCTGCCTAGCTGCCATGTGCATAGGTTTGGACTAGTCTGCTGGAGGATAAAGCAGGGATGAGCCATCTTAACTAAGGCCATCACAGGCCAGCCAACCCCTACATGACTCTGCATCTAGCCACACGTGCATGAGTGAGCCCAACCTAAAACCTTGATCCACAGAACAATGAGCTAAATATGTGGTTGTTGTCACTAAGGTTTATTATGTGGCTGGTTATTTAGCAAATGCTAACTGATACGTGCTACTGTGTGACATTAAATAAGAAACATACTCTCTCTGGGGTTTCCTACTTGAGGAAAGAAGGAATTGAACACATGAGGATTCTTCCTGATCAGATAATTCATGAATCTAAGAAGGGCCAGCAGGGGGGCTAGATTGCCAGAAAGCAGAGCTTGAAGGTGTCATAGACGTAGGCTGCCACCTACCTAGTGTAGAGGGGCCACTGACCTGAGATCTCGTCAGGGTCTCTGATAAAGTGTGAAATATTATCTGTAGGGATGGGAAAGTGACAGTGGTGCTGATGCAGCTATTTTTGATGATCAGGCTAAAGACCACACAACACAGTCCAAAGAAGGCAAGGGTACCCATCTCTTACCTTCGTCCGCATGGCTTTGGTAACCTGCACCGCACCATTCTGGCAGTTACTGGGATGGGGATTATGTATGCTTTCTTCCAGCTCAGGCTTTGTCATTCAGTTGGTGCCTCCTTTCCTACACATGTGCTTTTTTTTAACCTGAAGTCAGGGGTGCAAAGCTGGGGAGGCAGTTCATCTCAGATTCCTTGCCACATCCAAATCCAAACTAGCAGTTTACTTCTCAAAAGAGGCCCGTGGGCCACAGTGAGCTGGTCTGTATGTGTGTATGTGGGTTTTTTTTTATTAGTTATTAATAATTAGTTGGCTTTTTCACTTTGGCAAGTCTTAGTAATAATCTTTTAGTTCTTGCAACATTTATTGAAAGCCATGTTCCAAACCATGCATTGTATCATCTACTTTCTTGCATTACTATCTTATGATTATCCCCATTTTTCCAAATGAGAAAAAGGAGGCTTAGAGAAGGCATATAACTTTCCCAAGGCCATATAGCTAGTAGGTGGCAGAGTCAGAACAAGCACCTAAGTTTCTGAAGTCTAATTTATTCTTTGTAGGGGCATTCAACCAGGCCAGGGACCTCTACCTGGGCAGTGTAGCCATTCTTACAAAAAGACGTGATTCTGAGTCCACCAAGCAGAAGCAACAAATACCTAAAATGAAAGATAGCTTATCTTCAACCAAAATTTGAGATATCGACATTGTTGTAGGACAATAGAAACATAACTTGTGTTTAATAATGTATGTAGTTGATTTACTGTGAAAAACAATGTTTTGTATGTTATCATGTCCCCACCAGTTATATATACTGTTTTATTTGTATGATGCAATCTTGAAGGAACACAGATTTCCTGAAACCTGCTCCTGAATTCAGGACTGACGTTTAGCTGGCACGTACAGAATAGCTGTATTGGTCGTCAAACACTGAAACAATTCTATAGTCGGCAGAACGCTCTTGCCCTGAGCCTTCAGAATACCACACACAGATATCCTTTTTGACTCAGATATCCTGTACCCTCACCTGGGAACCCTCACCCCACCTTCCCATGATCCAGCGACTAAAGGGTCAACACCTGGCCCAGCACCTAGCTCCAGCACTGCTGTGGGGCACACACTGTTGGGCCTTAACCCCAAGTACTAATATTTCTCTGGCATTACTCTTCTCTGCTCACAAACTTAGCACTTGAGAAAGATCTCTGATAGGGTTAGACTTGAGGATGGGCTTAGAGGCATAGACTTGAGGTGGCAAAGATTGGTGGAACGGGAGTTCTATGTTCTGAAACTTTTACATCATTTACCACGACCCTCAAAATCTACCTGTCTCATGTCCTATCCACTTAGGGCTCATGCTCTACTTTCCATGGGGAAAGGACCCATCCCCTGCAGAACCCTAGTATCCTGAAATTTCCTCTGAGTAAAAAGGTTTTGTGGTCCTGTCAGTTGGTGAATGCTGTATGCTCTACTCTGTTTCTGAAGCTTCATATATTTACATAATAAAGGTTCTGAAAAGACCTGAAGTAAAGAAATCTACTTTGTTTAATTTAGCATTTCCTAATCATGGAACATCAATTTCCCTTCGGTTACACCTATTGAATTTCTACTTTCCCACCTGAGAGACCAGGGATGTATAAAAGCCTTAAGGAGGGAGAACAAGGAGGTGGGGAGGGAAGGTGGAGAATCCTGCTGACTGTGTGCTTCTTGAAGATGAGAGGGACAGGGAGGTGGGGAAGAAAAGAAAAGTGTGTGGGGAGCTTCGCCGGCTCTTCCACACCATGGCTACCACTCGATTCTGAATCCTGGGCAAGCACACAGAAGAAGGGCCAGCCAGCAGCTGGAACTCTCCCCACCAGCTATCTGGAAGGCCTCTAGGGGATTGCAGACTGCTGGTTGAGAGCTGGGTTCTTGGTCCAGCTCGCTAATTTTCCAGCTGTGTAACTTTGAGCATGTTATTTAAATTCCCTGGGTCTCTCCTTCTTCTGTTCTAAAGATTAAATTAGACAAATACATGTAAATGATCTCAAATTTGAACGTGCATTGGAGTCACCTGGAGGACTTGGTAAAACATGAATGTCGGGCCCATGCCCAGCATTTGATTCAGTAGGTTTGGAATGGGCAGATGAATTCACATTTCTGACTAGTTTCCAGGCCAGACTGCTGGGGCCGGTGGCAACCACACTTTGAGTGGCATGAATATAAGTTAAAGCGCTTTGTAATTTGTAAAGTATACATCTTAATTAATTTAAATTAATTCATCCATTCTGTGTTAAAATAATGATGTGTTCATGGGATAAGGTTTATCTCTTACCACTTCTGTGCTTTCAGGAGGAAATGCTTTTGTTTCTATTAGCCAGAAGACTGATTCCCATGGTAGAAGTTTCAGGAAAGCATCTGGGGACCCGACAGCCTCTATGACACTGCGTGGGCATCTGCTCTGGCTACAGATATCAGTCCCCTAGACATTCCCCTGAGAGGGCAGAGGTCATCTGTCATCTCCGGAGAACAGACACTGACTGACATATCCCCTTGGTGACTGTGAAACTCTTGTCCCTCAAGAGGTCCTGTGGAAAAACTTTTCAGTGATTATGTTCCCTTAAATATGTTCTATTTCCTAGTTGAGCTTCACAATACTCATTAATGCGTTAAAGCTATGAGAAGTACTACAGGAAAGAAACCTATTCAAGTTTCCTATGGTGGAGTAGTAGTTAGAAGCACAGGGTCTAGATCTGTGCAGTCCTATACAGTTGCCACTAACACATGTGGATATTTAAATTTAAGTAATAAATTTACATAATATTAAAAATTCCATAGTCCCACTAGCCACACTTCAAGTATTCAACGGCCATATGTGACTAGTGTCTGTCATGGAGCAGATACAGCGTATTTCCTGCACTTCAGAAAGCTCTATTGGACCCAGATGCAGGGCTTCAAAACCCAGTTCTATCATTAATCAGTTGTGTGAACTCACAAAAGTTCCTTAAACTCTTGATGCCTTAGTTTACTCATCTATAAAATGGGCCTGATAAATGGTTCATACTTCATAGGGTTGTTGTGAGAAAAAAATCAGTATCTGTAAAGCACTGAGAATGGTGTCTGGCACATAGCAAGCCCTCAATAAATGATTATTATAATTTGTTTAACTTATTGTTCTTAAACAAATTTTCACTTGGAACCCTTTATCTATACAATAGTATTCACTTTATGGAACTGAACTCCTCTTAGCATACCTCCTATGCTTTGTTATGCTAAAAGAGCTGTCCTTTCTCAATCTTTACTTGAATGTCTACCGTCTCTTATCTTAACTGAGATAGGAGTCAGGCATTTGCTAGGGGTAAGCATTTGCTAGGCCCCAAGAAAGGAGGCAGGGGTGGAGGAGAAAATTGAACATCTGGCTACATATCCTGCTCCTTTAGGCTATAGGAAGCCTGGTAAATTGGTAGAGTTCTGTGTGGCCAGAGCATGGAGTACCAAGGGCAAAAGGGGAAGGGATGAACTTGGAAGGGGGAGATCATCAAGGACCTTCCAAACCATGTTATGAATTAGACTCATCCTGAGGAGATAGGGTATCACTGAAAGGTGTTAGCTGCATAAGGATGTGGTTAGATCTGCATGTTAGAGGGAACACCCTTGGGCTATGCTGTGGAGAATAGATATAGACGTACAGGGAAATCTGCAAAATTGAGATGTAGGGAGACCTATCAGGGGGCTGGGTGAGAAATGAGGGAGGTGGTAGTAGAATCAGAGAGAAATTGACAGATTCAGGAGCTACAAAAGAGATAAAACAAACAGGACTCAGGGCTGATTGGATGTTGATGGTGAAGAAAAAGAAGAATAGGTATGACTAAGATTTCCATCTTGTACAACTGTTAGATGATAGTGACACTTACAGAGGCAAGGAATCTAGAAGGATTGAGTGTATGAGCCCAGAGAGGATGATGAGCTCAGTTTTAGGTCTGAGCATTAGTAGGATATTCAACTGGATGTGTCCAGAAGGCAGTTGGATCTATGAAGCTTGATGTCCTAAGAGATTGACTTCTCCAGACTTTGTCATGGAATAGTGGGGAAGAGTCAGAAGGGTTACAATGTTTTTCAACAAGAGAGGCCACCATGGGACACTTGACAATGTCTGGAGGTATTTTTGTTGTGGTAGGGGGCAGTGGCTCCAGTGAGTAGAGGCCAGGAATGCTACTAAACACCCTACAATGCACAGGACTGTTCTCCACAATGAAGAATTATTTGGCCCAAGATGTTAATGGTCCTGAGGTTGAGAAACCCTGGATTAGGACAAGCTGGAGCACCAGGAGATATCCGTGTTGGAGGCAGCATAGTTTTTTCCAACAGCATGAGCTGGGGTCTGAGAATCAAGGTTTGAACCCTGGCCAGTACTACTCACTAACCACATAACCATTGGAGTGTTACTTAAAGATCTGGAGTCTCCATTTCCTCATTCATAAAATGGAGCTGGTAATATGTCACAGGTACAGTAACACAATGTCTGGCTATACTGGTCATAGTAACTATACCACTTAGGGGCAGGACCAGAATCCATTTATTCAATAAAGGATTGCTGAGTGCATGGACGTTGTGCCAAGCACAGGATACAAAGACAAGTAAAGTGCAGTCCTTGCCTTCATGGCTTCTAACACACACACACACACACACACACACACACACACACACACACCATCCTAACATCTATCAAAATAAACCATAGCCTCTTCTCAGATCCTTCTCACAGATCTAATTGTCAAACATGATTGTCCAAAAGCATCTCTTCCTCTCCGCCAGCTGAGTATTTTTCTTCAGGAAAAAAGAGGATGATGTTGGTATTTTGGCCACAGGCATCCTAAAAAAGGAAAGAGGACTTCCTTTTCTATGCTTTCGCCTCTGTCTCACCCTCAGAGCTCCAAGGAGCATGATAAATTTACCCCCATCTTCTCTCCTGCAGCCCCAGCTGATTTGGGGTAAGCGTACTCAATTTTGAGACTTCATTTGTGAAACTCAAAGTGGAGAGGAGCTCCACACTTCTCCCTGTGGTGGGGTTACCTGAGGGCCTCCCTGAGACAGGGCTTGCCTTTCCTCATGTCTCCGCAGCCGTGCAGCCCGTACGCTTTAGAAGGGACAGTCCTCAGCACCCTACTACAACTTTTTGTGGGAGCAGGAGAAGGGGGGATAGACACCAACGTTCACTGAGCTGAGTGACACTAGGAAAATTACTTGATCTCGTGGAGTCTTAATGGCCTTATCTAAAAGTATAGTAATACCTGACTTACTGCGTTGTTCTAAGATTAAATGTGTCTGGAATGTAACATGTGCTCATTTATTAATTCAGCAAATATTATTGAGTTTCTTCTCTGTATCTGGCTCTGTTCGAAGCAATGGAGATCAACATTGAATAAAAGAGATTAAAATTTCCCCCCTCGTGGAGTTTATCTTTTATTGCCTAAGAATTGTGTCTGTTTAATATGATTCAATAGGCACTATACTATACTTTACTCATCTAGCTATACACACATGTGAATATGTATGGATATATTTATATTTATGTTCAGTTAATTACTAGTATTCCTTTTTATAGAGATAAAGACATTGAAATTTAGAGGAATGAAGTAAATTGTTCAGATTCACCGAATCAGAAAATGAGGGAGCTAGAAGTGAAATGCATGTCTGTCTGCCTTTAAAAACTTGCTCTGTCACCTACGCTCTAGTCAGCGATAATCAAACCCAAGAAAACCTCAGAAAGTGGCAGCAATAATTCAGAGATGGCATGTCACTTTTCCTTTTCATTTCAACAGCTCTAGTTGCACAAACCCCCTTTAAAAGGAATAATAGAGACACTGGTTCCAAGTGCTTCAACAGGCGCTATGGAACCTACCGTGTGAGCCATAATTAATGGAGATGCCAACTGCCAACTAACCAGAAAAACTCCAGCATCGTAAATCTGTTCACCAGCTCCTCACGAGAACTGATGGATGAGGAATTCAGCTTAAATATTTAACAATCAATAATTCAAATACCTATCCAACCATATGCAACTTGGCATGTTTGTAAATATAAGGGCTACACTTTCTTGCATTTTACATGAAACCTCCTTAAGGTTGAATGGTGAGGGTAGAAATGGCCCACATTTTATTGGGAAAGAATCTGGGGAGGAGATGGAAATATCCTCCCAGCCTTGGCTCAACTTGACTCTACGAAACTTCCAGCTATGCTCATGTACCACTGTTCATGCCCTCACGTTGCTAGTGAGCAAATCAACCACAAAGAATGTGTTGGAAGTCCCAGTTGGGTGGCTGAAGTAAGATGCGACAGCCTGATCTCCTTTCCATCCTCAGCTCCAGGGATGAAACCTAACACACAGCCGACAGGACAATGAATTATTCACTTGGAGCTTCCACGATCTCTCTGTCACTAGAATGGGTCATCTCTCAGGATGTAATTCAACCCCCTTTCTCCTTCCCCACTTCCTAACAGACAGCTAGGAATGAAGCCCGACTCTGGGAAGACATTCGAGCCTGGTGGTCGGGGCTGCGAGCCGTGTGTGTGGATGCTGGATAGGAGTGCTGCTGTTTGAATTTAACTGTTTTGAATAAATAAAGTCCAAGTCAGCATTGACAGAAATGATTTATCTGCACTTCACAATTATTGAATTTAGATGCTCCATGCACTTGCTGATTTATTAAACTGCTCTCCCCTCTGAGGGAGAATCAAAGCATCTTCTTTGGCCCTAATGGATAGACACTTTGGAGGCACTTAAGGAAGCCATTGTTGATAAGACTTACTATCTAAAAGAGAACTCTGTCTCATGTTGTCTCTGAACAGAAATAACCTCCTTTATTTGTGTTTCCTTCACAGTCAATAACTCATTCTTTCCAAAGAAGTGTGGGGCTATGAGCAAACGCCTCTGAAGCTATAGAGCTGGAAGCATCAGGCCTGAGCAATGAGCTGCCTGCCACTTTTGCCTCCCTTCGCCCACACCACCTAGCTGTGTCTCCTCTCAGCTGCATAGCCAGAGGTTCCCCACGTTGAAGAGAGACCCACAGCTCTGGCTACTAGCTGCCTACACTCCCTGTTCACAGGTTCCACCTCCCCTTGGCTGCCCCTAGAAACAATCCTAGCCAGGACAGTGACCATTCTCCCCTTCTCAAAACAATGTAAATTCTGAAACCCACCAGTGGGGCTGGAGGGCAGGGAGGGGCCATGAAATGAATCCATGCCTGGTAGGCCCACTGCCCCTATGATTGGGAAGCGCTGTGGCATTCCCCACCAGTAAGTAATTGATGATTCCAAATGGCAGGTGGCATGAATTCCAGGCAGCAGCATATCTGGGGTGGAATTTGGGCTCTCCTCTGGGAAAACAAAACTAGCTGGTCAAGGAAAAAATAAGGACAGAGCATAGAAAGCCAAGTTCCCTGTGCAGAGGCACCAGCTATAGGTCTGTCTTAGGTTTAGGTTTTAAGGGCTATAGAGGAATGGATGAGGTGTAGGTCAGCTATGTTTGAAAGAAGACAGAGGAGGAAAGAAAGCTGGTGTAAGATGATAATTCAGGAATGTCAGAAGGTATGATATGTAGAATTTCTGGAAGCTTGTATAAAAGACATAATATTAGTAACTAACAAGTGAAGAATTTGTAATAATTTCAAAGCTTATTCGTTCCCACTCAATCATTTTCATTGAGTGGGGTAGTACTAAACAGAAGAGGAACCTGGAGAAGCCTGTTATGGGAGGAGGGAAAGATATAAAGGTTAGTTATTAGAAACAAAGTAAGTTATTAATGCATTTAGGAGAAAATGGACTTGTCAGTAAGACATCATGGAGAACAGCTGGGGTACTGAGGACCTGTGGCTTCTCTCACTGACAGGAAGAAGTCAGTGTGGATCATAAATCTTACAGCTGCACGTCCAAGTTTTAGGTCTTCTTTTTTTTTTTTTTACCCATTGGTATTGCTGCCTAGAAGGAGCCTCAGGCGGAAATTCCTTCTCACCTGTGTACCTTGGCTTGGGTTGAGAGCAGTTATAATGAGTGCCCTTATTCTTGCTAAGGAAACTTGGACCTGCTTGGAACAGAATGACTGAAAGAAATCACGGAGCCAAACTTTTCGTTTGAAGCTCAGAATCATTCCAGGAATTAAATATTATTGCTTCTATCTTTACAACAAGCAAACAGAAGCAAAGAGGGGTGGGTACCCCTCTCGAAGTCACACATTCATATGGTTTCTTGCAGGGCAGAGATATTAGTTGATGTGTTTCAATCTCCCCCCACTCCCAGCTTCCCCCCATCCCCTTGTTTTACAGAGAAAATCAGGAGCTGGGGGAAAGAGAAGGCCAAGTAAGTGGGTCTTGGGGCTCCTGTCTCTAAATGAATCAGACTACTCTCTTTTTTCACATATGATGGTTCCAAGTACAATCTTAGAAAAAAGACCTTGTGTTACTAAAAGACATTTGAAGACCACTATAATAGACAATCTAATTTTCCTTTCATTGATGACAGGATATGAAGATGAAATGAAAAATATGAATGCTATTTGAAGACCTGGTTCTTATATATTAGCCTTTTTTTTTTCACATTAATAATGTTTTTCACTAACCCAATACTAACATAAACTAGAACATCAGGCTCAAGCAGCTACTGAATCTTGTACATGGAAAGCTTTCAGAAATACTGATTAAATTTAATTGAAAGTCTCAAATATATTGGCAACTGTAGTTCATGGCAAAGCCCCTGCTTGCCTCTCTCACAGTCAGCAAAGGCCAAACATTTATCTGGAACTCAGTGCTAGGCAAGAAGAGGCCAGATTTATATTGTTACTCCTTGAAGGACAGAAACCTTTCAGAGCTTTGGCAATTATTATTGAGAAACCACCCATGGAGAAGGTAGTTTTAAACACAATTAAGATTCTATTTTAAGGAAAAATCAGAAACTGCCCATTTAACGCTAATGTTTGATCTACTGTGAAAGAGAGAAAGGAACTATTACAAATTTGCTAATACCATCAAAACTTATAAAGTGATAAGATGAGGCTACATGAAGAAAAGGCAGTCATCCCAAGCGTGAGGTATGCTAATAGCTGTGAATATATATGAGAGCAGAGAACTTTTCACTGAAAATCAGTGAAATAGATTCGGCTGTTTTATGAGCACTCTGCCTGGTAAACTGAGGACATTCCTGGTTCTTGATGGTTTGGGGTGATCTCCAAAGTAGGGTCACACACCCCAGGGAGCAGGCACAATGATTATAACTTCTATTTGCATTTATTTTTATTTCATCTATTAAAATTATTTTTGTGTGATGTTTAAACAATGTCCATAATATATTAGTATAGAAGTACACAAATATAATTTTAAATAAATATATAGCTATCTTCACTACCAAGCTCTTGCTATCTGAATGCAAGAGCTAAATCAATTCAGATGAATTTTAAGGTGAATTTTTTGTTCTCCAAACCCTGACTACTTGCTATTAGAAACTGGGGGACTAGATAGATTCAGATAACCTACTGTTGCTCACTATTCAAATATACTACCCCAAGTCAGGAACCGATGTATTTGGATAGTGAAGGATAGTTGTGTGAAATTGTAGAGGTGCTTGGGTTTTTAAATTTTTTTTTTTTAACTAAGATACACTATGGAACGAATTTAGGAAACCAACCTACATATAACCACATTGATAAGTCTGACTCTGAGTCACTGGCAGACAGGGCTTGAAAAACCCTGAGGCCATGTCTAACAGCCCTGAATCAAGCAAAATGCTCCTTTTGGGTTTCTGTGTAGAGTAAAGTTGTATATTTCCTGGGGATTAGGTTCTGATATCTGTGTAAAAGGTGGAAATTTTATATAGTCAAAATTTCCCTTGAAATTCTCTTAGGAAAAAACTTTTTAGGAGGTTGATGTGCCATCTCTTAGTATGGTGGTCACCTTTTCCTTCAGTTTTGGGGGAAAAATTACTGTCTCTTACTGACCTTGTAATGAAGATATTGAGTTGCACTTTGAAGCCATGTGGTACCAGAAACTCATATCTTTAAATATTAGAAGCTAACTCAGAGCAGTGACACACTTTATGAGAGGCTATGGAGAAGAGAGATCCCCTGAGAAGGAGCCAATTTCAGTCTCTCCTTCCCATGCTTCCGCTGGGCTAGATGTGTTAAGTGGAATGAGAGTGGCATCCCCCATTACTAAAATGGAAACCAACTGAGTGTGGTGATGGTTGCCTAACTCTGTGAATCTATTAAAAACCATTGAATGGTGTACTTGAAATGGGTGAATTGCATGGTATATAAATTATCTCTCAATAAAGCTATTATTTTAAAAAATGCATAGGCATTCATTTTTAAAGAATAAGTTTCCAAAAGATGAAATCAGTACCACTCTTAGACCCAGGCTACTCTCCTGGGCCCCACACTTTAGAGGTCCCTTTCCTTGGCCCTCCTATAGCTACACCCTCTCCACACGCTGATTGTCCATGGGGCTAAGGGGTCATCCTGCTATGATTCCTCACTGCCCCTTATAGGCCATGCAATTGGTACTAGACACCCTGGATTTTCTACCCAAATGGCTCCAATCTACTTTCATGGCTTATAGAGTATCTTCACCTGCTCGTCTACCAGTAGCAATGGCAGACTTTGTCACAGGTATATATTCTCCTAATCTTGAGAAGGTAGACTAGAAGCTACTCTTTGCACTGGGGTGGGAATGCAGAAAGAGCTCGTACATGTAGGTTGGGGTTCCAGGCACATGCACAAGACTCCTCACAGTGTAGGGCTGAGTTGGGGGGGAATGAAGGGGGTTATCCTTAAGCCCGGGGCCCCTATCTGTACTCCTGTTCCAGGACTCTCATATATTGGAATATACCAGCCATGATGGAACAAGGTTTAAAATCAGAATAAGCATCAACTTATCCTGGTACTTCTCCAATATAAGTACGTTACTTCTTTTCCAGAAATCCCCAAATGGTGATGTATTGAATCGGTTAGGCTCTCTTTTATACATTTAACATACTTTATCTCATTTAATTCTTTATTTTTTTATTTTTAAAAGATTTTATTGGGGAATTGAGGGAGGGGAACAGCGTTGGGGAATCGGAGAAGGGGAACAGACAAGTTACTGTCTTTTTGTTCTTCAGTCTAGTTGCAGAGGACGTTGCTTCACTGGTCCATGTTGGTATCGTCATTGCTCTCTTCGGGGATGAGGCAAATCAGTCGCCGGCCTCTGGATGGTCGCTCCCTGCGGCTATTGGCAGCTCACGCTGGCTGCTAGGCACTCACTGTAGCCTATGTCAGCCCACTGCAGCAGGGGCTGCAGCCTACACCGTCGCCAGGGCCCGCACAGCCCAGTTCCAGATGGAGCTGTTGTTAACTGTAGAGGGTAGTGTCACTAGCCCTCATATGTGGGATCCGAACCGGGGCCACTGGTGTCCCAAACCAGCTCTTAACCAATGCACCACTTGGCCGGCCCCTCATTTATTTCTTAACAGTGAGGTAGGTGCTGTTATCACCCCAACTCCCTAATGAGAACACTGAAGCTTGCAGAGGTTAAGAAAATAGTTGAGTCAGAATTTGGTAACGGTACAATCTGACAAAATCCCACAGAGCCATACTGCTTCCCTAGGAATGCCTGGCTCATAGATAAGATTGTTAGCAAGAAACAGGCCTCTTTTTAGCTTCTAACAATTCTGAGAGTGATACAAAAAGAAAAAAGAAAAAAAGTATATCTTCCAACAGAATAGGTGACTAAGTTCCTTTCATTTGAACAAGGCTGGATAGCACAGAACATGCATAAGTATTGTAATGTGAATCCCATTTGTAGAGGACATTTTAATTTTCTCAGCAGCCTGAAGCAAGGGGTTGTCAGTTATTCCTTCAAAGATTAATCTTTCTGCATCAGAGATATGGAGATTAAGGGTTCAGGGCATGATGACTTATGCACACATGAATAAGATTTTCTATATGTTACTAAAAATTTGGTTGAGAAAGCATTCCTTCCATCTGAAATTTCAGTGCCATGGTTACTTGAAACTTATTGATGTGCCTAGGGGCGGTTTTCTCAGGTTGCAAATTGGACCTCCAGGTTGCAAACTAGCTCAAATTCGTTTTATAATAACTGACCCAATTCTAGCATGGATTCAATTAAAAACAATTTATAATAAATGAGTATCTGTGAGTAGTTCCCATTCTTAGGTTATATCCCCATTCTACAGATGGAGAATTCAAGTCTCAAAGAAGTGTAAACTGTTCAAAGCGGTAGGTAGAGCCCAAAATGAAACCAGTGCCCTGATGTCACTTAGCTTGTTGGAGTCTGCCATTTTCCCAGATACATGGACTGTGATTGTCACAATACCATGTGACTTCTATATTAATCTAGAGACTTGTATAGGAATAGGGGCCATTTGGTGTGTTCTTCCCCTCCCTGCATTTCTCAGTCTCTTCCCAGAAACAGCACCCAGATCTTTGGTGAGGAATTCCTTTCTAGGCTTAGCTTCCCTCTTGGGAAGTTATGGCATCCACCTCATCTCCAGAGGGGGCGCTGGTTGGTTTCACTTGTTCATCTTGGCCCACTCTGGGCCATAGAGATTTGTCAGGATGGGCATGTGACCCAGTTTGGTCCGTGACATGTGAGGAGACAGCTGCTAGGACTTCCAGAAAATAAGTTTCCTCTTTTATCCATGGTAACTACTGGAAGAGACCAGGCTTCTTTTTGAGTTTATAGTGTGTGGAAGAGATGCCTGAACACTGCTGTCTTTTTTTTGGTATCACAAGGGGAGGCAGCCATGGGAGGGGGAAGGGTGAAAGGGGAACTGATACAAAGAGGAGGGCAGAGTGGAGAGAATCACAGAGAATTGGAGACAGAGCCATGATATTGTGACCTCTAGGTCATTTCACACCTGAAACTGTCATTCTTGCTTAATTTAGATCGAATTGATACAGTCAGGACTATCTCTCTTCACTTTGCATATGAGAAACTGAGGCTCAGCGAGGTTGCACAACTTCTCAGGCTTCCATAGCTAGAAAAAGCCATGTCTAGAACTGAAATACAGTGTCCTTCAGTTCAAGTCTAGGGCTTCTTCTGTGTTTTAAAAGATGCTTTCTCCAAACTTGTGTCAGAGCAATACTTTTTCCTCTTTATCCAGGAAAAATAAGCAAACACCTACTCCATAGAAGATTTATGGAGAAAAGGCCAGAAGAAATTGAAAAGAACAATAAAGGCCATTGTAAGAGAAAGTGTTGTACCAAATCCAATAGAACCAGCAGAATTGGAAATAGCCAATCTTGGGCATTCAGAACAAGTTCTATTAAAAATATTGACTGATTTATTAGAAACCAGGGAAGCCATTTAAAATTTTTATAATTAGTAGGGACCTCAAATAGTCCCATTAAAATGCCAAAAACTGTGAGGCAAATAAGAAATGTAATAAAAAATTAAAGCATAAAATATTAAGTTTAGAATAGACCTTAGACATTATTTCATCCTACCTCCCACTAATGGAGGGGTTCCTTTTACTACATACCTAACAGAAGGTCATCTTGCCTGTGTTCAAATACTTCCATTGATGAAGATCTCATTTTCTCATAAGGCAACCTTTTTTTTTAACAATTCATAAGTCTTATTATTTTTAACTTTTTTTAAATATTTTAAATTAAAGTATAGTTGACATATAGTATTATATTAATTTCAGGTATACAGCATAGTGATTCGGCATTTATATACCTTACAACATGATTGACACAATAAGTCTAGCAATCATCTGTCTCTGTACAAAGTTATTATAATATAATTGACTATATTCTATATGCTATATATTACATCCCCATGACTTATTTATTTTATAACTGGAAGTTTATACCTCTTAACTTCATTCAAGTTTTTGACCATTCCCCCACTCTCCTCCCCTCTGGCAACTATCAGTTTGTTCTCTGTATGTATGAGTCTGTTTCTGTTTTTTATTTGTTCATTTGTTTTGTTTTGTTTTTAGATTCCACATTTAAGTGAGATTAAATGGTAGCTGCCTTTCACTGTCTGACTTATTTTATTTAGCATAATTCCCTTACGGTGTATTCCTGTTGCAAATGGCAAGATTTTATTTTACTTTTTTATGGCTGAGTAATATTCCATTGTATATATGTTATACCACATCTTATTCATTTATCTACTGATGGACACCTACGTTGCTTTCTTGGCTATTGTAAATAATGCTGTGATGAACATGGGGGTGTATATATCTTTTGAAATTAGTGTTTTCATTTTCTTTGGATAAATGCCCAGAGGTGGAATCACTGGGTTGTAGTAGTTCTATTTTTAATTTCTTTTTTTTTTTTAAGATTTTATTGGGGAGTTGGTGGAGGGGAACAGCGTTGGGGAATCGGGGAAGGGGAACAGACAAGTTGCTGTCCTTTTGTTCTTCAGTTTAGTTGCAGAGGATGTTGCTTCACTGGCCCATGTTGGTATCGTCATTGCGCTCTTCCTGGATGAGACAGATCAGTCGCCGGCCTCTGGATGGTTGCTCACTGCGTCTATTGGCAGCTCACTCTGGCTGCCAGCTGCTCACGCTGGCTGCCGGCCACTCACTGTAGCCTATGACAACCCACTGCAGCAGGGGCTGCAGCCTACACCATCGCTGGGGTGCACACAGCCCAGTTCCAGGTGGAGCTGTCGTTAGCTGTAGAGGGCAGTGTCACTGGCCCGCATATGTGGGATCTGAACCAGGGCCGCTGGCATCCCCAAACCAGCTCTTAACCAATGTGCTACTCGGCCGGCCCTATTTTTAATTTCTTGAGAAACTTCCTTACTGTTTTTCACAGTTGCTGCACCAATTTACAATTCCACCAATAATGCACAGGGTTACCCTTTTGTCCACATGCTTGCCAACACTTGTTATTTGTTGTCTTTTTTTATAACAGCCATTCTGACAGGTGTGAGGTGATATCTCTGAGGTTTTGATTTGATTTTCCTGGTGACTAGTGATGTTGAGCATCTTTTCATGTTTCTGTTTACCATCTGTATGTCCTCTTTAGGTAAATGTCTATTCAGGTCTTCTGCCCATTTTTAAATTGGATTGTTTGTTTGTTTTTATTGAGTTGTATGAGTTCTTATCAGATTTATCATTTGCAAATATTTTGTTCCATTCAATAGGTTGCCTTTTCTTCTGTTGATGGCTTCTTTTGCTCTGCAAAAGCTTTTAGTTTGTTGTAGTCCCATTCGTTTGTTTTTGGTTTTTTTGCCCTTGCCTGAGAAGACATATCCCCCAGAATATTCCTAAGACTGATATCAAAGAGTCTACTGGCTATGTTTTCTTCTAGGAGCCTTATACTTTTAGGTCTTACGTTTAAGTCTTAATACATTTTGAGTTCATTTTTGTATATGGTGAAAGAACGTTGTCCAGCTTCACTTTTTTTTGCATGTATCCAGTTTTCCCAATACCATTTATTGAAGAGTCTGTCTTTTCCCCAATGCATATTCTTGCCTCCTTTGTCATAGATTTATTGACCATATAAGTGTGGGTTCTCTGTTCTGTTTCATTGATCTATGTGTCTGTTTTGGTGATAGTACCACACTGCTCTGATTACTACAGCTTTGTTGTTTAGTTTGAAAGCAGGGAGCACCATACCTCCAACTTTATTCTTCTTTCTCAAGACTTTTTGGCCCAACTTTGTTTTTAAATTACCCTGTAATCTGATTTAATTAATGAAAGAATTAAAAATATAGGTAACCAGTCTGTCATGCGAGTCCCCACAGAGCCACCCCCCACCCTAAAAATACAGGTAAGCAAAAACAGTAATGATGCAGGATTTTATTTTATATTATTTTAACTTATTATTTATTATATTTTAACTTTTCTCTCATTATTTCCTGTCATTCTATAAATCTTCCTCTGATTTGGCAAACAGCTTGTGTATTCTTATGTTTTCTGCCTTGGAAAAGGGATGACTAAGCAGAATGCAGAGAGCAAAGGAAAGGCTGGGCATAAGTAATGGATTTAGAAATATAGATAGAAAGCCAGATTATCCTGACTTCAGAACAAAACAACAACAACGCAACAAAAAGATTCTCTGGACTGGAGAAGGTAAAAATTCATAGGAGAAGCACAAAGAGCTTGGACACAGTGCAGTGCCTAGGGATGTACCTGCATCCTCCAACCCCCTCAAGCCCCAGGTGAGAGGGCACAGCAGAAATTCTAGGCAGGTTTGAGGAAGTCTAGAGCCCTTTCCTCTTTTCTTGGGAGAGTCTGTGAAAGACAGAAATATGCCACAGTAGAAATAACCACTGAAATTTTCTAGGGAAACAGATCTGCTATGGCCCCGCAGCCTTTCCCATAGCACAGCATGGTAGGAGGTGGAGGGCTGTTTCCCAAGCACAGGAAGAAGGATTTGGCACAGAGCTCGTACAGGTGCAAGGAGGGGTGTTTCATGGCGACCTGCATGGGTGCATGACATCAGACCACATAGAAGTGATAACATTTCATTGAGCCAACAGAGATGGCTGATGACAAAGGGTCTGGCTCCCTCCACCCCTTTGCCAACGTCATGGTATTATGTAACACCCCTGAATGGTAACACCATTCCACAGTACTGGTCATTTGTCATTTTTTGGCTTCTGCAAACCAAACCCCTTTCCTGGATTTTGGTGGAAGTCTTAGAGGGGAGTGTCCCTTTCTCTGCTGGTCACTAATTGAATGCTTCTAACCAGAAGTTTGACTCTTGAGTGAGTGAAGCAAAGACAGAGGGATGAAGAGACCAGCCTGGTGCTAGCTCTGTTTGTTACTGGTAGTGGTACATCCTGGCCATTTTCCCTGCTGTCTAGCCTTGCTTGGCTCCTGACAATTTTCCAAACCTGTGAGCTACCCTATACCATCCAGTGAATTACCCTGTCTTGAAAGTTGGTCAGAATCTGTTTCTGTTCCTTGCAGTTTTCTGATACAGAAATTTGTACCAGGGACTGTGCCACAGGCTCTTCAACTCAGAAGGGCTTTAGGGGAGAAATCTGGGATTGATTATATTACCTCCGTTGGAGGTTGATGACAATGATCATCTTTTCAGGGTTCAGAGACAGGAATCTGGAAGTCCATGGTTCACGGCAACAGAACATCTTAATTATCACCTGTGGTCATCTGTTTGAAGTCCTTACAAAATGCAAAGTTTCAAGAAGACCCCATAACCACTGTGCTGGGACAGTATAAAAGACAGGAGGAGTTTAGAGACTATAGGATAAAGTGGCTGCTCCCACTGGCCCTAGTTAGCTTATAAAAGAGAAAAACCAATGTAAACATCCGAATTCTCAATTTAAGGCATGTATTAACACCCAGGAGCTTACTATAGCACTGCTAAATGAATTTCCAACCTCTAAAAGCTACATAGCTGAGAGAATGAAAAACAAATTCAAAGTTGGACTCTGAGGGTTGTAGAATTACATCAGTTGAGTTCCCAGCCTTACCATGCTTCTTAGGAAAAAATTAAGGCACTGATCCAATAAGACTTGGAATGGGGGTATATAGGATGACCAGAGAGTTCACTGACACTCTCATGCCAGCTAAAGTAGTCCTTCATCTTTGAATGTTGACTCCGTTTTTTTGCTCACAGATACTATAACACTTTTATCTAAAAGAGTCGCACTGAAAGAAGCAGTCTATTTTTATGACATGCATTGCAGCAACCCTTCCATGTCTTTAGGATAAGACCTGGAATGCCCATGGGGGAGGCGGGTAGTAAAAAAAATCAAACCTGGGAACAGAAGGCATACATAACAAGTAATTTGCAAAATTTTGCTAATTTACACCTTCAAAGATCTGGGGAATATGTGTGGGAATGAATTTTGCAGGCTGTTGACTCAGGACAGAACATAATTTTAGACCAAGTTGAAATCACTGATAGGGATGCACTTAGCAGAGACTCCAGATTCAGCTGCAAATTTGAGCAGCTGGGAGTAGACATCGTTGTTTGTTCAGTTGGTTGACAGAAATCTGGACTCAATTGTGGTCAACACTAAACAGAGTTGAGATGTCATAAATTCCTTAATATCAAGTAAAGGAAAGAATCCATAGACTTTGAAAGATAGGAATGCTGGAGTGAATTTATCATGTGCAGCTTACCCTGTCACTCCCTAACTATGTCTCTCAGGAGAGCTCAGAGAACTTACCCTTTGCCAAAGTCTTGAGAAATACCTTGATGGAGAAACACCACTGGCTTCACCACACCCACTGCGATCTGGAGTCTGGGGATACTGATTGGAGCTGCAATTGACATGGGTTCCTGGATTCAACGGGGATAGGAGGAATGCAGGGCAGCAGGGGCCACACAGTAGCTTTTCAATGGCAGAGGTGGATGCTGATAGGGGAATCCCTTCTGCCTTTTCCCTAGGGACACATGAATTTAATTCAGCCAACGAGATTTTCCAACTTAGAGCTCTGAATAGTCTATCAAATATGTCTTTTGCAAATATTTTCTCCTAGTCTGTGGCTTGCCTTCTCATTCTCTTGACATTGTTTTTCTTTTTTGTTTTTTTTTTTGAGCAGAAGTTTTTAATTTTAATGACATCCAGCTTATCAATTATTTCTTTCATGGATTGTGCCTTTGGTGTTACATCTAAAATATCATCACCCATGCCAAGGTCATCTAGGTTTTTTCTTATGTTATCTTCTCAGAGTTTTGTAGTTTTGCATTTTATGTGTAAGTTTATGATTCACTTTGAGTTAATTTTTCTGAAGGGTGTACAGTCTGTGTAGAGATTCATTTTTTTTTTTTTACATTTGGTTGTCCAGTTGTTCCAACACTACTTGTTGAAAAGACTATCTTTGCTCCATTGTATTGCCTTTGCTTCTTTGTCAAGGTTGGTACTTAAATGAGTCTATTTCTGGGCTCTATTTTGTTCCATTGATGTATGTATCTGTTCTTTTGCCAGTACCACACTGTCTTGATTACTGTAGCTTTATAGCAAGCCTTGAAGTCAGGTATTATCAGTCTTCCAACTTTGTTCTTCTTCAATATTCAGAATCTTGAGCAAGTAAAATGAAGATGACAGATGGTGAGATTGTATTAGAGGACCTTACATATAGAGATCCAACCACTCAACGTTACTTGATATGACTTGATATTTTACAAAGCTCAATATGATCAAATCCTTACTTTTGTCTCCAATTTCTCTTTCCTTTTTTCTTTTTTTTTTTTTAGCTGGGCCATCCTGCCACCTGTTGGCATCTCAGTGGCAGCTCAGCTCAGACCCATGTGGGAATCGAACTGGCGACCCTGTTGCTCAGAGCTCCTACTCTTGAGCAAGTTCTGAACCAACTGAGCCACTCGGCTGGCCCTGCCTCCAATTTCATCTTGCTCCATTCTCCCACTCTTTCACTAGGCTCTAACCCATTGGTCTTGTTTAAGTTTTTAAAACTTGATTTCCCTCTCCTCATAGCTTTCACACACAGCTTTCCCTGCTTAAAATATTCTTCGTCCAGTTTTAACCTGGCTAACTCCACTCAAACTTCAGATTTCAGGTGAAATAGCCCTTTCTGATTAGGTCTTTTCTATTTTACTCTCCTGTTTATTTTCCTCTATGGCTTTTATCAGATTATTAATTACATTTTAATTTGTATATGTTTTCTGTAATGTCTGTCTTTTCATGATCTTCTAGGTTTTTGAGGGAAGAGGTCATTTCTGCTTTGTTCCTTGCTGTGTCTGCTATTGCTGACTTCTAACAGTGGGTGGGCCTAACTGAGAGATGTTGCTCAAAAATTATATGCTAGGGCTGGCTGAGTGGCGCAGTGGTTAAGAGCTGGTTTTGGGATGCCAGCGGCCCCAGTTCGGGTCCCACATATGAGGGCCAGTGACACTGCCCTCAAAAAAAAAAAAATTATATGCTACATGGATGCTTATATATGTTGATTGTTTTTCCTCACTTGTATTATGGGGACATCTTTTCACCTCAATAAATATAAATCTTTAAAGTTATTTTTAATGGCACCATGATATTCTACAATAGGGATGATGATGATAATGATAATAGCTATCTTTATTTGAGTGCTACTATCTTCCAGGCCCTGTTGTAAGGGCAGCTCATTTAATCTTACCAAAGGCCTATAGGGTAAACATTTCTATTATTCCTAGTTTACACATGTAAAAGCAGAGGCATAGAAAAATTAACTCACCTTTCTTAGTGTCTCGTAGCCAGTATCATGTGCAGCCAGGATTTGAACCTGGGCATTTGACTCCAGATCTTGTGCTCCTAATCTCAATGTTGCATTGCACAAATCATTCTATTTTATTTTACCAATGCCCTTATTGATGTGCATTTAAATTGTTTCTAACTTTAGGCCGTTGTAAATACTGGAGTCAATTCCCATTATCTTTGTACAATTATACAATTTTATTTGAAAATATTTTGCTAAATTCCCCACCAGATTGAACATTTTTCCATCAGCAGAGAGAGAATGCTTTGCCCACAACTTTTGTGTGTTTTTATAGGAGAAATTTAATAAGAGAAATTTCATAGGGGAAATAAAATATTTTTATTTGATTTAGCAAATAAAAATACAGGATGCCTAGTGAAATGTGAATTTTAGTTAAAAAAATAGTCTCCAATACCTTCACTTTACTGTCAGTGGCTTCCCTAGTGCTGACAGCCCTCAGTTTATTCCATAGTCTGGAAATGAACTTCCTTTCCCACATCCTTGTCATGGTTCCCCACCTGTCTTCCTGCAGCAGCAGATGACTTCTGCTTTAGAGAATGTCCAGTGAGAATGACTTCTATTAATGACTTCCTGCATTATAGTCTTGTGCAATGTCCTTCTGCTCACCCCAAGGAAACGGCATTTGGAGTGCACTATGGCCACACACTGTGATTCTGTTATCCCCTTATCTTCCTTTCAGAGGCTCCTCCTCTCTCAGACCATGAGATTCCGGACACATGTTTGTTAGACCTTCGAACTTGCTTAGATTTAAGTTGGGGCTGCTGCTGTATATAGTTTAATTCCCAGGGGCCAATCTCACTTCCCTTGTTCTCAATTTCTTGGGGCATACTTTTCTATCATTCCCATATGGCAGGTACATATTAATCCATCTTTCAGTATACCTGGCTGCTGACCTTGCTGTGACCTTTCCCCAGCACAGATAACAGGGCTCCAGCTTTGCTCCTCTACAGCTCTGATCCTCATATTGCACCTGACTGGATCCAACCCCCAGCTCTCTGCTGGCCTCCTCAGCAGCTCTGGATGTGGCCTTTTTGTCTCTCCAGGGTCATGAGTTTCTGAGGTTTAGTGACTTTGGAGTCTGAAAAACTTGGCTTGCAATTTCAGCCCAGTTGACTTTCATTTTATTATTTAATTTAACCTGCCCAAGAATCCTATGATGTCTGTGTTATAATCTTTTGCTGATAGACAAAAACAAGAAAACCCGTGGACATGGAAAGGTTAAATAATTTTTTAAAAATTACCCACCTAGTGAGTGTAGTGCCTGGGATTCAAACTCTGGCTCCTGTGATTTCAAAAGCACTTTCTCCCTGTCACACTGGGAGCACAGGGCATGGGCCAGGGCAAGCCACTTCAGTCTTCAGTTTTATGAGTTTCCGCTTCCTTCTCTCTAAACACAGAGTTAATAATAGGTCAATAAGAGCTACAACTCAAGATCGTTGGCGAGATTAAATTGAATTATGTAAATTAAGCACCTAGCCCAGAGCCTGACAGAATTGTGCAAGAAATCTTTTCTTCCCTCCGTGCTGTGTCCATCTGGGTAGACTTTCCCATTGTCTTAGCAGCTCTGAGAAAGCATTAGTTATGTCAGCTGAGCTGACCTGGGAAGTACATGTGAATGAGGACTTTTGTCCCCAATATCAGGCTGAAATGGACATAGTCCCAAAAGGCCCCCAGGAAACCCCTTCTCACAGATCAGGTAGCATTTCCCAGCAGGCTGGCCTGGGGTCTCCCCTAGTGCTTGAGAGGAGGGGCGGGAGGGAGAGGGTCCCACAAACCTGTCGCATTCCAGAAAGAGGTGACTGCTAATGAGCACAACAGCTTGGGAGAATTTCTCTTTTGGATAAAGCTACTTTTTGTATTCCTTATCTCCCCACCCCATTTGAGCATGCCCACGGCCTGAGTTAAGAGGACATAAATCTCCATCACAAATTTATTGCCATCATTTATCAGCTCCTGTTGCTCAATGGCCAAGTAGTTAATTTTAAAATGAAGTGGGGCTGTTTTCATTAATACCCTGGCGCTAACTACCTATCAAAACACTCAAAGACAATTAATACCATGTTGCTAAAGTACTGAACCAATAAATATCTCCAGTCTTGGCTTGTCTCTGGCAGATAAAAGACATTAGACTCATCCCCTGGTTTAATAATCTTTGCCCATTCTCTTTCCCTCCACGGCATCAGAAACATTTACATTTAAGAATGAGATTAAATATCCGGACCAGCCCATAACATGAATTTAAAAGGCTGTTGTTTCTCGACATCTAAGTAATGCCTTCAGGATGTAGTGGTAATGACAATATGCCTGAAAAGAAGATGGAGAAATTTTGAGGATGATACATCATCAATGCCAAAGTCTTTAGGCCTCAAAGGCCTTCTGGAAAGCACATGCCTCGCCTCTGAGTGGGGGAGGAAGGGGTGGGGTGGGGCTGGACTCCAGGTTAATCAGCTGCCTGCGCAGTGGGTGGGAGTTGGAGTCCACATGCTCAGAGGCTCAAACCTTTATAGGAAGAATATTCTAGATTTTGACAACTCTGGAGCCACATTATTTGTTATTTTACTAAAGCATGACTTTGCACCTCATATGAAGGCTGCTGTGAGAGATTTTCTCACTTGGATGCAAGTCTAGTAACCCTCCCTGCCCATATTATCTCATCCAACCATTTATTTCCTCAACCGTTTAGTTGTGGGCCTACTGTGTACTAACTGCCATCGTAGGCTCGGGGGATGCAGTGTATGCATCTCCATCTGCAGGGAGCACATTCATATCTCGTTTGTTATCTTCCACGTGCCAGCATCATTTACACAACAACTCTTAGGAGGTAATAAAAAAAATGGTTTCTTTATGGAAAATAGCCCTGAAAAGAAATCCAGGAGGTGCATTAAAAATTTTTTTAATTGTTTTTTTGCCTATCTTGCTTAAATAATATGTTCACTGTGGCAAAAACTGAAAACTAGAGATAAGCAAAAAGAAAATAATTAGCGCCCTAAATCCCACCACCCAGAGATCACCACAGTTAACCTTTGCCTCCTGCACACACATGGGCCCTTTCCTCCTTTATATATATCCACCACCTTTGTAAAAAAAAAAAAAAGCATGATTGCTCTTTGTATAATTGTCTGCTCCTCATCTCCTTATATAAGGCTATCCTGTCTCTTCATTCCATCTTAGTAAGCATACTTCTATAACTAATGGCTGCAGGCACTCGCAGGGTACTACGAATATGTGTGTTACATTTTTTTCAGTCACTTATTCAACAATATTTTCCAATTACAGTTGACATTCAATATTATATTAGTTTTAGGTGTACACCATAGTGGTTAGATATTTATGTAACTACGAAGTGATCCCCTGCTAAGTGTTGCCAAGGATATGGAGAAAGGGAACCCTAGTGCACTGTTGGTGTGATTGCAAATTGGTGCAGCCACTATGGAAAACAATGTGGAAGTTCCTCAAAAAATAAAAAATAGAACTACCTTATGACCCAGCAATTTCACCTCTGGGTACTTACCCGAATAAATCCAAAACACTAATTTGAAAAGATATATGCACCCCTATGTTTACTGCAGCACCATTTACAATAACAAAGATATGGAAGCAACCTGTGTTCATTAACAGAAGTTTGGATAAAGAAGAAGTGGTACATATATATAATGGAATATTACTCTGCCATAAAAAAGAATGAAATCTTACCATTTGTGACACCATGGATGGACCTAGAGGGTATTATGCCAAGTGAATTGAAGTCAGACAGAGAAAGATAAGTACCATATGATTCCACTTATATGTGGAATCTAAAAAACAAAATAAACACACAAACAAGACAGAAATAGACTCATAGAAACAGAGAACAAATTGATGGTTGCCAGGTGGGAAGGGTGTTGGGGGGTGGGGTGAAAAAGGTGAAGGCATTAAGAAGTACAAATTGGTAATTACAAAATAGTCATGGGGATATAAAGTATAGCATACGAAATATAGTCAATACCGCTGACTGAATATGTATGCAACATTTTAAGAACATAATCTGGTTTGTTTAACTAGTCCTCCATATTGGATATTGAGGTTGTCTTCTGTTCTTTTTAAAATTATAAACAGCACTGTGGTACTATTTGTCTACTCCTTCTTATAAGTAGATCCTGGTGTGCACCTCTAAGCATTTCCTTGGGATACATTTATTGAAGTGGAGTGTCTAGGTCAGATTACATACACAATTTAAAAGTTTTTGACACATGTGGCCAAACTGCCCTCAAAATGGTTCCAGTTTATGCTCCCAGACACTCTTCCTCGATCATGGGAAACTCACCAGCTTCTCACAACCAATTACAGAGAAACAGATTGTACCTGCATTGCCTGTTTCCACCCTCCATTTATAGTGGCCGGGGCCTCCTTCTACCCACCCAGAGCCCCTAAACCCTCGACACTTCATCTACCCCTCCTCTGGCCTTAGGGCTTTTCCTTTATCCATTATTCTCTCTTTCTCTGTAAGATGTTTCCACAACATTTAAAAATGCTGTCTCTTACCTATTAAATGAAAAACAAAAAAGTTCTTGGCTTCTGTTATGGGCTGAATTGTGTCCCTTCCAAATTCATATGTTGAAACCCTAACCCCCAATACTTCAGAATGTGACTGGATTTGGAAATAGGGCCTTCAAAACGGTGATTTAGTCAACATGAGGCCTTTCCGGTGGACCATATTCCAATCTGATTGGTGTACTTCTACGAAGAGGAAGTTTGGATACACAATGAGATGTGTGTGCACCAAGGGAAGACCATGTAAAGACACGGTGATAGCGGCCATCTGCAAGTCCAGGAGAGAGATCTCCAGGAAGTCAAACGCATTGGCACCTTGACCTTTGACTTTGAGTCTTCAGAACTATGAGAAAATAAATTATGGCTTCAGCCCCCCAGTCTGTGGTATTTTCTCATGGCAGCCCAAGCAAACAAATACAACCTCCTTATAGAAAACCTTTCCTGTGGTTGCCCTTACACAACCAAATGTCCTGAACAAGTTTGCTCCTACCCTTCATTCCCCTGCCCTGTCTCACTGGACAGCCCCGTGCAATCTGGCTTCTGTCCCCACTTCAGGAGACAGCTGCTACCAAGGTTACAGACAACCTGCACATTACCAACCCCGGGAACACCATGCTTGGCACACACAGGCACTCAACTCATGTAGTAGGAGTTTCTTCTGCTGTTGTAATTATTTAAGAAGTGCCAGTTCACTCTGCCAACTTAGAATACAAGCTAATAAATACTCCATATTATTTCTTCAGAAAATGTGTGCTGATAGTTTTCAAGATATACGTAGAAGAGGCACACACGTTATAGGCTTATTTGGAAAACAGTATAGGCATACCCATATAGATTATTTGGAAGACACAGTGTGATATCTTGGTCCATTTCTTCCAGGGATGTTTTCCCTTTTTTCTATGCAGAGGTTATTTGCATGCTATTGTCTGCACCATATTGTCTGTATGATTATTTTGTAACCATCTTTCTTCCTTTTTAGGTACCATTATAATTATGCCCCTTGTCCTGTGTTCAGGTTATTTAAAAGAAGCTTCTAGCTCCCTGAGCTTCCTGAATCTCCTTTCAGTTTCAAAGAGTCAGCGTGGGGCTGTTTCTGGCCTCCATGAGGATTAAAAGCAAGAAGGTCAAGAACCCACTCCTGGACTGCGATCCTGGTGCACACACACCCTGCCCCTCCGCCCCATTCCACCCCCACCCCAGGTGTCCAGGTGTGAGACGAGGGCTCCTCGGGAGTTGGCGATGATACCAAATGTCATTCAGAAAGAAGGGTGAGTCAGGCAACCACTCTTGTGGCACACACCTGGCATGGCAAGGGCTTTGTTGCAGTGGAGATGTTTTTTCATCTTCAACTAGGTGATAGTTTTCCTCAGAAAGAAGGGACTCTAGTGATATTTCACAGACCCAGATAGCGGTATCTGAAAGCAGATTTATGGACTAAAGGTACAGAGAGGTGCCCTGACTTGCTACAGCAAAGTAGATAAAGCTCTGATGACAAAAGGAGCAGGAATTTAGATCCTACATTAGGGCATGGGTTGTTCCTATCATATTCCCATAGGGATATGGGAATATGCACACAGGGCCAGAGCGCAAGAGGGCAGGGTGGTTCGAGGTGGAGGGACTTTCCTAACCCATCCATCAACCAAACCATGTCTGAGAATCAGACTCTGAAGGAAGAGGGCAGTCTTGGCCCCAGATAGCACCAACCTCCTCTTCTCTGATGGCTCCTCTCTGTTTCCAACATCATTTTTTCCTCTGGGGCTTCCAGGGGACCCATAGAGACCCATCTCTCCCTTTTCCAATACATCCGGCCCTCTTTCCCAGGCTCACCTGCGTTTCCATCATGTCTACAGCCTGACCAAATTGTCCTTGGCTTTCTGCGGTTGGACACAGTCGCCAAAAGCCTATTTGTGGAATATCTTTTCTGTACCCAGCACTGAGGATACAGATATGTTTCCTGCCCTGAGTCTAGAGGGCAAGACAGATGCATAGGCGGAAAATGCCAGAAATAGTGGGGCAAGCGATACAGTAGAGGAAAGCACAGAGTGCTGTGGGGTTCAAGGCCCTGAAGACAGCCTTTAAACCTAACCAATATATGGGATTCCAAAGTTTCAGTCTCTAATTTACCGTTTTTTCCCTCTGCACTTCAGACATTTAACAACCAACTGCCTTCTTGACTTCAATGTCTCAGATGCATCTATGGCTGAAAATGTGTGAAACTGAGCTCTCAATCTCCTACATACTCCACACTAGCACAGGTAGTAACACCCAAGCCCCTGCCACCAGTACTGGCACCCAGGCCCCCAGCTCCCACCCCCACCACTTACCCCCGCTGGGCTGCCCCAGTTTCATTAGGTGCTCCAGTGATATTCCCAGTTGCAGCTACCCTAGAGAGAACCTGAGGATTTCTCTTTCTTTGCTCACAAGCTCAGCTATACAATTAACTTTATAAAACTGCATATCTCTAGATGTCAAAGATGCATGAATGATAAGGGTGCTTGGTCTGTGCTAAGTGCCTTCATTATAAAATTATTTTTAAGTTGTGAAACAGAATGTAAATACAGGTAAGTGCACCAAATAGAAATCTATAGCTCAGTGATTTATCGCAAGCACGCATTCTCCTTTATTCTGTTGATATGGTGAATTACTTTGAGTTTTGAACGCTAAGTTAATCTTGCATTATTGGTACATAACAAAACCAGCTGTGCTGGTTGTCCCTTTTACTATAAAGCTGGGTTCAGTGTGAACATTTTGTTTAGGATTTTTGCATCTATGTTCATGAAGGAGATTGGTCTGTGATTTTTCTTTCTCGTAATATCCTTGTTAAGTTTTGGTGTCAGGGTAAAATTGTTAGAGGGGTCTCTCTTTTTCTATTCTTTGAAAGAGTTACAAACTATTAACCTAATTCTTCCTTAAGTATTTGGTAGAAGTCTCTGTAGGAGATATTAGGAACTATATTAGGGCCTAGAGTTTTTTTGGTGGGAAGGTTTTATTATTACTTTCATTTTGATAGGACAGGTCATGTTTTCTATTTAGTCTAGTGTCAGGATTTCTAAGGAATTTGTCCAATATTTATTTGGCTATATTTTCCCATTGGTTGGGATAAAACTAGTATTTTATAAATCTCTTATATTATTTTTAATGACTATCTTATCTATAGTTATGTCCCCCTTTTCATTCTTAACATTGATTTGTATACATTTAAGCTCCTTTTTTGTTGGGTTATTAGCATTCAATTTTATTATTTGTTTCAAAGTATGAATTTATGGCTTTGTTGACCTCTATTGTATGTTTGCTTAATCTTTTATTATTTTTCTTTCTGTTTGTCTTTGCCTTTTTTCTACTTTCTTTGGGCATAATTTAGTGGTTTCTAAAAGTTCTTGAGTTGAATCCTTAGTTTATTGATTTTATCCTTTTTTATTTGCTAACATATGTATTCAAAGCTATAAAAATGTTATGTACATGTGGTTTAGCTAAATCCCTTAAATTTAAAAAAAAATTATTTCTAATTTACATGCAATAACATTTACCATTCTCTTTTGATGAAGTGTGGATTCAAATCTTTTGCCTATTTTTAATTAGGTTGTTTGCTTTATTATTATTGATTTATGAGAGTTTTTCATATATTCTGGACACAAGCTCTTTGTCAGATATATGCTTTGAAAATATTTTTCCTGGTCTGTGGCTTTTCTTTTCTTTTTTATTTTTTATTTACTTATTTTTTTAATTGGTTTCAGGTATACAACACAGTGCAATAGTTATACATTTTACCCCTCAAAGTGACAACCCCCCACCCACAATACACCACCCCACTGCCCCCCATATCATATATATCTATTACTCTTCCTCTGACTCTCTTCCACAGTATAATCCACATTCCGTGACTATCTATATATATTCAATTACAGTAGGTATACCCCCTCCGCTTTAGTAATACAGTGCAGTGATCAAACCTCTACTCCATCCATGAAATGGTCTCCCTAACAAGACCTATGATCATCTGACATTCTTCAGAATATTTACAACATTATTAATTATATTCCCCAAACTGTTTTTCCTATCCCAGTGGCAATATTGTAGTTGCCTATTTTTGCTGTCTAATCCCTTCCCCTTCTCCCTCATCCACATTCCTCTCCCAATTAGCAACCCTGATTTTTCCTCTATATCTATGAGACAGTTTCTGTTTACTTTGCTCATTCATACAGTTTTTCAGATTCCACAAATGAGTGAGATCATATGGTATTTGTCCTTCTCTGACTGACTTATTTCACTCAACATTATAGTCTCTAGGTCCATCCATATCATTGCAAATGGCACGATTTCATTCTTCTTTATAGCGGAGTAATACTCCATTGTATAAATATACCACAGTTTCTTAATCCAGTCATCTACTGATGGGCATTTTGGTTGTTTCCAAGACTTAGCTATTGTAAATTGTGCTGCTATGAACATAGGGGTGCATAACTTTTTTTCAATAAGTGTCTTGGTTTTTTCGGGATAAATACCTAGGAGTGGAATTGCTGGGTCAAACGGTAGCTCTATTTCCAGTTCTTTGAGATACCTCCATACTGACTTCCACAGTGGCTGCACCAATCTGCAGTCCCACCAACAGTGCAGCAGGGTCCCCTTTTCCCCACAGCCCCGCCAGCACTTGTTGTTTGTTGATTTGTTGATGACAGCCATTCTGACTGGGGTGAGGTGGTATCTCATGGTGGTTTTTATTTGCATTTCCCTAATGACCAGTGAGGTTGAACTTTTTTTCATATGCCTGTTGGCCATCTGTATGTCCTCTTTAGAGAAATGTCTCTTCATATCTTCTGCCCATTTTTTAATTGGGTTGTTTGTTTTTTTGGTGTTGAGTTTCATGAGTGTTTTATAAATTTTGGATATTAACCCCTTATCAGATATATCGTTGGCAAATATATTCTCCCATTCAGTAGGCTTCCTTTTTGTTTTATTAATGGTTTCCTTTGTTGTGAAAAAAACTTTTAAGTCTGATATAATCCCATATGTTCATTTTTTCTTTTACTTCCCTTGCCCGTAGGGATGTATCAGTAAAAATATTGCTCCGGGTAATGTCTGCAAATGTACTCCCTATATTTTCTTTTAGGATTTTTATGGTTTCAGGTCTTACATTTAAGTCTTTAATCCATTTTGAATTTGTTCTTGTATAAGGCGTAAGGAGATGATCCAGTTTCATTTTTTTGCATGTGTCAGTCCAATTTTCCCAGCACCATTTATTGAATAGACTATCTTTACTCCAGTGTAAATTATTGCTTCCCTTGTCATAGATTAACTGTCCATAAATGCTTGGATTTATTTCTGGGCTCTCTGTTCTGTTCCACTGATCGATGTGTCTGTTTTTATGCCAATATCAAACTGTCTTGATTACTGTGGCCTTGTAGTAGGTTTTGATGTCTGGTAGCGTGATCCCCCCGACTTTGTTTTTATTTCTCAGAATTGCCGAGGCTATTCTGGGTCTTTTATGATTCCATATAAATTTTAGGATTATATTTTCTGTTTCTGTGAAAAATGCCCTTGGTAGTTTGATAGGAATTGCATTGAATCTATATATTGCTTTAGGCAGTATGGACATTTTAACTATATTAATTCTTCCTATCCATGAGCATGGTAGGTGTTTCCATTTATTTGTATCTTCTATGATTTCTTTCTTCAGTGTCTTATAATTTTCTGAGTACAGATCTTTCACTTCTTTGGTTAAATTTATTCCTAGGTATTTTATAGTTCTTGACTCAATTGTAAATGGGACAGTTTTCTTAATTTCTCTTTCCATTAGTTTATTATTGGTATATGCAAATGCCACTGATTTCTGAACATTGATTTTATATCCTGCTACTTTACTGAATTCGTCTATCAGTTCCAATAGTTTTTTGATGGAGTCTTTGGGGTTCTCTATATACAGTATCATGTCATCTGCATATAATGACAATTTTACTTCTTCCTTGCCAATTTGGATGCCTTTTATTTCTTTTTGTTGTCTGATTGCTGTGGCTAGAACTTCCAGCACTATGTTGAATAAAAGAGGAGAAAGTGGACAGCCTTGTCTTGTTCCTGATCTTAAGGGGAATGGTTTTAGCTTTTCCCCATTGAGTATGATGTTAGCTGTAGGTTTATCATATATGGCTTTTATTATGTTGAGATATGATCCCTGTATTCCCACTTTGCTAAGGGTTTTTAACATAAATGGCTGTTGGATTTTGTCAAATGCTTTTTCTGCATCTATTGAAATGACCATGTGATCTTTATCCTTCATTTTGTTGATGTGGTGTATCACATTAATTGATTTACGGATGTTGAACCAGCCTTGCGCATTAGGGATGAATCCCACTTGATCATGATGTATGATCTTCTTAATATATTGCTGAATTCTGTTTGCTAATATTTTATTGAGAATTTTTGCATCTATATTCATCAGGGAGATTGGCCTGTAGTTTTCCTTTTTTGTGATGTCTTTATCTGGTTTTGGAATCAGGGTGATAGTGGCTTCATAAAAAGAGTTTGGGAGCCTTCCCTCCTTCTGGATTTTTTGGAATAGTTTGGGAAGAATAGGTGACAGTTCTTTTTTGAATGTTTGATAAAATTCACTTGTGAAGCCATCTGGTCCAGGGCTTTTGTTTTTTGGGAGCTTGTCAATTACTGATTCAATTTCCTTGGTAGTAATCAGGGTATTTAGATTTTCTGTTTCTTCTTGCGTTAGCTTTGGAAGGTTGTATGCTTCTAGAAAATTATCCATTTCTTCCAGATTGTCAAATTTGTTGGCATATAGTTGCTCATAGTAATTTCTTAGATTTTTTTTGTATTTCTGTGATGTCTGTAGTCATTTCCCCTCTTTCATTCCTGATTTTGCTAATTTGAGTCCTCTCTCTTTTTTTTTTGATGAGCCTGGCTAGAGGTTTGTCAATTTTGTTTATCTTCTCAAGAAACCAGCTCTTGGTTTCATTGATCTTTTGAATTGTTTTTCTGTTTTCTATATTGTTTATTTCTGCTCTGGTATTTATTATCTCCTTTCTTGTACTCCCCTTGGGACTCTTTTGCTGTTCTTTTTCCAGTTCCCTTAGGTGTAAGGATAACCTGTTGATTTGAGATTTTTCTTCCTTCTTTAGGTAGGCCTGCACTGCTATAAACTTCCCTCTTAGGACTGCTTTCGCAGCATCCCAGAGATTTTGGGTCGTGGTGTTTTCATTATCGTTTGTCTCGAGGTATCTTTTGATTTCCTCCTTGATCTCATTTGTGACCCACTCACTATTTAATAGCATATTGTTTAGCCTCCATTTATTTGTCAGCTTCCCGGATTTCTTCTTATAATTGCTCTCGCGCGCGTCACCGACTGCCAGCGACGGCCGGGTATGGGCCCGACACTCCAGAGCCATCCATTTTCAGGGCTAGTTGATTCGGCAGGTGAGTTGTTACACACTCCTTAGCGGATTCCGACTTCCATGGCCACCGTCCTGCTTCTTTTCCTTTTCTTGACAATGTCTTTTGACAAGTGAACAATTTTAATTTTAATAAAGGCCAATGTATCATTTTTTAAAATGGACTGTGTTTTTGCTATTGTAGCTAAGAACTCTGCAGAACTCGAGGTCACAAAGATTTTCTAGTATATTTTATTCTAGAAATTTTATAAATGTAGGTTGTACATTTAGTTTTATGTTTCATTCTGAGTTAAATTTTGTACAAAGTGTGAAGTATACAGTGAAGTCTTCCTCTGCCTCCTCCTTTTTTTGCATATGGATGTCCAATTTTCTTGCACTGTACATTGAAAAGACAACATACATTCTCCACTGAGTTGCCTGAGCGCCTTTGTCAGAAATCAGTTCACTGTATTTGTATGAATCTATTTCTGGGCTCTATTCTGTTCCATTGATCTATGGAACTATTCTTTTGCCAATAACACTGTGTTGTCTTGATTACTGAAGCTTCATAGTAAGTCTTGAAATTAGATAGTGTGAAACCTCCTATTTGGTCTTCTCTTTCGAAATCATTTTGCCTATTTAAGCCACTTTGCCTTTCCAAAAAAAATTTTTGACATCAGAGTGTTGATATCTATAAAAAAAAATGTGCTGACATATTTATTGAGATTGTATTGACTATAAAAATCAGTTTGGAGAGAACTGACATTTTAACTGTATTGAGTCTTTCAATCCAAGCCCATGGTGTATCTTTCCATTTATGTAGAGCTTATCTAATGTCTTTCATCAGTTTCTTACAGTTTTTACCAGACAGATCCTAAACATATTTTATTAGATTTATACTTAAGTATTTTTTGGAGGGGTGCTATTATAAATGGTGCTTTAAAAATTGAATTCCAGTTGTCAATTACTATTACATAAAAATATAATTGATTTTTATATACTGATCATGTAGCTTGTGACCTTGCTGTTATATACTCAATGTTTGTGTCCTCCCAAAATTCATATATTTAAGCCCTAACCCCCAATGTGGTGGCATTGGAGATGGGGATCATTGGGAGGTAATTAAGGTTAGAAGAGATCATGAGGGTGGGGCCCTCGTGATGGGATTCATGCCCTTATAAGAAGAGACACCAGAGAGCTTGCTGTGTCTCTCTCTATTGAGCCTACACAGGTCACGTGAGCACACAGGGAGAAGGCGGCCACCTGCAAGCCAAAAGAAGGGGCTTCAGAATGAAACCCATCTTGCTGGCACCTTGATCTCAGACTTCCAGCCTCCAGGACTGTGAGAAATAAATTTCTGTTTTTTGAAGCTACCCAGTCAGTGGTACTTTGTGATAGCAGCCTGAGCAAACTAATACACTTGCAAATCTCATTTATTACTTAGAGTAGCTTTTTTGTAGATTCTTTGAATTTTCTTCATGTACAGTCATGTGGCCTGTGAATAAAGATAGTTTTCTTTCTCCTTTCTAGGATCAGTCTTAGTGACATGCTGAGCCATACTGGAGCCCAAGACAAAAGGAAAAACCAGTAAAAGAGCCTGTCTTTATTTGAAATGTTGAAATTTTGTTTATCATGAGAATTTTTGCATTAATTTTTATTTAAAAAAACATTTGCACTATAATATTATCTTAATTACTGAGTTTTTTGGCATTCTCTTAAATTGTACATCCCAGCAAGTGCCTTACTGACTAACCCTAAGCTCTGGCCTTTGATCTGCACTACCTCACTTGGGATGCAGCCGGGGTTTTGTTTGTCAGAAGAGCAGGTTTTTTGTTTGTCAGAAGAGCAGGATAAGGAGGTGGGGCAGCACTCATGTTAGGAATCTTCCACCTCCAAGCGTCTGGTCTCCAGTCATGACCTTTCTCCTCATCTTAGCTGATTGGGACTCTGCGCTACGGCGGCTACTCTGCGCTACGGCGGCAAGTAGGGAAGAACAATTGGATAGCACAGTCCACCCTCCCACCTAAATTAGGCAGAATAACATCTCTGTTGTGACGCAGGCAGTATTTTCATTGGTTTAAATAAAATAACATTGGTAAATGCCTGGCACACAGTTCTCAATTTTGATAGCAATTGTCGTTACCTTTACTACTTTTTCAGATCAATTCACTCAGATATTATTTGTGGTTTGTCCTTGCTGCTACAGGAAAGTCGAAGCAATGAGATGTTTTTTTCCTTCTCCCATCTCAAGAAGGGAGTCAGTCTCCTCGGTCTGGGTCAGGTCTCCTTTTACTCATGGTTCCTAATACATGTGGAGGGTCTGCAATTTCAGTCATCATTTGGGCATGTAAAAAATGTGAGTCTCTCTTTCATTTCTGATTCTCAGCTTCCAAGCAGTCTTTCTGCAGGCAACTCAACCTAGACACTTTTGGTTAAATTCAGACCAATCAGTAATTTCTGTCAAATTTAGAATTACTAAATCCATGTCCAGTCAAAACCATTTCCAGTTTCTTCTCTCTCCTCTCTGTAGTCAGTTCCGATACTAGGGGCACAAGAGTGACTACAGCTGGACAGTGATGGGTAAAGGTGGGGGGTACATTCCACTTTCTCCTGTGTCTTGTCGTTATGTTGCCAGAGATGCTATGTCCTTCATCTTTTGTCACAGATGATGCCTGGGGGTTGCTCAATCTAGGGTCCCTTCAGCTCCTGGGCAGTCACTGGTATGGGTGATTCATACAGAGGACACCTCTCCCCCCCTCACCCCATGGGTCCATTCATGGGCATCTCTGCTGTGCACCCATTTGCCCACCAGGTGTCCTCTTGTAGATGGCACACAGGCCCACTCTCTCAATGTCCATGTCTCCATCAAGATAACCTGGGCGTGCCACTCTCATATTGCACCCTTCTCTTCCCTCAATCCTTTTCTGTATTTATGTGCCTTCCTGCCTTCCCCAGCCTCTCCTCTCCCCGACTTTCAAGACAAAGATGGACACGAGATGAAATTCTCAACATCACATCTCTCTCTTCTAAAACTCTTTCCACCTCTCTCTTCTTTGAGCCTGTTTATCATTTCCTTTCCTGGATATGGGAGGAAAACATCTTGATCTCTTTAGAAGTCTGTACAAATTAATTAAGTTGGGCAATGGGAGCAGTGCACCTTGAGCTTTTTGTGTAGAAGACTTCAGTACGGGCTCTGTTCATAGCAATCAGTTCCCTTCCAGCTTAATTTATGGATGTTTCTTTGGGGGGGAGGAAGGGGTGACAAACAATGAGTAGCCCGAAGGGAGCAGATGTGAGCTTATGTCATTAATATTTTTGTGGCATCTCAGTTAGGATGCACAGGTTATTTTATTACCTTTAATTCAAATGAGATAATAGTTGTAATGGAAGCACTTAGCACAGTGCTTGGCACTGGGTCTTCATGAATGCAGGCCAGTTTATAGAGATGCTAATCTCAAGTTTGTTCTCATTATTATAATAGATTCAGAAATAAGGAAGATATTTTTGGTTTTCCCATCCCAAGAAGCTAGCAGAGCTTCCTTGATCTGAGTTCCCTGGCATCAGAGAGTCATGACCATGTTTTTGTGTGTCAAGGCCAAGAAACATAGTCGCTAGGTGCCCAGGAAAAGCCCTCCACCCAATTAATTGATTGGGAACACAGCCTCAATAAGAGGGATTAAGGGAGGAAATTGAAGAGGTGAAAGAGGCCATCATGACCTTTTGTGAGAACCTGAGAAAGTAGCAGTCAGGGATGTTTTACTACAGTAGGGCCCCTTGCACAAAATCATTAAGATGCTGCCTGTGGAGCAGAGGGGCTGGACTCTGCATCGCAGCTCCAAGGCCTTGGCTAAAGAGCCCACAGCTCAGCTTGACCTGGAGGCAACGGTGCTGCCCGCTTTCCAAAGGGACAACATGGGCTTGGCCAATTAGCATCTCAGTAGAAGTGAGCCAGATATACCAAAGTGCAGAGGACTGGCCCTCTCTTGTGTTTTCTGGACTGAGCAGGCTGGGTCATGAGATGGTAGGGAGAGGGGGTGAGGATCCTAACGACTTGAGAGTCAGCACAACTCTCCTAGGCTGACTCTAGGCACATCATCTCTTCGCTCCATTTTCCCCAGCCCTTAAAATCCAATTGTCAACTTTTATATGGCCTTCCTTTGTTTACCAAGGACTTCTCACCCAGTGAGAATGTCCCATTTAACAAATGAGGAGTGCTGAGGTTAAGAGATGAAATGGTTAAGTTGAAACAGCATGTAACAGTGTCAGAAAAACAATTTTAAACCAGACCTGCTGAGCCAGGTATCAATGTATTACATCTGAGCTCCACACTGGACTCTGTGTATTTTCCAGATCCTGTGTATTTTCAATCCCAGGAGACAAATACCTGGCTCTCTCTGTCATGACTGAGGATTTGTCCTGACTTAACTTCTAAGGAGCTCTCAAAGGATGAGAACTCAACCTGCCCTGTGTAATAGATGTGGCCGTGTGTCCTCAGGAGGCTTGCTCCCCACTCAGCCCACTGCAGATCCCACCTTCCCTATAAATGTTGCTCAGGGTAACCAATGGTTCTGTTGATGGTTCATATTCTGACCACCTACTCTGAAAGGACAAGAATTGTTCAAATATTTAGCATACGCAAGTGGTGCTAAAAATTATTCAGATCTCTCTTTAACTGTTTTGAAAAAAGTTAAGGGTTGTGGGCTGGCCGAGTAGCTCAGTTGGTTAAGAGCTTGCTCAAGAGTGCGAGCTCAGAGCAACAGGGTCGCTGGTTCGATTCCCACATGGGCCAGTGAGCTGTGCTCAAGCTGAGCTGCCGCTGAGCTGCCAACAGGTGGCAGGATGGCTCAGCTGGTATAACAACAAGATTGCCTGTTTGAGATGGTGGGCTGTGCCCACCCACAACTAAAGCTGAGCTGCCACCAGGAAAACAGAGTGTGCTCTTAACAATGAAGCTGCTGGTTCGACTCCCACATGGAGTGGCGGCTATGCCCACCTGCAACTAATTGAACACAGCACCTTAAGCTGAATGGCGCAACTGGACTTGGAGCTGAGCTAGCTGCACCCTCCACAACTAAGATTGAAAGACAATAACTTGACTGTTTCCCTTCCCCAATTTCCCAACACTGTTCCCCTCCCCCAATTCCCCAATTCAAAAAAAAAAAAAACTTAAAAAACAAAAAAGAAAAAAGTTAAGGGTTGTGAGGTAACTACAAATCCTAGTTATAAGCACCTTTTGGGTATAAATATCCTACAGCATTAGTTGGTAGCACTTCTTTTTGTCTAAATAGCTTTTGCTGAGCTTTCAGGGCTCAGAGGTGAACCCTTGTGGCTCATACTTACTAGCTGGGTGATTTTAATGTTTCTATGTCTTAAAATTTCTTCACATATTAAATGGGACTAATAGCATCTGCTTTGCTGGGTTACTGGGAGGATTAAATGATTAAATGGACTGACCCAATGACACAGCCAAGCACCTATTCTTGTGCTGACTTTCATGTTTCAAGGCTGGGCATCTAATTGAGAGAGAAGTGGGGGCAGATATATGGATCATTTATGCCTTTGTGGGAATGAGGCAGAGGCCCTGTGTGAGTATGTTTACCAATGTAGGAATGGAAACAAAGCGTGCCAGGTTGGAGAGCACTGTAGAAATCTATGTAAATAGTTTAAAATATATAATTGGGATTTTTTTTTTTTTTTTTTTGCATCAGGTTTTCGCGGGTGGGGGAAACTTTTGAAATCCAGTAAAATTTACTTTAAAGCAATGGTCTGTGGGCTTTGAGGTTTTGCTGTGGGCTTTGCTAGGTGTATTGCTGTTCCTGGCTGGCTCAGTTTAAGTCCAGTGAAAGCCCAGTTGGGTGGAGATTGACGGAAAAGAAGCAGAGGCCTGAAGGTGGAGCTGAGGTGGACCAGGACCAGGAATTACTGGCAAACCAGCACCCTCCAGAGTTCAGGGTCAGAATAACAGGTAGGGGCAAATGGCCAAGTAGACAGGTAAATCAAAGGAAAAGAATTTCCCATCCCTCCTGCCTGGAACCCAGCTGCCCTTCAGCGGAGGCTTCGGCTCCATCTTTCCCTTCCTCCTCCTTCTGACAAACCTTAGAACTCATTCTTGCAATAGTTTGTTACAGTGTACGGTTCTCCTCAAACATCCAGGTTTGAGGCTGGCATGGGTAGATGATCTGCTTTCATTGAAATGCACTTCAGAGCTAGAGAAGGGTAAAGATGATTTAATGCCTATTTTCAAACAGTGAAGGATCTTTCTGTTCAGCTCGTGCCAGGGAGCAGACAAAGGAAAACAGGCCTCACCTGTAACAGGAGGGGTTTGTGTTAGACAGGAGGAAGATTTATCAGGCAGGGAGTATGAAGGTATTGGAATGAGTTATAGTATCTCCTTACCTGGAGATCTTCAAAGTAAGATATACTTACTTCCCTCTGACAGGAGCAGTCAGGGATGGGGTGGAGTGGGGCTCCGAGCTGGAGGCAGGGAAATAGGCTTCAGCGACCTTTGAAGGTTGAGTCCAGCCTTCTGAGTCTAGAATAAACTAAAATGGAAAGATTTACTGTTTTGAAATCCATCATGGGAATAAATCCAAGCCTCTGCTGAAGTTTGAAGAGAGAGATTCTGGAAGCCCATGCTGGCTTGATCACTCCATCAGTCAGGATTCCGGCAGGAAACAGATGGCACAATCAACACAAGATCACCTTATTTGGATGAACTATTTAAAAACATCTTAAGATGGTTGAGAGTATTTGCATGTTTGGTTATTTGATGATATTAAGGAATTATTGTTACTACTTTGGGCATGAAAAAGGTATTTTAATATATTTTTATAAAAGTCTTTGTTTTTTAGGGATGTATTCTGAAATATTTATGGATGAAATATATGCTACCTGAGATTCGCTTCAAAATAATGTGGGGGTGGTCAAGAAGTGGATGGGGCATGGCGGGGTAGGCGCTCATTGCAAGTGATAGATAAGTGCTTCTATTTTGTACATACACAGCACTTTTCCATAATAAAAATTTTGTTAAATGTGATAGCAGAAATACATGTACATTTTGTTTTACTGGGACTCACTATAATGAACTTGAAATCCAAGCTGAATGTGCCAAATGGGAAGTGAATGCAGAACGGGCATATGTGTTTCAGAGATGAATAAGAACTAGTTCATTCCTTATAGGTCAACAGAGGCCCTGTTTCTCCTTAAAGACCAGTAAGACCTCTACGATTTAACCATGTCTTTTTATCAAGGAGCCAGAACTGGAAGGGTTAAAATGATGACTGGGACCACTTCTGTTGGTCTACTTTCCCTGCCTGAGGAGAATGGATTTCCCTGGCAGTTAACACTGTTGAGGGAAACAGGAACCAGTGCCAGGCAGGGCCCTCTAGCTGGGTTCTGTTCAGTCTACTGTAGTGTCTGGTGCTTGGCATTGTGCTTCCGGCACATTCTCATTTGTGTTCAGTGAGCCATTTGGGCCTCTCTCTCAACTGAGACTCGCAGAGAGGTGTAATAACTTGTTTAATATCATATGGCCAATAAACAGTGGGAGTGTGACTCATATCCAAGTCCTCTTGTTTCAGACCCAGGCTTCTTTCCACAATATTGCCCTCCTGGGTGTCGGGGTTTCTCTCCTTGGGGATGCACCAAATGCACTAGTCCAGGGTTGCAAATAATAACAGTTATGTGGTTGATATTGTGCAGGCTGTTCTGCATGCATAATTCATTTAGCCCTCTTAATGATCTCATAAGGTAGATATTATCCTTCTTCCCATTTTATATACAGGAAAACTGTGGCTCCTAATATCACAGAACGAATTAAATGAGAAACCAAGATTTAAACCCACGTGTGTCTGTCCTCAAACCTTGGACTATATTTTTTTATGCCATTTCTTCCTACTTGAGGCAGGTATTGGATGAAAGTTTTTTTTTCAGAATTCACCCATATGGAGGCCTGGAGATGACAAGTAAGAAAGTTTATGCCACCAGTACACAGAAAGAATGCCTTGTCTCTACATTGTGGAACCACTTATTTATTTTTTTAGTGATGGCATTTATGAGGTCTGACAAGTTCGCAAACTTGTTGCAACGATGTTGCTAACCTTTTTTGATATCAGAGGGATTATTCATTATGAATTTGCACCAAATGGACAAACAGTTAACCAAGTTGACTATTTGGAAGGTCTGAAAAGTCTGCGTGAAAAAATTAGACGAGCTGAACTTTCTGCCAACAATTCATGGCTCTTGCACCAGCTCACACGGCACTGTCTGTGAGGGAGTTTTTAGCCAGTAAACAAATAACTGTATTGGAACACCTTCCCTACTCACCTGGTCTGGCCCCCAATGACTTCTTTCTTTAACCTAAGATAAAGGAAATATTGAAAGGAAGACATTTTGATGACATTCAGGACAATAGTGCTGATGGCCATTCCAGAAAAAGTTCCAAAATTGCTTTGAAGGGTGGACCAGGCACTGGTGTCGGTGCATAGCTTCCCAAGGGGAGGACTTCAAAGGTGACCATAGTGATGCTCAGCCATGATGTATGTAGCACTTTTTCTAGGTGAGTTCACGAACTTAATTGTTCGACCTCGTACATAGCATTTACAATGTCCCAGGCCACTGCTATTAAGTTTACAAATGTTAATTCATCAACTATTCACATGAGCCCTGTGAGGTAGTTAGGTGCTCTTATTATTATTCCCATCTTACCAACAGGGGAACTGAGGCACTTGCCCATACCACAGAGCTAATGAAATGTAGAGCCAAGATTCAACCAAAGCAGTCTTGTGCCTGTGTCTGTGCTTTTGCTCTCAGTATGGCCTCCACCCCTGACTCTTGAACCCTGTACCTCAGGTGGCAATGGAGGCGGCAAGCTCCATTTTGCTACAGGCTCTTTGTACAGGCTGTTCCCTGTCTAGAACATTCTCCTGCACCCTCCCTCACCGTGCCCTCCCCATTTGTCTGGTTAATTTTTATCTGTTCTACTAGTCTCAATAGGCTTTGTAAATCCTTTTGGCACTTATCACAACTCTATGCTTACCTTTCCTGCTGTGTTTATTTGAATAATACAATTTTGTCCACTAGACTGTACACTTCACAAGAACAGTTGCCCAGCCTTTATCTACTTACTTATCCCTAGCCCCAGGAACAGTCTCTGGCACATAATATGTATTAAAAAAATATTTAATAAATGATTGAATCAATATGTTGTAGTGATTATAGGATGGAATTTAGAGCCACACCTCTTAGATTAGAATCCTACTTGTCATTTGTCTTATGACCTTGGGTAAATTATTGAATTTTTCTCTGCCTCAGTTTCTTCATCTGTAAAATGGGGGAGTATCTACCTCATAGGGTGGTTGTGAGGATTAAATGGATTAAGATATATGTGCCATTTATTTACTTAGTGTCTCTGGTCTCCAAGTCCACCCTTCTCTACTGTTCTGTGGAGCTACCAATTGTCTCACTACATTTTCCGGACTCCCTTGCTAGGTAACTACAGTTAGATCTAGCCAATGAGACACTGGCAGGAGTCTAGATGGAGGAGGGAAGGAAAGGACTTCTTTCTGGTTTTAGTTCCTGTCCACAACGCGACAATGGCAGAGGATGGATGCACCAAGTCTCCAGCTCCTATTAGCTCAGCACCCACCATGGCTTGCCTCCTCAGAAGTCCTAATTCTGTTGCCTGTGTCCCTCTCCCCGGTCCTATCCCCCGCCGCCCCACATCCTCTCAGAGGTCTGAGTACCAGTCATGTGGCGCCCCCCACCCTCATGGTATCCGTTCTCAGTAAAGATCCAAATAGCTGTGTGGGGTTCCTCCTTGTAGCTCCTCAGTTCTGGTAACCCAATCTTTTCCCTTTTCCCCAGCTCCAGGGGTGGTGGCTATATCCTACAGTTAGTTATTCATATCTAGGCAACCTCAGAGTCCCCTGTTGGAAAACCTATTGAACGCTTTTCCTGATTTCTGACTGGGCCTTAACTGATACACTATCTAAAGCGCTTAGAACCATATCAGGCACATACTAAGCACTTATGTGATTGGTACGTTTTATATTTGTCTAAGTAGGTTTAAAAAACCCCACATTACTGCCCATTAGAATTCTGTGAAGGGTGAGATGTGCCTGACATCCATCAAGGATAACACGAACTCCATGGTGCAGGAAGACGGTCTTTAGGGGAACCTCCAATCGACACCCACAACTGTCAATCACAGACAACCATCCAGGCATGATTTCAAGCAAATGATGACACAGCTTCCATAGCATTAGCAATTTTTTATTTTTCCTTTTTTGTTGCATAGGAAATGCAGTACTTGCTTCCAGTAATTGTATTGTAATGTGAGAAGGTGGTAGCACTAATGGTTGAATACAAGAGTTAAACTAATCCACACCAGCTCAAAAAACCTGTGGAGATTTAGTTGAATAAGAATGGACGCCCACAGTGATTTTCAACCAATTACAAATTTTCACAGAACACAGTAAAACTAAAAGGGTAACTATGAGAGTCAATACAAGTATTCTAGAGGCACAGGGGGCCCGGCTCATAAAAACAAATGTCAAACCAAGTTATTAACACGGGCGTGTTCAGTTTCACAACGGATCTCTTATCATTGGAAGTGTTCAATCTCCTCCCCCCACAATTTGAAATGTAAAACCGAGGTATCTTGAGTGGACAGATCTCCAAGGGTAGTGGGAAAAGTCCCCAGTGAACTTTGTCTGGGTAAGAGGTCAGGGCTGTAGGGGAGGGGCATTGTGTACTTGCCCCTAAGGACTCCTAGAACTCGATAAAGCTCGGGCTCTAGGTTTAGTTAGTATCTCCTGGTGACACTACCAAATGCCTTCGCAGTGCAAAGAGGCTGGTCTGAGACCAGGGAGAAAGAATGGAGCTGGGAGCCTTCTCCAATCTCCATCCCAAAGTAGCCCGCCACTGGCCTTTCTGACCATGGATTGAGATGTCAAAAAAAAAAAAAGTGCTTATTCATAGACTATTACTAAAAAATAATACAAATTAAAGATTAATAGAATCAAAAAAAGGGGGGAAAAAGCTTCTGTCATTTTGAGAAGTTGAGCAGAAAAACAGCAGGAAAAAACCAGTCCAATTTGTTGGACACTATTTGTCCTTAGAACCACTATAGAGATACAAAAGTTCCTATCATGTGACCCAGTGCTCTGGTTGGACTAGAAGTAGCACTTCCACCACATTCTCTTGTGGTCCAGACACATTTTAGAAGTTATGTTTTTTTGAATTAAATAGCATAAGGGGTCCACATGTGAAACTCATGATGCCTGGCACACAAATGAGGTTCAGCCCCCCAAATGCTGCTGCCTCCCTATTCTCATGCTCAGCTGCAGGTGGTCACCCTTAGCTTTCTGAGCATTTCCGGTATCTGTTCCCCATTTCCCTGTCCCCCTAATCTGGTTATGTAACCCTTTCGGGCATAATACACAGATGGTTGCTGGTTTAGCAGAAAAAAAATGAGATGAAATTTATTTAATTTGGGAAATAGTTTCAAATTTAGACCAAAAAAAAAAAAAGTATATTTAAAAAAATCCCGTGTTAATAGCAAACTTCTTTTTCTTATGAATCGGGCCCAAAATTTGTACAGAGTTTTTTTTGTTTTTTTGTTTTTTTTTGAAGAAAATATTGCAACGGTGCATGAAACTAAATAGCCAAGTGATTTCTTAAAGATTTTTTTTTCGTTTTTTTTTTTTTTTTCCTTTTAATATGAGGAAGTCTGGTGTGAAGACGGATCAAGCATGGGTACCTGGCTGAACATTGTCCATTAAGAAAATGCTTCAGAATCAGCATAGCTTCAGTTGAGGGTCAAGGAAAATGTCCCTCACTTGTAAATGTTCTCAGAGTGTCTTTGTATACAAGCAGAGTTCTTGAAATTGAAATGGTCGTTTTTAGACAAAAGTCTTGCCAGAGACTGATTTCTGAAATCAAACACCCATGCTTGTCCCCTAGGAAAAAGAAAACAAAAAACAAAAACGAAAACAAAAACACAAGTAATACTGAATTTAAGTAAATGTATACCTCCAAAATACTGAAAACAGCCGAAATCAAGAAAAGACAGAATTTGCGTTCTCAGTGAAATACCTTTAAACCTAGCTGACAAGAACCAAGTCAGAAAAAAAGACTAACATAACTTTGAGTAATATTCATACAGTTCACTAAGCATTATGGAATAGCATGCATTAATATTGTACGGTTATTTTACATCACCTATACCAGAAGGTCCTGACTGACAGACAGCGAAGGCTACCGGTGTAGAAAAATCTTACTTTAGAAGAGCAATATAATACAGATTTCACAGGCACTACATTTTAATATATCAGGTATTATGCTGGTTTTCTTATAATTCTTTCTGTCCTAAAGCTGGCATTATAACAATGACCAAAAAGGCAAGGATTGAAGTAAACGGAAAGTAGATACCAAAGTTGATATATTTTTTTTTTCTTCAGATAGATTAGTGCATAGTTCTCATGCAGATAAACACTGCTATGCATTTACACTGTTGGAAAGCAGAGTGAATTGAGCCCAAGTTGTCACATTTGTGTAAATCATTTTGTCAGCCTGTAATAGCACCATGTAATGGATTTGCATTAAACATTAAATTGATTTCAGAATTGGTGACACAGTATTCACTACAGTTAAGTGCTATGGAATAGCTTCAATGTTACCTGCTATATATCAAAGCAATTTTCATCCCACTGCTTTTTTATTGGATAAAATAAAAGGAAAACATACACGACACTAATTAGACGAATGCACAGCCTTGGACGTGGAGAAGGCAGAGCGAGTTTACTGTCAAACAGTAAATACATGCATTGACTTCAGGACAAAATTGGCCTTGGAAGCCAATTTGAATGAAAGCTCTGCCGGTGGGCAGTGCAGCTTTCTGAGACTGTCCAATGACAGATCTCGGAGGATGGGTGGTGAGGTGCCACTGAAGCTCTCTTTACGTTACCATGCCAGTTGTTTTTTAAACTTGTTCTATGGAGGCCTGCTACAGGAAGAAAATAAAAAAGAAGAAGAAGAAGAAAAAAGAAAGAAAGAAAGGAAAGACAGAGATAGAGCAAAACCACCACCACTACCACCATCACCATGGACAAAAAGATATTTCCAGAGACATGATGCAAAGTACATTAAATGACATTCTTAGAAACCCCTCCCCCCAAAAAAAAAAAAAAAATCTCAAGGAAGAAATGTTTTCCTTAATCCAGATTTTGTCAATATTTTATGACACTGTTACTACAGAATTCAAAGCATATGGGTTTAGGGTTTGAAAAGTGAAAGACAAACTTTTTGAGATGGGTTTTGCATATTCCTGTGGGCTGACTGAACCATGACTCTGGAAAGTTTGGGTTCCTTTACATTTCAACTGTCAGAGAGTGAAGAATATAAGCATTGGGAAATGTACCTGTCGGCTTGCCTGGAGCCAACACCTGGCTGAGGGGATAGAGTGGAGAAGAGCTGACGCTAAAGAACTGTCCTGCCAGGGTATGAAGAAACAGAAAAGTTAGTTCAAACCTCAAAGGAAAGAAAAAGGCTCTGGGATGGATAGAGTGGCATTAGGGAGAAGGCCTCTGCCCATAAAAGATCAGAAAAGAAGCATTTTAGTGGCCAAGGGACAGGCCAGAAAACAAAAAAAAAGTATATAGAAAAATCATAAGATTTAGTGTTTGTGCCTCTGACTTCAGTTCCCAAAGAAAAAAACATGAAGCGTGACTTGAGGGATCCATCTTGGCCAATATTTTTAATGCCATTTGATGGAAGAGAAAAAATTCAAATGTGTCTCAAAATCAAGGGCTGGGCCTTCAAATGCTGATAGCTCTCAGTCTGTCAGTCTACACACCCCAGGTACCCAAGTCTTCCTCAAACTTCTTCGCTTGGCTTTTAATCTAAAAAGGTAAACACTCAGATTGTAGGTGTTTCTTTGCTTGATCACAACTGAACTACAGTTTCCTGCTGCTTTCTGGACAATGGAACATGAACAAAAATGTAACTTAGTGTATTTAATACTTAACCCCTGTTCATTATCACCCTAGACTGCCTCCCTAATGTTTTAAAGCCTTTAAAACATTTTTTCCTGCAAATCTGTTCAGAGTTCCCTAATTTTAGCTTCATCAAACTTAATACAACAAAATACCTTCAAAAATACAGCATACCTGTAACGTCCATTTACAATGGTTTTTCAGTAGACCTACACTTCTCAAGCATAGGAATATGCTATACCATTGAGAGAAAAAAATAACTGTATTTAAATACTTACAAAAAAAAAAAAAGGAAACAGGAGAGTTTTAAACTTAAATCCAGTTCCCAAAGGGGGGCGGGAAAGAAAGAAAAGCAATTCTATGAACGCTGCCTTTATAATGAACAATTGGAAGTTTCACTAGGCTAATTTGACAGAAATTTTTCCTCATTTAAACAACATTACAAAAGTCCTGCATTATAAAATAGGGTAGAATAAATCAGTGTAATCAATAAAACTATACAACAATACAAATTACATATCTTCTGAGTGGGCAGTTTATTCTCTCTCTTTGCAGTCATGACTACAACATGCTCACTAAAAACAACTAAAACTGCCCAAACTATTGCTTAGTTTGTTTTGTTTTTAAAAAAAGGGTGCAATTTTATTGTATATACAACCAATTTACTGGTAATACCTTGGCTTATCGCAAGGTTCTGACAAAATGTTTGTCTAGGCTTTTTTCCCTTCACTGTGAAGCACTGAAAGCTGCTATTTTTTTTTCTTTTTTTTTTTCCTTTTTTCTTTCTTTTAGTGCACATATGTCATAATAAAGTAATGCCCAGCTAAGTGCTATAGGGGAAGGCAAAGTATGCTGGCTGGCTATAGGAAGTGACACCATATACTGACAATCACACCATACAACAGCGCCAAACGACTATTCAACCACTTATCAGACACATATGAAAATCCAAAATGTTTTATTTTATTTTTTTTTCCTTAAATAGAGATAACCAGTAAACAATTTTCAGAACTTGGAAGTTTAAAAACGTGCATATAAAAATGGGCATTATATACTTTTTATTGAATGTGGATTGACTGCAGTCTGCTAAGAAAAATGGGGTGTGGGAGCTGAAGAAAAAGGAAGTTGTCTTTTTTTTTTTTTTTTTTAAGGCTTGCTTGTGAAAGGAACAGTTGTAAAAACAAAATTGCTTGAAGCAGGGTCAGCTTAGTGCTTCACAGTTTGACTGCTTCTCTAAGAGGAGCCCTTCCTGCGCACGTGCATTCAAAAAAATCACAAAAAAAGTACAAAGACAAACACCTAAAACACACTGCGTCAAGTGCAGCACCGACTTTGGTCAAATAAAAAAAATAAAAGAAAAAATTAATAATCGCTAAGCTTTTCTACACGATATAAGCAGGTATTGCATATTTTCATATATCTGGGGAAGGGAATAAAGGAAGACTCCAAATAAATTGTAAAATGCAGCAACATCCAAAATACTGATATTCTAAGCATCTACAGATCTCAGAATAGCACTGCCACTGACCACAGAGGACAATAAAGACTACTGCTATCTGCGGAACAACTAACTTTCTATTTAGTTCTAGATGTTGAAACTGACGATGGCTGACATAAAAGTCACATTTACAAAAAGTGTCTCCAAATGCTTGACTAGGGAAAAACCCCTTTCAATAGAGGAGCGTGTGCAACAATTCCACAAATAATCGCTATCCAGGGCAAGGCACATTGATATGGAATTTTTGTTTTCGTGCAAATTAAGGAAAAAAAACAAAACAAAACAACATTGTTTCGGGGGAAAGATGAGGAGCAAAGTGTCTTCCCAAGAATTTCAGTTACTTGATTGTATAGGACAGTAGTAGAACCCTTCTGAAGGGCTGAAAAACATAGTTTAAAGGCAAGTGCCTAGAGTAGGGATTACAATATTGTGTCTTAATGCACTCTACTTTATCCTACATTAACTATATAAAAATTAGTTACTAACACTAGAACATGCAGAGACTCTCTGATCAGCAGGGTTTGCCAACCAGAACGTATATATATGTATAGTATAGGAAACCTTCTTGAAGTTGCATGGGAAGCAAAGGGGTGCTTCGCTGTCTGGTAGAAAAATCACTTGCACTTTTTTTAAATTTTTTTTGTTGTTTTTCGTGGTTTTTTTTTTTTACATAAGATACAGGACATTTGGGGGTGCAAACTTTTTTTCCCTAACAAGTACCCTTGATCTGAATGGGCACCAGCATTTGTGTCAGTATTGGTTTCATTATTACTATTATTATTTGTTTTTATTTTTTTTCCCATAGCCCAGTTCAGGGGCGCAAAGGTCTTTAAAATTTCTGGACAATCTCTGGTACAATGAAGCATCTGATAACTGATAAATCCTATGTTGCCGGATACATGTAAAAATTTACAGAATTGGCATAATCCATTATAGTGACTTCTAGCTTATAAAATTAACAGATACCATGACTTCATTTTAGTTATGTGCTTTGATAACAGAAAATAATTAATTAGCATTTAATGTGTTAACATATTGTGGTAAAAGCACCATTAGATTTGTTTTTTGTTTTTTTTTTTTTTAAATTTTCCTTCAGTTTTTAAAGGGATACAAGTTTAACAATAAAAAACATAAAAAGCAAAAATAGCTCCCCTTTTTCTTGCAAGGCTGTTTTTTACCCCAATAATTTAGAGTCCTGGGGTGGAAGGACTTGAAAAACAAAAATAGAATTTTCAACAATCTCTATCTTACAAAGATATTTAGCTATCCAATGAAATTGCACTTTACTCAATTCAAAATTCGATTGTTTTGATTGATTCCTGTCAGTTTCTGTCAAAACAGACCATCTTCCCCATTTCCATGTGAATTTGTGTGTCATTATTGAAATTGTTGAAAAAAAAAATGTTGGTTTTTTTTTTTTTTTAATGTAAGTGCAGCATTTCAAAACTTTTAAAAAACTGAATAGTAGTAGTAGTAGTTTGCCATTTTCGGAATTGTTCTGCAACGTGAGTGGATTCAGTGTCCTTGCGGGCCATGTTATATATTTAACTGCTGACTGCTGAACCAAACCGAACTAAAAGAAAAAATAAAAAAGGAACATAACTGCATTTTCTTTTTCCAATATGTTACAGAAAAACATTGCCCTTTGACTGTCCCGTAAGTTCTATATTGCAGATCTCAGCTACTACAAAAGATTTAGTTCTCCATGTGCCTCCTGGTTGCTCAGGGAGGCTCACACCTGTATGGGTAAATTCATGAAATACTGTGAAACAGCCAGGCTCTGTAAGGAAAGTGTGTTACAACGGAAGTCAGTGAGCAAGGCAGACCTCCTCTAGCCACATCACCGAATGCTCACGCTACCATGAAAACACTTCAAATGTTACAAAGCCCAACCATTTCCAGCACCATATGAGAAAATTACAACAGTCCCTAAAGTAGTTAAAAAAAAAAAATCCCAAAAGGTTATGGCCTTTGCTGTTGGACCATAATGCTTGCTGTTTCCATGTACAAGTTGATTTGATTCTCCCCTTCCACTGACAGTGAAGTTGTAACCGCGCTGGGTTGAGGATGCGTCCATGTTACAGAGTTGAGAAGGGGTCAGGTGGTCTGTCTGGTGGATGGTGGGACACTGCAACTTTTATCCCAGGTACCAGGACTGGAAGACAAAAGGGAAAATGCAATTAGAGTTACAATTTAGAAAACGACATATATAGAAGTTGTCCTTCCAATGGTGAAATCAGGATCAATGTTAGGGATGGGTGTGTGTGTGTGTGTGTGTGTGTGTGTGTGTGTGTGTGTGTGTGTTGGGGGGGGCGTTCATTGGAAAAAGCGAAGGAACGACAAACAGTAGTAAATCTTGAGACAGTGACACTGATCTCACTCCTCTAAAATGGAAATTCAGTGTTTTCATTGGGGTTTGCTAATGTTCTGAGTGTGTTTTACAAAATAAAGTATTTATGTCCACTTGAAATACATATACAGATTCTGTAGTCTGTTGGGGACAGCCACAGGAGGGCAGGAAATTCGACCATCTTGTTTTTCAATGAATACTCGGTGCCTAGCCCAGTGCCTGGGACAGAAGGTTCTCTACAAAGTGGAGTTGAATGAACGGAGAATGGGGAAGGGGAGAGGGTTTCTGTGGTGATGCATGTGTACTCTGATGATTTTCACAACATCTCCTTTTCCATGAGATGTAAGCACTGTAGATGTTGCTGTGACATTCTCTTAATGGGCACAGGTGATCAATAATGATAGAAGAGTAAATGGAGGTAAAGTGGAAAAAATGCTGCACCGAGAGTCCTGAGTGATTTTTGGACAAGTCATAGCCTCTCTCTTATACTCAATTTTCTCATATGTGCAAGAGGTAGAGTTTATGATATAAAAAGTACTCCTTTCAGCTCAATATTTTCAAAAATGACATAGAATAATCAAGTGGTATCAAGGTTTCACCCTGTTAGCTACCACGATATCCCAAGGGAAAAAAATAAGGCCACTGCATAACCCACATTCGTATTTTTGTTCCTTCCATATGCCTGCTGGGCCCAGTTATCAGTTACTTTTTCCTTTCATAAATCTTAGGTGGTTAGTTTTGGGTAATAGTCTGGTTATATATCACTTTATATGCTGGCATTTCTTTTCTGTTAGCTAAACAAAGTGACCAATTATGGTCTAATATCAGAGTCAATTTCTCAAGTGAAATAAAAAAATATATGGCTTTTGCCAACTTTTCTCTAGAGATATCCTGTCAAATTCACCACATTTATCATTATTCACAGAAAAATCATCAACTTCGAGCAAAAGTGAATGCTTCTCAAATCTAAGTTGACAGTATCAGAAAGGGTTACATTTGGGTTGATTCAGTCAGATGAAGGCTCATTCGTATCCAAGAGATTCAATTAGGTAAAGTAAGGACTCATTTGATCCTGGGGATAAATGGCGAAATGATAGCTACATGGAGGTTGGTATAAGATTTCCTGGTCACACAAGCTACCTTTGATTTCCAGAGGACTTGAAAAAACCTAAACCTAAACTGAAAAACTACTCATCCTGTATACTTTTCGAGGTTATTCTTTGACCACAGGCTTTGAGGAACACAATAAAGCCTCTTGTGTCTTGAAAGGAAATCATCCTGGCAACCACACACGGCCTAAATCTAACTGGACAAAAGAAAAAAGACAGGGAAAGAAAGGAGCGGGGAGGCCAACTCCAAACCGGACTTTTAGTAGGCTCTCCTACGAGTTGACTCGGATCCAGTTAGAGCTGAGTTATCTCTTTAACAAACCAGTTTCAAACTTTGGGTGGGGAGAATAATGCTTACAATTTCTGTTCTTACATTTTCTAAGTCAGTTGTGAAATTCCCCACTTCTTAAATCTGATACTGCGTCGTAGTTCTTGAAGCAAACTCCTGGGACCCAGTGAGTCAGCAGGGGGAGCAGTTTCCCATACCACCATTTCTGGACACAACCTTAGTGCACTACAAAATTCTGCAGTGCCTCTACACTTCTCTTAAAAAGCAAAGCAAAAAAAAAAAAGTTTCTTCACACATCTTACTATTCAGTGTGTGCCTTGCCGGCAAGGTTACCCCAGAGCAGCTCTGTAATCCTTCACTGAAATAGGCTTTATTGATTGCTCTGGTCTATTGTTCTCTTTTCAAGTCCCCCAAGTTCAAGTTCATCCTGGTGTTACATCATGTCTGGTTGCTATGAGCAACCAGACAGACCCAGACGTGACTATCATTAGCAAGAAACCCTCTGCTCTCCTCCCACCAACCTTCCAGTGGCTCTGACGTAGCAGGCCCACTGCAAACACATTGAAGTATTTATTCTGCTTAATTTATGACCTACACAGCAAGCAAGACCCCCACTCCAAAAACCAACACTGTTGTATATTTAATTAATCTGTCTTTCTCTGGCACTTGGGAAAGTTAGACAAAGGACTAATTATTGTGTTTCACTCTCCACACTTTTCTTTTGGGGGGGTGAATATTTGCATGGGAAAGAAAACTACAAGGCCCAGCATCGGCCCCCTCCCCTTTTTCTTTTTGCCCTATTGACATTTCATGAAATACTTTAGCTGCTTAAGGGAATTAGGAAAAAAAAAAAAATGCGATGTGAATGTTACTCCTTCTGAGTTGGTATTCAGTAACACAAATCAACTCATGACATGTTTAAATTTAAATGCTAACCACACACTCTCAGAGTTACTTTAAAGGTTAGTTTTTAATCAATAGAAGTTGCTGACTCTGGGTTTTTGAGCTGCGCACTGCAGCTCTTGGGCTTTTGTCTAACGTTAAAGCTTTCAAACTCTTTTTTTTTTTTTCCTTGAGATGATTTTAGCAATGATTTGCAGACACAGAAGGCTATTGTGCTCTGACCAGCAACATGTCAATAGAGGAGCAGTTGCCCTGTGGTGGGGTGTCAATATGACTCCTGAAGGCTTGGGTTGGGGGTCTTTAATAACCCGTGAAAAAAACTTAATTAACCCTTTCAGGCCCCAACCAAAACCTATTCTTAAACTTTTTCACTCCTGTAATTTGACCATTAGTACTATTGCAACATCACACTAATCTTCATGACAATTAACCCAGCTACTTGACTAGGCTTTCCAGAATAGAAAGTCAGCCGGTTAGGGGAACCACACAGGGAATTTTTTTTTTTTTTGAATGTGGTCTCTTTGATTAAATCATTTATTTGCAGAGATGGCAGATAAACAGCTATAAGAATAAAAACGCATCCACGTGACCAAATTTTCTCATGATCAGTTTGCAGTTGAAGATGCCCCTGATTCTGTAATGATGAATGGCTGGTCGCACATGTATAAGCCACTCGATTTCTATAAGCGTCCAAGAACTACCAATAACATCAAATGAACAAGAGAATGTTTGGAAAACCCCGTTTTTTTCTCTTGTGATATTTTCTTATACAATCCATTAGGCTAGTAGTGCAAGTTTCAAAACATTACTTGAAGAACAAATGCTGAGCATTTTCTCTTTGGGTCATACATGAAAAATATAAAAGAAACCTGTGACGGTTCAATTGTTGGGGTCGATCAGCAAATCACTGAGAAAATGTTGCCACATTCAACAAAATTCATTTATGGGGGGGGTCAAAAAAATTGTCTTCAGCCATTTATTGACATAAGCTTATGGTTCCTGCCTTCCTACTTTACAGCCCCTTAATCTAACCTACAGTATCCAGATGGACTACAAAGGGATCTCTCTGTCCTGTCGCTTATCTGCAGTGAGTCCCAGTATTACTATACAATATAGGATGATGTTATCTCGATACATTTACATTAAGGAAGTAAATGCAGAGCTTTGATCTATTTTTTCCTCAGGAACCTTCAGCTATCGTTGTTTTGGAGGTCCATAAATCCATACTCCCACAAAGGCTCTAGTTAAGCCAAATTACTCAGTTACATTCACAATTTCTACAGTTTGGGACGTGCTGGGGGGGGGGGAGGGCAGGGGAGGGATGGGGGTAATTGTCCTCTCTCAGTGTCCAAGGTGAAACATCAAAAGAAATCTGCAGTCCAGGACCAGAGCTCAGCTTTCCTTTTCTCCAGTCAAATGAAGAAGTAATCTCATCAGGTTGGAAAGTGCTGACTAAGGATTTAATAAAGTGCCTGCAGATGTGGCGTCTCTAAGGTATTCAACTCATGTAATGCAAAACAGCTCCACACTGAATGTGCTTATAAAATTTCATTTAACCATTGCAGGGCGACTCCCCCCACTCCCCCCCACTGTTCTCTAAGGAGTTTTATCACACTTCCCACCCCTTAATTTACAGCTCCATGAAAGTTCGAATCCCATTCTGCCAGGGTTCTGGAATCCTCACAGTAGTCAGGTTTTATAAACTATAAACAATATCTATCCGGCTGCATCCTCAACAGGAAGCCTGAAATAGCAGAAGGTCCCTCTGACAGCCGGCAGTCCCTTTCCTTTCTTAGGCCTCACGGAGAGCAGTTAGGAAACTGAGGCTAGTTTCCAAACTTTGGTTAGGAGGCTGCAGAACACAGAGAGGACATAAGACTCAACTCAGTAACAACGCAGATTCTAATGCAAATAACAACTTTTAAAAAAGGCCTTTTAGAAACTCTTCACTAAGAGGGCCGGATGTATATTTTAGCAACAAAAGGAAATAGAAGTCTGTTTGAGATAGCTATATTGTACTTTAACCAGAAAAAAAAAAAAAAGCAGCGGAGGGTGGGGTGAGGGAGAATGGAACAGACTGTGACACAGCAGAATCTGGTTTTCAAATTAAAAAGTTAAACAAAAGACCTCAAGGGCAAAGGTGAACACTGCGGAAGGACGCTGTTAATGTGGAATCCAGAGCTGGGTGGGACGCTTCACTTTCTTCTCCAGGCAAGGTGGGTTATTTAAGGACACTCACACACATAAAGCAGAGCCACTGCAAACACAGAGTCTTCTGCCTCTGCTCCCCCAGCAGGCCTGACTCGCTATGGGTCCCCAAAAGGGATGCTGCCAACCAACACTGCGTGAGTTGCAGTCACCATGTTGACTTCTCTCTCGAGGAGATGCTATCTCTGCTGGGTCACACTAATCCAGTTAGTCATTTTTGGCTTCCTGCTCTTATTCGGATGAGCTAAAATCCACTGTTTAGCCCAAATGAGTTGTCCTTGGCAAATCAGTCAAAAGCCTGATGGCCTCCCCTGCCCCTTTTCCAATATAATGAGAACGGACAGGGGCCTCTGAGGCCCCTCCCCGGCTCCCACATTGGTATACACCATGTTGGGGCACTGTTTCACTCATTCAACAGGTACTAGGGGCTTACTGTGTGCTCGGTGCTATGTCTGCTAGGCTCTGGGGAGATAAGAAGTACAATAAATATGGTACCTGCTGCTGTTAAGGAGTTGTTGTGCAGAAAGAAGGTGCTGGATTTTAGACTTCTATGTCCTTCAAGATACCAGGTACCCTGCTTTTCTCACAGTAGGATCTTATAAACTTATGTCGACTGCTGAGGCTGAGGATCCAATGTCCAAGGGACGCAGGATTGAGTCCCACTTTTTCCATTGACTAGTTGTGTCTGTCCTGGGGCCCCAGAGGATTGCTATGAGGACCATTCTGCATTACATGAGAGGAAAGCAGTTTTTTTTACATTGGTTTCTTCTGAAAAAGGTGACATGCTGTACACAGGTGTCAGTTATTGGTATTGCCAGCCACAAGCTTTGATCTCTGCCGTCATTTTTTCCTTGTCTGATTTTGTTAATTAAAGAAAGCCTGTTTTCAATAACGCTAAACCAAGACTTGTTTATTGTACAGGAAACTATTAAAACGTTAATGGGCTGTGATTGGCCCGGCTTACCTTTGTGGCCTTATTTTTGCACTGCTCATACTCAACACTTGGGCTGTGTTAAACTTCTTCCAGATCCCCCAAACCAAATGCCTTCTCCCCGCTGGGCCTTGGCACAGGCTGCACCCCTCTTGTTGGCTTGGCTAACACTTACTAGTCCTGGAATTCTCAGATTAGCAGCCCCTTCTTTCAAGGCATCTTTCTCCAAGACTTTAGTCCCAAGATTTACCTCTGTCACGGTCACTGAACTGTAGTGACCTGCTTTCCTCCCAAGAAAACTGACTATCTTCTTGCATGGGGCACCTCCAGTGTCTTTCTTGCCCAGTAGCTGGCAAAGAGTAAGTACTTAAGGAAAAAGGAAACAAGCGACCTCTGGGCTTCCCAAAGCCTGGTGTCAGTTACCCACACAGGCCTTTAGAAGGATGGCTCCTAGCATGGCTGTGCCACATCCACGCTTGTGCCACATGTCCATGTCTTCCCAAATGACAGACACTCTCCGGAGGGAGATACAGGTCTCCATAAGCCGCCCCAGGCAGTTCTGACTAAAGAGCTGTTGCAACGGGGCCAGCTGCGGCCAACTGCGTCAGTAGCATGTGCAATAGTTTTGTAACATGGACTGCTGCCTACTTACTACAAGCACAGAGGAGTTGTCCAAACCACTGCTCCCTGGAGAGTGACCGTGCTGCTCCCAGCCAAGACCTCCGTTTGGTTCAAACCTCAAGACGGGAAAACACTAATCTTTTTACCCAATAAGCCACCCAGCACCTCCAAACCTTGAGAGTATATACACAATCCAATTATTCTGACTGCTGTTTCCAAAGTCTGGGTCTTTCGCAGTATTCCAACTTGCCCTTGTGTCTGCCTCACCATCAAGTGCAAGTTTTTTGGTCTCTCTTTATATGGTCATCAAATATAAACCAAAGACTTGGGAATTAAAACTTAACACGCTGACCTGCTCATACTTGCTCTGCAGACTTCCTGGAGGGGCTGGCTGTATGCATGGTGGTAAGAACCAGGGCTCTGGAGTTCCAGTTAACAGAATTCTGTCATTTAACTAGGACACCAGGATCTTAGGTACGTTCGTTAGCACTCCCGAGCCTCAGTTCTGGGCTCCATGAAATGGAGACAACAGCTTTATCAGTTCTTGTGGGGATTACATGAGCTAATGCCTGGATAGAGGCAAGTACAGAAAACAGGAAAGCCGGGGTGGATGCGCTCTCCAACTATGAAAAGCGCACGGGGCCTTAAGGTTCACATGAGACCTAAGGAGGACCAGTTCCGTTGGAAAGTCATCACTCAACAAGGCGGCTTTCGCTTATTTAACGATATAGTTCCTTAGTTAAAAGTAGCAGCTGCGTCAGTTCCATTTCCCCAGTTGCAAGAGAAAGTTCTTGAGAAAATAAAAATCTGTCTTTAATTGCGGTATTAAAATCAGAGCGGCGAAACCAACCACACAAAAGGGATTGGCTCAAGTTTATGAAAGGCATTTGGCCCTTGCCTCGCAAGACGAAACTGCTCGCCTTGGAAGTGGGGGTGAGGGAGAGAGGGGAGGAGGTGGGGGGTGAAGGAGGGGAGGGAGTAGTCAGGCAACCAAGTGGGACAGAAACAATCCTATTTTGGTTTTTGTTAGTGAATGGCATACTACATAGATCAGAGACTTCTTATAAAATACAAACCCCCACTGTACACAAAGCACAGGAAAATGTGAGGAAAAAAGGGGAAAACTAAAAGCAGCTTAGGGTGTGTTAACGCTGCTATTCTGTCAGCTTAAAGAGTATTTTATGCTTGATCAACAGCTCTTTTTTATTGTGCTTCTCTTTCATTCATTCAGGACATCAAAGCGGGCCCCACCAGTGTACCTGGCCTTCTGGAGCCGCTTGTGAGGGGTTTCTAATGAAGCGCGGCTCTGGGAGCCGAGACCCCGTGGACACGGCAGTTCAAAGGGAATATTTCAACAATGATTACATTTTGTAAATCTTTTTATGAAAGAGACAGCTTATTTCCTGCTTTTTCATGAAAAATAGATTCGATCCATTAAAGCGAGCCCGCGCCACGGAAGCTGCTTGAGATCTGAGGTGCAGCGTGGAGATTAAGGGGACAACAGCCCAATGAAATCGTCTAGAGTTCCTATCTCTTTGGCCACGATGGCACTGCTGGATTTTCTGGGTGGGGCCCCAACAGCGCACTGGATGGCTCTGCTGCGAAAAAGGCAGCGATGTGAGGTTTCACGCCTTGCTTTTCAGCTGGGGCCTTGTGTGTATTACTTGTGCTTTTTTTTTTTTTTTTTTGATTCCACAAAGTCCAACCACATATCACAAGGTGTCAGGCAACCCCTTTTATTGCACAAAAGTAAGATGAAAGATTTTAGGAACTGATTCATTAACTGCTGTATTTTTATGCCCTGATATGGGACAAGCCCCTTTCCTTATGGGAAGTTGGCCATAAAGCTGGCTCTGGTCTGAAGATACGATATAGTCTTATTATTGGCTAATATCCGCCCCAAAGGCAAAAATTAAGAAGGCAACCTAGTCCATTGTAATTTTTTAATTTCAACATTAAAATAACATTTCCTCTAGTCTTTCTCTCTCTCTTTCTTTTTTTTTTTTCCTGGAGGCAGGAAGAGGGGAGTAGGAAAAAAATATGATTTCCTGGGGAGCTATGAAATGAAAAAAATGTATGTTTTCTACACATCAGATTCCAATTTTAATTAAATGCCTGTAGTCTAACAAATGCAAACGGTCACACTTGGGGCTGGCCCTATGGTGGCCCAGGGAGGTAACCTTTCTTGTTTAAAAACAGAGGCATGGGAGTGAAGGCTGGAGCTCAGCAAAGCGTGGCCACATTATAATAATTATTCCACCGACTGCTTCCCCACTACTGCTCTTCCCCCAAAGCTGAAAAGCTCTTCCCAAACATGACTCAGGTTCACAGCAAATCTGTGTTGTAGATGTAATGTACAGATTGTGCAGGTAGATAGGGAGAAAATAATATTGAAAAGTCCAGTTATTTAAAAATTTCTCCCAGAGACATCCTGCAACAAAATGACTGAAGATCTGGTACTTTGCCAGATACAAATTCCTAAACTAATCTCTTCAGCCAAGGAGCCCTTTAGACCCTGGACGGCATCTGCCACCTTTGGCCATTTGCACCCAGCTGGCACTTCCTTGCATGGCCAGAGCACAGGCCTCTGCTTCCTTATCCTTTTAATCCTCCTCTGTCCACTGTCCTGTCCGGGGTTCCTCCCTCCTGTTCTTTCTGGTCCCATTTCCTGCCTCCTCCTGCCCCTCAGCCAGTCTCCCTCTCCACTTGTGTTTGAGCCCCCGACAGGAATTAGGGCAGACCCCTCCTCTCTCCAAGGCCACACAAACCAACAGTCCTTCCTTCTCCAGTCACCGGATTAAGAAAAGAAGGGAAGAATGCACTCAACTGCAACCGCCACCAGCCCGCTTAGCAGCTGGAATGAAAGGCTTCTGTAGTGAGCCAAAAAAACGGGGAACAGAGGCAGAATGTGCACGAAATGGGAAGGAAGTTGAAGCATCCTACTTTGCAGATTCATGAGAAAAGAAGAGTGATTGAACAGTGAGATGCAACTCAGTGCTGGGCTGTGAGTCTGGGCCCTGGTTCAAGGCCAGGTCAGTCACTGGCTGCTCCACGAGGCTGTTCTGATATGTGCTACGAAGACTGCATTCCTAAACTTTCCTTACTTTCTGAGAACACCTGCTTTTCGGTTTTACTGGTTCCAGGGGTCATCTTTTCCTCCTTCACGGTGTAGATGTGATATTGGCAGGGGTAACGCTATTCATATTCCTCACTGAGGTTGGAGTGAACTTGTCTATGGAAAAAGCCAGAGACCTAAATTCTAGCCTGTGTGACTCTTCAGGGGTCCAACTTAACGTATCTTCAAAACGGGCCTCCATATACCAGTTATCACAGCATATAGGGGAGAAAATAGGTATAAAAAGACAAAACTCTGAAATACTGGCCTAAAATAGGCAGCATCATATGGGCAGCATTGACTTGCTCTAGATGACAAGGGGCGAGATCAGGCTCTCATCTGAGCCAACTACCCTGGATAAAAATGGAATGATGTCCCTGTGATATCCCCGAAAGCAGAAACCAGGGATCAGTGAACAATGCTTTCCTCCTCCTTCTGAAAATGTGGTAGGAGTTAGGGTTTTATGGCAACAAAACTTGTCTTTGTTAAGACGTGACTTGCAAAACAAACCCACATGGGGGAGTTGACAGTTTCAAATGACAGTACTTTTTTTTTTTTAATGCTGAAACAGCAAAAGCTTTTTATGTTCAGGTTTATTTCCTTCTAGATTTGTAGATTAAATCTACAACTCAGCAATATTCATTGCTACAAACAATTAGATTCTTCCTGAGTATTTCCAAGGGAGGTGAGTGGGAAACTTCTTGGTGGGGCTGGGGTGAGGATTTGTACAAATGAGAAGACCCCATAGCATTAACCATCTATGTGAAGGGTCTGATCAATGATGAGGACACGTACGTGATATACGTAATCAGCAGAGCTACTTGGCTTCCCTGTCATGAACCTATGCTCCTTGCAGAGAGGTAATATCCCTCTAACACAGAAAATTTCATTCATTTTTACCTTTTTAGTAATGACCTTCAAGATGGTAGGGATCTTATAAGCAAAGGTTACTGAAGACAGATTTAAGAATGTGTTCTATTAATATAAGTCAAGCAGGCAAACAAGATCACTTACTTTGTTCTCAGATAAATCCTAACTGGTAGTGTTCTCCCTGTAACTGCAATTTAGGAAACAACTCAGAACTCAAACAACTCAGAAACAACTCAGACACACAATGCTCATTTGGAAGAGTTACATGCCTCTAGTATCACTTTATTATATTTTAATGAAACCAATTACAGATTGGATGACTTATATACGCACTGGCTCTTTAAAAATCCTTTTCTCTTGTTAAGTCACCCTGTGGATAGGAGATCCTATTGCTCAGTTTGCAAGAATGGTAGTTAAGTTCAAATGATACATTATTAACTTTCATTCTGATTCTGCAATCACACAAATCTTGCAGATTTGCCACCTTGTGCTATCCTAAAGGTGGTTCAGTTAAAAAAAACAAACAACAACCCCAAAAAAACACTTGAAGGATTTTGTTTTATTTTTTTAAAGACGTGAATTGTCTGAGCTAAAATATGGCTTCCTGTTCTCCTGCATCAGCCTTTCGATGTTGTTCACCAGGAACACGTTTACGAGTTCAAGTTCAGGTTTAAACTAAATATTAAAACACTCCTCAGGAGTTTATAACTGAGCCTCATTTACATGTGCTCCCTCTGAACTCTGCCGGCCTCAGTATGCTAGTTTCCAAGGCTTGATGAAGGAATGTTTTACAGTTGGAATCTGTACTGCCTTCTCAGGCATTTCAGAGGCTGGGTAGCACCAAGCTTCAGTTAGTATTAAAAGTGTTCTCAGATCTACTATAAAGTCAAAGAAAGAGAAAGAAAGACAAGGCAGGGATAAGCATATGGTATCTTCTTAATTTTCCCGATTAAGACTTTAGAGTTAACCTTCCCGATAAAAAGAGAATAATAGATTCTAGATGTATATTCTTGAATTCCATAGCCAAGACTTCAAAGTTCTTTGCAATCATTTTCAGCTCTTTGTGGAAAGGGTCACTGCGTATGCATTCTCTTCAAACACAAAAATGAAGGCTTGCTTAAATTGTTTTCCTGCCTTGAAGATGCAGTTAAAAAGTGCTATGAACATAAATGTTCCCAACTCAAAAGGTATTCCATATTATGTTTATGAAAAAAATCGAAGGGATTTTTGAGGTCAGAAAGATCTCAGGGATTTTCCAGCCTCTAAAGGTACACGACAGAAGAGGAAATGGCTATTTTTGGTTTAGAACCAGGAAAAGTTGAAGTAGGGATTCTTAGATGTTCATAGGGATTGCAGTCTGGAGAGAGCTGACTTCCTGGCTGACTGAGGATAAGACTTGAGATCTTTGTTAAGCAAGGGTCCGGAGTTTGGAGAAAGCAGTGCTGATCTTTGCAGATAGAAATGGAAAGAAAGCTGGAGACACAGTACCAGAGATTCTGCCACTCAACTTCCCTCTGAGTTTACTGAGCAAGGAAGTTGGTACAACAGTAATAAAGAATGGTGCAATGCCTGAGAGTTACTTTATAGCATCTCTTTACACTGGAGCAGTTCTGTCCTGAGAGATGAGCATCCCCAGCCAAACCGCAGGTTGTGGCATTCCCAGTACCTCAGGTTCAGCAGCTGCATCCCTGCGCAGTGATATGTGATGAGTCAGGTGAAATAGTTTGAAAGTAAGCCCTGCTGGAGGGGGTTCAGAGAAGAAATTACGCAGCTCAGAGTGGATGAACTGAGTTCATGATGAATCTGGGCCTCAGTTTGCACCTCTGATAAGAAGGCATCAAGACCACCTTCCTAGCATGGTGGGTTTGAGGATGAAATGGTATAAAATATGAAAATGTGTTGTCTCTTTACTAGGCTGTACAGAGATGATGCCTTTTTTTTGGTATTCTTTTCTGACATGGGGAAGACGGAACCCTCATCTTTACATGTTCATCATGGTCTACTGCAATAATAAGCAGTCATTTTTTTTTTTGATAAATGCAATCACAGCATGAGGATGCTGCCTATATATTCTTTTCTTTCAACCCCCTGAACTTAGCCTAGCTTAAATGCTGCAAAACATTAAGGATTTTCTAAAACCAAATTAAATGTGAATATGCTTCCAAATAAAACCCTTTGCTATGAAAAGAGGAAGTTTCTTCTACTGGATAAAGACATGAATAAAAGTAGAATCCATTTAGATGATATTCTGTAGAAATGGATGGTAACAGTAGTTTCGTTTTGGGCAGTGGTTTACTTATGGTGATTGAGTGGAATCAGGGCTCACAAGCCTAAGAGTTTCTCAGCCTTTGGACAGGAATGATTCGGCAATTGCGGAACGATGATAATTTGCATATGAGATAGTCTCTGCTATACCATTGGTCATTCAACCTCAAATTACTGAGAATCATCTGTTCTTTCTTTTGTCTAGTTTTTGTTTCTCTTCATTCTTTTTCACAAATATCTATCTAATTTTGACTCATTCTTCACTGTCCTTTGGACCTTTGCCTTAAGGGTTGCTATAGGAAACAAATTAAATATAACAGCCAATGTTACTTTTTTTAAAGCAACTCTGGCAAAATGGTGGATGAGAGAAATTTGAAACTCAAATGGTTTGCAGATTTTCTTGAGGATTTAATTTGTCCTTGTGGATGTTGATTATTTTGAAGATAGAATAATTTAATCGTTGACTTGATAGTTTAAAAGAATTATATCTATTAATGTGTGGGTAGGTAAATGCAAATCTAATGTGACTTAACTTATGCCTCACCCTTCTACAATTTTCTATAAGAAACCAAGAGTGTCAAATTTGGAATCATGCTCACTGGATGGAGCTATATGGAAGGTTTATGATGAAGAGGGCAGGCTATTTCCTGGAAACAAATTAGACACTTAGAGAAGCTTCTGTCTCCCTCCCACGGTGTTCGAGTTAGTTACTCAGTGGCTGCTATCCCTCATCTTACTATGGAGCTCAATTCTGGGCTCATTTCTTACTCAAAGCAAGCAGCGAGGAAGGAGTGCAAAGGGAAAGTCCAGATTTGACAGCACTGACCCCAAAAGACTGAGAAGCATAAGTGAATTCCACAAGGAGTGTCATTCAGCTGTTCTTGGTTTACAAAGGTCATTGTGATGCAAGGCCCAGGGGGAGAGCCAAGCAAAAGTCTTCCTGGAAGATGGTGGGGGTGAGGGAAAGGGGAAGAATGATGTTATTAGGAGAGTGGGGTGAAGAGAATTGGGTACATCTTTAGACTTTGATAGGAAAAAGTATTTGGGAAGAGGCCAACTGAGAGATACAGCATGGCCCTAGCTGAATGGCAATGATATACCAAATGGCAGCATTCATAGCTATCCAGATACCAGAAAGAACAACTGGCAGATATTAAAATCATTGTAAGATGTGAAATTATACCTCTCGCTGCTTCGTTATCACTATAGTTCATAATATTTGTCTAGAAAGACACACAAAGCCTATCAGGTGAAATTAGTCTTAATGATCAATTTTAGTTTTATTTTAATTACACAATTTCAATTTAATTAATGCGAGCATAGAAATTAGTCAAAATTACAAATGTAAATGTTGAACTTTAAATCAAAGGTCCTCCCTACTCCCTGTCTCCTATAGAAGCACTTTAAAGTGTTTCCCTGTGAAAGTAGATGGGAATTTTAACCTTTGTCTGTACTGCGAAGGACAGAAGGTAGAAAAATGTGCAACCAAAAGGTACCCAGGAGTACAGACAGAGGCCAGGTTTAATGCCCAGCCACCCACCCACACCCACATATACACAACACCGCACCGCAGTCTATGAAGGTGAATTTTGCAAGATGAACTTTTGAAATACATGATTTTGTTTCTCAGGATTCCAGCACACTTGGGTCAGCCTAATGGATATTGGGCTTTTGTAAAACACCTTTGTAAAATAGGAACCAGGCACCGATTTCCTAAACTATACATTAAACTATCAGTCCCTGCTCTCCTTGGTGTTCAATATCCTGCATCTCAGTCCCGCTTTGCCTCTGATTAGCTGCGTGGGCTCACAGGATTTTTTCACCTCCCTGGGCTTTGGCTGTCTTATAGGGAGGCACTGCTTTATAAAAATGATACACACTTTATCTCAAAATGCACTTAAAGTCCTATCTGAAAAATGACGGGGTCTGGAGTAGCTAATCTGTAAGAAAATTCACAGCTTCACTGTTTGGTATTTTGATAACTTTGAAAAATACTGGCATCTTAAAAAAAAAATTTGGAAATAGTAGAGGGTGTACATGTCTGAATCACACTATAACGTCACTGAAATAACCTTTTTTCTCTCTTAAAAATCCAAAGTAGATGGAATGCAAAGCTCCAACAATTTGAGGAAGAAAAGGGCCTGGCAAATGGATTTTTTTTTCCCCCCTAAAAACATAAGAGGGGGAGGGGGGCAAGTGACATGTGAAACATAAAAAGTCATAATAAAAAGAAATGCATGTTCATTTTTTTTGTATTTAAAAAACGTGTGCTGGTGAATCACACTTAATAGCAGGCCTGTAGTGTCCCTGATTCTTGGTCTTAGAAGCATGTGATGTGCAGCATAAGGTTCTATGTTATCGCTCTTATTCATAAAATAGCCACAACTTCTTTTCCTACAAAAAGCCTTCAGCCACGAGCCTCCATCTTGACTTGTTCCCAACTGTACATGAGAATTATTTGACAGCAATCAATCCACTATCGCTGTTTGGGGACATTACAGGAGAACAGCAGAGTAATTTAACAATATAGTTGATTAGTGTAATAATCATCATTAAATTTAGTAATGATAGTGGGATTCCCCTTACTTTGGTTAATGACCATGGACAATTCATTTCTTGACTGCGAGTGGTAGAAATGAGTTTTGAAATATTAACTTCTGCCCCATGGGAATGACACTTAGCCCATCACATTTAATTTTTGACCTTCACTGAATAGCATGATCCTAATCCCTTGATTTTATAATCTTAACTAGGAAACATTAAAATATGGATTGACTCCAGTTGGCAGGAATCTTTATGTTCTTTTCACTAAAAAAGCTATAAATCCAATGGCTGACCTTTTATTTCCAGGTCACAAATGACACCGACTCACTTTTGTCTGTTCACATAGGATTTATGTTAGGGTCTATAGGTATAAGCCATGAAAGTTGAACTTTAATGAAATGTCTTTCAAAGATGTGCACTTAGCCAAAAATTTCCCACAAAAAATTTAGTGGATGGCCTTTTAAAAAACAGATGTTATATTCTCAGATTCATTGAAAGCCTCAACTAAATCTATGTTTCACTTGAAGTAAGTTTCTTTCAATAGTATCATTTTTCTAAGTATACAAATTAGGCTTGTTTGGGATGATAACAGTACCTTAGTTCCCAATTTAAGTTTCTAAACCCAAAGATTTCTGAAATGTTCTTGCCCATCACCCAATTTATCTATCTCCAGCTGAACAATGTTCGTTGTCCTTTTTCACAAAATCAATTGTATTGATGGGAGGCATTCTGTCTTGTCAATCAGGGAAATGTGATTTGATGGGATCCCAAAGCAGTGAGATGAGAGAAGGAATACCAAACATGCTCAGGTCCACACCATCTGAGTGAGATCAATGTTTCCCATAATACTCTTCCTGTCATGTAGCACCCTAACTGTCACAATTAATAATGTAGAAGAAGCTGATTAACTTAAGTAAAGTGCTCTCTGCTGTGTAAACACAAAGATCTATGAGGCAAAAAAAAAAAAAAAAAAAAAAAGAGGAGGGGCAGGAAAGAACAAAACGTCATTTTTATTTTTCATGTGGACACGTTCTCACTTTCCATTCTTCTCTTGTAACAATTACAGTACCAGCCACTCTGACAGAGTCAATAAATTGATCTGGGTCTTGATGCAGCAGCAAAGCAGGCTGATCTGATACACCATTATCTGTAGTGGAGAGTGGGGGTGGAGCTGGGTGGTGGACTCGGATAGCAGAGGGCAAAGGGGAGAAGGCAGCAAAGGGAAGTCAGCATTGCTCTAGGTAGGTAATTCATGCTCTAACTGGAGCTTCTGGGACAGACAGATGTACACGTGGGGTGTGTGTGTGTCTGACATGCACACGTATGCACACGTGTTTTCCCGAAAATAAGCCCTAACGGGACATAAGCCCTGGCATGATTTTTCAGGATGCTCGTAATATAAGCCCTACTCCAAACATAAGCCCCAGTTAAGATCGTCAGCCAGGCATGACTGTTTGAATAAATGTGGGTTTTTGTACATGAATGAATGAATAAATGTAGATTGTTGGAGCAAAAATTAATATAAGACCCGGTCTTATTTTCGGGGAAACAAGGTACGTACATACGTGCGTGCGTGCTGGGAAGGGATAGAAAAAAAGAAGCCTTCAACTTAGCTAAAGGATGCAGCCTAAGTAATAGAGTATGCACCACTTATTTAAGTCCCTGTGGTATTTCAGTCACTCACACCAATCTGCAATTCAATGAGGATCACCGCCCCATTAGAACTAATCATGTCAGCTGTGTATCTGACAAAATAAACATTCAGAAACTGTGCTCCAAGGTTCATAACTTGGTTTTGCACTGGGGTTCTTTTCCTCCTCTCCCTCATTCAGCATAAAGTTTAATAGTTTTTTAATATGAAATTATAACATACATAGAAACTCTCTGTCTGCATTCCTCAGCATATTTTTCCTCACAACCAGAAACTGCAGCTGTGAGCTGAGCTTTAACTTGCTCCTTGGGAGTATGCTAAGTATGTTCTTAATAAATAAATATCATTCCACTAGCTAATGAGAGAATTAATGGCACAACTTATGGAAAATGGACGAGGGAGGATGTGGGGAGACGAGACTCAGCTCAGGGGGAAAATTACCAGATCACCTCTGGGGTTCTTACCATATTAACATTTCTATGTTTCTACTGGCAATCACATGTCCCCGGTTCTAAAGATGGATGAGAGACTTCCTGCCTTACCTCTGGTGCTTACAGAGGTTCAATTCTAAGGGGTAAAAAGCAGCAGCACACATCAGCTTTCCATGAGCCAGGGTGGGGTGCTAGAGGCTTTACATGCTTAACGGTATTGAATCTTTGCAAAACTCTAAGTGGAATGCAGGAATTAATTTTTAGTTTTCAAACAGTGACATCTAAGGTTCAAGAAAGCTAAAAGTTACCCCAAGGTCAATGTAGTAGTCTGCTCAGGCTGCCATAACAAAATACCACGTACCATGTGGCTTAAGCAACAGAAATTTATCTTCTCACAGTTCTGGAGACTGAGACGCCCAAGATAAAGCTTCCAGTTGATTTGGTACCTGAGGGGGTCTCTTCCTGGCTTGCAGACAGCTGCCTCTCCCTGAGTCCTCACATAACAGAGAGACAGCAAGCTCTCTGGTGTCTCTTCTTATAAAGGCACCAATTCCACCACGAGGCCCTGCTCTCACCGAAACCTAATTACCTTTCAGAGGCCACATCTCCAAATACCATCACATTGGGGCTTAGGGTTTCAACATATACATTTGGTGGGGGCAGGGGTGGGGGGAACACAATTTGGTCCATAGCAGTCATGTACTGAGATAAATCAAAACCAGGTCTGTCTGGCTCCAAAGATTATGTTTTTTCTATTATACTGCCCAGGAGAGGGAGGTCTTAATACTGCTACTACCGACAAAATCCTGGGCCCAATCAGTGTTAAACCAAGCTAGGCTATGGTCTCTTCACATATAGAGACCCCGCTGTGCCCTTCACCTGCTTCCCATTCCCACAGAATAAAGTCCAAGTGCCCTACCATTGTATAAAGGTATGCATGTATGTATTCATGGCTAGATCCTGTCTAACTTCCCAGCCTCAGTACTCACCATTATCTGTCATTCGCTTGTACTCCCAGATATACTTAAAGAATAGTGCTCTCCAAACACACACTGTTGTTCCTTTGCATGTGCTGTTCCCCTTTCCTGAAATGGAATGTTCTACCTACTAAGTATGTTTGTCTCCTTCAAAACCAGGTCATGTGTCATCTCTTCTAGAATATCTTCCGTGACTCCCCTGCTTCTCGTCAGCTATTTACCTACTCTGTACTGCTGATGGATTACACATCTGTCAGTGTTTCACTTATCCTACCTTACTATAATTTCCTTTTCTCCCTAGAAGCCCGTGAGCAATGTATGGCAGGGATTGGATCATATACATTCCAGCCTAGTGCCAGGAATATAGTAGGTGCTCAGAAAATTCTGGTTTCTGTCTCGTCCCTCAGATCAATCGCATAGCTGATGGTGAGGGAAATGGGCCAGGAATCCAGGTATTTTTGACTCCTAGTCCAGTGCTCTTTTTCCTTTACCAAGATGCCCTACTATGGTCAGTTCCCTTACTGGACCTTGTACTGTCTTTCCATCCCCTCAATACTCCTCCTCCCCACCCCACACACAGCCAGGAATCCATGGAAGGGACTGCGCTTGACAGGGGCAGAAGCCACGTGACATGAGGGCTGACCTTAAATTTCCCTCAACTACTCACGGCAACAAGAGACACGCAGCATATCCAGCCTCAGAAGGCAGCACTGCGCACTTCCCACACGATTAAGGCGGTGCTGTGGAGGCCAAGGCTGCCGCGTAGGGTATCTGCGCCTGTGCTGCCACTTCATTAGCCCAATGCATTCAGGCTCTGGGGCTGGTGGGGGAGGACATGAGGGCGAGGAACACAGGGCCAGGACAGCCTGTCCTAACCCAGTGAGCCCTGTGTCTCAGCTCCAACACAGGGCTCCAGATTATCATAAGCCCATGTGATTCATTAGTTAATGTGTAAAGCATTTGCAAAGTGAAAAGCCAATTAGAAGTGCTAAATTATTTCATCTCTGCTGTAAAGGAAGCAATGTGAAGCCTAAGGAAAAATTCTCATGCAAATATTCTGGGGAGGCGTGGATTGCAGGCTGTAGCTCAATGAATAGGCCTCATTGAAAGGCTATATCCCAAAAAGAGAGGCCACTGATAAAAGAATGTGCCTTCATCTTCAATTAAAACAAAACAAAACAAAAAAAACAGGAAGATAAACAAGGGGGTGTGAGAAAAGTGGGCAGGAAGAATCATTGAGAACTCCTGTGAGATCTTTGAGAATCTCACATTAAACAATAGGCTCTGGCATTGAAACTGCATTCGTGGGACCTTCAAGGCCTTAGACACAGTCGAAGGCCTGGGAAAGCCCGTGTCCGAAAGGACTCTCTCCTCACATGCCCGGCCCGTGGTTAGAGTGCAGAAACATTTGGGAAAGCAAATTCCTCAGGCATGAGATTTTCACAGGCCGGGGCTTTGTGGAAAGTGGGAACACCACCTGTCCCGCCTTCTTGCCTCGAGTTCACATTGCAGGGCCAATCAACTCATTTTCCTGTTCTCTGAACTCTGTTGACTCAAGCTCAGCAATACCAGGCTCTTTTCTTTTGCAAAGGAAGCATCTGGTTCCAAGTCATAAAAGAGAAACCCAGAACCTATTGCTGACTGTTTGATAAGCACCTGGGAGGGCATACTGAGGGCAGCGTTTCACAGAGTTCCTCTGCAATTACAAAGGCACATGTCCTCCAACTCAGGCCTTTCACAGGTCTAGTTTACCAGGAGAACACTGGCCCAGCCCCATGGGACCTGTCTGCACAAAACCCTTGTACTTCTGCCCAAATGCTGGACTCAAACAGAGGACTGAAATGAGACGTTTACCACAACACTCGTATACACACACAGCATATATTTTTCCTAGACACACAGGGAGTGTGTGTACAAGAAATGCACTGTAAGAAGAAAAGCAGCAAGTGATTAAAGGAGTCAAGTGCAAACAACAGGACTGAAAAGTGCATGAAACCTATAAGGGAATCGAAAAAAAGAGAATATGGCAGATACTGTTAACAGTCTAGCCACTATCTATTGCCCCTTCTTTCTTGGGCAATTTTGTTTAGAGAGGATAAAGTGACCAGCCCTGGGTAATGGATTATAATTTCAGCCAATCAAGATAATTCTATGTTGGCTTTCCCAGCATTCTTTGCCACTACAGATTAAAATGTGACCAGTTTTCGTCAGTGAGGCCTAAATAGAAATTGGCTAACAGGAAATAGGGAGCTAGCATGGCAGGGTCTTTGTTCCCAGATATAAGAGGAATAATAGGGAACGATATGGGGTTGATGTTTGGAGCTGCAGCAGCCATTTTGCAATCAGAGGCACCAAGCATGTGGATGCTAAGGATGGTAGAGCAGAATGCAAAGAGCACGGGTTCCTGCTGGCATTACAAAGCAGCTAAAACAATGCCAAAACCCACTCACCAACAGATTTATTGTTACGGGAAAAGTTAACCCTTATTGGGTTAGGTCACACTTAATTGGGTTTTCTTCTGTGAGGTACATACTACTATTGCCTTCATTTCATAGATGAGGAAACTGAATTTTAAAGCATAACACGTCCAAGATCCTCAGACAGATGGCACAGCCAGAATGTGAAAACACGTCTATCCTACTCTCCAACTCATGACTTTTTCCTAGGTCCCTAAAGAAACCAGATCATGAACACCAAGGACATTTTCCTTAGGATCCTGGAGCTTCCGCTCAGCAGGAGCATCATTATCAGGACCCATGTAAGGACTGGAAATTTTGATGGCAATTCTGTGGTTGATGTTGTAGTTTTCTGACTTCATTGCAAGGCTATCTTCAAACACTGATTTAACTCCTTTCAGCGCTCTACATTAATTCACAGCTTCTTTTTCCACTTTTCCCCCCAAGTTCATTTTCTGTCCCCCTTTTCCCACACCCCAAGGGCTTATTTAATGGATACTAGATTTGTAGTCTTTTCCCGTCTTTCTTCATGAAACCTAAAATTTCCTGTGAAATCTCCCTCTTATCTTCCCCTTCTCCACTGCCACTGATCTCATTTTAACACAGTCACATACCGTTTAACGACAGGGATACATTCTGAGAAATGTGTCATTAGGCGATTTCATCGTTGTGCGAACATCAAACAGTGCACTGACACAAACCTAGATGATGTAGCCTACTACAAACCTCTGCTGGATGGTACACCACTGTCATACATGCAGTCCACTGTTGACAGAAACATTGTGATACATCGCACAACTGTATGAAAAGCAAGCAAGAAAGGAGCCAGCATTTATTTATTGTTTTATTTTCTTTTTTTGAGGGCAATGTCACTGGCCCTCATATGTGGGACCGAACTCGGGGCCGCTGGCTTCCCAAGCCAGTGTTTAACCACCGCACCACTTGGCTGGCCCAGGAGCCAGCATTTATTGAGCACCTCTTATGTGCCAGTTCCCATGTAGTCACCTTAAGTCTTTCAATAGTCACCAATGTGCTTCAACTAAGAAGCTTCTCCAAATCTTTTTTGGAGCAAGGAAAAAAACAAACAAAAAGGCGAAAACCCAACCAAACTATAGTTAAAGGTGACAGGATCACTGAAGTACGAGAACTGAGGGAGAAAAAGACCAAAAGCCAGAACTGATGCTCGCCCATAGTCCAAGAGTGAAGTGTGTGGCTCAGGACATCTCAAATATGCTGCCAAATTAAAACTTGAAAGACAAAGGTCTGTTTATTGAAAAATTTATTTTAAGAATGTCTCATAGCCTGTCAGTGAGTCAGCTGCCAAGTATATGTGAAGAGAAAGTGTCAAGAAATTACAGGTTGGTGTGGGAGATGGGAAGCTGGGAGGATTCACTGCTGCCCACAGTAGTAGGGGTGGCGGGGAGTGGCAGATTGCGAGAGTAGCTCATCTCAGCGAGGTGTTGCTATTACTATTCAACACCTACAACTGGAGCTGAGAACTTAAGAGGAAAAAAATGACCAGGCACCACCTTTCCCTTCAGATTCTGGGGGGTACCTTCACTTGCTGCCAGTTCTTACCCATCTCAGAGATATTGTCTCCCCTAAGGAAGTCTTTTCTTCCTTGGGGTCCAATTTAGCTTAAGGGGAGAAATGGTGTGCATGGAAGAAAAGATGTGACCAATTGAGTCAGGCTTGTGGGATGCCTTTAGGGCAGGTGTTTGATGAAAGGATCCATGTGGTTATGATTTTGGGGTTGGGGGGATTGTCCTAATTTACTAGATGGTTGCTTTAGACCAGCGTTTGGCATGTAGGTTCTGCCCATATCCACATAGCAGCACGTAGGGACCTGCTAAAAGGCTCACACAAGTCTTTCCCAGGTGGGAACACTGAAGGTACTGTGGGCTCTGGAATCAGAAGTGGCTTTGTGTCCTGGCTCTCCTGACCCCTGGCTATGTGGTTTTGGGAAAGCTCCTTCTTTAAACCTCAGTTTTGACATCTGTATAATGGGGAAAACAATAATAATGGCTCTGCCTACTTCTTTAGTAGTTGTTCTTAAGATCAAAAGAGAAATACTTCGTAATCCAGAAAAGTACTGTTTAAATATGAGTTTAGTTATCAGCCCTATAATAAAAGCTATGATTTGTTAAGTGTTTAAGAAGTGTCAAGCATTTATTTACTTCCTTTATATTTACAGAATTTAAGACTTAAACCAACCATATATATATGTATCCCCATTTTACAGTTAATAAACCAGGCTAGAAAAATGGAACTCCCAAAACAGCAACAACAACAACAAAAATAGAGCGAGAAATAACAAAAAAAAAAGGAACACATACTACTTCTATGTGATGGAATAAAGCTCCAACCAAGATCTGAAAAGAAAACCCACAATCTCAGCTGCTCTGCTATCTGGTCTCTGGGCAGAGGCTAGCTGTTCTCACAGATGCAGATTAAGATCATTAGTAAAAAGTCTTTTTCCCAGGCAGGATGAGAGAATGAGCTCAGTCCTGATTTTACAGATGCATGAACTAATAGGAAACTGGGGCGGGTCTTCAGAAGAACCAAGAGCAGCATCTGTCCTACATCACAGGGCCCACTTTCTAGGCTTCTGATTCTTTGATGGAAGAGGATAAGTCAATCATAGACCATCTAAAGAGAAAATGGTCAGGGACCTTTTACCCTAAATAATGAAGGATGATGATGGCATTTGTGAAAGAGATGTTTCAGAGACAGATTGGTTCAATCCCAGCTACCTCATTTACCACGGGACAAGTGTATTCCTCAGAAACTTCAGTTTCCTCATCTGTAACTTAGGGATACGAGCACCAACCTTAGAGGGCTCTGAGTCACAGAAACTGGCACACGTGGGTGCTAAACATACCAATTTAGCCGATGAACTTTTTCAAAGTCAGGGGTAAATGGAATTTTATCTGCCACTCCCCTCCAATCTTGGGAGTTTGCAGTTGTGTGGGCTTGTAACTAAAATGCTCAAATCCAGTTCTAACTAGAAGGGGGAGGATCCTTTTTTTCTTTGCCTTGGAGGAAATCTGAGTTTCTTGCCCTTGCAATTCCTTAGCTGCTCCTTGAACTTCTGTGTGGTACCTATCCTCCTACAGGCAGGGTGGGGTGGGGAGGAGGCAGGGAATGGCTTCAGCTAACTGAAGTGCAATCTCAAGTGAGCTCAGTGCCCTGGGTGAGGATATTACACAAGGAGGGTGCGTTTCTTGGAACTGAGGGGTGAGGGGACTACTGGCTGCTATGCCAGCAGCAAGGAAGGATTCTAATGTATCTGCTTGGTCCAGAGAAGACAGAACTCAATATGTCTCTTTTCATACGGTGGGCTAAAGTCTTATCTGTCTACCAGCTCATAAATGGTCCAAAATGAAAGGTATATAAAAAAAGGTATAAGGAACTTTTCATCAGACCAGAACCATCTCATCAGATCAAAGTCAGACAAGGCCAGGGAAAGCAGCTAGCCTTTCCTGCTCCTAACACTCTTTGGAAAGTTCTACCCAACTCTCATAGCCTCTTAGGCAAATCCTCACTGTAACTGGGATCATGCTGCATTATTAACGTGATCAGTCATTACTGTTGTTCTGTTTCTCCCACTAGACTTTGAACAGCTTGAGGAGCACAGGATGTAGGTGTTGGGAATACAGTAAGAAATAATAAGTGAGTGAAGAAAGGAACTTAGGAAGAGTTTTGCAGATTACCTAAGTTTTGGTTTCTCAGACAGAGCTTCAGGACTATGATCCACCAAATGGCAACACATCGGAATGCTCTCCATATTCACCACCTCCACCAGTCCCTTGTGCACCGCCAACCAAAGGCAGAGAGTGAGTGCCATGCCCATAATCGAGCTATGCAGGGACCTCTCCCGGTCAGCTGGTTTCCCCACGCAGGGAAGTGTGTGGCTTGTACATACATTTGTAAATTTCATGAGGCAAAGGCAGAGTCACAGTGCAGGCAAGTCAGGCAGCTAAATGATTTATTAAGCAAAGGTTACAGCACCTGTGCCTTTTTGTCAACAAATCAAGCCCATGCCATGCCAAGCGATCCTTCTAATAATCCAAATGGTAATTTGGTTTTAAATAGCATTTCAGATACCACAATTCTGTTGATGCAGAACAGTGATAGATTTGGGTGGCAGGGAAGAAATGCCTGTTTTTAATACCGTTTGCACTCATTTTTCATTTTAAAGAATTAGTCCTCATTGAAGTTCTGCAGGTTAAGCATTTTATTTGAACATTCTGATTAAACTAGAACCTGAATCAAAATGAGTTCTTTGCTCAGTCCTTCGTCCTTCTGTGTGGGAATTGGTATTTCTATTTATTACCTGATGATGAAATATTAACATTTTTTTCTCTAAATAAATGCCTCCTCTTAATGGCTCTCATTTTCAGGGATCAGATTAAATTATGAGATGCAATTGAAATGGCCATTGGCTTTCTGCTATCTGAGATGATGGCATGTTCTCTATTATATTATATCACTCAGTGGGCGTGCAAAGGACATTAATAGTGTCCAAAGTGAAGTAAATACTTTATGCCCTGGAGATTTTCCTATATGTTAATATCCACTGTCATGGGGCTATATTGAAAAATGAGATTTGGGGTGGGACGAGTGGTCATGATTTCTCAGAATAGATGGGTGTTCTCAAGGCTGTAGGGAGGTAGCCACCCCCCACGTTAATGACGAGTTACAAAATGGAGGAGGTGGAGGGAAATGAGAGACAAATAATGATAGTAGCTGAGGTAGCAGACAAGTGAGGCAGAAGAATGGGACAGATAACTTGGCAAGAATGTTCGAGCAGAGCCCAGTGCTGGGGTGAGATACACAATGCAATTGAAAGGCATTCTGAAAGAAAACTAGCTCAAGGCAAGGCGAAAGAGAAGGCAATTCTGTCTCAGTGAAGGCAGGAATTCCCTGGAGAAAAAAATAGACTGGAAGGGAAGGAGGAGGAAAAATGGCTTTCAATTATCCATGTTATCTTTCCCTACCAATCATTACAGATGATGAATAGGTGCAATAAAAGCCAATATTCAATTTTTCCAATTTACATGGAAAGAAGGCCATAATATATTGTTAAGGGGAAGAAACAGCAGGTTACCAAACAGTGTATATAATATGATCTCATTTTTGCAATCTATTTGTATGCATAGAACCGGTCTGGATGGATTTATACAAAAATGGTAACAGTAGGACTACAAGTGATTTTTATTATTTTTTCCCATCTGTATTATCCACAATTAACATGTATCCTGACTTTAATAAGGAAAAGTACTTATTTTTAAACTTCCTCATGAATCATTTAGATTCAACCAATAAACGCTGATTACCCACTATGTGCTGGACATGATAATGACCTCAGAGAGGTCAGCACTCAATTACAGTGGGTTTTATTGGTAACAGTCCACCTTTCTTGGCGGTTTTGCAGAATTTTAGACTCTTAAGAGGTGATAGGGCTGTCAGAGTTTATCTAATGATTACATTTTTAAAATTTACCATCGTAACCATTTTTAAGTGTATAGCTCAGTGGTACTTAGTACATTTGCATGCTGTGCAACCATCACCACCATCCATCTCCAGAACTCTTGCATCTTGCAAAACTGAAGCTCTGTACCATTAAACAGTAACCCTCCATTCTGCCCTTTCTCCAGCCACTTGTAACCACTATTTTACTTTCTGTTTCTATGAATCTGACAACTAGAGGTACTTCACATAAGTGGAATCATACAGCATTTTTTCCTTTGTGACTGGCTTATTTCACTTAGCATAACGTCTTCAAGGTTCCTCCATGCTGTGGCATATTTAGACTGTCCTTCCTTTTTAAGGCTGAACAATATGTACTATATACCATACTGAAATGGTAGATACACAATGAAATCTATATACCACACTTTATCCATTTATCTATCAATGGACATTTGGGTTACTTCTACCTAATGGCTATTGTGAATAATGCTGCAAAGAACATGGGTGTGCAAATATATCTTTGAGACCTCGCTTTCAATTCTTTTGGGTATATACTAATGGTTAGGTTTTAACAACAATCTCAGATTTAGAAGCAGGGAATATGCCAATAGCATTCCTGAGAGTTGAGCATCTGTCTCTGAATATCTGCAGGGCAAGGTGCCCACCAGCTCATGAGGCAGAACAGCAAAGGGGTTAGACAGCATAGGCCTTGGTGTTAGACTGAGCTAGGTACAAATTCTTGCTCCACTCCTTACCACTGTATGGCCTTGAGAAAATAAATAATCTCTTTAGGTCTCAGTTTCCACATCTATAAAGTGGAGAAAATTATATCTACTTTGTTGGGTGGCTGTCAGAGCTAGTTGGATAATTTACCTACAGTACTTAGTACATAACAATGCTCAATAAATAGAGGCTACATATAATCAATGAGCTTTTTTTTAAAGAAAGGTCTTATAATAAACTGAAAACTGCGTACTTAAGATGCCTACGCATTAGTTCAAGTTCTATTTGCTAGAAAAAACAGAGACCACATCTAATCCGCCTTTAATAGTTTGATGCTTCACACATTTGAAGAGATTTCCATTGAGAACCAGTCTTTGGGAGAAAGGGAGGTCATTTATTTTACATTTGTCTATGAATTTATGCACAAGATATCTCCTTTGCATTTATAAAGCTCAAGTATCTGCTTGGGTGGCTCTTCCATTTTTACTTCTCCAAAGGTAGAAAGCAAAATATTGTTTTCCCTGTAAACTTTCCCTGTTATTCAATTAATACAAATTCCATGCTTTATTATCAAAAGCATCAATATGTTATAGAAAAAAAAATGCAAGCTTGCTTAGCAAATTACTCATCTACAGGCCATGTTCAAATTATATCTTAGAAAATTCCTATTTAAAAAATCCCTTTTCTGCATTAACACGTTCTCAAAAAAGAGCTTTAAAAGAAACAGATTATTATTCTTATTATCTATATATGTCCAACACTTTAATGGTTCCAGAAAGTGGTTCCTTAAAGTAGTTTATATATGTACGTGTGCGTGTGTGTGTGTGTGTGTGTGTGTGTGTGAAAAAATGACAACTTTATTATCACAGCTTCTCAAGACAATTGGGGATGTCTTTCTTCAAGCCAAATGTGGCAGGTGTCACTGTGATACAAAACATTTAAGCTGTTGTCCCTATGATGCCAAATATTTAATGGAAACCAAAAAATTCAGTTCCAGATGCCAATACTGGGACTATATGACATCATTCATCCAGATGCGTGGAAAATCTGGATTTTTAAGAATTGAATTTTTGTGGTCAACATCATGAAGACCCAGCTTATGGGTTAAATAAGGCATTTGTGAAACAAAGCTATATCGGAATATAACACGTTTTGATTATAGGAAAACATGTTGAATGGAACACAGGGTACAATTTGAGGGCTGTGAACCACAGCTTATATAAAAAAATACTATGTAAAATACAAACAGGACATTTCCAAGCTGCATTTTTGAGGTTTTTGATGCAGTAACCTGAGCACACTGGGCCTTTGAGAAAAGAAATCATCCAATATTACAGCCACTGTCCCCAGTTTCCCCCTCCCACTGAACATGTGAACCCAAAGAACAAAATGAAATGTTCTACTTTAATGCATTCAAGGTAATTATTCAACTTCCAATTCACCAGTTAAGTATTTGAAAGTATGGGAAAATAAGCAATAAACTTGAACAATTTTATGGGAGGTGCTGAATAGGAGATGCTAATCCCAGACGCCTCGTACAGGCTTGTTTCAGAAGAAAGAGCAGAAGTGGGAAATGCAAGAGTTAACTTTCTCCCTCCCTTTTTTGCTCCTGTCTCCTCCCAGCTGCCTCCTCTGAGCTGTACTTTCTGTGACCCTGCTTCAGTGTGAGGAAGGCTTCAGATGCAATGCAGTTTCACCCGTGTGTTGACACAGCAATAAACTAAAGCCCTCCACAGAGAGAGCAAATGGACCCAGGAAGGCAAACCTAGCTCGTTCTGAGGCACCTGGTCATAGAGTTTTACAGACAGAGATGAGTAGTTAGAACTCTGGCATTTGGAGATAACACACCCAGGCATATGCACAAAATACCTTGGAGAATTTTTTTCAACTACCATGCTGAGAACCTCACAGAGAAAATATTTTCTTTATGTCAATTATGATAAAATATGGTCACATTCTAATTAGGAAATCAGAGAGAAGTTTCTTTCAAAACTGGAATCTAATTCTGTTTCACAAACCTCTTAATATCTCTACATCCACTACCTCTGAGCTACAAAAGTCTTTCATTGTTTCCCCATAAACAGCAGCCATTTCAAAACTGTTAAGAGATTTCTTCTCCTTGACGTATACTAGCACAAAACACAACTATCTATTGAAAAAAAAAAAAAAAGCTCTCCATATCCTAGCATACTCTTTTCTCAATCACCTAACTCAAAATATGAGATTGTACTCACATCCATCCCCTCTCCCACCCCGCTGAACCTTGCCCCCTAGTACCAGCTTAGCCAGTAACAAACATCTCCTTTTTCTGCACCACCACCAGCAATTTAATAGGGCTCATAAACCTTTACTTTGAGAAAGTGTGCCAGGTTCCTGGAGACCCTATAATGAACACAGAAGAGTGGTTGGTTCCCCCATTGCCAGCATGCACTCTGATGTCCTGGCAGTCAGAGCTTATATGCCAGATTCAGTTAGGGGCCTACATGTGTCTCCTTGCATGTAAGGAGACACGAATTCCGAGAAGAGGAGAGACACATGCTATCTAGCACTTCAAAATATTTCTTGCCATAGCAAAAGCAGTTCTGGCCCAGAAGCCCTCCTCTTCTACCCACTTAAAACGAGAAGCAAAAATTGCAGGCAACGTTTTCCACGATTTCTGAGGACATATGGAAATGTGGCTGAAGGGCCGGGGTCGGGTGGGGTCGGGAGGAAAGGGGACCGAACAGGGGACTGGGAAATGCAGCCTGTTGTGCCGAAAGACCAGTTACGATGCACCTGATGAATAAAACAAGCTGCACCACATACAGAAAAGATGAGAGCGGCCCACCTGTGTCTGTTGAGGGATATTTACAAAGCTTGGATCCCGTGGTCCAACACTGACGAATCGGTTTGCGGGGGAGGTGCTGGGTGTCGAGTAGGCTGTGAAGGGAAGGGACACATGCGTTCAGGAAGCAGCACGAGATTGCACACACAAACAACACCAAAACACACAGTCTCCGAGCCTACGCAGCTGATTAACAAGGAAATGTGCAAACACTGCAGCTAGCAAAGGGATCTGGCTACTAGCAAGGGCATTTTAAGACAGTCAAAAAGGGAAGAGGTGTTGGCTTCCACAGACCATTGGGATAAAACGATGTCAAATTGGTGCCCAGACAAGCTCTTTTCTCCTTATATCATACAAATTAGAACATGCAGGACATTTTGCAGAGTATAATTTCTGAGTTAAACACGAGCTCTTGGGTCAGAAAAAGGTATCCTAGTTTATAAAGCACAGGGGGGAAGAAATTAGGTAGAAAGGGGAGTAAAGCAGTTCATTTTATAACCATGCTTTTCACACTATTGCACTCCAAAAACTCATGAAACATTCCTGTGCCTCTATCACTAAATATCGAAGAGGAGTCTTTACAGAAGGAATTATAAGGGCTCTCTAGAGAGGAAGTGGAAAACCATTTAGAACAAGCTGTCTTTACAGGCCCGGGAGAGTGTCTAGAATCTTTATGATGCACAAAATGTGCTTAAAAGATTAACATTTGTAGACTTCCTATCCTAGAACCCTTTCTTTCAGGCACACACTTCGAGACCCCATATAAACCAAGATATCACTCTGGAATTTCAGATACCATACTCCAGTTTTCTATCATTTTCACAGTACACAGAAATTTTGTTGTTGCCTTTTTTATATTTATATTTAGGAGCTTCACTCTACTTTAGCGAGAAAAAATTTAGTGGTTTTGGTGTTTCTTTGGCTCATAAATGCAAATGTACATTTTGGTTTTTGGTGTCCAACTATTCACTTCTTTACCACAAACTCCAAAGATTTATTCACTACAATTTATAGCTAGGCTATTGCTTAATTTCAAATTTCTTTTTCGGACTAATGTTAGACACACATCACCTAAAAGATGAAAAGCATTTGCAATTTTAACAGTCCAGGTAACTGAGGGACTAATACCAAATTCCTTTCCCAGATTTGTTTCTCCTTATTGACATCATCAGCTTCTTCTACTTTGATTTTCTGTTTTACTGAAAACTGTTCAGACTTCTTATTTCCCTTATTACACACATCTAGAGAAAAAATTTCCAGCAGTGTGGCCCAGGTCCTGTCGGTCATCTTAGGGAAGCGCTCCGTCACCCACTTGGATCTGTGACTCTCCTGGGGGATGGCGGGGCTAATTCGGCACTGAACAGAGGATGAACATGAGGGCCCTCTGATGTCTACCCATAAAAAAATGTTTGTTGTTGCAGTGTTTGTTTTTGAAAGATTTGTCCAGTAACAGCTTTATATAAAACCATCTAAACGTATGATGTGTTGTACTGTCTAGCAATATGAACCTACTGATTTCCTTCCTGGCCCATTCTGTGTCAGACTAACTTGAACAGATTTGAGAAATACTTCTGCATTTAGCCATTCTGTATGTGCCTCTCACTCAAAGGTATGGGGGAAATTTATTTATTTTTTATTAGTTTCAGGCATACAAAGCAACATAATAGTTAGACATCGACATCCCTCACAAAGTGATAACCCGCCCTCTGCCCCCCAATCTACTACCCCTCTGACATTATATATAGCTGTTACAATGGAAATTGAATTTTTTAAAAAGCGCAGTGCTATACTCCTTATTAATTGCTTCATTCAGTGTATTGCTTTGATATGCTTCATACACTTTAATAAGTCTCAACAGAAAGTTTTATATTGAAAATGATGGGCTATAATTACCTGGTAGTGAATTTACTTTTTCCTAGGGCACAAAAAAAATGTGAGAGAGATAAGAAGGAAGTTAGTAGATGAAACAAGCTATTAAACCTGTTAGTGGTTAGCGGGGGAAAAAAAAGTGTTCTTTCACATGTGAACAGGTAGGTAGGTTAAGAAGCAACAAAAAGGCGTCAAGAGATGTTAAGGTATTAGGACTAAGTGGTTGGTGACAGAAGCTGAAATGTGAGTCCTTGGTTTGATGGTCCCTAGTAGAGCTGTGTGCACAGGCATGCACCGGTCATCACGGACAAGCAGTAGGATTTCCTATGACATTTTGACCATACCATTTGCTTTTTTTCCAGTGGCCATTTTACCCACATGAGCAATATCACCATGGACCATTTTCTTAACATTATGAAAGAACATTCCTCTAAGAAGCTTCCACTAGCTTTTACTTGCACTAATCAGAAACAAGCATGCTGACTGATCTCAAGATGTGTAGCGCGCATGTGTGCGCGTGTGTGTGTGTGTGTGTGTGTGTGTGTGTGTGAGACGATAGTTCTCCATTGACCATAGTAAGTTTTCTAAATCTGGAAAGGTTTGTATTACAACTCATTCTCTATTTTTGTCTGACCTAAATGTCAGCATTTAACAGGAGGTTTAGCATACAAATAATTTTAGCTATTCTAAATTACAATAAGGCTAAAAATTGGATATTTTCCCCTCTTTACACACAAGACAAACCTTTTAGTCCTGGTTTCAAAACATCCCAGAGGGCCTTTAGTGTGTTCAGAGGCTACTAAACCTGCTCCAAAGTTTATTCTGGTTTTTAAATGGCTAGAGAGATGGTAGTCTGTTTGCATTTAAAAAAAAAAAAGATATTACAACTACAAAAATCTGTGAACCCCTGAGTACCCAAGTCATCAAATGGAACAAATGGTGCCCAGGGAAATTTATTCTATAGAAAGCTAGTTTCTGGAAAAAATCAAGGATACAGGAAAAACAAGGGAAGGAAGAAAGAAATTCTGACTCATCTTCCATTACTGCAACTACAATAGACAGAGCATTCATCTATACAGGATGTGGTTCCAGAAATGATATGACATAAGTTAAATTTGATTTTCCCAAAGAAACAGTGGACTAAGGCAGTTATACTGTTGAGCAAAAACTTCAAGTGAAACTTTTTATTAAAACAACCACATATACCACAGTGAATCAATTATATATGCATAGTTAAGAGCTTGCAACATGAATATAAAATCAAGTAAAGGGGGCAATGTGGTAATTAATTATATACAACTGTGTTTACTGTGCTATTATATCACATTCATATCGCTCCTAATTATAATTCCTGCCTTATTTATAACGTCAATAATCACATGCTGCAGGAAGGGCTTCAGGAAATCATGAATCCCAGAAAATAACTTTCTGGGAAGATTATTATAGGGATAATTCAGGATTCTGGAGGGAAGATTCAGGGGCATTTGATGATTTTCTGATAAAGTCAACAGGGAAATCAATTTGCTCATATCATCTCATCATAGAAATCCTTGTGGCAAACGTGACTTTTAAAAATCAAATTATTGATTATTTGGCTGCTTTTGAAACAAAGTGTTTGCTTTTTTTTCAGCAGCCATTTTACCTACATGAGCAATCTCACTGGTGACCATTTTCTTTTCATTATGGAAGAACATTCCTACGAGAAGCTTCCACTGGCTTTTGTTTGCACTAATTGGGTAATATTTTTCCTCTTTCTAATGTATTTCTTCACATTATCCAAGAGTCTTAGTTTGGCCTTAACCACAATGGTAAGGATCAGAGACCCAAACCAGAATTTGGTGCATGTGTGGAAAACCATCCTTCTATGTTCCCCACTTCTCACATGCATCGCCAATTCAATAATCCTTCACGTAGGCAGTTTAAGTCCTGGCTGGTATGATCAGCTGAGGGAATGGTTCAAGAACAGTTCTTCTTTTTCTAAGCAGTAATTTTACAGGGCATCTCGGGGTGCTAGAATCTATCTCGAGTGGGATTGTAGGGTGGGCATGGAGAGTGGCAGAGATCACCTATTAGCATTGCTTTTAACAACCATAAAGGTGTTCCTGGGGAAAGCTTGGCCTCTGTGTCCTCAGAAGTAGATGTAACCGACCGCCTGCAAGCCAAATAGAATTACAATTCTTGTTGTTCCCAGGGTGTCAGGTTTTGTTTTATTTTGTTTTTCCATTTTTTGGATAAGAAGGAATTAAGGATGTGTCTGGATAAAATATCATGCTATTTCCAGGTGAATCAGTTGTGAGTCTGTGATAGCCTTTACCCAACAATCATAACTGATGATAGTGTTAAGAAGGTAGTCAAATTGTTTTGAATTAAGATGCTTTGAATTTTCCTGTTTTGGGGAAAATATGACTGAAGAAAAAGATATTAAGATGTTAAAATGCCTGTATCAATGTCAGTTGATGTTTCTTTAAGATAAAAACCATAATCAATAAAGTCACTCAAATCTGACAAGTAGGAAACGTGAGTCTGCATCACTTTTTTGATAGTGGGCAGACAGACTCAAGGTCTAGCTCAAATTGGACAACCACTAAAATATATGTAGTCATTGAAAGGCAGAAAAGGGCAAAAATTCATACAGATTTGCATGTAGAGCGTGAGTGTGAAAGGAGAGCTGCCCCGTGGATGAAGCCACCTCCAGGACCCATGCCTATAGGAGGCTGAGTGGCCAGTTCACCTGGGGGGTGCTGAGCTGCCTGAGGAGAATGATGGCAGCTCCTCTAGAGCGGCTAGCGGGGAAATGGCACAGTGAGGCACCTCGGTAGAGATGAAAATTTAAGAGGCCTGGTGAACTTTGAGGTTCTGAATTTATTTCAAGACACAGAAGCAATGAAGTCTCCTAAACCCTGGCAGTCTGGTCTACAAACTGACATGAAGTTTAATGAGAAGACTTATGTTCTGTTTCATCAGAGACTCCAACTATATGAAAGGAGAGACTATCCCTTCGCCATTCCCTTAAACTCCACCAAGTATAACCTCTGGAGGCAATCAAAGAGTGGTATTTTAATATATCATATTCATTTACCTCTCTCTCTCTCTTTCACACACACACACACACACACACACACACACACACACAAACACACAGAGTCTGTGCCAGGCTCTCTACTGAGCATTGTGGGAGATACAAAGGCGAGCAACACACACTGCTTTCCTCAAAATGTTAGTCTAATGGGGAGAGATGAGAACAGAAAAAGCTTTACAGAAGAGCTGGAGATGGGTTTTGAGACAGGCTGTAACAGATGTGTTGGTTGACAGGTTCAGATACATTAGGGCTCACAGAGGAAGCAGCACAAGCAAAGGAACAGAGGCAGGAACTGGAGGCATCAATCGCAAAGGGAAAGGAGAAAAGATGAGACATTGCAAACTACATCTTGCCATACAGTAGGGTAAGATAAAAGTGACAGGATTAGAGACCTGAATGTTTGAAAACAGAGGGGAAAACGTTTGTTGAATTAATATTTCTTTTAAGAGGAAGAAATAACTTATAAAATAAACAAAGATGCCAAATTTTCATTCCAAACACCCTTAAGGCAACTAGACATCCAAACACTCTAAACCATTCTTTCATAGCTAAGGGATCAATATGCACTTCACATGTTTGCTTGTTTTCAGAAATTCACACATATTCACTGTGGGGAATTTCCCTCTGAAAATGACTACAAAAATTCAATTCCATTCCAATAAACTTACTGTGACTCCACTACCTGCCCAGAAATGTGCTAGTTATTGGACAGAAGTAATCAAAACTCGTTTAGGAATGCAGACTTGAACAGATCCCCGTGTATTCAAATTGTAATTTTATGAAGTGTTTACCAGTGATACCTGACAGTGAAGGGAAAATGCAGGAGGAAGCATTCAGTTGCAATCTGAAACAGTGAGATGACTAACTACCTAATGGACATAGTTTCTAGATCTCAACTGTACTATTGCATGTTGTTTTTTTTAAAAAAAAGCTTTGTGAGAAAACTTTCATTTAAAAAAAAAAAGATGCAGAAACTATAAGAAAATAGATTGGTAACTTCTAAATGAAACCTACTATCGTTGACCTCATGTAGGAACTTGAACAGCACTATTTCTTGCAAGGTCACAAAAGAAATGATTGAGGATACTGGAGTGTTTTTCCTTCAAAGAAATCTATAGGTATCGACAAGTTTACAGGGCCTGAGTTAGCATGATTAATATCATTCTATAGCCAAGGAAACACAGAGAGCCTTTGCTTACACATGATCCAGTATTCAGAGATTTAGAAATTCCCACATGATCGAATGGATATTACAGGTTTCATCCAGATGTTTAAAATCTAGGAGATTATCACACTGAATTTCCATTATTTTGATTACATCTGTGCAGTCGTTACTTTATTCTATTAGCTGCCCAAATCTTTTGTCTCCACAAACAAGTTACCAACAAAAAAAATGACACAGCCCTCAGGGCATGAAATAAAAGCCTACTTATCACTAGTAAATTATTACAGAGAAACATACCCACAAGCTTTCTTCCTGAAAAGCTAATGAATTCTAACTTCAATATATTAGCATTACTTAACATGTATGGTGACAATTTGCATGACATCTCTAATGTGCCAATAGTTCATAAAAAATCATGAAAAGAATCAATTTAGCCAGATGGCCTTGCTCTGCTGGTATTTGTACTTATATTAAGGATCCTCATAGGGAAGTAAAAGTTTAAGCTACATCATGATTTGGGGTAAAATGTGCAGAAAGAAAGGTAAAAGACAAGTCATGTGTACGCACGGAGAGAAAGGGATCAGGGCAACTTGTAAAGTGGTGGCACTTTGACCTTATGTTACCAAAATACGTGTTTGAAAGAGGCACTTCGCAATGAGTTTCCAGTATACAGGCTACTTTAACTGCCTACAATGTTCTTTTTCATAACATTTTTAAAGGATAAGGATACAGCCTTGTTTTGGCTCATTTAAATTTATGTCTGATGGCTCATCCAAACTCTATAACTGTCATTTATTCATCTGTGCATGCTGTGTGTTGTTTTAACTGGTAGAACATATTTATTGATCAGAAGCAACAACGCATATAGATAGGCACAGGTAAAAGTCACATCAAATAGCCACAAAAATAAACCCTGGGTTCAGCTATGGTTGACTCAAAGAAATTAAGATCAATATATTGGATCGTTCCCTCTTGAAAGGCTTTTGCAGCCTCTTGAAAGGCAGCGTAACTCTAGAAATCTGCTTCTGGGAATTTGTCCTCAACAAACACTTCAAAGTACAGATGAAATTTATGCTCCAAGATGTTCCTTACAGCATTACTTATAAGAACAACAAATGAGAACCAAGTTATAAGTTAATGCTTTCTCTGTAGGTTGGAATATTTTGTAGCCATTATAAACATTAAAAATAATAATGACATCACCGCATGTTTATAAAATGAAATAAAATAAATGGAATCAGATTACAAACCTCTATATATGTATGTACATACATATATGCACATATCTATTATGATTAATTATGTTTAAAATAGGCACAAAAGATGACTAGAAATATGCAAAGAAAATGATTATCTTGGAAGGGTGATTTTTATGGGTAATTTTTAAATACTTTCCAGTACTTTTTAGTCTTAAGTATAATAAACACAAACAGAACCTGAAAAACCCCAAATAATACTTTTATTTTTGCAGTGGTGCAACATAGTCAACAGAAAATGAATTTTAGAATCAGAAAATTCTGGATTGAATCTGCTCAATCTCTTACTCGAAATGTGATCTTGGCAAGCCAGTTAACCTCTTTGAGGCTGTCTATATAAAGAGTCCAGCTTAATCAATATTATTTACTTCAATACTTCTAGCCCTTTAACTAAGGCTTCACCTCTCTGTGAATATCTAATGGGCTACCCTCTCCATAGGAGCAACCCAGAGAATGATCACTAAGGACAAGTTTAGCCAATAAGATGGGGAGTCCCTAGAATGCCACTGTACTTTATATTAAAACAATTGAAGAAAAATGCTAAAATCATCCAATCATGGTAAATCTTTTTTTACATGTCCAACTACATGCACGGATATATATATATATATATATATATATATATATATATATATATACACACACATATACATATATATATGAATACATATATGAAAATATATATCAATACATATATGAAAAACTAAATTGTCCTCTGAAGGGGCTGAACCAACTTACAGTCCAACAATCCAAGCTCTGGAAAGCCCTAGAGAATAAAGGAAATCTGCCTTTATCAACATCTCCTGTTTATCACCTTTTTGCTGTTATTGTTTTACCTCCCTCCAAATCGTCTGCTCTCTCTCTTTCCCTGATAATAAGAGTTGCTTTCAGCAAAAGAATCCAATTCATATTAGAGTATAAATGACCACCAACATCTTCCTCTATTTTTTTCCACCGAGTTTTCACTGCTAACATACGGAGGCTTTGGGCCAAAGCAAAGATACTCCTAGGATGCTATGGCCAAGTGTATGAAGTACAGGTTCAAGGTGGCTGAGCGTGAATCATGATGCTACACCTGCCTGAGTGACCTTGAGAAAATTCTCTCTCTCTGTCTTGTATTTCTCAATTAGGGTATTTACTTTTTAAAGTATTTACTTCATGGGATTATTGTGAGGATTAAAACAAAATACATATAAAAACATCATTTAAAGTGCGTGACATATAGTAAAAGCTCAATAATTTGCTGCTGTTGTTATTAATTTCAGACATGAGCAAGTCGTTGTGGCTCCCAGATAACCAGAAATTGTGTCACAATGGTTTGTAATTGGTTTAGTTACAGAGCGAGGTAGTAGAAAAAGCATAATAAGGTCTATGTTTGGGGCCTGACTAAGCTACCAGGAAGTACAATCTTGGGAAAGTAACCTCCACTTTCTAATCTCAGTTTCCTTGTCTATAAACTCCTGACCTCACAGTAGTCTTAGGAAACCAAAATGAGAGAGTGTATATAAAGAGCTTTGCAAACCAAAAAGTACTGAACATATGTTAATTATTGTACTACAAAATTTCCATCCCAGTCATAGATTATTGTTATATTCTTGGTTAACAGGTTCATATTCATTCATATAATGAATACATACAACATTCATCAAGGATATAAAAATAAACAAAAAAGGAAACTTATTATTACATGCTTCTATTTTAATAAAATTCTAGTTTCAAAAAATTCAAAGTTCATGGTTAAGGAGGCATACCCAAAAAAGTTTATAAGTTTTTATGCATTTTTAAACTGAGTTTTTCTGTTCCTAATACATTTAAAACAGGGAAATACGCATGCTTTATTTTCCATCATAATTCAAAAGTTGTCTTTTTGGTTTGTTTTTTTTTGCATTATGATTCTAGACTATAATGCCAATCTTCAATTTCTTTTCTGGAAAAGTCCATTTTTATAGTGTGATGTTGGTGCCAAACTTTTATGTAAAAATTGGGTCTTAACAATACGACTAAGAAAAAGAACAGTGCATTTTGAAAGCTCATACCCCAAACAGACCCACGTAATAAGAGAACTCTCCTTTTCTTGAGATGTCCTCAGGACTCTTAGGAATATCCATTCATTGTATTACATGTTTGAAAAGGAGTCCCTTCCCAATTAGTGAGATAATGCATGTTGAAAAGCTCAGTAAACTGCAAAGAACTGCAACAGGCAGGATGTTGTTATAATTCGGATGTTGTTATAGTTCGTCTCACCAGTAGGAAACCTAATGGGCCTCTCAAACATGGACAAACCAAACTTGTGACCCCCATCCTTCACCCAGAGTTGCTCTTCCTGCAGCTTTCCATCTTAGTTCATGGCCCCTCCATCCTTCCAGTTGCTCAGGTCAAAAATCTAGGAGTTCTTGCTGATTTCTCTAGGTTTTTTGTTTTTGTTTCTCAGCCCACATCTAGTGTGTCAGTAAATCCTATCAGCTTTCCCTTCCAAGTATTTCTCATTGCCCCGCTGCCCTCACGTGGGTGCAGGTCATGAGCAATTCCTGCCCGCATTATCGCACTAGTGTGCCACCTCGTCCCGTGTTAGTTCTCTCCACTGTACTTACTGTCCCCTAACTTCCTCATTTACTTAAATTATTCTTTGTCCCCTCCCTCAGGAATGTAAGCTCCGGCCAGCTGAGTGGCGCGGTGGTTAAGCGCTGGCTTAGGAAGCCAGCGGCCCTGGTTTGGTCCCACATATGAGGGCCAGTGACACTGCCCTCAAAAAAAGAAAAAAAAGAAAAAAAAAAAAAAGAAAAAAAAAAGAATGTAAGCTCCACAGGAGAAGGGGCCTGTCTGGTTTGTTCACTTTCGCATCCCTTGTGCCGGGAACAGTGTCTGGCATGTAGAAGACACTATTTATATTTACTGATTAAAAACAACAACAACAATGGCCTCTTAACTGGTCTCCCTGCTTCAGTTCTTGCCCCCTGCAATTTATTTTCAAGAAAGCATTCAAAGTGTTTCTGCTAATCCTAGGTAGTATCATCCTTCTGCTCCCCATCTGACTTAGAACAAATGCTCAAGTCCTTCCGATGCCCTATACGAATCCACATTACTGACCCTCTGAGCTCCCAAACCCATCCACTTTGCCTCTCTGACCTCGCCTCCTCTGACTTTCCCTCTGTTTTCTCCACGTCGGCCTGTGGGCTCTTCCTCACACATGCCGGGCTCTACTGCTTGGAAAGCTCTTCCCCCTACAGTCTCATGGCTCAGCCTCGCACTCCTGTCCAGGTCTTTGTTCAAATTTCCCATCCTTAGCAGGCTTTTTCTGACCACCCTAATGGGAGTTGTATCCCACCCCCACTATTCCCTATCCCTCTGCTTTATTTTCCTGTGTAGGCACACCACCATCTTACATCATTTCTATCTAGTATACTTACTATTTTGTTTATTGTCTTTCTTCCCTCTCTAAAATAAAAGTGTCATAAGATGGGGGATTTTTATCTCTTTCACTTCCTGCTGAATCTTAGCACTTAGAACTCTGCTTGGCCCATGACTGTTGGCCAATAACTATTTATTGAATGAATGAAAGAAGTGATATTCTCTCACTGGGTATCTAAACCCACAAAGGTAGTTAACCAGTGGGAAGGGAACACATCCATTGCGAGTGACTCTTACAGGTTATCCCTTGTATTGGTCACGGTATCCTGAAGAGATCTGCCATAGTATGTCAACCTTTCTCCAAACAAATCAACAGCATAAAAGCACTCCTTGATTGAGAGCAGAACTGTTCTCTCCACCCTTACTCCTCTGTTTTTTCAGACACTGGTACGGATTTTTTTCCCATTAAAATGTATTTTTTTCATAGGCAGTTCCCCCGCCCCCCCAATCTGCCTTACCCCTGTCTTTCTGGCCACAGCTGCAAAGTTGAGTATTGGTGCCAGAGGCAACTGATTAGTTTAAAAATACACACTCTGCTTTAGGCTGGCATCCATTTGTATTTCATTATAAGAGGATATTAAAATGACGCCTTGGACTTTTAAGTGTCTACAGCACAGCACATCTGTCACCCGGCTTCTTCCTGACAATCTGCCTGGGAGAGTGGGTAGAACTGTTAGTGCTGCTCCCATTAACAGATAAGCGAGTGAAGGCCCAGAAAAGTTGGTAATGTAACAAACCCTGGGCATGATTTCCTACTTTTATTTTTAAACTCTTTTTATGTGAAAACCAATTTCGGACCTGCTGTTGGGATGTTGAACATCTGTACTTAATACCCTGTCATGATGTTTCTTCTTGCTAAAGTTGAGCTCTCATAAACTGAGAAAGATAAGCACAATCCAGCTATATCCTGTAGTTCTAATTTCTAAGAAAGCACATCATTTATGAAGCTATATATTTTTGCCCTAAATTTTTATCCATTGGTAATGCAATTTTAGACAGACCCCCAACCCACAAGCTGGTGTCTGAAGAAGTTTTACCTTCTCTCTCAGGCTGAAGACACCAGAATGTTGTCCCTATTAAATGGCTTAATAGGTACCCGCCCAGAAGAAATCTCTACCTCAGGCCCTGCACCTGGACCAAACTCCCTCCCGAGTCCTCTTGTAGCAGTCATGCAGGCCTTTGTCCCAGTGCTGGCCATGTGAACTACCCATTTCCCAGCTGTCTCTCTCAATAAACCCTAAATTCCCTTAGCGTGGAATTAATCATCTCTGTCCCCAGCAGTTAACACAGCCCTTAGCACATGCCAAATAGGCTGAATGAATGAATGAAGAGAGGTAGGCATCAGAGCTGCATGTTAAGGAAGGAGGTGGGGTCTACTTCACGTTGCTGTTTGTTCCCTTCCACGCCCTCACTTATTGTAGAGATTGGAAGTAGAAATTGGATGTAACTCATCCCACCACTTCCTCACCTCTTTCTCTTACAGAGACACACAGCCATCTGGATGGACCTTCATGCCATCAGCTCTACACAGGAGGGCAGACACCTGCAGTGGCCCGGCACTGCCAGTCGCTAGGTAGATTTGGCTATGTAATTTGGGGTTTCAGTATTAGGAAGCACATTTGCTGAGAGTTATAAACTAAATTCTCTAACAGTAGAGGTGGTTATCGTCTCATCTTCTGTCTGATTTTTTTCTTGTATTTTATTTATCGATTGGTTCAGAAATCAGGGCATGAAAGAGGGTATATTGTGGGGGTCTTCAAATCTCTTCTCAATGTGCGCCAGTGGGCTTTGAAATTTTTATTTTGAGAGGCTTCTTTTATGCTATAAATGACAGGTTCCCAGACTGTCACTGTCTTATTAATAAAGGACAAGATGGTAAGACGATATGTTGCTGTGAAACGACATATTACTGTGAATTCAGCAAACCCTAGAAACGCCCAGAAATTAAGGGATAAATGATGATAAAAACCTTTCTATGCCATCAGTAGAACATTTTGTTTTGTCTATGTTCCTAGAATCCTATAATTAAAACAGTATCAAATTACCTATATCAAACTTTGGTCCCCTCTCTCTTAATATTCTCCTATTTCCGAAAACCTTTAAACACTGTTCTAATAAATATATAACCATATGAGTTGGATCTGCCAAGACTCCCTCCACACTTCTTCCCATAATGTTGAAAGAATGTTTGAGGATGGGCACGAGAGGATGATAGGTGTCTTCTTATATAAGGCAATTTGATTCAATCCATGGAGTGGAGTTTGGAAGTATGGTCCCAAAGGCATCAACCTGACTTAGGTGTTGAGTAGCTTCTCCTTTTCCTAAAAACCTATTTTCTCATTACCCTAGCCTGGAGCCTTCTACTAGGTAAAAGTTTTGGCAGATAATAAAATGCTCCAATTTATTTAGTGATGGTGCTTATTTTATGGGTTATTTCATACAACCCTGCCAGGTAGGTATTATTATCTACATTTTACAGATGAGAAAACTGTGATTCAAGGAGAAACTAATGATTTGAAAGGTGGGGATTTGAGTCTCTATCCTTTGGACTTCAATAACTGCACATGGCATTTCCACTCTTCCCCAATGACTCAGAAAAACTCCATCTCCAATACTAGAAAACACACAATGAATGCATAAAATATTGAATTGGTAGTGGGGGTGAGGATATGTTTACACAGCATAGGTAGAATATTATAAGGATTGAAAAGAACTGTGTCACTGTATTATACAGATAGGGAGAAGATGAATAGAAAAGTGGTACACAGATCCATGTACAGGGGACAATAAGTGTGTGGCTGCCAATCTGGAAGCCAATATCCCCAGTGATTAGATTTTTAATAGAGTTGGGGATGGTTATTTCTCTGACTTGTTTGAAGATGTTACATTAATACACAATAAGCAGGAAATACCTATGAGCTTCTGCCTCACAGAAGCTTCTTTTCTAAGCTGAGCTTCTGTAGACCAAGCCTAGTTTGCTTCCTATGTCATTGGACAACTCAGAGTTTTCTCATTTGTTGAAAAGTGCTGAACCACCTCTTCCCAAGAAAAGTTAAGTATCCCCAAAATTGTCCCTGGACCCTCAGTCTTATTGCTATAAAACCAGAATCCATGCACAATACCATTCACTTCTGCATTATTATCAAAATGAATAAATACTGGATAACCCAAAGCTTACCCTCAGACACATGTCCACAAGGGACTCTAGACATTTTGGATTCAGTGTCCCCAGAATTAAACCCAATGAACATAGTGTCAACAGAGGCTCATTTTTCCTCCTTGGCCCTTTGCCTCCTGCACTCAATACTGTATATTCCCAACATTGAAAGTAATGAACCCGAGAGGCCTGGGGTCATCGTCCACTATATTCATCAAAATGGCTGTCCAATCCAAAAGCTTTGGTCTACAAAAGACCCCTCCTCGAGCTTCCTTCCATTCAATTTCTATAATTGCTGCTCAAGTTTTTGATCTTAACACTTCTTCCCTGGTCTACTCTAATCTTACCCTCAATAGATTCCTTGCATCCAGTGTCACTTCCTTGGAAGACCTTCTCTCCTTAGGAGCACTGTCACAGTTCATGTCCTTTCCTACACTCTGATCCCTCTTTGGGAAGGTGCTTATCACCACACCCTTTGTCAAGGTTAGGTAATCCATCCTTCACCTGAGAGCTCTACCTCCAGCCACCACACTTTTTGTCATTGTTCCAGGTACTAATAAAAGCCAATTTTGTGTGTTCAAGCTATTTCTATCCCCTTGTCATCTCTAAAATATCAGTAAATATCTGGAGACCTGTTCTCCCTCTAATTCATCAAGTAATGATTCCCATCATCTAAAACATTTTTAAAATCCTATGTTGTCTTATCACATGTTCCCAGGTCATTCAGAGAAGAGCCAAGTGTTCTCTTCTCTTTCCATCCAATTCTATCTTTTATCTACTCCCCGTGCTGCCAAGCCTAGCCAAGCAACTGCCATGGCTACTAACTCATCAGATCACTTCTGCCAGGCTCTTGGTGAATATTCAATGCACACATCTTTGGATTACTTTGATCTAAACTTTTTTTTCTAATTATTGTAGGAGGTGTAGAATAACCTTTGTGCACATCAAGTGCATTTCTCTTGGACTGTAAGTTACTGGAAGGAGCGACCCTACGGAAGGATGAGGAATATTTTGCTAATAAAAATTCATATGAGTAGATGCTATCTGATGATCGTAAGGGCAACATTCAAAGCCACTCAAATAATATGCCAAATTTAATAGTTCATAACTTGATTTCAGTCCCAGGATTGTAGTTATCCACTCAGACACCCAGCCATTTCCACATCTGGTGTCATTGGTAGTACCTCAGAGTGGTGTTCACTTGAATCTGGTCTTGGCTCTGCAAACTCATGCTACAACCATCAGTGGAGATCCATGCCTATCACTGGGGCCTGTGCAGTGAGGGACCAAGCCTGGGTGTGGATTCCACTGCCTAGAGCTCTATCAGTGACCGGCGCCTTGTCTCAGCCATACTTACTTGGTGAGGTGGGGGAGGCTGCACCTCCTTCTGTTGAAGTGGTCGGAGGCTTTGTGTCTGGCACCGGCAGAGGCACAGGCCTGGCCATCGGTGGTGGTGGCGGTGGTGGCAACATGGGGGTGGGAAGGAATGGGTTGTGCACTTTGCCTTGGCTACTCCCATTGGGCTGCAAGGGGGGAACAAAATAAAACACACACAAGAAAAAGAAGAAACAGACATGAACTATTAGCTTCTTCTGGAAACAAAAGATTTCTTAGGTACCTTTTATGTAAATTACTAAGTATTCTAGCTACTTGAATTCTTCCATTACAGAATATGGATGAAGAATTGTTGGGTTGTTTTTAAGGCAGTCCACAAAAGTACAGTCTTAGGCACACATGCTCAATGCATCCTAAACTTATCTTTTGAATTACATTGACCTTCTTTGCATCTGGTTGTGCAAAATGACCTGCCAACTTTTGCTTGGAATGTTTCAATTCTGTATTAATTGATACCTTCATCATCATTCTCATGATTACTAAGTATTTATTTAATATATGTGTTTTATAGATTGCAGAATTATTCCATCATGTCTATTTATATAGGTATAATGAAGTTTCCAAAACACGCATTTGAGATAAAAAATATTTTCACTCCTCAAAGTTGAAATTATGTAACATTTAATAAATATGTTAAGTGAACATAAAAAACTTCTTACACATACTGTATAATACTAGGCACAGAAACTTTAGAATTCAGCTGTCAAATTTCTGCTAAGAAAAAATATCACTTCTAATTTTGATTTAAATTATATAAGCATATGCCATAAGAATCATATTTACTTGGCTGCCTGATGTTAGAACAACCAAATAACAGCAGTTTAACAAAAGAAAGTTTTCCTCTGAAGAAAGCAATAAAATCCATTTTATTTGCAAGTTTTTCAAAATGGTCCCATGAAGAGACCTGGCTTAAACCCTGTAAAATTTTGATCAAAATGCAAAACTGGGCATTTGACAGCTATATAGGATGTCAAGACTATTAAAAAAAAAAAAAAGGAATTTAAAAGTCAGATGCTTGCTCTTCATCCTGGTGACCATTTCAACTTTTTCATGGCTTCCCAAGTGGCCTTTCTGACTCCAGACTTCAGTGACACTATTCAACCAAACAATAACAGCTCCTATTTAGGCTACAGTCCCAAATCAAAATTCTGTTTAAGGAGATGCTGTTATCCCAGGCTTTTAAGTTTAAGCTTAATAATTCTGCAGAGGCCGTCTCACTTCCTCATCAACATTCACTTATATATTTAGTATTTTTCCTCAAAGACTATCTCGTCTGACCATCAGAATGTAGTGCTTTCTTGCCAACAAACTTGCCTGTGTGTTATTTCTGAGTGGGCTAAAAGTCCATAAGTGAACTCTTTAGAATAAGCCAAGCAAATGAATACACAAGCAAAAAGAAAAAAGGCACCATATTGATTTGTTGTCTAGACAGAAATGTATCTGCTAACACATCACCAGACATTAGTCAAAGCTGCCTGTTCTGTCTCAGATATGCAGAATCAGGTATTTCTGCAAGGGAAGAAAATCAGTTATAGGGCAGTGTGATATGATATTCTAAATTAGGCAATAATAATTATAGCAAATCTGTGGCTTCATGGGCAGTTATTAGGGGAAAAGGAAAATCAAATTTGGCTGGTTATTATTTATTATTCATTATTACTGTCATTGGCCTTGGGATACAGCTATCCATTGTAAACAGTTGGTGCTATATTTGAAATAAAATCGGTGATTTTAAAAAATCACTTTTACATTTGGAATATTATTTTAAATTGTGATTGTTTGGTTTATTCGAGAAAAAAATAGAAACATTCATTTGAAACTATTGAATACTGTTCAGCTTTATACAAAGATAAGTGGGAAAGATAACTACTTTCAGAAATAACAAACCATAATAAACTGTATCTTCTAGCATCTTGAGTTCAAGTACTGGTCAACTTGCTTTAAAGTGTTAGAAGACTGTATTTTTAAAAAATATCAACTTAGTTGATCTGAAACATCTGTGGCCCCTCATCCTACTACCTCAAATCATTATTTAAAATTATTTGGTCTTTCTATTTTGTTAACTGTGTGAGCCCTAGGGTTAGTATGCATGAGGTGGAATTATCAGCCCACAGACCTTAGAAGGTTATGTAGTTCACCCTGGAGATGATTTATATCTATAAACTTGACAGTTGCGAACATAACACAAACACTGTTTTTAAAACCCTGGCCAATCACTCTTAGAGTAAGTTAACTTTCCCACAATCTAGAATAAATATGACATTTGCCTGCAGTCAGTCAGCACAACATTAGAGCACAATGTCACATGGTCATAAGGTCTCTCCTTGTTATTTTTACATTCGGTTAATATTTCTGAAGAAATTGGAAAAAAAAAAAAAAGAGGTTTCCTTACATTGAGGAACCCCACCTGTCCAGCCTGCTGACCAGCATCAGGGCAGACAAGTTGGACAAACTCTTTCAGCGTCTCCTGAGGGTGATAGCGGATGGCTGGGTGTGAGAAGTAAGGCCCAGGCTGCTGGATGATGGGTGATGTCGGAAAATGAAGAGTCGATGGGGTTGCATGTGGACTTGCTGTAGGAAAAGAAAACATCAGAGTTATGAAGAGAAAAACATGCTTTGCCACAGCTTTTACACCTGATTCAACTTCCGTCTTTAAAATTTCTCCTCTGACCCAATGCACAGTATTGCTCACGTAACTGAATTTAACACTGGATAGGCCTGATAGATTTTCTTCTTTAAGGCCCTAAGACCAACATGGAGGTTAGATTAGGGTAGAGTTTTAAGCTGTCTTTCTATTTTCAGTGGACATGAGTTATAAAGGCATTAATAATCCTTGGTGAAGCTGAAGATTATTCATTACCTTAAGAGCCTTTTTAATGAAGCAAGCAATAAAAAATGTATTTGGTAGATTAGACCTGATTTAACTGACATTACATATGACAAATTCTAGTTTGCACATATGGATCCCCTTTCACACTGAGCTATCCATAGACAATAATTCATTGTTAAGGCTCTTATACCCCTTTCAAGGAAATTTCTAGGGACTAATTCAGGATGAAACTTTTTTGAAGTATGTAGTAAATGATCACTTAATGAACCTGTGCAATTTGGGTGCCTTGCTTTACATGGAAGGTTTCTGTCGCCCTTTTTTTGCCATTTCAAAGCCAAAGTCAGAAATGCATATGTGTTTCATAGTAGGGGAACTCACAGGCTGAGTAGGCAGTGACCCCTGCTAAACACTTGGCCCTCTGCTCATAAAAACTGATAAAAGACTCAGACAACTATTACTCCCTTCTATTTGAACCCTGCCAAATTTCATGGGTACAAGAAGCTTACATTAGATTTAAAAACCTATGTGAGGTGCTGAATAATTTTCCTGAGAGCACTTACGCCCCTGAGTTGGAAGTGTGATTTATAAAACCTGCTGCAAGATAAGAGCCACACATGGGAAGGACTGAAGATACTCAAAGCAAGTAATGTCAAGAGAGCAGCTCCCACTTCTCAATGAGGCCCAGAGAAACAGCTCCCAAATAAAAGCAGATGAGTATTTATTTTTCCTTAGTTTTTGCAGTTTAAATCTTTAAACTGAAGGAGCCCCTGCAAAGAGAAAACAAAGGAATACCCCAATTTTTGGAGAATAAGGCTTTCCTAATACTGACAGTGACTCATAAAACTGAAGAAAACCTGAGCAAGACAGGCCACGCTTTATACTGTCCTATTGGCGGGGTTGGGGACCCGGAGAAAGGATGCATCCCTATTGACCGCTGGGTGTGGGCTCTCTAATCCTTACTAGGATGTCTTTAGAATTGGGGCACTTTCTGACTAATAATTAGAATGGGTAGGGCTTTGTGGTTCAAAACGACAACTGTAGTTTTTAAAGAGTGCAAATGGGGGTTTGGAGTACCAGCAACAGTCCAGTCCATGTCTTGCAGATGACCTTATGGGATCCTTTCATTCATGTACAAAGTCTGTCTTTAATCATACAATGGAGGGCATCTTCAACATAATCTATTTAAACCAGATTCTTGTCACCTTCCACCGCTGGCACTACTTGCTCTTCTCCCAGTCTTCTCCATTTTAGTAAATAATTCTTCCATCCACTAAATATTTAATGCCATACCCCCAGAACAGTGTTTGGCACTCAATAAATATTTGTTGAAGTTATAATGAGTGATTGAACTAATGAGTGGCATATAAAATCACCATACAAATAAATAGAGACTTAAAAAAATTATTATTTTTTCCCACCTGACAAAGAGCTAGGGAGCTTGTAGAAAAACTGGTCAAACTTAGGACTTCATACACAAATGATCCATTATTGCCTCTGAGTTAAAACCCACAAGCTAAAAAGTGAATTGGCTCTGGTCATCTCTTACTCTGCCAATTGTGCTATTGGCTTTCAAGAACCAAAAGGATTTTTTCTTATCTGATGTGGTATGTTCTTCACTGCTGGTAGCAAGAAACTTTGACCCAGTGCCCTGCATTTGATGGAATAGTTTTTAGTTAGGGATGGAATGTGGCATTTTCCAACTGAGGCTGGGAATGGTTTGAGCCTAACAAAATGATATGTTCAACTTTTGCAGCATGTCAACCCCCAAAGGTGGCAACCCCATTGTCAAGAGTCCCTGGGAAGCAGAGCTTAAGTGGCAAGGCTTCAGGTGCTCAATAAAGTGATGAATGATTGTTAGATTAAGAAATAGTGGTGGCCAGCAGAGAATGCTGCCTAAGGGGAAAAATTCACTTGAGCAAAGATTGGGCAGATTAAAAGTTAAAGAAACTTAATAGAGGAAACAATTCAGTAGGATCTTGGAATGCCTCCCTTAATTGCTAATACAACATCCTTGCCCTCTTTTTGTTGTTGTTAAATATGTAAAAGAAAATCATTAACAACTTAAATTTAGGCTTAGTTTCTTTGTTACATTTTACTAAAAACAATTTATTCACCTCCTTCTTGTGGCATAGAATTTATTTTAACACAAACCTGAGAATACATGGAATTAATTCTACAATGACTGATTTATAAGGATCAATTAATTCTTAATTAATACCAGGAAATAATTTAGCCTGTAGATTCAAATTAGACAGTTGCCGAGTCTGCATTTCAGAGGGTCATCCTTTACAACCCCTACTTTCTCATGTCTGGGACTTTCTGGTTCAGCCATTAGTTGAACTGGATATAAATCATTCAAAATCCTGAGCTTTAATTTCTTCAAACAGAAAATAGTTGTGTAACAGACATTGCAAAGTTCTGCTAAAGAGTTTGAAATACATGCTACTTTTCTGGACACCCCGCAAGAAGTAACCTTCTACTGAACAATGAGAGCCTTCAGTCTCCTACAATGTTCTAAAGCTCAGACTTAAGATTTCAGCAATGTCAAAATTTGTTTTTTCTGCTTTCTTATTTCTTATTTTCTCTCTTTTATCTTGGATTCAATGTTTTTAGGGTGCCTAAGTTTTTGTCTCAGTAGTCTCAAATCATTTTAGAAAACATCAATGGGGTTAAATGAATCAAGCAATCAATCATTCAATCAGTAAAATTCATTAAATGTTATTGTGAGACTGTCAGATCGGGCCCTATAACAGAGAAACTGCCATTATGAATCTGGCATGGTGCTAATGCAATGCACAAAGAATGGTGTGAGTCCAAATTTTTGATGGAGAAAAACATCTCTTATGGATGTGTGTGTGTGAGGAGTTGACACAATAAAAAAATTATAGCACATTATGTAAATGCATATTTAGATACTTTAAAATGTGCATTATTTACTTGAGAGTCAATAAAGGTTGTTCTCAAGTGGCTACAGTTTATTGCAGTGCATCCATCTGTATCCATGTTGATGTTAATACAATTTTGTGTATTAAAAGGCACTGTAAAATTGGCTGCTTCTGAGGTCAAATACACTCAGTACCCCAGGAATGACAGAGTGTGAGAAACACTCCTCTCTGGATGGATCTCACTCCTGGTTTAAACTTTAACCACAGGCCAGACTTGTTTAAAACAACTGAATACAAAGAATACAAATAAGATGAGAAGGAAGGAAATTTGATCAGGTTTCTTGGCTGGAATGGCACTGCCTACCTATTCTGAACCAAGTCGCCACAATTAAAGAAACAGAGAGCCAGATTTTTCTAAAGGGTGTAGGGCTCAGTTGTTTATTACAAAGAACTGAATATTTACAAAAAAGAAAGAAGCAGGTCAGGCAGGTGAGTTGACTTCTTTACACACATACAGCCACCCAAGTCTTTAAAATACTCTCTTGGTTTCAGTTTGAGAAAAATTTAAAATTTAATAAAATTGAGGATAGATAGATATAGATATAGATATATACATACATATATCTCTATATATAGCTAATATAAAAATGCTTCCTCCTTTCAAGTAGAACTGATTAAGACTAGGGGTGGAGAAAGTCAACGTCACTACTATATTATTGTGTATGTTGAGAAACTTTTATGATCCAACAGTGATTCTTTGTCTGAGAGTCCACTGGATGGAGGTTATATATGCCTTTAGACACATATTGTAGCTCAAAGAAGATGATGCCAGGGAAGCGTGGCCAGATAGGTTTGGAACTTTGTATTTTATTCTAAATTTCTACAATTTAGGAAAGAAAAAGAGATACTGTGTTTTCCCCAAAATAAAACCTAACTGAGAAATAAGCACCATTTTTCAGGATGCTCGTAATATAAGCCCTACCCCAAACATAAGCTCCAGTTAAGATTGTCAGCCAGACATGACTGGATTTGAATCAATGTAGATTTCTATATATGAGTAAACAAATAAATGTATGTCGTTGGAGCAAAAACTAATATAAAACCTGGTCTTATTTTCGAGGAAACACGGTAAATAAAGCAATCCCTCCTTACCATTGTCAGGGGTTTTGCTCAAACTCAACCTCCAAGAATTCTAATAACCCTCCCACATATTTCCTCAAACCAAAATTTCAAGGGTTGAAACATGTTCTTCTAGTTAACCCTGACATTGTATTAATTGCTTTATGCCTTGTCTGTGAACCATTGCAGTTTATTACAGATTGGACAGAGGCTCAGATTCTTTTCACGTTAGTATTTGCTTCCGGCCACCAGCCCTTAAGTCCTAGTCTCTCTTCTATGGGAAGCTCCAAAGAAATGCTGTCAAGAAAGTGGCACAAACAATAAACTCTAATACCCCTTCCGGTGCAGAATGGAACAATCACTCCTAAACCCTGGCATTTGCAAAACTCCACAGCCTTACCGTTAATCAACACTAAGTGCCAACAGGTGGGCACCCACACTGTTTCCCTCTGTTAGCACCATCCCGAGAAAAAGCTGTCTTCAGCAGGAATCACCATTTCCGTGGAGTAAAAGGTGGCATTGAGGACTCCTGACTACTCATATTTAGAAATAAAGATTTTAACAAGGCAGAGCTCTAAAAGGGGAAGGAAGTGGAAGAACAGACAAAAAAACAAAAAAAACGCACTTAAAAAAAAAAAAAAAGCCTTCCATAAGGGCAAATGGAACGCCCATTGTTTGGGTTGTCAACTACTGTGTACTTTGCTTCTTCCGAAAGTCAAAACCACAGTATATAACACCATTATAGCCAACCTAAAGCTGAGAAATCTATCTTACTGGTCCATAGCTGGCATTTATAAATCATGCATGAGCCAGACTTGCCATTTATGAAAGCCCAGAAGTTTGGTGCTAGGGGATTTATTTTAACAGAGAGACAAAGAAAGAGGAATTGACAATGGTTTTCAAATCTTTAGGAGGCAGAGTCTTTTCTAAATAACAAACCTTTAACTCAAGGCCTGGCAAAGTTTTCAAAACACATAGTGAATATTGTTAACATTGCTGAGATGTGTGTGGAAGGACCTGGACGTGTCAAGTGAGAGACATATATGACAGTGCATGATGACTTGGAAAACACCAGTATTTTCATATTATTGCTACAAAGTCACTTCATGCTACAGCATACTTCCAAGATGGTTGATATATTCTATTCCATTTGAATTAAGGGGATCTTCAGGGTGGAGATCAAATTCCAGTGTTTTTTGGAAAGCCAGGAGACTGGGGGGGAAGGGGGAGAGAGAGAGAGAGAGAGAGAGAGAGAGAGAGAGAGAGAGAGAGAGAGAGAGAGAGAGAGAGAGGCCAAAGTCTTTTAAAATTTTTATTGAGATCAATTTGAACTACTTAAAGACCTTTCCTGCTCAAAGACCCTGGCTTACAGTCTAGACCTGGGATTGGCAAACATTTTCTGTAATGGCAGGAGAGTAAATAGTTTAGGCTTTGCAGGCTACATGGTGTTTGTTGCAATTACTCAACTTGTTACTATAGTGCAGAAGCAGCCATAGATATTACACAAACAAATGAATGTGGCCGTGTTCCAAAAAAAATTTATTGTCAAAAATAGGCAGAGGGCTGGATTTGACTTGTGGGTGCTTTGCTGGCCCCTGGCGTAGACCCACATAATTCCCGTTCACTCTCTCTAAACACCTGCCACCCTCTGCTTTTGAGCTGAGCACTGACACTCACTGTTCCTTCCACCTTTTCGCTACCAAACCCTGTCCTTGTCCCAGCAGGCCTATCTGCTGAAGCCTCACCTTTCTGAAGCTTTCCAAAGCAACATGCTTGCTTTCTATACCTCCACCAACTATCCACGGTCATTTTCTTATTTCTTTATTGGGAGTTCGTAACCTTAGACCACCTTCACCCATTCCCTCCCCCTACCCCTCTTTATCATTATTTAACATGCCTTGGTCTGTACTGGTTTCCCATACCTGTGTGTGTATCACGTCAAGTTAAATGTATGAGTCAGAAAAGTAGAGTGGTATAATATGAGGACCACAGACTTTGGAGTCAGACATGGTTGAATTCTAGCTCTATCACTTACCAGCTATGCTTCAAGTGTCTGAACTTCTCTGATTCAGCTTTGCTATCTATATAATGGGGCTAATAATACCTCATAGATTTGTTATGAGGACTAATCTAGACAATGTATATAAGGCACATGGCATAGTTCTTGACTATATGGTTACGTGATCGATAAATAGCTTCTTTTATTGGTAACACCATTATAGGTAAGGATGGGATGGGAAATGAATAAATTGGAATTCGCGCCTATGTACTAGGGCCTGTTCCAATTGCAGGATACACAGGGAGAAAGGAATGGTAAGAAAGAGCATTGCCTATCTGTCTCCTGGGCAAATGAACACATAAATATTATGAAAGAGTATGTGCTATCAGTATGGATATGACATGAGAGTCTTGAAAAAAAATTCCATGAACGACAAAATGTAAAACCAAAGCAACAACAGCAATAATCTTCATCTAACGTCATAGATATAATGGCCTATGTAGGTTCTTTTTTGACCAAGTATACTTTGAGTCCCTGGACCTTCGCTTAAATATCAGACTCTGACACTTAATCTATAAAATTAGAACTATGGGGCTGTTTCCATTTAGATTCTATTTGCCCCATAGATTTACAATTCTTTTTTTTAATATAACATTTATTTATTTATTTTTTTAGAGGGCAGTGTGACTGGTCCTCATATGTGGGATCCTAATCCTGGCTGCTGGCATCCCAAGCCAGCTCTTAACCACTGCACCACTCGGCCAGCCCTTACAATTCTTGAGTGTACATCTTGACCCACCCCTTCGCCATGTAGACGCCTGCTACCCACGCACCCTTCTGACCTACACAGATTCTGAGCATGGTCTTTTCACAGCCTCCCCAAACCCACACACAATGGAACTCTCTATCATTTCCCTTGAAAGGCCTACCATGTTAGTTATTGAAAGTTATTTATCAGCGATATAATATGTGTTGAACGTGAAAAAAAAAGTTGTTTTTTGAGTGCCTGGAGTACTTTTTAGGAACATTTTCTACTTAGATAAAGGGACTTGGGTTTTAATTTTGTTTCTGCCACTATTAATCTCATAAATGTGGGCAGCTTCTCTCTCTTCTAGTTCTCTCATATGCAAGGTGAAGAGTTTGAACTAAACAATTGCTAGAGTGCACATTGCTTTCAATTCTACTGGGCATATAGACATCAGTCTCTGGGGTTATTACATTTCCAAATAATTCAGTACAATTGATGCATAGTAATAACACTAAAATCTAAAAAATCTAAAAGAAGGGAGCATGTCTTTTAAAAGAAATTATTTTTTAAAATGTTTCTGGGATATTAAGTTCTAGGGTATATGAGACTCAGGTTCTAAGATAACTTTGCTTGGGAAGGCTGTAATATTTAGTTTTAAAATCTGATGGTTGCTAGATGGGAGGGGGTGGGGATGAAGGAGAAGGGGAAGGGATTAGACAGCATAAATTGATAACTACAATACTGCCAAAGGGCTAGGAAAGACAATTTGGGGAATATAACCAATAATGTTGTAAAGAGTTTGTAGGGTATCAGATGGGCACATGTCTTATTAGGGAGACCACTTCATGGATGGTGTAGGTGCCTCACTACTGCACTGTACCCCTGAAGCTGAATAATATTAAGTGTCAACTATAATTTAATATATATAGTCATGGGATATGGAGTATAGTGTGGGGATGGAATCAAAGGAACTGTAATAGATATATACGATGTCAGAGGGGCAATAGATTGGGGGGGGTTATCACTTTGTGAGGGGTGAAATGTCTACCTATTACATTGTTTTGTATACCTGAAGCTAAAAAACAAACAAACAAAAAATCCCTGAGTGTGCTAGTTCAAGCTTTGTGAGATAGAGCGCCAGCCTTTGGATGCTGCCAGGATCTCTTCTCCAAATATATCATATATTTGCATCAATTGCCTAAGCTGCCATGTTGGCTGAGGTGAAATGCATTCAAACACCACACAACAGCTGGGATTATTGGAGATACTAAGAGTGATTGTTTAATAAGCAAAGTTGACAAGACTCCAGTTCCAGGAAGGGAACTTGTGCTTTTTTATAATATGCAAATAATATTATGACATAAAAGATGAAAAATAAAAAACAAATCCAAACATTTAAAAAAACAAAAACAAAAATGCCATAGATTGGATGATCACAGATGTTAACAGGAATAGGCAGAGAATCCACTAATGACCTTTCAGAAATGCTCTGGAATTACAAACTACAGTCCTGCAAAAGAGAATTTCAAAAGTAGAATCTATGGAGGTTCTAACCCTCTCTGAAGGTTACCAAGGGCAGGGACCTGTGTTTCAGGTCCTTGCTGACATTAAGAAACAGAGAGGCAAAAACAAGCAAAAAAAAAAAAAAAAAAATCCCTCCCCCAAAACCCAGGACAACACAACCCTCCCACCCCATTGCCTTGCAGCACTCCCCCCACCAAATTGTCAGGCTCATATTGTAGTTTAAGCTCCCATTTCTGAGTCATCTGATTACTAAAGCATAGGTTACTTTCAAAGTATCCTCCTGAATTCAAAATATCTCCCTGAATTCACCCCATAGAATTTAAGAATTTATTCCTACTGTTGGTAGATCTTATACAAGGGGAAAATGTATGAGAAAAATCAGCACCATGTTTGAAGTCAGGGAATCAAGGTGTTTTTTTTTTTGTTTTTTTTAATTTAATTTAAAAATTTTCCAATTACAGTTGACATACAATATTATATTAGTTTCAGGTATATAACATAGTGATTAGACATTTATATAATTTATGAAGTGATCACCCCAATAAGTCTAGTACCCATCTGACACCACACATAGCTAATTCAATATTACTGACTATATTCCCCGTGCTATACTTTACGCAAGGTTCAAGTTTTCATCCCAGGTTGGGTATCAACTAGCTCTTTGCCAGCCTCCTATGCTCCTCTGATTCCTCTACTGCAAAATGAAAATTATATGTCTTGTATGGGTTTTAGAGCTTAATTATACTGAGTTTGGCATCATTCACGCCCTATGTTAATCTAGGCAAAGTTATTTAACATTTCCAAGCCTGAATTTGCTTGTGTGTAAATTGGGTAAAATAGCATGAATTAAAACTTTTTTCTGAGGGTTAGAATTAGTATATGTAGGTGCCTATTATATAGTGGGATCATTCATTTTAAAAGTATGTGTTGACTATGTTACACTGAAACTAATATAATATTGTATGTCAATTGTAATTGAAAAATAAAAAAAACAGTATGTATTTAGAACCTACTGTGTGCAAGACAGTATGCTGAACCCTGGTTTACTTATTATTCTTAGAATCATTTTTTAGAACAAATTAAGACACATGACAAGTAATCAGAATCATGCAATGAATGCTATGTGACAACATAAGATAATTAGAAATCAATATTTGAACTGTTTTCCTACTATAGAAAACTATGGAGTTTCCTCAAAAAAATTAAAAATAGAGCTACCTAACGACCCAGGAATTGCTGGAGGAATATCTGAAGGAATCAAAAACACTAATTTGAAAAGATATGTGCATTCCTATGTTCACTGCAGTGTTATTTACAATAGCCAAGATATGGAAACAACCTGTGTCCATCAAAAGATGACTAGATAAAGAAGATGTAGTACATACATACGATGGAATATTACTCAGCCATAAAAAAGAATGAAATCTTACCGTTGGCAACAACATGAATGGACCTAGAGAGTATTATGCTAAGTGAAATAAGTCAGTCAGAGAAAAACAAATGCCATATAATTTCACTTACATGGGAATCTAAAAAAAAGAAAAAAAAGAGAGAGAGAGAGACAAACAAAACAGACACAGACTCTCAGAGCTACAGAGGACAAACTGGTGGTTGCCAGATGTGAAGGGGGTTGTAAGGGCTGGGGAAAAAGGTAGAGGGATTAAGAAGTACAAACTGGTAGTTACAAAACAGCCACAGGGATGTAAAGTCCCGCATGCTTTGGGATTTAGTCAATAATACTGTAATAACCATGTATGGTGCCAAGCCCTTTCCATATGTCATTCCACTGCCATCTCCTATTAAAGCTTTAAAGTTGTGTACGGGTGGCAAAACACCAGCTTACACAGGTCCCAAGAGGCTGGCCAGGGTTTGAATTCTATTCTGGCCGACTCCACAGCCAGTGCTGCTTCACTGCACTCCACTGCTCCCATCTGAACTATTTTTCAGAGGTCAAACGGTTTATTTCCTTTCAGAATTTTTTGTTCATAGGTCCCTTATTATTGTAATACAACTTGGCAACTCTGATGTGCCTCAAACGTGTTTTCCACGTAAGAGAAAAGGAATTGTTTCCGGGGGAAGAAAGCAAACGCCATCTAACATGAAGAAATGGCCAACGACAAATGTAAATGTACTTCAGAAATATACATTTTAGAAACATTCCATATACGTGATTAAATATGCTGGTTTCAATAATACCAAGAATGCAGCCAGAAGTGGGGTGACTCGGTGATTGTGCAGCCACATTACTAGGACTGCACATTCCCAATTCAAATATCAGTGCTCACCCCTCTTTGCCTACATGGATGAGAAGCTGATACTACATAAACACTGTTAAAGCTACAGTTCCATGCTACAGTAATTCACTTAACTTTCACATGATTTATGGATCTGTCAATAGGGGAGGTTGAAAACCTTGCACTAAAGCTTAAATGTGAGGTTCATATTTAAAACAGCAGTGTGTGTGTGTGTGTGTGTGTGTGTGTGTGTGTGATATAGATGAAAACATTACACATAAAGAAGAGAATGTAAGTCTAATATTGAACTTTTCTACTCTACTCTGAAAAAAAGGAAAATATGGAGTTTAATCATGGAATCAGCATTATATTAAGCTAAACCAGAAAAAAAGGGCTGCTTAGAGATTACCTGATTATGTTATAGTATAAGTGATACCTAGAAGTCTTATCAGTGAGAGGACTTCTAAGAAACTCCTCAGAACCATGGCCTTCACCGTGTATCATGCATGAGTCTCTGGTGAGAGAGAAAGAGAGAGGGAGGGAGGGAGGGAGGGAGGGAGGGAGGGAGGGAGAGAGAGAGAGAGAGAGAGAGAGAGAGAGAGAGAGAGAGAGAGAGAGAGAGAGAGAGAGAATTCCAAGGGACAGCAGCTTCTTTTGTCAAGATGAGTTTAAATCTAGGTCCACGTGGTTAATCGCCCTATTCTCTCCGGCTCTCGCCCTGGGGACATTTTGCCTCTTTAAGGGATTAAGGAGCCAATTGGTTTTAGTGTTCTAACCTGTCCTCTTAGGGACAACATATTAACATGATTCCACTGCAGAAGAGCTCTCTTTAGAAGTTTGCTGTGGGGATGACAAATTAACCCAGCAGGGTGTCCTACACATCTATCTCAGTACAAATTATTAGTGTAATAGAGCTTTTAGTTATGCATTTATCTAGTAATTATTGAACGGTTACACAAAACCAAGCTGAGCAGCCATGGCCCTTTATGAGGTTCGCTCAGTGGGTGGCCTTACAGTTAATTTAGGGTAGTTCTCCACTAAGCAGCTCACTTGCAGACAAATTAGCTAAACAGCCTTCTCCTTTAAATATTTTCCATGTCACAGTGAAACTCTTTACAATACAATAAAGGTACAGTTTTAATTACACGCTTCCTGACTTTTGTTTAGTTGTAGTTTTTACAGCATTTGCTGGCATTGTTTTTTTCCTTCGGCTGGCCAGTAATAGCGGGTTGTAAGTATCTGGCTAATGAATTTAATAATTTCCTGAACTGGGACTTAAAGGGCCTTTGCTGAAACCCTGCTTTTCCTTTTTACTATCCAGCTCTTTCAAACCCCATCCACAGTGTTTCCCATTAGGCTGGGCACTGGCACTTGAGCTAACCTTGACCAATGTTCATAAGCCCTGTCACTTCTCTTTTCAATGCTCCTCAAGGTGGTACTTGTTAGGTCTATGACACCTGCATTTAAACTTCCATTCCGGCAATTGCTTTTTATTTTAGAAAGACAACGCAACATTTTCTCACATGACACACTCTCATAATAAATAAACACCATGCGTCTGGTGGCAGATTATTTCAGCACCTTATTAGCAACAGGCACTTAATTGCTTCTCACTTTCCTGAGATGAATCAATTGCACTAAAACAGGACAGACAAATTAGATTCAGCTCCAATGAGAGGACCAGCATGTTCTACAACGAAGTTAAAAACTTTACTAAAAGGCAAAGAAGTTTGAAGATATGATACAAGAAGGCGAAACAAACTTGCCAGTTAGATTTCAGGACCTATGCCAAGGGAAGGGTACCATGGTTATGGACGCAATGAAGCACCAGGGTATATTCCTTCTGGAGGGTCCTTAGTATGGACAGAAAAATGGATAATACCACAGCAAATATTCTATAACAAGGGGACCAAATCATTTGGAGCTTAGCATTTCTCTTAAGGCCTATCAAGGTAGAAGTTCTTAATTAAAACCAAGCAAATACCTATTGAGCACCTATCAACCTCCCTTGATGCTGCCAAAAATGCATGTACTTGACTATTATATTATATATGTGTAAACATGATGCAGGGCAACTTTCTTTCTGTTTGCCTTCTTTCTTTATTTCTAAATTTTCTGTTTGCCTTCAATCAAATCCATGCATTCATTCATTTATTCAACAAACATTTATTGAGTGTTTTCCTTATGCCAGGACTGAGGCTGAGAGATAAAGGGAGGATAATAAAGATGTGGTCCCTGCTCTAAGGGGTCCTGACATCTAGTGACAACTGTCGCCTTCCTGTTTTACCTCTCCTTCCTTGTTCCTCTATTATTGTCTATGATCTACACTCCTCCAACCTTTCCTGGTGACCTCAACTTTCTGGAAGATGATATTCATTCTCATAATTCCCTGCAGTATATTTTTTCATGGCCCAACTAGGAGATATTGTTCACTGTAGACCCTCAGATGTTTCATCACTGACAGCAGGACCCCTGTTTGAACCAAGAGGATCATGGAGTTAGAGAGGTTTACATAGCATATAAACTTCTGATTACGTCTCCAAACAAAAACTCGCACGAGTCTTTGAAGGCTGCACAATAAATCTCTTGTTCATACGGCTATTGTTTTAGTATATCTTATCCATATTTTCAGATCAGGACAATTTGATTTCCAAGCTTCCTTTGTGTGTATATATTTTTGACTCATAAAGAAGCGGGGGTTTAGCCTGGTGCTCACATTTTGTGTGTCTCAATTCCTCAGTTATCTAAAAACATGCCTTGTTTGCTGTGGCTTTGTTTTGCATGCTGACAATGAGAAGGAACTCTGGGAATAGGGGTTTAAGTCTTATGCTTGCTTGGACTTGCACAGTATCAAATGACACAGCAGTGCTCTACCAGGAAGCCTTTATTCCTGACAGCACCCTGTGCTCCCCTTGTCACAGCAATATAACTTGCTGGTCTTCTTGTCCTGTCATCCACCAGGAGGTAAGCACTCTGAGGCCAGAATCCAAGCTTCTCTGTTTATTCAGCAGGTAGTAGGGCACCTTGTACATGGTAAGTGCTTGATAAATATTTGTGCTGAACATTAACGGGCCCCCAGGCAGTAATGGGAGTCTGCAAGGTAATTTCAATATATTACAAAACCCCAGCTGACATCCAACATTGTTTTCTGAAGTGATCTGCACCTAACAGAAACCCTGCATTATAAGGAGTAAGCATTCATGGGGCCAATAAAAAAAAAGTCACGTGATTTGTTTCTGGCTATTATTTAAAAAAATACAGTGTGATAATGTGGTTATGTCATGCTTATCAAAAGATCTAAATGGCTATGTTTTCTCTTTGACTAATAAAAAATATATAAACAAACTGTTCAAATAAATGCATTTTATTTCTCCCAGTGGGGTAGAAAAAGGTAGAAACTACTGATATGGTTTAAAAAAAAAAGGCACTGCACTGGAGACTCTACCCAGCTTAGGTCATCTGTTAGAGTTATATGGAATATTTACTGACTGCTAACCATTATACTGCTCTTCTATTTATCTCCTTATAAAGCCCTAATTTTATACAGAGTAGCAGTATGCTCAGCAAAGAACACAAAAAGCAAAACACTACATTTTCCAGCCTCCCTTGCAGCTAGAGGTGATCAAGTGGCACAGTTCTGACCATGCTGCATAAGATTCCACACAAGGTGGTAAATGGAGCCAGTAGGCACTTTTTGCTCTCACCCATTCCCATCCTTCTGCTTGGAATGCAGGTAAAAGGCAGGAGTGCAGTGACTATGTTGTGAGCACAAGGTCACAGCATGAGGATGAAAACAGCCCACTAAAGCATGGCTAAGAGAAAAAAATCTCAATCCTTATTAGCATCATACTGCCACCATAACAGTCCTGAATCACATACTAATTTTCATATGAGAAATACATGAGCCATTTCATCAGAGTTTCTGTTATTTGCAGCCAAACATATTCTTAGCTGATCCAGGGAATGAATTAGACCAGAAGATGCCCAGAGCACTCACAATGTGCATAGTTCAGGTTCCTCCCCATTTCTAAACCCCTAAAATACAGAGTAGCTGTACTCAGTGCAGAGCAGTTTAATTGTTATTCATTATCTTGTTGTTTTTGAAAAGAGCAAACTCTTATGCAGAAACATATGTTTCAAGAAGACAAACTTTCAAGAAACTCTAAAATATCACTGATGATTACTCCAAATATGTCTCAAAAACATTAAATGCTTTTAATCATCAGGCAAACTTAAAAATCTTGAAAAAGCAAAGTGAAGAACAAATATTGTTTTTCAGGTATCATGAATAAGATAAATTTTCAGGATTAAATACTTTAATATGGTTGAAATGTTAAGTACTGGTAAAAGGAAGACCTTGAAAGCCCAATCTTTCAACTTAAAGTGCACAGTGATTGTACTAATGTAAAACGACATACAAATGACTTTACTGAAACTTAATGTCTTCCCCACTCCCCAGGATATTCAAAAATACTTTAACCCCATCACCTAATTTTAACTACAAAGGTGGTAAAGTATTATCCCCATGATACAGATGACAAACTGAGGCCACAAGGTTAAGTGATTTATCAAAGCCACAAAGAAATCCAATATCAGAGAGGAGATTCATTTTAAGAAACCGCACATTTCTACCTTCACAATGATGAAAACAGAGAAGTGATTAGAACGGCAAAAAAACAAACAAACAAGAAAAACCATAGCTGTTTCATAGCCTATCACAGCTTTTCTTAAATAATCTTGCAAAAGTTTTCTTTGGATGAAAGGCCATGCATGGTTCTTCCCCATCTTGGACATTCTTTATAAAGAAGTATTCCACAAACTATTATACATGTATCACCCTTCGTCTGTCTGAAGCAATGAGAACCTACCAGTTTCAGGGAAGGGATGAATGTCTTTTGTATATATTTATGTGCAATTTGAATACTTTTTATTCATCCAACCAATTCTTGTGCATAAAACCCACTGTGTGAGACATAATGGAGATGCCCAAAGTGTAAGTTAGACAGTCTTCCTTTCAGAAGTTTCATTCTGGGAGAGCGACGAGACATGTACATGAACCAACAAAGCAAGACAACGTTGGTGGAGGAAATGTGCAGACGTGAAAGGCTACAGGTGTTTAAGGAGTGTGAGACAATGGCAGCCTGGGTGGAGCTGAGGAGGCTTTATGCAGAAAGTGGTACTTGAGCTTGTCTTGGGATGGGTAAAATGTTGATAGGTGAAGGCAGTAAGGACAGCATGAGATTTTCAAAGCCTGGATGAAAACAAGTGATTCAACTGTTTACATGATCTGAGTACATACCCTCTTTCCAGGCACAGTGTGAATGACTACAAATACATGATTTCATTTACTCCTTCGATGATACAACTCCTGAGGTAGAGATTATGATCTCTAATGTATAGAGGAGGAACCTATGCCTGAGAGAAGCAATGTGTCAGGTTCACACAGATGGTAAAAGTGATAGACAGCATTTAAACATGGGTCACGTCCATTTGACCCCTAAGCTTTTTGGGTGCACCATGCTATGCTGCCTCCCTTCAAGGCCCTATATTTCTGTCTTTGCTTTGCAGTCTTCAAAGAGAGGTTTCCTCTGTAAAAGATGGCCACCAAATTTTCAAATGCTGCTTATGTTTGCAGTGAAAAATAGGGCCACTGTTTTTTCAGTGAGGTGACCTTGCTTTGCTGTGGCTCTGTTAAAATATCACCTCTGGTCTGGGTACTGAAATACATCACACAATTATTTCTTATGAACTGGCCTTTGTCTAGTCAAGGTATTCCCATGAAAAATTTTAAGAAATGTTAAGGAAGGCAGCAGAAGTCTCCCCATCTGTGTGTTAGGGGTGAACAGACCACGTGTGTGAACAGAAATGCAGTAAAGAGCATCCCCCTACCGTGCAGGCCCTTTGGAACTTTGATTGTCTGTCTGGATTCGCTAGTGATTTAAGTTTCGGATTGTGGCAACTCTACACAATAAAAGTTGAATTCTCCTTTATGTATCCATGTCACACTTATTCCATACCGGTTCCCTTGGTAAGACTTTCCCGTCTGAAATCTGGCCTCATCTTCCTACAACATCAATTCTTAGACCCAGATGTGATATCATTTCAAGTATTAGTTTTCCAACTGGTTCAGAGAATAATCAAAGGGAATATGGTACTGGTAGCAAATACTTCTTACATAATGAAAGGCTAAATACCAACCTTTTAAAAATATCTTGGCCCAAGGATGTCTTATGTTAGCCTATCTCAGTTCTATGATTCTTACCACAAAGATGCCACGGAAGAGTTTCATCTCAACTACTCCAATTCCCTTCACCAGACCACTAAGGGGGGCAGGGTGCAATAAGAATGGGTACCTGAGCAGCCTTTCCAGAAAGGAGAACCGAGGATGCTGGGAATCATCTTGAATTCTGGTGAAAACAAAGAATCTTTGGTATTCCATAATTCTTGAACTAGGCATCTTTCTCTTTTCCTCAAAAACAATTCCATGACTATGACAGGAGATCAAAACTCATTGTTCTTTGGGGGAGGGGGGTTGTCACTTTGAGGGGTAAAAAGTATAACTGTTGCACTGTGTTGTACACCTGAAACTAATTTAAAAAACAAACAAACAAACAAACAAAAAAACTCATTGTTCTATTGGCTAATGAGGTCCACTGAAGGTTCCACACAGTGTGGATTATTATAGCAAGTGTGATTAACTGTCTAGCATGAAGAAGCTCCCAATCATAGCATCCTTGGGTAAATGCTAGAATCATTATCATTATTTCTAGAACTACAATATATGGTTATAGGCAAGTCTCATAGATGGCACTCTTAGTATTTATTGAATAAAGGATAGTATATGCCTATTGCTTTATGCTCCTCAAAGAGTCTCTATAAGTTTGTTTTATTGTAATTTCCATACAAGAATAAGAGGTTGGGAGGAATTTAGCAGTAGTATTGTCCCCATTTTATTGATGGGGACAATGAAAATTCCAGAAGGTGAGTGGAAAGGCAAAGAGGCAGTTGACCCAGTTGCCCTGATTGCTAGCATATTATTCTTCCCAATCCTTATTACCTTGCCACACCATGAATTTTTCCTTTGCTTGGAATGTAAGCAACTTTTAGGATTTGACTTCAATGGTATCTACATTTTGAAGTCTCTTTATCTGATATGAAGTGATATGTAACTGCATATTCCTCATCATCTTCTAAACGCTTATTTTGTTATATCTTTCTCCTGCATTAGACTGTATGCTCTATGAGGACAGGAAGTTTCTGTTTGTAACATTCACGTAGCTTTCAGCATATGTTAACCTGACAATAAAAAGATGAGAAACATCACATGCCTTAGAACCTTGAGACCCAAAATCTTTCTGACTAAAAGGGTTTCATCTCTCTTATTTTTCACCAGTTTAGATGCTTAATGAATGCTAACCTTGAGGATGATCATAATACTACCCCCATTTAAAGAGACTCATTCTGCATTCTGGGACTGTGTAATCCAATCCAGATGCAAGGTTTTCAAATTAGAATATATATATTTCCTCTCTAATTATATCATACACACATACAAGTGAATAATAAGTTGAGAAAGTTCTGTCGATGATCATAAGATATTTAAAGATGAAACAAGTATGGTTTCATAATTGTGGATATAGACATTGCGTCACACAATCATCAGAATATTTATTTTCTTCATTGTGATTTCTGCATGTGTGCATGGGACAGCCCTCTCAACTGCCATATTTTCCCGAGATGTACAGAGTATTCATGAAGGGATTCAGATTTGTGGGACTAACAGTGAGATTAATGCAAGAAATATCAGTTTTCCCAGGCGTATGTCAAAGTTGACGAGAGACCATAACTTTCTAGGATGTTTTATGGTACCAGCTGGTAGATCACAGACCTACCTAAACAAAAATCTGATAGGAAAAAAGCAAACGTGGTTACAATTATTCATACTCCTACTGTGGGAGTTTCATAAACAAACTAATAAATATTTTCATCTTGCAATAAGATCAAGTTAAGTGACTTGCTGACATTCTCTTGAGGTTTAAAGCTTGTCTTTAATGTGAAATACAAATCATATTTCTTGTGGACACATTTTAATAATAAACTTAAAAGCACACAAGGCAAAAATAATGAAAACATTGCAATGAAAACCAGACAAACTATCTACCACTTCAAAAGGAGTGAATGAAGACGGCTCGTCCACAGTCAACACCGTGAGGCAAACAACCTCAGCGCAAAATGCCGTATATTGAAATCAGGTTTCAGGACAGAGAATCATCAGGGTCGACAGAATGAAAAAAGCTATTACAGTTGACCCTTGAACAATGTGGGGGTGGGGGCGCCAAACCACCACAGTCAAAAATCTGCATATAACTTAAGTTGGCCCTCTGTATGTGGATTCCCCACTGCTGAGTGAAAATACAGCTGTTTAAAAGAAGCGGGTCTGCTTACACATGGATTTTTAAAATCCTGTGTTGTTCAAGGGTCAGCTGTACTTGAAGACAGGTAACTGGTACATGGAAATATAGTCACCTCAAACACACATACACACACACGCACGCACATGTCTTGTACACTTTGTGGGATGGATTTGATTTTGGTTCAATTCAAATTACCCCCTACCTCTTCGTAATACCGCACTGGTAAAGAAAGAGGTTTGGTGCCTTTTTGCCTTAGATGAAGGATCAAGGGTTTATTTAATGCAGCATGGCTTTGGCTGCTAACGTTCCAGAGCTGTCCCCAAGGATAGGACACTGGAACACGCACTGCCTTTAGGAGCATTCTAGGGGCGGCCTCACTGTCGCTTATTCTGCTACGCTGGTCCCAAAGCCATGATCTAAGCCCAGCCGCGGGTGCCTGTGGGGCAGCTCACCTCTGGGTCCCGTAATGACAGGCCGGTGGTGCTGTGTGAAAGCTGTGCCCAGGGAGGAGGTCTGCGACGGGGAGGGGCTGCTGAACCCAGACTTGTCCGACTTCTTCAGTGTGGTGGGAGAGGGCATTCCTGGCAAGAAGGATGATAGGTAAGTACACTCGTATGCGTGGGGGACAACAGACTGCAATGCAAAAGACAAAATGTAAAGAATGAAAAAAAAAGAAATCGGCTTGTGAATGGAAAACTTGTTTTGAATTGCTTTGAATTTGTCACGGGAACAAACAGGTGACACAACAGTCGCCCGGTAAGTCAGTCTGTAATTGATTTCAACTTATTCTACTAAATCACAGTCCATTTGGGAGATATTGATCTTCTCTAACTATAGAGTGCCACTTTCTCAGGGTTTCCTGAAAGGGTGGCCTCTGGGACCCTTCAAACAGGAGACTACCGAAGCCCATGGAAACCTCGTTACAGTCATTTCATCTTTCCAGTTACCTTACACCAAAGGCACTTTAAATTATTTGAAATAATTTAGCTATTTTAACATTTAAAAAAACCTCCAACAATGGTAACTCAGTTGCTCATCCAATAAATTATTTATAATAGAAACAAAAGAAAAGGTAAAAGTAAAAAAACACAATAATACCCCACAATTGGCATTAGATAGAAGCAATGCAAATAATTCTGTAAAAGAATAATGACATGGAAAGATATTTGACAACATACAATAAAGGCACAGAAAGCAATTACAAAATAGGATGTTACACTATGATGCCACTTAAAAATATATTTCTGTGTATAGAGAAAGAACCGTAGGAAATAGGGATAAACTGCAGTAATAGCTCTCTCAGTGTTGGATTCGGTGCTTTTCAATGCCTCTTTCTGCTTACTTGTCTTTTCCATGATGAACATCGATTACTTTTATGTTAAGAAAATACAAAAAAACCTTGTTTTTAAAAATAGTATTTTTGCTCTAGTTTATAAGGTTTTCATGCTGGAAATGCTTTGGGAAGAAAATAATGGGAAAATAGTCCCTTGTAAGTCCTGGACTTGTCATGTTCTCAGCAACCACGCTGACATACACAACTGGAGGCATCTATCAGTTTGGTAGGGTGCCAATTAAAACAGTGAACACTTGGATATAAAAATAAAGGAAATGACTCTTAGTCTCCACATTACGGGACCAATTTGAGCTTTCTTAAGTTTGCAGCACAACATCGGCCTGTGTCTTATCAAAAGAATCAAGTCCCCTTTTACTTATACATGTCTACATGTGTTGTGTTCTGCCTACGGCCGGACAATGATTTAGATGGACTGGAAAAATAAGTAATAAAGATAATAATGATATTAGCATGTAGCTGTTATTGAGTAGTTACTAAGTACCATGCACTGTGCCAAGCACATTATAGGTATAGATCTGCTCTGAAATTTAGCTTGGCCTGTATCTAAATATGTCCTTGTTATTTCTGATCCCAGATTTTCTCAACGAGATGCTACAACACAAGCTTCAAGTGTGACTACAGATTCTATAAGTACAGAGACCATGTCTGCGTTGCCCTGCACCTCCCTCTAGTCTCAGAATGTAACAAAGTGCCTGGAACACAGCAAGAGGCCTGAAAAGATATTTAAACTACTTGTACAGGTCTCAGCTTTATCTGTGGCTGTACTAATAGATGCTTGGATATAGCAAAACTTGGGGTTTTGACTCCAAGAAAAAAAAACAAATTGCAAATTGGTAAGCACATTTGCACAGTCAGACACAAGGACAATATGAAGTTGGCTGTGATTTCACACTAACTTGACAAATCTTGAACAGATCCATTCTAGATCAATATCTATGTGATTTGAATTAAAAACAAAGTCACTAAGTGACTAGCTATGTTCCTTTGCTCATTGAATCAGTGACCAGTCACACCATCACAATGTCCTAACATCGTTAGGGCAGATGGAGGTTTAGGATCAACATTCATTGCAAGTCACATAACCTAAGGTCTAATCACATAATTACATTAGAGAGATGTCAAATTAAAGAATCAAAGGAAAGAAAGAAAGAGATGCCAATATGTAAACAACTCTCCCAATTCATTCATACCTCTTCTGTGCAAACAAATTTTTAGGCTGCCAACCAGTCCACTGATTTAAACTCAGTCAAATGTCTGAATTACATGTCATGAAACAAAATAAATAGAAAATAAAAATGCTAAAACTTTTAAGATGGAAGAATTTTTTATCAGACCGTGGAATCACTGATGACATGCAGTATCTAAAGTAACTTTATGAAAGAAAGCAAATGGTTGGACTCAAAGAAAAGTAATCATTTTTGAAAGGCTCATGTGTTCTAACCTACGTTATTCTAAATACTGCAGAAATATTGACATGATTTAAATACACTATTTACCCTTATAAAGAGGGAAGTATAAGTAGAATTTAGGCAACAACAAGCATCAAGAATGATCAAAAACAGCAAAATTAAAATCTTCTTTGAAAGGGTTAAAGAGAGAAGAAATACTGTGTATAAGAAGAACAAGCCAAACTATGTATAATCTAAATTTATTGCAGTCAAGTAATACGAACCCTAAGGCTGTCATGAATCTCAAAATTACTTTGTGTTTTCAATTTTTAAAGACCTATATTGAGCACACTTCCTTATTATATACTTTAATATTTTCTCCATATGCATAATGTATGTTTTGGTTAATTTGCTTCATATACTTAATTGACCGGATGAAATTTCAAAATGTTAGTAAACTGCTTTATATTAATAAGTGAGAGAACATTAATCTTGACTTCTGTTTTTGAAATAAAATTTGGTTTCTGTATGTTATTTTAAAAAGAAACTCCTTGTTAAAATTAAAATTTCTGTTAACAATTGGCTATGCACAACTATTATACAATTACTGTACAGATTAATGAATGATTGGCTTTCTCTTAATGAATCAAAACCCTAATTTCAATGTAGTTTTTACAAGTATCAGATTTTTAAAAAAGAGGACAGATAAATTAATGCTACCCCTTTTTCTGGAACTGATAAAATATTACTTCAAAGCTCTTTACAATATGTAAAAGAAGAATTTTATAGAATGAGAAGCAGAAATTTAGCATAATGTTTTGTTTCCATGGGACATTTCTTCCTATTGATTGCTATAAAAACCCTAATGGTGGTAAATAGAAGAGCAGCTGGATTTCAAGAAGCATTTTGGCTTGTCACTGGCTTTCTAATCATCAGACATTCTGAATTTCTCTCCACTTTGCCAGTTTTCTAAGCTACCTGAGTCATTTCAAATTGTATTCTGTGGACAGAGGCAAACAAACACACATGAAATTCTAGTCATTCAGTGAGTCCGATTCCTGGAGGCAGCTGTGAGTGAGAAGCCCAACAGGAAAACCTTGAAAGTACAAGTCAAATACAGTATCCACCAAGACTCTGTTAGATGCGTCATTAGTGTTGGTGGTAGTCAAAATTCTAAGATTGCCCCAAGGTTCCTCGTCCCTAGGGTACATACTTTGTATAATCTCCGTCCCCTTGAATATGATGAATTCTTGTGACTAGGTTGTTATATTGCAAGGATGAAGGGACTTTTGCAGATGTAATTAAGATTCCTAATTGGGTGGCTTTAGTTAAGTAATGAGTTATCCTTGGTGGGCCTGACCTAATCAGGTGAACCCTTTAAAAGAGGGACTAAAAGTCGGAGAGATTCTCCTGTTGGTTTTGAAGAAGTAAGGTGTCATGATGTCAAAGGGCCTGTGAGATGTAAAAGGAACCTGTGAGAAGGCCACATGGGAAGGGACTGCAGGGACCTCTAGGGGCTAAGTGGGACCCCTAGCTGATAGCCAGCTTTTAAGAAAGCTGGGACCTGTCTTAAAGCTACAAGGAACTGGATTCTGCCAACAATCTTGAGAGTTTGCAAGAGGACCCTGGGATCCAGAAAGGCATGTAGCCTGGATGAAATTTTGATTGCAGTCTTGTGGGACCCAGAGCAGAGTGCCCAGCTATGCTGTGCCCAGACTTGTGACCCATGGAAACTGTGAGATGATACTTGTGTGTCGTTTTAAGCTAATGTTGTGGATTGTAAACTAATATAATATTCATATATAAGGCTATGGTCAATACTAGAAATGTATGGATTAAAGATGTCTACTATGCACTAATTACTCCTTAGAATTCCAGAAGTTTCCATTCGTTTTAGCAAATCCATCTTAGGATATGAGGTTTTTCCACTAGCCTACACTCACCCAGAGAAGATGGTAAGACAGCCTTGTAGAAAAAAAGGCTAATAAATGGTTACTTTCAATGGCATAAATACTTTTGAAATTTTATATTTCCTTCTGATTCTTTCAAGAAACATCAACAACAAATCAGATTAAATGATTTGAAAAAACTCAAAAATAATTCTTGGGGCCTCCTATAACAAATCAAGGTTTGGTTTTGGTAACTTTTTGCCGCAATATGATGTTACAGAAGGTAAAAAGAAGAAACAGGGGAATAAAACCATAATTAATTTCAACTACCTCTCTCTCCCAAATGGTATTTACCAAACACTTTAACCAAGAACTTTATTGTGACAATAATACAGTAAATCCTACAAAAATAAGAAAATAGTACAATGCTGTTCTTTGCTTGAGAAAGCTTCTTAAAGGGGATTTTTTAGGAGTCAAAAGAGCTACAATATTAAGGGGATAGGAACGAAGGGGGAGATAACAATAAACTATAATTATTCCAGTGATAATGGAACAACATGCTGGAATTTTAAAAAGGAAAACTGTAACAAGGCAGTGTTAGTGCTTGGTTTGTTAGAGGGCTTATTCAAAAATTCATTGTGTTGTGAAAATTATCCCTGGTCAATGCTGTTCGGGACAGCAGGACCTTATCTTGTGTTATAGGAGTTTGGGTGATGTATTGCAAGTGATCAGAGAACATTTAATTGATATATAGTTTTTTCTTCAAAGTATCAAAGTAAAAAAACAATGTTTAGTTTCAATAATGTTCATTTATTGTCACAATCTGTTTGGGAAAAACTCTGGAAACAAGCAAACTCTGCACGTTAGTTTTAAAATCCAATGTATAATAAGTAGGTTAGAGAAGACCACAAAATGCTCTAAGTTTGGTTGTTCATGTTTGACTTCAGGGAGGCTCCTATCCGTTGTCATCATCTAATTCCCAGCAACCTAGTTTTACTACTGCTTTATCAAAACAACTATTATACCAAACCTAAAGGCTGCTGGTAGCTTTTATCCGTCCGTCAGCCTCAAGAGAGTCAGAGAGCATATAAAGAGATGGTCATCACACCTCTGCATATTGTGTATTTCCAAAAAACAGACTGAAAATAATAAAAGCTACAAATTATGGAGTATCTACTATGTGCCATGTACAGTGGTTCCCCCCGCCCCCTGCCCCCTTACCTGGGATTTCACTTTCCAATGTTTCAGTTACCTGCAGTCAACTATGGTCTAAAAATGTTAGATGGAAAATTCCAGAAATAAACAATTCGTAAGTTTTAAATTGTGTGTTGTTCTGAGATTCGTGATGAAATCTCATGTCATTCTGTTCCATCCTGCCCAGGACGTGAGTCATCCCTTCTGAGTATCAGATCAATTCTTATAGTATCCCAGTGCTTGTGTTCAAGTCATCCTCATTTTACCTAATAATGGCCCCCAACGTGCTAGAGTAGTGATGCGGGCAATTCAGATATGCCAAAGAGAAGCCATAAAATGTTTTCTTTAAGTGAGAAGTACAATAAGACATGAGAGAGAACATTTACATAACTTTAATTATAGTTATAGTGTTATAATTGTTATATTGTTATAGTTGTTCTATTTTATTATTAGCTATTGTTGTTACTCTCTTACTGTGCCTAATTTGTAAATTAAACTTTATCATAGGTATGTATGTATAGGAAAAATCAGTATATATAGAGTACTATCTGCAATTTCAGGCATCTACTGAGGGTCTTGGAATTCATCCCCTGTGGATAAGGGGGAACTACTGCATTTACAAATATCTCAGATCCTTACAGTTTCATCTCAGGTATGTAAGCATTGTTATGATGCCTACTTGTACCTTAATGTTGTGGTATTGAGAGATGTCAAGCACTTGTTCAAGATCATACAGCTACTAAAGTGGCATTTCAGACCCAGATCTCTCCAGTTCTATAGCTTGTACATTTTGTAAAACATCATACTGCCTCGTGGAGTTCCCCTTATACTCTATAAACTGTGTCCTATTTAAGTCAATAAAGTCAATATTTATAGCTTAAGTTTCTAATTTGCTTATCCAAAGGAAAAATTCAAAGAAAGATTATACTGGCTGTAAAAGAATATGCAAAAAAATAAAAACAAATCTGAAGTACACTAAAAATCATCTTGTCTTACATATCAAAGGTTTTTCTTGGCCTTTGTTGGGATCAATTAGGATTTTATTAAACATACTGAATATATTATCAGTAATTCTCACACAGAACCTCCAATAAATAAATATCGCATAGGCTTAGAAGATAACGACCCCAAGATGTTAAATTATAAAATAGTCAATACATGCATTTATTATTTACAATAGGCCTCTTGCCTATTCCAGTTGCTGTCTCTATAAAGCCTCCTGAAAACCCAAGCGTAAGGATTGAAATTCTCCCTTTAAGAGTCATTGATATCTTCCGAACCTAGTGTACATTATAAAGTAGTGATACCTCGCTAATCAGAGGTAAAGTCTAACACACAAATACATATTTAGAATTCAGTAAGTCTTGACATCAAGAGAGGCCTCTGAGCTCCTCAAGTCAGTGTCAAAATAGGCAACTCAACTGAGGCATTTCACTCATAGAGAAGTGTAGTAGTTTTATAGAAACTAAGAAAAGTATTTCAAGGAGAAGGTCGTGATTGAATGCTATTGAGAGGTCAAGTATGAGAATATATGAGCTCCAGGGGAGTGAGGCACATGGAAGATAGGTTAGAATGGTTTACAAAATCAATGGGAAGTGAGGAGGCAGGGGAAATGGGTGAGTCAACTCTTTTATGAAATCAGTCTGTAGAGAGAAGTGGAAACATAGGGTAGTAGCTATAGGGAGAAGGAGGGCAGGAAAGCAGGGATTTCTGAAGATGCAAGACAGTACAGCATGCTTGCCCGCCGGCGGGAATGGTCCAGCAGATGGGCAGAAGGCAATGACTCAGAGAGAGGATAATGAGGGAGAGCAGTCCTGAAGGATATGAGAGGCCACACCATTAATACAAAGAGGAGCCAGGATTTGCAGCGAGAGGGCCAAAGCTCTTCCTCCTTTCAGTGTACTACTTCTCCAAGCTGCCTAGTTTCGAAAAAAGTTCCAATCATTTATCTGTCTTACTGATGCAAACCAATCATGAGCTCTGGCTTAAAATAGAGCTCATTAATGATACTTAAATATTTTTCTTCAGCTTCAATGGCCCGCTAAGTGCTATGGTGACTGTTCTCTTTACATTCAGGCACTCGGATTCTCCTATCCCCCCAGCCCTGAGTGTGGGTATCCCAGGCATTCTACCAAACTGATGGTGCAGCACACATTTCAGTGCCGTCTCCCAAGCACAGAATGAAAGTTGAGTGCCGGTACCGTATTTTGCAAGTCATCCACTACCAGCAAATTGATGCTCAGACTCATCCTTTCCAGATGCAGAGTTAGGCAGCACTCTCTAGCAGCTGTCCCACAGGCAAGAGCAGGACCTTCCTAGGGCAGTTTCAGCTGCACTTTGTGATGACATCACCTCTAACTGTGATGCTAAATAAAGGCTGCGACTGGATAGATTAATCCCACAGTTAAAGGACCATTCTGTTCCTGTGGGTATAAATACATGCTGTGTGATATGAGGACATAGCTTAAGATACTAATACTACACTCATCTTGGACTTGAGTCCTAATGATGAAATCCATCAGGGTTCATTCTAGTGTAATTTATTATGATGAACACATTCAATAATAAAAAAGGTAAAACATTCAGACTATTTTGACTTTTAACCTTTTCAGTGAATAAAAATGTTTTAAAATCATTTTTACGATGGAGAGAATAAAATGAAAGCTAATATAGCTTCTGAGGTTTATCCTTTTTACCCTATAGGCAACCATTTAAAATGAACTAAAGGACCCCCAAAAGAATTACCACACCATAAAGAAGTTCAGGTAATGTAAAAGGCTTGGATACAGTGATTTTTTTCAATTTTTACAAATGGGAGAACGGAGTGAAAAATTATATGGATTATTCAGGAGAAAAGAAATGGTGAATTCTCTAATGTATTCCAAATGTTCATTTGTGAGTAAAACTTTACAACCAGAGACAGTGAAGCATAGACACAAGGAAAATGTCATAGAAAAATCTGGTTCCTGGGCAAACAATAAAGTCTCTTGATTTTTTTAGGGTATTTCCTCTCCTTTCAGGATAAATACAGACACGCTAGTGTCAGGACTAAAATTTTAAAAATTGCATTTCATGCTCCATATTCTTACAAGTTGGAGATTCCCCACCCATCCCATCTTCCCCCAAGCCATCCTATCCTCCCATGTGTCAGAGAGAGATTGATTTTGGCTCAACACAGCAATCACACCCATTCACAGAGGACTGAAAATAAAGAAGAAATTACTGAGAAAACCAAATTACTTCCTTTGCATGAAAAATAAATACAGTATAATATAGCATAAATGTTTTATTCATTCTGCCTAGATACTCAGCTGCAAAGTAAAAAATTCAATCATACATATGTGTGGTTTATATCCGCCCTGTCCAAGACGGTAGCTACTAGCCACATGTGGCTACTTAAATTTAAATTAATTAAAATTAAATGAATTTAAAACTTCAGTTGCTCAGCATAGCCACATTTCAAGTGTTCCATAGCCACGTTTGGCTAGTTGTTCCAGCATGGGACAGTGTAAATATAGAATGTCTGCATCATTGTAGTAAGTTCTGTTAGAGAGCTCTGGTCTATATGCCACCAAATAATTTCTTACTTTTTTGGTTCTGCTATAGAACAGCAGGTAAGTCTTGCTTTTATATTTTTTTCATCATGTTTGGCCCTTTTATAAGTTACAAAAGCAAATCATATGCACTATACAAATACAGAATTGTATAAAGAGAAAAAACAAATGCCCTTTCCTCCCCATCTCCAACAAACTGGGGGGTAACCTAGGGCTCAGGCTTGGTAAATATCCTTACCGATACTTTCCTTCACCTGTAATACTAATTTCAATGGTAAGTCAGGTGTGTATTAAATTATATTCAAGTCTGTCAGTTAAAACATGATTGAAAGCTTAGTTTAAGGGTCCTACTGGTAAAATTTCATTTGTAGAGATGGGGAGTCTCTGAGGTATATTTGGGATACACCTGCACTGGGGATCTATTATTCCCAAAGTCCCCTGGATACAAGCGGAGCACCCATCACTTTATTTAAAGTAAAATTTGAAACTGATTGGAACATTTTATAGGGGAAAGAAGAAATATAATTTTAGGCCTCTTCAAATTGATTGAACTGTGAAATCAAGTAGTGAACACTAGAAAAGGTTCTGTCAGCGAGAATCTAAGCTTCGTGGAGTCAGCATTTTCTTGCTAAACCTTATTATGGCAAAGCATTTGATTTTTCCATCTCTGCACTCTGTTCATCCCCACAAATAAAGTACCTTGACCTCCACCTGTTACTTAGTGAAATCTGCCTGCTATCCTTCAATAACCCTATTCTTTGCCTTCAGAGGCCTTTGAGTTGCTGAGAAAGTGGGAAGATAGAGTTGTGCAATACACTGAGCTGATACCACTTTATAACTACGCAGTAGTTCAGAGGCGAAGCTAGAAGCCACCTAGTAAAAAGGAAGTGGAATTTTTAAAAGGGCAATGCCTGTGGATGCTGGACACATTTCATCATTTTAACATGAAATTTTTCATGGAAAGAGGTTTTTTCTTGAGCTCTTATTTAATGCAAAAAACAGCTGGCTTTTTCCTTATAAGAAAACATCTCTCTAAAAGAGTCATGCCTTAAGAAAAAACAAAAAAAACCAAAAAAATAACTAAAATAAAAGAGTCATTCCTTCATTTTATGTAGATGAGCCAATAGGTCATGGCAAAGCTTACAAATACTTCCAACAGTTCATCATTCTGTTATTTTTCAAAACAAAATGAACCACTAACTTCAAATGCAGCTTTGTGGATGCAAAAGGACCACACTATCATTGAACACTATTAAAACCAAATAAATAAGTAATAAAATGGGGCATAACTGTATATAACTACATGAGTCCTTTTCTGAAGCACAATATCGGACAAAATTGTTGTTTATTTTAACAACGACAGATCAGAAAAAATTTCCTGTGCGAAGTTGCACTTCTGATTAATGCTACACTAAACAGAAGAGACAGTGTCTGTCTAATTATGTTGAATGCTTATCTGAGAGGGACTGGCAGGATGTTTCTGCTCACTGTCATTCTTTGTGACAACGTAATGATAGATCCATTTACTTATGAGTGCAGTTATTAAAAACTGTGCTGTTTGTTAACTGTCTTCATATCTTGGGTATATTATATTAAAAATTACGTAGCTGATACTAAGGGTGAATGCTTACTAAAGACTTTCATATCAATTAAGTAAATGAGTTAGTTCCATTCAGTTACCACCTTTGTGGAGGGTCTTATTCAAGTTTGGTGAAACTTGATCACCATCATGCTTTTATGTTAGAAATAATGATTCACCCTTTTTTCTCCTTGTCTTCTTTGTCTAAATCCTAAAGTTCAGTTTTCACTTAAACTAAAAACTGCTCATGGCCGACATTTTCTCTGGAGTCATGATTTAGCACTTCTCTTTCACATTCACACCTTTTTTTGGAACAGAACACAAGGATCCAATTTTATACAGACAACTCCCCACAGGCCAATCAGAACTGGTTGCTAGCAATATATCATCTTTTGCAGCTTTTTCTACTCATGTAATTAACTTTATCCAGAATCTATTAGGAAAAGGTCTTTGTACAAGATAAAAACAAAAAAGCAAACCACTCTGGGCTCTATATAATAGTGTGGCTATTACCCCCACGCCAAAAGACTATTTCCATATGTGTCTGAAGAGATAAAACTAGGTTCCTTTGGGTTTTTTTTTTCCCCTTACGCTTACTAACTCCCAAATGACAACTGTCACCAACCCTGTCCTTAACTGTGAAAAACAACCAAATATGAGTATTGAATATAAGTTACTGAACCACTCCCACAAGGCAGAGTTTATTTCTCTGGCTTTAGTCAACTTAAGACAACTATCAAGTAGTTCAAGTAGCAGATAATGACATTTACGATAAATTATATCTCTGAAAAAGTCTTCAAATGTGTGGCTAAGACATAAATTTATGTGGCTCAATATAATGATTATGTGTTATAAAGACTTTTTTTAAACTAAGGGCATGTTAAGACTTCAATGCTGATGGACAAACTCATAAAAATATTGAGCACATCAAAAGGAGAAAAATTACCAGTTGAGTCTTTTGAGGATAAGATTTCTTTTCTGAAGAAAAAAAAAAATCACCCACTGGAAAAAAGAACTCTTAAAATTAGAAGCAGGTGTCGCCACTATGAAGTGATAAATATCAAAGAATAACTGGCCTGAAAAGCATTCTTATGCATCCCATACTACTTTTAATCCTTACACGTGTATTTTGACATTAGAACATGAAGTCCTGCTTATATGAGTCCCTAAAGAGACTTCAGACAGAAGAGATGTTGTACAGCCATTCTGATAAACCCCCTCTTCAGTCAGGCATATGAAATGGCTGAAAGGCAGATGGCAAATTCTGACTGGCATTAAGTTGTAAGTAATCACGATATCCTAGAATTTATGAATCTTGAAAGCTAATCACGGTGAAGTGATTTCTGGGTTGGGATAGCTAACATGGCAGAATAACATGGCACTACAGAAGACACTTCATATTAGAAATGGATATTGGGTTGCCATTCCTTGAATTTCTAATGACTTGAGTGCAGTTCCAATGATGCACATGAAATCTTTAACTACTTCTCATTACTTATGAAGTGGAATAACCCCTAGAGACTGGAATGTTTCTTCAAAATGAAGGACAATAAGATGTTTGGACCACATTAAAAGCTGCGAGAGCTGGCATATTAGCTGAATAAATACCAAGCATTCACAGCTGTCTATAAAGCCTGTTCTCCACAGTGGGATGAAGGCGCTGGACTGCAAAGCGGAGTTACTCACTCCAAACAGACCAGAAAACCAGGAACTAAATTAACCCAGTATTTAAAAATCCAAAAGTTTCACAGGGTTTGTTATTTTTGAGGGCAGTGTCACTGGCCCTCATATGTGGGACCTGAACTGGGGCCACTGGCTTCCCAAGCGAGCACTTAACCACCATGCCAACCGGCCGGCCCACAGGGTTTTTTAATTGTTAAGAAAGGGTGGTCAGTAATATCTCACTCTGAAGAGGCAAGCCTATTAACTGTATTTCAGTTGGTTCATTCATTCTATTGCAATTTCATTTTTTACCAAGTTTAAGAGATGCTTTGAAATAAAATGACTTATTTTTATTCCTAAAGTTTTCTCCTATTTGAGAGACATTGTGATTCCATGCTGGAGAGAATCCTGTCCATTTGAGCACTTGGTGTGCTGTTCAGGAATCCATCAGGAAATGGTCCCTGATTTACTGCATCGATATGAGTGTTTCTCGTAATCTTCTAGGATGTAATTCACCCATCATCTTGAAATAGGTGCCATGTCTTTGATTAATTGATAAGTTTATGATATATTTGAAATCCTTGGATGGAGAGAATTGGATAAATAGGCATTACTGTAATCCTCCATCGAGCAAGAAAGCAATTGGGATGTGCACAGCTGCCTCAGAAACTGCCGCACAGCACGGGCAGAAAAGCTATTGACTCCTGAGCGCTGCGTGGGTCTGTGGGCTTCTCTCTCCCTCTCTCCCTCATGCCCCATAGAAAGTCCTTTGCTCTCAAGTAGTAAAAAAACTATCTTATTAAAAACACTGAGGGCCCCAAAACAGACAGAACTTCCTTCTCATATAAACCAATGGTATTATACTTGATTATGTAACATTTAAATAGAATCATCAGTATGTAGAGAAAAATAGGAAAACATGAGAGAAATAAGTCTTCAAATAGTATTATTAGTTATCTATATTATATTTTACAAATTAAATGAATATATATGTACATACATACATATATATACACATTTATATATAAATACAAAAATGTTTCAAAGCTACATATATTACATATATACTATATAGTCGTATGTGCATATATATATATAAAGCTTAGAACAACAATGTATGAACATAGTAAGTGCTCAGTAAAGACTAGCTCATACTTATAAAACAAATAAATTTAAAATATGAGAATTCCAATGATAAAATATAAAAAAATTATCTTACTGTTAATCAAATTGTGGTATTAGTCGAGTCTATGAAATATCTACATTGTGTTCAGAGAATAGAACAGAGGACATAAAAACATTAAAGACATTTTTTTTCTATCAGAGATTTAAACTACCTTCTCTTTGAGTTCTACAAACATTTAATAATATTTATTATATAAATACAATTTATTAGATACAAGAAAATCAACACATCAAACTCTTAGGTAAATCTACTAGATCTATCTATCTATCTATCTATCTATCTATCTATCTATCATCTATCTATCTCTTTTGTTTCCCTTCTTCCAACTATACTTCTGCTGATTTTTCCCTCTGGTGAATTTAATCTCAATTCAGAATAATTTTGTTTCCTCTAAGCAAACATTTGCTCAGATTTTGCCCAATCTCCTTACTCACAAGTCAGAACACTGAGATTTGAATCCATGGGTGTAGGAAGATGTCACCTTTTATTGGAGTCGGATGGCACTGCCTTGTGCACTTACTCAGTTTCCTAGCATATCGACTTTCTGCGTACTTCTTAGAGATGAAGAAAGATAGAGTCTGATATTATAAAGGGCAAGACACAGGGACCAGTATTCACTGATGCTCCTTCAGTAATGGAGTGGCTGTTGCACCAGTTCTTTTAAACAGTTACAGTGGGAGACTGGGGTCTAAGCCAAGAGATAAATTCTCAACTGAGTGATTCTTAGCTTATTCTATACCTTGTATTACAGCCACTGGGTATGTGTTAAATCCCCTCTTTCCTTCACTGGGCTGGAAGCAAAGTCTGTCTTGGTTTATTATTTATTTATTTATTTATTTTCCCTCTATCATCTCGCACATAATAGATGCAGGTATGCACACTATGTTTTCAATTTAATTTCATAATATCTTACATAGCATTTCAGAGTTTTCAAAGTATTTATCAAAAAATAAAGATAGTATTTGTATACATCTTTATTGTTTATTAAGTATGCTGTACTTCACATATATTAAAAAGACTCTGTGTCCAGTGCCATGCACGGTACCTCGCACACAGCTGGTACTTAATAAGTGGTAACTCCTGTTTTTATAATCTCGTTTGAGTTAGGAAGGTCAGGCTGTTCATTGTCCCTAGTGTTTACATATGAGGAAATGAAAATTCAGGGAAGCAGTTTGCTGAGTGTTCCAGGCTTGCTCAGGGCAGAGTACAAGAATTGTAGCTTTGATTCTTCATTTGTACTCTTTCCTCTTTACAATACCCTCTATTGCTCTCTTACTTTCTCCCTCCCCAGCAAGCCTCTAAAGATTGCTGTGGATAGAATGACATATGCTTTAAAATCCCTCCTTAGAACACACCAGGTGAGGCCGCACGATGAGCCAGCCCTTTGCGGCCTAAGCCACTGGGGCTGTGCTGAAGATGGAGACAGGAACAGGGCAGCAAGGCAGATTTCACAAAGAATTCTAAGGTGTGAGCTACGTTTCTCTCTCTCTCCCTCTTCTGTCTGGGCTATTTCCACAGCTTCATTTTCAAACATGAATTTAAAATATGTGGAGGTTTGGGTAATTTATTTATTCAGATAAAACCAGCTGAAACGCAGCATCAGTTTTTCCGGGAGCTTCCACATTCACACCCTTGTGCAAGTGGGCTCCCTCACTACACACATGTGCGCAGCGCTGCGCCCCCTGAGCTCGTCCCCAACGCAGAGGACAAGACGAGACATGTGTGGTCTCTACCTTAGTTTTTGTTTATTTATTCAACAAATATTCATTGAATACCATGTGCCAGGTACTGAGAGGCTTCAGAAACACAGTAGTAATTTTTTTGACCATGCTTCATCATATACATGTATATGACAAACACACCCCCACACAGATACTGTTAAGTGCATGCGTGTGAGAAGATTACTTCTTTTCTTCTAATAGGTAACCTTTTAGCCTCCCATTACAATAGATTATTTTAGGCTGCTTCTTTTGGCATTAAAAAAATAGCCTTGGTAAAGAAGATAAGGGCGATTTTGAAGGGTGGTTAGAGTGCTCATTTTGTAATACAGCTTTCTGTTAAAGCCCTTCATTTAGATGAAATTTCTGATAAGGGTCACTAAAGACCAGGCCCCTTATGACTGTACTGGGGTTCCCTGGTGCACTAGTCTCTAACGAGCAGGTGCCAATACTAAAGAGATAATGGAAGGCAATGTTGTCACATAACGGCGCTTTCCTGCTGCTCCATAAATGCTGAGGAGAAGCCGAGACATTGATCCTATGGCAGTGTTCTGTATCAGTGACCATTCCTATTACAGCAGTAGACTGTGGGAGATGTAAGAATTTTCCCTAATTCATTCAGGGCAGCAAGAGTGTCCATGATCAGTGTCAATAATATTATTAGCAGTCTGTTGCCTTTTTATGGCATTGATAAGAGGCCCTCTCCTACATGTCTCAGCTACGGGTTTAAGCCGGTAAACTTTTCCCCACTCCTACAACTGAGGAACAGCTTTTGGCAGTCAAATTAGAACCAGCAGAGTTGGGAATCCAAGTGAACTTGGTATGGGGTATTTAAAATTACAATGAACTAACCTAAGTCTGCAAAAATCCAACTGTGCTTCCAGTAGTTATGACACTGAACTCTGGTTCTACATGTCCTGGGCTGCTGGTTGACCAGATGCTTACCAAGATATTCTTCTACAAATACCTTTAAAAGAAATGGATTTCTTTAATTTAATTGTGTTAAGAACGGACAGCAGGCCATTACAGAGCTTAATTTTGACCTCCAAAAATGAGGACTACTGAGTCTCTGGGAAGAAGTCCATCTCTGAAAGAAGTTTATCTCTGAAAGCCTTTATGAAAATACAGCCTAATTTACTACTTACTGAATTTTGATTTAAAAACTTTTTACTGTACTGTTTAGAACTTCTAGCATCTTGGCTAATGCAATTGTGTCCATTAATAGGTTTAACAATCACAATGTAATTGAAGGCATGCTCGAGTTCTGAATATTTTTCTATAGGAAAAAATTTAAGTGGCCTCTTCCTCATTTTTCATACACATTACTGAAATTTCACTGAAGAGCCCTAAATTTCATGTTTTTTCACAATAAAAAATTATCTTTACTTCTGCTCAAACTGACTGATAGGTATGTGCTCAATGCAGGGGAGGTCTTAAATGTAAAAAGTCATGCAACTCAGTAATCCGTGAGGCTTAATTCACTTAAAGGAAAAACCCTTTAAGGCAAGGGATACTTGTAATAAAATTTCATACACTTCTACTTGTCAATGGGGTCACTCGCAGGGCCTTAGCAATCGTTTTGCTTCCTACTTGTAAAAACATTGGATTTGACTGAATAACAGCCTATAGATTGAGACTATAGTAAACTTCAATTCTGAGAGGATTATTGGTAGCACATTCTGCTTTCAGATTTATTGAAAGCACCCAAATTTCTCTGCTGTATAGGCTTCATTCACTTATTCATTCAATCAATATTTATTGAGTACCTATTCTGTGCCAGACACTGTTCTCGATACTGGGTATATAGCAGTGGAAAAGCCAGACAAAGTCCTACTGCTCATGAAGTGTGTATTCTAGAGGGAGAAGACAGACGATAACAGTAGATAGTGGTGTGAAGAACAGAAAGCAGGGTTATGAATTATAGGATGATGGAAAAGAGTCAACAGCTATTTTAGATAACTGGGAGCCTCTCTGATGAACTACTATTTGAACAGAGATCTAAATGCTGAGGATTATTTGTTGATGGGCAAAAATGATAAATATTTCACTTTGTCAATAGTTAATACTATTTGCTTCTAGGCCGGCCGAGTGGCACGGTGGTTAAGCCCTGGCTTGGAAAGCCAGCAAGCCCCGGTTCAGTCCCACATATGAGGGCCAGTGACACTGCCCTCAAAAAAAAAAAAAAATAAAAAAAATAAAAGAGTACTTGCTTCTATGTTGTAGCCTTTGTGTATTAAATGACCATTCCTTCCCTGGCCTAGGTTGTATAAAAACTGGAGGATTTTCCAGGTATTTCTGATTAGTTGTTTTTTATTATTATGTTTTTAATTTCAATACAAGCCCAAGACATGAGACCTTAAACTACAAGCATAAACATTTATGGTAAAAGAGGTTATTGAACGTAGAAGCAAAACATATACTTTGAAATCAGATTTAGGTTGAAATCTGGATTCCAGATTATAATTTTCAATTTTCATCTCTACTGAAGCAGGATATTTTAGAGGGATAATTAAAAAAATTTTGATTTTTAAATGTGGCACCCAGTGGGTACCCGAACAATTATAACTATAATTTTTACCATATATATGAAAGCACTATGCACAGTGTCTAACTCAATGTAGGTGCCTGCCTGTTGGTTTTCTTCCTATGCATTTGCATTATCAGTCTCTCTGCAATTTTTCCTTTGCACAGATAAACAAGAGTTGATCATATGTGTTTTTGCTTGATAGAATTTCATAGGACTCATTTCATCCGTGTGTGATTAGCTTCAAAGCTTCGAATCGAACCCAGTTTTGAGATAACTGGGGAATGAAACTAAGTGGAGGGAACAAATGCAGCATTGTGAGAGAAGCAGAAGTCAGCTTGAGGTTGTCTGACGTTTTTAAACTAACATCATCTTTAATCTCCTATGCCCTTCTTCCCAGATAATAAGAGCTGTGCACTAAAAGTGCTGCGATAAACTAATGGGGAACAGGATATTACCAAAGACATTTGAAAGAGCCCATGTAATTTACTGCATGTCTGGTTTGTTTTACTCTCCAAAGCCTTCCTGTTGCTCAAGGAAATTTGTCTCTTCTGGCAACCTTCGGCCCTCTTTTGGCCGGGGAGTCCTGAAAAAGCATGTGAGGGCAGGTAAACAAATGCAAAGCCCTCTGAGTGAGGAGTAAGTATAGGCCTTGCTCCCCGAGTCACATCCTTGGCATAAACAAAGTATCCTTTAGTACTTGTTGGAGAGAATTATCCCTAATATAGGCAACCAAGAGGCTGCTGGAGCATTCAGCTATACCTAACTCCCAACATGCTCTGAAGGTAATTTACATGAGTGAACTACTAAAAGCCTCCTACTCAATGAACTGTACCTCTGGGGAAAAGCCATGCAGGCCCGGATCAGTGTGGGAACAACATAAGGGTGTTCTCTGTGCCAAAAAGGGGATTGGGCTAGATGGAAACCCCCCAAAAAGGACCATCTGGCAGCATAAATTATCCATTTAAAATGGCTGGTGTGAGTTAATGACACCGAAGTCACCATGAACATGTACAACATCCTTCAGTTGAGTTTTAATGTCCCCTCAGGCCCTGTTTCAATTATGACTTTCTATGCTGAACGTGGCCAAGTGAAAATTTATCCACTGTCCTCCCCCATCCCTCACACACATATACCATGAAGCTGCATTTTTCTGTAATGACATAGGGGTAGAGAATGGAGAAGCAGTCTAGGAATAAAATTATATAATTGTGGGGATTTCTATCTAAATAACTATATATATATATATCTGTATATACATATATATTTAAGAGATATCCCCCACAATTATACAATATATGCTATTATCTGTCCGTCTATCTATGTATCTATCTATCCTCCCAAAAGGATTCAGCCATTAAACTTCAGTTATTTAATGAGTACAAAGGATATAGGCATTCAGATATTAAAATTCATGATCATTTGATCCATAACGTGCAGAGAAATAAATTACTCTGAATAAAAGAGTTACTAACTCAAAGTACTCTATATTCAACCTCCCCAAATATGCCCCTAAGCAATCTATTTAAGGACCCACGGTAGAGGAGTTTCCCATACATCGCACAATAAAAGCAGCTTTGAGATGTCTACAACTGCATCAGTACAATACTCACCCTCAAATGTACCAAACCTACATAGTCTGATTTTCACTGAAGCAGGTACACTGGCTAGTACTCTAATTAGCCTTTTTAAGAAGGGTTCAAAAAAGTTCTACGTTTTTTTAAATTTTTTTAATAGCACATAAACTTTTCATTGGCACTATACTGAGGTCAGGCTGATGATGCAGTTAGTGGTGATGAGGAGTCAGCATTTTCCTTTTCATTGAGGCGCAGCTTTATTTCTTACCACTTTAGGCCGACTGGCATGATGTAAGTGTGGAGTGAGGCTGATGTGTGACTTTCAGAGAAGACGCACCACCCCGTGAGAGCTGTGTTGGTAGAAACAGAAAAAGGGGGCACCAAAGGCTAATGCCCCGATCCTTTCACTTCCCATCTCACTGTGCGCTGAGCTTCTTAGGTGTCTGTTTCCCACCCCCAGCTGTGAAATCCTCAAAAGCAAGAACCATAGTGTTCCCATTCCTCCTTGAGTTCCCAGAACCAGGCACAGTGTTTCATCCAGAGAAAGCTCCCAGTGAAGATTTCTGAATGAGTGACTGAATGAATGAAGAAGCTGAGTGAGAGGGTTGGGTACAAGAGTGGCAAAGTGAAATTTTTGCATTTTAGTAAAGGGAGCAAGGTAAAGGACTCAGGCCAGCGGGGCCTGAGGTTTTGTTTCGTTTTTAATGATCATACAGTAAAACTCCCTGGGGGCAGGGGAGGGCGGCAGGACTATACGTCTCTATGAATGTTACCATATGTACAGATTCCTGTAACCCTCACCACCATTACGATACAGAACAGTCCTACCACTCCAAAAATCTCCCTCATACAATCCCTTTACACTCACACCCTCCAAGGATTTGATATGTTATACAGGAGAGAAAGAGGTTACGACTTAAAGATGAAGGGGTTAGTTCAGAGATGTTCTTGGTGTTTTTTTGCTGAAAATTACTCTGAGGCACACACAGCTGGGGAGAATGGTCAGAAATTTTCTTTTTTTTTTTCCCAAACTTAACTCAGTACTGGGTGTAATTCTTAGATGGTTTATGTGTGTTACTTCATTTAATTCTCAAGAGCACTGAAATAGCTATTGTTATTGACAGCTTATAAAAATGGGGATACTTAGGCTCAGAGAGGTTGGGAACTTTGCCCATAATCACACAGCCAGCAGGGGCTAGAGCCAGGAGTACACTCTGCCTAGCGGTTTCTGAAGCCCACACTCTATTTTTTACATCTGTTTAACTTTGCATACTGGGGAAGGCACTGGAGAAGATACCCTCCTGCCCAGGTGGAGGTTAGACATGGAGAAAGTACTTTAAAAAGCTTCCGCTATCAGAATTATTCACATTATTCTCAAGACTCCAGAGCTAAGACTAGCTGACCCCGGGAGGTTAGACTGGAAGTCATCACTTGTTGAGTTCACTACAGGTGAATGTAAAGAGCATTGTTCTACTGAAATAGAAAAACAATCATGATGCTATCCAGTAATAGGAAAAAGCATTTTAAAGTATTCTCATGATATAAAAACCCAATTACTGTATAAACTGTAACACAGGAAACCCAGTCTCCTTTCTAATATTATCCATTCAGCTGAAAAAGTTGACAGGCTTTTATTTTGATTTTTAAAAGACAATTCAAAATACCAAACCCAAAAGGCAGTTAGTATAAACACAAAACAAAACCTAAAGGAATGTTGGATTGTAGTTAGGTGAAAATATGTCAGAACAGACAGCCATATACCATTCTTACCAGTCTTTCATTTCAGTGGAACTGCTGCTTTTCACGGCCACCCTTTTATAAATGCAGCAGTCAGATACAAACAAGTGTTCATGGTGAAAAAGTCGAAAAGTCAACTGCTTTGAGCTTGCACTCTTCATTTTTAGGCACAGTGTGGGCCCCCACAGGCATTTAGATTTCACAGTGTTAGCCACATGCCTCAGCGCCCACCCCACTTACCTGGCTCCACTTCATGCCATCCGCTGGACTGACTGCCGCTTCCTGGGGAGCGCCCTTGGCCTGTGTAAAATGGCTCTTCACCAGGACTGTCCATCTCATCCTCCACAGACTTGAGGCGCTTTGTGGAGCTGAAATAACACACGGGTACACGTTTAAAGGCGATCCAAACCACCTTTCCCTTGGACACTGCATCTCTGGTTGAAAGAAAGCCAAGAAAGGAAGCAATTGGGCAACTCAGTGTAGTTCTAGGACTCTTGAGGCTCTTGTCCAGTTTAGTGAGTCAATGGATATGGAACAAAGTCTTGGGTATGTGTTGCTGGGGTCTGAGTTTGATTTTTATTGTCACTCAAGTTGCTGCTGCCACCACATCCTATTCCTTTTTCCTCTGAGGAACAGGTGGTTGGCTCCCGCTCTTGACTCTACCTGAAAGTATCGATAGTAAGCCCACATGTCATGTTTCCTCAGGCTGTGGCTGAGACGTGGCCATCAGCAATTTCCTTAGTTATCAGGTCAACCCCTTCTGGCACCTCAGAAAAGAAAAAATAAATCAGGGTGATTGACCCTTCAAGGAAAACTTGGACTCCTTTTTTTTTTGGCCATGTTTTCTCATGTTCTACTTGGATCTGTTCGTTCAAAAAATATTTACTGCACAGCTACAATAGTACAGGTACTGATCTAGACACAAGATAAAACAGTGAACAAAAGAGACAAAAATAGGAGGAAGTACTGCATTTCCCTGTGACAACGGGGGACATGGAAAAAGTGTGACCCAGTGACTTTGATGCCTTTCCTCTACAAAGAGATTACCAAAATGGAATTCTATTCCATCAGGGTAGGGATTTTTTAGTATTGGAGAGGTATGGTTGAGAAATTTCCAGAATGTTTCCATTTGCTCTAGTTTAAGGATTGAATCTCCCACCCCCATCCCAATTTGTGGCTTCATGAAAAGATAAAAAGTAGTAAAATATTACACGCTGCTAATATTGTAATATCTTAATTATGTCACTAACATACCATAGTAGTAGTGTTTATAGGGAAATCTCTTCCTCATGTGTTAGGGTACAGAATTTTTAATGTGTTTTCATTCATCTAACACTTTCTGGTATACATCCTACATGCAAGGTGTTGCAATGAATGCTGGGATACAGAGATGAATCAGATACAGTCCCTTGCTCCATGGGGTTTACAGTCTAGTGGATGAAGACAGAGGGGTAAACAAAATTGTACAAAAGAGAAATATAGGTTTTATGGTGGACCCACATATAGGATATATAATAGGTTCCTCAATGGAGGAAAGAAACAGTGATATGGCTGGGAAGTTGGCAAAGGATTCCCAGAGGAGATCATTCCTGAACTGTCTGTAAGAGAGAGTGTCAAGGAGCTGGAGCAAAAAGAAGGAAAGAGCAGAGATAGGCTGTTATTCAGCTGATGCATCACTTAGGCAGCATTTTGGATTTTTAAAAATTGAAATATTTCTTTACCAATTGGCAAAGTGCCATTGTCTGAAGCCCCATAAGTTTCTTCAAACATTGTCCCTCCATGTTTGCCCCAAGTCAGCCTCATGATCCAAAACCAAAAGGGTTAATGTCTGGCACAGCCGGGGGCATTCCAGGACTTTGCCCAAGCACTGTAGTAGGGCAGCATCTGCTCTGATTGGTATCCTTGTGTCACTCAAATTATTGGGTATTTTGAACATCACTCCCTGGAGAGAGGTAAATCTCAGGCAGAAACAACATCATGAGTAAAGTGTAACTAACACGTGCAGAGAATTGCCAGGTGTTTGACATAGTTGAAATTAAAGGAGGGCACAGCAAAAGAGGGGGGGGTGGTGGAAGTTATAGAAGACAGTGTATGTCTGGACTTTATCCTACAAGTAGTGGAGACTCCCTGCAAAAGTCTAAACAGGAAGTGACATCAGAGTCATATTTTAGAAAGGTCATTGGCAAAGGAAATAGATATACAGGCCCAGGAAGTGCATACAGGCCCAGGAAGTGCAGAGTCCCAAACAAGATGAACCCAAACTGGCCCACACCAAGACACATCATAATTAAAATACCAAAGGTTAAAGACAAAGAGAGAATCTGAAAAGCAGCAAGAGAAAAGCAGTCAGTTATCTACAAGGGAGCAACCCTAAGACTGGCAGCTGATTTCTCAAGAGAAACTTTACAGGCCTGAAGGGATTGGCAGGAAATATTCAAAGTGACAAAAATCAAGGACCCACAACCAAAATTACTCTACCCAGCAAAGCTATGATTTAGAATTGGAGGACAGATAAAGAGCTTCCCAGATAAGAAGGAGATAAAGGAGTTCATCACCACCAAAGCACAATTAAAAGGAATCTTAGACGGACTTCTTTAAGATGGGGAGGGGAGGAGGGGTTCAGGGTAGGGATAGGTGAAAAGGGGAAGGGATTAAGAAGTACAAAATGGTTGTTACACAGTAGTCATAGGGATGTAGGGTATAGCATAAGGAATATAGTCAATAATATTATAATAACTATGTATGGTGCCAGATGGGTATTAGATCTATCAGGGTGATAGATGGGAATGGGCTGGGGGCAGGGTGAAAAGGTGAAGGTATTAAGAAATACAAATTGGTAGTTACAAAATAGTCATAGGGATATACAATCAATAGTCACAGGGAATATATTAATCAATAATATGGTGATAACTATGTATAGTGCCAGGTGGTACCAGTCAGAGGGATCAATACTAAATTATATAAATTTCTAACCACTATGCTATACACCTGAAACTAATATAAATAACATTGAATGGCAACTGTAATTGAAAAATTTAAAAAGGGTGGAAAAGGTCAATAATACTGTGATAGCATGGTATAGTGTCAGATGGTTGCTGGACTTATCATGGTGATTGCTTCTTTAGCATAGGGAATAAACAATAATGTGGTAATAACACTATAGAGTGCCAGGTGGGTACTCTTGAATAACTATGATGTACACCTAAAACTACTATATATTAGCTGTATTTTAATTTTAAAATTCTTAAAAAAAGAAAAAAGAAAAGGGAAAAGAAGGGATGGAACCGAGAGGCCAGAAGACAGTTAACAGGCTATTTCAGCAATCTGAATATAAAAATGTGGAAGGCCCAATTTAAGGCAAGAAATTATAGTTATTAAAGTGGCATACCATTATTCTTAGCCTTTAAGCTCTATTCGCATTAAAGCCAGAACACAGGAAAGCAACATATCTGTTGCATGCTAGCTTAGTACTCAAAGGAAATATTTTAATAGCTTATTTAATATTCTTTGCTTGGCTTTCCTTGAAGTTCAGTGAAAAATAGCTACTTGAAAACTTTTCTATAGTTTATGTAAAACTGCATATCCTTTATAAAAGGATGTACACAAAAAATTTCTACTAATACATAAAGCCAGAAAAAATATGGTCTCTTTAAATGGATTTCTATTGTTCCCTTTTATTAGAAAATGCAGAATGTATAATCTATTTCCTCCCCTTCTTGCCTTGACAACCAGGAAATTCAGGGGTAAGTTTAAGGAATAACTCTTGGTTGGGGTTCCCATTATAACAATTTCTCCTATCTTTCCACATGGTTTCTAGCCTCTCTTTCTGTATTTAATATTACCTGTTGTATTTTAAAATTGAAAGCCACCTGAAATCATTTTAGAAGTTGGAAGAATACAAATTGGGAAGAAATAATTATTTCCCCATGTTCTCTGGCAAATAAAATGCAAGGCCTGTACATTCTGACGGGACTGTGAGGGCTGTCGTGAAGGGACTATATATATTACATATCTTTTAATCTCTAGTGCCTTCCAGAGTCTGTCTGATAGCATATGCTCAAAAACTGCTGATTTGGGCTACTGACTAAGAAGCAGCCATATGAGTACCTGTGTCAAGGATTCGCCGAAGTGTCATGATTCAGTGAGATTCAACCCAAAAGACCAAAAAACTCCATTGCCCATCATTTCCCCATTATTAACATTTTTCTGAATTTGTCAAACTTTTGATTTTCTTGGCATCCATTAATAAAATGCAAATACCCCATGCAGTTTTTCAATCCTGAAAATGACAGAGTCTGCTGTTATTACCGGAAACCTTAGTTTGAAAGCAAGGACCTTCAGGGGTTGACATAGGATATTTGTCTAGAGGGTGGAGGTATAAGATAGAGGAGAGAAAAAGATCCAGGAGTGAAAAAAATTAGAAGTGCTAGGATGGACAAGTGGAGGGCTTCCAAGATCAAGTTTACTGACTTGACAAACTTGAGAGTTGGTTTATTTTGGCAAAGTTCTTTGGGATAAAAAAGCATATTTTATCCCAATTTTTATACTACCTCTTCTATGATTTTGGAGATGTTCACTATGAAGGGATACAAAAGCTACAATTAATGCCTATATTGATCTCCTTTAGTTTTTCAAATTTAGAAGTGAATCAGTCATTGATTTTTGTTTCTTGTTTTTGACTTTCTAGCACCCTGATTCCAGAAACATTTGAGGAAAAAAGAAGAGTTGCAGTAATATCTCTACATAAGAGAGAGGATAAATACTCTTCTAAGGAGTGATACACCGTATCTTCTTGTGTGTGGAATTTGTTCTTGTGTCCTTAGAAATTCTACCTAGAAATTAAGGTAAGAGTATTACCTTCACTCCAAATATGTGTGCAATCCCTACTATGTGCAAAGCCCAAAAGCCTTACCTGTACCCACAAAACTGCAAGATGCCTCTTTCCAGAGTGCTCGACTACCCTGCACTGAAAATTTCCATTTACTTGTCAGCCCCTAACCATGAGATTGTAAAGCTCTTAATTCTTCATATCCACAGTGACGAGGACAATATCCTTGGTACTTAGTAATGTCTGTTGCTGAACTGGAAGAGTTAGACACCCTTCTCTAAGGGACTTATAGTCCAGCTAGGGAGGCTGGACCCGTCTGTACCTCAAAGATGGTAATAATAATTCCGGATAACAAATACTAAGTGTCCAGGAAAAGCAGAGAGGCTAGATATTCCTTTTGGGGGGACTAATGTTCTATTGATCTTTGCTGAAAGAGCTCCATTCTTAAGAGGATTCAGCATAAAAACAGCATGTTATTTACGTTTCAACAGACCTAAGTTTGAATGTAGAGTCTGCCATGTACTATGTCTATGACCTTGGGCAAATTATTTAACTTCTCTGAGCTTTGGCTTGATCTAATCTTAAATGGTAACACTATGCACATTGTAAAATTATTATGAAGATTAAATCATATCAGGTATGTAAAGTACCTAATACAGTGCCTCTCTCAGAGTAGGTGACCAATTAATATTTGCACAGCTGAACAAATATTGATTGATGAAGTTATCCATATGTAGATCTGGGATATTCTTCTGGGCACATTTTCTAACCTGTACTCAGATAATTCTGCTGAGTCTGTATAATGAAAAAATAATTTTTAAAAATCATCCTAGGAGAGTGTAATGAGAGTAAAACAAACATATTACTGGGGTATTAACTACTGATGCTGTTTATAATTAGTTCCTTATCAGAGTTAGTTATTTGCAGAATACAAAAACAACACTAGCCTTTTAAATGGCATTAATAACCAGGTTTCCACTCAGAGAGTCACAATAAAAGACAACAAAACAGCTGGAGAAGTCAAAAGGCTGCGGGTGAGGACCACTGTCTGGGACACCCATGGTACATGAGCAGCACACGTATGAAAAACAAACAGCCCATCAACTTTTAAATTAATCACTGCCCACAAGTGTTTGCAAAGCTTTTTCATGTTGACTGAGTGCAGTTACACACAGTGTCTCTTCCATCAGCAAACATTCAAAATCCTCAAAATGTATTAGCACCTGTATGTGTTCACAATCCCATTCTTTTATTATAAATGTACTTTGGATTTCAAACTTTTTTTTTGTGCTTTTTCCTGAGGAGCTGATATGACAGTGAACTAAGAGGAACATTTAAACAAATGAAAGATGATGGTAGGCTTCAGTGGGTATATTTAGAGAATAACTGTGTCTCTTCAACTCTTTTCAAGGTATTCATGATGACTAAGCTGATTTTTTAAAATAAGTAATGATGGTTCAAGTATATAAAGTCAAGGGAAGAATGAGTTTCTACCAAGGAAAATGTCTGTAATCTGGACATTGTTGCAACTCATAAAACTCTGGGACTTGCTTTTGGAGGGATGTGCCTTTGTCTGATGTTTTTCTGCGAAGTACACAAACATTAAAGATTGTTCTGCACCATTCTTTTCTTGGTTGTCACAGTCCACTGCTAAAGCCAATTTGTAAAAGAATACTCTGGGTTTACCGCCTAATCCCTTTCCCTCTGGCCCAGGTTATCTAGAGACAACAGGGTCTTGCAAAATGCTTCATTTTGATTTTGGCTTTGTGACCTCAAGGGGATCAAGTCCCTCTATAATGGTTATCTGGCTGTACTCTTCCAGCTTTACTTTTCTAACAGTTTCCCAGTGCAAATGGGTTTATGATCCAGCCCTGCCTTGGCAGAGGACTGCCTTCACTTTTATAACCTCACACCAGGATATCAAATGGGTTTCTCTCTTAGAGCAACACCAATAGACTGTATGTTGAGACCCCTGGATGCTGCGTCGGGAAAGAGCTGGGGCTGAACTGCAATGTCTGCTGTGGGCATGAGGCTAGGGACTGGTGGCACAAGTGTCAAGTTTGTGTCAAACCTGCTAAAACACACACACCCTTTTTCCCAGTCAAGGCTTGTCCTTAATTTCCTGAGAACATCCTATGTTCACCATCCGTCCTTCCTCTACACCTTTGCTCATGTCTTCATGCCACACTGAACAACATTCCTTTTCCTTTCCATCTCACCAACCCTACCCAACGCTTACAGCTGAGCACGTCACTCTTTTTGGATAAAGCCTTCTTTAGTGATTTTTATCCTTTGTCACAAAATTTAGCAATGAGGCTGTAAGCCTGCTGGGGCTGAACCCACTTTCTAGTATTTTCTATTGCTATAGGCACGTTGCTAAGTGCCTAGTCGGCGGAGAATTAAAATCAAGGTGTGTAACTATGAAGTGTGACCTTTTTAAGAGCCGTCAATCACGTTACCTGGTAGAGGATGTGCTGGGTAAAGACCTCCTCATTGCTCCTGGACTCATGCTGTAGTATGAAGAACTTTCCAAATCTGAGAGAGAAAAATTGGGGCCAGTTCCTGCAGCTATTGGTGCTAGAATAAAACAAACAAGCAAAAAAAAAAAAAAAAAAAAAAAAGAAAGAAAAGATAAAGAAAAAATCTGCGTAAGTTCTGTGAATAAAAGATCAATGAAAGTAAATTTGAGTGTTACATTTAATACATTTTATTTTTGAATTTATATGGTAAGCTTATCCAATATAATCAGTAATAAACTCTGATCTCAAAAGAATGTTGACAATAAAAATAGTCTACACCAGAAAGATGTATTTTTTTTTCTAATGTTCATTTCATCTTTTCTCTTTTTTTAATGGTAAATTGTCATTACGTGTGCAACGTCCCTGGATGCTTTTAACAAAAATATCTCCATGTTTTTGGTCTGAAACTTTTCTTCAATGACCAGGCAAAACATTCCTTGGACTTTTCCACCTTTGTCTGATCCCGATAGCTTCCACTCATCTGTATTTTGGAATTAGTTCTGAACTGTAAAATCCTCCAAATTCCTCCAAAAACTGTAAAATCCACCCATTCCCAATTTCTTGTGATGAGAAATGTGTGATTTCTTCTTGCTCTGAACCACATCAGCACCCTGCACACACCCTTAATATGCATCCACCTAGGCAGAGCCCTAAAACTGTGGTCCCTGAGCCATAGTGGTAGTAGAGAAAGTTTTACTGGTGCACAGCTACACTCATCCATTTAGGTACTGTCTCTGCTTCCACACTGTGAGGGCAGAGACAAGTAACTACAGAGACTACATGGTTCACAAAGCAGAAAATACTTCCATGGGGAATTTGTCAACCTCTGATTCAAGGGGTTGTTAAGCGTAATTTTGACTATATGTGATTTTCAGAGCTGGCCCTTGTGTGAGATGTGATTTCCTGTATTTTTTTTTGTGTCCTAGAATTTTTGGACACCTTGTTTTCAGTAGTAGCATAATATTTTTAAGTGAATAAATAGTATCTATCAATGTTATAAAACAACTCTGTGAAATTAGTGGTGCAACTACATCAATGAAAATAATCTCTTCTTTTGAAAGAGCAAAAGCAGAAACAACAGATGCTCTTACCATACTCTACTATAATTGGGGGCTGTTAGGGTTATATTGTCAGCATCTAATATAAACCCTGATATCAGGAAGCAGTCAGTAAGCATTGATCAAAAGGATTGATTCTTAGTCAAAAGAGCACTAACAAAGTATGAGAATGCTACCATCAAATTTACATTCATAATCTAGAAGCATCACCCTGTCATGATAGTAGGCATGGTGGGGCTGGGGTGGCAGTTGAAGAATTTTATCAGTAAAACCATAGGGGCTAGTGGAGCCATTTAAATAGGATAAGATGGGTGTGTGATCTAAATTCAGGGCTAGAAAGGATGGGTCTGGTCTGAGTTATTTAGAAGTTAGAATCAAGAAAACGTATTAACTTCTTACATGTGGTAATAATGGAAAAGGGGGAATATGGGATGATTCCCAGAATTACTGCTTGGGGAAATTGTGGTGCCATAATAAAACAACAAAATCAAGAAAAGGTATGAGGGGATATAGCAATCTCTAAGAATAAACACTTAGTGGTTCGATTAATAGCAATGGCTAAACCTTAATAATAACTGCCAATATATAAAAACAGTCACTGCTAAGAAAGGGAAAACTCTGAAACTCACATATGTTTTTTTTGAAATTCAAACACATCTCTCAATGACAGGCTCTAATGGAGGCAGGTCCTTTAGTTCAAAAACAAATGGTTGGGCTAGACTCTAAGTGTAAACAGAGCTCTAATTAATAATTTTGCTACTCATTCCCTAATTTTTCTTTAAATTTGCATATGCCCCCTTTTATTTTATAATATTTTATGGGGGGAGATTACTCAAATATGGGCCTGGATCACCCATCATCCCTTTTAGCAGTCTGGCACACAGCAGGTACCTATTATTGATTGTGTCCTCATGGAGCTTAGAGAGTCACACCTCTCATTAACTAAAGAAGAGGAATGAGGCTGATCAGTGTCAAGGGTCTGGATTTAGAGTTTCTTCACAAGTGTCAGGATGGCGTTGACACTTCAGCTGGATGGAGCAGCTGCGTCCCTCCTGAGCACTGAGGAAATCACAGATATGAGTCCCATTCCCTCACTATTGGAAGGAAAGACAGGGCAAGTTGTGAATGGAAGAGACTTGACTGCACTGAGAGTTCGAGAAGTCCGAGGCCCTTTGCCTAGGGGTGAACATTCAGCTGAACTTATAATTAACACTCTATCTGTCATGTTTTGCCCTGAAAAAAAAATGTCTTTTACCTTCATTATCTTTTTAAAATGTCGTGGGAGCGAAGGAAGGAACATACATGTGTAACTGTGGTGTGCCCGCCTCTGAGGGAGACTAAAAGCTAACCAAGCCCACAGAAATATCCTGTGACGTGCCCTTATATTAATTCCAGTGAGCCACTTAGAACACTGAAGCTGTAATGTAGCCAACAGCAGCAGGTGGCCTGGAGCGTCACGATGCTGTCCAAAGCGTCTGCTGGACTTCGGGTGAGGAACTTTAGGGCTTGGTAAACTGGTTATGTGTGTCTTGAATTTTAAAACCTCACTAAATTGTTGAAATGAGACTGGGTTTCACAACCTGGGTTAAACAATCCTAAAAATGCCCAGACCCAAACTCTGCCCTCTTCAAAATGAGGAAACCCCTTCCCCCAGTACTGTCAGTATGTGTGTATCACACGGAAGGTCAGCTTATTGGAATGGATTCTGATTCAGTAATGCTGTGACAGCCAAAGAGAAAGCCTCATATCTGAGGGTAGGGGTCATCGGCCAAGTGTCCCTGTAAATGGGCTGAGTATTCTCAGCACCTGTAATCTAAACAGGAAGAGACTCTGAACAAAGAACTCAAAAGGCTGGCTTTCGGCAGGATTTTTGTGAGTACTTGAGGAGGTAGGTTTTGATAAGCACTTTATTTACTGTATCTAAATTAATCCTCAAAACAACCTTTTCAGGGAAGTACATTTTCTGGATGAGAAGAACTAAGCTTTGGAATGAGGTTAAATCACTTGCCCTGGGTTATAGAAAGGCAAGAAAGAGGGAGGGAGAGGCAAGGTGAAAATTCAAGGACGTGACCCCAAAACCTGCACTTTTGCTCCCACACCACCTTGACTCTCTCATATGCAATCTTTGCCATAAACCTGAAGTGATAAAAATGTATATAGTGTCTCTGTTCCCACAAAGTTTACAAACTAGTGGAATGATAAACTAACATACAAATATCTAATGCAATACTGAATGTGTTCAATCTCATAGGAGAAATACAAAGAATGTATTAGGACAGTTCAAAAGAGTAATAGATGACATTGGCTTGTGGGATCAGAAATAGGGCTGATTTCAGGAAGAGTTGGTGCTTAAGCCTTCAAGGATGGTTAGAGGCAGAGAAGGAGATGAGAGGGTTTCCCGGCAAATGACAAAGCATGCACATAGTTTGGAGGTAGGATGTAAAGTGAGTGATCTGTGACAGGTTCTAAGCAGGGAAGTGATAACTGCTGAATGTGAGGAACGGTAATATGGCAATAGCACACAGAATGTACAAAAGGGGATTAAGACTCTGGAGGTGGGGAAATCAATTGGTAGGTTGATTCAGGAGTCCTATCAAGAGGGGATGGAGTCCAAAACCACGCTGTCAAGAAAGAAAGAAAGAATTTTCACAACGGATATCTGTCACCTCTTCTAGGATAGTAAACAGGTGTAAAAGACCTATTCCCCATCGTGCACTATGAAGGCATAAATAAGCAAATGATCATATTATTCTAATAAATATCAAGTATCAATAACATGTATGTAACACAGTGTGCTTCTTAGCTAATAATGGCAGTAAGTCCTGCAAATTAGGGAACTAAAAGTTGTCAGGGGCTAAGTGGCTTGTCCAGTGTCTGCCCAGGATGTCATGTTGAGCTTCTGAAGCTAATGAGAAACCGCCTTCTGGGTGTGTTACGAAGATTACGTAGCCACTGCCAATCAAACATGGGGATGTTAAGGAAGGACTGGACTAACCACAGCACTTCCTGTCTGTGATAAATACTGTAAAATCTGATTTTGCTTCATTTGTACTTGACCGTAGACTTTATCATTCTTTAATTATCTCATACATAATGTTTTCTCTACCACCAGATTGAGTGCACTTGAGGGCTGTAAAAATACATACTCTAGGGCATAGAAAAAGTGCTGGTCTGGGCCTGGGAGAGACTGTCTCAAGTCCCTGCCCTGCCAATAATCACCTGTGTAACTTGGTTTAAGTAATTTAAACTCTTTGGACCTCATAATTCTAATAATAGTCATGATAAGATAAAAAACTACCACCACCCACCATCACAATAACAAGGACTAACATGTATTAAGCATCCTTTATGGGCCAGATGCTGGGTTAAGAACTTTAAGCACATCATCCTGTTTAATCCTCACAGAACCACTAGGAAGGAACTGAGGCACGAAGAGGTTAAATAGCCTTCATAGTTCCTGAAGTCAGAGGGCTATACCGGATGACCTTCAATCCTACAGATCCTATAGCCAGCCCCTTCTGTGTTCCTAAATAGCTCACCACAGTTTTGTATATACAGTTGATGATCTACAAATATGCTCTGAATCAAGGAGAGTAAATAACTACCCTCTCCATTTGTACCCCCCCACCCACCAATTTTAAGCAATACAAATGAAACTTAGAAATCTATATAGCTATACATACATAGTAAGGACTGGCTCCTCGACTTTCTTAAGCAGTATTGCAACACTCCACCCTGAACTGTTTGGGCGTTTTATTCCACCGAGGAGTTTCTCTCAAAAGGACAACTTTGGGAAATTGTCTCTCCAGATGTTATTTTTAAATCATTTGTCCCCCCACCCCCTTCTTCCCTGTCATGAGTAGAATGTAGTCTTTGTGTCATTTCTTAATAAATGGTTTGCTATTAAGGAATCATTATAGTAATGTGGGCTATTGGAAGAAAGGGGTTACTTTAGTAGCCAACCTTCTTAATGACCTGCTCTTCTGTACGCATTAGTAGTTGGATAAGGTTGTGGTTATTGAACTTCTGCCATCCACCAGAGACAATCTGCTCAGGCTTGCATTGTTGGAAAGAGAGGATGATGAAAAAAAAAAAATTCTATCCAAATGTTCAAACTCCTCTGCCTGGGAGATGACAGTGCACAGAGTTTACAGCTTGTCCAACAGGAATCGGTGGGAACATTAACTAAATGACTAGTGTAGCCAGCCTATCGCTAGCCTCTGAGAGGCTGCGTTCAGTGAAATTCAACAAATATTTATGGAGCACTTTTAATGGGCTAGGCACTGCTCTAGATGCTTATGATCCATGGGTGGACATGAGATACAAAAATCCCCCTTCTCAGGGGATTTCCATTTTACAGATTAACAATCATCGTTGTCCCTTCCTCAAATTTGCATGGCAACTAAAGAATACAGAATAATGGCCAATAGGTACCTCTTCCCCTCAACAACAACAACAACAAAAAAAGACTATCAGGATTTAGCACTCCATTTCCAACTTACAAATTAACTATTGAATAAAAAAAAAAAGAGAGAGAGGTATATTTCTCTCCAGGTTACATGATCTATGAACTCCCGGAGACTAGGGAACTTGTACTTGATGACAGTGGTGGGGGAGTGGGGGCAGGTTAAGATCCAACAACAGCACCCAGTTCCATGGGCCAAACACAATTTCATGTTGTTTTGCTTTCTAGTGGCAAAGATATTGTGAGAAAGTCCATGTCACTGGCACAAAAGGAGTGAACATGGGAAAATACTTGTTCATCTTTCTATCGAAGGCGCAGTTGTAAAATGCACAATGCTATGAAAACTCAAGCAAATCTGGAATCATCGTTAAAGGGAATTAACTTGGAATGTAATTTATGCAAGAAAATTCAACTTCTTTGTTATCTTCCTTTGACCATCATATGCTTCCTGAACACTGCCTATGAGAGAGGGCTTTCAGAAAGAAAAAAAATCAGTAGTAAAATTAACTCATTTTATCAATTTGTGCTTTCGGCCAGAGTTTCCTGACGAAGGCTACGAGGGGCTGTAAAACTGATGAATTTGCATGGAAAAAGAAACCCGTGTAAGTAATTTGTGTAAGAGGTAACAGGGACACGGACTGCCATAATTCAGACACCCTGCAGATAGCAGCCTGCTGCAGTGTGAGCAGTTATGGGTTAGAAAAATGACCACACTGCAGTCAGTCTGACTTGAATGGAAATCAATCATAAAGGTACTTTCTCTGCAGCTTGTACGACACAGTCTTCAGCAACTCCTTTGCCAAGCAGATTTCTGGTCTGTAAACTGTGTGCTGATCTCCTTTTTTCAACGCTTCCTTTCTGAAAGATCTGACTGAATGCAGGCTAGGGCTATGGTTTTCCAGAATAGAAACATAAAAGAAAGGCACTGAACTAAAATGAGGATTTCCCCTACGTGAAAATGAACTTCACTGCTATTCTAAAATGTAAGCGATGCTTTTTCTGAAATTTAGCATTAGGTGCCAAAAGCCAGCAGAATGTTTACCCCTATCCAAGGCACCTGCTAACACAGATAGAGCACCATTTTCACACATCCACGTTTTGTGGACACAAGTTAAGGAATACATGTATTTGTAGTGGCAGAGGAGGTAAACATGGGAATTTTTATTTCTGAAAATGTTTTTGTTTTACTAAAATAGGAACAATTTCCTGGTATCATCTTCCTCCCCACTCTGAATCATTAAGATGGTTTATCTTTGATGGATAATTATTGTGAGTTCAGTTTGTAAAATAAATGTATTCAGGCACTTGATTGCCTTAAAGAAAGATCAGTCTTGGGCCCGAAGAAACTTAGGTATCTATAAACAAAGTACCTGTTTCCTACTTATTTTTGTATTCTCCTCAGCACACAGTGCAGGATGTTTCCTATAGCACACATACAACAATATTTACTGAATCAAACTAAAATTATATGAGCTTGTTAATGAAAAATAGCCTGAGAACTAATATTTACTGAGCATTTACTATGTGCCAGACAATGTCTAGGTGTTTTACCTGAATTATCTCATTTCATCCTTGCTGCCTCCCCATGGAATATGTATTTGTATTATTCTCACTGACACATGAGAAAATTAGTTGTGAGGTTAAGTTACAAGATCATAATCACACAGCTAAATAAGTGACAGAGCAGGGATTTGAACCCAGGTATCTCTACATATCTGTCCGAACAAGCAAAGGTAAAATCCACATTTCCAGTCTCCCTGTTTTTCCTTTGTCATCAATTATTGGGAGATGAATTCCACAGGATTTAAATAGAAAAATAATTATCACCTACCACTTAACAGGCAAAGATCTAGCTCAGGGGTCAGAAAACTTTTGAGATGGAAGAGCCTATCCTCTCCCTTGCAACAATTTAAAAACTATTCAAGAGCCATAAAACAAATGAAATCACCATTATGTGAACAATATCCTTTAAATGAAACTATGATAGTTTTATTTTAATTTTCAATTTTACCTCAGAGCCACATGTACGTACTTCAGAGTCGCACGTGGCACGCGAGCCGCAGTTTGCCGACCCCTGGTATAGCTCATTGTCTCCCTTCTCACTTCTTTGTGTTTATAGGTCTTCAGAATCACAAGTGTCAGCCAGTGCTTCACAGGCACAGGGCCCAACACTCAATCTAGCAGAGCAATCCTCCCACTGTGGGGGCTGGGGGTGGGAAGCAGTGCTGATTGGTCTCCTGCATTAGTGGCTTCTGCCTATGGGACCGAAATTGATTTTCTTCATTTTAGAGTATCATCTTGTCTTAGCTTTTGGTTGAGGTCAAATGTGGAACCCGTTTAGTATCTGATACAGCCTCAGCCATGGGATTAGGTCTTCCCTGACAGGGGATGAATCACTTTTCACCACAGTGATCTATAAACCAGGGAAGGACTTCTCACATAAGCCCCTTAACCAAGAATGCACTGGGACTATCTGACCATTAACTATTAGGAAACCAAGCTATATCCATACAGTCCTATCCCAACAACTTACAAATCCAGCTATCTACAATAATAGTTCTCAATACTCTCACCAAGAACTGTTTGATTTTTTTTTGTCCTCCATCTACTGAAAAATCCTAATATGGACTCATATCAATCACATACTGGATTAACTCAGTTCTAGTATCTGACCTCATGTTAGGCTTTGCTGAGTGTGGGCTCTACCAGTGTCATCCTAGATATGCCTACAGGGTCATCAACAACAGTGTTTGTAATCAGCAAGACAGGACAAGGTCTTACTGTGGGGTAATATAGGATTTCTGTCAGGCTTTTGGAAATCCTAAAAATGCCTGTTAGTTCCCCAGTGTTACCTACTAGGTATCTGTTCTTAAACAATTGGGGCTTATGGGTACACAAATAAAAGTAAAAACCACATTGTCAGTAATGACCTCCAGCAGGCCCCAGTTACTCACAGGGAGTTTTTATATCCATAATTTAAGGCAAAACAAGTTTTTCAAATATTTAAGAACTAAGGAATACTTTTAAAAAGTCTGATAAAAATGATCAAGGTGTGGCAAGCCACTTAAAAAGTTGTTAATGTGTCAGTATTAGATTGAGAATTTTAAAACATCTTGTTATCCATTAGATACCCTGGAAGGGAAGATTCCAGAATAATGCAGAAGCACAGGCTTTGGCTGAAAACTTGAGGAATAAGAATTTTCCGGCTCCCTAAAATAGATAAATTAGATCTAGTATTAACATGTTCTTATTCTATTGCAATTATTAATTTTGAAGGGGCCACTAGAATGACCCTTCTAATAAACTGATTTTTGAAACATGAATTCTAAAATCGGTCCTTTTAAATTTACACACACACACACACACACACACACACACACACACACACACACACAGAAAGAGAGACACAAAGGCACACAACAAAAGGCATACAGCCACATCTACACATCTTTAATAAATTTTCTGATATTGTCATCAGCCCATGGATCAGCTCTGAGGATACAGTGAAAGATCAGGGACAAGGGCTTTGTTCAATAATAACCATAATCGTTACCATTGCTGATTTACTATATGCTAGATACTTGATATTCTCTCACTTAATTCTCAAAACACTCTTGAGAGACATTACTATTTCCAGAACTCACACTTAGGCCCAGCACACAGGTGGTACTTAATAAATATTTGCTGATTGAATGAATGACTGTTCATTCAATCTGTTCATTCAATGACTGTTCATTGAATGAGTGACCTATGAGGCAAACACAACTGACAAGGGTTAAATATTGCCCAACGTCATCTAGTTAACAAGTGGCAGAGTCAAATCTCCAATTCTATATCCTAGACTTTTTTATGATATCATGCTGCCATCTTTCACATAGATTTTATATAATATATTACACATAAGAAGCATAACCAATGAATTGCCTGGAAAGGATTAGAAATAGATGAACAGACTAACAGAGATCATAATAACAAAATTAGTATGTACATCAAAGTGTTATGTTGTCTGCTTCTCCCTGAGTCAAATCTTTACAATAGAAAAACGCTCATAGTGTGGTAAGTGTAACAAGAACTTTAGCTAAGACAGAGAACAGAAGGCCCCTTAAACCCTACCATGAGAACTCTCACTGCCATCTCTAACCAGGAAGGTTGTAGAAATGTAAGTGTAACAGGAGGGACTGGACTTGCACGCATAGTGTTGATTGATGAATCTGCCGATGTCATAATTCTTACCACAGTTCTAATTTCAGCCAACATGGTGGTCATAAGACCACTGCCGGGGACACAGCCAACACAAGGTATATGCACAGTTCAGTTTGTAGCTAAGGCAGGGATGCCTCTCACTTTATGTGTTTCTTTCTCTATTGAGTGAGGAGAGTAGGATTTGTAGCTAAGGGAGGGACGCCTCTCACTTTATGTGTTTCTTTCTCTATTGGGTGAGGAGAGTAGGATAGGAAAAGCCGTATTTGGCCACTCATATTGTGAGCTGGGATTCAGAAGAAAAAGTAGTTTGGCAAAAATTTCTATTACTACCAGTCTTTTCCATTTGCTGCCAGCTTTACTGTCCAAATATTCACCCCAAATATGTCAAAAAAAATTAAAAGAAAAAAATTATACCCTTCTGAGCTAATTCAATTTCAGTATTTATTTTTAAATTTTATTGGATTATAGTAGAGGAAACCCACTAAATTATGCCAGCCAGAGGGCCATTTTTCTTTCTACAAGTATGGCAATATTTATTATTTTATCTCTCTATGAAGGACTGATTAAAACTGGAAAATGAAACATTTGCAATGTCATAATATATTCAGGGTAAGGCGGCTTAGACAGGCAAAGTGAAAAAATATATAGAGCTAATCAGTGTTTTCTATTTCATACCTTCACAGATTTTCTTTAAAAACTCTGGAAGATGCACCGTTGACTTCTAAAGATGGAAAATGTGTGATGTTCATTTTAAAATTACTAGTAGAGCCTGCTATTGACCATTTGATTATGCCGAGTTCCATTTATAAACATAGCTAACCACTAAGTTTATGGAGACTTTTTGTGCTGCTTTAATAGGATATTGATCGAGAGCGTAGTTGGAGTGGACTACCATTGAATTGTGTAATGGCAAACAAAAGGCAAGGTCACAGCCACTGCGCATGCTAGGGCTGTGGTCCATTTTTTATTATAATCTTTTTGTTTTCTTTAATGCTCAACCCCAAATGGCTTCTTTCAAAAGGAGAGCTTGCCGAAGAATACAACCTATTTCTAAAATTAATTTCCATGCAATGATCATAGCTATCGTGTTACTGAACAGAGGACAACCCACCAGCCACTTGTGCAGAAAAGAAAGTTTCCAATGTATTTCCCTTTAATACACATCTAAAACACTGCAACTATTTAACTAGCACCCCAAAGCATGGGACATCTGCACTCTCTTTTCCTATGTCAATTTCCTGATGAGTCCTTTGCAAAAACCACTTTGTGATGTTCAAGTTTCGTCTTGTGCCTATCGAAGAGCTTCATTTGTCTTAGTGTATCTTGTAACAGAGGTGATCCTGCTGTAGTAGCTGCATCATGCCAGGTTAGACTATTGTCAATAGGTCATACTAAATAGCAGACCAGAAACGCCAAGTGAATGGCTATGGCTACTCAAAGACATACAGAAGACCTAGAGACTTTAAAAAAAAGAAATTTGCATCGTAACGATGATTCCTGTGTGAGCATATAGAAACAGTCCACATGTCTAAGGCAGAAAACAGCCACTAGGGTGCCACCTCATGCCAGGCTGAGGCATATGCCTGGCTCTATTCACTCCCACTCTCCATTGACAAACAGCTCGGGAATCCTGTAGCCACCCAGCAGCCCAGTTTTGTGGCAGAGCCAGGACAATTCAGCTGCTGGATTTTAATAGATTCTGCAGCAGTGCAACAGGAACCAAAAATCAGTCTGGGTAACTGAGAGTGGTTTTCACACCCAAAGACTCTAAGGCTGGCCACAGTGTACTGAGAACCCTGGCTTTTCAAAATTCCAGGGCCATGAAGTCATCCCCAGCCACGAAGTTTACTTAACCCTTGCAGCCAGCTCGGGTGTACAAACCACTGCTGGAAAACTACAACCCGCTGGGCCAGAGTCACAATGGCCTGTGTGTATTTGCGGTTTTCCTCTTTCCCAGTGAAGTATTTAGGGGTTGAGAGTCACTCCACCAACTTCAAGTAAAATAGTCAGCACTTTAGAAGGAAATGGGCAGAAGTAGTGGATTTTTGGGAAGGATTTTCTGGGTTCATACCAGGAGGGCTATTTGACAGCCTCAAAGCACACACTTGGAGGAAAACACTGGTACAAAATAAACAAGCATGGGTGCCGACCGAGAGAGCTATCTAAGCAGCACCGTTTAGCAGCTAGTAGAGTGGGCTCTCTTTGTGGCAACTTCATGGGAAAGAGACCCATCTGAAAATGCTGCTAGAAGGCTTTGTGTGAAAATGCAGCATCACGTAAGAGTCATTTCAACAGATGGTTCCTGTCCCTTTCCTCACAGTATTAGGCTAAAACAACTTTAGTGATTCTGAACTGCATTGTTAACACTTGTAAACCCCTTCCCCGCAAACAGAGAAGACTTCTCCTTTTCTCTCTGGCACAGTGTCTAGGGGTCTGAATGGCAGTCCTTTTTCCCCGGGAGAAAGTAATAAATAACAGCTTTCAGGTGGTCCCATCACATGGGGAAAAGGTAGGAAGAGAACATACATTTACTTGTATGCTACAGTACTTCCTTTGCTGCTAAGAGAAATAGGACTCTACTTTCTTGCCATTCACGGACTCTAGATAATGCAAAACAAATGAAAAGGCAGGAGGCAAGGGTGAGAGGGGAGGGAGTTAGTGGGAAACAGCAGCAGAAGCCCCTTATTCCAACAGCTCTGTGCATCTGATCAGTACAATAGCCTTGTAGCCTGACCGTGGGCCACCTCTGCATGTGTGAGGCTAAGCCAGCAGCTTTCTCTTGAGCCCCTCTGCCATCGCCACTCAGGAGAAACACAATTATAAACATCAAACTTAGCACACAGTTATTTCAGTGAATCCTCATGAGGAAATACTGAAATAGCACCTCTCTCGTCTCTTAAATTCAAAGGTAGGAAAACTAAAAACAGAAACTGGAAACCTGCTAATATTTATATTAGCAAATTTAAAAATTGAATACTAAAGAGCCAGGAAAAGAGAAAATCTCAAGGTAAGGCCACCATTAATGTGAAATTTCCAGGCTAAATATGTGGTCCTGGTTAGATGTGGTTGGGGGGACTGGATAGGGCTGGGACAGGTAAGGGGGGTTAAGAAAAAATTTGCAACACAGTGGAAGAAATTCTAAGACATTGATGCCATTAAAAACATCAGGGTAAAAGACAAAACTACAGAAGGATTTAAAAGACTATTGGTTGGGGGAGGGGGAGATGGAGCACAGGTGATTTTTAGGGAAGTGAAACTATTTTGTATGATCCTGTAAAAATGGATACATGTCCTCATGCATTTGTTAAAACACATAGTTGGTCCAACATAAAGAGTAAGCCCTAATGTAAACTATGGACTTTAGCTAACACAATGTATCAATACCTGCTCATTAATTGTAACAAATGTACCACACTAATAAAAGATGTTAATAATAGGGCAAATTGTATAAGGGGTGTTTTGAAATTCTGTACTTTCTGTTAACTGAAAACCATACAACTAAAACTACTCTGAAAACAATCTAGTCATAATAAAAAATTAAAAAAAATCATACTAGAAAACAAATCCAGGAAAAAATTTTTAATTAAGTGGTTTACTTGTTTTGGTTGACATGAATATAGTTTTAACCTTTTAAAATGCAAACATTAACAATCGAAAGGTTTATCAACTCTAACAAGGAACAATTATTTCACAGAAGCACAGAATCTTTGGGTTCTGTTTAGTTTTATAATGCAGTTATAGGAAAGGTCATGATAAAAATGTTTACAGTCTGCTAGCTGAGTACAGGAAAGTAAAAAGAGCAAGTTTCTTAACCTCTTTGAACACTGTGATGTCCATCTGTAAAAAGGGACAAGAGCAGCATCCACGGGGGGACTGACCGAGGTAATGTTTACAAAGTGCCTAGGACAATGCCTGGCACATGTTGTATTCTTGACAAACGCTAGCTACTATGATTTTTCATATTAGTGTTGGATCATGCTCTTAACAGGGCTAACTAACATCATGCAGTTCATCAACTTATGTGCCCGCAAGCTTATTGCTATTTTAGGGTTGCAGAATGCACCCAGCCCCGTTCATCTGTAAAAAGTGGCCGCCGCACCTCTAAAACGGGCAAGGGTACAGAGCTGTGAGGACTGGTTAAGGATTTCGACTTCATCATGTGGTTTGAGTGTGAAGTCGTTCAGAAAGATGTGCGGGTCAGGAAACCTAACCTGAGGGATCCTCACCCCAGTAGCCAAGGCAATCTGGAGACATCTACCCTGACCAACCTGGATTAAAGATCTGCAAGAGGGAGGGACCCCGAAGCCACGGTTTAGCTGACACAGTCCAACCCACTCTCACCAAACAGTTTCAGTCAGCACGAGGCCATGTATGAGTGAGTCCTAGAGCGATTACGCAGCAGTGTGCAGAATCGAAAAGCATTCAATAGCTAGCTGAAGGACGCTCATGAAGCCAGGCATCAGCAACACAAGCCTCTAAACAGGGAAAGGAAACCAAACCAGGTCCCTCTGCAAATTCAATTTATGGTCCAGCTATACCCTCTGGCAGTCTAGAAGGCAGGTTTAGAATTCACTTGGCAACCAAGCCCTCGGAGGCTGCATGGAGGTCTGATCAAGCTTGGGACTGATAAGCCTTGGGATATAAGACCTTAAAGGGATGTACAAAAAAATGAAAGAGGGATGTGATTATAGGGATGGTTCTGAGCAGCGTGAGCCTTCCGATACAACCCCCAGGCCCCGAGACACTGATGGTAATGAAGACTAAATGCAAGCATTAGAGCAGCCAGGGTAGATTAAAAAGGTCTAGTGCTCCAGTGTTAGAGTTCAAAGGATTTTTCACTCTTGAGGCTGTTTAGATCCTACGAAGGGCTCAATAAATGTGTTTCCCTGTAATGCCACTATGACAGTCCACTCTGATATATATACAATCTATATTACTATTATTAAAATTATAAGAAAAATATGAGATAGTGACGGTTTTTAAAAGTTCTAAAAGGTAAAAGGAAGTATAAACAACACATTGTTATTTGTTTATGGCAAATAACTGGCTAATCAGCTATGTTAGGGCAGCATGTATCCTCCAAGCTAACAAGGCAATCTATTCTCTACTTCACTGGCTGGGGTTGGTATTTTAAGCATATTTCATAATATGACAGCAACTCTTCTCTTCTATCTCACAACCTGCCACTCCTAATGACACCTTGCTTAGGGTTCCAACCCCCCAACACCAGGACACCCCTGCATCAACCAAGGGTCCTTGGCTCCCAGAATTCTAACATCCACAGTTACCTTCCTGCTACTTTCTCTGGTTAGCCTCACATTGCAGATTTCTTCTAATTCTCTTGGGCCAGTCTTATTGCATGGATTCTAGCATTATATAGATTTAGCTTAACTATTTACCCACTGTTTGACTTTGGCCAAATGACTTCAATAGACCCACAACTTAATTCATTTGTAAAAATGAGAGTAATTTCTTATCTGACATGTTTATTGCAAGGATTAACTTATGTATCTTAGCACAGTGTCTGGCAGATAGTGAATGCTCAACAGACATTCCCTGTCTATTCCCTTACGCCCAGCTCCCTGCCTTATATTCCGTGTTTGGATTCTTTAGAGCCTTCCAGACTTACAAAATAAGAGCAGATAGAATCCAAAATTGTGAGATCAGGATGACTTGGCCTTCTTGACCTGACATCTTGCCATACGATTGACTGGTTTACTCTGTCAATCTTGCAAGACAGTAATTCAGTGAATGGGTGGGTGGTGGTGGGGGTGGTGGTGGTAATGAACTTGTAAAGAAAATATTTCTTTTACTCCACCTTATTCCACAAATGATTTGCTTCAGCTTGAAACCAACTTTAACAATGTAAACTTTTATCTACAGGTGGTATTTTGAAGTAGGAGGGTAATAAAATATTTCAATATTTGGTATATTTTTTTCTTCTCATTATTGGGACCTCAAACATAGTCATTGTATGTATGCTTTTAAATAAATACAAAGTGATGTTTTTGAGGGAAGACAACTGTGTGTGTGTGTGTGTGTGTGTGTGTGAGAGAGAGAGAGAGAGAGAGAGAGAGAGAGAGAGAGAGAGAGAGAGAGAGAGAGAGAGAGAGAGAGAAAATATCCTATACCTTCTCCTTGGACTGTCTGGGTTATGTCATAGCAAAAATACAATCAATGACCCTTTGATCAATGGAACAGGGTGGTGACAGGTGCTCTTAATTCACTGTTGTTGGTGATTATTGACAAGCTGGTAATGATCATGCTGTACTGTGTCACTCATGCTGAGGGCATTAGCATTCTTTAAAGGTCAAATACAATTTTTTTAATGCAGAATTTCTGAGAAATCAGGGAAGCCTCAGAAATGTTTTAAACCAGGTTCACACTATACACTAGGGAATATGTGAGACACTTGGGATTTCAGTTCCTTCCCTATGTCTCACATTAAAATATCAAATTTTCCTGATTTAAATTCTTGGCTGTTAAACAAACTACGTGGCAAAAGTCTTCCAATGGGTGGATGACAAGGGGATTCTGAAAGCTCTTTATGTCTTTAGGGGCCTAGGCAGAAAGTAAGCACAAACCAAAGGCAAATCTGTACCAAATCAAAGCAAAATTATACTTACTCTGTGACACTCTTACTAGCTCAGTCACACTAAAAACACCTGATGTGACAAAACTGTCCTGGAAGCCCAAATGTCCTGGGGAAACAAAAACAAAAGAAACAAAGTGTCATAAATAGAAGATTTGGCAACAGAATTCTAAACATGAATTTCACTGTGATTAAAAAATATGATATCTAATTTCATATTCTGCTCTAGCTGAAGTTTTCGTGGGAGGGTATAGTCATTTAGATATATAGAAGTTTTTTGTTTTGTGTTTTTTTTTGGTTTGAATCTGGAGGTTATGGAAAAGCTATGACACAACAACTGTGTGATTTTTGAAATGGTTAAAAAAAAAAAAAACTCAACAGGAAATCTGAAACAAAAGGCGATTTAAAATAAATAGTTACCTTGGCTGGCCTCTGAGACCTTCACAAGTGGGATGAAAACAGCCTACCTAAGAATCAGCCAGGATAGCTAAATTCCCTAACAGCTTTTAAACATTATGCTCTAAAGAAACATCTGATGGGGATTAGCTATCCATTCATTCAAATCAAACAAGATTTAAAGATGTTCTCTTCATTTCTAGAGGCAGCACAGGGTAAATCTTTAAAAAGCCGGACTACAAAAAGCAAGCCCTAACCCTTGAGAGACAAAAACAAATTCTTTTGAGCGCAAATAAAAATTTAGATCTGTTTCAAGAACAAGGGGTTTTTGTGGGTGGGTTGATTTTTTTTTTTTTTTAAGAAAAGATAAATTAATGGTTCAAAAGGACTTGGTCTTCAATTTTGTATCTGTTTCATTTTTGCAGGATAGAATTAATTTCCTTTAAGATATTTGATATTATATCCATTTTCAACTGCTTATTTATTTTTATAGTACGTTCAAGAACATGAAACTTATCAATGGCAAGAAATATAAAATTGATGATACGTCATTTCCTCTCTGCCTCTCAAGTGTTCTCATTCTATGACTCTCACATAGGTAGAGCCTAGCTGAGATCTGTGTGTAGAGTTAGTGTAGTCATCTGCTTTAAAATCAGGGCCAAAGGAGAAGTTGTTGGCTGAACGGATTTTTTAAAACAACTGTTCTTTGAAATAAGGAAGACACCTTTAGGAAATGCAACATAAGAAAACAGACAAATCTGAATACATAACAAACAACTCATAAATAACTTTTATGTTATAAACAAAAGCCCACTATGAAAGGGAAGCAAGTTTACCTATGGCATAGTTTATGTATCAATAAATGTGTTAAATGCCATGCACATAAACACATGCAAAAAATCACCATGTTCTGGAAGATTATAAATGGACCTATAAATTCTTTTTCTTTTGGTTACATTGGTCTTCCACATAAAAATATTTTTTTACTGGAATTTAAAAGAAAATTTTCAGTTAATTTTTAAATCAAACACAATCTATGATATTTTAGATTAACAGCTCTCATTTTTGGAATATTCAATATAATCATAAATTACTTTTAAAAATATAATGGCACTATGTGTGGTGATGGATATTAATAAGAATTATTGTGGTGATCATTGCACAATATATTCATATAGCAAATCATGTTGTACACCTGATATTATGTCAATCATATCTCAATTTTTTAAAAAAGAAAAAATGTATATACACCACAATTTTTAAAATGGCAAAATTTGAAGAATTGCTTAAGAAATTTTACCTCCCAAATAACTAACACCCAGGAACTTAGTTGACTGTTATTTGGGAAGTGCCTGAGGTGTTGTCTCTTGGATTAAGAGAACTGAGAAGTAAAAATAAATAAATCAACAAAAAGTCTCTAACGTGATCTTGGCAAAACAGACTTTCACATCTCTTTCTGTTGTGCCAATGTTCACATCACATTTATCCCACAGACCATAACAAAGGAAATCCAGCCGCAGCGTACATTAAGTTTGACTTCAAACATGTCACAAAGGAAATTCATAGTTGAATAGGAAAATCTGGGTTGATCTCCAGCCCTTGCTCATCTCTGTCTGCGTGTCACCTGCCTGCAGGCCGATACTCGTTTCAGTTCCAACCTTTGGAATTCCTTATAGTAAAGACAACTTAACATGAATTTCTACACAGAGAGATTGTGAACACAGGTACTTTAATCCTGCCACCAAAAATGTAAGCGTGGGCCAGCCAAGAGACGCAGTGGTTAAGCACTCACATATGAGGGCTAGTGATACTGCCCTCAAAAAAAAAAAAATGTAAGCGATATATGTTGAAAACTAAGTTTAGTTTGGGAGGGGGAAAACCCTGCGTTCATCTACTCAAACTCTCACGCTGTCCCAACAGCCCCTTTTCGTTTGTCCACCTCTTAAAAGTTGGTGTTCTCCAGGGTTTACGCTCATCATTTACACACACACACATATATATGTATATGTATGTGTATATATACATATATAATTTATACATATATGTATATTTATAATATATATAATATATATTATTTATTTATATAACGTATATTCATTCTTTTATTATACACCAGGGGTGCCAAAATAATGTATACACATTTCAAGAGACGTGATCTATGTATTACTTTTCTACCAGACAATGCTCACCATAATCAGAAGTGTCTGGACGTTGATGGTAACCACTTCAAGCACCTTTTGTAATTGCAGAAGTCAAACGTGACTTGTATTCATCTTTTGTTTTTCATATATATTGAGTATTAAAATTTTAATATAGCTTTTTCTTTTCTTAAATGTATATACATTTTTTGGCCATATATATATATAAACTTCCTAAGTTATTGTGTCCATTTTCATGATATCAGCTACCAGGCTTGACTGTGATCTTTGGGAAAGCTTGAATAATATTTGTTTCATTCTCCACTGTATTTAATGTCTGGAACAAAGCAGTTAATATGTGGATATTTGTTGAATGAGTAGATGAATGAATCTATAAGTCAATGACTCTCAGATCTTTATCTTTTGCCAAGATCTCTTTCCTGGGTTCCAAACAAATGAGTCAAATGTTTACTGAATATTTCTATCCGGATAGCCCACAGGTATCCTCAGACCCAACATGTTCAAAGTCGAGCTCATTTTCTTCTCCCCAAAAGCCTGTTCTTACTCTTTTGACTTCCCTGCGTCAATGAACCATCTACTGTTCACCTTATTTTCTATGTTTTGCTGTCATACCTGACTCCTGCCTCATAAATACCTATATCCACCTAATCCTCACCAATTCCATTTCTTACTATTAATATTTCTTGGCTCCATGTACATCTTTACTTCCCTCCTACAGCTGTGGCTCAGGCTTCAATCAATTTTCCGCAGTCTCCTAACTATGTTCTCTATCATGAGTCTTGGCTTCTGCTCTAGTCCATGTTCCACTGTGCAGTCAGAGCTGTCTTACTAGCAAGGTAAACCTGATGATTCATTCATCTATTGAACAAGTATTTACTGAGTCCCTACCATGGGCCAGGTATTGGCCTAGTGGTTTGAGATACAGTCTCTACCTTCAGGGAATTTACAACCTGTTATTAAAGACAGCTGAAAATGGAAAACGAATTAATTTAGAAATTATAATGGTATAAATGATGTAAAGGAAAAAAATAGGAAAAGTTTTGGAAAGGGTTGGTAGGGAAGTCTCTCTTAAGAGCTGACATCTAAAAGATACTAAGGAAACAGCCAGGAAAAGAAGGGGGTAAGAGCCCTTCCGGCAAAAGATCAGCATGTACAAAGGCCCTGAGGTGGGAAAGAATGAGATGTTGGACACTCTAAGATAAAGCCAATGTGTTCAGAACTGACTACGCTGTCAGAAATCTTGCAAGAACCCCACAGAGAGTTCAGGGTACAGTACAAACTCCTGTACATGGCATGTAACCTTCATGTAGCCTGTTTTCCTCTGGAGGCTCATTTTTTATCTTTTACTGCTTGCTTCCTGCCCTATTCCATGGCCCAAGCGAATACATGTTCCTCCATGGTCCTGGCTCAGCCCCTCCCCTCACATTGCTCCTTCTTCCTGGACTTCCTGTCCTTTCTACTCTTTACGTGGAATTCCTGTCATCCCTATTACTTGTCTTTAGGACTCAGCTTTGTTGTCACCTCTATCAAAGCCTTCCCTGGTTACTCCACTGCTGAAAAAGGCTCCTTTTTGCTTTTCTCAATATTGACCTGAGGTGCTATGTATAGCTCTAACCTAGGACTTAGCACACTATTATAATTTTGTCTCTTTCACATATTAGACTGAGGCCTTTGAGAAAGGGCAGCTTCCGGGTCTCCAGCCTGCCACATCCTAACACAGTGCCTGGTATGCAGTGAGCACTTCAGAGATGCCTCTGAATAAACACAGCTCAAATTTGGCTCAATATGTGTATTTTTGTTTTTACAAAAACACTGACAGAACTTTTTTTTTTTATAAATCTCATTCTCTCTCTCATCTTTAGCAATGCAGTTTAAACTAAAACCAAGCCAATGAGCATCTGCAAACTATTAAAATGAGCCATCCAAAGAGTCCCTCCAAGCTAAACAGAACAAGGACAGAATAGAAAACCCCTTTAGATATAGCTTCTGATCAAGAAGATACCATCAGGTTCTCTGATGAAAAATGTCTAGGAATTGTCCTATGGTTGAGATTATGGTTCATGTTTTGGGACCAAGTAAAACAGTTGAAAGGCAGCATTATTTAATGAACATAAGGGTAAAAAAAAACAGAAATAATTTAGTCCGAAGCATAAACTAGGATCTGTGTGATCCTGAAAAAGTCAATGACAAAATAGCAATTTGGTCCTCCTTCCACTCCCAGCAACCTGCCTTTTCAGGCTTATTTTAGTAGAATGCGTATAATTTAGAAGGTGGAATATATGTGAATGTTCAGTAACCAGAAAAATAAAAATAAGAGTAGAATTATTTCAGAAATCCTGACGTAACCATCTCTTCCCAGTATTATGAAATTATCAGATGGCCTTGACTATATTTATAATGTAACTCCAAGGAAAGGTCTGTATAAACATGCCATGTAACTTTAAATGACTATGAAACTGGGTTTGTTCCTTCACCAATTATTTGGAAACCACTGATGAACTCTAGAGGAAGACAGCAGCGAGAAATGAAACTTAAGAAATGATGGAAAAAATGACACAGCTAACGTAATTACTAAGCAAACCTGAGTAGATTAATATTTCGTTCTCACTAACACAAACCAAAAAAATGACTTTCAGGGAAATAACACTAATCTGAGTGTTCTGCTTTATTGCAAGACAAGAGACAAATGGAAAAGAATATAAGAAGGTACATTTAGGTTACGCTGAATTCAGATGTTATCATTAGAAGATCCTCAGCTGAAAGCTGATTAACACTCCTAAAAGATCCCAAGATTTACATTTTGAATAGGGTCGCTCAGAAATGAGTGCAAAACATATACCTTTGGTAAGTATGTCTTAGATGAAAAGCCAGATTGCGTAATGATCTGACTCTCCAATTGTGAACTACTGTTCGAGAGCAATTGTAGAGGAGATTGAAATGAGGAGCAGGTCCTTTTTCGTTTTATATAAAATGGCTAAAAAAAGTTCATTCACTGAAGTCTTATTGAATGAATTCCCAATTAGAGGTTTCAATACCTTGGAGTCAGTCATACTCGCAGTAGGGAGAGATTAGGCTTTCTGGGAGAGGCAGAAATATAAAAAACTAAATTATTTTATGGGTGGTTAGGAATAGCTGCTCTCTTTACCTCGGTGATATCAGCAGTTATGGAAAATGCCATTATATGGGAACTAAATTTCATCTAATGAAGGGACTGAACATCTACCTACCTTTGAACAGGCAGGAAAGGAAAAAAAGTTCGATTTGCAGAGAAGACAGGTAGCCTTGCAGAACTGTTCATAGGTCAGGGGAAGAAACAGCTGGGAACAAACCACCCAGGGGGGGTTTGGCCCATAAAGAAAGTTCGAATGTCCATGAAGTGGAATGAATGTATCTGAAGAGGAAAGTTTATACACAAGACGGTATTTCTGTTTGTCCTATTGGGACAGCAAAGGACTCTCAGCTCTAAATTATCAAATTTTATCCGGTTAATGGATGAGGGCCAACCACAATACACAGGTCACCGAAAAGAAGGCATCTCCATTCTTTTCTCCCTTGATAAATAAGGCTCTACTTATTACTGGTAAGAGACAGGGCAGTGACTGGGCCTATCACTGCTTGGGGCTACTCCCAGGGAAAAGAGCTCCCTCATTCTCACACCCTTTATATTCCACATGTATTTGTGATTGCCTGGGGTGTGCAGGCCCTGAGTTAAATCCCAACGAAGCTGCTCTCAGAAAACTTACATTCTTATCGTGCTAAAGGAAAGTTTACTTCATCAACACTGCTCCTCCATGGAACTTTAATTTCTCTTTCTGTGAACTCCCCAGTGGCTTGTGAGCACCTAAGGAAAGGGAATGCGGCTTTGTCATCTGGGCCCTGGACCCGTCAGTGCATTTCAGGTGTGCTCAGTCAACGTTGCCAAGGTGAAGAGAGAACTTCTGCTTGTCTTATGGCATAGCTCTTACTAGTTTATCTGACAGTTATTTGTTTACTTGTCTCAGCTCCGCACTCCTACAACAAGCCAGGCAAGGGCAGGGTTGTGTCTCATTAGCTGATAATGCACACAGGGCTCAGCACAAACCCTTACTCTAGTTTTGTAATAAATATTCAGTGATTCAGATGAGTGACTTGAGACACCCTTATTTGGTAGCCTTCGAAAGCACCATGTAAACCCCACCTCCAATGCTATATTCCTGATGGCACATTAAGCCCCAAATCTAAAATTTTGGTCTGATTTTTTTTATTATACATTGGCTATTTAAATGATTCTGCCATTCATTGATGACATCTGAGATATGCATTTTAAGAATAATTACTTATTTCAAACAAATGCTAAAAATTTAGACATCTACTACAAAAGAACATAGCAGCAATAAACATTCTGTTTGTGTGATTAATATTTATGGAGAAAATTTCAATTGGTAGTCTGCTGATGATAAATATTAAGATTGGCATACGGTGTTGGACCGACAATAAGACTGAAATATATCTATATCTAGAAAGTTGTACCTGAGAATTTGTAAAACAAAGAAATGATATTTGCTAACTAATAATATGGATGAGGTGTTTTGAGATTTTTCAGATGAAAAGGATTGTTATAAATGCATTTGTAATATGATTGTCATTCTGGTTTATTATAGCACATCAAGGAGTTGTCATATAATGTAGTCTTAGCTGAAAAGAAGGATGAATCAAAAAGAGGTTTCAGAAGTATACATCATGGGACTTACGGACTGCTGAGTTCCTTCTTTTGTTGCTCCAAATTTCCCTGCCCTGTTATTCAATACAGGTACCTCATACATGTTTTTTTTTGTTTGCCTTATCCATAAAGATAAAGTCAATAATTGGTTTACTGCTTTCATTCAACACATGTTTGTTGAATGCCTATTATACAGCAAGTACGGTACGAGGTCCTGGAGATACAATAAGAACTAACACAAAGTCTCTACTCTGGGGGCTTACATTTCCAGTTAAGGAAGACTTTACACCAAGATTTCCAGTTATGTATTTGTCTAAAATTGGGCCTTTTTATAAGACCTTTCTAGGAAAACATTCACAACTAGCAAAGACTATTGTAATGTCCTCCTGTGCTGAGGCTGAGGTTGTCCAGACATCTCCATGGTTGACAGCTACAGACACATCCATGGTTCCCAGCCTGCCTTACAGTAAGGAGGGACCACTACTGCAAAGTGAATGGAAGTGATACAATCAACTTCTATTCTCACCTGCCTGAAAAGAAATGCCTGCCCTAGACACTCCCTCTTCCTCTTTTGATGAGCTAGAACAGTTTCTACCATGCAGACAAAGACAGTGCCCGTGGAATATCAGAGCAATAAGACAGAAGGAAACTGGGAGCCTGAATGACAGTGTGGGGAAGAACCACCCTACCAACTTAGCCTGATCATCTGGGAGAGCTACCAAAAAGAAAAATAGATTTCAGTATACTTCAACCACTGTATTTTTTTGGTCTCTTTGTTATAGTAGCCTAGTAGTTAACCTAACCATCATAAGTGCCAATCCCTCCCTTTAGAATCCAGTGTCACAAATTAGTAGCACATATGCCAATTCCAGTCTGTGGACGTATTTTGCTTGGCTAGCACAGTACGAAATTTTTTGGTTTTTGCTTTTTTGCATGTGAATGTTTTTAAACTGGGAGTGCGCTTACCAATGTATCACATCCCCCAATACTCTTCATTGTATTTCATTTATTCAAATGATATGTAAGGACCCTGTAGGCACATAAATTTGTGGTGCTTACTGGGTATCTTTTCTGTACTTTAATCCACTGGCACAGTGGGGAGACAATGGATGGATGGTTGGTATCATTCATCCGATAAAAAAAAAAACATCGGTGTTTCATGATTTCCTTGAGAGTTACGTTTAGACTCCTTAGTTAGGTATTTAAAGCCCTTCAAAATCTTGCTTCTAATTACACCTTTTCAGTATTGTCTTTCAATACTACCCAAATACATGTTCTCTGTGCTTCAGCCAACATGTCCCATCTGCTATTCTTCAAACACTGATATGTTCCATCCTCCATGTCAGGGTTCATATCGGTGCTTTCCTGAAATGCCCCCACCAAAATAAATAAATAAATAAAAACAAAGATACCAATACATATAAAGATTTCCATAGTAAAATAGTTTTGGAAAACACTATCACACCCACCCTTGAAGAATGACAAGGAATATTTATGTGTCAAAGCCTCTGAGAATTCCTGCAATAAATTGACTTTCTTAATATTATTTGGCTCAGTTATTTCCCAAATAATTTGATAAGAATATCACTTGGTTTTACCAAATGTTGTCCTTTAGATACATTGTTCTGCTCCTTTTCCTATTTTCCCCATTTGGTTTATGTACCAATGGACTGAGGGGAAAGCAGAAACTCAACTCTGAGCTAATTAAAACTTTTAATGCAAGGCCCAGGGACACTCCACATCTTAACTTGCAATCACCTTAACACATCTACATTAGAAAAAAATGGATCAAGCTAGTGACAGGTATTTTAAAGTTATACTACCTATTTGAAAAATTTATCTATAGAACCTGAGAACCTCTCCAGGGTCTATAGATTATCATCAAAAGTACAGCTTTCATTTATCCAGTATTTACTATGTATTTGGTACTCTGCTAGCACTTTAGACATATTAGCTCTAATTCTTTGTGTAACTTCACACAGTTGGCAATATTCTGATCTTACAGAAAAGAAAGCTTAAGCTCAGAAAGGTTAAGTGACTTGCTTATGGTCACACAGCTAGTGGCAGAATGAGAACACAGGTTTGTTTAGTTTTTTTAATCAAATAAATTTTTTCACTTTAACCCATCATATATAACACCAGAGACTTGATTATCCAGTCTAACCCAAAGGTCTTATCACATCTTTTCCCCAATTCCTATAGTTAATAAGAGTAGTATTTCATGAAATTACATTTGATTGTTCAATGACTTCAAATAAAGAGGATTTATGAGTTTGAGTTACAAGTGATCAAGCAATCAATTAAAGGACTCCATCTAATAGGTAGCAAAACATCTAAATAAAAGGTAAAAAAAGATTTTTATTTATTTGTATGTTTAGAAATACTGGATACACAACATGAAATGAACTGGAAATGAAGGGCTCGTAAGGGTCATCTAGTAATGGCTTAACAGTTATTGTGTCATAACAAAGAATTTTAGACTAATAAAATAATAAGATTTAATTTTAAAAATATAATTTATTTAATATGTTTGCTTTCCTTTAACTTCTCATTTACCTCGATTTTGTCCTTTGGAACAGGCAGAATAAATCTAATCTGTCTTTCTTTTACTATCCTTTAAATATGTGAAGACAGTCTCTCAATCCTTAATTTTCTCCCCTCCAGGGTAAATATATTTTCTTTCATTGTTTGGTCAGGTCAACAAATGATTTTCTCCTACACATTTAGAAACATGAATTTATTAGGCCTATAATAAGCAGAAATTGGCATTTTGCAAGTAGACTCAACTACAAATTAGTTCTATACAAGAACTAACACTTGCTTTATGAAATCTTTTTAAGCACTGTAAAAAAAAATTTTTTTAATAAAAAAAAAGAAAATTTTGCTTTATGTTAGAAAAAGTAAGTTTCAATATAATTAGCATAAGATCAGTATTTTATAAATATTTTAAAATTAATTTGTTTGTAACACCATAAACTTACAAGTATTTTTTAATTAACCTGGTTTTGAAAAAGGGTTTTGAAGCAATTTTATTGTTTTTAGGTTTTGAATCAAAGTTTCCTCTAAACTTGGACAGTAACAACTGATAATCTACAGATGGATCAAATTATTTGTAATAGCTTCAGTTTCTGCCTAGAAACTCTTACATATACTCGAGAAAAATAAGGAAATTTATTCTCTGAATACATCAGAAACTGATTATCTTAAGTGAAACAGACATGAAACTGGATCACCTGCGGGCTACCCTGGTTTATGGATGTGAAACAGCAAACGACCTTAATGCCCACTGTCCTGTTCTTCCTTTCTGGTTTACTTCACATGGTTGTGAAGCCATTCAGAGAGAGCGCTGCTTGCTAACCCTGAGGACATGTGCAATGACAAGAAAAAAAGATGACCAGGGGCCAGGTGCTAATTTTAAGACACTCAAGGCCAATTTAGGTCCACCAAGCATGGAAAGAAAATCATTCATGAACTGAAACAATATATTTAAAAAGAATCCTTGTTATTATTTTCCTAAAACTACAAAAAGAAAGAAATTACAAATAGGTAGATGTGGTTTTCCAAACACACAATAAAATTAATGTTTGGAACCACAAGATACAAAGAGCTTTCCTCTTTTTAAAAGTCATTTGCTTTGTGCAATTCTTGTTCACTTACCCAGCAATTACTTAGTTACTGATGCATAATTCACAGTGTTTATTAAATTATAGACTCTATATTATACATTTCTGGCAATACTATGGCATGCCACAAATCGTGTGGGCCACTAGACTTTGAAGTTTGCTGGCTTAGCACAAACACAAAGTATTTTAGAAGTACCAGAAAACTCTTTGTGAAATATAACAGAATGAATTAGACTGTTCAGGCCATGTCGTGTTAGCACAATGGAGAAACACTTTTAAGACTTTAAAGTCATGTAATACAATTCTAGGCTGGATTTTTCTTGTTAAAAAAAGTAGAATGGGAGTGATTGGAAGAGAAAAGGACCAATATTTGACAACAGAAATCAGCATAACCTTTTAACTGCAGCAGCCATGGGTGACTGCCCTTTGACCTTGAAAGATTATGTGGGATTTCAATGACAACAGCTGGAAGTGAGCATGTGTGAATAGGGAACACAGATCTGAGGCCTGGTACAAAAGACTGCACAATCTCTGCCCAGATCAGAGTGCTGATTAGAAATTGTTTCCTAGTCCTGGCCTAATAGAGTGTGATAATGAAAGGATTTTAAAAATTCTTCCAGCAAGAAATCATTGGTAGATCTCTTTTACACCCACTCTCCCCTTTCAGCCCCTCAAATCTTCTAGACTTTCATAAGTAACAGGCCCACCTTGCTTATGAATATGGTTAAAAACAAAATTTTGTTTCACGAGTTACTTTTCATAGACAAAATTTCTGTAAGTTCTTGAGTTCCACTCCTGAGCTTTAAAATAACCTCTATTGTGGCATTTCGCATAGGGTGTCGTTATTTTTTGTTTAAGGATCTGTCACACAGACACACACACATGCACACGCACACAACTTGAGTGAGAACTCAATGAAAGTAGAAACTGTGTCTCTCCTCTTTTTAATTCCACCATTTGTACAGTGTATAACACATGGTGGGTCCTCAGTATATGTATGACAAATGAACACAGAAATAAAACAGTTCTTCTCCACTGACTCTTTTTATTTTTCCTGAGATATAAAGGTAGTTTCCCACACAAACATTTAATAATTTCATTTTTTTTTCTTCAATTTCACATATACATTAGCAATTTTTTTTAGTTAATTCTTTAGGTATGTTTACCCAACAAGAACATATTAGAAAGATGAGTCATTCCTTCCTTTTAAAGATAAGGTAACATAACCTAGCAGAGCGATTTGAATGCTTGGTGAATGTGGTCACTTCGATCCATAATACCGTCAATGAATGACATTCATTGAGCTGAAATGCACATAAATTGACGCAGGTGCACTCTCAGATTCCTATGTAGAGTCCCCATACTTGCTGACATTGCTTTGAAACCACCAGAATAATGCCACATAATTACTGAAAGGACATCGGGTTATGACTCATTTATGTTGTTTTGGTTTTACCATACACTCTTATCTAACATTGCATTGCTGCGAATTTTGCTAACTACTCTAGCTCTGGATTTTGCTAACTACTCTACTTTCTACATCAAATTAGCAACTCCTTAGCTTCAGTAGAAGTTGGTTTTTCCTTTATGCAAATAATACCCTAAGTTGGGCAAAAACCAACCTGACTGTGTGGTATGAAACAAGCAGAGGCTGGTGAAATTGACTTCCAAATCAGACATGGGTTGTCTGCCTACATCCTTCTATAGCAACTCTAGATGTTATTCCAAACAAGCCATGGGACAAATTGTTTTTCAGAACAGACCGAATCCATTTGCCGTTTCAGAATTCTATAAACAGAGTATTAAGGAATTCAAGTCCCACAGCAACTATATGGGCGTTGGCTTTGATTTTTATGGGAGTTTCTGCCAAACTCACATATTTGTAGAACTATTGGTTTAGACTATCCTTTGCAGCTCAGAGCAAGAGGCAACCCATGCTTGTGATCTCAGTTCACTTTAAGGACTGGGTCTTGTCGGTGACAGGTATACATGATAAATGTTCCAGAAGGCTGACCTAATTTCCGTTGAAGTGAGTGTTTTGCTAAGGACATTCCTTCAAAGTGTCAGTATGCAACCAAAGATTCAAGGAAGCCAGTGTCCATTCTCCTTAGCGAGTTATTACCGTTGCTATGAAAGTTCACTTAAAATGAAGTTAATTCTGCCTCACCTGTCAAGCTTCTCCAGACCTACTTTTGACTTTAAATAAGTTATATAATTGAAAATAAATAATTATCAATGTAAGTTTCATAGTTTTTAGTCACTTGTGGTCAGAAAAACCAAACACGCTAGGCTAAATATAAATCAAGGTAAACCTGCAATGTATTATATTTGTCTTTTCTCTTGTAAAGGGATCAATACAGCAATAGGTTCATTCATTTTGTCCTTCAAAAATTATATTTGCAAGGCATTATTTACATATAATATAGTACGAAGGACAGTATTACGGAAATTAGAATCCTAAATATCCTAAGCCTGCTTCCTCTTACGTAAATGGCACTAATGTTTGTACCCACTTCATAAATTTGTTAGGAATAATGAAATAATGCACTAAAAATATGTAGTAAAGAACCTAGGGCACAAAATGTATCCAAAAGTGATAGATACCATTACAAATAATAAATACATTCTTTATATATCTTAGATCTTAAATCATGTAGGGAATTTTTAAAAGAAAAAAAACAGGTAGAAATAACTAGGTTCTTTTGATGTGGGAGAGTAAATAATGTAGGTATTCACATCAAAGTTGTGTACATAAATAAAAATGTTGATCGTATAATTTTATTGCAGTGAACTTTTGAGTAAAAATAAAATCATTTTCTAAAGCAAATAACACAAAGCTTATCATTAAAAACAAGTCCTCTGGTATGTCTTAGGTTTTTCTAAAGTGAGATATAACAGTATTCAGCTTCCTAATTATTTTAAATAAAATGGGTATAAATTTTAGGAATTTAATTACTAAATACAATCTTATTTGTAGTATTTATAAGATATAACTATTTATAATGTCTAAAATAATTTTAAATACAGATCTCATCTATTCTTTAAATGTACATTGACCATTTATATGGGCCAAACATACCCTAGCTATGAGAATATGTATTTTGGTTTTATATTTTGGGGGTGATACTATAGATAATCAAGAAATGGACCCTAAGACATCTTTTTTGCAGACAAAGTATCTAATTCTTCAATACGTAATGTATAGGAATATTTAGAAAAAGAGAGAGTGAAACAACACGTTTTTGTGTTTTTTGCCAGTTACACTTTATTTTTTAAACAATTTGGTTTGTTGAAAATTCTTGTTGGTAACTAAATGCATGCTAGCTACCTGTTATGGAAAACAGGTATTTAGAAATGTAATTTTTCAAGTGAAAGCTATTTAAACTTTTTTAAATGTGAAAATATTTTGGATGGTATAAAAATGCATACGAAATAAGCAATATTAACATTAAATGTAGAAATACGTTTTGGACACAAGCTATCCTCTAGTCCCAAGCTTCCACACTTCAGCTTATTTCAATATAAATGGAGAGACATCAGAAAGCATCATTAAAGAAAGGGTCTTAATTCTTTATAGCTTTAAATCAATGCTAAAGGAATTTGTCCTTTTAGGCAGAAGAATGATCGACATGTTTCATTTGACTGACTTTGATCATTGAAGCACTTGATGATGCAGGCCATTTCCTTGATTTTAGGGAGCAGAACCTTTGTGTGACTCACAGAATGGGCCAAGCACATCTTAGACTCCACTTCAGCTAAGTCAGAGCACCAGGGTTCTCGGAATTTCTGCAGTGTTTCTCATCAGGGTGATCAGCACTCTGAGGGGTATTTCTTCCAGTGTTCAGAACTACCCTGTATGCTGTAGGACAGTTCGCACCCCTGGCCTCCACCACTGAATGCCAGCAACATCCCCTATGTGACAGCCAAAAATGCCCTCACACATTTCTGAACACCCCTCAAGGAGGGCCATATTGTCCCCTGGTGAAATACACTCTTAAGTGTATGGAATACTGCCTTACATATCTCATTAGGTATTTAATACTATGTAATTCAGCCCACTACTGAACTAGCTATTGTCTCTGTAATTAGAATACAAACTCTTATAAGCCAGTGAGTAATTATTACAATCCATTTGAAATTCCCTTTCATTCTCAGTCATGCCCTCTACTCCTTATCCTTACCAAAGTATCTAGTTCAGATATTACAGGTAGAACTTGATTTTTTAAAAATTGATTATATTCGAACTACTATCTGCTTTGTTTGGGGGAAGGAATCTCATTTATATGGTCCATAAATACAAAACATCCATTTTGGACTTTTTGGAAGAGTCTTGATTTCAAATACTTGTCTGTATATGTATGTAAACATGTTGGCCAAGCCTCTTTGATCCCCTCTTGTTGCCGGAAAGATATGTTACTGTCAGTAAACCCCCAGGAATCACACAGAACGTTTTGTTTGTCCACGAGAGCATCCTTGTTCCTAAAAGTCCACAGACTCTACAGAAATATGAAATAACATGTAAAAATTGAAAATAAATGTGCATTATGTTCTCTGCTCTAAATGAAAAGATGTAGGTGAAATAAGACATGGGGCCAAAGGGATCCAAGTTGCTATGGCTAAACTCAACCAACAGCGCTCTGAAAATAGACAGGAAACAAAACTAAGCAACAACAGGCTACACGATGTAAACCAACCAGGAATTCCAATGAGTGCCTTTGTCTCCACTGCTTTTTCAGGAGGAGGGCAGCTCCTCCAGTGCTAATATTTATTTTTTCTCTTATCATCCTGATACTTTATTGAATACCTGTCATTTTTCCAAAAGGAAGAGCCTAGGGTAGCTACTCAGTGCCAGGTTGCACAGAAGTCCTTCTGCTTTGTGATCACAAAGGGGCCCTCCCTTTGCTCAATTCCTACCCTAACACTAGGAAATCTATGAAAGCTCCTCAGGTTGTAGGAAAGTCACAGAGCAGGGGGAGCCTGTGTGCATGCATGCATATGTGTACATATATGTATGTGTGTTCAATTTAGTTTACTCCCTCCAAAACAAGCACTTCCTTGTCAGATGTAACTGTCAGGGGCACTTGAAATAAAGTATTTTTCACTAACATAGGCATTCCTGGCCTTCACTGTCGCCATTAGCAACAATGCTATGAGGGACGTGACTGGAGGCTAATCTGAACATGGAACCCTTCTGGACACAGCTGGTGAAGTCAATAGCATCCTGCTCTATTATACAGCAAACAGTATGAAAAAGTCAGTAAGCTCGATGGCCAATTCTGAGTTTCCAACTACTATCAAAAAGGTTAGGAAAAACCTAATGCAGTTCTATTTTTAAAGGTACTTTAATTATAAACCTTAAGTGTTCTCTACAGCCTAATTCTTAGTTCATCCAACAAACATCTGTGGATGCTAACCTAGGAGCAAAGTAGAGTCGGTGAACTGGGAACAAATGTCAGCATACTCCCTGTCCTCAAAGGCTCACAATCACAGTCTAGCACAATGCCTTTCAAAGAAGAACCAGGAAGAAGGCTTGATTCACTCCTGCAAGACCCAATTCAAATGTCACCACCTTTTGATTTCATTTCTGTACCCTTAGAGCATCACAGTCCTCTATACTGTAGGCTCAATAAATATTGATGACTGCCTGAGAGAAGAAGATGAAAGTGTAAGTCAAACTCAGGGGGATCAACAAGGATAACTCTATGGCTAGGGAGCCAACTATACATGTTGGGGGCAGGGGAGGTGGCAAGCATTATGCTAGACAAAGGTTTGAAAAGATGATAGGGCCAAAATTTGGACAACAGTCTATAAGTAATGATCCATCTTGAGTCATAATTTAATGTATTATTAGGGGAATATTTTCTATAGCTTATTATTTATTTTTAATTCAGAAATGGTTCTCATTCAATTACTTAGCTTTGTGACCTTGAGTACATGAATTAAATTTTCATTAATTTATCCAGAAAGCATTTGTGAAATACTGATTCTATTTCAGGCAGTATGGCAGGCATGTGGGTGTATGTCTTTGAACTTCAGGTACTTGCAATCTAGTCAGGGAAGCAGGCCGACATAGGGACATTACAATAAAACATGCTAAGAGCTTTCACAATGGAAGTTGGCTCTGAGAACACAGGAAGTCCATAGGCTCGTGTGCCAGGGCTAGGGGAGACTTCCGGGAAGAGCAGCAATGGCTTATACAGTCCCAATGACCAGAAGGATTAGCACTGTGAAGCAGAGGAAAGGGGCACAGTTTCTTTGTGGGAATAAGAATAACAATAAAGCAACAATAACTCATATTTACTGACTGCTCACTATGTGCCAGCTATTCCTCTCAGCCTTTTCATGTGTTATTTTTTTTTATAATCCTCAAAGTACTACAAGGTAGGTACTTGGAGTATTCATATATTCCCATGTTACAGATGAGGCAAGTGAAGCACAGAGAGTCTAAGCAACTAAGTCAAGATGACACAGATAGTAATTGATAGAGTTGGGACTTCTCCTCAAACAATCTAATTGAAAAACCCATGTTCTTTACCATGGCACTATCCTTAATTGCACTGAAAAGAAAACCTACCCCACTGGCCTAGCCACTGAGAAAGGGCTCAGTAGATGATGATGTGATTATGAGAACTATTACTGTCAGCAATGTGTACATACAAATCCCTGATCTGAAGATCTAACTACAGTAGATTATTTTTCTCACCAGACAGTGGACCCAGTGAATGATACCCAAATTGAAACTCTAGCTTGACAGCCTAAGGGAAGTGTCCCCTCACCAAACAACACTGCAGGAAGGCTATTTCTTCCAAATCAGTACCACTAAAACCATGATCTCTCATAATAACTGGTATCCTTTCACACCACTTCCCTCTTACCTCTTCCCCAAACATATGGTTTTGATCCAATCTTCCCTACTACTTAATTTACTGTATTTTTGTTCATGTGTGCAAGATAAAAGCAATATCAACTTAACAGTAGAAGCTGCGATTGAACTTGGGGGACAGAATTATGAAAAAGGTTTTATTTTTTTTTATTCATCCAATAAGACTCTGTACAGAATAAATCCTATTGTAAAGAAGTCCCAATTTGAATTTTTTTTTTCCAAGTCAGAATGCTGGGGAGGGAGTCAGCAGTGAATTACAGAATGCCACTAGGCAGAATGATTTGAGAACTCATCTAGCTTTGCAAATCAAGTTAGGTAATAAAGAGTTCTAATAAAGAACAACATTGGAGCATTGCTGATACCTATGTTTTCATCTGAGAGGCCATTAAGAGATGTGGACACTGTACTTATGAAGGTCTTGTGTAGACAAGAGATGGGGAGATTATAAATCTCTTACTTGGGGCCGGCCGAGTGGCGCGTTGGTTAAGAGCTGGTTTTGGGATGCCAGCGGCCCCGGTTCGGATCCCACATATGAGGGCCAGTGACACTGCCCTCTACAGCTAACAACAGCTCCACCTGGAGCTGGGCTGCAAGCCCCGGGGACAGTGTAGGCTGCAGCCCCTGCTGCAGTGGGCTGCCATAGGCTACAGTCAATGGCCAGCAGCCAGCGTAAGCGGCTGTCGGCCAGTGTGAGCTGTCAATAGCCGCAGTGAGTGACATCCAGAGGCTGGTGACCAATCTGCCTCATCCAGGAAGAGCACAATGACGATACCAACATGGGCCAGTGAAGCAACGTCCTCCGCAACTAGACTGAAAAACAAGGGACAGCAACTTGTCTGTTCCCCTTCCCCGATTCCCCAACGCTGTTCCCCTCTCCCAATTCTCCAATAAAATATTTAAAAAAAAAAAAAATCTCTTGCTTGGTCCTGGTTCACCTCTTTGAACTCTACTTCCCAGTACCCAAAGTACAGGCCAACTGTGTACACACAAGTCCACAAAGCCAGGCTTATCATTATCAGATATTTATTAGATTACCTGTGATATAAAGAGTGCAGGTGCTATTGCACAGACTAGGTAACATATGGTTCTCCACACCTTAATGGCAGTGAACCTCTAGACAGAAATGTGCAACTTCTACTCCCCACTGGGTGGAACGATTCATCTCAGAGGCAGGCAGCATAGCAGAGAACCTACTACTGCTGGAATGCAGATTAAATGAAATGATGCCTAGACCCCAGCATAGTACCTGGCAAAAGTTGTAGATGTGGGAAACCAATGCAAAGAGCACATTTCCCAATACTGCTGATGCTATGTCTAGGCCCCTCAGACTTCAACAGTGATTCCAAAAGGCTCTTCACCATGTATGGCGGCCTCCAAGCATCAGGGAGGTGACTGGATTATTTCATACTACTAAAAATCTGCCAGTAGTCAATGCTCATAGAAAACTTAAGCATTAGCACTTAAGACAGCATAGTCCAGTAATGTGAAGAGAGTTCTAGATGTGTTTACTAAATGGATTAATGAACTACTGATGGCATAACATGTATACTTGCTTATTAAGTAGAATTCAATACATGTTAGCTCTCCTTTTACCTTAATTCAATGGTTCTCCATCAGGGGGTGATTTTGCCCTCAGGTGGCATTTGACATTGTCTGGAGACATTTTTGGTTGTCACAACTGGGGGTGGGGTCAGGTGGGGCTCCTAGCGTCTAGTTAGTAGACGCCATGGTGCTGCTAACCAACTTACGATGCACAGGACAGTGATCCAGAAGGAAAAGTATCCTACCCCAAGGGTCAGGAGTGCTAAAGCTGAAACACTGATCAACTTTTTACTCAAATTTTTAGCATGGTATGTATATTTTTAAATTAGTTTCAGAAAATGCAATGCAATACTAACTAAATGCCCCCTCTTCCTTAATTCATTCCACTGAAACTTATTTAGCACCTACAATTTGCCAGGATTGTGCAAGTGCTGGGGTGACAGAGGTGAAGACTTGCCTGCCAGGAGCTTATACAGACACATCACAGTGGAAACACCATGCAGGGGTCAGCACCAAGATCCATCATGTATGCACAAAGGGCAATGGCAGCACAGAGCAAGTAGCATCTAAGAATACACTGGGTGCCGGAAGTCCCGCAGCAGTGGGGATGATTGTGTTGATTCTTGAAGGATGTATAGGAGATATACAGGGAGGGAGGGAGGGAAAGAAGGAAAGAAGGGAGGGAAGAAGAGAAGAGGAGAGGGGAGGGGAGGGGAGGGGAAAGGGAAGGGGAAAGGAGGGGAGGGGAGGGGAGGAGAGGACATAGAGAAAAAGAAAGGAAAGAAAGCAGATGATGCATTCTGCTTATGAGGGCTGGAGCTAGGAGCTGGGCATGCTGATGAGACTGAGGAGTCTGACAGGCCCTTTCTGCTTTTTGTTTGTTTGTGTTTTGTTTTTTTTGAGGGCAGTGTCACAGGCCCTCATATGTGGGATCCGAACCGGGGCCGCTGGCATCCCAAGCCAGCTCTTAAACCACTGCGCCACTCGGCCGGCCCTGACAGGCCCTTTCTTAATAGGGACACTATTGGCATTTGGGGGCAAGTTAATTTTTTACTAGGCAGGACTATCCAGAACATTACAAGATATTTAGCATATCTGATTCCTCTCTTTTTCATCCCCACCTAGGGTTTTTTCAACCCTAAATGACAGTAAGATGCTTCCTCCACGGGCATTTTCACATGGGGGGAAACATCTACTTATCTTCAGTACCCCAAAGCACTGGTGCTGCCTCCTCCACTTGAGCTTGGTTACAGTATCATTGAGCTCCTGAAGAATATTAAGCTTATAGTAATGAGATCAGAGAGAAGGTAAAAATGGCAGCTCTGGGCTGGCCAAGTGGCACGGTGGTTAAGTGCTGGCTTGGGAAGCCAGCAACCCCAGTTTGGGTCCCTCATATGAGGGCCAGTGACACTGCCCTCAAAAAAAAATAAATGGCAGCTCTGAGTGGAAGGAGGTTGAGCACTCCCTTTCCAGTGGTCTTGACCTTCTGTTGCACCACAGTCTTATCCTTGCTGCAATAGACTTGTTCAAAGCTGATACCACATCTACACTACCAGAAAATGTGGCCACCATCCCAGCACACTAAAGAGATTTTCAAAGCACAAAGAAGTGCTGAATTGATTAACATTTCACCTGAGACACATCTTGACTGAGCAACTCCAACTGGGTCTTATTTTGTGAAAATATCTGTCACTGTAAAACTCTAGGCACTCAAAGCAAATGGGTTTAAAAACAGACTTGTACATTATTAAAAAGTCCAAAGGAAGAAGCATTTGCTTCTGTTCATGCAATCATTCTATAAAATAGAAAAGAAGGAGATATCTACCTAAATACTTCTGAGGTCTTCTTTCACTCCTTGGACTGAAGAGGGCTTGTTACTGCATCTTTAACATGTACAAACCCCTATGTGAATTTTCCTGTTGTTTCTCTCTCACGGTTGTAAGTAAGAGAAAAAAAAATGGAGGAAGAAGGAAGAGAGAACATGCCCAGAAACATGAAAAGATTTAAGTAAGGAAGAATAATGGATAGATTTGTGGGTCAGGGAGCTTTTCTGGTGGTGGGGATTGACGCGAGTGCTCACATTTTCCCCCAAAATGAAAGATAATGGATACTGATATTGAAGAAGCGATCAAAGACTCCAGGGTTCATAGGAGTAACATGTAAGGAACGTGAATTAGAGGTCTTTTAGTATTCCAACCCTGACAAAGCCCCTCTATATGGACTGCTCGGTGCTGGGCCCCACATAACTAACATGATGTCGAGAGTATAGGAGCTCAGAGGAAAGCAGTCAAGTCCTTTGAGAAAAATGACAGGAAAGAAGAGAAAGATAGGGAAAACACAACAGAGTATTCACAAAGAGATAATGAACACTTGGTCTCTATCTCTTCTGATGATTGTGCAAATAGAAAATGGTTTAAGGGTTTGGCCCTGCGGTATGGATTATAAAACAATGGGATAAATTTCTTATGGACCATGTGGAAATGCTGGGCTTGAGGAGCTTTACATCACCACCAATTCTCAAGCATTCAAAATAAGGAGGTGTGGGGCCTACTTGGGATATAGGAGAATGCTTGTTATAGGGCTCCCGGGAGGCTCCTGGATCAAAACAGTAACGACAATAGCAATAGCAGGGAAGCCAACAATGATCATTTACTGAAGACTTACTAGGTACTTGACACTAAAGCATACAAAAAAATGAGAGGCAGGCATTGACTTCTTTGCTTTCTGACTAAGAAAACTAAGACAGAGAGTTTCAGTGATCTGCTTGAGGTCACATTGTACGTAAAGGACCAAGCAGGATGTGAACCTAAGTGATTCCACGCCCACCTCCTTCCCACACGGACACCCACCTCATTATACCACAGCTTGCTTCTCTGCAAAACGACAACTTACTACCCCCAACAGCTCACTCATATAAGACAACTCTTACTTTACACATAGCATTTAAAGCATGAATTCTACACATGCAGATGATACACAACTAGGAGGGAAATCTCATCTCATTCATTTTAAAAATAAATCTTTACTCTTTCCCATAGTGTAACCTCATTGAGACCTCAAGCAATTTTTATTATCAATGATGATCTGATGTCCTATGGATTTTCCCCCTGCATTTAAGCCTTCGACTCAGCACTACACTGGCCAAGTAAGCTAAACTGCATTCATTGTTTTGTCAAAGGTTGTCCCTGCCACCTGCTTTCTACCATTACCAGAAAGAAAATATAACTTCCTTCATCTCTGTCCCCCTCTGCGACATTCACATAGAGACAACCTGGCTGCTACTGCATTTTTCCAGCTTAAAAATGTAAATCCAATGAATTCCAAGTACTACCAGGTTATTCTGCTAGTCTTGTCCTTCATCCAGTCCAGCTACAGAAGGGGCTAACAATCTGTCATAAAGGTAAATTCATTACCACAGATAATATCATCATACTCCTATGGCCCATTTGCACAGTGCGGCACGCTCTCTCTGTGATGTGGTATCTCAGTTCTCCAGGGAGCAGTTTACTGCTGACATAATAATAATAACAACAACAACAACTTCCATTTATAGGGAAGACAAGCCTGCCTATATTTTCTAGCTCTTGACAAAGAATAGCTCCCAGTTCTACTTCAGATGCATGGGTTATCATCATGAAAAGCTCGGGAAAATCTGGAGTCTTTAAAAGATGCCTGCAAATGGAGCTGCTAAAGGTTCATAAAAGTTTAGCTATCACAAACAGGTGATTCAATTGCCAAGTTCATTGTGCTGGGGAAATACTCCCAGTGGTATTACTCCAGAGCAACTTAATAAAAGCACAAAAAGGAAATACGATCAGACTGGGGTACTGGAAAAGATTCTTTATGGATTAATGGCTGATTCACTCGATCATTCAACACACTTATCCAGGTGACTGATTCTATTATGTTTTTTTTAAAAAAAATCACATTTTCCTGTATCGGATTGCAATGTGGTTATTGTAGAATGCATAAATCCTTCCATGCTCATGCACTGGACCAGAGTTGTTGTGTTTTGTTTTTTCCAGATACCGCTCTAGTCTAAAATAGATAATCTATTCTCCATGAATCAATGTGATACTTCCTGAACTCCTTCTATATGCATAGTACTGAGTTAGATGTGGCAGACGAAGGCTAGATGAATTAGGAAAGGACAACCCACAGAAAGACACAGTGGGGCTGCACGGGCTATAAACTTTGGCATAGGAAGACTCTTCTTACTTCCTCAGAGCACTGCATACCTGGAAGTGACAGGACAGACAATGTTTGGCTGTGCACAAACTTGCTGATCCTATAGAATAACTCCTCCAGAACTCCCGGACCAATGGCCTCTCCATGTTTACGAGGTTGGGTGGTACTCATCAGAACCTGCACCCACACAGTGATTCAGGGACCTGCATCATTTTCTGAGGGAACCTAGTAATCAATAATGGTAAGTGGTAAAGAAAACGTGGGTGACAGAGAGAAAGCATTCCAGAAACCACAGCTGAGGGGAATAAGGAATTCTACATCAAATCTGATAGTTTCTATCTAAGGATGATTCTGGGGTTTGAGGGTAATGGGTGAAATGGCCAAAAGCCAGGCAGACAGAGGAGTGAGAGAAGAAAGAAGAAAGAAGGCTGAAGAATGAATCTCCAAAAACAATCAGAGGGCAGTTTCTGGTTAATCGAAAGGAACTCCTTTGGAGTCGGGCTCTGGGTTTGAGTTCCAGCCATTACCAACTAAGCCTCAAGTGTCTTCAACTGCTCAGCAGAACTGCTACTGCCCATCCGAGGACTAACCAGGAGAGCAGATCCTGAAGCGATACGATGATTGTCCCTCGTTTCCATCCCATTGGACGAGCAGGTCTCCCAGTATGTGCAGAGGAAGGAATCCTGGCCCTTACATGCTTACATAGGGACTTATAAAATCTGTCTGTACTCTCAGATGATCTCTTAGAAGGTCTGCCTGGCTATTTGATTTCATGAGTCTCCATGTGACAAACGCTACAGCTAAGCAGAGTCTCAAAGTCTAACTTGCAAGCTCTCTGATACTTCTCTTGCTGTTTTCTCCTGCCCCTCAAAAATGTAGAGATTTCTGCAGGGCCAGCCAAGGGCCATCTGTGTGTAATGGAGGTGCCCTAAGGTACATCTGCCCCTCTACCTGTGGGGACATGGTAATAAGTTGCCCCAAGGTTATCTTCTGCCCTGCTAACCAGTTCCAAGAACATCCAGTCCTTCCCATTTTGCCACTCTCATTCCATCCTCCTTGTTATGTTTCTCTGGCTCTCTGTCTTAATAACTCTCCCTCCCCATTCTCCACAATATCTCCATTTTCCACCTGCCTTCTTTTCCTCCTCTCTCCTTCAAAGGGGTTGTGCTTCTCAATCTCCCATGGCCCTCATACACTTTATCATCCACGTTTCCACTGGTTTCCCCTGTGCCCCTAACTTTACTTTACACTATACTATTTTTATGTACAGTGGAAATTTTGGTATAAGGCCATGAAATGTCAGACTTGAAAAGCCAATAGAAATCTACTTAAATTTCATTGAAAACAATGGTAGCCACAGCTAACATTTGTGAGTATCCTCACTTAATCCCTACGGGGAGACCAGCACTACTATGATTCCCATTTGTAGATGAGATTAAGAGGCCTGGGCAAAGCTGCACAGTTATTGGTTGCAGACTGGAGACTCCAAGTTCAGCTTTCTTTCCCCTCACTGCTGTCCTCAATTGGCATATCAGGAAGGAAGCAAAGGCGGTGTTGCATTTCAATGTTCTGTCCTTATTTATTCCTCACAGATTTGAGTGTCTCAGGGAACATTTGTATGCATGACAAACAGTATTTCTTGGAACGGGAACTTTCACCTCTCCAATTCTACCAAGGATAAGCTCATAGATAAAGTGTCAGGAAGTAAAAGGTCAATTTTGGCTTCTCTCCAGCTGGCCATCCATGCTAACAAACTTGCTACCTCCCCAGAAATCACTCCACCAAGTCCTGGGATCCTCGGCAGATTCTTGTCAGCCCTACTGGAAAAACATCTCAACTCTGAACTCCCCATGTTTTCCATTCTAGACCATCAGCTCTTTGAAAAGGAATTCATTCACTTATGCAAGCTGAAGATTTCATCAAAGGAATTTTAGGTTAAACACAACTAACATTTAGGATGCTTTGGCCTTAGAGGCCAACCTCAAATAAACTCAGAATAGAGATCACATAGATGAATGATGTCACCATGATCTCTTACCTGGATTACTGCAGTCATGTTCTAATTGGTTTCCCTCTTATTGCCCTTGTCCTCTACAGTCTGTTCTCAACAACATGAGATGCTGTGTCTCCTATGCTCAAATCCTGCCAAAGACATCCATGCTGTTGAGAATAAGAGCCAGAGTCTCAATGGATCCCTGAGTGTGATCCCTGAACCGGCAGCATCAGCATCACCTAGAACCTTGTTCGAACCGCAAATTTCTGAAACAGAAAATCCAGGGGGACTGCCCAGCAATGTGTATTTTACAAAGTCTTCCAAGTGCTTATGATGCTGCTCAAGTTTGACAACCAGTGTCCTGCATGAGCTGCCCCTCATCCCCAGCCCTTTACCTGAGTCCCTCTCCTGCTACTCTCCTCCTCTCACACTTCTTTCCATCTACACTGATCTTTCACAGATATCTGTACCTCCCTTCAGGTCTTCATTCAAACTTCAACGTTCTCAAGAATGTGGCTGTGGCCATCTTCTTTAACACACAAACTACTCCTGACTCTCAGTATTCCACTTCCTTTCTTAATTTCTTCTCCACTTCTCACCACCTGACACACTAGAGTGTTCTGATTTATGTTTTAGTTCTCTGTCTCCATCAACTAGAATGTAAGCTCCTTGGGGGCACGGGTTTTATTCACTGATGTAGCTATCCCGTGCAATTAGAAAGGTATCTGACATAAAGTAGGTGCTCAACAAATACTTGTTGAATATTGAAGGAAGGAAATGATTACGTTCTGCCATTTAGTACTATGTGACTTCTACAATGTATTTAACTTCTCCGAGCCTTGGTTTCCTTATCAATAAAAAAAGAGGGTTGAGTAAAATGAAAAGCCTACCTAGTCAGTGCTCAGCTCATTATAGTCACTCAATTAACAATAGCAATTAGTGATCATCAGAGTAGAAAAACATTTATTTCAATGTCATTAGAACCAAATGCTTTAAAAGGCATTTTGAACGTTTGGAACACATTTGAGAGGGTAGTGGGGATTGGGGGTTGGGGGTGGGAAGCTAAAGATACTAAAGATACATTCCCCTTTCTAGGAACAGGTTGTTGGGAAAAGGAATAATCTTGCTATGCTGAAATTGTTTTCCCAAAAGGCAGCATTTTGATGAACTAAGAACAAAGGAATTATAAACATCCAATTTAATTACCCTTCAAAAACAAAATATATATTGAATAGAAAACACATTGAAAACATAGGTTTGTTTGTGAATGTTTTCTTTCCAAAATATTGTAATAAAATGTTTGGGAACACCTAATAAAACTAATATGTAGCTGGACTTTCCTGCCCCAAAACTAATTTGCGCTGATTACAAGACAGGTCACAAGGTCTGCATGCTTTATTTTTGATACGTTCATTCTAATTGTTACTATGGACGAAGACTAAACACAAAAAATAAAACATCCTGTTGGGGAATGATCTACCCAACACACACCACATGTTTTCTCTTCCATCATTAGTCTAAGGGGATTTCCACAAAAATGAGATTCTTAGAAACTAAGCTTTCACTCATGGTTGCTGCATATTCCCACTTAGTCACTGTCCTGAGACCTCCCAGTTGCTCTCTGATGAAATAAAGCTGCAGTTGCACACTAAAAAAATAACTGTAGCTAGGAATTGGGCATCTGGAGAATCAAGTCCTCTTTCGTACTTGTTAGGCTTACCCGTGTAATATGAAATACAGCTCAACCATTTTTTAACATTACCACATTCCAGGTGGTTTCTACTAGGACAGACTTTTCTAGAGTTTCCATCCCGAGCATCTAGGACTCGGTGTGGGTGCACGTACCAGCCCACACCTCTGCAATGAATGAAAAGGTCAAATGAGAAACCCTGGTCACTGCAGTGGTCAAAACGCAAATCTTCACACCTATCACGTTATCCCGTGTGTAATTAGCCCCTGTGGTCCTCAGCAGCAGTAGTGCATCCACCTTCTCTTGTAAAAGGGAAAGTCCTCTCTCAGGGGTGTGCTGAGGAAAGGTCACCAGGCCCAGCAGTGACTGAGTGCTGCCAGCAGGCACCTTAGAAAGCCACACTGGTGTTTGCGTTTGTAGGTGACCTGGCTACGACAGAAGCTACCCTGTCACTCCCCTTGAAAACCCCAAAGTTCTTTCCACTGAGAGAAAGAGAAAGTGCTTTCAGACAAGACTCTGATAGCAATCATTTCTATTTGAAGAAGACTTAAATCAGCGTATTCATTCATTCTCATTCTCTCTCTCTCTCCCCCCCCCCATTTCTCTCTCCCTCACTCTTTCTCTCTCCCTCTCTCCTCTCCATCTAAATCTCCTTTCTCTTTAACCAACAAGAAACTTTATCTGCTACTGAAGGAGTATTCAAATAATTAGGGAGACACCTGAGAGGGAATTTTTTAAATGCCTCTAAAAATAGCCACAAGGTAAATATCTGTTCTCCCTACACCCTGGCAAGCATATTCTTATGGAGGCTCCCTGTGAGACTAATTCTGTGAGGTTCCCTGTGAGACTAATACTGAGTAATGTGTTTACTCAGTAAAATATATGGATGCAGTCTTTAAACGAATAGAACACATCACTGGGAACTGTCTATGGCCCAGCTTTAATCAAACGTCTGTATGTGAGTAATATTTAAAATCATGTGAAGGTCCGGCCAAGTGGTGCGTTGGTTAGGAGCTGGCTTGGGACACCAGTGGCCCCGGTATGGATCCCACATATAAGGGCCCGTGACACTGCCCTCTACAGCTAAGATGGTGAACAACAGCTCGACCTGGAGCTGGACTACCTTGAGACCCTGGGACGGCATAGCTGCAGTCCCTGCTGCAGTGGGCTGCCATAGGCTACAGTGAGTGGTTGGCAGCCAGTGTGAATGGCCGCTGGATGGCCGCTCACTGTGGCTCTTGGCCGCTCACACCAGCTGCCAGCGACCTATCTACCTCACCCAGAAAGAGCACAATGACAATACCAACATGGGCCAGTGAAGCAACTAGACTGAAGAACAAAAGGACAGCAACTTGTCTGTTCCCCTTCCCCAATTCCCCAACACTGTCCCCCTCCCCGAATTCCCCCAATAAAGTCTTTAAAAAACAAAACAAAAACCTAAATTCATCTTCTTTAAAAAAAAAAAAAAATCATATGAAGACAATGAGATCTACCTACTTCTACAGATTTTTGTAAAGATCATGATTTAATTTTCTCTAGCTTTTATAAATTTCCTGATGGATTAGAAGCAAGTTACCACCGTGGATCATTCAGGCTTATTTTCACAGAGTTACATATTTGTATGAGAAGTTTCTAGTTAGTGGGGCCTAAGAGAAACTACTTTACTAAATCCTCTATTGAATCTATTCAATAACATTGCATGCCACTACATCCCTCAGTGTCCTCCTGTCAAGGTTCTACATGAAAAATATCATAATTAAGTGCCAGGAAAAGATTTCTGCCCTGGAGGAAATGGTATGTATCATTTTAGAGGTAATAATAATCACATAATTAATCATGCATGTTTCTCTTTTTCCTTTGGCTGCCAGGAAATTCAGAACCAAACTTATATATCAATGTTATTAACTATGTTGAACAACAGGGTAGAATCTTTGCTCAAATTTTTTCTCTGACATTATCTTTCTGTTTTAATTTATATATTCCATAACTCGCATTTTTTTACTTATTTATATTTTCCATTGTACTGTACTTCTTTGTAAGCCATCTAATCTTCATAAAATGGAGGTCTATGTGTATACAAATTATACACACACACACACACACTATACATACATGTATGTAAGATTTAGTAATTAGAATGATTACAATTTTAGTAGTATATATTTACAGGAAAGAACTATTACATGAAACAGAAATAAAATTGGTTATACTGGACTGTTCACTGTAGAGAATTATTTTAATGAGTTCAATAAATCTCTGTGGACTATCTACCAATATAAAGAGCTATATTACAATTTAATGGCATTTTCTATAATATTATTTTACCTAATACAAAGGAGGATTTAGAGTTTTGGGAATCTAATTTCTGAAAGGCCTTATTTTCAAAACTTTCAGACAGGTGTCAAGTTTTAAAAATACAGTATGCTTATTGCTCAGACTCCAGCAAAGTGGGTATAGATCTATTTGAATAGCTTGTAATTTTGCTTAGAAGAAGATCTACAAGATACCCTGTGAGATAATGCACAGGAAAGTGTTTTGTAAAACTCCAGGGTATAATACAAACGCTAGCTATTATTGCTATTGCCCATAGCATATAAAATATGATCATCAGAGATGAACTATATTTTACCGCTAAGCATGATGATAACTGTGTATATAGCCATAACAAATAAGAAAAAAAATTTTTTAAGTCATCCTTAGTTCATTTGCTCATTGAGAGGACCAAGCCTGCTCATGGATTTGAGGATTTTATACGTTCCAGAGACACTCCTTGGTATTCTATAAAATAAGGATATACTCAAGAACCCTCAGATACTTTAAAACTCTGATCTCATGAGAAAGGGACGCAACATCTCATTTTAAAATATTCTCCTTAAGAAGCAGGAGTAAAAAACCCTAAGAGATGGTAACTATGCTTAGTGAAGTTTTTCTGCTTGTTTGTTCCGTTCTTTCTGGCTATTAAACACAACCAAACTATTCACTAATAATCCAGGAAGCACAGAATGAAGACATTAACCAGCTTGTGTTCCAAAGTAAAAGGAGGTTAAAATCACAGCATTGTAATACAAACACAGCTTATAAGCACAGTGTGTGTACCTACTGTTCTACCATTTAAACTTGGAGTCGCTGTACAAACAAGTCTATCTTGAGGAAACAGACTGGGTAATTTTCCATTTGGACTGTTTGAGATTTCAAACTCGCAGAAGTCTGTGTTGCCAGACATTTTCTTCCAATTCGTTATCTATAGTTCTCCCAAGATTTCCCTTCAACAAAAATGCTTTTCTTACAGCCCGTGCTTTCAGTGAAAACTTTTCTACAGTGCTAGAGATTAAATTAAAAAAAAAAAATTAAAGAGGTAGTGGACCCATTTGGAAACATAAATTAAAACTCTCCTCTCCATCATGAAAGATAGACCCAGATCAAGCTTTTAAACATTTGTGTCTTTTCCAAAATTCAGGGGAGAATTCAAAAGATCAAAGAGGAAGGTAAAATGCTAATTAATGAATAGATCAAAATGCAAAATTGATGTATCCACAGTAAATGATAACAGTGATCTGAGAGATCTTTAGAGCCTTTTCACACAAGACCAGGAAAACATCAGCACTTAGCACATAACTAGAAAAAAAGCATCTTCTCTGCATGCCTATAAACTCCCTGGGACACTGAGGACCAAGTTTCAAGCAATGGAAAAGAGCTGTATTATATAATTATTTTAGATATGTGTGAAAGTGCAACATCGTAAGCTTTAAGTCTCCAACTTTTCAAAAGTACCTGTTCTACAAATACAAAAAAGCACTTTTTTAGAGTGATTTTTACTGTGAAGGAAATAAACAGAAACTTATTTCCAAATTAATGCAACCACTTTGAAGAGAGCGATTTTTCCCAGTGTGTTATAAGGGATCAATAACTAAAGTCCAGTTCACTGAAGATGAGCAAGGAGGTATTCAAATGTAAATGAGTAGTTTCCTTTTTTTGAGTACTATGCTAAGCACCTTTTATGCATTACCTCATTTAAGACTCTTAACAGCCATGAGGTAGGTACTATTCTTATCTCCAATCTACAGAAAAGTAAATAAGGTTCAGGGAGGAACAGTTACTTATCCAAGATCAATGGCTAAGCCAGGAATGGAACCCAGTTTTCCTAATTCAATGCCTTTTCTAGCACTCTGACTGGTTGAATGATGGGATGGGGTTAAATCTTAAATTCTGATGACAGTGAATCCACCAACATGTGTGAACTGATAACATCTTTGATTTATGCTGCAAGGGGAGCCTCAGAGGGAAGGTTAAAAAATAATGCCATATTGGGCCGGCCGAGTGGCGCGGTGGTTAAGCGCTGGCCTGGGAAGCCAGCGGCCCCGGTTCGGTCCCACATATGAGGGCCAGTGACATTGCCCTCAAAAAAAAAAAAAAATGCCATATTTGTAGATGTTGGGCCTTCCTGTTGTCCCCCAGTTTACTTGCACAAGTAACCCCAGAGTAGTTGGCTATTTTCCAAGCTCACCATAAACTTTCAGGCCACCCAGTACCTCTGGTGGCTACTTCATTGACTTGGAACATATTTCTTCCTCTACCCTCCCCACTCGTCTCCTCTGCTGGGTAAAATCTAGCTTTGCACTCCCTGTCTCTCAAGTCTGAATTAAAGCATTCACTCTTCTACAGTCTCAGAGCACTCTGTCTGTTTCACTCTTAGAGTACTTAGCATAGTTACCTTGTGTTACTATTAGGAGCATGCGTGTCTATCACCTGCAGGAAAAGGTATGCCTCTTGAAGGACTGCACCCAAAACATCTTGGATCACCCATGTATCTTAAACAGCGTCCTGAACACAGCAGGCATCAATAAATGTTTCATGTATAGTTAAAATAGGAAACTCAAGTTCTACTACTACAACATTTCTATCAAAGAAAGGACTATTACCGAAAGAACTCGAGGGTACTTTTGCTTACACTTCTTTTTGAAGGGATTGTTTCAGACAGCCTATCGTTATTCCAGGAAGGTAATGGGGCTATTTTTCTGTTTAGGAACCAGTGGTTTAAGTAATGTAAGCTATGGATCAGTGGGCTTGCAACGATGGGGCTGATCGAAAGACAATCACACTCAGCACTGCGAAGGTTAATGGCATTGCTTCTTATAGAGGAAATATAAGAGTGGGAGATAGGGAAGACACCAATAAAAACATTTGCAAGCACCTTTAATTGTATGCAGAGTAGAACCCACTTAAATAAATACTACCTAATGAAAACATCTTGAAAAGAGAGTGATTTTTAGAGAAACCTTTTTTCTACAGGTCCTATATTTATAGAGCAAACCTTTTAAATGAATACAGGGTAAAAAGAGAATTAAACTAGCAACTGTTGTGATTCATTGCGATTCACATAACTTTCATCGGGCCAGTGAAATGCATGAACCATTTAACAAAGGAGGCTCTTCTCCACTAATTTATGACATACACATCAGAATATAAGGAAGAGTCTCCTTGGTAGGTAGTACCAAGCAAAAACATGGTCTTGGGAATGACTGAATCTTGCTTGATCTGTAGCACCTCTCTAAAGGCACAATCAAAGAATTTTCAGAGAAGGGGAGCTGAAAGAATTTGGTTCAACCAGAAAAATGCATGAAAAGGCAAATGTACCACAGCCCTCCCTATGTACATCGGATGTTGTCTTTCTATGGAAGTTATTATTTTTTCTTTTTTCAAATAAGCTTTGATGTCTTGAAGACACCAGTGTTTGGTGGACAGGGATTAAAAATGGGTAGAAATAGAGGCTTAACAACAGAGATAAAGTTGGAATCAGTAGGTGCTCAAAACTTCTTTCCGAAACCTTAGAGATAATTTGTCATAGAATTTAAATGCTCTGCTTGACAGATCTTTCAGACCACTGGCTTAAGAAAGAGGACACTAATATTTCGTTTTAAGACCACTAAATAAATACACTTAAGAATTACCGGAAACAACTGTATCCCTATAGCTCTCACCATCTAGTGAAATCTATCTTTTTGAAAAAGCAACAAACACACAGGATTAGAGTCTATTTTGTCTCTGAGCAAACTGTTTCAGAAAAAGGAAGTTTATGTAGAAGCCAACTAAAAGTGGATCTAAATGCCATCGTAATGAATATACTCAGCGCAAATAAAAAAGTCTGGGGATTCAAGAGCGTTTAGGAATGCATAAACCTGAGTCACCTTAGGTCGAAATCTGATCTGCTAACTTAGTCTAAAGATTCCTTAAATGGATGCTGGGTCAGCTGGGACATCATTATTAGAAATTGTGGGTTTCATTTATTTATTTGTTTGGGCTATTGGAGGTAATTTGGGATGCTTCTTTTTTTTTTTTTAATTATCTTTGAAAATTTTAGAATTCTAGCTTAGCTCAGAATAGAGGGTGAAAGTGGTGCCAGAGTAAATATAGAAAAGAATACCTTTCAGGGTTCGTAGGACTCTGTAGACATGGGGGTGAAGTGTGACAAATGGTAAAATACGCTGCTCCTAAGAGAGGAATATTCATTTCCCAAGCAACAGCTTTGTAACCATATTCCCTTCAAAATGAGTATTGTTGGGTTGAAAGAAAAAAGAAATGTGGAGTGTACTTAGTGGCCTCTTGGCATTTTTCAGACAACCAGGGATGGAAATGAAGGACTTCCTGATGACGTGAAATTATTCCAATAGCTCATTTTATACACGGCGTGACTGCTTATAAAGTGTTCTCAGGTACATTATCTCTTTATATCCTTACTATACCCTGGAGAGGGAAGAAGGGCAGGAATCACTACACCCATTTCACAGATGAGGAAGTTGAGGCACGGAGAGGTTTAAGTACCTTTCCCAAGGTCAGTTAGTAAGTGGGGAAGTCTGGGTCTGAATGTTTTAAAAGCATTTCACAGCCAAGCAAGTGACAAAGTCAAAGCTCTGGCCCCGGTGTCCCATCCATCTTCCGCCCATGCACCTGTGAAAGCTCACATTAGAGAACTACTCTCTTCCCTTCCAAAAATACTTTCCTCCAATAAGAAAACTATCAAACTCATCACTTCTTCAGATTTTACCCATGGTCTTTCCCCTATAAGATCAGGAAAAAGAAGAGCAAGCAAGAGAGGCACCATGTCTTATAGTTATGCTTTTCCCAAAAGGATAGTTTAATATACCTATTAAACAAAATGAACTGGCCTTTCTCTTCACCTGTTTAAACTCATATACCTGCTTAAACATGAAACAGAACCTGCGAATACTTAATTCTTGTTTTCCTCTATTCTATCGACCTCTCACAGCGCCAAGATTTTATGTCCAAGTCAGCTTTGCCATGTGACATGGGCTTATCTCACACCTGGTCTAGTCACACCCAGCTCTGCCTCATACAAAGCTTTCTATAGCAGTGCTGCACTTCGCAAAGCTGACTGCCATGGGAAGATGAGGACGGCAGTGGTGGTGAAAAGGGAAGGCTGGCAAATGCGGAACCTGCAATCCTGCTGGCCCCAGCCACGCCCCAGGAAAACCCTTTCCTCCCTGCCTGGCAGAGCACTTTTCATGCCTTGCCACAAAACCAGCTAGCTGGGTCTGCAGGCACTTACCATAATACGGCAAGCAAAGCTAAAAGCGGCTCAACTGGCCCTCTAAGCATTGAATACAGGACATGCCCTGGGAACCACACACTCTAATCGGGCCCACTGAACACGGACACCACGGTTTATAATCTTACCAGCAGTGGACTTATATGGGGATCTCACGCTACATACCAGCTACGCCAGACAACAGGGATAGTGTGAGGTGTTAAGTCATCCCATCCTGCATTTACAGCAGGTATTTATCGACACACACACATACACGTGGTAGACCCCTTGTTAAGGAGAAAGGGGGGAGTCAAAGAGGATAAACAGTGCTTGCCTTCATGGAGTTTGAGTTTGGAACCCACTTTGTAATAACGTTGGCTTTTGCAAGCATTTTTCAGCAAATCACATATGAAAATTGCAATCATTTGATTCAAAATTCTAAACAAATGACTCTCAAATACATTTTACAACTTGTTGGCAAATTCAGAGCATGATTTCAACAGCTTTTCAGCTTATTTTTGGGGGACACTGTAAGAATAAGAAATGCAGAGTAATAACAGAGCAGAGAGAACACTGAGCAAGGAACTGGGTATCGGGGTCCAGTTCTAGCACTAATCCACACGTTCGTTGAGGCACATCACTTTACTTCTCAGGGCTTTAGCAGTCCTGTAACTAATGCCTGAAACAGTGTCTGGCATAAAGCAGATGATGACTAACTGAATATTGGTCAAATGAATAAAAATAATATGTGAAGGTTCAGGGTAAATATTTCTGCAGTTCACAGTACACATCAAGAGGTTGGAGATAAGAACAGACAAGTAACATAGATTCGTGTAATGTGCTCAGGCCCCAAATGAAACTGCTCCAGTAAACAGTGGTAAGGCGGCTGCATGGGCTGCAGGAAAACGGGGGGCTGGGCCTGCTTGTGACCCCTCAGGCTTGCCTATTATAACTTAAGCTCAACAAATGGACTTTTGCGCATTCCACCCCAGGATGGCTAGTGCCTTGGCTGGCAACTTCTTTGGGGCCATGCTAAGTGTTTTCTTCAATATTTACAGAATAAAAGGCAATTTCGGTTTTAGCTTTGAGAGTGTCAGATTTTGACAGCTTGGAAATGTCATTCTCAGAGCAAGGACTTCTCACACATACATATTCTGCCTCTAACTATTCTATAAATGCAAATGCAAATATCCTTGACCAGGAAACCTTGAGCATCATGTTCTAAGAATGTTAGTGAGATTACATGAAGTTCTTTTTAACTGTATTAGTTTCCATCTGACATTGACTAAATTGAATTAGAACAAAGTGGGGAAAGCCTGAGTTCGAAAGGTGGATGCCAAAGAAGTCACATTTTAATTTTTGTCTCCATCTCTCATGTATGGAGGCTTTCTATCCAGTCAGCACGCTTCATTCCACAGGAAACATGCCGGATGACTGGCCACCCAAGAACTAAATGTGATATCACTGGTGTATCAGAAACTTCCGAAACACTATGCCTTCCCCAAACCAAGCCTTATGTGGTGGGTTGTATGTTCCTTTTGCTGAACAAGGACCTTGCATCCCCGCTTTCCCACATACAGAAACTGCAACTCTCATTCATTATGTTACCAGGAATACCAGAATTCATTGATTAGGAAATACACTGATGGTATATTTCGTATGAATAAAGAAGACCCCCAAGAACATAAATTTGTAAAACTCAAGGAAATAAGAGAGAGTGAAATGCCTCTGCATTTAGAACATAACAAGAACAAGAGGAAACTCAGAGAGGAGCTGGTAGGAGAGAGAAGAGAAGCAATGTAACATGGCACGGTAGCCTAAGTGTTTTTAAGAACAGAGCTGTTGAAAATCAACACAAAATGGCTTGTGTGTTCTGAGACACAACCTATGTGTTCCCTCTCCCAATCCTGCTTCCCCACAACCTCACCAAAGTCAGCTACTTACATGTTTTCTATGTGTGCATAGTACAGAAATATAGATTAGAGGTTAAACCCAACATCTGGGGCACAGGACAAGGAAGAGAACATTACCTGGCTTGGGCAAAGACCGATCAATTAAACGACCTCAGCAGGTGCCGGAACAGAAAGCTAAAAGGAAACTTTAGCCTGAAAGCCCTACCAGAAATATGCAGAAACCCGGGGGTAGACTTTAGAGGTCCTCAGAGTGTGGGTTTTGAGCTCATTTTAACAGGCAAGTAGGCCCTAGGTAAGGTCTAAGAACAGGCATACACTTCAGTATTTAGATCAAATGTTTAGTGAAAGCTCTTCTGTGAACACCTGTAACTCAGCTATGGTTGCCCCTTGCAGGGCTTTTATCACTTGTACCGGCTTCCATCATGTGCCCCAAACACTATCCAAATACTTTCAGGAGACAACAAGCATATTTTATGGCAATCACCAGTTTAACCATCTGCCTTCCTTGCTAGAATATGTACCTGATGAGCACTGGATCTGCATCTCATTTATCTTTACATCCCCATTGCCTAACACAAGGATTAGCATATATCTTAATAAATATATGCATGATTGAGAAAAAATAAGTTAGAAGGAGGAGAAATTACCTATCATTATATATTATAGGCAATTATATTTATATGTTTATATACTATGGGTAATATAATTATATTATTTGCCTCTTAAAAGACGTCCAACTCCTAAAATGGTGTTTCTCAGGGATTGGGGAGTGGGAGAATGGGAGAGTTGGTGCTTAAGGGTACACACATGCAACTGGTAGATAAAGAAGTCCTGGAGACCTAATGCACAGTACAGTGATTATTTAAACATTAAATAATTATTTAAACATTAAACTTACTAAGAGGCTAGATCTGTTTTTTTGATTTTTTGTCTTTGACTTTTATTTTGAGGGCAGTGTCACTGGCCCTCATACTTGGGACCCGAACCGGGGCCACTGGTTTCTCCAGCCAACGCTTAACCACCGCGCCACTCGGCCGGCCCGCTAAGAGGCTAGATCTTAATTGTTCCCAACACTAGAAGAAATGATAATCATGTGATGAGATAGAGGTGTTAGCTAATGCTACAATGGCCATTATATTGCAATATAAATGGATCAGATCAATGTTGTACACCTCAAACTTACACAATGTTATATGTCAAACATATCTCAATTAAAAATGACTTTAAACTACTGAAGACAATATCTCTGCATTCATTCATTTACTCACTCATTCACTCCAAAAACATTTCTGTTGAGTGTCACACACTATGTTTGGAATATAACACAAATATTAGTTTCTGTCCTCCAAAAGTATGCAGTCTAGAAGGGTGCTCTCCTCAAAACACACATTGGGGGTATCCAAAGAAAATGCTGGGGCTTCTAATTATATTTCTTTTGCATCTCCTAAATACCAATAATGAATTAGTTATTAATAATGTCATCTCCCTCACCTGACACCTTTGTCAGACGCTCACATCACCTATGGTACATAAGACATCCCTAGGGAAATGTTGAATTCTGAAGACCCTGTTTTATTGGTTATACTTTCAGCATACTGTGACATGTTCTGTTTTCGCTTGTCAGTAGTTAGTTAAAAGGACTGACGGATTGTCTCATTTTAACTCATTAGCCACCATCGTTGCCACCACCGTGAGTATATCATCACCATTGTCATTCCCTAACCTCAAGTTTATAATTGACTTGGAGAGAGTGGCCAGGGCATAACGGAAATCCACTGCTAACCTAATAGTACAGATTATTTGAGATTATTACAGCTACGTGGAAAACACTCCAAAACATCGGAAGGCGCCTCACTGTCCATTCTGGCTTTCTGGCTGTTTAATCCCAGAGTTCTCCTCAGGAAGATGATGCAGATCTTCCTCAGCCACTCACTCACTGTGGACCATGGACATGTGCCTCCACCTCCCTGGCCCTCATTTTCCTCATCTCCCACCTCTTAGAATTATGAGGCCAAATTAAGACAACATATTCAAATGATTTCAAGTGTCTACTACATAGTACTATTCAACCAAGATCAGTTTTCTTGCCTCTCTTATGGATGCACAGAAAGAAAAAATCCACAAAGAAGGAGATCTGAATCCAGAACTTAAATATTCTACATAATTATAAATGATTAAGCTACCCAAACTTTGTGCAGATCTTGTATTCCAAAAGTTGCTTTCCTGGCCAACTTATGTAGGGAAGGACTGTCTGAATCTTCTGCTTAGAGCTACTTTTCCCCATTGGCATTCATTATCATTCAGATAGAACTGAACTCAACATCTGTTGAAAGAATGAAGGGTGGGCTACAGTGCGGAGATAATGGGCTGCTCCTTGGCACAATAGTCTTTACTGGCTCTTACTGGCACCTATATTCTCTTCTCCATCTCCTTCCCTAAGAGAAAGTTAAAGGTTATCATTAACCACTGGCCTAATAGCAGAGGTTTCTGTGTCTTTTCACCAAGAAGGATATCTTGTAATATTTTCCTCTTGTGGACCCTATTTCTTAAAGTAACTAATTTAACATCTCTATTAAATAATGGATAATACATCTCTCCCCACCATTTATTAAATGAATCCGGACTATGACTGCCATACAGAGGCTCTGTGAGTGTAAGATAACCAGTGAGTTCACAAATCTAGCGTCAAAAGCACATAAACTTCAGCCTGTGTAGCTTTATGTAGGAAAAAATGCATAGTTTCTTTTAGGAGTTTTCCTTTCGCCCTCTTCAAAGACTACCAGTTGGCAAGAATTGGTGAAGAGAATGCATTGACATATGCTGAGTTTTACCTATAGGTATTTCATGATCCCGATTTGCAAATCCACTGGGACCTGCATGTACTGGGCACTGCTACTCTAGAGCTGGCTGATGCTCTGACAACAGGGTGCCTCACTGACCTCTTTCTCCCGTTAAGGATCTTACTTCGAGTCCAAAGCTGCAAGAATACATTAAATTGAAAAGCTTTCAGTTTGGACAGCATTTACAGTTTTAAAAGATAAACCTCTCTATGGAGTTAACATGATCTGTGAATGTGGGACATGCTAGGAATCAGATATCCTAATGAACTTTGTCTTGCTCACTTGAAATGGAGAATTAACCGATTCTTTTAAATAATTCAGAAATCTAAAATCAAAGGGATGTGGTGCAAATTTCTATTGTAACTGCACAAAAACTAGGGGATGGAAATAAACACTTTATGTTTCCAATAAAACTACATTCCTATGTCTTTTCCAAATGAAATACTTTCCGATTTATTGGCAATCATAATTGTTTTACGCCATCCAACAAACAGAATGGCATCTGGTATAAATACCTTACAACTAATTTTACACTCTCCACCTCCAGCAGAAACATTAGATGAAAATTTAGTCCACTGTTAAAAACTATCTATCATATACATCGTATGAGTATGAGCCATATACTCATAATACTTTAGACTGTAGGAAAAGGAGCAAAGAGTGCTCATAAGAAAAATAAGAATGTACTTTTGCTATAAGAATGTAATTTTCCCAAAAGAATTCAAACAAGAAAAATACACGTTCTAGCGCCAGGCACACGCTAGCTTCTCTGTCGGGGCTGGTTCTCCATCCAGTTCTGTGGGCTGAGAGGACCTGGAACAGATGTGAAGCTGCTGCAAGAACAGGTCCAGGGCATGTCCAGGCTCCATGCCCCAGTCCCCCCCACCCCCCGGCCTTGGACCCAGCTCACATGAGGCCTCCTCTCCCTATTCATACCCCAAAGCAGAAGCTCCAGGCATCAAAGGGAAGTGGGGAGGCCACAGAAAGGGGAAGCCAGGATCCTATGGGGAACAAAGCCAAGGCTGGGGACCCTCTAGGACTTGCTTGCCTGATAAGATCTGTCTGCCAGGAGTGGCTAAAAACCCTGAGATGTTTGGGGGTCCGGGTGTGGGGAGAACTTGCTGCAGGTGGTAGCCCAAAGACCAGCATTCACCTCCTGTTCAGTCTAAAACAGTTGTGCTGGAGCCTGGCACACCTGCACATGAGATTCTCACTATCCTTAGAGTCCTTGGTTTACTCATACAAATATTTCTACCCTAGCTGCACTGTAAGCACCCACAAGTTACCACTAAGTTCTGCCAGGCTGGGAATGGCAGGTGAGAGGCGGGAATCAGAGCTCTGTGTGAAGTGCTCATTAGCACCAGCACGTGTGTTTGGGAGGACAGGCTGGTCCCGGCCATGGACCTCACCCTCACTCAAGGATCTCAGGTCACTCATCCCCCCATCACCAAACACCAGCACTGCTTTGGAGAGGTGGGTGGCAACGCCTGCTGACCTGATAAGGCAGACTCTGGGAAAGAAGCCTCCAGGCAGTTGGTATGAACACTTGCAGGAGGCAGAAACTGCGGGGCGAGGCCCAATGAGGAGATCAGAGGCTCTTTCACACAGGCCATCCAGAAACCTTTCCAGTTGAGCAACCCTCAGAGAAGATATGCTTCTGAGATGGAAGGCAAGCCCAGCGCAGAGAAAAATAAGATCTCAAACAGCCACACACCCAGCTTTAGAAATCTTGATCCATAAAGTACATTCCAAAGCATTTAAGAATCGAAGCCACAAAACCTGGGCAGACCCCAAAAGAGTTCTAAAAAAAAAGAAAAATATATATTCTAGATTGTCCTCTAGCATATGGCTCATGTCTGTAAGGCAATGAGATGGATGAAAGAGACAGTGGGCTACACCGTATTTAGTATTTACTATGGATCATTACAAGTTCTGGGCACTTTATACACACATACGTACATACATACATTCATACATATAATCCACACAGAAATAGTCCTGTTAGTTTTGAAGACATAATCAAGCCTGTAGGTGCCTGAACAGGCTGAGGCTGATACCTGGGAGGATGAGATAAGGAATAAAGGAAGAGATGACGAACCTAGATGAGAGAACATGAGGAAGGAAAAGGAACTAACATTGTTTAAGCTCAAAACAACAACAGAAAAAGCAACAAAGACACACTTCCTGGGAAGGTGACATCCCACCTTATAAACGAGAAACACAAATCCAAGAGTTTAAATTATTTGCCCAAATTTACATAATCAGTAAATTACAGAACCAGAATTTGAATACTATTCTTTCTATAACAGAATACAATGGTTAAGCATTTAGACTGTGGAGTTTGAGTAAGTTTGAATACTCTTTCTGCCTTTCTTTGAGTACTCTGCCCTCTTGACTATGGGCAAGCTATTTACATTCTTTGTATCTTGGTTTTCTCATCTGTAAAATGGGCACACTAGTAATACCTATCTCCACAGGGCTGTATTAAGATTAAGTAAGATCATGAATATAGCACTGTTAGTACAGCACCTTGTGGGGAGGCCATAAGAATGAGCCACACAGATCACTTGCTACAAGGAGAATAATTGCCTGACAACCCCAGCTGCCACCCCTCTGGTTCTACTACTATATTTGTTCAAAGTTCATGTTTCCTCCAGGTTCCCAGCCAATGACTAAGGGGGAGGATACTAATGCAGACCCATTCCCATGGGACAAAGAACTTTCGTAACAGGTGACTCTGGCTCTAAGAGTCTCCACTGGCTTGTAAGAAACTTTCTTAGAAGCTTACTGATATCTAGGCTTCTTCCTATTTGATCCTTCTTCCTTCCCCCTCTCCTTTCATAGGTATCCGATTAGTATAAATCGTCTTGACTTACGATAGTTCAATCTGACAATTTTTCAACCTTATGGTGCGGCAAAACCAATATATGTTCAGTAGAAACCATATTTTGAATTCTGAATTTTGACCTTTGCCCAGGCTAGCGATGTATATGGTACCATACTGTCTTGTGATGCTGGGCAGTAGCAGTGAGCCACTCCTGCTCAGGTCTGCGGTCACAAGGGGTAAACAACCAATACTCTACAATGTATACATTGTGTTAATGACTCATTATAATGATTTGCCCAACTGTAGGCTAACATAAGTATTCTGAGCGTATTTAAGGTAGGTGAGGCTAAGCTATCAGGATATAACTCCACTGTAAGCTGAGGAGAACCTATATTGTGGACTGAAGCCTTAGCCAGCCCACTTTTGCTCCCTTCCTTTATAGTTCATAGGTTTTACCCAATAAATCCCTACACATCTGATCACATCAGAGCACATTCTTCTTGGAGAACCCAACCTAACGTACCAGCATACAGGAGGTCTACAATGAATGGGAGCTATTATCATGATTACCCCCAAAATCATTATTTTTGTCATTTGGCTCCAAAGCCGAAAAAAGTTTAATCCTGCTTTCCAAAACTGCTCTCCTTGAATCTGTGACCATTACTGTTTTTTAAAGCAGGAGAGTTCAAAGATCACACCGGGTTTTTGTAACACATTCCCACCAGTTTTGTCATATCTAGCAAAATAGTCCTCAATTATAAATGGAAACATATACTCATATATTTAGTTTCCCGTGCAGCACGTGAAAAATATGGCGCCTTCTATTTTCAAGTCTATTTTTCAAGTCTTTTCTCTGCTTCACCTTTGAATGTGGAATATCCCAGTGCTTTATTATTTGACTGGTTTTCTATTTGCATCGTCTTCCTCGAGGCGCACAGCCTGTGATCTCTGGATCTTGTGACAAGGTACACTGCCTTTGCATTTGCTTTGGAGAAGGACTCACATACCGTCGGGATGGCTTACTTAACTAATTAAACTTACACACTTACTTGCATAGGTTGAGTGGCTCTCAACTACTGTATTGTACCTATTGACTGTGCCTTACAAGTGGCTCATTGTTCCAAGATAACTGCTCGGCTAGGTACCAGCAGATGCGGCAGGAGTGGAATTTAAGCAGTCAAGTCATTAGAACTTTGTGGTGCTCTTCCCAGGTTTCATTTTCAGTGGGTTAAATTCCAGTGGTTTGACCCTTTGTGATCAGTGAAATCATCACAGACTACTCAAAGCGTTTCCTATGCTGCTGTTCCTCTTGCCCACGTAACCTCCATGGGAGTGGATGGAGCATTAGGATGGGTTGCTCGATAAAATACAGGAGCTGGTTTAAACAACAAATACTTTCTTTGTATAATTATATTCCATGTAATACTAAAAAATTATTCATTGTTTATCTGAAATGAATTTAACTTGGCATCTTGTAGTTTTGTGGCTAAATCTGGTAACTATTAGAGAGAAAAAAAATCAAGTTTCACAGTAAACGTACTTGAGACCTTGGGGCTTACAATCTACATGGCATTATGAGATAAGGGTTAAGCTGAAACCTGACAGATTCAAACCTCCATTAAATGAAAAAGGAATCGTTTGCACGAGTGAAGTCCAATATCCCAAGTGACTCAGCTTTTAGTATACACACATAACGGGAAAACTTTGGGGATTCTAAAAGATGTTGCCATGGAAGAGGTAGAGTGTCATTCTTAGACAATGTTATGAATTAACACTGCTTTGCTTACCACTGAATATTAAGTATCCTACACACTGTAGGGGCTCAGGACATATCTACTGGCTCAAGAAATGAATGGATTTGGCATGCGCCTTCCTCTGTACAGTGTATCATCGCTTATCAAGCCCTTTCTTTGGTCTACAAGGTCCAGTACACTTCAGCTCCCTGCTACCCCCTCTCCGACTGCCTCTCCTTCATTCCTGCCCCGTAACCCACACAAACCTCCGTACTGTTCCTCCATCATGCCTCAGGGACTCTCCACTGACTGTTACCTGCTCCTAGAACAGAAGTCCCGAACAGCAGCATAGTTCTCTTCCTCACCTTCTTCGGGTCTTAACTCAAATGTCAACAGATTAGAAAGGCCTTCCCTGACCACTCGATGTAAAACAGCATTCATACCCTCCACTGTTTATCCCTTTATCTTGCTTTATTTTTCCTCAGAATATTTAATATCACTTGGCATCTTACATATACATGAGTTAACTCATTGTCTATCTTCTCCCACCAGCAGGGAAGTGCCATGAGAACAGAGATTTTTGTCTGCTGTGCAGTGCCTGGTTCTTAGAATGCAATAAATATTTGTTGAATGCATGCATGCATGCATGAATGAATGAATGAATGAAGCCTCTCCCACCTCACCAGACTGTCAGGTCCTTGGGAATAGGATGTCTGACCCATCTTTGTATTCCCTCAATGCATCCAGTATGCGGCAGATTCTTAAGAACTGTCTGTCAAATTACATATGAGAAAATTGAGGTACAAGTCTTTAAGTGACCGGGATAACTGATTTTCCCTTACCAGATGCTCAGTGTCGGGCTTATAATGGCAACTCTCTTTTTCTAATGTGACCTATTCGCAAGTTGTGATTTGGCTTCTCCTTGTTCATCTCGAGTTTACAAATGCTACTTGCTGAGCAGCTCTCTGGCTGCAAAATACATGCAGAGATCTAAGAAAACACAAACTTTCCTTCATGGAGAGGTTGTTGGAAGCTGATTTCTATTTTGCTGGGCCTGGCCACAACATCCTTTACACTTCTCTCCTTGGATATTCTCCATAGGATGCCTGCGGATCAGGCATATGAGACTCCCTTGTTCCCTTTGGGTTAAAATCAACCAAATATAGAAATTAACAGCTGAGATGGGGCAGAGTAATGTGCGGTAAATACTCCCCTACCTCCACCTCTATTTGAGACACCCAGCAGATTTCCTGAATGACAAGCTTGTGCCAAGGGAACCGAGTTGCCTGGAGCTGAGTAAAAACCCGAAGAAGAGAAAAAGAACAAGAAAGCTGTAGGGAGAAAAGGTGCCAAAAATCCTTGTGGCCACATGAATTTTTCTAGCAGACAACTAATCAATCTGGATTAGTGACTTCAAACCCCAAATAAATTATTTATATTAATTCCAGTTTACTAATATTATCCACAAATGGATAATTCCTTCCAAAAAATAATATGCAGGCTTTCAAACAACAAGTTCACATTCACGTACCAAATCAAACCCTGTTATTTGTGGCAAGGAAAGCTCAGGCACTCTTCCTGACGCAAACTACCTTCCCTGATATTTTGCCGTCATGCCGATTTTTAATTGGTGGAGAGGGAGGTGAAAGGGACCATTAGAAGTGCACGGCAGGGCCGGCCGAGTGGCGTGGTAGGAAGCCAGCCGTCCCGGTTCGGATCCCACATATGAGGGTCAGTGACATTGCCCTCTAAAAACAAAATAAAACAAAAAAATCCCCACAGGTCCTTCTAAGGATGTCTCTGGCCAAGGCTCCTATCAGAGGCACTGCAGCCTTAGATCGCAGGGAAAACAGAGCAATAGCAGATGGAGCTGCAGCCAGACACCAGGTGTACCTCTCACTGGACAGTGATTTGATGACGGTTCCTCATTTGATCTGTTTTCTGAGCCCAATTCAAATACTACACGAACTGTATGCCTTTGTATTTTTAGAATAGATATGTATAGATATATGTGCACAATCCCAAGTAAATTGTAAATAAATACTTAAGAAGTGCTTTTCTAATTGGAATGTTACATCCAGTGGGCACTCAAATGGTTGTCTCTGTTGGAAGAAGAGTCACAGGCATGAATAAATGTGAGGATCATCAAAAACAAAACAAAACAAAACACCTTTTTTTTCTTCTTTCCTCTGTAATTCTTTGTGCATGAGGGGTTGGTGGGGGAAGGGAAGATGTCTGAAATAGACTGCCCAGCCAACCCATTTTAGAATTTGGAAATGAGGGAACACAGTCTAAAACAGTGCCTACTTTGGCTACTAGCCAACCAGTTCAAGTCTACTCAGCTGGTTACCCTCTGTATGTAGACAATAAAATATCCATAAAGTGTGAGGTAAAACTACTTCTTTAAAATGACAACAAATTTCCTCCCTATTTTTCAGTTGAAAAGGCTCATTGGTAAATAAAATTCAACACACTGTACACTGCAGGATGTACATAGGGGAAGCTCCCAGCCTCACCTGGTACCTCATCTTTCACAAGGCAAGGTCCAAGAATTTCCTTTGTCTGAAGGCATTTCTAAAGGGCCTCCAAACAATAGTGGGTCACATCTGCTAACAATATTTAAGAAAGCACAATTCACCTGGTCTCAGATCAAACCAAATTCTAGTTCCCTAGTTTCTTAAAGAAGAGAGACTAGTGCCATTGTGCTCCTAAAAATTCTTCAGTCAGAATTTAATTATGAGAATCTGGAAACCAGAAGACATTCAGGTTTTAATGTCTCCCTGAGTTGGGACTTTTACATATTTTAGAATATTGATATTACTAGTATTCCTGCTCTTTTGGTGGTCACTCTACTGTGTCCCTGCAGGGTTTTCTGAAAGAATACTGCAGGGAATAACTGTTGCTAGGTAATTGTAAAAGGAAGTCATGCAAATTATGAAATATTGATAAATTCTACTTACAAGTCAATGGTGCTAGAATACTCCTGCTTTCCCAGTAAAATGCAAACTATAAGGCTGCACTGCCTCCAAAATTCCTAAAAATGACCCAACTAAAATGACACATTAATCAAAACAATACCTGAAACAAGCAGCCCATCCAATAGTAAGAAAAAACTCTTAGAGTTTGGAATTATGAATTTGATTTTGCCTTCCCACTATGTATTAATATTGCAATACAATATTGCAACATACCTACTATATACTTGGGGAGGTAATGAAAAAAAAGTTAAAAGGCAAAGGGCCTGTAATTTTTAAGAGACTATTATCAGATAAAAGAACATTTATCCAAATGAGAAATAAAAATTTATATTTCTCTTATCTCACCCCCCAAATTAGAAAGTGAACCCTACATATAAATCTTAAACTAGGAAGTCAGTAGCCTGGAAGGTATTTCATAAATATTGAAGTACTCAAAATAGTCACAGAAATGAGTTAAATGACAACTAATGAGCAATGACAATTGTGGTTAAAGAAAAGTACATTCCCCTTGTTCCTCTAGCAACATTTAGCAATGATATCTAGTTTAACAATATAAGATGGGAATGACATAAATGAAGATGGTAAACATGAAAGCTGGATTCAACCAATACTCCAGGGTGATTCTGAAATTGGCAGGTAGAGCTGGAAATTTTCAAAATCTGGGGCAAGCATCATGATTAATGGGCTTCCACTGATTGCAAAGGCCCATCTGAGGGTTGATGCCACCAACATATGTGCAACTACCAGATAAATGAGGGGGAACAAACATGATTAAGCCTAACAAAAAGAACCCAAATACCAACTTTGGTTTCCTGTTATAAATATCACATTTGAAAAACCACTTAGATGAGGTTATTACGATTAGGAAACTGTGCAAATGATGAGGGATCGTAAATAGAAAAATAAACAAACATGAACACAGCTTTTCTTTCTCTGGCAAGGGAAACTCACTTTATTTATTTATTTATTTGTTTGTTTGTTTTTTTCAGGTAAGTAGTGAGTCCCAGCAGGAAGTGTGCTTTCAGAGTGACCATGTTGAACTATGCTATTCCCGCAGACACTGACTCAATGTGGCCCTACAAGAAGCGTGCCTTGAATTACGTAAGGGGGGCAATTGCATGAGCTTTTCGTTCATTAATGACGGAACTGATGCACTGCAGAATGCAAGCTCTGGAGGACTGTTCACAGGGCCTGTGAATATCGAGTGCAGACTTCTATGTTCTGTCCCATAAATACTTCTATCAGGAGCCAAAGTACATCACAGGAATTCACCAAGGTGGTCTGAGCAGGTGTTCTAAGTCAAAGTCTAGCAAATAAGGCTTGAAACCTTCAGGAGCTCTCGAAAAGCCAGAAAGAAGGCTTCAGCAATATGCAAAAGGATTAAATGAATGATACCAGTCAGAACTGAGAACTTTATTAGGATTGCATTCCCTATGGTAACCAACCATAAGCTATTATAATATGATGGCATTTCATGTACAAGTAACTCTTGCACAACTCACGGGTTAGGGGTGCCAATCTCCACGCAGTTAAAAATCCACATATAACTTTTGATTCCCCCAAAATTTAGGTGTCCCTCAGCATCTGAGGGGCATTGGTTTCAGGACCACAGTAGATGCCAAAATCTGAGGATGCACACATCCCCTATATAAAATGGGGTAGAACAATGGATACAGTTGGCTCCCCACATCTGTAGATTCTCAGCTGCTGATTGAAAACAGTACAGGTATTTATTGAAAAAATCCACTCATAAGTGGACCCATACAGTTCAAACGTGTGTTGTTCAAGAGAGACTGTATCTGATCACACCTGCTCACTGAGGGAGGTGGGAGCAGAGGTATGTCTTGACCTACTATGTCCATTAGTGTCTAGCCCCTACACTCTTGGCTTCCCAGCACTATCAATCATATACCTGTGTATGTAGGTCCATGTGTCTACATCCAACTTGCCCCCACACCCAAATTAGATTTTCAGCTTCTCCAGGGTTTGCTGCTGCCCCCCGCCCCCTAAAAAAGCTCTTGGTAAATCAAGTGAGCACACACTCAAAAAGTATTTGGGGATAATGACATATTCATCAAGCAAATAAATATCAGGTACCCACTAAGTTCAAAGCACAGAGCTCTGTGCTACGAGATGTTTTTTAAAGGAATTTGTCATGAATCTACCATCAATCAGCTTATAGTTTTTAGTAAGCCAGATTCTATTTAGTTTGAGCCACGGAAAACCTCAACTACAACTGAACACATGTAGGAGGAGTCCTTTCTGTCCAGAATCACCTTCTTGAGCACTCATTCTGAAGGTTCTTTAAACTCTGAATCGCCTTGCTAGTTCTCATCTCCTGGGAGGTGAACAGAATTTGAGGAATAAAACTAAACAGTAAAATAGATGTGGGGATTATGGACAGATTTAAGGAGAACATGGCTGACATTTTGGCACAAAGTAGCTATATACAAATGATGTCCCTAGAAGTCTTAGTTTATTTCTGACACTACCCTCTTCCACTCTCAGGCTCCCAGCTTTCAACCTCTTAAATATGTATATGTATTACAGACAGGACAAGCTTTACCTGGCAAGTAGTAGTGGTTACCTTTCTTTGAGCCCTTCCTATGAACCAGGCATTACTCGTATGCTGTTTCCTAGCATATTCTCATTTTAATACTCATGAGGCAGGTTCTTGAAGTATTCCTGTTTTACAGATAAGAAAACTGAGATTGGGGTAATAGCTTATTCAAAATCACTCAGACATGATTTCATTTGAACTCAGGTCTCTTTGACTCTAGAGGTAGAGTTCTAATCATTTATTATACCCATTTTGAGTTTCAGAGGCTCTGATATTTTATCTTTGGGCTTCAGATAATTCCTTCAAAATTCCCATCTAATACCTTAATTGGACAAAGATTTGTTTTCTTTTACAGTTGAGTCTTAAGGGAATACAAAAAAAGAAAGCAAAAATTCCGCAGAAAAAAACAGACTAGTTGAACAGGGAAGAAACAGCTGCATCCACTTTAGGTAAAGTTACATGGCTTAGTTTATGGTTTTGGATGAAACAGCATGTTGCTATTTGTCTATTCATTCTCCGTGGTTTACTAGGAAAATACCATTCGTTTCCCATTACCTTTCTCTTCAAGAGCTAGGATAAAGAGAATATTATTTCCCCTCGTATATATACATAAGGAAGGAGTAATGAGTTCCCACTTTATTGGAAGACCAGAGTCTGTCACTTCTTCATCCACCAAGATTCCAAAAATTCTTAAGAGTTTTGTTGATACATCTATGAGAGTTCCCTCTTTAAAAACAAATAAAAACAAACGAACAAAAACCTTTCAAGCACTCATTTTCCATAACCTGGGATAGTGAAAAATAAAGAACACCAATCAAAGCAACACTAGGAAGTTACCTAATGCATATAAATACCTAGTCCTGAAATCTTCAATTACTTTCCTTTAGGGATTATGTCTTTGGGGAAAAGATAAAATTATTTTCCTACAATAACTTCATCTGAGATTGACAAACGACAGGGAGAGAAGAGCGAGTAGGCCTGATATTCCCCTAGTCTCAGCTTCAGTGGGAGCTGTCTAAGCTTCTATTTTTTCATTGAAATAAATAGAACTTTGAAACAGGAATCTATAAGTTTTTCTCCTAGATATTAATACTTTCTTTCTTTGAATTCACATGATCCCCCAAAATGGTGCCGTGAATCCTTGAGGTAGCACCAAGCAATGTGGGGTTAAAAGAGGACTTGGCTAGTATCTCTGTGCCGTTGGCCGAAAAATCCGGGCTCAATCCTGGTTGCTTTTTGGAATGGGAAACGCACAATATCGGTATTACAGGCAGCTCCAGAAAGGCATGCCAGGCCTCTCATGCTCTCAATTTATATTTGCATGTGAACAGCTTGTCGGCCATTTTATGAAGACAGATGAATCGCAGGCCTGCTAGAGGGGAGGCCAAACCTAAATACATGAACCACATACCCCTATAGCCCACAAATTTTTAGAAATGAAAATAAGTATCTCTAGATACAACTTCAGGCAGATTATATATAAATACATAGAAAAAAAAACCCTGAAACATATATAAGGCATCATCTATAAGTGAGAAATAAAGAATGAAGCTGATCTATAAATATCACTCTTTAAAATGTCAACAGAAAGTAAGATGTAGTTGTTTACGACACTAAAAACAAGTCTTCAGAGGTCTTTCGCTCTTTCTTTTTTTTTTATGCCTGCTTTGAAAAGACAACTTTGATAAGGAAAATACCACCAAAATACCAAGATGAGAAGAGAAATAGCCAGATAGTCCATATTTAATGCTAGAGTCCAGCAATGTTATAAAGAATTTCCCAGCTTGGGAAATGAAACAAATCCCCCAAAATTAGTGATAGGATATCTAATGTGGTAAATTCAATCCTCGACCCCCTAGTACTGACATAATTCAATTTACTTATCTATTTCAAAAGATCAGATGGGGATCAAAATGGGAAAATGTATAGAACAACAAACGGAAGAGAGACTCGGGGAATGAGATCATTCTAAATAGGTGAAAAACAAATATGGTAGGATTATACTGACTGGAAAAATAGTATGAGGAATATTGAACAAATAGCCAACAGTTTTTTAGTATAAATGATATAAATATGTACATATGATCATATTTAATTATTTTACAGGTAATATTATTCCCATACTATTTTAATGATGAGGAACAAATCTATCTATCTATCTATCTATCTATCTATCTATCTATCTATCTATCTATCTATCTATAACCTGAGAGGTTAAATTACCTATTCAATATTACAAAGGTAAGAAACAGTAAAGGCAGAATTTCAGTGCAGGTCGGAAACCACAGCCTGAACTTTTAACCATGATGCCATATTCCCCTCACAGGCTCTTCAAGGTCAAGCATTTCCATCAGAGCATTCAGTTCTATCACCAAAGAAGAGCACTTTGGAACTTTATGAGATAATATCTGTGAAAGTACACAATACAATGTTTAGCATATAATTGTACTGCTAGTTCACCTCTCAGTTTTTATTGAAAACTCAATCTAAAGTTCCAAACTATGACAATATTTTTCATACTTAGAGTACATGCCTCAAATTCAGTATTTTACCTTGTACTTACATATTTATATATAAATTTACTCTTGTATTTATATATACAGGATGTATTCTATTTGAATCAAATTGCTGCAACAGAAAATTTATATATTTATGCAACTGAAGGGATTTAATACTGTGATGTATCAGTACTGTTTTATTTTAGACAGTTGAAAGCAGAAAACCCTTCAAAGACAGAGGTCGTTTTCTTAAGGCAATTAGCAAAGGGTTGAACTCCTGAAATATCTCTCAGTCTGTGATATTAAATCGCTAGTGAAGAAGATCGTGGGGCATTTGCCATTTTGAAAGGAACTCAGATGAAATGAAAAAGCCATGGCTTCTCACTTATGTTGTAAAAGATTCTGATTTGGTAAGTCACACAATAATCAACTTTCTTGGGAACTAAGGTTCTCGTGAGGACCTAATAGTGCTTAGGGGATGGGGTGGAGAGTCAAAGGGTGCTAGAATAATCCAGAGGACTCTTTGAGTCCTCACTTGTTCCCATGGGGGGCCACCCATAAGGCAGACCTTAAAATCAAAATCTTTGTACTTGCTTAGCTGCTGGCTACTGTGGAATCGCAAAGCAGCAGCTAGAGTCCCAAACTAAACTTACCATTTTCTGGCTGGTCCTTAATGTCAGCGTCACTTGGCTGGCTGGGACTTTCAGATTGACTTGAATCTGGAAAACATAAAAATACAGCCAAAAATTACAGGGTCTGTGAGGGAAAGTGGATCAGGGGTGCCAGACTTTCTCAAAAGGTTCAGCATAAAAACACGGAATGAGAACGTTACAAAACTGACATGGAGAACGAGGAAAGAAAAGAGGAGAGAAAGGAGGGGAAAGCAGCAGCAGCAGCCCATGCCCTTAGAGAGGAGTCTCGGTTTTGTTTACACCTTCGGTGGCGTGTGGCTTGTGCCAGATCATAACTTGAAACTCTTCAGAAACCATTCTCTTACAGAGAGAGAGAGAGACCATTTCCAAACTGCTCTTCTCCATTATTTATACACTAGAGTCTGATAAAGACTTCCTCCTTCATTACACACATCTGAAGCTTGATTCAGAACATAATAAAGTGTCAAAACATATTTTGAAGCTGGTATATAAAAGCAGCCCAAACAACAGTGACAAGTTCTGTTGATATTTAGCTCAGTATTACAGCAACAGGCTATGCAGACTAACACCATTCAATACTAGAGTCCTAATATTCTAGCACATTTACTTGAGCTAACAGGATAAAGCAACTACATCCTTCTGAAAGGTACGTTTCCCCTCCTTTTACAAGTATTATTTTTCTCTTTGATTGATGCACTTGGGAGATCCTAACGGGGTATGTTAGCAAAAAGAGGTTCTTGCACATTTTAATGGAATTTCATTTTTATTTATTTATTTATTTATTTATTTATTTATTTTTGAGGGCGGTGTCCCTGGCCCTCACATGTGGGATCCGAACCGGGGCCGCTGGCTTCCCAAGCCAGCGCTTAACCACCACACCACTCGGCCGGCCCTCCATTTATTTTTTAGTTTAAAAATACAACCATTTTTAAACTAAAAAATAAAATAATTCAATTAATTTACTTCTCAATGGGATAATTTAAAATTACGTGTAATTTAAAAATCAAATAAAATTAAGTTAGATGAAAAGAATTTCACAGAATTAAAAGTAAGCATATTTATGAGACAAATTTTGGGTGAGGAGAAGAAAAGCAAGCAAAATATGTCAAGCAGAAAGGTTTTTGATGTAAAGCATTTTCTGAGACTTGAAACAGTAAATAACATTATCTAAAAAAACCAAAAAAATTTTTTTAGAAAAAACTGTTATCTATGGAAAGCCCGAATCCGAACTTTACCTTGATTCACAGGATTAGAATTGACTGTCTGAAATTTGACCACATTTCAGCAAGAAGTCCAATGCAAGATCAAAAGATCGTGACACCTAACTGTGATTAAACTGAAAATATTACTTCTATTTCAACAGAGTTATAGCAGTACCATTCCCTTTCTTGGCAATATTGCAAAAAGAAGTAGCACTACTAGTGACCGTGGGTCAAGAAATGCTAATTTATTACTTTAGAAAGTCTCCCTGCTTTTAAGCAAATGAAGATTTTAATTATAGGGAAGTACTATAAAGAAAATAATCTATTTTTAAATTTTCAGATGATCTTAACATGGTGACTACAGCAAAAATTCTATGTTTCAAAGGTTCAATAGCAAAAGATGTGAAATGTGAATTTTTATTCAAGTTTGGCAAAGTGATAGCTTTTATCATATTGTAAAAATCGCCATAGTGAAGACACAAACAGAAAGCATTATAGTTCAAAGAACTTTAGAAAAATCCATTAGAATGAACCACAAAATTAAATACAAAGCCTGCACTAAAAACTGGAAATGAAAATTTACATTGGGTGGATCATATCTGAAATTTTAACTCCATTTAAATTAATATTTTTATAGCAAATGATTTTACAATATGACATGACTACCTTCTCTTTTTCTCAGAAAAGATCCTATAATTTTTGCCATCAAATACTACAAATTAAATATGCTGAGAACTAAATATATTTTAGGAGAAAGGCATACCTTCATTATTTTTATTCTGGAAAATTTTAAACCATTAATAACCATAATTAAAATTAAAGAAAAATCTATAATTTTTTTCCGGGGAAGTTAAAATTCTTCCTGATTATATCCCAAAATAGATACGTAAAATTTTGCCAAACAGAAAATTTTCTTAGGAGTGATAGTAGTAAATAGTAGTAAACCTCACTTTCTATGTGATAGCTTAGCCGATCTTCTAGGTGTAATTATCTTCACAGTTGATCACTTCATGAACAAATGGAAAAACATTTTTTACTTCAAATAATTTAAATATCCAATAGCCAGTTTCTTTTCTGATATTTATCCATTAATATGAAGGTAAAAAGGATAATGAGAGACCCTCAAGAAATTTTTAAATAATCTAAGTGGACTTCTTTGTTCTTTTTACTTTTTTTTTTTACATTTGGTTCGCCACCATATCTTTACAGGAATATAACATGATTATAGAAAACATGCACAGCAACAAAAGATGGCTCTAGGTACGTTCAAAGAAAGTTTAAAATTCCAAGCCACAGAAAAAGCAGCAAATAAACAACAAGCGACTGAGCGGCAGGAGAAAGCTCCGAGTTGGTCTGAAACAGGCCGCAGTGCTCTTGTGAAGGTTCAGACACAAACACTGGAGGAGGCATCTAGCCAGACTGAAAACGGAATTTAATTTCTCCAGTTTCATTCAAAAGCTGGAGACGCTATTATCCATACAGGACATATAAGGGACAGGCAGAGCCAAAAGACCTACAAGAAAATTGAAATGATCTAAAAACTTCAGTAATCATTTTCTACCACGGGCCGTTTCATGTGGTTTCTTTTTTGAACCGAGGAACAAAATTACCCATTCTGGATGCTATTCTATGCTAAGCACACATGGGCACGTCCTCTGGTAACGCAAAAGGTCACCAATGATGTTAAGTAGGGAGTCAAACAGAAGACCAGAATTACAAATTAATTTCTACCCATACATAATTGATACAAATGAAAGATCTCTTTCTTAAGCATTTGCATTCAAACATTACCATGAAGGTTAACAATTAATTTACTCTTCTTTTTTTATATTTGGTACAGGCCTGTCAGCAGCCAAGGTAACTTTAGGTCTTACTTTTTGCAACAATTATCACGTGGTTAGTTGCTTCCCATCACCTGAAATAATTCGAGGCGCTCCCACCACCCCACAAAAACCCAAACCTGACTACACAGAACTGGATTCCATATCTTACATTGTAGCTCTCAGATCTGGCAGTGACTTTCTCTGGTTCCCTGGCCAAAAACCAGATTTGTATATTACAATGAAGAGAATATTATTTAAAGTGTGTTTAAATGAGGGAGTTGGAAATGCTTTTGTGAGAAAATACATTAGGGTTATCAATTTTTTTTTTACCCCAACTAGGGATTTGCTTTTTGTTTAAGAAACCTTAGACTTCGACCTAACCTTGAAAAGCAATATTTCTTTTGATTTTTAAAAAATGTATGAGCAGGAGTTTAAACCTAAAATAGACAGGGTTTGCTTAATGGAGGATGGGTTGAGATCTCTTAATTGAACTGGTAGCCATCTATCTATGTATTTTTGTGGCGCCTACAGCTATATTGCTGGAGTACTCCGACAAAGATATTTCACTATCAATATAATCACTGGGGAAAGGAATAAAGTAAATCCTAATGCCTACATATTAGTCTCTGCTTCCATAAGCTTGTGCAGTGCAAGAACAGAAACTTTGTACTGCATTTGCTACTTAGCCTCAGATTCAGTTCTCCCAATCTCAATGCTGCTCCCCTTCAACATGGAACTTCAGAGAATACTCCTTTGGGGATAGTAAAGAATAACAGAAACATATCAATATGGTAAAACTGACCAGGCAAAAATACAGACATCACTTCCATGGGTTTTATGCTCTTTAGGTATGAAGCAAAGATGGAATGTTGCTCAATCTTGACCTAGAATGATACTTTCTCTTCTCCAGTCCTTAATTGTACATATGGTGTGACATATTAACTTATACTTCGGTGTACTAACGTGCTTTTAAATGATCTCTTATGAGACTTTGAGTTCTGCAAGAAAAAGAGTTCCTTTCTTATTCTTCTGTTAGCCTCAGTATCTTCTAAGGGTACCTGGCCCAGCCAAGGATTCTATAACTGCTGAACTAAAGAGATGAATTTTCATTTGTTCAGCAAGGGTGCGAGAGGCATATATCTCTGTGGTTCGTGGGTGGGAAATCTTGCACAGCGTTTAGTAGTTGCAAACAATCACGTCCTATTATCCCCTGGCAGACACAGCACACGAGGCTCCTCAGAATAACAAGACCTGGAGAACAGTGTCGCCTCCAGGCTGCCTAGGAGGCCCCAGGACAGTGGACAGGCTAGTGATGGACACAGGAATATTGCCCACATTAAAAAAATACAAAGATAAGAGAAATCGGCCTTATCCTGAGGCCTGAGGAGTGCTTCAAAATCCTGCTGACTGCTGTTGTGAATAGCTGATAAAACAGGCCTGTAGAGGTGAAGAACCCTGAAACAAACCAGTGTAACTCCTATTTAGTCAATATGATATCAACAGAAGTCTATGGACCATAAACGTACAAATTCTTGTTCCACTAGAAAAATAATTTAGCCTAAGTTTCAACCTCCCTACATGCATAATGATTTGGGTAAAGATGAGGTTTGAAAAGTCTTTGCTAGAATTTTGTGTCCAGTTTGTAATCTCCCAAATTAAAAAGGCGATGTGAAGAAACGGAAGACATCCAGAAACAAGAATGAGTTAGCCAAGTTAAAGAAATAATGTGAAAATGCCGCCTTAAAGAGCTGGAGTTGTTTATAGTGTGAAAAAGGAAAAGTCAAGACAGGAATGAATACTTTTCTGCAAATACATGAATACTTGGGAGCACTCCTGGGGTAAAAGAAAATAAGGGATAAGGATGATTATACTCTGAATATAATAAACAGCTAACATCTAGAACCCTTAAAGATGTTCAAATTTTAGGTAAGCTTTGGAAATACTTGGGAAACCTTTATTTGAGAACGGTGAATGTCAGTGCACAGGGGTGCATTACTGTATATACAATTTGTAGCTTATGTATAAACACTGATGAATACAACAGCATCACCTGAACAAAACATTATCCATCACGGTCATGGCAAAGAACAAACAGAAATTTATGGTACCATCATTAACTCTGGACCACTAAAAATAGTCAATTATCATTAGCATTTCCAGTGAATAGAATATAATCCTTTAACGCACATTTAATGTCAATTAATGTATATAACTGTGACCCACTTCATGAAAAAAAAAAGTACAATGACCTAATTTACAAAACAGGTAAACTATGAGGTGAGTTGCACCATAAAAGTTTTCTTAGCTTTAAAAATGGAAACACTCCATGGTTCTTTAAATGGGAAGTCTTATCTTTATTGTATTTAAAATCTGATCTGTGTAACTTTACCAGTTAGCTAGAATTGAGTGTTTGCATGGATATATGTGTGTGTATGCATAATAACTGTAGTAATTGAAATATGGAGAGCAAGTGCCTCTTCATGGGAAAGGAGTTGGAGAGGGGGGCATAGGAAAAGCTCTAGTTCCGAAAGGAGTAGGCTGGTTTGCACACATTGGTCCTCCTCTCCTCTAATCAGGATTCAGGAAGAGCAGGAAGGCTCTGTTCCTGCACCAGTGACTTGGAAGGGTTCCACCAGACCACCCCGGGGCTGCCAGCTGCTCGGAGACCCATCCCTAAGGCACTCCTGTGTACTGCATTTTCAGGGAGTGCTTAAGAGTGTTATATAACCTACATTACTTCCATTTTCCCTCTTAAAACTTTTTTTAAATGCCTTTCTGAAGAAGAGTTTGTGAAATATTAAATTTGCAGAAATTAGATTTTTTGGCATTAATGCTGATATTCAAGGCCCATCTGTTTAGTCAGGACTGTGTATGACGATGACATGGTTTAGGTTGAAGAGTGATTCAACTATCTTATCACCTACTCATAAATGTGTTATTTTTCTATGCGCACAAGGAGGTTGCGGAATGATACACAGTTTTAACACATTGAGAAAAAAATGGCGTAACTATTGTTGTGTTATGACAGTGAGGAAAAATCATTTCTAAGCTTTAAAAATACAAATTCAGTCTCTCTGAATGTAATGGCAAAGTGATTCAGTCTTCCCAGGAGACTGATTTCAAGTAACGATCAGCTTTTTCTTTCAAGTTATAAATGAAGTCAATGGGGAGAATATGATGATAATGAAAGATATGAAAGCATAATACTTTGACTAAATTTATAATTTCTCACGTTTTCTTTGAAGAGGGTCTATGACTAAAATAAACAAGTATTTAGGTAATCACTTTGAATTTTGATTTTCCCAGAATAGGATGTGTTGACATGTGACGGTGCCCTGTTGATTAATTCAGAACTCAAGTTACTGAGTCAACCTGGTCACCTACCCCCTCATATATAAACAAAGACAGGCTTAAAAGGCCATCATTATAACATGATTGTGTATCAGAAGTGTGCACAATTTTCCCTTTGGAGACACTTTTTTCCATAAACAAAATTAATTATAAATAACAGTAAGTTCTTAAGAGTTCTTAAACAGAAGAATATATACTTAAAGTTTATTCATATAGTCATCTATACAACTTAAAGTAGAAAATTTCCCTTGACTTTCATATTATAAAAACAAATACATCAAAGGAAAATAATACATTATTTATAGTCTATATGCATGATATCTGTAAAGTAATGTATTAAAATAATAAAATACCCTCTGTTGAGGGTAACAATGCTATTTAAGTATTTAACTTTCTTTGTATTCATATTTCACTATTAAAAGGAATATAAAATGATAAAAAGATGGTGTCCTCAAAAATATCTCAGTTTTGTAATTTAACTGCTCTGGACCTCAGTTTCTTCATCTGTTAAATGGGGACACTAATGACCATCTTGCTTAACTTAACAGGGTTGTTGCAGAAATCAAATAAAATAATGCAAGAAAAGCTGGTTTTGTAACTACATGGCGTAGTTACAAAAAAAATGTTTTAAATTAAAAAACATACATTTACCACTGCAACATAAATCTTCCCACCCACACAAGTTTTTTGTTTCTTTAGAAGAAAAAAAATCCCAACCCACACATGATGTGATTCTGGTATAAATCATCCGCATTACAAACCTGGTTTGAAAGAAAAGGTTCTTAATTCCCATACACTGGGAAAGAGATTATCTCTGATAATGGAAATGTAAATCTCAGCTTGCCGTTGTTTATTCCAGACAGACATTTGTGTGTTAAGTCTGTTTATCAGGCAACACTTTGTCTAAGCCAGGAAGTAGTCAGTCTTTGTAACAAGATGTATGCAAATGAATTTCCCATGAGTCTCTGCCGCAAATTGTAGCAGGGGAAAAAAAATTTCCCTGTTGCTTCACCAGCGGGGAGCTACCTCAAAAGTAGACTAGAGGCAGGGAACTCTGAGCTAGACTATGCTGATGAGTTTAAATGAGTCCTAAACATGTGCTCACAGTCTGTTGCTCTTTATTCTAAGCAGGCTTGGTGCATTACATCTGTTTATCAGACAATACTCTGTCTGGGTATTCAGGCTTTGTAACCTGTGTGAAAATGAACGGTGAGCATAATTCCATGAAATAACCTGTCTGAGGCAGAATTCCAAACCTCCTGTCACTTTAAGAATCCCCACCAATAGAAATTCCACATAACCTATGAGACTTTTAAAAAATACATCCAGCTCTAACTTTTTGCCCATCTTCTACCTTAAATAACTTGATTCCCTAATGGCTTGATAGACTCAGCACAGAATGGTGAAGGTTATCATACACATTGGACTGATACATAAAAAATTTGCTAACATCCCCTATCGAATTGTCAAAGACAAGGAGTTTTTAACAGAAAATATTTTTCTATCATAAGAATATTTCTTCTTTAATTCTATTATGTATCCTGGGATCCTCTTTTTTTTTTTTCATCTTAATATAACTAAAGTTTTTAAAAAGTCTATATATGAAGAGTTGAACAGTGTTTTCTTTTTGTTTTTCATGTTGGTTTTCTACAGGGTTTGAAAATCGACCAAAGGATAGAATTGGTTTAACTTGTCTTCTAGACAAAATAAACACTTTAAGACTCTACTTGTTTGTATTCTCCTCAGTGGTGCTGTATGCATCAGCAGCTAAAAACAAAGAAACTTTTTAGCTGCTCAGACAAAATGCAGAAGCTTCCCAAACAGGGAGGCAAGGGAGGGGGCATGGGTTGAGGGGAGGCGGGGGGGGGGTGTGTGTGTGCAGAAAGTCTGACAGTCCATTCAATATAGGGATGATGACTATAATGCATCCAGGGTCCCCTTGCTAATTAAATATGCATTGGCACAGTTTTGATCGATGCAAGCCATGGATCAGATGACACACCTGCAAAATCTTGAGCCCAGAGCTCCCAGGAAAAGGGAAAATACAGTCTTGTCTCCTTATCTTTGTTTTCAAAGGCTCTCAATTTCTGTGCTTAGATATCTAATTTAATTCTCTCACCCCTCAGCAAACTGGATTAGGGAAGTCAATACTGCCTTTGTGCATCGACAGGAAAACACAGCTTTCCTTTTATTCAATTTAGCTATGACCTTTAGACAAAGATAATGACAACTGTCTAAAAGTAAGGTTAAGGCCTCAAGAAGACCCCCGGAGCTAAGGTTCCCATAGAATTTTGGATGACAAGGTGGTGGGGTTTACGATGACATTTTTCTGCCCGGAAGGGGAAAGAAAAAAAAAAAGGAGGAAAGAGAATCAAGAATTGGTGGAGGTTGGGCAGAATGAAAGGCAGGGTGAAAAACATGGTAGAAGAGATTTTTTTTTTTTTTTTTTTTGAGGGCCATGTCACTGACCTCATATGTGGGACTGAACCGGGGCTGCTGGCTTCTCAAGCCAGCGCTTAACCACCGCGCCACTCGGCCAGTCCTAAGATTTAAATCCACTGACTAAAAGATCAAACTCTCAAAAATCAGTTGGACCTTGTGATATCCATAACCAAAAAACAATTCCATGAAAGATTAGGCATGAGAATGGCATAGTAACCATTTGCCTAAAAAAATGCAGAAACCTAAATGAGAAGGTTGAAGATTCTGTGGTGGGATACATCTGGAAGTTTGGAGTTTCTCGCTTTCTTCCTGAAGCATTTGAGAACACAGGACTGTCAGTATGCTTGTGAGCTCCACCACAGTGAGAGGTATTAACTAGAGATTTTGGCCACGTCTGCGGTTTTGCCGTGTTAGCAACATTCACGCCACTACTCTTAATTAAAAGGGAAAATGATACTGGAACGTTCTCCTGAAACAGCACTGCTTTCTTTGCATCTCTTAGTCTTTGGGCCTACTTATTCCATTCATTAATTCAGTGCATTCATTAATGCATCTACTATGTGCCTTTCCTCCTGTATACCTAGAGATACACAATGAAAAATGCATGGTCTCTTTTCCCAAAGAGTTCTTCATCAATCAGGATAATGATAACAAAATCAAGATTCTATGGCACCCCCCTCTTGATTAAGTCCTGTCTCCTGGTGAAATTACAGCAACATGTTACTGTGCACATTAGTAATAGCTTTTATTCGCTTACTGTTAGCAACAATCAGTACCACTAACTGTAGCCTTGTAACAGAATTTACAATAGGCTGGATCATAACCGTTGGTGGTAATGGTTGGGATTAGTTTTTCTAGTAAGATAGAGGTTTAGGCAGAGTCCTTTCAAGTGAATTATGGAGCTATTAACACATAATTAGCATTATTGGGAATGGTGTGAAATATCAAAACAGCTTTTTAAAATCAGATTTGCTCCCCTCAGAAACAACTTCACAGATAGTGCAGAATGGTATTCCTAATCAGACCCGGGTGTCCCCGCTTTAACAGCTAGCTACAGAGGTAGCTATGGTGCAGTGAAAAAGACAATAGAGTTGGTATCAGAAAACCTGGCTTGCGTCCCTTGGCCATTTAGACTAGCTCTGTGGAGTTGGGCAAGCCCCTTCAACTCCTCTGAACTTCAACTTACTCATTTTCCAAATGCCTGACTTTCAAGATTATGTGAGCTGAATAGCATAATTTAAAATATCTTTTAAATTATAGGAGTGATAATTTTCTAACTGTACACTGCTTAGGAACAGGTTTTCTAATGCACGTGAACTGGTTAAAGAATCACATTGACTACTTACTTTTATTTCCTACCTCATTATTCTTATTGCCTGATAGCACAGTATGTGGAACATACAGGTACAAGTAGATGATTGTTGAAATAGAATTGAAATCATAAGTGAAAAAATAGCTTTTTCAAGGGCATGAAATACAATAGAACCTGTCTTGGGAGATTTCAACCTATGTTCTTGGGTGCATTTTCTGACTTTGGGGAGACTGCAAGACTGGATGGTGGTCTATTCCATGTGTGAGGAGAAAATCTATAGCAGTCAGAAGACCTGCTTTCTGGTCATCGATTCAGGACCAGCATGGGGGCTGAAGGTTAGCTATACTGCAAAGGTTTTTGCCAACCCTAGAGTTCTAATTTGAAAGAGATCATTAGCAATCCAGGGGTTGTTCTGGCTGCATCAGAGGCTGGGACCCCCATCTCATCAAAAGGGATTAGGTGGTATTTTCTTATGTGCCGCTGATCATATATGCAATAACATGAGTGCAATAATCATTATAAGTCAAAGACTGTCTCTTCTTTATAAATGACCACAAATAGCCCACTAAGAGTTACAAATGTTTATATTCAGTGACATTGCTAACCCTGGCCACAGAAACCCATAAATGTTTTGTTTTTATATCTTAATCCATCATGTCATCCAGAACACCAGAAAACTTTGTGTTCAGGAGCCACTGAATAAAGTATCCTTAAAGAATTTAATCTAGGTCCTAGGATTTTGGACAATACTTTTTAAAAAATACTTCAGATTTACCTTCTCTAATATATATATAAAATAATGTGCTTTCAATTTCTACATTGGCAATATCTTTGCCCTAAGAACTTAGTTTCATTTGATCAACCAAAAAAATGGTTCTCAGATTTCCCATATTATCATAATAATGCTCACGTGATATTTGATTCTTTAGAAATTCACCCAAGCCTTTTGCAAGTAGAAGTACTCATATATGTTTTGCTCCTATGTCTTTAATAAATAAAATGATTTAAATGTACTGAATCATTTCATTTTTAGGAGTTTCCATTTGGAGTCTATCATGACTTTTTTCCTGACATATGCAGTGCTAAGTTATTTAACATTAATTGCAGTACAATATTTTAAAATTTCTTCACATGGTGCTAATCTCAAATGCTTTGGATGTTTGAACCACACTTGGAAGCCATCGCGTTTTGTGTATCTTTATACCATGGAGCAGTTGAACATGCTAAAAAGATTAGTCAATGAACTTTAATCTATAACCAAAACGTACACTGAATTATAAAATTTCAAAAATGTGTGAATTGATAGAAATGAGAAAATTGCAAACATCCTACATCACAAGAAAAAAACAAACCTAAATCATTATAACACATGAATTTGCTTATGTCGTTTTGAAATCAGAAAAGCTTTCAGAAATCCACCACAGATCATGGGGTTGTACCCACTTAAACCCAGTTCAGTACCACTGGAGCTGCTATGCTCTCATCTTCATCTAAATTCATTTTAGCTGTTATTTTTGTTTTCATTTTAGGATACAATCTAGGGCCGGCCGAGTGGCACATTGGTTAAGCGCTGGCTTGGACGCCAGAGGCCCCAGTTCAGGTCCCACATATGAGGGCCAGTGATAACTGCCCTCAAAAAAATTAATTAATTAATTAATTAAAATAAAAAATAAAAAAATGTTAGGATACAATCTACATTCTCTTCTGTGGTTATATTGTAGGGGGAGATAATATTTTCCATTTTGGTAACTCAGTATGGATGAGTTATATTCTTAGTAATAATCCTAAAATTAAATTGTCTTCCATACAATGCCTAGTAATAGTTTGTGTAGGATTAGCCAAATGAACTATCTTCAGGATTTGGAAGGAAGGAAGGAAGGAAGGAAGGAAGGAAGGAACGAACGAACGAAAGAAGGAAGCAAGCTTTGTATTTGTCACTTAGATTTATTTTGATTTTAAGAAACTATGTTTTCTGGGAAGTCTCTAATCAGGTGCTATTTCAACAGCTTCTCTTCATCAAAAAGTCTGAGTGATTAGAACTCTGATTCTCTTTTCAAAACTCATCATCACTCTACAGAATGACTAATAATTAGTCATTCTCAGGAGGAAGACGCCTGTTTCTTTCAGTCCATCAAACATTTATTGATCACCTACTGCATGCAAAGCATTGTGAGCTCTTATTCCGTCCCAAAGTAGCTCATAATGTTGACTAAGAATTCCACTCATTGAACCCAGCACCATTTACAAAAGTGTACATTACTTGTTTTCTGAAGAGTGGCTACTTGCCCTCATCTCCATTGGTGGTGGTGACCTGGAATTTCTCTAAATTAAACCCTTTCCAAAGTCTATCAAGGGAAGATAGGGGAGGTAGGGGTTTCTATCAATTATCTGTTCATTTTACGTTCAATAAAAATTACAAATCTCTAAGCTCCATGGTTTTTCCAACTTTTCTGGTCATGGTGGAAGCCTACGGCAGACAAGCAAAAGCTTATTGGAAAGCTGGGACAACCAGTGTGTCAAACAAAGGCAAGCAGTTCTCCCTGCCAATCATATCCTCGTTTTCACCCAACATCACCTGCACCCTATCCCTGCTGGGTTTCATGGAGCAACTTTTAAACCCCTGCAGCTTTTGCACAGCCAAGGCTGTGATTTCAATATCACCTCTGTCTTTTCAGATTTACAATCTTAAAATAAGCAAAGATACACAGTGACTAAATCATTTCTGATTGAAATCCATTAATTGTCATTGCTAAATTTTGGCCTGTTTTATTTTACTTTATTTATTTATTGATTGATTGATTACTAGAAAAGAAGATAACAAACAAATTATAAGTAGGACAAACCAAGAAAACGAAGAAACGGTAAAAATAAAATAAAATAAAGAATATAGTAACATAAGTGGTATCATTTAAACAAGAGGTCATAAATAGAAATTCTTTAGACGAGACAGGAAATTTTATTTGCAGCAGAGATGGGGAAAGTTATAACTGAAAAATCAGAGTTTATTCAGGGATTAAAGGTGAAATAATACCCAGCATAGTGTCTCTGAGTTACCAGGTTAGTATAGGGGGATGGAGAAACAGAAGCAGATTTTTAACATGGGAATGATGCAAAGTAAGTGATGAAGGCCCTTCCTTCATTTCCTTTGATTCTGGCTATCACCTCCAAAAACCAGCCCATTTATTCATAAGACTTTTCCATTTGGTAACTTTGGGACAATTCTCTTGTTTAGTTTGCCCTAACTATTTTGTTTTTAAATCTCTGTGTTGGTTTTCATGTTCCATTTTTACTTAATACTTTAACAACTCATGTAATGATTTAACAATTTCCTTCTCTGCTCCAAACGGAGGTCCTGTAGAAAAGGGATAGATTTCTAAAGTCTTAGTCAACAAAACCAGAAGTCTGTACCATACAAAACTGCCTCATGTCTATACCACTGCAGTCCCATATTCCCCAACTGGCTTTAAAATCAGAAAGCACTTTGTTTCAATACTGCCATGCTGGTATTGAATAAACATGCTTACCTTCACAGCGGAAATCTTTAAACATTTTCGTAAGGAATTTCATAAGCATTAGGCAAAAGAGAACTTAAAATTAACAGAAAGAGAGTCACATCTCACCAGTAGTAGATAGAGAAATGAATTATTCAAAACTGTATACAAACCCTGACATCATAATGAATAGAGGCAGGCTCTTAGGAACCGTACTGAGAAAAAGCTGGTATTTACACAGAAATTGGAAGCAAAACAAAATAAAACAGATTTCCACATAAAGAAAATCGTATACACTGCTTTCCACAACCCTATCAAAACTCCCCTATTGAGACACTCTTGAGGCACAAACTCTTGATTTCTGTAAGAAGAGAAAGTTGAGAACAACAAAAACTGTCCCAAGACTCTCAGAGAAGAAATTCATGCAGAACATCAAATGTTACTCAACATTTTCAAGCAACCATGATATGTCAAACAGGCCACATGATGCAAGTACACTTAAATATAAGTTTCTATTTCTGTTTAAAAATAACAAAGATCAGAAATCTGGAAAAGCAAAATCTCTTGCAGGTTTAGAAAGCATATACAAAACCTGGCAAAAGAAAACACTGTTCGCTGCCACCATCTGCTTTCTGGCACACTGAGGAAACTTACTAACAGCAACATTTTCTTACATTAGAAAATCCACTAATTAGTTTTGTTGTAATAAGAAAAATAACCTTTGCATGGAAGGCAGATCGCCAGCTGCTGTATTTTGTTGGCTGCACCTTACAAGAGGCCTGTAACGTTTCCATATGAGTGCACCTCTGAGTTCCCTCTGCTGGAGTACTTTATTATTCCCAGGTTAGGCTAAAGAAAGTATTCACCAACCAGAGATCAACAGTGGGAGTAACAGAGAGGAAAAGCTTTAAGGGATTTGGCTGAGTATCCAAAAATAAATAAAAAAAGAACACCAGGTTCAGGATCAGGAAATCTGGGATCCAGAATTGATTGTTAAACACTCGGGAAAACCTGGTGTCATTTACCTCATGTTTAAGGCTGTGAAAGTAATTGAGCTCTAGGTTTACCCTAAATTCTGTTAAGTCTAAATCATTTTTTCCTAAGTACTGTATGTCCCAAGAAACTACTACTGATTGCAAAAGAGCGTCAGATGTCATTGATATATATGAAATAATTTCAGAATTTTTGTCATATACTGATTAAAATATTACAAATCTAGCAACCCAGGAAATAGAAAATGAACTACAATTTCTTCACACTGTAATCACTTAGCATACTGTTCCACAAATAAAACCAACAAGTATGTGTTGAGCATCTACTGTGTGCCAAACACTCCTGTGAGCACTGGAGACAGAGCAGCGAACAAAAGGGCTCGCAAGGCTCTGGGCTCGCCACATCCACATTACAGTAAGTTTGAAATCCAGCAAGCTAACATTCCTCCTCTGCAGAATTCACCCCCAGCTACAAATCAGCACTCGGCTTAGAACAGGACAGTACAAACGTACAGGGAAACAGGGCAGCTGGTGCTCACTACACTGAAAAATCTGTGTGCAAGTTCCACGAGAAAATAAATAAATGGGTACAAACATTTTCTGGAAAATTATACAAAAAAAATACACATCATGTCTTCAGAAGCAAAGCAAAGTAGAACACGGAGGCAATGACCATGAACATATGTAGACATAGCCTTTCTGGGAAAGATGTTGTAGGCTTGAATTGTTCTAACTGGCCCTCTGCCTTGATTGAGCCAATTCATGAGTTCAAAAACTCACCTGTTCCATCGTCTTGATTTTTTTCTGGAGGCTCAAACTTAGCTAAAGTTAAAAACAAAAATGAAACACAGGGTCGACCTATTGCAAAGCAAAAGTCCCTCTGCCTAAGGAATGAGTGACAGACACAGCCTATTATAAAGTTTAATTAACCCACTGTCATTGCACACACAAGTCCATACTACTATTTTCAATTGTATGGCAACATGTTGATAACTAGGACAAGAGTCCATTGGGTTATTAGCCCTCAAGTGCCATTAAAATACATTAATTAAAACTGCAACATTTTACCCAGTGCTTTCTATCAAATATTTGAAAAGATTTCAGTCAACGTATACAGTTCTAGCTTTGCTTTTACCTGCTGTTTTCACCAGCACCTTACTTAGGCAAAGAAAGTACCTGTAGTTGCATTCTTTCCTGTTCCTTGTCACATTTATACAGCACAGATCCCTACCCTGAATTTAGAAGGTAATTCAGTGGAGAAGAGGATGAAGACAGAATCTTTTCACTTCCTCTTGGCAGAATTAATTCCTCCTTCCTCCGGCTCCCCACATCCTGGTTACTAAGAGCACAGCTCAGCTCCTATTTTGTTTCTCTGTGTATATTATCCCCGTCTATCTTTTCAACAAGCTGTAAATGCTTGAGGACACAAGGCTCCCACTTGCCTACAGAAAGGCTTGCACAAAGTAAATGCTCAATAAGGGACCTTGACTAGAGGAACAGAGGGGAGGGGCCAGTCTGGGCAAGATTTTTAAGGAAGGGCTATCCCCAATACGGCCTATTGACTTTCCAATTTCCTAGTACAAAGTTCAATTAGAAAACAGGATAGAGTTTTCAAGTAAGGCTAAAAATTCCTGAAATGGCTACACATAAAGAAGCAACCTCCTTCTCTCTATCAGAAATGGGCAAATGTCTCACAATCATTCTATCAGGTAATGTAATATTTGAAACATAAACCAGCAAAATTAGAATTTAAAAGGGAAGCGGATTACTCAAATCATGAGACAATTCTGACAATTCTTTGCAAATATTTTAGGACCTGCGTCTTTAAGGAGTAAGGTTACGCTTACAAATTTTGTTTAATGTAAATTCTTTTAGGTCCTTCCCATAGAAAATTCCTGCAGTATATGATGATGGGCTTCGCATTTCTGGTTTCATAATCACTGAGACTCTTTGATATACATCAGAGAGCAAGAACACTTTAATAAGTATGTGAAGAAGTGACATCACCATGTTTGGACTAATGTATCAGTCAAGCTGCGGCCACTGAGAACAACAACAACAAAAGGACATCAGAAGTTACATTTAGATAATTAAAAAGAAGATGAAAAATGCCTTTTTTGGTTTTCCTTCTAGCACGCATTTCAGAAGATGAAACTGCTGAAAATATATTTGGGCTGGAGAACAGTTCTGATACCTATTTGAACGCCATTCCCTGTTTCACGCAACAGAATAGCTTTTACCTTTGACTTGATATAGGCACAATCTCAGGTATGCTTAATTATTATTTTTTTTTCACCTTTTTAAAAAAATTTATTTATTTTTAATTAGTTTCAGGTGTACAACACAGTGCAATTGTTATACTTTTTACCCCTCAAAGTGACAACCCCCATCCCCCAATTTGCCACCCCACTCCTCCCCCCCATATCATATATATCTATTACACTTCCTCTGACTCCCTTCCACAATATAATCCACATCCCGTGACTATCTATATATATTCAATTACAATTAGTATACAACCTCCGCTTCAGGTGTACATTGCAGTGATCAAGCCTCTACTCCATCCATGAAATGGTCTCCCCAACAAGACATGTGACCATCTGATACTCCACAAAATATTTACAACATTATTAATTATATTTCCCGAACTGTCTTTCATATCCCAGTGGCACTATTGTAGTTGCCTATTTTTGCTGTCTAATCCCTTCCCCTTCTCCCTCATCCCCACCCCCCTCTCCCAACTAGCAACCCTGATTTTTCCTCTATATCTATGAGACAGTTTCTGTTTACTTTGCTCATTCATACAGTTTTTCAGATTCCACATATAAGTGAGATCATATGGTATTTGTCTTTCTCTGACTGACTTATTTCACTTAACATTTAATTTTTTTTTTAAACTCTGGCCTAAAGTTGAGAATGTTGTTTCTAAAATGAGCCAGAAGTCCTGAAAAGGGTTAATTTTTTTTCACCTTTTATTAGTGCTATTTATTAACAGACTATACAATCCATGAAGTGATGTAATTTTGTACAGATGATAAAACAATACATACTTTCAATGCAGGTAAGGACATATGATAAAAGGATGATGAACTAAGAGTAAAAATTAAGGAAATGGTATTCAATTAACACACTGAGATTTAAATTTTTAAAAAGCTTCACCTTCTTTGCAAGGGGTGTAAATGTCTACACATTATATTGTTTTGAACACCTGAAACTAACATAAAAAAATACAATAACTCAGAATAAAGCTTCACATAGGAGCTAAGTAGAAAATGGAAAATTCACAATCTGGGATAATTTTTTACCTCTGCAAGCTTATATTGAGAAGTTGGCTCATCATAGGCAGCACAGACGGACAAATCGGTCACATCCTGCCAACCTGGTCTTTCATCTCTCTGGGTAACTGAGGTAAAATTCTGTGAAGGATACTAGGTTTCCCTCTGACTAATAGAGGAACTTACCTTGAAAAATATATGTAAAAAGAAATAATTTGCATATTTTCTAAAATAGGTGAAGTGTAATTTAAAAACATTACTGGTAGTCCCTTAATAATAATACTTGAATGCAGCTGTGAAGTTGGAAGGTTTAAATTATTTACCACATTTTTAAGAATAGCACACCTTTTTCTCTCAAACCTTGCAGTGCTCCTCCCAGGCTACCATAATATACACACAGTCACACACAAGCATACAAACAGCGACTGTTAACCCTCCTTTCTTGACCAAGAATGAAACACACAAAGAAGTGGAGTCTGAGTTCCGAGAATTCTTATTTTCTGATTTTAATTTAACAGCACTTGACAGGTAGGTAGATAGCTAGATAGCTAGATAGATAAATGATAGAAGGAGGAAGGGAGGGAGGGAGGGAGGGAGGGAGGGAGGAAAGGAGGGATGGAGGGAACTTCCTTTGGGCTTAAATTTGGCCTTCCTGAGGGCAGACAGACTACCACAGACACACAGCAGTTCATGCAGGAAGCTTGAGTCCCAAATTCAAAATCAACTGCCAAAAGATCTGTATTATCAAAGTTAAGCACCCAAGTACCATAGTTTTCGTTTCTGTGATATGGAAACTCCGTGACAGTAAGAAGCCTAGAATCCAATGTGAGGCGCCAAGAAAAAAACACAACACATCTTTTCTACTCACTCCAGCAACTTCCAGTCAGGTTCCAAAACGACTAAAGACCAAAACCTTCCACCAAAAGCAAAACCTTAGTGGGGGTCTATGCCCACTACAGAATATGTTTAAAAAAATCTACTCTTAAAAGGTTCTGAGCCTCCTAAAGTAGCATGTCTTCAATGTGACCACATGCCAAATGGTTTACCCATCATAATAAGAAGTGAAATACAGATGGTATGTCTCCTTGGTCTGTTTCCTTTATTATTCAAGTGGTTTCATCTTTCTAAATTCAGATGTATACCCCATTCTAGAAGGTGAGAAGAATATAATGCATAATGCAAATGTGTTTAAAGCAAATCATGTGATAGCTACACTTGATAATATTTCATGGTTTTATACCAAAAGAATCACTGCGTGTGGAAGGTTAAACATTTTCTAAATGCTAGAATACTGAGCCTGCCTTTCAAACAATTCAAAGCAAGGGGCATGTTGATGACACAGCAACACTGTGGTCTCACAGAGACTGTGGGAAATGTCAAATTTATGGTCATGGGGGTGATTGGTGGATGGTTTTGTGGTGTGTATGGTGTTTTGTTTTGTTTTGTATGTGCTTTTTCTTTTCTCTTTTGAGCCTCTGACAGAAACAGAGCTCTACAAACTTTTTGGCGACCTCCCAGGAAAACAGAAGGAAGCTGTATCCTGTGCTTCCCCTGGGATCCAATGAAATATACAGCCTCTGGGCTTCTTTCAATTTGGACTTTTCAGATTGCTAAGCCAGTTAAAAGGGGATCCTCACTGTCACAAACGTCACATGCTCGGGGTCACCTGCTGCTTGGGGGTTCTCATGCCAGTTGTTGACATAATAAGCACCCCCTTACACTTTAATTACAATTCACAGTGTGCAAACTATGCAATCTGCTTTAAGGCAGACTGTCTTTTAAATCAACACTAAAATTCTATTACTAATATGGCAATGAAATAGAGCAGGGGAAGGGTGTGTCCAGATGACTAACTATATTCAGATATCTGCCATTTGCGGAAGATACGGGCAACATTTGCCAAGAGATACAATGATGTTGCTGCCCTTAATTCTGGGAGATGGGACTTCAACTGCCCTGAGACGTCCTATGAATGGATCACAAAAAAAGAAATACAATATACTTCGTATGTAGCATTTTCATATGTGTGTAACAACTATATATTATTTTTTTCACATAGGGGCTTAGCTATTCTATGTAATATCTTGCCTATCCAACAGGATTGATCAACTGTTAAAGAACAAAGAATTTCTCCTTCGTACATATCTTCTCTAAACCTAGGGCAGTTCAGGAGATGTTTAACACATGCTTTTAGAGTTGTGTTGATGCTCTATCATTTACTAGATCCTCGTATTTTGCTAACTACAGACCTGTGTAAGCTATATTCTTGCAATCAAAACATAAAAAGGTTATTTTAAAATAGAGCCCATTTAAAATAATATGACAATGCAGGGAGCTATTTTAAAAGTGCTAACACATAATTATAATGTACAGTTTTCTCCAAAAACAACAGTGGAAATTAGTTAGAATTATATTACAGAGAGCTATTATAAACATAGGTGGGCTAACCTTTGAATGAACTGTCTCAGTGCTCTGGGAATTACAATCTCACTTTCAGTGCCACAAATGACGTAAGATGAAACACATGAAATCCACCCATTCCAAGTACTTTCAGGTTTATTAAGTCTGACTCAAACACCTTAGTTAAGCTACAGGTATGCTCCACTGTAAAACACCACCAACACCAGCAACAAGATAGTCAAACAACACAGAAATCCAAATTTACAAAAATAGGAGATTTTAAAAAAACAAAAGCAATGCCTATACTTGCTTTAGTGACGGCTGTATATGAATTACAAATGCTATCAAAAGAAGTCAAATTAGCCAATAATGATTCATTGCTTTTTTCAGTGCCAGGTAATAGCATATGCTGGGGCAAAAACCACCACCACCACCACCACCAATGACAACAAAAGACAAAGAGTGTATCTTATTCAGATATGGTTATTCTAACATAAGAAGCAGATGCATCCTCCACTGTCCTTTCAAAAATAGTTTCTTTGGGAAAACGTTCAGTTGTTTGGCTGCTGGGTTTTGTCTTCACAAAGACAGACACAGAGCAATTTGGTTTTCTTTCCTATTTGGACATTTCAGCCCTCACCTGGCTCTCTGCTGCTCCAGTGAAATCATTTCATGTCCAGGTGCATAACAGTCCCAATCTGTTAGTGCATCCATCCTCAGGAGACTGAGGGCTACGAGAAACTCACCTTTACCAGAGGCTTCAGCATTAAGCCTCCCCCTAGCCTCAGCCCACATGCTCTAACTTGCTCTAAGTAATTCCACGTGCTCTAAGTAATTTCTGCCATGTTCTTCAACAGTCTAGCTCCACCTTAAGTGCCAACTCGTGTACCTGTGTTTGGTCAAGTACCCTGGCTCACCTGGAGTGCCCTGTCAGTGTCCTGGCCCAGGTTTTCATATATGTTCTATGTACATAGTAAACAAAGAAGACAAAATGCACCCTTGTCTGATACCTTTGTCTTAAAGGAAGCAATTCTGTCTCTCCATACTGTCCTCAAAGTGGCTTCCTGTACACAATATAGGGCATACATCATGACAAGCACGTTCTGAGGCAAAGGATACCAATAATATTAGATACACAGGTCTGGGAATAGCACAACTGACTTTTGTTAAGCACACAACCAGTCAAAACCAAAGTGGTAAGTGTGCTTGTGGTAAGCACACTTACCACAATTCAACATGCTATAGCCATCAGTTAGTATACTACAAAGAAAAGAAAAAGTCTAAATCTTGCAAGCTTAATACAGAACTTCTACTATGACAGTCTTCCCAAAACAAAATTCGAAGAGTCATTGAGTGGATGGTATGAGCAGGCACTGATGATTGATACATGACACTTGATGGTGGGTGGGCACAAGATTGAAAAAGACATCTTTCCCAGCATTCTGGTACAGCTCTAATTTCTAAGAATGTAAGAAATAACTAGAAGAACTTCTCAGCGTCACTATATTTAAAATGGTAACTGAATTGATATCTCTATCAATCTGCTATATTAAATTGATCTGAATGTATTTCAAGAACAAGAAAAATCATTGGACAGCTTAGCTCCTAATACAGTATTTTCAAATTCGAAACTATATATTTTCGTTATTTTGTACAACTATCAGAATATCATTACTTCAGTTTTGATTGAAATAATTTGTGATTGGTGAAACATTTTTTTAAATTAGAGACATTGTATTAATGGGAAAATTAATTCCCATTTTAACAGCAGTTGTTTGATAATCTGAAATAGTCACATAGATAATACTGTCATGTTTTTAAAATTTTTTTAGGTTAATATAAATATCACTTATCATGTGATCGTACTGAAGATCAATTTTTAGCAATACAAGCCTTAATCTCAATCTTCTGCTTATTATCAGTTAACTTATTATCACCCTCAAAACTAATGTATTAAAGTCCACATAAGATGATGATGGTAGCAATGGTTAACAGCAAGCATTTACCAACCGCCTATAAATAATAAATGGCCAGCATTGTGAGCTAAGTGATTTACATACCTGTAAGTTTCCCAGCAACTTTCGCAAACTAAATATATTCTCTTTATTTCAGGTTGAGGAAACTGAGAGAGAGCTAAGACAAAAATCTGGATCTCAAAAATAGATTGACTCTGAGCTTAGGTTTTCTTACTTCAACAAGTTGTGCATATGTGTTTAAAGTTAACCAGAAATCATAGACTTTCCTTTCCAGTGAAATTTTTATTTGCACAGATGTATGTGTGCATGTTGGCATGCACACATGTGAGCGTGCGTGCTCGCGTGTGCGCGCGCACACACACACTCACACTCACATACATTTCAGTTAAATCAATTTCACATGCAAAAGAAAAGTGAGCCAGGGCTAAGTTATTAAAAGAGGCCTTTGAAGCTAGGAGAGATGATGTGTGAAAGACATACCACAAAAGTTTATTTAAACAAAGAACAAGCACAGAGGGATGGAACAAAAGTGAAAATAAGGGAAATGAAAGCTCTCCATTTTTTTCCATCTTTCCTCTGTTGTGTATGGATTTCTCATATACAAGACAGAAAGAGACGTCAGGAATGTATGGAATATCCAAAAGGAAAATAAGTTTAATCTATAGTTCAGATGAACGAAATTCATACAGCTTTTCAATCAGTATTTTTTATGTTAAAACACAATTATATTATCCTCTAGTAAGGTCCATAATTTTAAACATAATTCCTTACTTGCAAGGAAAAATTTCAAGGTAAAATTTTATAAAATGTTTTTATGGCATCTTTTTCAATGGCATGTTATGAAAGCAAAATTTTTGACTTGGCTTCAGACAAGAGATAAAGCGAACCCTTTCACTTCATATTCATAATGCTCTACAGAACATTTCAATATCCCAGTGTACACTTCAATAGGCACTAAACTGGCCCACGGTTTTCTCAGAATTTCAATTTTTGTCTGTATATATATAAAACACTGTAAAAGGTTAAATTCAAATCATAAAAAGAAACATATGGTACAGGCTGTTTAATTTCTAAACCTGTTTCGTATATATACCTACATACAGATGATGGAACTTTATAATTCATCTGTTAAATCTATATTATCAGAGGTACTCTTCAAAGCAAGGTAACACATTCTAAGTTACCTCTCAACACAAACATTCCCAAGTTTCAAGCTACAGCAGGTATCGTAACTGAAAGTGAAAAATTCGGCCAATCAGATGACACACACCATTCGGATCATGAAACTGACATGGTACTTGTAGAAACAAACATTCCCTTTTTAGCAAAACAAAAAGGGACTTTTATTTATTTATTTATTTATTTTTAAAAGATTTTACTGGGGAATTGGCAGAGGGGAACAGCGTTGGGGAATCGGGGAAGGGGAACAGACAAGTTGCTGTCTTTTTGTTCTTCAGTTTAGTTGCGGAGGATGTTGCTTCACTGTTGGTATCATCATTGTGCTCTTCCCGGATGAGGCAGATCGGTCGCTGGCCTCTGGATGTCGCTCACCGCGGCTATTGGCAGCTCACGCTTGGCTGCCAGCCGCTCACGCTGGCTGCGGGCCGCTCACTGTAGCCTATGGCAGCCCATTGCAGCAGGGGCTGCAGCCTACACCATCACCAGGGCTTGCAGCCCAGCTCCAGGTGGAGCTGTTGTTAGCTGTAGAGGACAGTGTCACTGGCCCTCATGTGGGATCCGAACCGGGGCCGCTGGCATCCCAAAACCAGCGCTTAACCAATGCGCCACTCGGCCGGCCCCAAAAAGGGACTTTTAAATTGCTTTGGGGAGTGGAAACAAAGAATGGGCAAAAGGTGGTAAAGGGGAAAGGTGGAGTTGATCCTCTAATCTGAAGTTAAAAATAATTTTTGTCTGCTTGCATTTCAAATAGAAAATATTATGGAAGTCTTACAGAGCCATTCTGCTTGCATAAGGCATTATTACCTTTGCATATAAATGGAAGCACATTTCTAGCACTTATATTATTACAAATATTGAAAATGATCTCCAGAAGCTTTTAGCAATGTACTCTTTGTCTTGTTTCCAAAGAAGCAATCCAATTAAAATGATTGTTTTCATCATAAAGAACTAGGACAAGGACCTGTGCATTGTACCCAGAATCTTACAAACTACGAAACATAGATTGAAAACTTCTATATGCCTCTGTAGTGCTTATACTAACCAAGCATAATTCACAAATATTTTCCTAGAAAAGAAACTGTATGGTTTTTATTGCCTGTTCTAGTAAGCTTCCATTCATGATAATTCCAACCTCTATTGTGCTTGTTTCCTTGAATTCACTATTTCACTAGTATATCTTGTGTATTCAAACTTGTCAACAGGAGCATGATAATGAATATTATTCATTTTTGTTACATTTCCTCTACCTCCCTTGGTCATGTTAAGGATACAGAAGACACTTAATAAATGTGTTGACTAAATTAATTTTCTTATAGTGGGATTATTTCATTGTTTGTCCTAACCATAACATTGGGTTCCCATAAAAAGAATTTATTCATTTATTTATCATGTTCTCATGTTCTAACTTTTTTCCTCGCTTACTTTCATAAATTTAATGCTTTTTCAATCAAAAATATTTTCAAGCATCTTATATATTCTGTTTTAAATGGTTTGCACTATGAACAATGCTAATGAAATTATTAAATAAAAATGTATTATTTTACATCTTTCAGCATATCTGCCATATGAAAGATGAATGCCTTCCTTTCAAGATACTTGAGTGGATCACCAAATGATGACCTCCTTCTTTCTCACAGCTCAGATAAATAATTAAAAGGAGATATACACAGATTGGTTGCATACTTAAGAGTTAGAATCAATTAAAACAAAATTGTTGAATGCCCTTCCAATAATATATCACTTCGGGGACCATGAAATGCTACCTTTCCATTTCTAAAATCACTAAGGCCAGATTAGAGCTTTCATGCTCTCTCTCCATGAGCATTTAGAGTGAGTATGCATAGAGATGTGGGAATGGGGGAAGGGGTTTTAATTGGTAATTTTTTAGTTACTAATATTTTTATAATTAAGTGGCTTAAAAGTATCTTAAGACACCCCAGAAATGGTCACTGAATTTTTATTGAGCACACCTAAAGTCAAGTTTCTTGTTTAAGTTAGTATATAAGTTAGGACTTGAGTACGGGCATCTTCTGCAAAGAAAAACCTTGTGACTGGTTTTAAATAAACATCTAAATCCCCTTCGTTAATTGTTTCAAGGCTTTCCTATGCAAATTAACAATAGGCTAGAGCTCTTCTCCAACTACAACACTACAGAGCCTTAGGAAGATGCACTACTTGTGAAACAAAAGATGGTAAGGAGAGGTAATTACTTTTAATTTAGTTCTGTGGGCCAACTCAAGTTTGGGAATTCTAGAAGGCCTGAAACCCTCCTTCTCAAGAGTATTTTAATATGAGAGAGTTATCTGATTTGTGCATCAAGAAGTTTTGTGCATGAAGTTTTCCAAAATCCATCTATCTCACTCAAGCTTTTAGTTAAAAGCTCTACCTTGCATTAATGTGTACAAAGATCATAATTCTACTCACATTGTTACACATTTTACTCCATTTTCACGTGAATCGCAGTCTGCCCAATGGTCTCGTTAAGATTTGTCCTCCAGTTGGAATGAGAGCTGGCTGAGGTCAGGCTTTTATTTTCCCTGCACCTAGTTCAGTGGCTGACACATACGGACTTGGTAAATACTGGCTAAATACGATTTTTCAGAACGCTCTCAGTTCAATGTTTGCTTATTGCCCTACATACATACACGAAATAGCTGAAACCCTTGAAGAAGAAATTTAGTTCTTAAGGGTTCAGAAATAATGACAAAAGATAACATTCTCACAAAAAAACAAGAAGTTCAAAATCAGGAAACACTTAATAAAGGAGGTCATGTGGATATTCTCTCATTTAATAAACATAAGAAAGTTCTCAAGGTCATGTTGGCAGCAGACCGTTTCTGGTCCTGCGATAAACACCCCTTTTCCAAGATAAAATCATCGGTCAGCTGTGAAATAATGATAGCTGCACGGAATCCAGTGGTGGCATCAAACTCAACTCAATGGGCCAATACTTGTAAGAATCAACAGACATTGCGATGGAACAGCAGTGGTGACCAGATGTCTGTCGGTAACACCCTAAGGGTATCCTCTCACCTCCTCTCACCCATGATGCTGCCTTCTTCCTCCACACATTAAAGGTAGTATCAAGATCAATTACAGCATGCCCCCAGTGGCCTGTGACAGGCTAGCAGCTGTAACACCTGTCACAAGGTCTGCATGACATTAACAAAGACTTGGAAAGTAGCTTTAGAGAGCTGGCCCTACAGCAGGCAGCGCCTAGTATGGTATTGTATATGTGACTGCTTCAAAGATACTGCTCACTGCTCGACAGAAGACTATTTCAGCAACTCTTTATTTTCCTTAGGACCTAGAACTGGGCTAAACACATACATTTTAAAAGCCCAGTTCTTCAGAGTGCCACCTCTTATCTGAAAATGAAACATGAAAGTCTATGAGGAACATACTTCACTCAATGTCCACTCAAAATTTTACCCATCTGAAATATTTATCAGTGCTACTTAGGTGATGACTTAAAGCATGTCTTGACACTTTTTTCACGGTGGCCCTGTCACTTGGGGATTTGTAACCTCTTGAAAACATGGAGTGTTTCTTACGCATCTATCTTTCTCCAGTGTGCCAAAGTGTATGTGTACATAAGAGGATGAGGATGGATGGATGGACGGACAGACAAAAGAATGAAAATTACTTAATCCTTATAAAAATTAAGAGACAGCCAAAAAATCAAAATGGTTAAGAGATTGAGGGCCAGCTGAGTGGCGCGCTGGTTCCAGGAGTTGGCTTGGGAAGCCAGCTCTGAGCAGCAGGGCCCCAGTTGGGATCCCACATATGAGAGCCTGTGATGCTGCACCCTCTACAGCTAAGATGGTGAACAACAGCTCGACCTGGAGTTGGGCTGCAGTCAGGCACACGCGGCGGTGTAGGCTGCAATGGAGCTGGCAGGCAGTGGGGGTGAGCAAACGACCCTTACCCGGGAAGAGAGCAATAATAATGCCAACATGGGCAAGTGAAGCAACATCCTCCACAACTAGACTGAAGAATAAAAGAACAGTCTGTTCCCCTCCCCCAATTCCCCAATAATTTTTTTTTTAAAAGGGAAATTAAAAGAGAGCCCTCATTTTGGTTAACTGTCAGCCTTGACAGGCAAAGAGAATTATTTTAGGATTCCTGAACACTACTGAATATTGGCCTGTGAAAAGTCATACAAAATGCTTAGTCAACTTAAAATCATTGATAATACTAAGTTACTAAGGCTATAATGAAGAACTACAAAGGACCAGTAAGCTAATTAAGGAAATAGCCAAGCAAACAATGTCTTAGACCGAGTAAATACACAGCATGTGATAACTGTGATCATATTTCTGATTATGATGATGAATTAGAGAAGTTAGACTAGTGAATTATAGTATGTCCTCCATGGATCAGTTCACCTCATCTTTAAAAGGGACAGAATCTGGGCCGGCCAAGTGGCTCAGTGGTTAAGCCCTGGCTTGGGAAGCCAGCAGCCCCAGTTCGGGTCCCACATATGAGGGCCAGTGACACTGCCCTCAAAAAAAAAAAATCTTAAAAGGGACAGAATGTACAATGACACAAAGACTGTTGCTTCTGGAGATAGGCTTCCTAAATCTACAGCAATGGTATTTCCAGATTTCTTTTAAGAATTGAAAGGAATCCAAGAAATCATTTTAGTTCAGTCTCATTTTTCAGAAGAGGAGGCTGATTCCCCAAAGATTAACAAAGTATATCTGAAGTCAGGCAACAAGTTGGAAGCCAAGAGACTTACCTGACCAGTGATTCTGTTTCTTTTTTTTGCATAAAGGAATCAATAATACCCAGCTTTTGACAAGTCACACAATTACAATAAGTGATACAACATGTCTTATAAGTACTTGTCACAAAGGCCCAATATAAAGATAACATTACTCTTTCAAAATCATGTTGATGAAGATCTCTGCTGTTAATACCATTACTAAAACCATTACTACGACTATATTTGTGTCTTGCCAACTTTATGAGAGGTCCTGAGAATAATAGTACTTGTGAGGAGATTCCAGTCCCTCTTCCAAAACAGCATTATTAGATCTTCGCACTAGGATAACTACATTTAAATACTAAGTAGCTTATGATTCATACTTTCCAAAACAAAACAGCTCACTTCCAAATGCAAAAACTGTCTTCAAACTTCGGACACGTAAAGAAGCCACTAGAAAATAGTGGGTTTTAAGTAGATGCACCAGTTTTAGCTATTTTGATTCTTTGGCGTTCACACAAGGTTTAAGGGACTTCACTCAGTTTATGGAGTTCGGACAAGGCTCAAAGTGAACTTCACCTGGAACTGTTCACATGGTTTGAGCATCAACCAGAAATTGAGTGGCTTATAGATCATCCAAAAGAATTTCTATCTTGGAATCTTGCTGTGAACTCAAAGCAGATAAATTCCAAAAGAATTTATATCACAAAGTGACTACTGTTTCTGTTTTCTTATTCTTTGATATTTTAAATGACAACTGTAAAGCACATACATGGAAAGAGGAGTTTTGTATTCTGAAGTTTAAGAAAATAAATAAATAAAAATGTAATGTCTGGATATTTATATAATAGTTTGGAGATGACAAAGCGCTTTCACATACATTAATTTATCTGAATGCTAACCACTAACCTTTGTAGGATATGATTAGATCAATTTTTATCCTAATATTATCTCAGACTCTTCATCTATGTAATTATACATTTTCTAACTGAAATATTTATGAGGAATAATAATCAATTATTAATAGCATATATTTTTTAAACAAAGTGTTAAATAAAGTCATTTTTACAGCATGTTTTTTTCCTAAGGAACAAAAGCTTGAACTATAATGTGTGGAAAATATTTTGGTGTCCCATAGTTAGGCCTTTGAACTTTAAAAAGTATACTTTGTATTTATGGAAATGTTTTCAGGGGATGTTATAATGAAGTTTTTTTTGTGTAGACCATGTTTAAAGATCTAACACAATGAATGTGCACTTAAAAAAAAAAATTATACCCCTCAACTTAAATCTGTGTAGTTCATTAGATTTTAGGATGCTGTCCTAACTGTAGTTAAGAAAAGCCATCTCAATTTATGGGGTTAAAGTCATCAAGGGTCCAACTAAGTCCTCCTCATATTTATGTATGGAATGCCATTTTTGCTTAAATTTTGAAGATTCAAATTAGAAGAAACTAATAAGAAGATGTTTATTCCAACTTATTTCAATCTATTGAAAGTATTTCAATAGATTGAAGAAAAAATATTTACATTTCTAATATATCTCAGACAACAGACTAGCAATTCATATCTCTGAGTCCAATTATTGGTGACAATTTAAACATAGACAGGTCGAAAAAATCTTTAGGATTGTTCCTTGAAAACCATTAGGTGTGTACAGAAAATAATTTGTGTGAGGCAAAGTATTATGGCATTTAAAAGGAGGGGGATGGTATGCTTTTGTTTGAGGGAAAATTCAAGATTTGGGCCTTTAGCCAGAACTCATGAATAATCTAAGGTTTTTAAACAATCCATTATGAAAAGCATTAAAATGCTGTCAGATTATCTGAATGCTACTTAAAAGTAAATAACTACTCTTGTGAGAATTTCTGACCCAAATGCAGGTGACTATCATGTACGAGATTATCCAAGTCCGTCGTTTTATTTATAATTCATAATGGTATAATGAAACACCCATTTATTCAGGGTGTACTGCAGCTACGTCCCAGCCCTTCGGCTTCACTGCACACTAGCGTTTAGTGAAGGGGAGCCAGCTTCTCTCACCTATCCTGGCAGACCCAGGCCTCTGGCTGTGAAGTAAACCACAGTGTGGGGAGGAAAGCCTACAAAAGAATGAAAACAGAAAGTGTCTAAGGCCTTGGCAGAAGGACACTAAATAAAATAGAGAGTGGTGACTCATTTTGGCAGTGAATCCACCTCAACCCCTTCAAAGCCTTTGGCAAGAGTCCTCAGAGGAGACCCCAGCCTTTTGCCAAGCCACAAAACACCACAATTATTATCGCAGCAGTCATCAACAAAACAGATTTTGTAAACTGACTTGTTGGCACATAGATTAAAGAAGCTATAAAAAGGAATAACAGCTGTTTGGGTTGCCCTGTGCAGAAAGCTACTATATAGGAAGTAAATTTTATATCTCTATACATACTTGGGTAGACACAAGCATACACATACACCCCATGCACTAATTACACACGCACACTACGTACAAAAGGGTAAAATGTCAAATACACCACTACATGCATTTACAACACAGACAACTCTTTCAGATGAAAATACTTTAGAAGGCCAAATATAAAAATTTCCTGAAGAAGAAATTTTATAATTCACAAATCTAAACTAAGAACTATGTCTCACAACAGCACAATGAATAAAGTGTTTCTTGATTTTCATATAAGCAAGAATGCTGATGAATTCTTTGGGAATTTGCAAAAATACACCTTACTCTACCTCCCTAAACACTGCCCGATTAGCACATCATACTATAAAATTTAGAATTCTCTCATGTTCCGGGCAATTTGAAAAACTTCTACTTGCTTACAAATTCATCGATATAATCCATTAGGAACAAAGTAAAAACAGCATATCTTTAAATGATTTAATTTTTACCTCTGCTACTATATTGTTCACCTAAATACATTGCCAATGACTAATACATAATAAAAAAACAGAAAAAAGTCAACAGGTAATAATTGTACTATTTATACATTCCTGATTTAAAGATTAAAAATGTATTCATTTATTGTAAAGAGGCATGGGCTCCTGATTCTTAACTTAAAAACTGAAGATTTGTTCAAGCTCCTTGTCACTAACACAGTAAAATATACATGAATTAGCAAGAAAGATTTTTAATTAAACTACACTTGTAATATCATATTAACATTATGAATATATTCTGTAAATATGTATTAAGGGCTCTTCCATGCAGCTCTCATATTGCACATTAATCCAGCTAACCTCCAAAGGCCTATGTAGCTCTATGTTGAATTTTCAGAACTGAAGCATCTTAATAGGCGTTGATCTTATACATTAAAGGATGTACAGTTCAAATTTCAGTACTGTCAATAACATTTGGTTTCACTGGGCCTTGACTGACAATTGCTTACTATGAGAGAAAAGATTGAAAAGGAACTTACAGGAGTTTTAGCTACAACATTCACTAAACGGCAATAAAAACCCTGAAAGTCACATTTCTTGCCTTTTAAAATACAGTTTATACCAAGTGTGTACATATCACCAGCTAAGGACTCCCTGACCGAACAAATCCTAAAACTGTAGATTTCCAAAAGCTGAAACTATATAAACTATATTGCTATACTATCACTAGTGGATTCCACTACTGATTGACACTGGACAAAGCACCACCACCTTCATGATAACCAGGTTTTTTTTTGAATAGCTATGTAAGTATTAAATAAAATGCTCTATCAAATAAAAATTATCTTTAGGAATTCAGGTTTCACTTAGAATTTAAAACCTAGTCCATAGCTGATATTAAACAGAAGACCTACTTTAAAAATTCACTGAGTAAACCGACTGCCTGGAGAAGTTAATTCACTAGTGTCATGTTTAAAGTGTTACATACAGAAAATTTTTAACAAGTTGTAGAAATATATTCACTATTACATCATTCTTCAAAATACCACAAACTTTACAGTTCTACAACTTAGTTTAATGTTAGTTATTTATATCTAATAACCAAAACACACAGTAAAAACTGTACAGGGTCTAATTAGAATCCTTTTTTCCAGGTTTTATTTTTTAAATTCAAACAATTTTTCCTTATTATCACTTCCTCAGCTTCTCTATCTACCTTGGAACCCAAACCCATTATGCAGCCAGCACAATGAACTAACATGCCAACAGAATATGCTCCACCTATCCAAGAATTTTAAAAGCATCCAAGTATGTACGTATACACACACACACACACACACACACACACACACACACACACACACGCATGCACAGTCACACTCACACACACACAGAGTCTCCTGTGTAGCCTGGAGATCCCTATTGAGCTCATGCCAAGTGTCTGAAAAGTTGGACCCTGCATCCGGTATTTACACTAAGCTAAAATTCTAATCAGCACTAACTGCAGTATGTTTTAATTCACCCTTATGATTTTATTTCAATCTGCTAAGTAGCACAACTGCCAGAAAGCAATTGCTATAAACTTAAGTAAACAAATGCAAAACTAAAATAAATCTTAAAACTGTTGTATATAAAGTTTGTGCCACGTTAGGCAAGCAGTACAGAAAGGCACAGGTCTTGGTTAAGGCTCTTGATCTCATTTAGAAAACTCCTTGCAAGTATTGCACTGTCTCGTCTCCACCACCAACCCCCGGCCATTTCTAAAGAATGATTTGGTGCATATGACATCAGGTGGAGAAAATGGCCAAGTGGTTGTACAGTGGTGTTTCTACCTCACGTCTTCCCCTAAAGAGTCTTCTGCCAAGCATGTGAAACAAGTAGCCTAACACGGTGACTACTTGAATCTCTGGATGACACTATGACCACTCATGCCAAGGAGTTGATGCCAAGCCTCGCATTTTCGGGTTTGGTTTTGTGTTTCCCCTTCCCTTTTGGGTGGTAGCTGTGTGTAGGGGTGGGCCCAGTGCAGGAACCTGACCAGCAAATCCTGAGAAGTTGGTCAGCATTTCAAACCTGTTTTGTGTGCTCAGACCTTGGCAGCCATGTTACAGCTTGGCAACCATTTTGAGGATTTGCTTGGCAAGCTCTCAGCATCCACCGACGCTGTTTAAATAGAATGCTAGTTAAAAATAGTCCACATTAAACAATACAATGTGATATCAGGTAGAGGCACCCTCGATCGATCTTGCCAACAAAACAATTTATAACATCTTCACTGAGGTAAATGACACCCCAATTTTCTTAAACACATAGCACCAAAGCGGCTTTAAAATATGACTTCTTAACCCTTTCGCAGACAGATTCTTAAAATTCAATACTGGAGGGGCACCCGCGAGTAGAAAGAGAGGAAGATAGAAAAGAATGAAAGAGCTGGCTAAAATCATACAATTTATGTCAAAACATTCACAAACCCATTCAAATTCGAGATATAAAATTGAAGGGAGCAGTCCTGTCATCAAATGCCATAGAATGTCATTCTAGAAAAATGATCCCAAAATTTCAGACTATATCCCACTTCACGTTTTTTTGTTTGTTTGTTTATGAGAAACATGGAAACTATCTTAAGGAGAAATGTAGTACAGAATTCTTCCTTTAGTAAGGAAATTCCTTTTTAAAAATGGAATCTTACGAAGTAGTCTAAAAGAAAGAAAAAAGAAAAAACTTGTACATAATAACATTTTTCCAAAACCAAGAATTATTAATGTATCTGACAATGCTGTTATATTCAATCTCACTCTTTCTCCTTAAGATACAATGTTTCTAACTCAATCAAAAATAAGTTCTGTCCTTAAAAATATTTCTGGATGTCTACAAATCTGAAATACAAATGATAATTTTGCATTGGTGTGACTCCAGCCAGACTTACATAGTTTTTCAGAAGGTTGAATTAACTAAAAGGACAGTGGATAATTTTACCATCATGTGGAAAAGGAAAATGACAATATAATATGAAATATTTTTTTGCATACTGAAATAAATAACATTTTAATGTACAATTCAGTATTTAATATCACATTAGTATGGGGGGGTAGCGTATGGCAAAATGACCACATTGCTTACGGTTTTATGAAAAAACCTAAATGAACTCATCTTTCTATGAATCTACTATTGCAGTTAAATCATAACTATGATGATAAAAAACTAAAGAATTTTGAATGTTATGATGTTAAAAACAAAAATTTGGATTCATTAAATAATATCCTTAGCCAAATATTTGTTATTTAAATTTTAATGTTTTTTTGGGGCAGGAAGAATACCTGGCTTGTATTCAAATTCCAATTGTGATATAATTTATAATGGTATTAAAAAAGGCTAAATCCATGCACTATTTACAATGTACATAATATTGCAATGCTTTTTGAACTTGAAGACTGAGTTTTTAAATTTCTATTGAAATTCAATTCAGTAAATATTTTACTTTGTGTAATATCATACAGAGTAATACAAGTAAACCATGGTCAAAATTAGAAATTACATAAGAAAACATTATGCTGAAATGGATCAGTCTAAAGTCTTGATACTATTAGATGTCTCTTTATTGAATGACAGTATCTGCAGTAAATGACGTAAGCGGTGCTAGAACAGTTTGGAATGCATTGATAAATTGCTCTATCGATTTCGTTCTGCTTCACTTACCATAATTATAGCACAGTAATGGAAGACATGAATGATATATTTTTACTAGAGAGGAAAGCCCAGAGTTTGCCCATTTCTTTATGAGATTACACCAAATCCTTTCAATTAATACAGCATGATGGATACATAACACTGTCGGAGAATAACAAGCCTGGTTCTAGTGTTCTTGCTTAAATATTACTTTTCAAATATTTGCAATTATTTCAAATAATACGTATTTAGCATTTTAAAGATATAATATTTGCACCTCTGTAAGATGTTCCAACACAATTGTGCAAAAACATTTTCATTCCCTTTAGAAGCTTATCCTTCAAAACTTGAAGACATCTTACAAACAGAACTTTATCATCTTGTATTTGCTGAACATACTAGAGTTAAACAATTCTGGTAAGAGTTATGTTGAAAAATAAACATCCGAATTAAAGAGAAAATAGGTAAGCTATTTAAAACACTTAATTTTAGAAGAAAAAAATTAAATAAGTTGCTAGTCCAGGTAGCAAGAGATTTAATAGAAAGGACTCAAATGAAAATTAAACCTTTTTAATCGATACCAATTATAATTATTCATTATCCATAATTATTCAATATCTATAAAAACCACCATATAATTTCAAAGAAATCAAACACTGCATTACAACCGTACAAACATTCTAGCTGCCATTGTGCTATTTTCTTCCTGATATCACCATTCCAGAGTATTACTAAGAAAGGACACCAGGCTTTCCCCAAATGAATACATTTAAAATTAAAAGTGTCATTCCAAGTCATGCAAAAGGAATTTGAGAAATCCTGAACAGGATATAGCCAGGTTTTCACAATTTAGGACAAGGCTTGATTTACTTTTTGTTTCAAAATAGTCTTTAATGAAAAGGTCTCATTCTATTAGCTTTTGCTGTTTAGAAGAAAAATGCAGAAATATGGTAATTTTCAGAAGAACAGTCAATTTGGGGGAAAATCTTTCCCCCAACAACTAAATGGTGTAAAAATTGATTTGCACTTCCCCTCTTGCATTACAAAGGCTGTCACAGGGAATAGAATGTAACCCAGGAGGGCTGTGGCAGCTATCAAGCCTTCCCTGACATATTATAATGTCTGAAGTCCAGACACCAAAGGTTTACATCAGAAAAACTCTAGCTTGTAGTGAACAACTCAAAACCAACTATCGACCACACTATTGATTTTTAGTGGGGAAACCAAGAAGGGAAAAGCACCAGAAAAGATAGAATTTCCCTTTTCTTTTCTTATCCCCAACTTAGTGGGCCGCCAACCTTAGGCTTTCCCAGGCTCGAGCGCCCTGAGTTTTGCATTGCAGCTAGCCAGGATGTCTGCGTGAGATAATTCAAGCTCAAGGCATATGATCTGGAATAGAAGCCGATTCTCCATTGACTTGCAACATAACCTAACTCAGACCCAAAAGCATTTCTTGACAAAAGAGTACAGGAGGAGGCAAGGGAACAACTAGAAAAATAAGACATATGATTATCTTTTCAGATGATATTTGAAGATGTTAGACTTGGAAAGTTCACAAAGTACACTTGACTCAGTAACTGATAGAGAGCCAAGCCAATCATATTTGAAAGCACTTATGAGTATATTATGGACAAGGTGTTACAGGTAGATTTATTTGGAAATTAGGGAGTGACTGCCCTACTAACTCCCAAATTTCCAACTAATTACACAGAAAAGTCCAAGTTAATAATAAAAGTGCCACTTTTCCCCTTACACATAAATTAACACAAAATGGATTATTTGAGACGCTGAAAGGTAACAAAACAAAGTGCATGCTTTAGCTCCTTGGGGTCTTAATCACATAATTTTGAATTGGTTGAGGATCATTTACTTAGATCATTATAATCATATCCTACAAGTATTCTGCCATTTAATTTGTGAAATGCATGGCCACAGATCATGTACATGGAGAGAATTATTAGATGCATTCATTTTATTATTAAATTTAGAGATGGCTCTGAGCCATTTAAAAATAATAACAATAATAATAATGATTAATAACAATGCACTTCCATTCTGACTCACAGAACTATCTCAAGGGGTTTTCCAGCTGTTTGCTAATTAAGTCTTATCTCCCCCACTTGCTAGTGGAAGAGCATTGTTAGGCCAATTTTACACCTGGAAAAGCTGAGGCACAGTGAAGTGGGAAGATCCTAGAGCATGCACAAGAATAAAAATAAGAATGTAGAGACCTTACAGGATATTCCACCTTTTGAAATTTATATCTGAAAATAGTGATAAGAAAAAAGAACATATGTAACCAATGAAAAACCAATCTGGCATATCTCCTATTGAATTTGCTGCTTAAAAAAAAAAATCCGGGCCGGCCAAGTGGCGCAGTGGTTGTTGAGAGCTGGCTTGGGACGCCGGCGGCCCCGGTTTGGATCCCACATATGAGGGCAAGTGACACACACACAAAAAAATTCAAACAATGGGTCCTATTTGTTTGCATGTTTGCTTTTATCTATTCTGCCCATGAAAAGAAAAACTGCTCTCAATTTTCTGATTTTCATTTCTAATATACTTAAGCACAATATTTTTGCCCACTGTAGAGACTTAAGTATTTATCAATTGATTGTGAAAACAATTCTTCTATTGCTAATACCATAACCCAACAAAGATCAAGGTCTCTTATTACCTTTGGTTTAATAAAGGTACTTGGAAATTATAAAAATTAGCATTATTTTGAATAATGAGAATGCTTTTACTTAAAACATGGCTATGTAACTTTGAGGTTCTTGATAATATGGTAATGTGAATTAGGTATTACCATGTCACTGACTGTTTTGATGCTTAAGGAATGCTTTGAACTCATTCATTCATCCATTCATTCATTTACTGTGGGTGGTGAGAAGAGGTTCATCTACTGCACACCATGCAGAGTTTTCAGCAGTATGGATATAGCAGTGAACAAAAGAGACAAAATTCCCTACCCTCTAGGAACTTACATGAAACTGTAGTTGAAAACAAAGATTCTATATATATATTAATTCATCCATGCAACAGTTAGTTATTGAACACCTTAGGCACTGGGATAAAAACATGAAAAAGTAATTGGCTAGGGCTTCAAAGTGTTATTTGTTTTGTTTTCTTTTTTTCCCAAAGGTTAATTTTCTTAAGGTTTTCTCCCTGATGAAAAGCAGAAGAGCGGTTGCCATAGCTCTTCTGGCCGGACATAATTAGAGAAACGGACTATCTCTACCTGTGGACTAAAAAGCACATCGTCCTTGGTTGTGCCCTTCACACATTACAACAAATGAATCCACTGAGTCATTTTAAACTAATTAACAACAGGGAGAAGAAAGAACTCACAAAAAAAAACACAAAGAAATTGAACTATCAGAAACAAAGTGGTCCTTTCTAGGAAAACTCCTTTCTAGTAACAGTTCAAAATGTATCCAACTTAGACTAGTAGGCCAAGGTGTGGCTTGGGAGATGTTTATTAGCCCTTTCATGTCAGACTTTTCTGTTTCTTTGTCTAGGTAACATTTCTGTGGGTCATGATTTTTGGTTTGGATGCGATAAAGTACATTGTGACAACTCACATCAAAGAAATAATGTAAAAATTCTATACAACACCTGCCTTAAAAACAGAGACACATGGTCTGTTATTTTGTTCAAGGATATCTTGTGTCATATGTTTCGGGACCCTAACTAGCAGTACACTAAAGATACACCCTCCACTTCACACCTATTTAGTGTTTGTCAGTTCTAAATACAATAGCTGTTCCCACGTTGATACTGATCTAGAGAAAATTACTTCTCTCCGTCCCCCTTGCCTGCCTTTTTTTTCTTTTGAAGATGGTTATTTTCTGAAATGGTTAGTACACCCTGAATTAGATGCAGATTAACTGCCCATTTTGGGATGTTTTTTCAATGTGTTTCTGAATCAACATTAGAACCTGGGAGCAGCCCCAGGGCTCTAGCACAAGGTAGGAACCAATAGGAGGGAAGGAAGTTCAGAAGCCACATAAGAGGACATCATTCCCCACTGATCTATAACCTACATTGTCGGATGTTCACCTAAAAACACAACCAGTCTTTATTAACAGCAAAGCAGTCCTCTTATTTTCTTACAAATGAAATTACAAGCTGATAAGTCTACCTTTTTTTCTCTCACTTGTTAAAAATTGCTTGTGATGTAGTTTCATTCCTTTCTTCACTCCACAGGCACTGGTTCTCCTGCCTACCATGCCTTTTATCACAAGTTGTAACTTCCTTTTGTGGGAATAGCTTCTTTCTGGAGAGTGGGAGTCTTAGACACAGTATAAAGGCTTGCCTTGGTTCAAGACAGGATCCACCAGGGAGAGGGAGGGGCTAACACATGAACCTGGTCAAACCAGCGACAGATGCCACAACCTTCGCAGGTCTCTAGAAAATTAGTATGGCCATCACAATTACAGTTGTATTTCCAGGAAATAACTCAGTTGTGTTCATCTTTAAAAACAAAGTAAGTAAAAATATTATAACACAAGCTGTGTTCCTTCTTGTCTTTTAATAAAAATCCCGTTCTGGAAGTGCCAGAAGTCAAAATACATATTCAGTCTTTTTGAATAACTTCTAAGTCATCAGATCTCTGACCAATAAAACACCACAGCTAGAAAGGTGGGAATAGTGACAGGTTTACGCTAACATGAAAAGTACAAACTTTTTTGCTTAGAGTGGTTAGATACTGCATCTATTGCTGGGGCTAGCCTTAGTTACCAGGGACCATGAGGGATTCATTTCATTTCTATACCAGCATTCTGAAGGGACCACTAAGGGAATAGGAGCATAATAGGTGTATAGAGACAGAGACCAGGTATTCTAACTCACAGAAAAGCTGTGACAATCAGGGACCAGAGGGGGCAGACAGGTACTCACACAATGCAAGAATGCATCAGCACCAAGCATTCAAAACTGCAAGCCAGGATTACAGTCTAAGGAACCACTTGGTACATTAGGTCCTTGTGAGACAGGCCCTTCAAAACTTTGGGAGGGAGATCAGACGCTCCTTCCCCTTCATCTTGTCCAAACTGAGAAAAACTTAAGAGTTCAAAGATCATTTCACAGCTCTGTACATCTACCTATGGATTCTCAGTAGAAAATAATAAATTATGCCAAGCAACTATTGAAACCAATTTAATGGAACTAGCACAGAGGATACACTGACCCATGATCACTCTACTCGGGCTCAGAAAAGTTAAGGAATTTGCTCAGGGTCATAAAGCCCCACGATTTCAACCACCTCAGTCCAATTCCAAATTCAAATATTCATTCATTTATTCATAGAACAAGTATTAAGCACCAACGATGGTATTACTTCTCTGACTTTCCCCGTTTCATTTCAGTAGGTGCCCCTCCACTGGACATGATGCTAGCCTAGACTTTGTCAGTAACAATCCTCTATGACAATCAGCTTATGGAATTTTCTCCCATCACTCAGAAACTGGGGTTTCTCATAGTCTGTGGGCTCCCTGCATCTGGATGCCTGGTGTTAGGCATAGCTCTTTAGTTCTTAGACTCTCTGGGTGTGATACTTGAGAATATACTTCCTTAACAATTTTCCCAAGGGATTGTTCTACACACAATAGTTTGAGAATAATTTCTATAAGCTCTTTTCTAGGCAACCTTTCATCTCCAATATTCAATGCATAACTTAGACATTAAAATGGTAGGTACTCAATCAATGTCTGATGAAGGAAGGGAGGGAAGGAAAAAAGAAAGGACATTGAAAACAAAGAAATGAAAACCCTGTCCTAGAGCCGAGGGAAAACATAAAGCACTGAATACACTCTAGGAGCTCAGAATTTATTTTGGGAAGACAGTATACATTTAATTAAAGTTTTTATAATGATAAACTCTAAATTAATAGCTTAACAATAAATTACAACTAAAAGAGTGTTTAAAAGCAATAAAAAAAAACATTTGCCAAATAAATTTATGAGCAATAAGTGAAAGCAAGCATTCAGAAAAATGAGATCAAATTTAGGGGTGACATTAAGTACCCATGGAGAGTTCCTTGGACATAGCGCTTGAGGTGGCTTTTGAAAAGAGAAAAAGACTGACATAAAAAGGGAAGAGAGAAAAAAGTATTTATACTTAGAACTAGAAAAACTGAGCTAAACTTGAAAAGAAATGATTTAAGAAAAGACCCCTATCACAAGTATTTCTTTTTTAAAAACCTCCATTCATTAATTTTTGCCACAATTAATTGAACTAATATTTATAGGCCAGCAAGTTTGAAATATAGTACCAATAAAAACTTTTACAGCTCTGGAAATTTCTAAAATTGACTCTCTTTAAATTTGTAGCAGAGGTAGAACACCGGATGATGTGGTACAATAAAAACATTTTACTGGCATTTAGTTGAGATGACCTGCATAGCTCACTTGTGGCTCACTCATAACATGTCATCCCAAACTCATAGCAATAAAACTTTGATGTAATATTGCTGTACTAAGCTTTACATAAATATGTGCGTATATAATATATATGGCTTCATTTCCCTTTTAGTTAAAATGGGTCTAGCCCAATCACTCAGAGGACTATTTGTGAGCTTAGATTAATTAGTGTTTCTGGAAAGCCTACAAAATAGAAAAGGTACCCAAAGGCCATGCTTCATTATTCAGAGACAACCTACTCGATATTTTTACTTCTATAAATGTATAGGTAAAACAGGAGGAAACAATCACAGAATTATGAATCACTATTCTGTTTCTTGATCTTTGTGGACTTGTTTTACATTTTTCCAATTCACTAAGTTCCTTTGTGGCGTATTAAACTCTGTTTAGAACCTTTTACCGGAAGACTAAAAATCTAGGTCTCAGCCTCAAAACCATCATTAATACTCGGATGTGACGCTATAAAGTCACCTAACTACTTTGAAACTCAGTTTCCTTATCTATAAAATGGGGCTGATGCTACCTGGCTTCTCAGGGTGCAATACTCTTGTTTTTGCCTGGGTCTGGCTGTTAAGGTAAGCAAGTCTTATCTTCTATACAACCTTCCTAAAGACTGAGCTGATGGTTATATCTTCCTGAAATGCAATCCTAGGCATAGCAAAGGATCTAAATAAATATTTTGAACTTTACATATCTGTGATTTTGTGTCATTTATTTGTTTAAATAAAATGCTGTTATGTGATTGCAAATGTCAGCAAATAGGTTAATGACCTTAACCTAGACATCTAATAAAGAAATGATTAGCACTGACAGCCTAAACACAAATTATAGTCTAATTCGTAAAACTTTATTATTATTTATTCCTGAAAAAACATGAAACATCTGCCAAACTTTAACCGTGACATAAAATATGTCTGCACTTATATTTTACGTCTAGTCATTGTTTCATTCCAAAATTCAAAAAAAAAAAAACACACACAAAAAAAACTAATAAATTTTACAACAATTGCCCCAGAAAACAATTATAAAATTATTTCAGAAACATAGAACTTCATGAATTACAAACTTAAAGGATTTTTTTTTTATTCATTCCAACAAATAATATTGAGCACCTATTCTGTTCTAGCCACTGTGCTAGCTGTTAGAGATGCAATGAGCTTCACACTCTACTGGGAGTTATTAATGGCTACAGCACACTGTGATAATACTGCAATGATAGAAGTATATAAGAATGCTAAGAAAATAGGGAATAACCATTCCAAATGATACAATGCTTACACTGAGTGTTGCAAGAGGACCTGGAATTTTCTAGGCTGTGGAAGGAGCCATTTGGATGGAGACCATTCTCAGTAGAGGAACTAGAATATACAATCGCATCATACTGATACGGCAGTCCTGAGGCACTGATAAAGCACAGAAGCTTGATAAACCACATGCATTTCAACAGAGCTGGATCAGAGAGCGGAAGCATGCTGTATCCCCAGGGTGAAAGATGGGGTGGCAGGAATGACACTAGGATGGTGGGGGAGGGGGAGGCAGATCATAGAGAGCCCTGTAGGAAATGCTGAGAAATGCATAATTTATACAACAGGTGATGAGACTCATTGAAAGGTTGTCAGGAAAAAAGTGAGAACTTTTTTTTTTTTAAAAGAACACTCTTGCAATATACGCCTAGTAGAATGAGGATGGAAGGGGATGGATGATAGGAAAAGAACGGGAGCAAAAGAAGAGGAGACTACCAAGATAGTCTAGGCTAGAAATAATAAAGATCTAAACCTAATGGAAGCATGCGGGTAAGATGGGAATTGATTTTCATGCCAATAAGAAGGTAGACTTGACAGAACTTGGTGGCTGATTAGATATGAAGATGATGAAAGAGTAAGAGATAGCTTCCAGGTTGCAATTTGAGAGAAATGTATAAGGGGTAATTCCATTACATGCCATATTCTTTCCCATTCCTACAACCCTCCTATCTCAGAACAGCAACTTCATAGCAGGCCTTTTCATCAAATCATTGCCAACTTATTCCTAGGTATGTTGTGCTTTTGATTACTTTCTTGAATTCCACATGTTTTTGTTTGGACCCTTTGTCTAAATAGATAATTCTATCATTTGCAAATAGTGATGATTTTGTCTTCTCTTTTCTAATAGTTGTGATTCTTATTCGCATTCATATATTACAATGGCCAAAACTTCTAGGAGAACATTAAATAATGATGGTGATGACAGTCATCTTTGTTCCTGATTGGTTGAGCATGACCCCAATATTTCATATGTCACAATGATTCCTTCTGTTGATATGACAGATAATTTTCTCAGGTTAAGGACACTTGTTCTCCTTTGTTACTGGTTACCAAAGTGTCTTTAAAGGTTTTGAATCTGTTGAATTTTATGAAATCCCTTTTTTCTTAAAATGGCTTTGAACAAGTTTTTTGTACTTGTATGCTAGGTTCTAATAGAAATGCAACATGTGTGCATTTTGCAATAAAATTAGATTGAAAGCTAATAAATGAATGTTAGGGAAGAAAGAAAGACACATGGCTCCTGACTCAATCATACTTGAACCTTCCGCAGGGTAAGGTTTCAGCACCTAGCATAGCAGGCACTCAGATAAATCCATAATGATGTCTCATTGAGATGATGTCTGGTTTAACACTCCATTTTTTACTTGTTGAGCTCGTTTAGTTTAGTAAAATCAAATAAAGATAATATTTTAAAAAAACACTGAGTATCTTGCTCAGGATAGCAATGTTGTTTTGGGAGCCTCTGAGTATGGGTAAATATTGAAGAGGCATTTCACTGCACTGTATATGCATAACAAATTTACAAGCATAAATACAAAAGATATTTGTTTTCCTTAAGAATATATAGTTGAGTAGTTGGTTTGGGGGTTATATTGGGGGAAATGGCATAGTAACTTATTTTTTCAAGAATACCTTTTAAGTGATAGGCTCTTTAATTCAGCTCTTTAATTGAATCTGATTTGTGTATATGAATTATGAAATTTTTGACCCAATAAAGGAAAGAACCTTGCCAGGTTTTTATTTGTTTGTTTGTTTGTTTCTTTGTTTACTGACCCCATTAATGAGTTATATTAGACAACTCAAATGAAACATATTCATTTGCTTCTATCAAACATGTATACAAATAACATAAATATAAATGATATGTATCATTCGCATGTATTAAAAAGAGGAGAGGACTTTTTGTATTATTTTTTGGGGAAATCTGCATTCTTAGTTATTAACGAGTTCTTATCAGGACCTTTTAAAGCTCCTATAAATAATCTTAAAGAGTATAAATAATTAAGGGCTTTTCATTTGTCCAGAATCACTGAGCTTATTGTTGCACACAAATCTTTTCAAAAGAGAAATTAGTATTTCAGAATAAATGAGGAGGTAATAAATGCTCAAGAGCAAAGATATTATAAGATGGCAACCCAATGCAGGAAGCTTAACTCCTAAGATAAAAACATGAATCGGGAAGATACAATGCATACGGTCATCAGAATTCTTTTGGATTTCACATGCAGAAAAAATATCTTCACACACATGTGAAAAAATAAACTGAAAGCTAGTCCTTTTCTTCTAGTAGGATCCAGAAAAGCACCATGGAATGAATATTGCAGAAATTCTAGAATTTCAGAAATGCCTAAACGCTACATCTTACAGTGTGTGGAACATAACCATTTTCCTCTTCAAACATTAGCCCTGTCACATTCTGGTCATTATTATTTGAACCAGACCATCCAATCCTTGTGAACATCTTTCTTCGGGGTAAGTGTTCAATACCGACACCCAGTCCAAGCCAAGGAAGCACAGATGGGTGGTTACAGCTGCAGCCCCTCTGACAGACTGCAAAAGCCCGCTGGGACACTTCCCCCAGCTCTGTCTATCCATCTTGTGAGCTGGTGCCACTCCACCTTGCTCAGGACTTTGTTGAGTGTGTCACAGGACTTTGGCCAAAATACTACGAGCCGAATGCGTCTTATTAATGGAATGAAAAATGGGATCCCAAATTACACACATACATAAGCACAGATCACATGTTTTTTCCTGAGATGACTAACAATTCTAATCGAAAAAGAACATTATAATAGTTGTTTCTTTTAAACCCTCAGAAATAGTGTATTCAGAGTCTCTTCAGCAGGGTGAATGAGTCAAGTTACTCAATAGGATCCATTCAGACTGATTAAATTGGGACTACGCCAAAACAGATCTTCACGATCTGAGAGATAGCGATCGTTGAGGCAGCAAGAGGAAAACAACATCAACTGAGAATGTACAGAACACAATACTGATGGGAACTAATAAACTGGCCAGTCCAAAGGCCAGCACAGAAATTTATAATACTGAAATGTCTAGGCCTAAATCATCACAGCTCCCTTTATTTACTCATAAAACATGGGATCATTGATCTGAGACACCTGCTTATTATACCAGAAAAGTCCATTTCAAGATTTTAATTAGGAATAAAATTTCTATACCAAGTCGATATTACTTATCAATTATATTTACCTTCCAAAAATGATCTGATTCACAAACACATACTAAATTCATACATACATACACATGCAAATTTAAGATCATAAAAGAGACAAAACTACAAACTAAAACAAGAGAAGTTACAGGGGCAAAAGCCTAGGCTGATGTATTTCGTAAGGTTAAAAATTAAATTTATCTCTGAGTATCTTGGGAGCCAAGGCAACAAGAGAAACAAGATTTATAATCCTTAAGAACTGGTAAAAGAAAGAATACCACCTTTTAGGAGTAAAACTTTTTCTATTGTGACTCTTGAAAAGAACAAATCAGTCTTCAAGATTCCATCAACAATTTTAAGATCGCCCATTCGAAACAACTCCTGACCTAGATTCTGAAATCAGGCCTTGATAAATAAATTATGAAACAGCACAACCAATTTCTAAACTAAACAGAAAGGAAAAAAAAATGAACAAACGTTTCCAAACATTGGAAAATTAGAAGCACCCAAACTAAAAATTGAAACCAGCAGCAAATAAAGTCAACCCAAATCTCAGCACACCCAAATCACAAAACCCTGTCGCTGCCGGCTTGGGAATAAAACATTGCTTGTCAGTCAAAGTGTCTGTCTAGGGCATATGGGTAAAGGTTTCAGTCTGCTATCTCCAGACTCATCTTATGGCACTGGTTCAACACAAGTGAATGGTGCTTTAAACAAAAGGGAGCGCTCATTCAAAATGGGCGTTTGTGAGTTACTGGTCAGTGTAGCTGTGCAGTTTGTCTGAGTGAAAACTATTGGCATGGGAAAAATGAAGTGTAGCTCTCAGGCCTTCGGAGTTTCCGACGCCCTGAAAAGCAGCCGGGAGGTTTAAGCTGGCTGACTGGTTGGAATGGCATACTTGGCTGCATGCACAGCCAGGTGGCTTGGGCATATTGGCAAACAACTGGCAACCTGCCCAATACATATGGCTTAGATTGCTTTGCTCTTCCCATGAAGCCTTCTCAGACTCTTGAGCAAGCATTCGTTTTAGAACAAAATCTGAGTATTAAATAAAATCTTTTAATAATATCTGTCTGAAGTGAAATCCTTTTACCCAAAATAAAAATACAAAGATGGGATGAGGGTGGTTGCCACATGAACTAAAGCATTTTTTTGGGGGGAACAGACTTTGCAGATCCCTTTCTCAACCATCTTTGGACTCAATTATTTGGACCCTTCCATTTCACAGTGGTTAAAATGCCCCAGTGATCCCTGGGAAGCAGGGGGAATGTGAAGTTTACGGAAGGCTATCAAGAGGTCAGGTAAACATGGATTCTTAAAGAATACATAAAAATACAAAATAAGTAGGGTAACTCAATGGAAATGAACACCAGATACATTTTATCAAGGAACATTATTAAATCTTGATTGACAGATAACACTAAAACGTGTTAGTATGGTCTAGCATGTAGATACATATCTGGAGACTTGTTAAAACACAGTTTCTAAGTGCTAACTATTGAGGCACATGTTACTACTTTCCAGGCTTTACCAAGTGGCTGCCTAATGTCGATAGCATGAAGCAAACGTGAGGTTTAATAACCCCAGCTGGTCACTAATCTCCTGTAATGCTGCTATAGTACCACATTAAATATTCCACAAATACTATTTTCTTCTGTCACACATGTTCGCTGGGTGTCCAACATTTCATTTTAGTTTACTGGATATCTTAAAAGTGTTAACAACTGATACATTAGCTAATTAGATTATATGAATTATTGTCAAGATTCTGTATCACTTAATTTTTAAATGTATGCTTATGGTCTCTTAAAATTTTAAGTCATTTATCTCATACATTGTGTTAAATCCTCTGAAATTACTATTTGGTAGGAAGATTACAGAGTTGGTGTTGCATTATATGGTTGGTTTCTGGGCTTTATTTTGTTTTAAGATTTTTAGCTCAGTAACAGCTCAAACACTGAAAAATAAATTCATCTTTCACACTAATGAGGACCTCAAACATTAACAAATCTAAAATTTCATAGATATTTGTAAACAAATATTATGATTGAAAAAGAATCATTTGTGCCAATTTAGCAAATACTGAAGATATCTAGATGAGAACAGCAAACTTCTTTTTGGTGATAAAAAATAAAATTTCCTGCTACCGTCACTCCATCTCTTTCCCACACACAAAAATACTAAGTACATAAAAATTCATATAATGGTTTTACATTGACTATTTGCTGAGCTTTCTGTTAAAACCCGTAAATCAATTTCCTTCTTACAGACTTTTTAAAAAACTGGTTACAAAAACATTTTGTGAGGAATAGGGCAAATTAAAGCTGATGTGTTCAATAGATTCCTATGTCATGACTCTTGAAAATAATATTTTTTAAAGTCTGTTTCTTGGTAGGCACAGCAGAAGAAAAGAGAGCTTTATTAACAAATCTTTCCAATACTCAAAGTTATAGGGTGGAAGGAAAGAAGATCTTTTAAAAATGGACTTCAGAGTCACATGCAACGACCTATGTAGCATCACATTGTCACTACCCTTAACCTCTTCTCTTGATCAGCAAGTAGCACCACTTAGAGTTTCATTAGAACACCCCTTTGCCAACTTGGAACAGCTCCAGGCAAATCTGTCTTCCAAGGACATGGTTTAAAGTACTTAAAGTAAATTGCAATAGACTGGATGGATGTGTAGAGGAGATGGGACAACTGAATCAAGTAGCACTACTTCTGAGATAAAGTCCCTCTCCAGAGGGCACTTGGTACCCAAATGGAGGCTGGAACTTATTCATTTATAAGAGCTTCCGCTGAGTGGAAAGGTCAGCAGGAAGATGATTTTTACACCAAAAGGGACTGAAATCTTCCTTCTTAAAGGCAGAGAAAAAAAACTAAGGGAATAATTGCACAGAGTGTGTTTTGGGAGGTTAATAGGGGTTATAAGAAACAAAGGGTTCTACTGACAAATAAATTTGGGAACTACTAGGTTAAACAAAGTTCTCAAACCCTTTACTATATTAATGCATGTTTTAACTCTTCAAGAAGGACAACAGTATGCATTAATATTTTAAATGTATCTCATCAAAACAAAAAAACCAACCAAACAAACAAAAAACCTTTTTCCCTGGAGCATGTAAGAGTCAAGTATTAAAAAATGTATTTTAGTTAGTATAAATTTCAGGCTTTCAAAAGTTAGATTTAAGTGCAATTGTTTAAAATTAAATTGAAACACTGGATTTAAGATAATCAACCACTTCAAATTATTTTAAAAAAACTAAATGAAATTCTTGAATAATTTCCCTATTTTACACACATGTCTAACTGATCTTACTGTTTCACCCCCTCAGTAAATAAAATACAATCCTATCAGCAGTACAAAAAGTCCCTCCTTCTCCTCACAAAAGCATTAACTCAAGCTTTTCTCTTCATATAGGCAAGAACCATCTGGTAATTTGTAAGTGGAGAGGCCAGTTTTCAAATACGGTTTCTGAATACGGGCTTTAAATTATTTATTAACAAAATTTAAGGCAAATTTTTCTGGAAGGTTCCCCTAATGAAGGTTAAGTTGATATTTTCAAAAAGTCTCAGAGTAAATGTTAATAGAGTTTAGCACCCTGAATCCCTTGGTTTTGGCTATGGAGTTGTCTGCTAAAATAATGTGAATTTGAATAAACAGAAATACAGAAGAAGGAATGGAAGGTAATAATTATCATTCTAAATAAAATTACTGCTTACTATCAAATGAGAAATCCACACTCTCAGACAAAAAAAAATTAGAACAAACAATTCTAAAGTTGTGTGGAATCTAAGAAAGAGTCAAAGAGCGATTTTTGAAACATTTTTAAAAATCAATTTGAAATGTTTATGTTCTAAAAATAAGTTAAATTTTATAGAGCTTCCAAGTAAACAATCTCATTTCATATTTTCAACTTCCACCACCAAATTTGAAAAACTGTAAGTTTGTACAGGAGAACGTCAAAATTCAAATTTCGTTTCTTGCAAAAGAATAGGGAAAGACTCTTCTGCTCATAGCTGCATGGGGTCCATTTCATAAAAGCTACTTTAAAAAGTGATACAATAATCTGCTTGGATCATATCACATTTTCCTGGTAAACATTTGTTCTGTTTTATTTTAGTTTCTGACTCTGCCTATTTCCTGCCTGAAGACTAGTCTCACCTAATGGTAATAAAGGATTTATTTCTTGGTTCAAACTCCTGAAGAAAAAGTCCTTTACATAATATAATTTTATTTAACTTAATTTTTTTAAAAACTGCTGTTAAAAAATTCCAGCTGAAATGAAAAATTAAACAGTTCTAAAAATAAACAATATTTGGTTAAACAAATACACAGATTTAAAGCATATGGGTAAAAATGAATGTTAGTGTAAACATACAGCAACATTGTTTCCCTTCAAAATCTCAGAGAAGAAACCTCGCCCCAAAAAAGTTATTTTGGTTTCAATTGTGAAGCCATTTTTAATAAGGAATCTTTTTTACTCAAGAAAAAACATTTGTATAGCCTTAGAAATCTGTTTCATTTCACTCTTCTGTGTAAAACTGCATATGAAAAGTATATTTATAAAAGAAATACCAGACTTGGAATTATTTATGTCATTTATGTAATAAATGAGAGCTCACTGGAGATATACGTATCTTACATACATAAAGATTGAATTCTGTCCTAAAACTTCTAAAAAGTTTTCTTTTCTCACTGAATCAGATTTTAAAGTCTTGAAAAGCATTATTTCAATATAACAGTATGTTACCTATACTTTGGCAAAACAGGGTGTAGCTTTTTACCAGATGTGCTTGCTATCCACTCTAAAAACCCACCATTAAAGTTAGTAAGTTTTAAAATATACTGCTCTTAGCTCAGGGTTCAGAGGGCTCAGTTAGTTCTCTTCTCCTCTGTAAGTTAAAGGAAGGCTATGAGGACTCAACTCTTAAGCTACTGATAACATTCACCCCAAAATGGGTAACTAGAGCTGCATAAATCTGCATTTAACAGATGTTTCAGGAATGAAAACAAACAGGTTGAAAATATACTAATGAGGAGAAAAGACAAGGTATATATAAAACCAGCTGCAAGACTCTTAAGGGTGTAATAGAAACCTTAGAAACAAAATGCAAATTACTTCACTTTCTTTGCAATTTGACACTCTTGGTTTTATATTTAATATTTTACATTATTACTATGAGAATGTTTTTTGAAGGTATTCCTTTTGCCCACTAAATTAAAAAGGCACATAAGAAGCACATGAAACTTTTAAGCCTCTTTGTAATGAAAAAGATGACATACTATGAATTTCTAGAGTAGAAATTAAACAAGTAGATCATTTAAAAACTTTTTACAGTGGTGGTGCTTGATATAACTTCCAAAAAAGTATTTTGTTTTAGGGAAATTTTTGAATAAAAATGTTCGCCTGAGTTCAGACTGCTTTTGAAGCCCAAAGACCAACTAACTGTTCAGTTTTAACAAACCAACAATGTCTGTTCATTTTACCCAAATCTTTTCAGCTTAAATATTCACAATGTGCCATTATTACAGAATCATTATCTGCCTTTAGCTCTGACAACAGCATCATACGGGCTATGAAAGGCTCCTTTCTTCTCATGATTAGTCCCTAAAACATTTCCTCATCTTACAGTGCTTTTCAACTTCCCAGAATGCATTGCTCAATTACAGTGCTGAAATTAACTGTATGCCACTTTTATTTATCGAGAAAAGAATAATCAAGTACTCCAAACCATGTCACGGGTTGCCCACAATCTTATATCAAATTTCAAGTAATAAAAATATTAACCCTTTCAGAATGCCAATTTTTAAGATCTACCATTTGTTTATCTTCACTTTTTGGGCTATGTCTTACAAAAAAAAAATCAATAGTCTGGATATCTGATGTTCTTTATGATGTATAGCTTTCACAATGAATTCAAAGTGTCCATGGAAGGTCTATTATTCTTAAAATAAAGACCTATCTGAATTTTTTAAAGTAAGTTTTGATCTTTAAACCCAAATTCATTCCTTCTTGCTTAGAAAGGATTTCCTTCACTTCTATAAATGCACACCATGAAACTGCTGCAAATTATCTTTCTGAAAGCAGGAAACAGAAATAAATAAAAGCCCTAAGATTAAAGTGTTCCAATTCCACAGTAATTTTGTTTATTTCACTAGATAGCACCTCTTCCTCAATAATAATAGTAATCTTATTAAACAGAGAATGTAATTTTTTTCATATGCTCTTCAAATAAGTGTGACTCTAATAGGTATTATTTTGAACAAGATGCTATAAATTGTTTGCTAATGTTCAAATATTATTAAATTCATTATTTCTCAATTTTATGGACACTATATTCAAAGTACTTAGCGAATTTAAAAATGGATTATATATCAAATATTACAGTTGAAATATAAGTAAAGGATATGGACTGGGTAAACAAAATCAAAAAGCACAGAATACAGTTTTTAAAAAGCTATGATTGCACTCACTTTAAATACTTGTATAAATAGGGATGGGAATATTTGACACATGTGGATTTGTATTTATTTGTTTTATACCTTCAGCGAACAGAAGAATGCAAATAAAAACACTTTTTAAACCTCAAAGATACTTACTAACCCATGCATACATTAATCATTCATACCGCATGATTATTGTTCAGTATTTTCTGCAATAACAAATTGGAGGGTGTGGGGGTTATTGTGGGTTTCAGAAAACCACATTCTATTTAGGCAAAGCCAAGTATTAAAGAAAGGCCTAACTTGCCAAACCAAGATAAATACATGCCATTATTATGATTACATAAAAGCCACTGTTCTCAGCGTTACAATTTCTCTTATAATTGGCACTATTATAATTAAATGGATTCATATGTTTACAATTCTTCTTTGAATTGTAAAGTGATTTAGCAATGATAGTGTCTCTAATTTCTTTTAACTATACTGACAGACTTCACTTAATCAGTGGTCTAAATACCACATTGCCACAATAAATTAGGTAAATACCCAGTAAGGCCTGAATTGCTATTGAGTTTAAGTATGTTATAATAAGGTAGCAAGTAACTTCTCCAAAGCCTGCTGCTGGAGTAGCCCACAAACCCACAAATTGGAGGGGATGGGGTAAAGTATTCCAATGGCATTTAAAAGATTCTATAATGGATACAGAGGCATATGGGCTGAGAAACACACACACACACACACACACACACACACACACACACACACACACACACACTTAAAACCCCATAGGTTTTGAAAACAAACAGGAAGTGAAAGATTATTTTTAAAATATAAACACTAATTCTGGTCAACATGGCAGAGTAGGTAAACTCTGTGCTTGCTTCTTCCCACAACCACCTCAAAATTACAACTAAACTACAGAACAACCATCATTTAGAATCACCTAAAGTCTAGATGAACAAAAGTCCTATAACTAAGGATATACAAAAGAAGCTATGTTGAGACTGGTAAAACAGGATGAGAAACAAAATGGGCTGGCCCCACATCCACATGTAATAATTAAAAATCGGGAGGGACATCTTGGAGCGAGGGGTTCTAGCCACACAGTAGGCTCCCAAGTCCAGGGCTCCTGTGCTGGGGAGAGAAGTCCCATAACTTTGGCTGTGAAAATCATCAGGGATTCCATCTGGGTGAGATGGAGGGCTGCTGGAGTCCAAGGTATTACTCTTAAAGGGCCTATGCACAGATTTACTCACTAACACACTCACTCGCTCTGAGCTGCAACGCTGGCATTGCTGCTCAAAAGCCATCAGGAATAAATGGGGAGGAAATGAATTGTCTGGTTTCAGAGTGAGAGCTGGAGAGGCAGCTTTCTCCCAAACAGAAGTACAGGAAGACACCATATTCCTTTGCTAAGCTCCCTTCCACCCAGCCTGGACACGCAAATGAGCCCCATATCTGAGTTTCCATCAACCTAGCTAACACTATTTGCCCCACCCTGGTTATTCCACGACCCCCCTCCCCACTCACCTTGGAGGCCCACCCCAAGCTGCTTCTAGTGACTTTTCCATACAAGTGGCCTGTCTTGATTTATGCTGTGGATCCTACTAAAATCAATCAAAGATTCACAAATCACAAACAAGCAGCATATTGCCTCAGTGTGCCATGCACCTCTTGCTAAGCAGCCCCAACCCCAGCACTAGTGGCACTGGCCTTAGTTTGCTTAGAGCTTAGCGTCTCCCAGGCACCTCCAGACCCAGCACAAGTGACATTCATCCAAGAGCTCCAAGAAGGGCACAGACTGTGACTGACCTTGACCTGAAACAGTGCACTTCCCAAGAGGCCCCAGAACCACATCAGACAGCCACCTAACTACCTCCAAAAATGACACACCCAAAGGGCAGACTCAGCAGGCACCAGAGCCCTGCTAAAGCAAATGCTGCTCCATAGGGTCAGCCCCTGCACAACAGCTCCTCCACTGTAGTCACAGCCAGTCCTCACAACCAGTCAGCCTGAGGGTCAGTCCCTCCCATTGAAGGGTCAGTCCCTCCCAACAGCAATCAAGGCTCAACTACACCAAAAGGATGTAACAACTCACACAAGAGACCCACCTGGGGCACCTGGCTCAGGTAACCAGGGAGACTGTGCCACTGGACACCTACTACATAAGGTCACTCTACCAAGACCGGAAGTCATAGCAGCCCTACCTAATACATAAAAACAAACACAGATGGGCAGCCAAAATGAAGAGATAAAGAAACATGTCCCAGGGCCGGCAGAGTGGCGCAGTGGTTAAGAGCTAGTTTGGGGATGCCAGCGGCCCCGGTTCAGATTCCACATATGAGGGCCAGTGACACTGCCCTCTACAGCTAACAACAGCTCCACCTGGAGCTGGGCTGTGTGAGCCCCAGCGACGGTGTAGGCTGCAGCCCCTGCTGCAGTGGGCTGCCATAGGCTACAGTGAGTGGCCAGCAGCCAGCGTGAGCGGCCGGCAGCCAGAGTGAGCTGCCAATAGCCGCGGTGAGCGACTATCCAGAGGCCGACGAGAGATCTGCCTCACCCGGGAAGAGCGCAATGACGATACCAACATGGGCCAGTGCAGCAACGTCCTCCACAACTAGACTGAAGAACAAAAAGACAGCAACTTGTCTGTTCCTCTTCCCTGATTCCCCAGCGCTGTTCTCCTCTCCCAATTCCCCAAAAAAATCTTTAAAAAAAAAAAAAGAAAGAAAAAGAAACATGTCCCAGAAGAAAGAACAGTACAAAACTCCAGAAAAAGAACTAAACAAAATCTACTAGATGCAGAATATAAAACAGTGGTTAAAAGAATGCTCAATGATATCTGTGAGAACTTCAACCAAGAGACAGGAAACATAAAAATGGAGATAAAAAACATAAAAGAACCAGTTGGAAATGAAGAATACAATAACTGAAATGAAGAATAATTAGTGGACATCAACAGTAGATTGGATGAAGCAGAGGGTCAAATTCATGATTTGGAAGATAAGGTAGCAGAAAACACCCAATTAGAACAGCAAAAATGAAGAATCAAAAAAAAAAAAAATGAGGATAGTTTAAGGAGCCACCAAGACAACATCAAGCACACCAACACTCACATAACACAGGTACTAGAACGAGAAGAGAGCAAGGAATTGAAAACCCATTTGAAGAAATAATGACTAAAAATTTCCCTAACCTGGTGAAGAATACAGACATACAAGCCCAGGAATCACAGAGAGTCCTAAACAGGATGAACCCAAAGTGGCTAATACCAAGACACATCATAATTAAAATGCCAAAGTTTACATACAAAGAGAGACTCTTAAAGGCAGCAAGAAAAAGGCAGTTAATTACCTACAAAGGAGCTCCCATATGACCATTAGCTGATTCTCAACAGAAAACTTTGTAGTCAAGAAGGGATTAGCACAAAACATTCAAAGTGGTGAAAAGCAAGGACCACAACCAAAGGTACTCTTACCAGCAAAGCTGTCATTTAGAATCAAAGGACAGATGAAGGACTTCCCAGAGAAGAAAAAGCTAAAGGAGTTCATCCCCACCAAACCAGTATTATAAAAAATGTTAGAACTTCTTGAAGAAAAAGGAGAACAAAATATCGAAAATATGAATAATAAAATGGCAATAACTACATATCTATCAACAATTAATTACTTTAAATGTAAATAGATTAAATGCTCCAATCAATGGATAAGAAAACAAGACCCTTATATATGCTGCCTACAAGAGACTCACTTCAGATCGAAGGACACACAAATTGAAAGTAAAGGGATGGAAGAAAATAGTTCATGAAAATGGAAACAAAAGAAAAAATAAATAAAAGCTGGGATAGCAATACTTATATCAGACAAAACAGACTTTAAAACAAAGGCTATGAGTGACAAAAAAGAAGCCCATAATTCCACTTCCAGGTTTTTAGCGAAAAAAACCCCAAAATCCTACTTTGAAGAGACATCTGCATCCATATGTTCATTGCAGCATTGTTTATAATGGCCAAGAGGTGGAGGCAGCCTAATTGTCCATCAATAAATGAACGGATGGGGAACAAATGGTGCATATGTACAATGGAATACTGCTCAGCCATGAAATAGAATGAAATCTTGGCCAGCCGAGTGGTTAAGCGCTGGCTTGGGAAGCTAGTGGCCCCGGTTTGGGTTCCACATATGAGGGCCAGTAACACTGCCCTCAAAAAATAAAAAAATAAAAAGAATGAAATCTTACCATTTGTGACAGCATGGGAAGTACCTTGAGGGTACTGTACTGAGTGAAATGGGTCAGACAGAGAAAGACAAATGGCATATGATTTCAGTTACATGTGGAATCTAAATAACAAACAAATAGGACAGAAGCAGACTCATAGATAGAGAGAACATTTTCACAGTTGCCAGATGGGAAAAGGGTTGAGGGGATGGGTGAAAAAAGGAAGGTGATAAAAAAGTACAAATTGATAGTTACAAATAGTCATGGGGATATAAAGGGAATATAGCCAATAATATTGTAATAACTATGTATGGTGTCAGATGGGTACTAGATTTATTGAGGTGATCAATTAATAAGTGATATAAATGTCTAATCACTATGTTGTACACCTGAAACGAATATGTATGTCAACTGTAATTGAAAAATAAAAAAATTACACACCACACACACACAAACACACAAATACTGTGGATTTTGTGGTCACTCTTCCACATTAAGATCCAAGAAATTCTTTACTTCTCATCACCAGGTAGACAACAGTGTAAAACATCCCCCCATATTACTGGTAGAAAATGCTAATGGAATACGCCCTAGTTTAACATGCCGCCTCCAAATGGAAGCTGTCACATTTGGTTCTGTTAGTGAAAACAATGCGAGATAAGTAATATTTCATTATATATAAGATAACTATATGCTTAATAATGAAATTACTCAGGCAACATGTAAAAATGATATACTAATGAATATTTACAAATGGTTTTAAAATAATTGAGGTTAGTAGTATGAAAAATAATTCTTTTACAAGATGTGTAGACAATCATGAAGTATAGAAGGGAGGAGACTGACCAATTCCCTATCACTTAGTTTGTCTGAAAATATTTTTAAATCACAGTAAATATTGCTTTTTTACAAAGATGATCTATACATACACAATCGTGATTTGCCATATAGGTATTAATCCACATCAATTGCAATAGCAAAAACTTACAAACTCAATATCCAATGCAGAATTGGTTTCACAAATAATGCTCCATCCATATTATGAAATATAATGCAGCCACTGAAACAATGCTGTAGGAGAATGCATAATGACAGCGAAAGGTGTTTGTGACATAGCATTCAATTTTTTTAAAAGATTTACAAAACCCCCAAATAGCAAAAATTTAATAATGGATTTCCCTAAGTGATTTATATTTTCTTCTCCCCTAGGTGATTTTATTTTCTTCTTTTTATTGGGATGTGTGATGCAAGTGATGATGATGGCAGATAAATCTTATAATAAACAGATATAAGATTTTGTTGTTTTCAAAGAAGATATTATGACCCAAGGCACTTATGCTCCAGGCACTTAAATTACTCATGTGAAATTCAACCCTAATAGTAAATGCATTTTGGAAATGTGAGCAAAAGTTTTTGTGTGCTAGTGTTAATCACTACTTGCTAAACTGGACTAAATTCCCAAATGCTACAAGGAAGAAAAGCTCAGAGACACAGTAGATATAGACTGTGATTAGGTTACTACCATGAAATTCTCTTAGAGTAAACTTAAATAGAAGGAAGACTTAAAATTTAAAAACGGTCAAAAAGTAGACTGAAAGCCAGAAGACGGTGTGACTTTGCCCAAGGAAACATAATTTAGTTAATACTCCTAGTTGAAAAGTTACGCTTGTTTTTGCTCTCAGTTTTCTAAGTAATTTATCTGTAACAGAGTTCATAAGAAGCAAGTAAAGGCAGTCTTATTCATCAGACATTTAAAACAAACAAGCCAAATATGCAGAATAAGGGGGGGAAATGGCTTTTTCACTTTTATGTTCTTTGACATTCTAAATAATAAATGAGAACCCAAAGCTGTCTGGTTTGTTTTCCAAGTTTCAATGAAGACACCAAATTTCCAGCCAAATAAAGCAAAATCTTTCTGAATTCCCTAAATATTCAAAATCCTTTGAAACATCTTCTAAAGATAGTTTTAGAAAAATATAGCAATTCTACTACAAACGCCTTATGATACATGTTAGGTGTTAAAACTATGCGGGATGATGTGGTGAGGAAAAAGCATAGCCCAGACTTGTATTCCTATTTGATATTCATCACTGTTGATGTTTGGATACTGACAAAATTACTGAATCTCCTTGTTTTCTCCCATCTATCCCTCTGGACAAAATACAACTAATAATTTTAAAACAATGTCCAGATGTGTACTCTTAAAAGCAATGAAATAATACGTGGAACACAGAACAGTGTTTTCTATATAATAGCTGTTCAATAATTATTAATACATGCTGGATGACTACAGTGAATGAATGAAGTTTGAGGACAAGTCTGCAAAAATGATAAGAACAACATAATAGATGAGAGAATTCTACCAGGCATCTGAATTGTTCTCCAAACAAAAGTAACCTGCTGGATGAGATGGCCAACATCACTAAAACTGACTTTTCAGTGGTGCTATATGACTGAATTACTAACAATGTTTAAAACACAGCAGACAAGAACACACCCCAGATACAAAAGGGTTATTTCAGGAGATGTCCAGTAAGGCTGGACAACAATTCTAACCAAGGCAAATACAACCATACTTCCAACTCACAAGGTGGAGAACTTCAAGCTATGTACATACCACGACAGGTCAACTCAACAACAAAGAATTTGCTAAGACCCTTTTTAAAGATTACCTCAAACTGGCAAGTGTCCAGATTTTTGGCAATATGTGTTATTCCTAATTTTCCCAGCTGTATCTGGGATGCTTCAAGGAAAACAATCTGAATCTGCATAGATTATCCCCCTTCCCCACTCCCATGAGGGGATGGAGAATAGGTAGGGCTATTTTGGCAGTCTTCATGCCTGTGAAGAAAATAAATACATAAACAAAATCCCCCCAAACTGAGGTTTGCGGTCTATTCTACACACCATGATTCATGAAAGGATCATTTTTTGTTTGTTTGTTTGTTTGTTTGTTTGCTTTTGAGGGCAGTGTCACTGGCCCTCATATGTGGGACCGAACCGGGGCCGCTGGCTTCCCAGGCCAGTGCTTAACCACCGCGCCACTCGGCCGGCCCGAAAGGATCATTTTTTTTTTTTTTTTAAGATTTTATTGGGGAATTGGCGGAGGGGAACAGCGTTGGGGAATCGGGGAAGGGGAACAGACAAGTTGCTGTCTTTTTGTTCTTCAGTTTAGTTGCGGAGGATGTTGCTTCACTGTTGGTATCGTCATTGCGCTCTTCCCGGATGAGGCAGATCGTTCGCTGGCCTCTGGATGTCGCTCACCACGGCTATTGGCAGCTCACGATTGGCTGCTGGCCGCTCACGCTGGCTGCGGGCCACTCACTGTAGCCTATGGCAGCCCACTGCAGCAGGGGCTGCAGCCCACACCATCACCGGGGCTCGCACAGCCCAGCTCCAGGTGGAGCTGTTGTTAGCTGTAGAGGGCAGTGTCACTGGCCCTCATGTGGGATCCGAACCGGGGCCGCTGGCATCCCAAAACCAGCACTTAACCAATGCGCCACTCGGCCGGCCCCCGAAAGGATCATTTTAACATCACACCCTTTCAATATTTTTAAAAAATCTCTAATACCTTTATGCATGGTATAAAAACATAACATCATTATTAAATCATAATATTCATGTAGTTTAGAAATGATGTGTAACGTGAGCAGCGGAATTAATTGTCAATCACTGGTTTTGGTCTTCTCCAGTGTTAAGGCAAACTACACTTTGACCCCCCATTCCTGAGTGCGCTAAAGAGTCTTCATGGACTTGAGGCTCACACAGGCCTGGTTTCCGGTGGGATAAAACAGATAATGAGCTTAGCCCAGCATACACTAACGTAACATACATCTGTATTCTCAGACCAAACAATGCAAGCAGAAAGTCATCATGAGGATCAATATTTAACTTTTGGTGTCCCCTCTCTCTTTTGCAAATGATGAAAGCCATGACCCCTTTGTCCAAGAAAACACATCTACTCACAAACCTACACCACTTTGTGTGTCAATTCAGGGAATCAGCAGATATCCTGAACTCTATATGAACGGAGGTGAAGAACGCACCTCCCACTCCCTGCTTCCACCAAAATAAAGTCCTGGATGAGGATATAAACACACCTTAAAATTGTAAAATTTTCAGAGGCAAAGTGAGAATCCACAGTGCGTCACAAATAAATGAGTGGTACCTCAATTACAAAATATGCCTCTGCATATTTAGATAAGTGCCTTTCTGTTTTAATTACTTAGCAGCAACGAGGTAAACCTGTTTGGCAAATGCTATTGAAGTCATGAAATACATAAGCATCCCCACCAGATTTCTCTTAAAGCTTTTGCTGTGTAAGAAGGAAACCAATATTTATTGAGTATCTTCTGTGTGCCAATGACTGTGCTAAACGCTTTTAGACGTGACCTCATTTCTTCTTAAATAACAATGCCACACTGTAGATGTTATCATTACCCTTTGTAGAGTTGAAGAAATTGAAGTTAATAGATAATAAGCCACATGCCTGAAGTCCCAAAGTTCTTACGTGGCAGAGCTCAGACTCAATACAGTGTTTGATCTTAAGTCTTTATCCTGTTACATTTATGAGTTTATAAACCTCTGAAGTCAGGTTTATACTAATTCTAATTCAGACTGAGAAACCTTTCCTCTCCAAAATAAAGGTTAATCATGCATGGGGTTGTGGGCAAATATTTCATATCCTCCTTTGACCTGTGCCTCCAAAGTTCTATTTCCCAATCTTGAGCTTTTCCCAACAAGATCCAGCTCAGATCCTGTGGGACTGTCCCTTCCTGGCATTAGCTTTGTCATGTATTATTACCCCAAACTTGTAATGCTGAACAGCTCTTAAAACACAGCTCAAGGAAAGCTAAATATATAGAGAGATCACCTGTTCTAACTATATATTTTATAATTACTTACAGTTCTCTTCCAGACAAAATGATGCACATTCAAAGATTTCATACAGTAGATACAAGTTATTTCAAAGTTTAATTAACCTCCTTTCTAGAGAATATCTATACAGACAAGTAAACAAAATAGGACACTACAGATTATTGCTACACATTGATACCAGAGATAGTACATGAATAATTATTCTAAACACTTGTCACAAAGGCAATTAATTTGCCTGAGCAATCAACAATGTCTTGTTGAATTGATCAAATCTTTAAAAACTAAACTGACTATTTAATTCAGCTGAAACAGTAACATTTGTCCAAGTTTCAAGGGCTAACTGGAACAACTTCTATGTTCCACCAGGACACTCAATCTACCTGTCACCAGAACAAGATGTAGATACCTTTCTTTGAAAAGTCCTATACTAATCTTACAATTTTTTATATACATGTATTTTTACTTAGGAGTTGTGGTGGTGGTAGGCAAAAACTGGAACCCACAGTACTGAATTTGGACATCCTAAGAAGTTAAAAGCTAATGAAGTTACTATGTACACGCATAGTCCAGGAAAAGTTTGTATGATGACAGCACTGGGTTACTACCTAAACCTCATATCCCTTTGAGAAATGTGGACTATACAGCACCATGAACTGCATACAGTAATGCTCAATAAAGGTCTAACCTCTGATGGAGTGAATAAGAAATGAACCAAGTAGCCACTGTTACAAGGTTTAATTGTGCCAAATATCATGATTACAGAGTGTACCCACACCATGTAAAGGTTATAACCAACACTATTCCTTCTCACACTTGGTAACATCAGCAATTTGAAAGAATTATGAAATTCTTGGTAAATAAGCCATCAAGTATATCAAAGGTTTACTTAACCAAAGCAAGGTACATGAGTGATGAACACACATACCTAAGTTTGCATCCTCATGTCCAGCTGTTCAGTTACCTGTTTGGGTCAGAATGACCTGAGCAGAGCAGAGGGTAGAATCTGACTCTGAGTCAAATGGGAAAGGGATGAACAAGTCTTGAAATGCTTCAGACCATTTTGTTTCTGAAATAAGTTAATAAACAGTTATTTTGCACTGACCCAATTTGCACAGGCAATGTAAAAAAGAAGTCATGTATAAGTTGGATATCATCATCCATGTTCAATGACAGCTTGACAGATGGGCAGTTGGTTTATCTCATCTACTTGAATAAGCTACATTCTACAATGATGAGGAGGTAAACTCTAAGTCTTTTGTGTTCAATGGTCATCATCAGAAAAGACATTATATTGATCAGCTACAGAGGGAGCACATTTTTATCAGTGGGGTTAATCGTCTCATTTTTTTTTTTTTTGTCTAGTCTTGATGTTTTACCTAGTTCTAAATGTGTCTCTTTAATGAGATCTCCTAAAAAAGTTACAGTCTTTTGTCTTCAATAGTGGGCGACTTTAATGCTTTTGTTTTCAGAACAGGAAAAATTATAACTTGCTTATCAAAAATTTACAGCATTGCACAATCAGTAATTGCACAGACATGGCCCTATTAGAATTTTCCAGCTGTGTTACATATAACAGAAATATTCGTATAAGCAATATAATAGATTTTATACCTAAATAACAGTGCAACTATTTTTAACAGCTTGGCAATTGTTGAAGAATCCAATGCATTTTTTAATTCTCTTCATTAAAAACACATTTTTTATAGCAATGCTCCAAATTCTGTTTAGATACCTTTTTTTTCCAATTTTAAAAGAAATTTATTCACTGACAAACACTTAAATTGTAATAAATATTTCACTGTAGCCACTTCTTCTGTTGAAGATTCCAGACATGTCTATACTCTGTGGAGTGAGGAAAGGGAAGAAGTGGGTCTCTTAATCTTCGCAGTGCTTTGCAAACTTTATTATAATATAGGAGTCAAGTTTTAGGGAGCTAAGAGAGTTTACAGGAGCTAAGGCCTATTTCACAAATGATTTCAGCAAGAACAGTATATAACTTCAGTGTCATTTCCTATATTTGCTAAGGAAGAATTAAATAAAATATGCATTTATAAAACATCTTCTATTCTGCTAGAATTCCAACTTTGGGAAAACAGAAGACAGAGAAGTCCTCAAAAGCTGGCGTAGCAACTTCAGAGACAAAAAAAGACATATCTGGGAACAGAGCTCTTGTCATACACCCAGATTCAGAAATAATGGTTTAGTAATTTGGGAAAAATCTCTTAAATTCTCACAGCCTCATTTTGCCATCTATGGAAGGTGATGTTGATGATAATGGTGGTAGTAATAATAATAATCATCATCATCATCACTGTTCTTCCTCAGTGAGCAATGATAAAGCTCAAATAAGATAATACATGTGAGGCAGTTTACAAGCTGTTAACTGATACGCGAATGTAATTTATCATCAGCCCAACTTTTAACTTCCACCAGCCAAACACCACTCCTTGGCCATTAGTCCCAATTCCGATCTCTGAGATCCTATACAAGGTATTAGCGAAACTCCTACTTTCCAGGACTTTCTTATTTTACTTACAAGGCTAAGGATAGAACTCTACTTAAGTGGTTCAACCTAAACTGGGAAAGCAACTTCCAGCAAGGAATATGCTGAAAAACCGTGCTAAATAGAACATGAGGATGACACCTCTTCTGAGTTAGAGGTGGAATCCTCTTTCTCTCTGATATGATCCAAAGATTTATATCTTTTAATCAACTGTCGACTCAGGCCTAGGCAGAGTCATGAAATGCGGCCCTCCACACACCGGTAAGAACAAAAGCATGGCTGACCACCTGCAGGTTTAGGTTTGACTGGGGGACACCTCCAAACTCCCATACTTCCAATGAAATGCATTGGTGTTTATTTTAAGTCAAGCAGGTCAACTGTTTGATTCTCACTTTTCTGGCACATATCCTTCCCTGACAGAGTCATGACAGGCATAACCAAGTCCCTACGCAGGCCTGATACGTCAGCAGGTCTTACAATGTTTGACTGGCGGGGGAGTGGGGGCACCATTTGCGTGCAATATGAAAGAGCAGGAGCAGCCAGGAGAAGTTGAGTAACATGCACTCTGACCATATTTCAGGCCACCCGAATTGCAAGGTTGTTGGTAAATGCTGAAGGGGAAAGTGGGTTTTACTACCCCTTTATAAAACCGCTGATGCCCTTCCCAAGAAACTGTACTCAATCAGTAATAAATATTCAGCATACAGTTATTTGGTATCAAGGGCCTTTTATCCAGAGAAAACAGTAAAATAATATCATTAGCAAGCTGAGGTTCTTCTAACTCAGCTTCAACTTGGGTAGGAAACTATGCCCATGTACCTGTGCAGATTTAAATGACATCGCATCAACTTGAGATGAAAATGGAAAAAGACAAAAGACACAGGCTCATCATGAACTAGGTGGGGGACACGAGCTCATCCTTGGAGACTGGGATTTGTGGTCTGTCCCACGTGGACATGTATCTTCAAAACCTGCCTCCCCTGTTGACACTGAAACGTTCACACATAATCTGTAGCAGGCATGGAAACCTCTATCCAAGTCTGGAGCATCAAGACTGATGCATTTGTGAACAAGCATCAACTGCCCACCAGAAATTACTAAGGGTTTGAATCAAACGATGTGAAATGGCCGGAGAGGTCAGAAGCATTTTCACGTGCTGGAAATAATATTTACATACAGGCAATTCAGGCCATGTTAAATTTGTAACTTCATTACTGTTATCATCGGGGTTATAGTTTCTTGATTTTCTGTCTTACTTTTTCTTCTTTTTCACTCACTGTAATTGACCCAAGTCCCTGATACCACAGAGCATGACCAGGTGAGGGAAAACACTGGGACAGGCAAAGGAACTGGGAGAGGGGAGCCATGGCAAGCCTCATCAGGTGCCTCTAGCAGGTGACCAATGGTGAGCAGGACACAGTGTGAAGGCGGCCAGGGAAAACTCACACTTGAGGCAAAAGCTAATACAGCTGCCAAATTAAAAATAAACATGGTCAACTTTCGATTATCCCAAGTGGTTTAACCACACAGCTTCCTTCTTCCCACTGCCCAACCTCAGCCTGGGCTCCAACCCAGACTCTGGGCAGGGTGGGGGTCTGCAAGTCTGAATGGAGAGTCTGTGTCTGAAGGTGTGGTCCCAACTCTGCTGCATTATGAATTTTCTTTTATGAACCAGGCTATAAAGTTCTCTTTTACCAATAAGAACAATTATAATTTATATATATATATATATATATATATATGAATATTATTAATAAAAGCTATGTTAGGTCCCCTCTTTATATGTATAAAATGAAGTTCTATAATATCAGAGGCAGATGCTTAGTAGATGATAGAAGAAAACTTTATACATTTTGTTAATTCATTCCTTCATTCATTCATTTATTTATTCAAAACGTTTAATGGCGTCCCCACCATGTTATCTGTAGAGCACTGCCCCAGGCATTCTGGATAGAAAGATGAAGCTAATTCAGTACTTACTCATGGGGCTCAGGGTCCATACTGGGTAATAAACATTTAGAATTCAAAAGTCATGCTTTCTAAATCTAAAATATCATTTTAGATTAATATTGCATTGTCCTCAAAGTAAGCGTAATTTATTTGGCAGCTCTATAGTACAATAAGCTTTAATGTGTGTCTTCAAGGTGACATGCAAGAAAATTTTCATTGGGGTAAAAGGTGAAATTTTGGCAGTAGGTGGATCCTGTCTTTGATGTTCTCCTCCACTCTGTGCCCTTGAGCACAGAAAGCCAGCTTGCTTGTTTGTCCCTCTTTTAAAAATAAACTTCTATGTTAACCATCACCCATCTCTTAAATCTCACACAACCAACCAACCCCATTCTCCTACAGCTACAAATCCAACAACCCAGTCTGCTCATTCATATTCACATCATACATATATATGATTAATGAAGACCAAAAAGAAAACCTACCAGGGTTTTCTCTTTAAAAAACAAAAAAAGAAAGGGCTCCTTTTCCAAAAATCCCTAATTGTTGGAATATATAAGAGAAAACATGTTTAGTTGAGGAAAATATGTCTTGATGTCACATATTTACTCTAGATTTTTATAACCTACATTCTAAAAGAAGTTGTTTAAGCTCTCAAAATACTGAGTTTCTTCATTTATAAAACAGGAATAATGATAGGAATTACAAGACTTAAAAGGTTGTTGAAAGGGCCGGCCAAGTGGCTCAGCTGGTTAAGAGCTTGCTCAATGAGTGTGAGCTGAGCTCTGAGCAATGGCAGTTCGATGCCAGCCCGAGCTGAACTGCCGTTGAGCTGCCAACAGGTGGCAGGATGGCTCAGTTAAAAAAAAAAAAAAAAAGTCTTGTTGTTGAGCCAGCCGAGTGGCGCGGTGGTTAAGTGCTGGCTTGAGAAGCCAGCAGCCCCGATTCGGGTCCATATGAGGGCCAGTGACACTGCCCTCAAAAAAAAAAAAAAGGTTGTGGAAAGAAATAAATTATGAAGCATTTAGGTTGGATGTGTCTTTAAAAAAATAAGCTGTTATTATCATCATCACCATTTAAATATTATTGTTATTAAATAAATAGTAATTTGGCAATTCATTTCTGGACTATAACCAGCCACCAATACAAGAAACAAGACAATCATGGAATCAAAATTTCCTCCATATTATTAAAGCTTCATAAGATCTCAATAACTAGGAAACAATTTGATTGTACCATTGTAACCTTCTCATTGAAATATGGGTACCATTTGTTTTTTAAGTTAAGATATACAATTCATTACAAAGCCCTATGAAGACTCTTCGAATGAGAGAGTTAGGGAGAGAGAGAGAGAGAAAGGGTTGTGTTTGTGTGTGTGTATGTGGTGATGGTGGTGGTGGTGGTGGTGGTAGTGGGAAGTTCCTTAATAGAAAGGCACAAATAACCAGCAATAACTCTGGGAGTTCAGTTTAGTTTAAAAAAAAAAACCAAAAGCCTATCCCTAACCTCACCAGACACATTTAGAGCAACAAAAAAACCCCCTGAACTTACCCATTTCAGTTCATTAAACCAGGGAAGTGGGAAGAAGGTTACACTAAGATGCCAATAAGCCACAAAAGTATACAAGCTTCCTTCCTAATACAGCATAGTCCTTGCAATCTATTTCCTTGCTTGAAATTTATTGCTATAAATACAGAGCATGAAAAATGTGAAATGGTGCCAGTTCAGCCATCACTTTGGCCCTGATCCTTTGCTAAATTTATGCATCTCTCTAGCTTGTTTAAATGCCAAAGAGCTAGGCAAACTAGAAGAATATTATGCTCTTCTCTTTGGTAAAGAAGTCCACCTGAGCACTGCATGCAGATGGAGACAAGAGAGCCACAGGAAAAGAGATAAAAACATTCACTTTGCAAATGAGCATAACAGGTTTGAGATGCCCAATTAGGAAAGATTACTATGAAATCATCTCTATATATAAGTGATCTTTGCAAATTTTGCATATTTCCCAAAGCTGTATCCATTTTTCTAGTCTTTGTCCAATAATGGATATATGGAGGGAGATAGATGATAGATAGAAGATAGATAGATAGATAGATAGATAGATAGATAGATAGATAGATACATACATACATACATACATACATACATACATACATACATAGATAAAAACAAAGTATGGCTTAGCATGAGAAAAGTTAGAGATGTATGGGCCATATCACTCAATAGAAAGAAATCTTTCATGATTCAGGACTGTGATAGATGCTGCAAAAATCTGTACGTGCAAACAATTCTCAATTTTCTCATGTTTATGTCTCCACCTCCAAGTTCAAGTTAATGGTAACAATTTAAGCCCCAATAAGAAATTTTCAGGAGAAAAAAGTTACATCAACACTTGGATTTATTGGCCCAGCCGAGTGGCACGTTGGTTAAGAGTTGGCTTGGGACGCCAGCTTTGACCAGCAGGGCCCTAGTTCGGATCCCACATGAGGGCCAGTGACACTGCACCCTTTACAGCTCAGATGGTGAATAACAGCTCGACCTGGAGCTAGGCTCCTGTGAGTCACCAGCGATGGTGTAGGCTGCAGCCCCTGGCTGCAGTGGGCTGCCATGAGCTACCATAGGTGGCTGAGAGCCAGCATGAGCTGCTGTGAGCTGCCATCCGTGAGCAGCTGTCCAATGGCCAGTGACCGATCTGCCTCACCGGGGAAGAGCGCAATGATAATACCAACATGGGCCAGTAAAGTGACATCCTCCACAACTAGACTGAAGAACAAACGGACAGCAACTTGTCTGTTCCCTTTCCCCGATTCCCCAATGCTATTCCCCTCACCCCAATTCCCCAATAAAAAAATCTATGGAAAAAAACACACAAAACTATTTTTTTCTGAATACAGGAATACTACAGCACAGCAAAACTGGGTTGTTCTTATTGTACTTGTTAACTACCACAGGGGCAATTGGAAGATTTCTTTTGAGTTCTCCTATCTTCCCTTTACAATCTTATTCCACTTGAGTAAAACCACATTTCCCACTGCAGAGATGAGAGAGCTCTGGGCTGAAGAATTCAAGGGTGTTATGCCTTTCCTGTGATCCTGTCATCTTTATTATTCTGTCTACACACTTTGCCCAGCTACCATCAGTTTCTATCCAACAACACCTGGCCTCAGCATGAGAGAAAAAAAAAGAAGAATACACACACACACACACACACACACACACACACTCTCTCTCTCTCTCATAATCATGGGCCAGCCGAGTGGCACGGTGGTTAAGCACTGGCTTAGGAAGCCAGCAGCCCTGGTTCGGGTCCCACATATGAGGGCCAGTGACACTGCCCTCTTAAAAAAAAAAAAAAAAAAAAAAAGCACTCATAATCATGAGTATCTACCCTAATGCTCTGTACTAATACAAAAATGTCTGGAAGGAAATACACCAAGATGCTAATAATAATTGTTTTTAGATAGCAAAACCATGTATGATATCTCTTCCTTCTATTTTTATGTATTTTCCAAATGGCCTATAATAAGAACATTACTTTTTATAATAAAAATCTATAAAACTTAAGATATGTACATTTATTGTTGAGTCTAGGTACATATTGTGACAAGTACTTTGAAGGCTGTCTGAGCCTTGCCCTCAAAGAGCTTATAAATACACAGAAACCATCAAGGAGAAGAGAAAACTGTTTATCCCTAAGTGGTTATGATAGCTTCCAGGATCGCAAATCTGGACACAAATAACCGCTTTGACAGAATAAACAGGTTTAAGTTTCTCTAAAGTGAAATATGTAAATTTGACAAATAAGGCAACTCTCTCAAGTATTTCTTTTCCTCTGAAAAATCAACTTCTACTTAATATGATTAGAAAGCAACAGATCAAGTTCTGGCAGAAAAAACAAGGTGCATTTTTTAGTTTCCAAGCTCCCTTAAATCAGGGATTCTGTGGGTTCCTTTATCCAGGGCCACTCCAATGCAGCAGAAAATCCACCCCTTTTCCCAGGCAGCCCTGGGAATGACACCTCTATCTGGTCCTCTAATTAAAGGGGCTGTTACTATTACAAGCTTCATTCAGTATTTTCTCCTAAACATGTCAAAAAAAAGGATTTTTCAACTGCCTACTACTTAATCACCAAGAAGCCAATGATGTTTGAGAGCTTTTAAAGTCCTTAATCTTAGACTCCAGACACATTTATTAAAAACTTTAAGTCACAGTCAATCATAAAGCTAACTATAGTTTATGAAAATTAACAATGAGACAAAATACCACGATAGCCTTGTTAATACAAAAATAATACCAAGCCACTTCCGTGTGCAAAGCCCAGTGCATAAAACCTACATGCCCTGTGTTACTTAATTCTCCCAACAACCCTATGATATAAGACTATTATTCCTATTTCACAGACAGCAAATCGGACCTGGGAAAGATTAACTGATTTGTCTAAGGTCACAAAGCATAGCTTGAAACTAAAATCTTCTTGACTCCACGGCCGGCCGAGTGGCGCAATGGTTAAGAGCTGGTTTTGGAATGGCAGCGGCCCCGGTTCGGATCCCACATATGAGGGCCAGTGACACTGCCCTCTACAGCTAACAACAGCTCCACCTGGAGCTGGGCTGCATGAGCCCCGGCGATGGTGTAGGCTGCAGCCCCTGCTGCAGTGGGCTGCCATAGGCTACAGTGAGTGGCCGGCAGCCAGAGTGAGAGGCCGGCAGCCAGTGTGAGCTGCCAATAGCTACCGTGAGCAGCCGATCAGAGGCAGACAGATCTACTTCACCCAGGAAGAGCGCAATGATGATACCAACATGGGCCAGTGAAGCAATGTCCTCCACAACTAGAATGAAGAACAAAAGGACAGCAACTTGTCTGTTCCCCTTCCCCGATTCCCCAACGCTGTTCTCCTCCACAATTCCCCAATAAAATCTTAAAAAAAAAAAAAATCTTCTTGACTCCAGAGACGATGCTTCTAAGATGTCAAACTGCTTCCCTTTGAATCAAAAAAAGAAAGGCGGGGTGAGGATGGGGGGTGAGTCTTCAAAACTATAAACCAAAACAAAGACAGGAAATAAACCAGAATAGTCTTTGTCCTTGTCATGCTCTTAAACCACTATATATTTTTCCCTCTTCTGGTGAGCTCACTCTCAGCCTGGTATGAACCAAGATGCACTCAGAGTATGACAGAAAGAATGACTGATTGGTCAGAACTTGCTTGCAGCAGGATTTTCAGATGCAGATCTTACTGGTATACAAGAATAAGAGTTTGATCATAATGTTGTACACAGCGAGAGAAAGGGGTGATCAGTCATAGGGAAGGCTTCCGAGGAGCTGAGTGGTCTCTCTGTGCTAACTATCAAAGCAAGGTGGCACTTGACCTGCTCCTGCTACCCAATGGCTCTACTGAGAGTTCTCACTTTTTAAGAACTACTTCACACATTGCAGATAGTGCCTTACCTTATCCATCTGTGAAAAGCTGAGTCAAAAAAAAAAAGTTCAGTACATTTACAAGCCATACCAGCTATCCATGCTGGGTGAAACTTCATTCAGTTCTCTATTCGTTTTCCTACCCCATAGAAACCCAGGCAGAAGTACACGTTTCCTCCCAAAATAGCAGCTCATGGGATGTTATTAACATGGGAGTATGTTCCAATCTTTTAAAAACCTGTGTGTGGGGCCAGCTGAGTCTCACGTTGGTTAAGAGTTGGCTTGGGATGTCAGCTCTGAGCAGCAGGGCCCCGGTTTGGATCCCACATATGAGGGCCAGTGACACTGCCCTCTACAGCTAAGTGGTGAACAATAGCTCCACCTGGAGCTGGGCTGCTGTGAGTTGCCAGTGATGGTGTAGGCTGCAGCCCCTGCTGCAGTGGGCTGCCATAAAGCTACCGTGAGTGGCTGGTAGCCAGTGTTAGTGGCCGGCAGCTGGAGTGAGCTGCAGTGAGGCACCATGAGCGGCTGTCCAATGACAGGTGACAGATCTGCCTCAGCCAGGAAGAATGCAATGATTACAATACCAACATGGGCCAGTGAAGCGACATCCTCCACAACTAGACTGTAGAAAAAAAGGACATCAACTTGTGTGTTCCCCCTTTCCAAATCCCCAATGCTGTTCCCCTTCCCCAATTCCCCTATAAAAATCTTCAAAAAAAAAAAAAAAAAGAAAAAGAAAAGGCAATTCTTAAAAATATATACAATCCCTTAAAAAGAAAAAAAACAAAACAAAAACCTATGTGTGAGTCAATACAAAACCAAAACCAATACTTAACAAGAACAAAGGGAGGCAGAAACAGTGAATGCAATGGTGACACCAGAGGCAGCTTTTCATTCATGAATTGCTTTGCTGTTGGTGCCACAAAAGACCTACAGACATTCACAGGAGCTCCATCTGGGCACATCTTATCAGTGTTCCCGTGATCTAAGATGAGTCCTCACAGCTCCATATTTCCCTGCCCTCCCCGCCCCTCAAGTTTCCCCACTTCTGGACGATCAACTGAACTCGCGATGTCCGATGAGTACCTGGCTTTCTTTTTGATGCCAGCTACCAGGTTGGGGAGGAAGGCACATGTAAGTGGAATTAGTAAATTTTCTAAGACAAAATCATGAAGTTTAAAACAAAGGAAACGAAAAGAAAGATAAGGATATTAATCACAATTTCTAAATAGTTTTAAATTGCCTGGTGGTCTTGTTGTTAAATTTTAAAAAATCATCGGGGAAAGAATAAATATAGATACATGTAAACTGGGTCTGTTGTTTATTACTGAGAAATAATGACCCAGTGAATGCCTACTTAAATCTGAGAAAAGTAAAATGATCAAAGAAAAACACCAGTTATTCCCCAAAACCAAAAATCCACTAAGTTTCATTTCTTAGAGATTGTACAAAAATTTTGAAGGTCTTCTCAATCAATTTCCCAATCCATCTCAACTACAAAATCTCTGAACACTGCAGCAGAACCACTTCCTGCCAGATGTGGGATCCCTAGCCTCTCCACATGTCCAGTCCACTGTCAGACATCTTCAAGTGTTACAATGACTTTCTTTGTGGTGACATAACTTCCGTCTGCTTCCAGCTCTCACACATCAGTCCTAGATATATCCCTGAAGCTATCAAGAATTTATTCTTTCCTATGACAGCTCTTCGGAACAACACAGATGTTGGACTCAATGCAAAGGTTTGCAAACTACACTACAAATGGTGTGTGTGTGTGGGGGGGGGGGGTTTGGGTGTATGCGCGCATGCAAACATGTGCACATGCACACGCGAGCATGGGCTGCCATGGGGTAGGATTGGGAGTGTCGTGATGGGCAGAAAATAATAATTTTTAAAGACAGAGGGAAATAATGCCTTCATGACTAACTTTGGTTCTTTCAAAAGTTAATACCTAATTAATTTATATTTATCTAGAACACACCTTGCATCTTTAAAATGCTTTTTCACAACATCCAGGGTAGGAGAAATTTCATCTGGTCAGAGGATGCACAGAAAAGAGGGCCATAAGTGTCTCTGAGGTCACACGGACAAGAATTATCAAAGCTGGGGAAAGAAAAATCTTCGCAATGACCTCCAATCACCCTTATGACTGAAAGAGGTAGCGCGCCAGTCACTGGCTTCAGTTTAAAGCCCACGGAAATCCAACCAAGTTTCTACCTGCCAACACAGTGGATGTGGTCTGGTCTGAAGCCTTACTAGATGCCATGGTAGCACCTGTACTTTTGCTTCCTAGCAATGGCTGATGTCACACCTTGAAAATTTCTCAGCAAGAAACTGTGCGTCCAATTACATTAAGATTCAGTATGTTGATAAATGGACTGGTTTCAAATGGATACAAACTATTAAAAAAATAAAATACTTTCTGGGCCATCTGAGTAGTGCAGTGGTTAAGCGCTGGCTTGGGAAGCCAGCAGCCCTGGTTCGGGTCCCACATATAAGGGCCAATGACACTGCCCTCAAAAAAAAAAAAAAAATAATAATAATAATAAAACACTTTAACCCATAAAAAGTCTTAAATGAATTTTGCATCTAAAACATACTACACGATTAAAAGAGCAAAGCCTCATTGTAGGATATTAATTGAATATTGTAAAACTGAATCTGTGTAAAATATTGTGATCTGTGTCAACACTGAAACACTGGAATAAACACAGGACCACTGGAATTCTCATCAGTTCAATTCGACAAACCTGTTTTGAAAGCCAAGTGTTTGAACTCTGCCCAGTCTGACAATTTTCTGACTTTTTATTGGGTTGTCGGAAAAGTCATGATATATCTTTTTTATGTTTTTCATTGCAAAAATGCGTAATGACTTTTCCAACAACCCAATACTTTCACATATTTATAATGAAGAATCTAGTGACTAGATCATCTCCAAGGGGTCTAAATTTGCATGATTCTAAAATTTTCTATATTTTGATATCATTACTATAATACCTGTAAGAAAACCTCATTTCTGAGAGCTTTTAAGAAAATCAGCTAAGTGAACCTTCAGAGAAATTGAAATGCTGTATATCATTTAGGCTAAGCCTTGCTAAAAGTCTTAGACAACTTAGTATAATATTAAGAGTACAGACCCAGTGGTTAAGACTAGCTAAATTCAAATCCCAGGTCTGTAACTTATATATTAACAGTATGACCTTGGGTAAATTGCTTCACATCTTTGTGTTTCAGGTGCTTCATCTATAAAATGGGGCAATAATAGTATTCATAGGGTAGCCATTAAGGACCTAATTGAATTGACAGTAAAATAAATTTGCAATTGTCAATGGGCTTTCAATCAATCTGTGTTCCTAGCACCTATGTTAAAGCCCTCTCAATACAGAAAATTATGTTTGAGCTAATAGAACATAACCACATTGCCTAGAATAGTGGATATACTGAGTGAATGAATGAGGCAGCTTTGAGAGGAAAAAAAGCTCATCCAGTTTATGTCAGAGGAGTGCTCCCACAATAACAGAATGACAGGTCATTGTTGTCCTCAACTCACCATTCTTGGTAGGTAAGAACAGCAGCTGAGTTTGTTCTATTAAACTGAAGGTGAACATCCAACCTCCCAAGAGCTTCATAATCTTCAGTAACTGTATCAACCCAAGGGGGCCATGAGGTAGACTAAGGCAGATATAGTACAATCAAACATCCACAACTAGAAATTAAATCAAATTTTAGTACATTTTTGCTTCTTTTTCTTTACAAGGAATGAAGATAGATAGAAATAAAAGGAAACTCACTGAAGAAACCATTCAGGATTTACAGTAAAGGCATGTTTACTAAGATAGGTCCTCATGCTGTATCTTATATCAGGTACTACCTTTAGAGCACACAAGTGCTCTAAATCCAAAGAGATGCATGGATCAGACTGACTACAGAGCATTCTGTCACCCAGGATAATCTCCTCGGAACTAGGTAAGAATCAGTTTAAGCCTGAATAACTTCCAGTCCATCAGCTAACAGGCTTTAGTCCACTAATCACAACCTAAGTTTAATTCTGATCCTTTGAGCCTATGTAAGTAGATAACAATCTTAAGACAATAAACTAATCAGAGGCTCTTGTAGACCAGATTCACTTCAAAATGGTCACAGAAAAAGTGGAGGTCACTTTAATGAGAACAGTGCAGATGGAGAAAGGTGACTGTTCCAGTTGACATTTCATAACTTGCTAGGTAATTGGTGGCACAAAGAAACAAACAAACAAAAAAACTCTAAGAATTTAAAGAATAGGGATTCACAGGAGCATCTGTAAAGAAACGACTTCTGCACTGGTCAAAAACGAGTATTTATAAACCACCACAGACATGCACACCTAAAACCTACCCTGAAACCTGTGGTCTAACTGTCACATGGTCCAATTAGAGCCTGGCAACTGGCCATGATCCTGGGGATGTACAGATTTCCCTAAATGTATCCTTACCACTTTATGGCCCGGCTCCTCTCTCTTTTTTTTTTTTACTTTAATTTGGTCCAAATCATCGTAATTGGCCATCCACTCTTACAAAAAGCTGCCACAAACACTGAGAAAACAGAGCCCAAAGTGGAAGACTGACTCTCATACAACTATCTACAAATACTAGCCAGCCTTAACTTCTATAAGGGAATATAAACCATGTGCAATAGGGTAAAGGATGTACTTCCTGCCTGATTCCACAAAAGATGGAGGCAGCTTGAAGAATGATGAGCAGGGTTTCAACAGGCAGAGGAAGAACTGGGCACTCCAGACAGAAGAACAGGCATAGAAAAAAGCAAGGAGGGAAGAGTTATGTACAAAGACTATACCTATTATATAAATAAGTGAGAATGGTGAGTAGTCCCAAGTAACATTATGCTTTAATTCTGCCATGTACACTTGAGTATTTGAAGTGTTAGTATTTACATTTTCTCCCCATTAAAATTACCGATAGATTCAAAGTATTCCTGAATTCATTCCAGTATAAAATTCATCTGCCTACAAGGTCTTTTCTGGCACTTGCCTCCTTCATTTAGACAGGGCAGGCTTTTAACATCAGCTCATAGAGAAAAGTGAAACCATAGGCACCAATGGAACTCAGAATAAAAAACACATTTTGAAATAAAATAAAGGTTAAGCTCTCATTCCAACAGACCTTGCTAGATCAGCAAAAATGTACGTGTTAACAGGAAATCACTATATTGTGTAATCCCCATTTCACCCTCCACAAAATTGCACTATAATTCAAAATAAGTGAAGCAACAATTGGATGGATGGCCAGTTTTTGTTGTTTACATAGTTTAATGCACAAATGTGCAGTTTCCATGACTTTCAGAATGACGTGATTTACATGAGGCTGTAACAATAAATAAACTTGAAGTGCTGTATATAGTTAGCATATGGTGAATTTTTTAAGCAAAACTCCTTCTTCCACTTCCTGCAAGACATTTAAAACATTCTCCCCTGTTGGGTTTTTTTGTCTTTAATTTACACCCTGCTAATTTCCCTCCTGTGCAAATATAAAATTTGTTTTATAAATAAAATGTAAGGGTGGAAAACAAAACAAAACAAAAAACATGTTCCTTACACATTAGGGCCACCATAATTGGTAACAACTGCATGAAGACTGTACAGATATTTATAACTTTGCCATTTTAAAAGTTACTCTTGGATACCACAAATACTTCCATTACTCTGTAATAATTTATGACCTTTCCATAGACCTGTTATGGATCATCCTTCTTTAACCACCTGGCATGTCAGAATATCTCGGAGAAGATTAACAGAATTATTTGCAATAAATCCCAAAAATATATCTTCTGAGGAACAGACACAAATAAATCCTTAATCAACGAAGTATTCTCTTGTCAATTTTTAAAAACCCTTCCATACAAATTATATGTACTCAACGTTTGCCTAAAGTCTTAGGGAACGTAGTTTGACCCAGGTTGAGGTCAAGCTTTTATTGCATCCTCCTTCCCCGAGTTTCACCACAGTGTTTTCCTTCGCTTTCACCTACTTGGATTTTATGGAAAAGAATCCAGATACAGCTTATGACCACAATTATATTATAGGGAGATAACACCTTGATTCTCTTACCAGAAGTAGGAAACAAGCCAAAATCTCAATCTCAAGTCGCCATTTGCACCTCTGCTTCTGGAATATCAAGAAAATCAATGTGCTTACAGTGCTAAGTCAGGTGTGATCTAAGACGTGTCCAGGACAGGAGTCAAGAGAGGACAGGGTTACAGTTCGATATTTCCTGACAAACTCACAAATGCACTGGCATCTGATTTTTTTTTTAAAGGACTATCTTGCCTGTAATTGTTGTTCACTAAAATCATCCTTAAGAAATAATGATATCTAAGTATTTTATTGAATACTCTTAATTCAGAAATTGCCACTGGAACCACTTGACAGTTTTTGTTTTGAGCTACATTTCTATTCCCACATGCTACAGATCTCTTACCTGAAATACTTCGTGTGGAAACTCATTAAAATGCTCTTGTGAAAGGCGAGCGCAACACTACTGCCTTTCCTTTGTCTAATGGCACAGGACCTCTCTCGCTCCCTCATAAAGTCATTCTAATTAAATTATGCTTCTCAAGGTGCTCCCTCTCATGCAATCCTTATGTAATTGTACCTCATATTTTCTCCACAATTGATGTTACATTAAACAGGCTTTTACTACCTGCTATCCTCCTAATGGCCCTCAGTCTTTTTCTTTCTTTTTTTTAAGCTCAAAGGAGACGGGAATTTGACATGACAAACTCTATTTTAGGAGTTTGCCTTAAGCTTTCATCAAGTTCTTTATAATTTTCTTAATGATACATAATATATACAAAGGCTCAAACAAATATATCTCTTTGAACACCAGAGAGAGCATTACATTTTAAAGCTCAGTGAAAGAAACAGGTCAGTTAATGGGTCATTAGGCAGTTTTATCTCAAGGCAGTGGTGATGCTACAGGTGAGAGAACGTGTTGATTAAAATGAGTACAATGAATCTTACAGAAATCATCAACAATCATTACATTTTTCCATAGATGTAATGAAAGGATATTGATTCTTTAAGCTATCAGGATATATTTTCATACGGTACTTGGGGTTTAAAAAAAAAGCCAAATCCAAGAAAGTATGGAAATCTTAATACATATCTTGGCTTGTGTTGCAGATTCTCATCAGAATGTTCTATTTTTAAATAAAATGTAGAGGGAGTAGTTGTTTTCTCTTTCACACTTTTCTGTGTTTCAGCAACCCTGTGGAATACATGGGAGTCTTAAAAGAAAATGAAGTTTGTAGTTGAAAAGATTACAGATGATAGAATTTCGTAACTTTGCTAAGTATGTAAATAACTTTCCTAGAGCCATTAGAGAAGCTACTCAAGTGTGTACTGGTGGCTTCTACTATTGCTGTTATCTCTGTTAGAAATATTACTATTAGCATTATACACATTATTAAAATTTGGGGGCTTTTTTTTTTTAGTTTGGCTTTTCTTCATCTTTTCTGTCATTATTTGGGGATGAGTATACATTTAGTTATGTGGTTTTGACATATGTAAATACTCTAGAGTGTTTGTGGAAACGTAAGTAAGTGGACATGCCTTGTCTACCCAACGTGACTGATATCTTTCAAAGATAATTTTTTTTTTTGAGATTCCTTACACAATTTCATGGCAGAAGCTCCATCAACAATTGTTGATTGGCAGATCAGAGGGTGACTCGTTTTATTTAGAGAGATGCTTTAAGAAGATCAATGTTTTAATATTAGAATTTTCTGCAGAATGGATCAATTACTCTTCCTGAAAAATAACTTATTTTTCTGTGTAAAGTGTTAAATGTGATCATTAATTTTAGCTAACATTTATTGAGTACCTCCAATGTTCCAGGAGCAACATTCTAAAGTGTTGTACCTGGATTAACTCATATTATTATTCATCTTACACAGATGAGGAAATTGAGACACAGAGAGGTCAAGGGGCTTGCAGAGATTATAATGCCAATAGAAGGGGAAGCCGGAATTTGAACCAGCAATTGGGCTCCAAATTCCACACTATCAACCATGCTGCCCCCTTGGATAGTCACCAGTCTCCTAGGTAGTGAGAAAGAAAACCCCAATGCTCCTGTTTCTGTAGAAGAGTGGCCTCATCATTAACAAGTTAGTAAGTAAATAAGAGACAGAAGTTCTATGATACATATTTGATCAGCCATGTAAGCCTGAGCAGTGACATCTCAGGCAATAACATCCTCACAGAACTCAAAGTTGGAGTGCATCAGAGATTTCAAATAAATTACAAGCATCTTTCACTATGAGACAGTATGATCACAACCTAGCTATAGTTGAAAATGCCCCTGGCTTGTCACCACTGCAAATGGCAACTAGGAGTCGATATAAAAACTAATTACATAATTCTAGCTCAACTTTTTTAACACATCAGCAAAACTTACTAAGACTATGTATAAAAGTGTGTAAGCTTGCAGGTACACCCCATACCTGGCAAGCTAGCATTAGAATGAACCAGAAAAAAAAAAAAAAACCCTATATTTTCATCCCAGAGAGGAAGCACCATAATATGCATGATCTCCAGTCAAACAGATCTGGATTAAAATCCCATTTCTATTAAACACTGGATGTGTTACCTTGGAAAGGTAACATTAGTAAGCTACGTACACTCATCTCCAAAATGAGGATGCTAGCAGTTGCTATCTAGTAGGGATGGTGTGTAAATTAAATGAGGTGACAATAGGTAAACAGATTTATACTTTGTAAATATCAATAAATAGTAGCTATTAACAGATGATATCCCTAATCAGCAGTATGTCTTCCTTGCTTTGAACAGAGGGACCTAATTCTACAAAATGTTGTTGTCATTGTTTTCTAGGAGGGCTCAATCTAATCCTTTTTTTAAAATGTCAAATGTAAACATACAAAGATATTACACACACACACACACACACACTCACACGCACTCACAAAGAGAGGACAGCACAAAAGAAACATGTACTTATGAACACCACCTCGTAATATCTAATCCTAAAGTATAAATATTTGTCATAATAAGCAAGGTTCATTTAAAAAAATTTTATAGTATGTTTAAGGGATAGTGATATTCACTTTTTTTCAATTAAGAAAAGAGAGGTATAAACTGAAGAATAATCTGTCCAGACCACACTTCTGGTCTTTAGAATTCTGGTCAAGGGCACCAGCCACATTTTCTCACACCCCTCCTTCTCCCTTAAAAATCGGGACTATTCTTACTTCAAAATGGGAGATGGGAGAATGAGAGAACGGTGGTTTTTTAGTGGGAAAGGCCATTCTCCAACCCCTGCCTAAGGATGGCAAACATAATACCTCAGAGTGAGGAAGGAGGGGGCAGGCTGGGGTGGTGAGGTCTCTGCCTTTTAAGCAAGCCAGCCAGCAAACACAAATGCAGGCAATTTGAAATTTTAATTAGGGTGCCATGTGCTGGTGACATATGGCGACACACTGACAGCTGGGCGTACAGGTTCAGGAACAGACCTGGGTTCTGAAGTCACAGTTGGCAGAAGCAAAGTTCTCTGCTTGTGCGCTAGGTGCTAGCATGCCTGGGAAGCACTCTGCCAACATCACCCCACCATGCAGCACTGCTTTCCGGCCGCGTGTAGATGCTGCCTGCCAGGGGACCACTGCTGCAATTCAGACAGAGAGTGAAGAGCAACGGAAAAGAAATAACAAGATGAAAAGCCCCACATCCAATTCTCAGTCTCAAGCCAAAAAAGTGTTCCAAACAGCATAGCCGTTGGTGTGTGTGTGTGTGTGTGTGTGTGTGTGTGTGTGTGTGACTTCTCAGTCAGAGACCCTGGGACTTTCACACTACATTGTGTTGGCAGGGGCACTCTCTCTGTGACTCTGACAGTATATCCATCAGGGCATGGCGATCAGGAACTGTGTATTACCTGCTCCAAAGTCCATAGAGTAAGCCCTTACAGAAAACCAAATATGATTTAAAAGTCACATTTACATAGATTAGAATGAATCATATTAGCAAAGTATATCAAGATTGAATAAAAACATTTTAAGACAACTTGTTAAGCATTAAAGGTCAAGTTGGCTAAGTTTTTCTTCTACCAGAGTTTTTTCTGTGATGAATTAAATGTTGGTCAGTTTGACCTTTGAAGCTTAACAAGTTGCCTGAAAATGTCTTAAAATGGGTTAATGAATGGCCTTGTACTTGTAGCTTCTTCATTCGCTTTTCCTTGTCCTACTCTGCCTATTTATTCTATTTAAAGTGGGAATAGTCTAAGTCTGCTGTTTCTAGGCAAGTTTAGGACCCACAGTAAATAGAACAATAAGAAGGCCTCTTAGCCCAAACATGCAATGTTAAGAGAACAATTCTTTAGATCCCTTTCTACCTACAGACTCCTTCTGAGCTATAAATCTTTGACTGTAAGGAACTAGAGTAAATAAATGTATATGTCAAACTGTACCATCCACAATTCTGTGGGAAATCTGAATTTTTAGCCAGTAAGCAATGAAAATCTTCTGGGATATTATAAATATGGGATTCAAATCCTTATCTCTTCTTTGTATTCCAAATACTGCTATCAAATCAGCCAAATGAACTTAAGGTAGAACTATTATTGAAGTGGAAATTCAAATTTCATCAGTTTGATTCAAAGCCAGCAATTTACTATTTCCCACTATTCAATTAAACACACATGCGCAAGCAGCACACACACATACTCCTTTAGAATTTTTTAACAGTGTGACATATAGGAAATGCCACTTTATATTTTACTATGAGTATTGTTATTATTATGCAGAGAAATTGATTTACATCACATTTATTCTACTTTAGCTTAATTTTTAGAAAGTAACAAAATGAGTTGAAGATTAACATCAGCCGTTTCAGGCTTCAGATAACACTGTGGCAAGCTGGAAAATAGATACTAGAATTTACACCCTCCAGTTGTAAGCCCAATAACTAGTTTAGACAGCACATATGCATTCTGGATATAGCTACCGTTAAAAATATAAAGCATGCCGATAAAACAAAAAATACTGTGATTTCCTATATATGAGCATGAGCCCTTTGAAAGAAAATACAACTGACCAGTAAAATTACCTATAAAATGTGCTCTACTTTAAGAAATGCACTAAAATATACCTTTAAGAGCCAAAAAGAAAAACAAGGGTAAATATATTCTCAATTATTGATATTTTCCAAATTAATCCTATACTAGCTTTTAACTGGTTCAAGAGAAGATTCCTGTAACTTGAGTAAGGGCTCAACAGCCACAACCTAATTTACTAAATACTACTGAATACCATCTTGGGGATACAAAATTTTTGCCCTGCTAAATTCTCCATAAAGTTTATAGAGATTTATTGTCCAAATCAAGTGTTAGATATTGATTCCAAACTGTAGGCTTTCAATAGCTAAAATACAGCTTTAATTTTCTCAAGAGATACCACTACATTTCATTTAAAACCTACATCACCCACACACAAAATAAGAACACACCCCCAAAGCAAGCTTACTTTTAATTTTCTTTATAAAATTAAAACCTTATAAAAGTGTGAACTATAGAGTTTAAAATATACTTCCCAATCAATAATAGAATTGTAATCCATGTGTAGACAAATAAAGCATTCTGTCCAAAATGATCAAGTCTCTCTATAATGTAGTGAGGAAGGTCCAAGATGACGGATTCGATAAATGCTATGCCTATTGCTTCCCAGACATCAAAATTACAACTGAAGGGCCGGCCGAGTGGCGTGGCGGTTAAGCGCTGGCTTGGGACGCCAGCGGCCCCAGTTCGGGTCCCACTTATGAGGGCCAGTAACACTGCCCTCAAAAAAAAAAAAAAAAGAGAAAAAACTTACAACTAAATTAAAGAACAATCAACCTCAACAATCATCTGAAGATTAGCTGAACAGAACCCTTACAACTAAGGATATAAAAAAGAGGCCACATTGAGACCGGTGGGAGGGGCAGAGACACAAAACGGTTGACCGCAAACCTACAGGTAGTGGTTGAACACCAGAGGGACGCTCCATGAAGGGGGAGGGGTCCAAGCCCCACACTGGGTTCCTTAGCCCAGGGGTCCTGTGCCAGGAAGAGGAGTCTCCACAACATCTGGCAGTGAAAATCAGAGAGGACTCTGTCCATCTGTACTGGTGAAGTGGAAGGCACCTGAAAACCCAGATGTCCTCTTAAAGGGTCCACACACAGACTCAATCACTTTGAAACACTTACCTGGGCTCCAGTGGAGGGGTGGCAACTGGAGATGTGCTGGAGACATATGGGGAAGACTGGGTTGTGTGGCTTCTGAGAGACAGCTGAAGGAATGGCTCACGTTGTCCCTGTGTGGAGCCTGCCTCACGTGTAGGGTACAGGAGGGCATCATCTTTTCTATACTGAACCCTCTCCCAAAGGGCCAAATCCGAGACTGCACTGGTCTGGTAAAATCCGCATGTGTGCACCACTTTGGTGACGCCATGGGTCCCTGCCCCACCCAGCTGGTGCTGCATCACCGGGAGCACTCTCGGCTCCCGGGCAGCCATCCACGCCCCACAAGCTGCAGAAGTCTTTTACAGTAGCAGACAGCCTGCAGCGGCCTGGGGAACTTTCATTGAAGGGCAGTTAGCTACAACTTGTGCTCGAGCCTCTCCTGGGCAGCTCTCGGCGATCTATGGGTCTGAGATGAGAGGTGGCTGGCTGCGGTGTTCTCAGGGTGTTTTGTGACATGGTCAAAGGCCTGGCACTGGTGCAAGAACTGGATCTGCATTAACTCTGTAAAAAACACTCTTTGTGACTCTCTGTGACCCCACTCTGCCCAGCTAGTGCTGCATGGCGAGGAGCACTCCAACACCAGGCTGGTCACAGGCAAGACTGAAATTGGTCTGCACGGAAGCCCCTCTTAGGAGCAAACAGAAACCACACATCTAGTGACCAGCTTCAGACCACACCAGAGCACTACCCAGTTAGCCCTGCAAGCAGCACATCCAAAGCGTGGTCTCAACAGGCACAAAAGCCTGCTGGGATGAATCCCCCTCTGAGGGATCAGCCCCCACATAGCAGTTCATACACTGTGAGTGTAGCCAAACCTCACAGTCAATCAGCCTGGGAGTCAATCCCACCCATGGATGCGCCAAAAGCAATTAAGGCTCAACTACAACAAAATACATTCAACACACACAAGGAACACTCCTGGAACACATGCACCAATGATCAGGGAGAGTATGCCACCGAACCACACAGGATACGAACTACATAAGGCTAACCAGCAAAGACTGAGAGACTTAGGGGATCTACCCAAATCATAGAAGCAAACACAGAGAAGCAGCCACAATGGAGGGGTGGGGGGTGGGGGGGAATGTCCCAAATAAAAGAACAAGGGAAATCCCCAGAAAAAAAGAACTAAATGAATTGGAGGCAACCAAACTACTACCAGAGAAAGAATTTAAAACACCAGTTATAAGAATGCTTAAGGAACTTAGTGAGAACTTCAACAAAGAGATAGTAAGCATAAAGAAAGAAATAAAAACCATAAAAAAGAACTGGTCAGAAATAAAGAATACAATGGCCAAAATGAAGAATACACTAAAAGGAATCAACAGCAGACCAGATGAAGCAGAGGATAAAATCAGTGATTTAGAAGACAAGGCAGCATAATAAACCCAATCGGAATAGCAAAAAGAGAATCAAAAAATAAAAATAATAGTTTAAGAGACATCTGGGACAACACCAAGCATAACAACATTCATATCAAAGGGGTACCAAAACGGAGAAGAGAGAAAGCAAGGGATTGAGAGCCTGTTAGAAGAAATAATGATTGAAAATTTCCCTAACCTGGTGAAGGAAATAGACATACAAGCCCAGGAAGTACAGAGAGTCCCAAACATGATGAACACAAAGAGGCCCAAACCAATGCACATTATAATTAAAATGGCAAAGGATCAAGTCAAAAAGAGAACCCTAGAAGCAGCAAGAGAAAGACAATTAGTTACTTGCAAGGGAACTCCCATAAGACTATCAGCTGATTTCTCAACAAAAAATTTGCAAGCCAGAGGGAGTGTCAGGAGTTACTCAAAGTGATGAAAAACAAGGGCCTACAATCAAGACTACTCTACCCAGCAAGGCAATCGTTTAAAATTGAAAAAAAAAAAGATAAAAAAGTTCCCAGGCAAAAAAAAGCTAAAGGAATTCATTACCACCAAGCCAGTATTACAAGAAATGTTAAAAGAATTTATTTAAGAAGAAGGGGGGAAACAAAAGAGGATCAAAATATAGATATTTAAATGGCAATATGTACCTATCAATAATCACTTTAAATGTAAATAGATTAAATGCTCAAATCAAAAGATACAGGATAGCTAAATACAGAAGAAAAAAGACTCATGCAGAAGATCCACCTCAAACTTAAACACACAAATAGACTGAAAGTAACTAAATGGAAAAAGATATTTCACACAAATGGAAATGAGAAAAAAGCTGGAGTAGCAGTACTTACATCAGACAAAACAGACTATATTAAGAGACAAAGGACATTACACGATAATAAATGGATCAATCCAACAAGAAGGCATAACACTAGTAAACATTTATGCACCCAACATAGGATCACCTAAATATATAAAATAAATACTGACCAACATAAAGGCAGAAATCAACAGCAACACTATTATAGTAGGGAACTTGAACAACCCACTGACACCGATGGACAAACTTTCCAGGCAGAAAATCAACACAGAAACAGCGGCCTTAAATAACACACTAGACCAGATGGATTTAATTGATATTTTTAGAGCATTTCACCCCAAAGCAGCAGAATATGCATTCCTTCCAAATGCACATGGAACATTTTCCAAGATAAACCACATGTTAGGCCACAAAACAATTCTCAATAAATTTAAGAAGACTGAAATCATATCGAGTTTCTTTTTCTGACCACAATGCTATGAAACTAGAAATAAATTACAAGGAAAAACTGAAGAACACACAACCACATGGAGGCTGAATAACATGCTACTAAATAATGACTGGGGCAACAATGAAATCAAGGAAGAAATCAAAAGATACCTGAAGGGCCAGCCGAGTGGCGCGGTGGTTAAGTGCTGGCTTGGGAAGCCAGCGGCCCCGGTTCGGTCCCACATGAGGGCCAGTAACACTGCCATCAAAAAAAAAAAAAAAAAGATACCTGAAGACAAATGAAAATGGAAACACAATCACCCAAAATCTATAGGACACAGAAAAAGCAGCCCTAAGAGGGAAATTCATAGCAATACAGGCCTACATTAAAAAATGAGAAAAATCTCAAACAGTCTAACTTTGCACCTAAAGGAACTGGAAAAAGAACACCAAACTAAGCCCAAAGTGAGTAAAAGGAAGGAAATAATAAAGATCAAAGTGAAAATAAATGAATAGAGGCTATAAAAAAAAAAGTGCAAAACATCAATGAAACCAAGAGATGGTTCTTTCAAAAGATAAACAAAATTGATAAACTTTTAACCAGACACATCAAGAAAAAAAAGAGATTCCCCAAATAAATAAAATTAGAAATGAAAGAGAAGTGACAACTGACACCACAGAAATATAAAAAATTTTAAGAAAATACTATGAGCAACTATACACCAACAAATTGGACTGTTTGGAAGAAATGGATAAATTCCTAGCAGGATTCAATCTTCCAAGTCTGAATCAAGAAGAAATAGAAAATCTGAACCAATCAATTACTACCAGTGAAATCAAATCAGTAAACAACAAGCTCCCAAAAGTCCAGGACCAGATGGCTTCACAGGTGAATTTTATCAAACATTCAAAAAAGAACACCTATTCTTCTCAAACTATTCAAAAAATTCAAGAGGAGGGAAGGCTTCCAAGCTCATTTTATGAGGCCATAGTTGCCATGATTCCAAAACCAGACAAAGACATTACAAAACAAACAAACAAAAACAAACAAACAAAACCTATAGGCCAATATCCTTAATGAACATAGGTGCAAAAATCCTCAACAAAATATTGAGCAAACCGGGGCCGGCCGAGTGGCGTGGTGGTTGGGCGCTGGCTTTGGAAGCCAGCGGCCCCGGTTCGGATCCCATTTAAAGAAAAAAAAAAAAAAAAAAAAAATATTGAGCAAACCAAATTCAGCAATACATTAAAAAGATGATACACCACGATCAAGTGGGATTCATTCCTGGTATGCAAGGTTGGTTCAATATCCACAAATCAATTAACATGATGCACAAATAAACAAAATAAAGGATAAAAATCACATGGTCATGCCAATAGATGCAGAAAAACCATATGACAAAATCCAGCATTGATGTAAGATAAAAACTTTAACCAAAGTGGAAACAGAGAGAACATATCTCAATATAATAAAGGCCAAATATGACAAACCCACAGCTAGTATCATACTCAATGGGGAAAAGCTAAAAGCATTCTCCTTAAGATCAGAAACAAGACAAAGATGTCCACTTTCATCAGTTTTATTCAACATAGTACTGGAAGTCCTAGACATAGCAATCAGACAAGAAAAGGAAATAAAAGGCATCCAAATGGGAAAGGGAGAAGTAAAGCTGTCATTATTTGCAGATGACATGATACTATATATACAGAGAACCCCAAAGATTCAACCAAAAAAATATTAGTACTGACAAATGGATTTACTAAAGTAGCAAGATTCAAAATTCAGAAATTATTCAGAAATCGGTTGCATTTTTATACACCAATAATGAACTATCAAAAAGAGAAATTAAAGAAACAATCCCATTTACAATTGCATCAAAAATAAAATACCTAGGAATAAATTTAACCAAGGAAATAAAAGACCTGTACTCAAGAAAATTATAAGACATTGAAGAGAGAAATTAACGAAGATATAAATAAATGGAAACATATACCATGCTCATGGATAAGAAGAATTAATACGGTTAAAATGTCCATAGTACCCACAGCAATCTACAGATTCAATGTAACACCTATCAAAATACCAATGGTATTTTTCACAATACTACAATAATCCTAAAATTTATATGGAACCATAAAAGACCTTGAATAGCCATGGCAATCCTGAGAAAGAAAAACAAAGCTGGAGGTATCATGCTACCTGATGTCAAATTATATTACAAGGCCATAGTAATCAAAACAGCATGGTATTGGCATAAAAACAGATACATAGATCAATGGAAGAGAACAGAGAGACCAGAAATAAATCCATGCCTATGTGGTCACTTAATCTATGACAAAAGAAGCAAGAGTATACACTGGGGTAAAGACAGTCTATTCAATAAATGGTGTTGGGAAAACTGGACAGATACATGCAAAAAAATAAAACTGGACCACCTTCTTAAGCCATACACAAGAACAAATTCAAAATGATTAAAGACTTAAATGTGAGACCCGAAGCCATAAAACCCCTAGAAGAAAATGTAGGTCCCTCGATTCCCAAATTTCTGAGAACTTTTTTCAGGAATAAGTGTAGAATTTTGTCAAGTGCTTTTTCTACATCAATTGCCATCTTATGTGATTTTTTTTTTATGAGCCTGTTAATATGGTGAATGACATAGAGTGATGTTTGAATATTGAACCAGGTTTGTATCCCTGAAATGAACTCACTTCATGGTGATATATTTTAAAAGAAAAAAAAAAAAGAAAAAAAAAAAAGAAAATGTAGGAAGTAAACTCTCAGACACAACCCTTAGTAATATTTTTACTGATATATCTCTTTGGGCAAGAGAAACAAAAGAAAAAATAAACAAATGGGACTACATCAAACTAAAAAAAGTTTTTGCACAGCAAAGAAAACCATCAACAAAAAGAAAAGACTTCCTACTGAATGGGAGAATATATTATTGTGATACATCTGATAACAGGTTAATATCCAAAATTTATTTAAAAACTTATACAACTCAACACCAAAAAAACAAACAATCTAATTAAAAAATGGGCATAGGACCTGAACAGACATTTCTCCAAAGAGGACATACAGACAGCCAATAGACATTTGAAAAGATGCTCAATGTCACTAATCATCAGAGAAATGCAACTAAAAACCACAATGAAATATCACCTCACACCTGTCAGAATGGCCATCATCAATAAATCAACAAACAACAAGTGTTGGCAAGGATGTGGAGAAAAAAGAACCCTTGTGCACTGTTGATGGGATTGCAAATTGCTGCAGCCACTATGGAAAAACAGTATGGAGTTTCCTCAAAAAATTAAAAATAAAACTACCTTATGGTCCAGTAATTTCACTCCTGGGTATTTATCCAAAGGAATCCAAAACACTAATTTGAAAAGATATATGCACCTCTGTTTACTGCAACATTATTCATAATAGCCAAGATATGGAAACAATCTAAATGCCCATCAACAGATAATTGGATAAAGAAATTGTGGAACATACGAGTATATACAATGGAGTATTACTCTGCCATTAAAAAAGAATGAGGGCTGGTTGAGTGGCGCGGTGGTTAAGCGCTGGCTTGGGAAGCCAGCAGCCCCGGTTCGGTCCCACATGAGAAGGCCAGTGAAACCGCCCTCAAAAAAAAAAAAAAAAAAAAAAAGAATGAAATCTTATGTAACATCAGTAACAACATGGGTGGACCTAGAGGGCATTATGCTAAGTGAAATAAGTCAGACAAAGAGAAAAATACCATATGATCTCATATATATCTAGAATATAAAGAACAAAATAAACAAAACAGAAACAGATTCATAGATACAGAGAACAAACCGATGGTTGCTAGATGTGGGGGCAGAGGGGTTAGGGGAATGGGTGAGAAAGGTGAAGGGATTAGGAAGTACAAATTGGTGGTTACAAAATAGTCATGGGGGTGTGAAATACAGTATGTGAAATACAGTATGGGGAGTATAGTCAATAATACTGTAAAAACTATGTGTAGTGTCAGACGGGTACTAGACTTATCAGGGGTATCACTTCATAAATTAAATGCCTCACCACTATGCTGTACACCTAAAGCTAATATAAAATAATATTGAATGCCAACTATAATTTAAAAATATACATAGTCACGGAATGTAAAATACGCCATAGGGAATATAGTTAATGGTACTGTAATAGCTTTGTATAGTGTCAGATGGGTAGGTAGTAGGCTTTTTGGGGTTATCACTTTGTGAGGTGTATAGCTATCTAATCATTATGTTGTTTTGTACACCTGAAACTAAGTTTTTAAAAAAAATCAAGTCTGTTACCGAAAAATTCAGTTACTTTGTAAGGAAATCAGGCTCATTAAAAACTGTTAAATATAGTATTTTATTCCGCTTTATTTGTACATGAACTTTTTTCTGACAACATAACTAGGTTAATAAAAACTGAAATTGATTTCTACTCTCTGAAATAATATTATAAAGAAGCAGCATTTAACAGATATTTCTTGTGGTTGTATAAACTATTTACTGCTAATTAAATGAAAATTTTCACTGAGTCTTTCACAGAATGGCAAATTACAGAACATTTACCAAAAATAAACATCACCTTTGAATAGGCTAAAACTGTCAAGGGATAAAAGAATTCATAAATAAATCTAATGCAAAAGTAAAGTGTTTAAATACAGTACTATCGGGCCGAGTGTTGTGGTAAGCACTTTACAACATTGATTTCACTGAGTCTCACAGCACCCTTATAAGGTATATGCTATTATGCCATTTTAATAGATGGGGAGAAATAATGCTTCAATGTTTAAGGCAAGGTCACCTAGCTAATATGGATTTGAACCCAGGTCTCTGGCTGACAGTAAATTACCTTGTTAATCAAATTATCAAATTAATTAATCATCAAATCAATCCTGTTAATCTTAACTATCACATCATACTAATGCTGTTCCTTTCTGCACAAGCACTTCCCTGATTTTAATTAAATTCATCAGGCCAATCAGTTAATTGGGTCAGAAAGTTAAGTTGACTTTAGTTGTATGTAGACAAAGCCCTCAGTAAAAATGTAAGCATAAGGAGACATACTTTTAAGAATCTGTGCTAGAATTATCAGTCCTATTAGAGTACGATGTTTGCCTTTTGGTATTTCCATAAACGGCAATAAGAACATTAATGGCAAAATGTTTAAAAGGAAAAATAGGCACGTTATAAATGCATTAACCATCAGAATTTGTTTTGGGGATATAGCAGGTTTGCAGCTTGTCCAGTAAATATACCATGTTTTTGTATCATCTTTGTTACAAGCAGATACATGATCCTTCATCGTCTCTTTTTTATCATATTAGTAAAGAAAACATTTGCTGAATAATATTGCAAAGCTCCTACTGCACATTTTGTCAGTGGAGAATTATTAATTTGACCATATATTAGAACCCACTTATTTCTGCTACACCTAATTCATAAGCTACTCTATCTTTCTTAGGGTGGGGAGGGGAGAGGGTCTTGGAGGAGACTGAACACCAGACAGAGGAAGTTCCAGTGATCTCATTAGAAGTAACCTTACCTAAGAATGAAATCGTACCATTTGCAATGATATGGACGGACCTAGAGACTATTATGTTAAGTGAAATAAGTCAGTCAGAGAAAGACAAATACCATATGATCTCACTCATATGTGGAATCTGAAAAACTGTATGAATGAGCAAAGTAAACAGAAACTGTCTCATAGATATAGAGGAAAAATCAGGGTTGCTAATTGGGAGGGGAATGGGGATGAGGGAGAAGGGGAAGGGATTAGACAGCAAAAATAGGCAACTACAATATTGCCACTGGGATAGGAAAAACAGTTTGGGGAATATAATTAATAATGTTGTAAATATTCTGAGGAATGTCAGATGATCATAGGTCTTGTTAGGGAGACCATTTCATGGATGGAGTAGAGGTTTGATCACTGCACTGTATAACTAAAGCAAAGGTGGTATACCTACTGTAATTGAATATATATAGATAGTCACGGGATGTGGATTATACTGTGGAAGAGAGTCAGAGGAAGAGTAATAGATATATATGATATGGGGGGGAGTGGGGTGGCGAATTGGGGTTGGGGGGTTGTCACTTTGAGGGGTAAAATGTATAACTATTGCACTGTGTTGTACACCTGAAACAAATTAAAATAAAATCAAAAATCAAAAAAAAAAAAAAAAAAAGAAGTAACCTTACCTAAGAGACCTCTATAAGTGGAAAACTTGGAAATGAAAAAGACCCTTCTCATAGCACTCACTGATCAAAAGAGAAATACTGGAAGTCACAGAAAAGCTTCTTATGCTTTCCTGCTCAGTTTTATACTCAATTATTCTGAATAGCAGAGATTAACATTTTCATAAGCACATGAACATTTTATAAATTGGTCCAAACCAAAACACATGGTCACCTGCCAACTTTGTTAGGTTTTGGAGGCACACTCAATGATAATAGCCATGTTTTCCCCCCATATCAGACAATCCTGACAGTGCTTTCCAGTTTTGAACTCTATACTAGGCTAATCTAAAAAAATATTTAACATGATTTTAAGAATCGGATTATAAAACTTTTCAAGCATGAGAAATGGAAATGTTCAAATTTTGAATCCTGGTGAGGGCCAGGTATGCAGCCAAAGGCCAGGATGCCTGATGAAAAGGGCCTACACCTCCTTGGAATACCAAATGAGACACACTGCCATGGATGATGGAATTTCCTCTTTAGATCAGAAATACTTCCAAAACTACCTCCCACTTGGTGCTTTAGCACTTCCAGTAAACGAAGTCAAAAGTGAAAAATATACACAAATCCCTCCTTATTTTGACATTTCAAACCTCAATAAAGACTCAGTTCCACACGGTGGCCTAAAATTAGACCAAGTTTTAGTAGACTAAAGAAAGAGAAGGAAGGGGGCTGACTGAGTGGCGCGCTGGTTAAGAACTGGCTTGGGATGCCAGCTCTGAGCAGCAGGGCCTGGTTTGGATCCCACATATGAGGGCCAGTGACACTGCCCTCTACAGCTAAGATGGTGAACAGCAGCTCCACCTGGGGCTGGGCTGCTGTGAGTCGGTAGCTGTAGCCCCTGCTGCAGTGGGCTGCCGTAGGCTACAGTGAGTGGCCAGCAGCCAGCATGAGCTGCCAATAGCCGTGGTGAGTGACATCCAGAGGCCGGCGACCCATCTGCCTCACCCGGGAAGAGTGCAAGGATGATACCAACGTGGGCCAATGAAGCAACATCCTCCACAACTAGACTGAAGAACAAAAGGGCAGCAACTAGTCTGTTCCCCTCCCCCAATTTCCCAATAAAACCTTTTTTAAAAAATGGCCTAGTGGGACTTACACACACAAAAAAAAAAACAAAGAAAAAGAAAAAGAGAAGGAAGTTTTTTTGTCGGGTTATTTTTAACATGCTTCAAAGCTTGTTCAGACCTTCTTTGTAAATTTTGAGAGTTTAGAAAAAGGAAACAGGTCCCTGCAGGGGACAAGCTAAATTCCAAACTCAGGTGCTAAGATGTATTATAATAACTTAATATTCAACAGAAAATTAATGGCTTTCTAAAGATTTACCAATATTTGTGAACCGAGGTAGATCTTAGCTCTGATCAGTGCATTCCCCCCCATTCTGTGTGATGGAAGACAGAGAGGAAGAGAGGAAGAGAGGGGAAGGAGGACAGGGGAGGGGAGGGGAGGGGATGGGGAGAAATGGATTGATTTGAAAGTCATGAAGTTGAGAAGGGATCAGAATCCAGAAAGATGCACATCACAACGCCCTCATCAAGTTTTTCAAAATAGAGCTGCTATCTACACACCAGAAGCTGATGGAATCAAAACCTTTAGCACTAGCTCCTGCCTAATTGAATTGGTGCATGTAATGAGAGGAAGCTGTTTCTCAGAACCGAAACAAGTAGTGCTGGGAAAAGGAGGAGGCCAACAAGTCAGGCTGGAGACAAACAGAATTGGTAAAACAGGCACCCAGATTCTCTGGAAAGCAAATCCAGCTTAGGCCTTATCCATCCAGGTCACAGTGAAGTCTGTATCATAGCAACTTGCGACTTTAAATACTACTATTCATTTGGTCATTAGTTTTTCTTGGTTCCTTTCACTTACCAGTATTTTTTATAGCCAAATCCTTAAATGAAAGCAGAGACTATGAGAATGTAGTCAAATTTCAATAATGCTCAAGGGGAAGGGAGATGGGGGGCATCACCAATTTCCTAATGGTTTGGTCTAACATTCTTTCTGGAGTTACCCAGTAACAGATTAATGTAGCTAAGCATTTGTAACATTGAGTTGAAGTACTAAGAAAACATGCTTGAAATTTACAAGTAGGCCTCACCTGCTAGTTAAAAAAAAACACAAAAAAACTAAAAAAAACACTTCCAGCATTTTCACTGCCATGTTTCCTTATTTATTTATCTGTAATTTATTGTAGTGTCAAAACCCATGTCTGGTCTTGGAAAAAAATTGGCACAAAGTTCACTTTTTATAATACCAGACCACTATAACTATAAAACCTCAACTAAAAAATTGCCAGGCGAGCTTGGTGCTCAGTACCAAACATGATGAAAAGCCTATAGGGGACAAATGAAGGACTTCCTCTTTTGCAAGAAATCCAAGTCTAAGTCACATAACTAAAATCCTTGGTGCTAGGGCAACCAAATGTAGTCTATATTTTAAGTATATTACCCAACTCATATTCCTGGGTCTGGATTTCACACATATTCTAATTCCAAACTTTGTAACTCTCTAAAGATCAAAAAATGTTTTTATTGTTTATTTCAGTGGATGCCCCAATTCAGAGCCAATAGTTACATCACAAGATGTGTAAATGATAAAATTTGCAACAAATTCTGAGACAAATTAGCTACCACTCTGCCCTAGTTGTGTCTGATTGTAACCATAAAAATGGGATTAGGTTGTGTCTCTGTCTTACACTCACAATACTAGAAGCCATGAACTTGGAACTTTTAATCCCAGTTCTGACAGCAACCCTACTCAAGAAAATGACCTGGCCTCCAGGAGAGATTCCACATTCCAATCCATGCTTAGCCCAATACTGGTAGCACAGAAATAATAAATACCTGGCAAGTAAAGGAATTCACCAAACTCATGGTGCTGGGGAATCAATTAGTCCAAAAATACCATGAAAATGAAACTGAGTGGAGACAGGGTCCTGGGGTGATTGATACTGTAGCCTCTGGAGTCACCTCATTGGTGCCAATTTCCTGGTCAGTAAAGTGGAAGGGTACTGTGAGGATTAAATAAGATAACTGAGATAGAGGCTTAGAACATTACCTGCGTGCCACACAGCAGCATTCAATAAATGCTCTCAATATTATTGAAATTCAATGACATTATCAGAAATACCAATATGGGACATTATCCTGAAACTGTAAATGTGAGCAAGAATTCCCCAATCCCAGATGTAATCCAAACACAACCCATCCAGCATTTAACGAGCGCCTATGATTCAATTCCTACGCTCCTGATGGCCAGCTCTCTTTATATGTAAGAAGACAAGGAAGTCTTTTTTAATAGGCAAATCGATTCTACATAACAAAACATTCGTGGTGAAAATACTGATTTAGATATACTTATCTGAAAACTGGGGTAGTGACCTCTGGCCCATCGTTGGCCCACATTTTTAGAACTTTCTCTCCACGCCTATACTCCAGGTGCTAAAGCCATGCACTACCCTGGCAGAAAGCAGAAAAAATGCAGAAGCCCAAGAGCCTCTGCCAGGTGACCTGGCCCAAACCCAAACCCCACACACCTAACGTTCAGGACCCCTGGCCTCATGTGCCTTGGCTTCCAAATCCGCCTCTTCCCCATGCTGCTCCCTCTTGACCTTTCTCCTGGCTCCCGAAGACCACCGACCTCCTTGACCCCTCATACTGTACACCCCTCCTGACTCTAGAACTCTGAATTGATCATAGATAATCTGTTGTGTTCCTTACTAGCCTGACTGCCTGACCAGCAGTGATGTCCCCAAATTTATGAAAGGCACCGAGTTGGCCATTTTTACATACCATGTCATCTTCACAATGAGACTGTTAGGAGCCTGTTATGTAGGTATTACTATGCTTATTTTACAGACTAGGAAAATTTACTGTGCTAAGCTAAGTAATTTGCCCCTGGATGGAATCAGACAGACAGAGCTTTCAATGCCAGCTCAGGCACCAATTACTACAGCCTTAAGGAATTTATTTAACTTGGAAAAAATACAAATTAGGTATGTCCTAATATAATAACAGTTAATAGTAAAATAACAACTAAAGCTAACCGTAACTGTGAAAGAATGAAACTTTCAGGAACCCTGAATGACTGACTACTAACTCAGAAGAACAGATTTCGCTGCACCATAAATGCCTTAGAAGATTAATTACAAAATTCACCTAAATAACAGCAACAGCACAAAGTTAAATAACTTTCCTGCAATCAGACAGTTTCCAAGTGGTAGGGCCAGAATTTGAACCCACATTATTATCCTGTTTTACGACCCAAGAATAAAAGCACAGTTCATATGGGGAAAAGAATTTTTCAAACTAAAATTGAGAGAGAGAGAGAGTGAGAGAGAGAGAGAGAAATCTCTAGTTTCCTGTTCTTAGTTCCCAGTATATATCTCGCTTTGCAGCATACCACACAACAGACACTTTTGTTCAGCTCAGCAGGGCTATTTATATGTTGTAACTCTCAGTGTTTTGGGGGACTGTGTTCTTCCCTCTCTGAAATCTAAAGATGGTCATGTAAGAAAACTTCAAGGATAAGCTAACTCTGTGTCAGTTAAACAACTGGCCACACCAGGGCCACCGCCTCTAGGAACCCAGAGCCCGCCTTCACCAGGAAAACCAAGTAACAGAGGCTGCTTCTCATCCTCCTTGCAAGATTGCCTTGTGACAATGAAATAGAGTGGGCAGAGTCCACTTTCACAGAAGCCCACTTTGACAAAAGGACAATGGAAATTTGGCGATGATGAGGCTTGCTCTGGTTTTTAGCAGGTACAAGCCACTAGCTCTCCGAAACAGAAGTATCTATATGCTTCTGAAGTCTTGAAGGAAGGAAAACATTAGGTGCTCTTTTAAAAACGTGCACCAGGTGAACAAGAAACAGAGGCAAGTTGTGAGCAAGCAATACTTCCTGACTCCTGGAGATAAGCAAAGTCACAGGGGATCGGCTAGTCTGCCAGGGGAAGGAACAGATCTTCCTGAGGCTGTTCTCTGACACAGCTGAGGGAGTGGGTGGCAATATTGAGTCTAAACGGAACGCGTCTCCATACCACCACACAGCTCCTTACACTTCCCCAGGAAAACAAACTGCCTCACAGATGCATCGATTCCTGAGTTGAAATATAAAATGGGAAGAGTAATTTTAAAATTACGAAGGCAGTTACGGCAGTTGGAGCAGCAGCTGAGGGACGATGCTAGCTAGCAACCTGCGTAGCATGCCATTTTCACTGCTGGGAGCTGGTTCTCTTTGGAGGTGGGTACCCCAGGATGAAGGCAACCATGAGAAGAGGGGCTCGGGTGGATCACAAGGCGTCACAGCTCTCATTTCAGTATGGCTAAATAATAAGAATACTAGATATGGCTAACAGTTGCTTAAATGCTTACCATATGCCGAACAATATGCTAAGCACTTCACCTGAATTATCTCATTTAATTCTCATAATACCCCTATAAGGTAGGTGGAGACTATTCCAGTTGACTTTTTACCAATAGGGCAACAAGGGCTGCCAGGGTGAAACTGGCTCTGTACAGAATCCTTTCAGGGCTCCCATACAGTATGAAAGCAAAAGTGGAGCACCACCGGAATGCCAAAGTGATGATGCAGGGGTAGGAAGCACTTAGGTTCAAACAGCAAAAACACATGCGATCCCAGGACTGACATTTAAAAGCAGTGTGACCTTGGGCATGCCCCTTAACATCTCTGGCTCAATTTCCTTCTCTGTAAAATGGAGGTGATGATAATAGTACTGTTTGACAGGATTGCTAAGTGGATTAAATGAGATAACATATGTAAAACACTCAGAGTCTTGTGTGTTAGTAAAAGAATTACATAGGTATTAGCTGCTATTTTATTATTATCTCTCAGGAACACATTTTACCTAAAAGGCAACTTAATCTGGCTCAAATGCTCCTTCCTCTAAGGCACCTTTGCTGTCGGCTGAGAGATAGTTGCTCTCCCTTCTGTGTTCTTCAGTGCTCGGTTCACATATTGTTAGAGCTCTTGGCAGAATATCTTGTAGGTCATTCACCTACAATAGGGGATTTATATATATATGTCTCTTCCACTGACTGAACTATTTAATGGAGACGACTGTTTCTTACCACAGTTGCACTCCCACTGCCAGGACTAAGCCAACTACAATATTACTAATTAACAGAAGCAGCAGCAAAAATAGTTAAGAGTTAACATTTTTGTGATGAGCTTTACATACGATATCACATTTCATCTTTACAATAATCCTATAATGTAGAAATGATTTTGAATCCTACTTTATAGATGAGGAAGCTGAGATGTGCAGTGGTGGAGCTGCCTGCTTCAGGCAATGGTGGGGCCAAAATTTACAAACAGGCCAAATGAAGGTCCACAGCTTTGTCCTCCCTGAACCAATGTGTGCTACTGACTGTCAGTGGAGAAGGAAAACCATTAGTCTAGCAAGGCGTTTTATAATAAACGCTTTCTGAGTATCAGTAATATGATAGAGGATTCTTACATTTACAGTAAATGAAACTTGCCCAACATTTCATTCCCAGTGTGCTTCGGTACAGCACAAGAGTAGAGAACAGAGTGGTAAATACAACTCCTCTGATGGTGGGACTGAAAACAGGTATAAAATGAGTCATCAGATAAATTAAGTGCTGGAAACACTACGAAAATACAAACATGAAGGCCGGTTTTAGACAGGATGCGCCTCTACAGCGGTATCACTTAAACTGAGAGCTGAAGGGCGAGAATAAGCCAGTCACGGGAGGAGCTGGGAAAAATGCATCCTAAGCAGTCAACAAGTGGGAAAGGGGTTGGTAGATTCCAAAAATCAAAGGGAGACCAGTAAGGCATCCTAGGAGTCTGTAGTACGAAGTGAAGTTGGGCAGAGAGGCTATGTAGCACCTGTAGGCCATGGCAACAAGTTCAGATTTTATTCTAAATTCATGGGAAACCAGGAAAGGTTTTTAAATTGTGCCAGTAAACCAATTTAATTCTTTAGAGACCGGTCTGTGTGAAGGCACAAGAATGGAAGTAGGGTAAACACTCAGGATTATTTAAGTCATCTGAGTAAGGATAATGGTGTCTTGACTACAGGTATTACCTTTTGATTGACAGATTTCCATACAAAAACTGGACATATGGTCTACCCTTATTCTGTTTATTCAAATTCAACTTCTAGTGTCTCTGGAGCTCAGAGGGAACTTAATTATCTCCTTGTAATGTCTTCACTGTACCTATGTGGAAACTGAGGTACAGAGAGCTTACCTGGCTGGCTAATGTCACACGAGTCATTACAGTGAGTAATGACTTCACTCACAGTGAGATATTTCGGCAAAGGCATAATAAAACACATCAGTTTACGAAGTTTCCTGTTGTTCCTAATATGCTTGCCGAAATTCCATATTTGGGATTCGTAGCTGTCCTTTGATTTACAAGCCTTTATCAAGTGTTTACATCTCACATTAATTCTCATACCAATATTAAGGACTCCAGCATTCAGCTCAGACACAGAGATGGAACCTATAGGGTTAAAAGAATGGAAGTCAAGTCAGAGAACTACGGGTTATGTCTGGAAAAAGTTCATAAACGTAATTTTAAACTTCTCTGTTTTCTTTCAGTTCCTTCTTGTGCGTTTATGTGCAAATTATACCTTACTCTCTAGGTTGCATTTTGCCATTTTCCTCGCTTTTCCCAGAGAAAGCTTCCCAAAGAGACAATGCTTTTTTTAAAAAAAAAAGGGCCAGTATGAAGTTCCTCGGAGTTCCTGCTCCCTTCGAGCACGGCTCCTATCACACAATAATGTGTTATTTTGTTGAATTTTGGCATCCATCGAGCTTGTTTGGTCAGAAGCCAAAAAATTAGAGTGTGTCGGTCCACCAGTTTCTCAGCAGAGAAGCTCTCTTCTCACCCAGCGAGTGTGCTGTACCCTTGGCCTCTGGCCAAGAAGGGAAATCCATTTTACATAAAGAATGCACAAAGCTCAAGTGCTCAGAGACTTTTTTACCTACTAAAATAACTTTATGGACACATGCCAGTCGGCGAGACACATTCTGCAGGCACACTTGGCACGCAACACAAGGTAAAGGGCTCCGCGAAGGTAGCAAAGTCTTTTCGAAAGGAGGAAATGGCTGTGCGTGCCCTCGTGGCGCGTCACGTGGCTTGGCACGGCCGGCGTGATTGGCTGCGGCCAAGTAAATACAGCCGCCATGTAAGGAGCGGACCGTCGCCCTGCGCTGGCTTCTTAAAATGGCGGCCTGAGTCGGCAGCCGGAGAAGCCAGCCGAGACCCCCCCCTTGCTCCATTTACCCCCTGAAGGGTTTTGTTGTTGTTGTTGTTTTTCAATCAACCTTACGGATTTGAGTAGAAACAGATTTCTCTCACAACTTGCTTCTCCCGGCTCAATTTCACAGTTCGGCATACACTCAGGCTCTGTCAAACGCTTGACATGGTTCCAGGGAAAATATTAACTGTAACCTTTCCAAGAGGAATGAAAGGCGCCGGCAGCCACGTCAGGGCGCCCTCCTTTGGGGAAGCACCACCCCGGTGTGTGCCTGTGTGCGTTTTGGAATGGAGCACATGCAGCCTGAGCCCAGAGGGCCTCCAGGATGAGCCCCACTTCAGCATGTCACACAGTGGAAAGGGGGGAAAAAAATAAAAAAGGACATCTCCTCCGTGGCTGAAAGGCACGGAGGTCTCTCCCTCTCAGGCCTGACCAGCGGAACCCTGCACACTCTGATGTATAAATATTTGCCTCTGGCGAAAATTCAAGCAGCCCTGTGTGGCTGCCAGACACAACAGAAAACCATCATCCAAGGGAAAGTGTTTACTGCGGCGGTGGCCAGAGGAGCAACTGCCAGCAAAAGATCGCCTCTGATTGGCCCGACCTGTCTGGGCTGCTATCATAAAGCACCTGGCCACGGGCCCCTGGGATGTGCCCACCCTTTAAGGGTCATGTTCTTTCATGCACAGCTTTGCCACAGTGAATGCAAGACCAACAGACAGGCTGATGGGTTCACATGTGTCCCTCCAGAGCCAGGGGCCTGAAGGAGGCAACCCACCCAGGATATCTGCACCGAGGATATCTGCTACCACGGCTGCAAAACGTGTGTGCGCTTCCCAACACTACCTAGGCGGGGTCTGTGACCTTATCACACACCCTGCCTCACACCACCACTAGCATTTCTCAGGTCCAGTGTCTCCGGCACACCTCTCATGTATTCTGTAATTACATTCCTCCATCATCATTTGATGAATGGAAGCATCTTTGAAATTCCTTCCAGGAAGTAAATTAGGAGAGACCTCTGATAGCTGCAATCAGCTATTTTTTTTTTTTTTTTTGAGGGCAGTGTCACTGGCCCTCATACGTGGTACCCGAACCGGGGCCCCTGGCTTCGCAAGCCACAGCTGAACCGCTGCGCCACCCGGCCGGCCCGTACAATCAGCTATTTTAAACAAAGCAAAGCATCCTTCAAATTCTCTCTCCAAAAAAACAAAATATGCATTGTGCTATTTTTTACCGGTACTCTAGTTCCAAAACATATAGAAATAAGTGAAGCTGCCAATCAAAAGATGAAGATTTCTTAATTGCTGAACGAGAAGGGGATCTTGAAGAAAACCTTTTTGGAAAAGTTATTAATTCAAAGTGTATGCTAAACTTCTAACTCGAAAGGATATGTTCATGGTTTCAAAGTCTTTTCATGGTTTTCAGTATTCAGGGCAGTTTGAATACAATCAAGATAAGTTATAATATTTTTAAACCATTGTCATCCATACAGCATTTCTATCTTCATAAACAATAATGCACGCATCAAACTTTTCCTTAATGTTGCAAACGACATGTGTCTGTTTCGTTGTACTGAAAGGTTATACAGAAAATAGAACAGAAAAAAATCAAGAAACACAAAGATAAGAACCTCTTTTAAGTAAAATTCTGATATCAAGGGACAATAATTTAGGTAGAGCAAGCCAAGCTATTTCATCTGTTTCAAATAAAATACACATTTACTTAATTAAGACATTTGTTGTTTGTTAAAGAAGATTTTACATCCATACACCACTTAGAGCTCTAACTTTGAAAATTCTTCAAGGTCCTGCATCTTGATTGATCTTAGGCTTAAGGACATGTCTAAATTTGACTGTGTTGCAAAACTAAAATAATGTATCAAATAATTCCATTTTAGATTGTTTGTGAAACTTTAACAACTAACCTAATTTTTAACCAAATGTGTCACCAAGGTTGATCTGTGTTTGACCTCAGAAGCCCAGGACTTATAGTATCAAGTTTGGCTTCCAAGAGATCCCAGCGAATCATGGGCAAGCAGATCACAGAGGAATGTTCTGTTCCCAGCTGTGAACAAGACAGAATTAACTCAGAGACACTTCCTCCTGCTGCCCTAGTGGACACAAAGGTCAAGATGGTTAGCTCTTCTAGTCTCAGTAACAACCGTCAAAACATGCATATTAAAAATAGATTGTCTGTAGGCAACCAAAATACAAATGCAGAAAGATTTTAAAACAAAAAGTTTTAGTATATTTAAATTTCAGGTTCAAGTGTTTGAAAGACTAACAGGAAACCAAGGAGAAAAAGTACTGAACAATAATTTTCCCAAGTGCATTAACTTTACAAACTTTGAGCCTTAAAATTTAAAAAACAACCTTTCTGACCCAAGGATGACACTTTTCTTAGGAAATTCCTTGGATTCACAAGTAATTCAATGGGAATTAAAGCACAAGAGGCGAATTTACCACTTTTATTTGTTTATATTTTGATAACTGCATTTTTCTCAGCTCAATTTCTATGGAAATGAAAATACTGTTTACTGTCAGAGGAATTTCTTTATCTATCAGTGGGGAATAGAGTTGAAATATTATGAGTTTTTTTTCTTAATGCAATGAAATAATCAAGACATTCCTTGGTATTATGATACATCAATTCTATCTTAACCATGTAGAAAACCAGGGGCAACCGCTGTTTTATACGTAAGTAGTTATGTAAGACTTATCATCAGGTAGCATGTTTAATAAAGTCTGTGGCATTTGTATGATAAAATGTTAAAACATTAATAAAACTAAACTGGTGATAAAATTCCACCTTACAGACTTTCGCACTGAACAAAAATGTACCTTCTGAATGAAAATAATGTTACAGATGTAAATATTCCTTTTAAAGCTGCTGAATGCATCACTTTACTAGGAAAGGCTTAGCTATGTTATTTGCAATTCCCTCATTGCACAACAATGTACATTACTGTCTGTAAGCTCTAATTTGGCATGGCGCATCATTAATGACCTGAATGGTGGCTGTTTCACACATACATATTTAATTACAACAGCTGAACAAATTACATATTTATGCTTTATAAAGGGGATTGCCAGTCTCATTCATTTGCTATGCATGCAGGTACAGGACTCCATCTGCAGCAGCATCTGCACAACAAGAGCTAACAATTATCCATTGTACAGCAAGTAAGCATATCTGGGGAAACCTGTGAAGGAGGCGGTCACATTAACCATTTCACTGCCGCAGGCCCCGTGTTTCTTTCCAGGGGTCAAAATCTTTTAAAACAAAAACGGTAGCCCTTATATGCCCACTTGATCATTTAATAGAATGGACCAACCCTCTCCTCCATGCGAATTTCCAGTGGAAGTTAAGAGAGAGAAATAAAGGTTCTCAATCCTGTACTACAGAGAGGTTGTGCTTCATGTGACTTATTGGAGTGAGCAGACATTTTCTTAAGAGACTTACAGCCCCAGAACACTGGTCTTTGCCAAGATGTCAGCAGGGCTTATCTTCAGCCAGGACAGAAGTTAAGTCTTTGTTACCACACCCTCCATTACACCATAGACCTGGGTATTTATAAAGGATAGGCCTGAAGAACTTTCTTAAAGCACATTCTAAGCCCCTTTTGAGAGTCCCAAGACCTCTGCTGAGCCATTCTTATCATCAATATACTTTTGCGCTAAGCCACAACTAAAAGCTACTATTCCCTCTTTTGGTAATAAAGTCCTATTCACCAGTGCTGCAACTTCATTTAAGTGGCTTCAGGACTTTCATATGTTTAATTTAATATATCCAATGAGTAATATAAATATTCTGGACCATCACTTCACTTCAAAACCCAAAGAGGAAGAATTAAGAGTCAGCCAATCAATAATGAGGTTTCGCATTATCATTTAAGGCTCTTGCTAGGCAATAAAGAGGCTCCATGGTGATGGCCCCTAAAAGCTCCTTACGGCGTCTTTGCCTCTTTAGGCCACAAAATCAAAGCATGAGTCAGAGGTGTGGGTTTTTTAATGTTCCCCCTTGAGTGATAGAGTTCAAGCCGGGGATTGACTGGGTGAGTGGGGTGGAGGGATGGCAATCCTGGACATGGTGCTGACTAAGAAGGGGTACAGTCAGGGACATTGGCCCTCCTCCTCGGCATGTGACTTCTGAAAAGCCAGAGGATACTGCAGGGTGGATACCACTTCCCACTACCCATGCAGTTCTTGGCTACATCAGGGCTAAGTTCCCATGTGGAGAGAGTCCTGCTTCACTTGATGTCAGCCACCTGTAGAGGCGGCAGTCTTTGGCCGGAAACCAAAATGACAATGAAGAGCATCGAAAGCCTCTCTGACATCTTCTAAAGGCAAGTGGACCATTAGGTGAACCAGTGCTTGATCTATGTATGGGGTTGCAAATCCAAATCAACTTTCACCAGAAAACAAAACAAAACAAAATCTGTATCCCATCAGAGTTACTGGAAACACAGTCCCACTTTGGTGCAGAATCAGGGTTACCAATTCAGTTGGCCAGGAACCACACTGAGATGGAGGGGCCTACGTAGGGTGTCAATTCACTGACGCTTGACTTCCAAAGTGTCAGGATATTTGAGGTTGGGCTTACTGAGGTGTGAACATGGTACTCTTTAGGAGCTTCCCATAAAGCAAACAGCTTCCCTCCAAGTTCCCCTAGCCACTCATACTCTGTCAGATGCCACCATCAGCAGCTCTAGTGGGAAAACACAAGGGTTGACTATTGCTTTACAATTTACAAAGGCTTTTATGAACCCTGTAGGGCAGCTATGTCCACTTTATAGATGAGAAAACTGAGGCTCATTGAAATAAAGTGACACAGCTAACAAATGGCAGAACTGGGACCAAAGCCTCCGATTGCCTGACTCCAATTCCTCTATTCCTCCCCTAAAACTAGTCATAGCTTCACTGCCTCCCTTGCTGTGTTGCTTTGCATATACAAGGCTGTCAACCCCCCAGTCAGAGTCACCAGTCAGCTTGCATCTTTGTCAGCACTAAGAAGTGTTGGCTTCAAAAGCAAATGTAGCAGAAACTATTGGTGCCCTTCCCACGTGCAGCTCACCCGACTCTGGAGGTCACCTATGGCTGCGGCAGGCATGCTTTCCCAGTCTCAAACACAAACACTAGAACCTTTCTGCCTCAGGGCTTTCTCTGTCCACAGGGCAGAGTCGGGCAGGCTGGAAATGCAGGAGAATTAATGTACCCAGGAGCAACCCTCAACCAATGAAGGACAAGGGCTGGCTTTGGGTGAAATAATTATGAGGTATGTTCCACTGTCTCTCAGGAGGGTACCCAGAAGGATTGAGCCCCAATTGGTCACAGTGATAATCTGCTCATTAAGGTGCCTTTTACTGGGCAAACTCCCACCCTATACTTCCTGGGATCGTCTCCCAAATGAACTACTTGCACCCAAACCTTTGTCTCAGGGTCTGCTTGTGAGGAAATCCAAACTATAAAAATGAGCATTAGTGCTATTAACAATAAGCTTGGCTGTGGGGGCCACTGCTACCCATAATTTCATACTAGTATTCCGTCTAGATTAAATTTTACCAGAATATTATGTACAGTTTGCAGCGTTCTTCAAACAGTGGGCGATTCCAATAAATCTACTGCACTGCCAGAAGATGGTCACAGAGGAAACTGGAGACATTTGGTTTTGAACCCTGATTCTGCCCGTCTGGTTACAAATTCTTCAGCAAGTCATTTAACTTCAGTAGTAATCACCTCTTTGTGTGTGAAATGAAGATAATGGCTCCTACAGGATGGTAAGATTGTGAGAATAAAATAGGGCATTTGTAAAAGTACCTACCATATAGCCTCGGTACATAAAAGTTAATCATTATCATTAATATGGAATTAATTATGAGGCCAAAAGGATGTCAATATGATTTGGACAAACATCAAGGAGGAAAAAATTCTCTAACAGTAGTATATAAGGTAACAAACTTTTTCTCCTGCTGTTCTGTCTATCCTCTAGCCACCTTTAATTAACCAAGAGTAATTTGAATGCTTTAGCAAACTAACTCCCGTACTGGTGTGGGTGATATCACCCTAAAAGTTATTGGTGATACTCAGTACCAGCTCTCTGTAAGTCAATGCCACAGGCACCTTGGCTGACCTTGGCAACATTCAAAGCACAGAGCCATACTCCACTGCACTTCTGCCTTGATCTCTGGCGATCTCGGGGAAGTGGGCAGAGGGAATAACTAGGGACCCACGTAAGATAAATGAGCTCTTGTAAGGTGCCATATACCAATTCATGCGCTCGAAGGAAGAGATGAATGGTGCCTTGAAAGAGCTGATTTACTATCTAAGGAGAAAGTCTCCTATAGATCTTCATTAAGAATGTTAACTTCCCAAGGTTGATTTGCAACAGTGGCTACTGTGTGGGACAAAAGACAAAAAATAAAGTTTGCAAATGTCAAGGTCTTACAGAACCAATAACAGAAATGGTTTATTAAAGCTCCTCTTTATTCAGGGTGGCTTAAATTTGAGGAGGGGAATTATAGAAAGGGCAGTACGACTAGCATAAAATCAAGAGAGACCTGTATAAAATAATGGTTTTGGTCTTTCGAGACACTCACATAGAAAACATTCTATGAACACTATACTAAATAGCATATTACCTTCTTTAATGATTCAGAACATACCTGAGGAACATGCAATAGGGTTAATTTCTCCATGCTTCAATTTTCTTGTCTTTACAATAGTGATAACAAGAGGGAGTCATAAGAATTAAATGAGCTACTGTTGGTGGTGTAACACCAACATTACCTTCTTAAAATCAGGATGGTTGTTATGACTATCATCCTGAATTCACAAAATACTGTTTAAGATACATACAGAACATAAAGGCAATTTGGAATAACTTAACCCTATAACACGCATTTAAAGTTACCTTTGAACTCGCTGCTGATAAGCTTCTTTTGATTTTTTTTTTTTTTCATAAATACAGAGAACTAAATATTCGGGAGAAGAGAAATACAGGGACTTCTGGTTTTCTGGTTTTAGTATTCCCAATAATTGTCAGAGTTCCCTATAGAGAATTTGAAAGGTTTGTTTTGCCATGGAAATATAACATAAATGTCTCCTGAATAAATGGATTTTAAAAAAGTAAGTTTACTGCAGCATGATCCCAGTTTTATTTTAAAATGCATAGAAGAAAAAAATAGGGGAAAAAAAGGAAGAATTAGTTAATTTTAATATTCACCTATGCATTTTTTTCCCCTAGATTTTCTGTACTGGAGATTATATTACCTGTTTACAATAAGAAATAAATTATTTTTAATATCAACACATTTTATATGAAAAACTTTAAATGGAAGTAAGCAATTCAAAAGGAAGAAAAATCCACAATTTTATTTCCATCCTATAAAACATCTACTGAGATGAAAGGAAGAACTTGCTAGGACTACTGTTTAAGGGGATTTAAAGGCCTTTACTATTCATTGATTCATGCCTGCCCCCCTCATTCTGCAAAGTTTATGACCTAATGCAAAACAATAACATTTACAATGAACACAATGGCAAAGTGTAAAAAGGAGAAAAAATCAGGACATGGAAAAGTGTAAGTATGGCCCCTCAGGTAGCCCTCTGCCAGCATCCAGGGGGCTTTCCAATCTTGGTGGCCCAGCAGTTAGCAAAAGGACTTAGAAGGGCGTATAAGGCTGTCACAGCGCACTCTTGCCTGCCTCTGCAGCCCCATGCTGAGCCAGGCATGCTGAGCGCTGGAACATACCCTGTTCTTTCCAACCTCTCTGCGTGTCTTGATATTTGCTACTCTTTCTAGCTCTGCTCTGCAATAATCTTTTATCTCTTCATTCCAACTCATCCCCTAAAACTCAGCTTGGGTGAACCCTCTTTCAGAAAGACAGCCCTGGAAACTCTGCATTTAATTCTATCTCAAACCAAGCTTTATCATAAGCACTTTTCTGTTTCTTCATTGGACCATGAGCTCCGTAATGACAGGACAATGACTAATACGTGGCACACAGTAGGTGTCAATAAACTGTTAAGTGAACAAGCACAGACATGGCTGTACATGACTATACATACGCATGTGTATATGTAACCCACGGAGGAAACAGTCACTTGACAGAAGGTAACCACAGGAAAATGTAATTACATGTGAAATAACTGACTCCCATAGAATATGATCTGTAACAATAATTAAATGTGAAAATCCTCTGCAATAAATACCTGGTCTACTAGAATACAGCCTCTTATCACATATGTTCATTTTTAATGCTATCTTCTTTTTTTTGTGGGGTGGGGGTAGGGGGAGATAAGGTATCACATGGATTCAGAAGAACCATGACTAAATACTGCCTGGTCCTCTCCCCTAATGCTGGGGAGAAAAATTCATTGAGTTTTTTTCCATCCATAGGTATATGGCATTTCTCACAATCTTGAAATAATAATAAATATCAACACAGAAAGGCTTAATTTAAAAGTCAACAATGAATACTGTTTTGGTGACTGGTCTGTTAATACCCCATAAATGCCAAGTCTTCAAATATACGTTTTGAAACCCTCCCTGGCACTGGGGAGGAGGCCATACTTGCAAGAATAGCAATATTTAAACACGTTCTCACTATAGAGAGAGCTCCTCACTGCATGCCAGCATGCCCCTCAAAAGATCAAATCATCTCTTCTCAGTGCCCTCTCAAAAGTTCACTGAAATATCCTAACTTTTACAATTCAAAACATAACTGCAAGGGCCAGCCAAGTGGCTCAGTTGGTTACAAGTTCACTCAAGAGCTCGAGCTCTGAGCAACAGGGTCAGTGGTTCGATTCCCAGCCCGAGCTGAGCTGCCACTAAGCTGCCAACAGGTGGCATGATGGCTCAGTTAAACACACACACACACACACACACACACAAAAAAAAAAAAAAAAAAAAAAAAAGCATAACTGCAGCCCTGTCAAATGTGGCTCAAATGAACTTTCTCAAAGACAAGGTCTGTGTCTTCCTTCCTTATATCCTAAGCACCCATCACGATGATGTCTGGCTACCAGAGGAGCTCAAGGGTTATTAAATGGAACCAACCCAATGTGCCCTTCCACTTTATCATGTGGGATCAAAGGCAGAAATACACTCCTTTCCATCTTCTCAGTTTTCAATGCAAGTGGCAGATGCCTGGCTACGCACTGGTTTTGGACCACATAATAGCAAGCTTCATTCACTCACTTCCTTTTTCTCATCTCCCCACTCCCCTACCAGACGAAATGAGGAATAACAAATTCTTCTAAAAGCTGTGGTCTACTCTATCTCTGACCTTGCACCCGAGTCATAATGAAGTGTGGAGTTAGTTCCCCAACCCATTCCATTAAAAGTCCATTTCATTTTTAGACTAAATGGAAAACAAAAGAAACCATCTGCTTCCTGGAGTGTGTGTAGGCATGCATGTCGCCTTCAGAGCAGGTAACAGTGCATGGGTAAAGCCTCCCCAACAGCTTTGCAAACTACCCTGGCCTGCTGAGAGCCATGTGTTTCAAAATCGCGAAAAGCTGGGAACAGACCCAGGGCAGGGTTTCTGTAAGTACATTTAGCCACGGACCTCTCCATCTGCCGAACACCCTCACCTCCTAGGTTGTCTTTTCCTTTAAGATACCTCACATCTGAGGGGAAAAAAGACGAGAGACAACAATGAAAGCTGAAAAATAATATCACAAACAGTGTTCAAAGTGGAGAAAACAGTCAAATCCAAACGCCATCCCTTGCTCCATCCACCTCTCTCACCAGCTCTGCCCTGATCATCAGCCTCTATTCATTTTTCCCTAACACAGGTGACTATTTGTTGAGAGTATTGAGTTGCCGTCCATTGTGCATCCATTACCTCACTGAAAGCCCTTAGGTATCACCCTTATCCCTCCTTGACCAAACAGTAACTGGGGCAGCGAGACATGAAGTCACTTGTCCAAGGTCACACAGCTGGAAACTGACCGGGCTGGGCTATCTGACTATAACTCGGATGTTCCTTGCATGGCACACCCTCCCCTCTCATAGAAAATGTTTGGGATGTCTTCACAGTCGTGCCCAGAGAAGGGAGAGAAAGGAAGTAAAGGGGGATTAGGAAGAGTAAGGGGCTGATGAAGGCAAAATGCAGCAACCCCTTACTCTTCCTGTGAGGGTAGATTTGAGGTCCCTGTAAATGTCAATGATTGATTTTTCCACCTCACACCTCAAACTCAAATACTAAAAACAAGCGTGGTGACACCACCTTCCGCACTTCTACTGTGTATCTTCCCAAGGAACCCTCAAAGAAATTACTTTTTTACCATCTTCACGATAGGTCTGCAGGATGACTAGGGCCGATTAGAGAGTCTCATCTTTGGAGAAACAGAGAGAGCCCTTAGGCATGGAGAAGTTTAGTGACTTGCCCACAATCACACAGTGAGTGAACCAGGGCAGGAGGCCAAGTCCCTTGACTCCCTCAGTCTTTTCTCATTTTACTTATTATTAGCCAGTGCAACTCTCTGGATCTGTCTCTTCCATGTTCCTCGGCAAGAGCTGCCAATTTTTCTTTCCTAGATGAGCAACGAACCTTCCAAGGGTATCAAAACAAACAGTGGAAAGAGCACCGGCCTTCAAGCCAGAATAACATCTAGGGGGCTTGAGTCCCAGTCATTTACTGGTTGTGAAACCCTGGGCACAGGACTTACGAGCGCTAGGGTTTCATGTTCCTCATCTGTAATTTGGAAGTAAAAATACCTGCCCTCTCTACCTCGTGGAGTTGTCAGAAAAATCAAACGAGAGAATGGGTGTGAAGGGTTCCTTACAAAACTGCAAATACTCTACAAATATAAAGGATTATTATTTTTGGATTCAATAGACTTTCTCAATTGAACGAAGCCCTGTGTGTAGCTGGATGATCCAGTTGTGTTATAAATAACCAAGAAAAATGCTCTGGTTGTTAAAACAATTTTACCAGCCTGCTCACTCCCATGAAAGGACACTGGTGGTAAAATGAATTAAATCAGCACTCTTTGCTCTCTTCAGGACATCAATTGTTACTAGCTGAGGATCAGTAAGAGAATGGCTAATTTCAAAAGCATATAGGCCCTTCTACAAAAAGCTGATGTTTCCTAGTCTACAACACAGGGCATGGGAACAAGGGGGAAAAACAAAGGGGTTGCCTGCTGGTTTTATAGTAAGAATTATCCAATACGGACTGCCCTCTCTCCAACAGTGGTTGAAAGAGCTCATATGCTAAACTCAGCTTCTTGTTAAATATTTCAAGGATGCTAATGGAACCAGAAGATCAGCTCTGTTATGCATCAACAGGCTGGCTTTATCCTAAAACCAATTATAAATAAACTTCTAAATACAGCCTGCTTTAAATATGCATTTAAGAAAACCTATCCAACCTTCATGCCATCCGTCACCAGCACATATCTGACTCATCTAAAACCCACTGTCTTTGGGGACCCGGTCCTACACCTGTGTGACCATTTGCCTTCGGAATCCTGGCTAGTACAGCATTATTTCTAATAACTTCGAAAGGTTCCTTTCTCTTTAGGAAGCAGAAATTCACTGCCAAACACTGCTTCCATTCACAAGATTATTTATGGCACTGATAATTGAATTCCGGTCACATGACTAAGGAAGACTGGGTTCAGAGGGAAAAGAACCTACCCATAATTTCTAGAGAGATCCATAAATTACTGCTTTCCTCCCCTGGAGGTTGAAGTCCTTGGAACTCTATGGATTCTTTCCTAGCATTTATTCTAAGTTTCAAATCATCACAGGAATTCCTTTCTCTGTGCTCAGTGACAAAGCTCCTAAAGTAAATCCTTTGAAATTACCCTTTGCATCAAAACCCCTGAGAACCCCTAAGGGGTGCATAGGAAACCCCCCTTTTGGACCAAATGTTGCTATCTCCATTACAGCACAGTTCTTAAGGTACAGCATCGTAGGATTAAGGGCATAATCCTACTCCAGTGTTCCCTTTCCCCCAAAAAAGTATAGTCACATTTATACCTGCCAAAGCACAGGACTGTAGGTTTGGTGGCCACAGCAAGGTGGATTCTCTTATTCATTTTCAAATTAGATCAACATGGCATCTCCTTCATTTGCTTAAGGAGGACCTACCAAAAATTTTTACTAAATAAGAAATTCCTCCTCCTCCCAAATCCTATATTTAACGTTTTAACAAAGATCAGGCTTTAATGACTCAATGTAGCTTGCATTACCTTATTATCCTTTAGCTCAGAAAAGAAATGTCACTAGAGTCACTTTCAAAATATTTTCAAATTATGCTTAAAATAAAAATACAATGAATAATGTCAGTCTAGAAGAAACAACAAACATTTTTTTTCCTCCAAGAACTGCGCTCTTAAATATATCACATTTCCATTTGCTTGGCTTCTTATTTCAAGTAGATGGCTGAAACAGCATCATCCTATTGTAATACTTTTAGCCTGGAATAAATTTAGCACTTTAGAAGTTTTTCCACAGTCCCTTTGATTTAACCGTTTCAGAGAACATAATAAACAGTATTTGATAAAAGATTGGGAATAAAAGAAATTCAAGAGTAAATAAATCGTCCAAGGTTACACAACCAATCTGGTATGCATACCAGCACCCACGTACACAAGTGTGTACACACACACACACACACATCACAGAGCAAAGGCAAACACTGTGTTAGCAACAACCTAGGCATTATTTTCTATAAACTTTCTGTGCTTTTCTATTTAGGAAAGAATATCTCTCTCTGTCTCTGTCTCTCTGTCTCTCTCTGTGTATCTCTGTCTCTGAAACTGAAACAGAGCCCAGTAGACACACACAGTCTACTTCTGCAGAAGCTTATCAAGACCAAACACCTTTGTGGGTGTACCATCACTGAAGTTGGCACAAGTTGGTGATAAGTGTCCAGCCGTTAAAAAAGGCAGTGTCACTAATTTTTGCTCAGCTCAGACTATCTTCTAAAGTTCCAAAGTAAAGAAATACTTCCTACTACACTCAGTGAAGAATACCATTTTGCAGGAAAGTTCAAAACGTTACTGATACGTATCCTTGTCATTTAGATGGGCACAAGTGGGTTTGGAAGTGGGGAGAACATATTCCCAGGCAAGAGATCAGGTTAGCAGTCCTCAACATTCAGAAATCCTGCACTGGCTAGAGTGCAGGGAAAATACCAAATGCTATGATCCAAGACCATTTACTAGCAAGCTGGATTTCTGGGCCTATCCTAATAATGTAGATCTTGACCATAAACTGCCCAGGAACCCTACAGCTTCTTGGCAGTTGGATCAGGTTTTACAATATACCCACACTTACAGGCGTTCCTCCTCCCCGGGCTAGGTAAAAGGAAATTATGGGACATTGTTATGGATTAAAGCAGCTGTGGATCTGTCCAAATGCCACCTACATTTTAGATCCTTCAGGGAGACGAGTGTGAACTTAAATCATTCACTTGGCCTCCTTTGGGTCACAGATGCCTTTGGAGACTTGATGAAAGCTACAGTTGACAGTGTCCAGAAGTTATATCCAGACAGTTGTCTATGTGTCAGGATCCCCAAGGTAGTTCTATGGGGCCAGATAAGGAGGCCAATATAGAGCCTACTGGGACTCAATACAATTCTGATTGCCTGACCTATGCTTATTGTTACCATGACTTCCAAGAAAAATAGCAAACACCCCAAAGAGTACATAGCAGGGGTAATGGGAAAATATTCCTTTATATACCATAAAAATATCGCAGTGTAATTGCAAATGGCGTATATAACACTACTTTTACTCAAGTCCCAAAGAGGCAAGTCAATCTTTGGTGTCCAAATTTAATCAGAATACAACTAGGGTAGCCCACTAATCATTTATTGAGCAGGTACTATGTTCATTGCTGAGGATACCAAAAAGCCATAAAACTGTCGCTATCCACTGGGAATTCAGGGCCAAGTTGGGGAGAGAAAAGACCAGGAGATTATTGATATCAGGCCATGTCTTAAACCTTTTGGTTACTCCAGTCAGGAGTATAACGTCTGACAAAAGCAGGCATTTGGTAAATGTCTGCTGACCACCGAACACTACTAAACACACAAATATTTAAAAGAGAAGGCAAAACAAGAATAATAGAGGGCCCAATCACAAAACAGGAAAGGTAAGTGCACTGGAAAGTGTGCACCTCTTTCCAAAAAAAGCACATTCAGCTGGGGAGTCCGTAAAGACTTGAGGAAGGACTGGCACCTAATGTGCAGGCTGAGGGTAGCTAGGGCTCCCTGGGACAGAGATGTGGGGGTAGCAAAAAGGGCATTCCTGCAGGAACAACTGAGAGAGCGCAGTGTGAGGCAAGGCCTGGGAACAAACAGCAAGTGATCCAAGTTTATCTGGAACACAGGATAGTGTTGGGGTAGGAGGGAAATAAATATTTAGAATCCTCTATTCTGCGCTTGTTACACAGCTCGGGGAAAAAACAGGCTTCAGACAATCTACGTTGCTTTTTAAGCTTGCAGCGGGGAAAAACTTGGGAGTATTTATCTAAAAGCTTTCAAGATCTTCTAAAATTACTTTTTTTTTTTTTTTTTTTTGCTTTAGGGAGGAATTGACTCGATTTTGTAAATAAAAGCTCCCCTTAAACAGAGTCAGGGCTAAGTTGAACATGTTGCTATTTTATTCATTTAGGCTTCCCACACACAGAGGCCTGATATGAGGAGCCAAAGATTCACAGGTTTGTCCTTTGTTTTATGTAGCTGCATCTTGTCTCCAACACAATTATGATATGACAGACTTTGTTTTCTAAACAAACTTGTGGCCTTCCATAAGCAAGGGAAGCAAGCCTTGCTTCAAAAAAAAGAAAATGCTGATAAGTGGGGAAAAGAAAAATATTTAACGGCCATTCATAATTAAGCTGTAAAAAAAAAAATGTGATCAAAGCTATGGGCTTATAGAAAATAACAAGACTGCTCTAGCCAGGTCTTAATTTTCAACCCCTTGGAAAGAGATATGTAATCTCCATCCCAGAGGCATAAAATAGTCCCAGGTTATCCTAAAGAGGGTGTCCTTTTAAGGAAATATAACAGGAGGATTTTTCACTGAATATCTTCAAGAATCATAGCCACAGAAATGTTAGCATCCATAACCTTCAAATGTCTCCAGTTTGGGTAACTCAAACATTCCTTAAAGGGCTCTCAAAAAAAGTTTTTTAAAGGCTCACCTAGCTGGATATTTACTTTGCACTCATATTTTAAATAATGCTCTTTTATTTTTATTTAATCTTCCCCCATCATAAAAATAAGACTGCAATTTACTTCAGCACTTTTGGTGTCAAAAACAATTACCTTTTCTACTATCTCTCTCAATCTATACCTATAATATCCATGCACGCCCAGAGGTAGACCACTCAAGCAGAGGTAGGTGTACATGAAATCAGTTGCTTTAGTGAAACAACATAAATATAAATCAATTCTTGTACTTCCACAAAAGCACTAGTTGTTAAAGGCCTTGCAATTGGTATTTGCACTATTAGTTAACACGTTCCTTACATATACCAGCATGAGTTAGTTATCCCACCAGCTTGTCTGACTGTGAATGCCTCACTATTTAACATAAGCCAAACTTGGCTTAGACATGGACACATAAGGTAACAGAGGAATCTTTTAGTAAAAAGCCCTGATAATGTTCCCCCACACCCTCCAACCAAAGCCCAGACCCATTAGCCTGCCCATAGTCCTTTATCATGTAAATGTGAGGTATCAATTGGTGTGAAATCTTCATAATCTTATTAAGTTTACATCAAAATCTGTATATGTGAAGAGCATCCAATATTGGAATTTAAATAACCTTTAGGATTTGAGCTAAGGGGTTTTCCAGGCACACCCAGAAATCTACTGAAGATAAGGATAAGCTGTGACATGCTTTTGAAAGATTAGAGATAGAGCAAATGAAATTAAAAAGAAAACTAACAGGATCATAACACCTAAAACCTGCAAATGTCTTAATGGGAAATAACACCATTTCTGGCTCACAGAAATAACAACAGGATTAATAACTGCAGATTTGTCCTTTCTACTAAGATCCTTTTTCAAACTACTTCAAATGAATACATGAAGGATTGATTTTTAAACCCATGTAAATTCTTAGAGACAATGCAGACTGACTTAATTATAATCAATAAAATCTACAGACATTGATGCAACCCAGCAGAAACATTGCTACCAAAAAAACATGGAATAAAAATCTCTCCGTGGCTCCCTTTGTACGCAACAGTGATATGACCTTAATAAATATTTCATTCCTTTCAGTGAAAAACCAAGCATCAAGATGGCAAATTTTAATAGCTAGGAAACATAATGACTCTACTAAGAAAATGTCTCCTCCAGAGAAAAGTAAATTTATCCTAACTTCAAGTCTCCATTTCCAAAATACACCCCAAATCAGCACATAATCCTAAATGAGAGTCCACTTACCTACCCTTTCCATATACAGATTGATGCATTGCTTAAAGGGGTTTTACAGGGCCTTGATTCACTGTAGCAATGTCAGAAAAGTCACATGGGGAAGAGATGCAAGATCATCAAGTACAAGAACATCTCTTTCTGTCCCCACTCAACATAAGTGCTCAAGAAATATTCCTGGATTAACTGACTTTAGGAGATAGTCGAGAGCCTGGTCATGTGATAATCTATACAGTGACTCCCAACTTACTTTCATGAATTGTCATTAGTAGCTAAGAGCCTGTATTCTATAGGTAGTTTGAACTGTTTCATTGCTAAGCACATAAATCACACTTTCACCTCCCTTTAAATCCATCTGCTATTTTTCTCATCACCTTCGCAGAGTCTGTGGATCTTCTGATATAGGGAAAGTGAATAAGTATGGAACACAGGCAGAGCTGGGTTCCAAGCTCAACACTAAAATGCACTGACTGTGTACCTCAGGCAAGCCACTTAACATGCTCAGAGACATGGTGTCTTCACCACAGAAACAGGAGTGATGGTACCCAATTTACAAAATTTTTATGAAGATTAAAGATAGCAAGTTTGATGCATCTGGCACAATATAGCTCACTTTATAGGTATACACTAAATGACAACATACACTATTATGCCATATAAATAAGTCCTCTGTTCTTTTCCTTGTCTCTGAAATAGTCTCTCATTACAGCTCCACTTTAAAGTAGATTTTGATACAGCATCTGGACCATATTGTTATTTTTAATTCTAAATATAGTAGTTATAGGGAACTGAGTCACATACATATCTACCCCCTTAAATAATTCTAAAAGGTTTTCTTTGCATACTTTCCCTAATAAAAAAGTTTTTCCTTTTTTTTTATATAGTTTATGGCTACTGAAATATTTAATTATCCTAGTACTATTAGAGTTTTCACTGACTTGTTGGGCCTGACAATGAAATGATATAGTGGATTATATAAATGCTGTAAAGGATTCTATGCTCCACGGTATTCAGTAGGTGACCAATTCATATTCCCTAAATTCTATAATACCTTCCTATATCAAGGCATAATCCTTCAGACTATCTAGGGTTTTATTTTTCTTTTCAACGGTTCTTTCTAATTAACACCAAGATCATGAAAACCCAACTTTATAACCCTGAGAAGAAATTATCAAGATGAGATAAAAATATTTTCTCTCAATTTATGCAAACTTCCTGAATTTGCAAAGGACATGAAAAAAGAAATAACTCAGCAGTAAGCTGCAAAAAGTTGTAAGCAAAAATATTACAGATGAGGACCGGCCGAGTGGCGCGGTGGTTAAGAGCTGGCTTGGGACGCCAGCGGCCCCGGTTCGGATCCCACATATGAGGGCCAGTGACACCGTCCTCTACAAAAAAAAAAAAAAAATTAACAGATGAACCGACTGGCTAGAAACAAATAGGTGTGGTTTTCCTTTAATACATGCTTACCTGTGATTAAGATTTCTCCCAACTTCCATAATTCTTGTGTTTAGTTATTAAATATATACCTGGTGTGGTAGCATTTCAACTACATCCACGTGTATAAAATATGCTTTTAATCACCTTAAAATGGCTGCTTTTATAAAGTATTTTGGGCAAGTTTCCCAGTGTTAGAGTTAAATTTACTGATAAATAGACAGAAAACATTTCTGTCCAATACAGGTTATCAAAATCAGATGGCAATGATTTATAAAACAAAGATTTATTTTGAATAAAAACAATGAAAGGAAAGCCTCATTTATCCATAAGCTTAAAAAACAGAAAATATGTATGGGGTAATTTAGATATTTTATTGTAAGGTAGTAGTACAAAAGTAACATGAAATGATATGCTCTTTTCTAGTGTCTCTACTAAAACTCTCAATAAACTTTTCCAAGAATTAAACAAATTCATGTAATATTCCCTCAATAGTGTGCTCACTGTCAGCAATGACCTATCCCATATAATGCAAAAGCATTAAATTAGAAAATGAAGCACTGACCTTTCCCCAAATGATACTTATTTTATAATGCTCAAATCTGGAGATTTTTTTTATAAATACTGGAGGACGCAGGGTCTCCAGGGCCTGCAGCTGGGTTTCCTGTTGAGTTGGTTGCTGTGGCAAGCACTGATTGCTGGCAAATATCACAGCCATTTACAACCTCCTCATCACTGCCCACTACAGGGACTGGCAAGCTGGATGCTCATTTCCCCAAATTTCCTTGCAGCAAGTGACCCAGTTTTGACCAGTGAATCATAAGGAGATGTCACCGGTGTAGTTTCTGGCAAAGTGTTTCTTTCCTGAGGAATGGAGCAAATTAGGCTAGCATGACCCATCTCTGCCATCATGTTATGGTTGCCATAACATGACAAGAGTTACCAAAAAAATAAGTTAACAAATAAAGCATGTCAGGGTAGAAAAATGGAAATGGCCTGGATTCTGGTTGGTATTAGTGAGCAAATAAAGCAACACTAGCTACTACCTCTGGGCTTATTATTCTGTAAGAAAAATAAATCTTTGTTTAAACCACTGGTTTTTGTTAAACCACAGCCAACAGCATTCTCAAGATACAGCTGCCATTATTTAAAACATTTATTGATGCAAAACCTGGATTTCCATATTCTTAAAAAAAAAACCCCACAAAGAATCAGGACACTGGGTCCAGGTTTTCACGCAACATCCAAACCCAATTGCCTAGAACTGAGGGGGGCGCCTTTCAATGGGACTCATTGGCTTTCAATGGTACTTAGAGTCTCTCTGTCCACTGCCTGCTTCACTCCTGTAGTTACCTCTCTAGCTGCTACAAGCATCTGAATTTGAGATCCTACTACACAGCATACAAAATCATATACTACAAACTATGAAACAAACTTTCATTATAACCAACAAAATATTTATTTTTGGCTTTCTAGACTTCAGATATCTAGCATAAATAGTCAAGGTCTCAGTGATGAAAATATATATTCTTTTTCTGACAACTAACTTTTCAACAGGCACATCAATTTGGTTTTGCTTTCATAGCACACCTATACAGCAAGGAGAAAGACACATTACCAAAGGGCTATAATAAACTAGTTAGGGCTAAAGACAATACGATGGTGATAATAAGGATAAGAATAGCTACTATTTACCAAGATATTATGAGAGGCTAGGCAGTGTACTAATACTGTGCCACTTATTCCAGAAAAAAAAAGTGTTAGGTAGGTACTATTACCTTTATTTAAAAAATAAAGGAAAAGAAAGTAACTGATTTAAAATCACACAGCTAACAAGCACTAGACAGAAAATTTGAATCTAAATCTTTTGACTCTAAGACATACACTATTAACCACAGATTATATTGCTTCACAAAGAAGAGACCAAAATTATCTGATTTTTTTTGATGAATGTTCCATAAAATTTTCAGATCCTACATCTCATTCCTATGGAACTGCATTCTAACATGAATGTTATGTCAAATATTTGATTTTTAATACCCATTAGTATAATTCTTGATTCCGGTATAGGATTTTTTTCAAAAGGCACTTCCTTCTTAAGTATAACTGACCTGGTACAGTAAATTCTCAAGATTCAAAAGTGACTCATTTCTAAAGCTCGACACATTAGCAGCTGGTATTATTCAATCTGAGATTTAAATTTATAATGTACTCTTGATAATGTACTCCCAATACATTTTTCACTTCTCTATCTCTTGAATGACACAAGATAAAAGATCTTTAAGGTATAAATATTTTATATAAACTTTCACTGTGTTTTTCCTCAGCCATTTTCCATTTGCAAACACTAGACATCATGCAAAAAAAAAGAAAGAGAGAGAGAGGTTGAAAGAGTTTTATGGATTATGTTGGGGGTGCTGAGAACTGCTTATCCATTCTGCTGTGGCAGCAGACACCACAGCTACCGGCCTAACAGCCCTTGCTGGCTAATCAGAATGCTCCACTTAAATGGGGTCTGATTCAAAGTACTGTTTTTCCATGGGGCAGGTAGTGGGCTGGAAGGGAACGAATTCCCAGCATCACCTATAGCGATAACTAAGTTTGTGCAGGGCACTGGGTGATGCCACTCGGACACTGGTATTGGGCTACCTCACTCAGTCGGAAGGGTGCTGACAGAGCCCCTCTTCTCAGGCATGACAGGGAAGAGTGGAGGCATATCAGGAATCAGAGGACCCTTGCTAGGCATGTGGATTTGGCAAATCATTTATTAAGTCCAAGTCTTTTTTTAATGTACTGGTAAAACTGCCCAAGGTTTTCAAACTATCTGCCCAGATTCCCCAGGGCCTTGCTACTCTAATCGCAGTCAGTGTCTATTTAACACCTCAGGAGTTTATTAAAAATGCACAGTCTCAGGCCCTGTCCCAGACCTACAGCATCATAATCTGTATATAACAGGCTTCCCAGGTGCTTCCTGGCCATAGGGATGGCCTGCAACTGGGGCTGCCTCTGGAAGAAGGAATAGAAGGGCCAATGCTAACAGGAAGCCAGTACCTCCATATTTTTTCAACTTAAAAAAATTATAGATATAAGTGTGTGTGTGTGTGTGTGTGTGTGTGTGTGTGTGTGAGAGAGAGAGAGAGATACATACACACACACATATATATCTATGTCTATATCTAGATATAGATATAGACATGTAAAATTAGGTTCAGGAGAAAAGATCCCTATTTAAAGAAAATCTGAAACCACTGGATAAAATGATCTATAAGGTCCTTCATAACTGCAGATGTCCATGATTTTCTGAATCTGCAAAAGTACTTACATGTCTCACTTTAGGGATAATTTGTTTTCTACATGAACTCATTCTGGAGAGAAATCTTCTATAATTTGCAACTAATATTCTTATATACTAAAACATAATTGGATCTTTTCCTGAAGATGCCATTAAGAACATGTGTGAGTTACACAAAACTGTTCCATTAAAATGAATACCCAAAGAAGTATTTAGGAATATTAGTATACAGGATGTTAATATGTGTGTGCATATATAAATATGTACATATTTATATAAATATATGTATACATATATGTATATGTATATCTGTATATATATTTATTTATGCACAGGTATGCACAAAGGTATGCACTGTATACATATTTATTTCTATATTGTACACACATGCACATATATACATATATACGTGTGTGTGTGTGTGCCTGTGTGTGTGTCTGTGTGTAGAGGGGTATGAGGGGAGCCTCAAGTTATTATCCATCTAGACCTCCTATTTTCTCGAACAGCATCTTTATGTCTTCTCTCGCCTTAACATCTCGTTTGTTTCTGCTTTCTAGACTCAAGTAGCTGTCCATTATGACTTTATTTGCTGCTCTGGAATAGAATCAGACTTGTGCCGAAGTTGTTAGGTTTCACTGAGGGTCTCTTCCAAATATAAAGATCATGGGCTTTAGTACTTGATAAAATCTACTTTACATAACTGGAGATTGGTTGTGCTTTTTCTAGTATTAAGATGTGTTTCTAAATGTTGAAAAGAAAAAAGAAAAAAACCAACCCACAGGTAGCAGACTGTAAATCACTCTAAAGAAAAACATGAATTTCACTTTCTCAGTTCTCATCTCATGCTAATCTACTGTACGCAAATAGACACAATAATCTTCATGTCAGCGCTTGAACCGTCTGAAAAATGTTACTGGTGCTCTATCATGATGACAACCATCAGGAGCATATCATGATGACAACCATCAGGAGAATGGAGGAGAACCTCCTCAGTCTGCAGCTCCTGCTCTGTCTTAATCAGCTCTCTAAACTAAAGCAACCCCAAAGCTGGGATAAGCTAGAAAGGTGTCAGTCAATGCAGTTACAATCTGTTCTCAGTCAATACAGTTATAATCTGTTCCGACTTCCAGGGAGGTGATACTTGAACCCCCAGATGGTCATCCCTCCTTTCCACATACTTGGTGAGCATTCTTGGAGAACACTCATCTCCCAGTTCTTCTCTGCATATGAGATAGTCTCTCCAGATTGCACAAAAAGGCATTCCCATGGCTAAACCTATGAAGACAGTGCTGAAAAATTCCATTTCAAAGTTGGATGACACTTCAGAGTGGTTCTCAAAATTTAACATCTATCAGAATCACCTCACGAACTTGTCAAAAAACAGGTTGCTGGGTCCCACCCCCAGAATTTCTGATTCACTGGGTCTGGGAAGGGAGGAGAAACCTGCATTTCTAGCAAGTTTTCAAGTGATGCTGATGCTACTGATCTTACAATCACTCTGTGAGATCCACTAATCCAGGTCAAGCCCTTATTTTAAAGATGAGACAATGAGGGACCAGAAAAGTAAAGCGATTTGGTCAAAAGCACCGAGTGGATGAGGGAAGCAAAGATTCCAGGCCCTCTCTCCTGCCTCACAGTTCTGGGTGCTTCCCATCACAAAACAGCTCCCACTGATTTGATGAAAGGTATTCAAAGAATGTCTTTATCTATAAACAAAGATCCTCAGTGTCTTATACTTATGTAGCCTTTTAAAATTTCATCTACATTATCTCATTTGATTCTCATAATAACCTGATGAGGTAGGCAGAGCAAAGATTAACATCCCTATTTTAGAGATTAGGAAACTGAGAAGCAGAGTTGTTAAAGAGTGCATCCAATACCACAAAGTTAGCTAAGTGCTAAAATGGATCATTGCGATGCAGGGCATGTGGTCTGAGGCCCGTCAGCATGGACATCCCAGGAAGCTTGTTAGCAACGCAAAATGTCAGACGCACCACAAGCCCATGGCATCCAAATCCGCACTTTAACAATATCTGCAGTCAATTCCTAATGCACATTAAAGTTTGAAAAGTATTGCTATAGATAAGCCTAGAAACCAGGTCATCTAATTCCAACATTGATGTTTTATCCCCCTCTTATCTGCCCCTCTCTGAAAGTACTGGTCAGTGTCATGTTTTGATTTGTTTTCCAACATAGCCTAATTAAGAAGTTAACTCTCATCAGGCAAAGGACACTTACAGTGTTCTGCCCTTAAAAAAATATTAAACTAGGTTAAATTACCTTTACTACCAATCTTGGTAATTCCTCTGTAGTCATTTTCTTGACTGATGTATAGACCACTATGAAATGAATCCTCTGAGAAGAAGATGGAAAAAAAACAAGACAGTGATCAATGGATTCAATTAGTTACAGTATAATTCTACCAAGATGAAAAAAGATCAAGATGCAATGCAACTGCTCCAAGGTGGCTAAAATACGTTATCCAGAAAGTACATCATTTCTTTCCCACATTCTTCAACTATTAAGTTCAGGAAAGCACAAATCAGCTGCTCCTAAGACACCTGGAAAAATAACCACAATAAATGCAAGGATCCTCACAACTGGAAGTATTTAAATACTATTTTAATGGTCTAGGCAAGATGACAACTGCATTTCTTCACATACAGGAAGTGTTACACAGACCAATTGCTCTAATGACTGCACATAAACCCCTCTCACAACATAGAGTCAACCAAGAATTAACTCAGTGGTTACTGTAAGACCACAGTTTTGAAACATGTATGCAGGTTTTCTCCTTCAACTTTTCAAATCAATCCTTTCACTTGAGAAGATTTCTTGAACAAAAAGCAGAAGCTGCTACAACACACCTGGGAAAAGCTGTTTAATTCAGCATGGCTAAACATAAATTCAAATGATTTCTTTTAAAATATATCAATCCTAGGCAGTTAAATGAATAAATATAAATACGAAAACACACAAGGGTTTTTTTTTGTTTTTTTTTTTTAGTAATTTCAGAGTTGCTTTGTGGAAACACATGATTAGTTAATCAGGGTAGTAAGATTCCAATCATTAAAATTAATGCTCAGGGGCCGGCCAAGTGGCGCAGTGGTTAAGCGCTGGCTTGGGAAGCCAGCGGCCCTGGTTCGGGTCCCACATATGAGGGTCAGTGACACTGCCCTCAAAAAAAAAAAAAAAAAAAAAAATTAATGCTCAGGACACAGAAATAACAATTTATAATACCTTAGTAGGTCAGCGTATTAAATACCACCTCTGTAATGTAAAAATTACTATTTTACAAAGATGCGCATCTATTAAAAGGAAGCTTTCTTTCCTAGTTGAAAAATAATGTGTTGAATTAATAAAGCTGATCAAGTGATTAATAGAATCCACAATCTTCATCTTATTATTTTCAAAAATGGAAAGGCTTTTCTGCCAAGAGCCAATTGTCTCCACTTGCTTAAGAACAATAAAATCTGATTGACTATGATCTACCTACTCTATCTGAGATAATTTGGCATGGGGCATACCTTTAATTCTCCTTGTATTTCTTTATCAAGATACACAAAGCTGTTAGTGGTTTATCCCTCTGAAACCTGGGGGATTCGTGTAAATAACTTTTAACAGTGGGATCGCACATAACAATTTACAGAGCGCACTGTGGCATAACGCAATTAAAAGTTGTTTTTGATTTAAAATGTTTAAAGTCCAACCACAGTGTCAGTCTGCCCAGAGAAATCTCTTATAAAAGTTTTCACACTCGGTTGAGTTAAGAGACAGTAGGTATTAATCCTATGATTTCTACACCAAGCTTCCTTTTTGTGGTCAGCAGAGAAGCTATGTGGTTGGTCTGAAGGAGTCCAAAGTCTTTTTTCTGTGTTAAAACAAGGGAAAGTGGGCCGGTTACAGAGTAAAAGAAAAACCACAGCCAGCTCACTCGACTGTAGCTTTTCCCTTAAATGTGGCCTAGAGCTATTCTGCTTTCCAAAAAAAAGGTTTAATTTAAACCATACACAGTGCTGCAGGCTGCCACGTTTCCAAACTCAACATTCCTTTCTAATCTGTGCACTTCAGAACCAACACACTCTGTTTCCAACGGTACTCAGACGAGCTTTAATAAATAAAATATCACTGCCCATCCATTACTTAATTTGATAATAATACGTCCCTTTTTTTCCTTCCTCTATTGACATTATTCTAAGTGCTTAGTTGAGTGTGTTCAACTGTTGTAAACATCACCTCTTAAAAAAAAAAAAATCCGTTCTGTTCTCTTTTGGGGAGTGAGGGGAAGGAAAACGGGAACTCTGAAGTGAGGGAACTGATGAACGTTAGTAAGTGGTTCAGAGCCAGGAAATCGCCACTCTGCGAGGAGGTCACATGTGCCCAAAATTGCTTATTGTCTTTATATTAAAAAATGAAAACCAGAAAACTTTTGCTTGTTTAGTCCTCGGATAGGACACTAGAATCTGCGCCATTAATTATTCAAAATGTCACTAGGAAAGACCACAGTCACTCTAGCTCACGGCTACAAAACAGCCAGAGGAACAACCTGGGACTCGCTGGCCATCAGTGTGGCCGGTGCCGATCACCACACTGGCCAGGGTGAACAAGATGACTACTCCATAGTTGGGCCGCTTTAATTTTTTGCCACAGTGTATTCACTGGTACGTTCATTAAGAACTCCTGCCCAGCGGGAAGTCCAGCATATGGTTTTCCTACGTGAGTGCTCTATTATACATGACACTTGTCAATTACAGAGGAAACCCTTTTAAAGCAAACTGAAGTTAAGCTGGTACTTTCTTCAACATCTGATTTACCGCTGCTGTTATTGTCTGAAAGGAAGTTTGTTTTAGAACAATGATAGCAGTAGTAATCCCCCTATTTCGGTAGTAAGGGATTTTAAACACATTCAGGGCACTGGGAACCAGTCAAAAGGATTCTTTCAACAGAGCTATGTATTTTCAGTCGGAAAAAGGTCTTACTGATGGGATAACTGCCAAGATTGGACCATTTTTCAGCCTAACAGTTTAGAGACTATCGTTTTAAACTACCTGGTATAATATAAATGTGGCACAATAATAGATCAATGCAATGACTTCTGTCTAGTCAGTAAAATGCTCCCCCAAATACTGGAATCCATTCATAATGATTACTGCCCCTGTGCCTTTGCCACAAAAGTAATGCCCAATGCTACAGCTCAGTGGTCTCTAATAAATACACTCAAATCTTACAATAAGAACATAATCACAATACGGTAAATTCCAGGGAGAATACAAATTTAAAAGCCATTATGTAAGATCAAGCCCTGTTCAAAACTGATTTTACCTTGTAAAATCCTCTTTCCTTATCTGTAAAATGGGGCATCGAGGAGATGATCTGGTCCCTTCCAGCTCGGAGCACATGAGGGTTTCAAGTTTTCCCAAGGGTTTTATTTCTTAATGCACTCACTTTAGGAACTATCACCAGCACACCAATAATAATTAATGCTAATAAGGGTCCATGAAACTTTTGCAATGAAACTTTAATTTGGATTGATCTGGAGGGAAAAGAAAATGTAAGAGAGAAGATTTCAACTTTAGATTTTTTTAAAGTTGAACACCATTTGTTTCCTGAAAAGTGGAAGGCAACCCTTTTGGACTGGTGAAATGCACAATTTTCTGGGAATGTAGGTAGATGACTCAGTGTGTATGGACACTCTTAAGAAAGAGTCTCTTTAAACTCTTAAAAAGAAAAACTCAAAGCTCAGAAATAAATTTCAACTCTTTCCTAGCTAATAACGATCATTAATATTCATTGCTTATTCTATGACCAACATGAGAAATCCTTTGTGTGAATTACTCTTATTTATTCCTTACGATAAGCTATGATTATCCCCATTTTACAAATGAGGAAACTAAGGCTTATGGAGGGTTACATAACCTCTTCAAGATGAGAATTAAGGAAATAAGACAGAGCTAAACCCAATTATTGGAACCCCAGGGCCTAAACTCTTAACTACAATGTAGGTACTGCTTTGTCTTGTTAAGTTGTATCCATGCGGCAATCTGGTTAAAACAGGTTGCTACCTTCAAAGCTCTTTCTTATTGTTTGATGTTGACTACTTCCTGTGACCAACATCACTGGGCCTCAAGGTTGGCTTATATACAGATTACTTCTGTGCTATAGAGCTTTAATTTGCTCTGTGTAAATGTGTGCTTTTAAATTCTCAATCCACAATATTCACCAAGAGCCTGAGTTGAGATGAAAGAAAGGATTCTCCTTAGCTTGGGAATCAGGTTAATCAGATTGTCTCTTACTCCTGCTAACAAACTTTCCAAAATGTTCTTGACTAAAAGGGAGAAAATGGAGCAAAGGCCCTTGGGTAAACTCATAAGGACACACTTTTCTTCTCACCAAACGTAAAAGCCAGGTTTTATAGAGACTTTCCTCCCTAAAATGACCAGGTAAGGAGACAATTAAAAAGATGTGGACTGCATATGTAGACCAACAACTTACTTGAAGCTCTGACAACAAGGGTAGCCCAGCAACTCATAAAAGAATAAACTAAGCACTCACCTATAGTCCTTTGGAACTTCACATGTCTAAAATGGCAGGAAGGTCTAGGAGCTATTTTTAGTATATCAAACCCTCAAATAGAAACTACACTTACCCATGAAACAACTGCACAGGTTTGCTAAAACATCAGCCAACTCATTACACAAAAACTATTTCATACTCTTACAGCTGATGGCTCATTTGTATCCGCGTGCTCAGTTATGGAGGTCTGTTTGCTTTAAAAGTGGGAAAACAAATTAATTATTAACCAGTGCTGTTTGTCTAGAAGATAAAAGTTTTTAAAATGGAATAAAAAGTAATAGTTGACGTTCTTATTGACGTTCTTATTAAATTAGAGAATCAAAATTATAGTCAAAGGCATCCCCCAACTAACTTGAATCTAAGGCCCTTCCTAAAACAACAAAAGATCACATTATAAACATATAACTACAAGGAATTGTAAACACAAGCCATACTGAGGCCAATGATTGATGCAGGCCGCTGATGCAATGTAATAATAGGGAACAGTGGGGATTACAGCAAACTTGAAAGCCCAAATTCTATCTAAAGGTGTTCAGATTTAAATGTTTGAAAACACTGTGCTGACGGCATTCAACTCAACAAACACCAAGTGACCAGCCAGCCCTGAACTCAACACACTGGTTTCATTGATCGGGAAACTTGTTTTCAGAGAAGTAAAGTGACTTGCCTAAATCCACTGCCTGAATTCACTCCCCACTTTAACAACATCCCGATTCTGAGCCCTGGGTGCATTTACTGAACAAGCCCAGTGCCTATGTTGGGCTAGGCTCTCTGGTAAAGCCAAGGCTACAAAGAGCAATGATTTAAGATCCCTGCCCTCATCTCCTTCGTGTAGGAGACACAGACCAAGAAACAAACCTTATAATACATCAAGAACACTACAGTGATTCTGTTCTCAGAACTGCAATGAGAACGCAGTGGGGGTAAACAGAAGCCACTTCAGGGGGCCGGCCTTTGTAGATATAGACTATTACATGATAATGTTCCTAAACTTTAATTTAGTATTTCAATCTTTAAAGAAGCACATTCCACAAAAGGGGGGGGGGCCGCGGGGAGATCTCAGATTCATGGTGCTCTTGGAAAGTCTTAGCCCAAGAAAACTTTAATGACCCCATTATAAATCTTCCAAAATGGGAATCTGTAAGAGAAATACTGACAGACCCTTAATGATGGCAGCACGATGGGGCTTTGTATAATCAAGTCCTCGTATTTTCAGTTCAGATCGTTATATATAGGATGCCTTGCAAAGGGTTTTATTTGCAAGTGCCCGCCCGAATCAATGTGGTGAAGTTTCACACAAGGAAAGGAAGTGCCAAGTGCACTGTTTGAAAAAGCAGGGATTTACCTCCTGGGGTTCAGGAGGCCCCGGGACCAGGGGCTTCAGGCAGTGAAGGATGATTTTGACTCCTCCAGTTTGTATAAAAGGTTGAAGTTCAGTCTGGCGCAGTGCGGCATTCCACAAGACCTGCTGCCTCCTTGAGAAGGCGATTAATCTCATGATCGATAGACCATATGATTAGGCACTAATAGCTGATAGGAGGAGAGAATAAACAACCATAAATTTGCTTTGTACTGAGTAATCCAAGTGTAAGCAGGGTCATTTAATGGCCACATTGGTTCATGTTACCTAAGGGGCCATATGGAATAAAAATGGAAGACACATACATTTTTTTAAGATCTTCAATTATTATCTCAGGGTTATGGAACCAGGATGGGGCTATCTGAGAAACACCTATTCTTTTGGCAACAGATGCAAAAGTTTCCATGTTCTGAGTGTGGAGGGCTGATTTCAGAGAGAATAAGGGAACAGTCTCCCTGTTGAAATGATTCTTCTATAAGCACCACCGTCAACCACCCTCGATATAACATGAGTGGCCCTGGGTGGTCTGCCTCGTTCCTCTGTGAAACACTGGATTGATTCTGTGCCTAGAGGACAAACTAAAGGGAAGCAGCACTCAGGATCTGGGATAGGACTGTGTGTCTCTCAATCAAAGCAATTGCTGGGCTGTTTAATTTCGCCTTTGCATGCAGATCACTGCTCTGAGTTGCACAGTTGCTTCTCAGGGTGTCATGAACTTCCAGTATTGGGAATGGTACCACGACAATAAACGCTGGGATCCAGAAGGTCATAAATCTCATTCTTTCTTTTCTCCCTTTCCCCGGCTTCTTCCCTTTCTAAGACTCTGACTCCTCCATCAGCCCCTTGAAAGAAAGAAATCAATCACCTTCAAACTAAAATGAAAACCTTAGCCTTCCTTACACATTGGATGGTTGTTCCCTTGTCTGTGACAAAATTCCAGAAAATCTGCAAAATGTCCATTTTCCCTCCTTACTGTGTCTCCTCCTCTCCATCCAACCTTGAGCCCTGGGAAGCAAAAAGCCCTTAAGCTCTTGCAAGCAACGACCACGAGAAAGGAAAGGAAGACACTTTGTTAGCCTAAAAGGAATGTGCCAGAGCCAGTAATTGTTGGATAAAAAGAACATCAGCGGGTCCTACACTGTGTTCTCAGCCCCACAGCAAACCACACAAATCGCTTTTCTTTAAAAACTATCTGGAAAAGGAACCCTTCCAATCACCCTCTCCACCTCTGAATCGTGCCTCCCGGCCCCCATTCTCCTCATCCCCCTCCCTCCCCAGTCTTCCTAATATGGCGTTTGTTCAACATTTCCAAGCCTTTAGGGAACTGTGCACAACCCTTCCTTCTCATCTAATTGTTCAATACAGCAGATTGCTCTGGAGCCAGCAGAAGAGTACTGGCTCTTTGAGAAGAAGGCAGGCACGTCAGACACCCTGGAGTTTGTTGGGGGAACTTTTGTTGTTGTTGTTCCCTGGAAGCTGGGAAATTCATTCCCGATTCAAGATAATACTTATCAACACCCTTGAAGAAATCCTGGGTTTTAAACAGTTGCTATAGCCAAGCCACATGAGAATTTTAAAATTGCCCTGAAAATCCTTTCTTAGTTTACATTAATTCACCGACTTTCTAAGCTGGAAGAGTTTTTGGCCAGGTATGCTGTTCCATAAAAGGATGCCCTAAAATGTCAACTCACAAGGGACACTCCAATGGCCAGCCATTTCTCTGTTGACACTTTTTGGAACAATAAAACCAACCCAGCTGGGGCCACCCAATATGAACTCCCAGTCAGGAAGGGCACTTGCCTGGGAAGGAAACACACTAGAAGGACAGGATAACTGTCTGGTCCAGTGTTCTCGGCTCCCAAGGGAGAAATGTAGAGCAGTGACAGAAAGGCACTTGGCAAAGAGCACAGAGATGAGTGGAGCAGGGCCTTGACCCTCGGATCATGGGTCAGTGCTCTTTCCTCTACACCCGCCTACCTCCTAATGTGTATTTTTAAAGTTATTTCTCAGTAACTAGTATCAATTTCTAGCTGTCTCTGAAACAGCCAGAACATAGGGAAGACACTCTCAGTTCTCTTCTTAAACATATCTGAATTTACCCCAGAGCAAAAAAGAGAATCTTCTTTATAGATACACAAAGACTGTTTAAAATTAATTCAGCTCTTCCACCCTCATCTTGGTGGGTACCTTGATATAACCTTGTCCTCAGTGAAATTCTAAAAGGTCAACTTCGTTCATACAGTAATAGTAGTCATAATAATGTCTACCATTTGCTAAACATCAAATATAGACTGGAATACTTAACAAAATCATTTTTAATAGTCAACCAACACTATGAGTTAATATTGCTCCCCCATTTAACAAAAGAAAGACTGAGATGAAGGAACTCAGAGAGGTTCAACAACTTGCCCAAAGTCACACAGCCCATCTGCAGCAGAGACCAGATTTGAATCATATCCATCTGTCAAAATGGCTGATTAGTTTTCCACTGGATGATATTGATTTTGACGCTGCCTTAAGAATTTAAGAGTGAGTTGCTCTATAGCTCTCATGAATTAATTGGTACCCATACCACTAGCTGGTCCTTCTGGTTTACATTATTTCAAACATGAAAGTAACATAGTCTGACACCATTCCCATGGATACCAGAGCCTTATATCGCTAAGGCAATCAGAAACAAGATGAGTCAGTCTTAGCAAAAGAGCTAAGTATAGACGGAGGCTACGGCTATGTGGGCAAAAAGAAGTGGAGTGGAAGAGGCTATCTAAAGATTTTTTTATCTTGTAATGCCAAAAAGGGGGAGAAAAATTGATTCATTTATTCTTTCATCCTCCGTAAATGTTGGCTGAACACCTACTATGCACCAAACTTTCCTAAATTGAATTAGAAAATGAATGGTTCAATTTCTCAACTCTTTTTTGCCTAGCTAGACCATTTGGTATCAGCCACACTAAAGGTAATTTATCATCGGTTCTCCTTCATTGTCCCATTTTACCCCAGTACTGATGGTCTGTAAACACAATAGATTTGCTGCTGACCTGACTCTTTCTATTCCCCTGATAAAGTGTCATGTTTTCCCATTTCTAAATGGAAACTACCAATAGAGTTTGGAAGATATAATCCAAATGACGCAAGCAACTGACCATGATCCACATTCTACCGAAAAGAAGATATTCAGATTTCAACAATTCTACTAGTCAGTAGTTTCCTGTTGCTCACAGAGGCTCACAGAGATATGAAAAGTGAGTTAGGCCTTCACATACCAGCAATGATGCCTCCTAAAAGTCTTCAACAAGGTGCTAAGTCAAAACACTGGTGGGAATTAGCCAAAGAGGATACTAATGGTTTTGTTAGGTGCAGAGGGAATCTGCAAACAACAGAGATCCAAAGGCAAAAAAGAGTGTGCAATATTTAATAAGCTACAAATAGTGTATTATGGCTAGAACGGGGGCGGTAGTAAGCAACAGCCAGTATTTTTAAGGGGCCTTGCAACAGCAACCATTCATTCATTCTTCCTTGCATGCCACAAATGCTAATGAGCACCTACTATGTATCGGGGATGATGCTAGACCCTGGAGATACTGAGATGGGCTAGCAAGGTCTCAGGATATCTGTTACCACCACTCAACGATGAGCTGTGCCTGAAGCAGCTGGTTAATGTTCAACGTGTAATGTAAACTGGAACACAGTAAAATACCCCTTGCTTTTCCTAATCCACCTACTAAATTAAACTATTCACACCTGCAGGGGAAGAACTCACTTGCATTGGTTTACACTGAACATTAGCCAAACCCCTAGGACAATGTTGGAATTCTGCCCACTCATCAATATTAATTGCAACATATATAGGTAAAACCCAGTGTTCCCCCATTTCCCCAATTCCAGTCCTCACACCAAGGTACATTCTTAATCCAACTGAAGTTTCAGGGCACACACTTCGGTGCAACTGAGACCTTAAAAATTCACGTGGTATCATTAAGTACCACTAGGTGAAAAAAAGCAAATGAAAATGACATGCTTTCTAACAACACAAAAAGTCCAAGGTCTATCTACAAAGAAAAAAAAAAATCAGCCTGAATGCAGTAAAAAAAAAAAAAAAAGGCAAAATTATTTTTCAACAATAACCATACAGGACTCAGAGATTTTCCCACATAGTAAGATTCTACTTTTAAAAATTGAGAGAAAATAAACTATCTCAACTACCAGAGGCCTGACTTCATTAGAGTAACCTTAAAAGTTATTAGGCCACAGAATCTGTTATTTGGTGACTAGACCTAACTTTAGAATTTAAAGATTCACTTAGTCATTGATCTTGATTTGCATCACTATTTCCAAATATTCAGAACCTATCTGATGTATGGTAGACTTATGGTTAACATTGAGAAAAGGACAGTGCATAGCTTCAGGATTATATTCACATGAAAAGAACCATTCACGATGCCACTAACTCTCAGCCAATCAGGTGTTCTAACAATGTGAACTACAGCTTAGGTAAGCCACATCCTTCCTGAACTCAGCCTGGCCACACTCATGAAGCCATTTTTTTCAAATGCGTGAGAGAAGGGAATCCACTCATTAATACAGAAACTTTTATCAAATAGGTTTTGTACGACCAGCAGAAGCCATCCCTTCCTGCAGAGAACACACCATTTAGGGGCGGGGAGGAGGATACAGGGCAGTGGGCAACAGGTAAATCCACACAATTACAACAGGAAAGGTGTGATCCTGTAGTCACTTACAGTGCGCCACAGAATGACAATTGAGGAGCACCAAACAACCCAGGGGAACCCAGGAAGGCTTCCTGGGGGAGTGGTTTTTGAGTTGAGTCTTGTAGAAGAAACAGGAATGAGTTAGGTTTTCGAATAGTGATGCACATCTAGCTGACTCTTGCCAACTTCACCACATTTGCATTTTAGAGTATGCTTTGTTGGGTTGAGTTTCAAAGACTACTCAACAAAACCTGCTAATAAACCCAGAGACACTGGAAGCTCTGACAGGGTGTGGCTGACTGAATAATGACCATCCCCATCCCCAGATGTCCACGCAGCAAAAAGGATTTTGTACATGTGATCAAGTTAAGCATCTTGAGGTCGGGAGATTACCCTGCATTATCCAGGTAAGCCCAATGACATAATCACAAGGTTTCTTATAAGAGAAAGGCAGCAGGATCATGAGAAGGAAACAGAGACCGCAGTGACGCAGCTAAGAGCCAACAAATGCGAAGCCAGCCTCTAGAAACCAGAAGAGGCAAGGAACAGATTCTCCCCTGGAGCCTCCAGAAGGAAGCAGCCCTGCTGACACCAGACTGGTTTTTAGACTTCCCACCTCCAGAACTGTAAGAAAATAAATCTGTGTTGTTTTAAACCACTAAGTTTGTGATAATTTGTTATAGCAGCAATAGGAAACTAAAACACAGGGCCCACAGTAATATGAAGAATTGAATTAAATCAGCACTGACTTGACCCTACAAATCCAGGGTGCCAGGACGTGTTAGAGCCGAAAAAACAGAGACGGTGACAATGCTCGTTGTTGAAGGAGTTAAACTTCACACATAAAACTTAAAAGAGGTACAAAATACTACAACTGGTTCAACTTGCTTATAGGACTGGAAGTGAGCAAGTGTCTCGTGTCCAGGGAATTAAAATTCGAGTATCTCTGTGATGCCCAGCCGACCCCAGCTCAGCTGCCTATGACTCTACTCCGAGGCCTCTACACACCCTCCTGTGGAAGGAAGGAAATCACCAAGTACCTGGGGGCAGGGATCTGGGGCCTGTTTGTTCACCGCTGTCTCCCAATACCTAGAACAATGCCTGGCACATAGTAGGTGCTCCATTAGATTTCATTAATTAATGAACATCTGGAGATAAAAGATAATTTGTGAATAACAAGTAAGTCTCTAGTGGATCATATTTCTTCAGAAAGTTATGTTTGGCCAGACTGCAGAGTTTGAGGAAACACTTTCCTCATAATTGTACTTCTGGTTCTAACCACACAATGTGACATGTAATAAAAATGGTAACACAACAATTCGGAGTGAAAGGCAGTCCAGGCTATATGGCAATATGTTAGCACCATGTTCCTACCGTGTTTGAGGGCAGCATGAGCTTCCTTGAGGGTTTTTCTCCTTGGCTTAGTGCTGAAACAGCACAAAATAGGCAGAGGTTGGATTCTTTTAGATTTACTATTAATGCCACCAGCCCATTTCAAGAATAAACTGTCTACAGGTAGATAAGGAAGCCCTTACTTAAATGAAATTTTATAGGCATTTGAAAAATTCCACAGTAAAGGGCTAAGGGGAAGGCAACATCACACTTAGAACGGTGAGAATGAAGGAACATCAGTGGCGAAACCAAGACAGGTGAACACATACACACAGTTCCAAAAGGACCTTCTTCGTCAGGTATGGCCTGATGCTGGGTCTCATTATGCTGGTTTCTTCTGCTAACAATGGACAGAGGGTAGGAATTAAATAGCTGCAGGTCTCAGGCTAATGGCTAGCACAAAGGAAAAGAAACACCCATCCATTTTCTCAAAGAAGGTTCCTGAGCACCTACCCTGTGACAAATCCGGTGCAAGATCCTAAATACAGAAAAAACAATTTAGTTATTGAACATTTTCTCTACACCAAGCAACTGTGCTAAGCTAAGCATGAGTTATGGTCCCCTTACTATCATTTTCATCTTCACAATGAGAAAACTAAGGTTTAGAAGGTTTTGTAATTCTGAGTTCAGGTGGCTAGTATTTGGCAAAGTAAGAATCTGAATCCATGTACATGTGACTCTAGGGTCCATATTCTTATGGACAAGTGTCCCAGGGCCATTGCCCAGCAAAGGCCCAGCATCTGAGCTTTGCCCATCAGCAGATGCCACCATGAGGTCAGACTTCAACACACACACACACGTTGGGTTACATCTGGAGAAAAAAGTTTTCCACAGGGTCACCTGCCACGGAACACAAAAACATTGTTTTAAGCCTTCTGGGACGGTAGTTCTCAAGCTTTAGTGGATATCATAATCACTTAGAGAGCTTGTATAAAAACAGATTTATGGTCCTCAATCCCCAAATTTCTGATTCAGTGGGTCTGGAGTGGGGACCAAGGATTTGACTTGGAGTGGGGACCAGGTGAGGTTGATGTTACCAGCCCAGGGACCACACTTTGAGAATCACTGATGTATACATCTGCAATACAATCTCTTTAGGGCAAGAATTCTTTTTTTGCTCACTGTATCTAGAAAAAACACTTGGCCCTGAGTAGGGATTCAAAAAATATTTACTGAAGGAATGAATCTGCTGTGTACTTGAAAAACAGATAACCAACTTTATTAAAATTGTGTGCAAACTAAGTGCAAGTAAGTTCTGACTAGAGCCTGGGCGATTATCTCATGATTACGGGTGTGAGCACCTTTGTGAATGTTGTGACACATCCTTTGGCCACTCAGAGGCATGTGTCAGTGTATGGGTATTGCTATCACAACCTTTACTCAGTCATGGTGATAAGGCATATTGGAAAGAACATGGAAATAGTGCTAATTCGATACTAAGCTCAGAATCTACAGAGCTAATTCTATTGGGTTGTCGGAAAAGTCATGATACATTTTTGCTATGAAAAACATAGAAAAAATACGTCATGACTTTTCCGACAACCCAATATATAGCTGAATGTCCTTGGGCAAGTTCCTGACCTAGTAAAGCTTACACGATGGATTCTTGGGTGGATCAGAAATAACATATATGACTGTTCAGCTTTGTGTCTAGCACGTGGTAATGATTCTTCAGTGGTAGCTATGATTAACTTCATCACAAACACACCTCTGTCAGGGTCATCACAAAAATCTCGATCTTCCGTAGATAGCCATTCATGCAATATTTAGCAAATATTTACCGAGCATGCCATTTACTCTGTGGGGCATGTTTGATTCTCAGATGCCCCACTGAGTAATGGGTTAAAAAAAAAAAATCTCCTCCCTAGATTTTTTTGCCATCACAAAGGGCTTGTTCTAAAAACACCATCGAGTACAGGCCCCAAAGAGCGCTCTGGAAAGAGCTCAGGGGCAAGAATCAACAAGAGTTATGTAAAGAGGTAAAGCCAGGTGTTCCTCCTCTCTAAGGAGGCATGAAGAGGGGTTGAGTCAACAAGCCTACTTGCTCTTGGGCCAAACAGTCACCACAAAAGCGGTTCTCCTGGCAGGTGTGAACATATCAGAAGAGAAGCTGCACTGTCCGGTAGCTACAAATGGAAGGTTCTATCCCAGGCTCTCTCCTAAGTTCTTGGCACATGAGCAGACATCGTCTGTATGCCATGAGAGCCTCATCTGTGTCTTCCACTATCCTTACCTGGAAAACTAAAGGCAACACAATACACCCCTCCCTCCAGAAAAATCTTAAAGTGAAAGTTAGTGTGTGCTATGTATATTTGCCTCAAGTTAATACTTAAGAAAACTAAAATTACATTAAGAGAAATAGATAGCAGAAAGTAACCTTTACAATTACGGATTCCTGTGTTCATTCATCATGCAAAAGACTTAGAAAGGTACCCATTTGGACTCTTGGGAATCACAAAATCCCAAAACTATAGTTTATTATTTTCAAAGGAGTTTCAATATGGGCAGAAATTAAGAATACTGTTCTTCAGGCTAAGTTTATATCCTGAAATATGCTTCTTGTAAGAAATAATTTTTAAAATGTGGAATCTAAAATTAAGCAAAAATAACATACAGTATGTTCAGCTTTGAAATTTGCCGGGACTCAGCCAAGTTTACCATAAACAGAAGGCAGAATTGTCTATTTTTAACTTTACAGCCCTTGGGTGATTAAAATTTTGAGCCATAATAAACAACTTTTTTCTTCTTAGCAACATAATTTTGCATTTGAAATTGCAGTCTTTTTAGTTGTTTAGGAGATAAGGATTGAGCACTTCAGTGTTTTCAAATTCTTTCTTAAACGAAAATTTCTTGCAGACAATAAATGCATTCATTAGCATGCCAAAAGCACCGATTTAAGGACAGAGGAAGGAAGGAAGGAAGGAAGGAAGGAAGGAAGGAAGGAAGGAAGGAGAAAAAAGGAAAAGAATCTCACCGAGGCCCAAAACTAAATTGCCTTCCCCTCTTCTGTTTTAACTGTTTAACAATTTGGCCAGTTGCATTTTAGGAGCAAAACACTGAACAGATCCCACCATTCTGGCTATATAAGTGGAATCGCCCCCAACACCGCACCATCACCCAGAAGATTACTGGGCAACTTGACATATTTGCAGATCTACTATGTTGGCAGAAAGCATATCTTCCCACCAAGAAAGACAGTTGCATATGCCATAAACCAACTGCCTTTGACACACCAGTTAATTACATCAGTTAGCTACTACCTTCTGAGCATGATCGCAGTGTTAATGAAACTATTTTGGTGTGGAAATGAAACAGGTCAAGACAAGCAGATGAGGAAGCAGAAGGGATGAATTTAGGGTCATATAGAATGTCAATGTGCTGAGTCACACAGAACTTAACCTTGGCCCCCCGAAAAGGATATAAAAACTTGCCCTCTGCTGTGAGTAATGCCAATATTCTTTTCCTCTGGCATCACTTAGTGCTAAATAGCTTGCAACTCCTAAGAAATTAACAAGTTTAAAAGTATTGCCTCCCCCGTCAAGAGCTATCAGCAATTGAGTTACTGGAGATAAACTAAAGCCCAAGACCATAGGTGCTGCCTTTAAATGCAATGGTTTTCTCCTTGAGGGAAAGAGAAAAGTGAAAAACGACGCCCAATTTCTGGTTTGGACGACAGGGTGAAAAATGGTGACAACCACTCATTTTTGAAACACAGTTCAGATGGGCAGATTTGTTGGGAAAAATGGGTCAGGCAGTGCAAGGTTCTTGTTTCTGTTTTTTCATGTGGAATGTGGGTTTGAGGCTCCAGAGAAAGACCCTCCTACTTCTGTCATCTAGAGCAACAGAGAGCATCCCTGCAGACACTTAAATAGTTAAGCTTGTTCTTCGGGTCCTTCTAAGGAATCTCTTCTCCAGACTTTATACCCACACTTTCCTCAACTGCCGCTCTTATGATTTCCTGACCCATTAGCATTCAAATCTCCATTTTGTTGGCATTCCTCTTAGCATTTGTACCCAAAACTGGGCAAAAAAATTCCAGTTGTGGTCTGACCGCAGCCCAACACAGCATTAGGTTTTTAAATGGTAATGTCACACTGCTGGCCCCTATTAATCTTGTGGTCAACTTACACTCTTGGGTTGTTTTCACATGAACTGTTGTCAAATCAGGTTTCCTCCACCCGGCCTTTGTATAATAAAGTTTCTAATTCTAAATGCAGGATGCCCCATTCCTAGCCTGTCTACGGTTAACAGAAAATAAGGATTTTCATTTCATTCTTACAAATTCTGTCCCCAGCTTTGCCAGAATGCCCAGAGGTATAGTTTTTTGGGGAAACCATGCTACATTCCAAAAGGGTAAAATAGTCTGAAAAAGTTCTTATCCCTTTTATCACTGGATTCTCTATATCCCAGGCTACTTTATAAATAGCATTTTTCCCTACAGAAAATATGTAAAGCCATGGGGGTGGGGGGTTGAGGGGGCTGCAAACAGAGAACAAGATAATTTCTCATTAGACTTAGAACAATGCAAATCTACTATAAATTATTTATTTCTTATTCTGGTATAAAATTTGTATTTTATAATACAAATTTAGATACTATATACTGCCTTACTCCACCCTCTGCCCCGCCCCATAAAGAAAAACAAGCCAGGTATTTAGCAACATCCTGGAGGCCAGTAAACAATTTAGGTCTTTTCTGTAGGCAGTAGTAAGGAAGGCATTTATTTAACTATCAGTATGTAACAGGCTGTGCAGCCTTCAGGGCAGAGGTACAGAAAAGCGTAAAGGAGGGAGCTGTGTTTAAAAATAATAATAACAATAAAGTACAGTGGCCAATTTTCAGTACTTATCTCAGCCTTGCAGTCCCACTGCCTGGCTGTCTCGGGGTCATATAAGGATCCCGAGCTTAAGGAGCGAGCGAGTGGTCTCCAGGCTTCTACCTCCCGGGATATTCCTATCATCAGTTACTGGGTATCATTCAAGTTTGGTGGGGCCTAAGGTCTGGATTTCCACCAGGTCATGGAGCTGCAGGGAGGCTCTTCTACTGAGTTGTCCAAACATCCTGCCAATTCAGTCCCTTAGCCGATACCAAAATTTTCTTCTTCAAAATCTCTAAGAGGTATAAAAACAATCAGATAACTCTATAGAGGATGGTAGTAGAAATACGCTCACCCAGACGCTTATCAATGTTAGAAATTAGAATGAACTTCTTAATAGTTAAACTTATTACATAGTCTTTAAAAGAAGAATGGGAATACATATGTTTGGGGTAATTTAGATGAAGCTGTGCCTGAAGGCAGCAGGAAAGACAAGATCGCTTCCCAGTAACTGAGTTCATTAACAATGCCACCAGGGCAGGCCCCAATGACTCAGAATCGAGACAAGAGGGAGAAGTAGGAAATTTCAAGTTAGGGAATGCTGATTCGTATCAGCTACTAACTCTTCAGACTAGCTTTCAGGGAAGGTATCCTAACTTTCTGGTCTGTAAAAGAGATGCCCAGGTAGATGGGATACAAAACTGAAGGCAACAAGGGAACAAGACAAACAAAGAAATAAAAACTCATAGACACAGAGAACAGATTAGTGGTTACCAGAGGGAAAGGCGGGAGGAGAGGTGGTAGAAGAGGGCAAACAAAGGGGGTCAAATATATGGTCCTTCTTTTTTTTTTTTGGAGGGCAATGTCACTGGCCCTCATATGTGGGACGGGAACCAGGGCTGCTGGCGTCCCAAGCCAGCTTTTAACCACCATGCCACTCGGCCGGCCCTCAAATATATGGTGATGGAAGGAGAACTGACTCTGGGTGGTGAACACACAATGCAATATATACAATAGATGATGTATTACAGAATTTTACACTTGAAACCTATGTAGTTTTGTTGACCATTGTCACCCCAATAAATTTTATTGAGAGAGAGAGAGAGAGAGCGTGAGAGCGAGCACGCCAGGAATCCCTTAGGGGAAAGAACAAATTCTCTTTGAATGGCAGCATCCCAGATTTAAAGTCAACTACAGATCTTGCTCTGCAAAACCAATAAGTCTCGCAGAGCCCTCTGGGTAAACGCCCAGTCTGACCAGTATCCAAAGACACTGTGTCTCAGTAACCTCACCACAGGGGCTGCACAGGTCAGGTTCCAGGCTGTCCTCTGCAAATCATTGTGCTTCATTTTATCCCCAGAGTAACTAAATGAGTTCAGAATTAGTTCCACTTTATAGATTAGGAAACCGAGACTCTAAGAGTTTAAAATGACTAATTCTTTATTAGAAAGTGAGAGCCCATGTTCGACCACAGATCGGTCTGACCACAAAGATCCTTTTCACCTCTAACAGAGCAGGGGAAGGCCAATGTATTTTGAAAATAATTTGTATTTTACTAAAAATAAATGAAAGAATGCTCCTGCTCTTTAGTTCTCTGAGAGGGGAAGTTGCCTTATATAATCAGTTTTGTTTCTTTGCCCTAATCTTCACTCCTAATTCAGCCTCTTTCAACTGGAAGTGGGGCGGGGGGAAGAGGGGGTACTAATAGTAAGAATAGAGAACACTTAATTTCTACATGCTTATTAATGAGTAAGCAACATCTATCATGGCTGGAAAACATTTCAGGACTTCTGTATGTCTTCCTCTAAGCAGGCAGGAGGATCGTAATTAACTCTGACAATTCACTGCTGACACTTAAAGCTGGGGACACCAAAACACCTAGGCCTGAGGCTGGCACATCTGAATTCAGGCTCTTCCCCTGGTTGCACACCTGGAATCAACAGGGGCGCTTTAGACAACACTAATGCCCCATTCCATGCCAGGTGATGCTAAGATGAAAGCCAAGGCTGAGAACCACAGTCCAAAAGCAATAGAAGTGAGGGTTAAACACAACACAAAATAAGCTTATTTATAATTCGTCCAAGGATGAAAAGGAAGAGAGAATTGTGTATCCCAGTAACTTACATGGCCAATCTGATTTTAAAAGTGATACACACATCTGTACCAGTTTTCCATCCAACTGCCCCCAGCCCACTCTGAGTTCCAATTCTGACTTTTCTATGGTAACATACCATTCAGCCTTTTGAATCTTTTCCCTTGTCTGTAATATTAAGTCGGTAATACCTACTTTGCAGAGTTGCTTTCAATATTAAATGAAATAAAAAGGTACACCAGATGCTTAGCACAGAGCACTTACTAAATGTTTCAGTCTTCTAAAACATCTCTCCATTTGGCTACTCTAGGCTTGAAACAATTCACTTATTATGTTTGAGTCACCACTCTTTCCAAAAACTATAAGCTTCTGTCCTCTAGCGTTTTGCCTTAAAATTATCTTGATCCATAAGATCCATGTAGAATATTTACATTCATAATCCCATTTACACGTATTTATAATTCACCTGAAACCACTCTTAACTAAGTAGAAGTTTCTTGTAAATATAAGGCACCTAGTATGTGCCAGATACTGTGCCAAGCAATTTATACTTACAATCTAATTTAATTTCATTTAATTCTTACGAAGTCCTCTTTAGAATAGAATTATTTTGCTCATTTTATAGATGATGAAACTGGATTTTGCAGAGGTGAAGTAATTTGAACACATACTCACAAAAAGAAGGAAGTTGCTAGAATTTGAACACAGGCCTGTCAAAACTTCAAAGTCAGGCCATAATTGTGTCTCCCCGTGTATAAAATACGTTATATGTATATAAGGTATATATGAATACTTTATATACAAAGAATTCATAAAATATTTTGTGCATGTGTGTACATGCCAAACTTTGAAAGATCTATGTATAAACTTTATTTCTGTCCTTAGAACAGCATCATAAAATTAATTTCTGAGTCAATACTGAAATTCATCTAGTTTCTATGTTTAGCAATTGGGGTTAATTTACCTCATAAGAGTGTTAGAAAGGTTCTACAGCACCTCCCCCCAGCCCTTTTATACTTGCCAAGCTTTTTATTAGCCCTAATGTTGATTGCCTTCCCAGGGCATCTACTGGTTTGCATATAATTTGTCTAATTAAATTTAAAGAAGAGATGTTTCAGGGAGCACCATTTCATCATTTCCTCTTATACTTCGTGCTGCGGACTTTAATGAGGACCTAGACCCCATCTTAACTCAGCCTTAGTTCCAGCCCAGATGAGCTGTGCTTGTTAAGACAGTCTTCAGTTGTCAGGGAAAATAGCTTTATTAAGGTCATGGAATGCGGAGAGTTTGATTAAAGCTAATCAAAGAAGAAAGCCAGGCTGCAGCATGGTGAATCAAGCCTCAGTACAACATGTTTAACATAACTTAACCTAGCCTATCTGTTAAAAGCAGACATAAACAAGATCAGGTTTCGAAAAAGAATGCATAGACAAATGCAAGCATATTACATGGTGTAATATATCTCCAGAGTTTTTAAGTTGAACAACTCTTTCAATACACAGCATATATTTTAAGCTGCATGGATGCAAGTGACAGTGGAGGGTTGTCAATAGCCCCTGTCATTTAAAAAAAAGGCAGGGGGTAGCATTATTTACACTCTTTCCCATTTAAAATGTGTGATCTAAGGCTAGGATCAGCCAATGATGGCACACAATCATCACTGTTAATCTGAAAGTTAGGTTTCAGACTCAGTAAACTTGAGTGTCATCAAATGCAACGCTAAGGCATTCAACACTAACAATATTTTAGAAAGCTCTTCTAAGTGGGGCTTATAATGCTTGAACTCTAAGAAAATTAAACAGCTGGATAACAGGAAAGAATAGCAGAAACCCGGAAATCTGAAGACCTAGTTACAGTCCAGTAACTGGTCACATGACCTTCCAAAAGCTTCTCAGCCTGTGCTATCTGGACCTCAGTTCTTTCAAGAGCCAATGAGAGTAGCTAAACTAAATGGTCTCTTAAAATCTAAAAGGTCTACCATGCTATTAAAGTCTACTTCCAAATCCAAAGTTCTACAATGCTATTAAAGTCTACTGAAGGCTTTACACCGCTTTCTTCCTAATTTAAGGCAATATTTTCATCTGAAAGGCCATATTGTTCGTCTGAACAGGTACACTGTTACTCAAAATTTAAATTTCATTCAAAAGCTAACTGGAGAATGCAGGAGTAAAACCTTGAGGAGTTTCAAAAATGATAAACAATTGTCCTGATGACAATGATAACCTCTTTTTCCTTCATTAATACCTTTCTAATTATTTTTACCCTTTTCCTTCCAGATGTGCAGCTTTGGGACATATTATTTACACACACACACACACACACACACACACACACACACACTTCTTTTATAAAAAATATCTTTATGGCTAATTCCATGACACTGGCTTTAGCCAGACTCTATGTTAAGTTCATCGTTATCAATCTACAGTATTAACAATAAATACTTTAACTTAGTAATCAAAGAATTGAAAGTGGTCATATCTAAGAGCCGCCAGATCATATATCTTGTACAGCTGAAACAGGTAAGAAACTTCATAAGATATATGTACTCAAGATTTTAGAGTTCCACAGAATACAATGGATATGAGAAAACAGCAGACTTTGCTTTCTATGACAGCCTGTCTCACCACCTTTTTCTGATTTACTGGAGGTAATGGAATACAGAGGCTTAGGAAAAACAGAGGAGAGCTGTGCATAATGGGATTTAAATAATCTGATTTTCCTAAGAAAAGAAATTGAGAAGCAAAGAGATAAAGGATTTTCTGTATGCATGCATGCATGCGCACACTTCTTTAAAGCACTCTGGGTTTCCAAAGCACTATTAGTATCCCTTAGATATCATTTAATCATTACAAAAAAAAAAACACCCAATCATGAAAGCAAGGAGGGCAGGTACTATTATTTCCAATTTTTAAAAAATTAAGCGACTTCAGCAACTCCACATACTTCCTTAACGGCAGGCAGTGCTCTAGGACTTCTGAGTTCTAATCTAATGCTATCCCTTTATACGATGCTGCCTACTTACACTCATCGTTTTTAACTCAACAAATATTTACTGAATGCCAGTTATGTGTCAGGCACTGTTCTAGACACTAGGAAAACAATAGTGACTAAGACCAATTAGGCCCTTTCCCTCCTAAAACATTCTAGTGTCCATATGCGTGAATTTACAATATGTATAGTTTAATATATATGGCTTTCCGTATACTTTTCTATACCAGCCAGTTTATGAGGCTCATTAAAAATTAAGATCACATATAAATATTTATTATTTTTTAAGAACTCTACTCATTAGGTCAGCACAGAACAAATAAACCCAGCCACTCCTGCCTCCCTTCCTTCCTCATTCCTCCACACGGCTAGCCTTTTAAAACAATCTAAGTAAATAGCAAAGCAACATCTATTGGAGTTACACATTTGTTCACATGCTGAGAAGGGGGGGGGAATGACTATAAAAATCTTTAGAAAAAGGAGAGGTTCAAAATTATGGAAAGAGCTTCTTTTTAAGGATCATTTTAAGCACACACAGGATCTTAAAGAATGCACACAGACATCTTGTTTGGAAAAAGTTTGTTCTTTTTCCTTTCTTCTTTTTAATTTACACAAAGCACAGTCTTAAAAAGCCTGGGGTTTGGGGGGAATGTCTGCTCCCCATCTCTAGTTCTGTTGCTGAATGAAAGATCGACAGGAAATTAACGCAGTGGTAGCGAGTTTCTTGCCAAGAGAGAACTCTGAAACAAAAGACCCACTATTGTGTAAGAAAATCTGACATCTATACCCTCAGCCATGTTATAAACTTCAGCAATCCTTTAGTATGATCTATGATTTGTTTTGTTTTTAACATATATATCTAAAGTGTTATATTACTCCTCCTCTTCCAATTTCTCCTAAAAAAGCAGTTTAGTTTCTTTGTTCCTCCCTTCTCCCCTTGTTTAATTGTCTTTTTAGTCAGCCGCAAAGTCAATGAATTCAACTGCTTTCCTTCTTTTACCATGCAAGCCAAAAGCACACTACCTTTGAGGCGTGCAGGATTTCAACTGCTACCAAGTTACCTGAGATCATGGCATTAACCTTTGTTGTTTGAGCTTGAATGCCAAAAGTGCTCATTTACCAGAAAATGCTCACTTTCTGGTAAATTTGTGAGCCTGACTGACATTGTTGCTATTTCCCCATTTTGAATACCCTTTACAACATTAATACCCTGGAAAGAATACCAAAACAGGATGGTGGAAGCCAGTAATCTAAGAATTTAAAATCAAACCAAGTGCTACTCCGGTAAATCCACTGAGCATGATCCGTTTATGAGATGAAGTTAAAAGATGAGATTAATTTAGTAATTGCAGTGGACTATCTTGTTTGACATTCAATGCTAACCTCTCAGACAACTTTTTAGATGAATTTTCTTGATTCTTTCTTGTCCAAAATGACATAACCAAAGGCTGTCATATCCTCACCCTATTCTCAAACAGCAAATTAGGTTTACTTCATTTCAATCACCTGGCTTACCTATATTTAATTGCTTCTAAAGATATGTATAAAATCGTGACCTACCAACACCAAAATCATGTTCCTCTGCTATTTTAATAGTTGCCAATAAAGCCAGAAGTAGGAACAAGTCACCAAAGTATCAGCTGTAGAAGTTTTCTGGGCACGTTCCAAAAGTCTACATCTGCTTGGCAACAACTCAGAAAAGAGATACGGTTACTCTTTTTACAGTAACATAGCTTTTCCCAGGCTTCAGTGTATGGAAAACAGCTTGCTCTGTATCAGAAGAAAAATCCAACCAGATTCGCAAAAATCACATCATCACTATTCTGCCCCCATCAACTTAAAAATTATTGCTATAACATGGAATCAAAATCATCAATGATATGGTTCGCATATATGGTCATGTTCATGTGGTCTGAGAGTCCAAGTGGGAATCTTTTCTTCCTTTTCTTTCTGCAACATAAACACTTAAGCCTTTAGTGATAAAATATTAAAAGCATAAGGCTCCAGACCCAGTGAGTACAAGTTGCTGATCTAGCACCCAGCACCAAGGAAAGGTGTCAAGTATGTTAAAATATGGCTCTAGCTTAGACATTAGGGGCCCTATTCTCACCCTAATATGCTTGCCTCGTTCTTACTGTCCACAGTCAAATGTGCACATCAGCACTCAATGCTAAAATGTACCCCCTCAAAATCTAGGAAGGAAATTCAACACATCTATGTCAGGGAACAAAGTAATTGTCACATTTGTTCACCACAAACAACAGATCTAGACATTGTTTTTAATTATAACATTAATTGATCTTTTGTCACTACTAATTAGAGCAATAACATCACATTTAGTTACTTTACTAGCAGGAGTCAACTCTGAGTTGCTGGGAAATACATCAATGGGAAAGAGGGTGAAGTGGGCAGAAAAAGAAGAATTTCGAAAAACAAAGTCATATTATTTTAACAAGAAATGTTTATCACAGTCGATTTTATAATAAATCTTGTTTCTTGGGGAAAATTCATTTAGTCTTTTTTTCCAATTCAAGTTCATACTGCCATTACATAAAATGTTCCCTCACTGTTAGGAAATTACAGAGAAGGAAGAATAGGTTGATGAGCGCAAAAACTACCTTTGTGCCTTGACAAAAAAAGTCACATGAACCTGTCATAGCTTTACTCTGTTAGAAATGTAAGGGACTTTAATGGGTATTTTAGTAGAACCACTTAAAATTAAGTGATGAATTGGAATGGGAAAAGTTATTCCAATAAAAGCAAACAAATTAACTAACCTGACCTTGGTCCACATAAAAGATTCATTTTCTTAATGGAAACAAACTCTTTGCGTCTAGCTCAGGTTTAACCACTGAAGTGTACGTGGAACCTAAATTAAGCTATAGAAACGTACGCCTCCAGACACTCAGGTGTACATGCACAAGTAGGTAAGAGTTCTTTAGCTGCGGGATATGCCGCTGGCATGGTCTAGTATGACCCACTTCTACAATGATTACCACATGAGTCAGAAACCTGTTAAGACCCAATTAACAAAAATGTTATGCATCACTGATGCATGCTTTGTCCACAGCTTAATTCCACTATTTTCCTAAGTAAATTCTGCCTTTTCTATTCATTAACTTTCTCTTCCCTTGGGTACAAGTAGCAACTTCTCCCATTTTGTTTAAAAAGGTTACAGAAGATCTGAAAGTTGCAGGGCAATGGGATGCCTTTTTGTCCATTACTGGAAAAGAGTGAGATAACATCTGTCTTCATCACACATTTGGTATCTCTGATGCCATAAAAACTAGGCATCTTTCTCATTTCACTAGCAGTTTGAAAGATAATATCAATGTAGCCCAAGCAAACTAGAAATGTGTTGGTCTTTCCTGTCCTTCCTACTTCAACAACCCAGACTGTTCTAATATAAAGTGGAAGTAATTACTGAATAAGCCACTCTCAGAAGATAAGAAAAGCTCAGAGGCTAAGCTGGGGAGACAAGACTATCATGCTTGATGCAATCAAAAACAGTGAGTGACTTTGGCTTTTTGGAGAAAAATGTCAAGGAAGGTTCATCAGAACAATGGAAGAACCACTACAATGGGTCAATTCCCTTGTCCATCAAACCAGGGTTCTAACTCTACTGAGGCCCTCAAGAGTCGGTCTGTAGGAAGGTATGGATGTGCTCTGAATGGCTTTCAACATTCCTAGCTTTATTAGATGTTTTTTTTTAAAAACACATATTATCTCTAAACTCCCCTTGGAAAATGGCCCTCATGTGAACTACTGCAAAGAACTGGCAACTTCAGATGAGAAGGTGTGGCTGCTGTCTTTCTATGGGTATATTTCACTTGCACAGAAACGGTCCTGTAAAACCAAGCTTCGTGGGCTTATGTTCTTATTCTGCAAGATAATGGGGGCTGTGCATATAATAAAATAATCCTAGGGCAACTAAGCTACTTCATATGGTTAGAAACGACCTTTACTTAATCTTACAAAGTTTAACATTTAGAAGATTAAAAAAAGAAAAGGTAGGTAGGCACCACCATTTGCTGGAAAGGCCACTACTATTCTGACTACGTCACCTTAGGAAAAATCACTTCACTACCAGGACCCGCGTTCCCGTCTCTGTAAAGTGTATGGCATTGTATCAATTGAGTTCCCTAAGGTCTCAGTGTCTAAAATTCTCTGTTTACGTACGTAAAATCATCAATTTCCATTTCATGCAGTCCAAGGCCCACTTTAAACAACATATGAGGGGGTTATATTAAGCAACATTTTCACTTAAGCGACATGTTTGGGGTTTTTTTGGTTTCACCCATAATAAAGCTCATCATTTTTAACTGGGCTCTTCACTTCCCCATACATCACATCTTACTAGGGTCCGTTATTCTTCCTCTGAGTTATTTATTAATTAGGCGCTTCCAGTCCACTGAGGAAGACAACACCTACTGTATAACTGGTAAGTGCTGGGTATATACACAGGATATTCATCAATATCCCATCTGTTTTCAAAGGTTCCGGCAGAGCAAAGGGTGAAGTTTTGGTGAATAATACTTGGGCTTACAATTTAAAACAAAGAAAACCGAAACATAAATGCAAACTCTTTCACATTTATATTATTTTACTTTTTTAAAGGACACTTTTTAAAAGGTCCACTTCCTGCTTAAGAACTTGGCAGTCTCTTTTCTACTTTTAAGGACATAATTATTCCTTTACAATATCCAGGGGTATCAAGAGAATGCAGAAAATACTGCAAACTTTTACCTTGGCCAGGCATCTTACAAGACCATTTACCACATCTTCTGGACAAAATCACCTAGTCTAAAAGACGGTTATATGAATGTATGGTCACTTGGGATGCCCTCCTCGAAGAGGTGAGTTAATTCAACCTAGAGGAAGTTCTCTGCATGCAATTTCAGGAACTAATACAGAGACCACAAGCTAACCTAGCCTGTTTGTCCAGTCAACAAGAGGACATTGGTGTGTGCGTGCGTGCGTGCGTGTGTGTGTGTGTGTGTATACACTAAATACAAGATGGCTGAGACCATATGGGCAGCAGTGCTTGTTAACATACCTGAATGAGGAAAGAGAATTCCATCAACTCTGTGATGTTCCTGAGGTGGAATCGGGACTAAGGAGAGATGTTAATGAGAGGCAGACTTCAGCTAAATAAAAAAAAGTATTTTCAAGCAAGGCGGGAGAGGCTGCTTTATGAAGGGAGCTCTCCTTCCACCTGGGAGGCAGCTTAGTGTGATGCAAGAAGATGGATCAGGTTCTAATTTCGGTTTTGCCTTAAGCTAGACACATGAGCTGAGGCAAGTTTCCTTATGCTTATATAACTTAGTTTCCTCATCTGTAAACTGGAGGTTATAAAACCCACACATAAGTCAAATGAGTTGGCAAGAAAACGCCTACTCCAGTATCCTGCAGATATTAGGCATTCAACATGAGTTCCTGCCAACCTTCACCTCCTGTCCCCCCTTCCTTCACTTTCCTCTGGAAGTTATTTAAGCAGAGACTGTTGGGGGTATCACACAGGAGGTTCTTACAGAGGAAGGTGGTTAGACATGACGGCCTCTAATATCCTTTTAAGTCTAGGATTTGGTTAGCAAAACTATTCTTGGTGATATATCTTCTACATTGTGCGTATGAAGTTGAAAATGATTTACTTTCATCTACCTCTCTTCCTTGAGCGGCCACCTGAAAATCAGAATGAATGCTCTTATTTTTCTTCTTAGGTATTATATGCTTGCTAGCTCATTCCACTTATTTCAAAGAATTTTCCATAAGCTCTTAAATGTTTCCATATGACACTATATTCTGCAGGTAACCTGAGTTCATACCATTCCCCAAACACAAGTCCCTATAAAACATTCCAGGATCTCTTTGTGTGCTCTGAATAGAATTTGTTAGACTGCCAAATCATTCGGTCTTCTCCAGATAGCCTTGTCATTCCTAACTTGGTTATCAAATTCTTTTATCAGTGTCTTTTAATCAAAGCTTTTCAAAACAATCTGAGGGTTGGGAAATACCATAAGGTCTAAATGAAAAAAGGCAAGAGAGTAAAATATAACTACCAACTGGGACAAAAGCAAAGGGCTATTCTGACTTTGCTTTAGGCTACATACAGCGGAAGCGACTGTCATCTTAGGAGGAAAAAAATGCCAGCTCAAATGTCACATGTGAATAAATTATTGCCCGATCATAAACAACGACAAAAAAGGGAGGGATTCTAGTTTTATTCCTAACCCATGACTTTACACAACATCTTTACTTAGAATAATGTAAAAAGCGGGAATCTCTCCTTTGTCAAGAAATCATCACCCACCACTCAAAAATTTTAAAAATAAAATGAAAAATTTTAAAAAGGGAGAAAAGTCCCAGGTTCCATGCTTCTTGAGGCAACAGAGATTCACTCCTCTCCTAGTGAGAAGCAGAGATGGCGGGCGCGATCCAGAGTCACAGCTGCTTGGGAAGCTGCCGGGCTCTCTCCTGTCATTTCAGAAGCCTTGTGGCACACAGACACACTTGAACATGGCCACCTGGACTCCCTCCTCCCGTGGAGAGAGGCCAGCTTGCAGTGAGTGGTTCCATCCACTGCTGCTCCCTGGAAGGAAGACGGAAGGCCTCTACACAAAGTGTTTGCCATGCTATGAGCAGGTTGATTTTTCGAATAGGGTAATAATTTAAGCAACAACAGCAGCAACAACAACAAAAAAACCTGGATGCCTCCTTCCACCAAGCCCCAATTTTATAACTAAATCACTGTTTCTTTCATTAGTATTTTCTTTCAACCATGACAATACACACTCTTCAGAGAATAACTCATCAGTGGAAAGCTATTCAAAGAATTTTACATTGATAACACTACAAATGTAGAACTGGAAAGAACTTTGTTGATAATTCGTTCTGAATCTCTCACTATTCAGATATCTGGAATGCCTGCTCCTTTGCTGGTCAAAATAGAAAATCGTTATGAAGGATCCGTAATACAAATCTTCCTGTCTACTCCAGACAAAATTAATCTTTCCCTTCCTTTGTGAGTCCAATACTCATACATAATACTTACTACATTGTTCAGTTACGATATCTGTCTTCATTGAAAGACCTTATACCTCTTGAGAGCAGAACCCAGTTTCATTCATCTGGATCCACAGTGCCTACCCCTAGCATAACAGTTGGCTCACAGAAAATCCTCACAGTTGCCTCAATAAATGGTTGCTGAATTAACTTGGATCAAAGGACACTGAAGGTCAAGGAGCTAAAAGGACAGCCTAAGAAATCACAGGGCTAGAACAGGAACTAAATCCTCCAGCAGTGCCCTCTCTACTCTTCCATATGGACTCTCCCGTGCTGAAAAAGATGATAGCAGTGGTTTATTACTTTATTGTCTCCCAAAGCGCCATTGTTCTTCCTTCATCATTAAGTACCTCTTCCTCCAATAAGACACTCAGATTCAAGAACAAGGAATCTGTTTTGCCTAATATTAAATAATTTGATTTTTTTTCCATTGGTAAAACAGAAAGGTTTCACACATGCAAATCCACCCCTGCACCCAATTTCAATTCTCTTATTTTCCTGATCTATATTCCCGCTCTCCAGATGGACATCAGCTTTATACCAATGCCACCAACAGCTTGTGTATTGTTTGTTTAAAACAAAGATGATGAATTAAATATCATATGCAATGTGAGGAAAAGGTTAAGGCTAATATTCCTCTCCTGAAATATATCATAAACCCAGGCCATGTCGCTTCTCCCCCACCATGGATTGGTATAAATAAAGATGTAATTTTATTTTTCAGGCTCATAAAAGGAAGCATGCATTTATCTAGAATATGGAGCTTTTCCATCGCTCCAGATTTATTCTTGTTCTAAGGCATCATTACCCTCCAAATTATACAGACTTATGTCATTTCATTGAAACACTCATTCACCCATCACATGCCCAGATCTAACAGTAACACTTTTGTTTTAAAAATATGCCAAAATGAGCAAACTTGAAATTCTTTCACCTATATTTAAGTCCTCTGCAAAATGTCTGCAATCCTCTCAAATAAATTCCAACAACAACAGAAAAACACCCTATAATTTCAATGCAAAATATATAAATCAAAGAAATCATATCAGAAGTCTCTTTTTGTACCCTCTACATTATTATATGATGCTGCCTACAAAGCAGGTGCCAGGAGGGTGGACTGCGTATCAAAAGCAGCCCTACTGTGTAGGTTTCCCGCATGTCTATGAACTCTTTCCTGCACGTGTATATGTCATCTCCATTAGGAAAAATTATTTAAGAAAAAAAGCAAAACAGGTTTTTTTAGAAGCCAGGATGGAAGAACTGTGCAAAATGCAAAGATAATTCTATAAATGGATTCTGATGATAGGATATCATTTAACTAGATTATCATCAACAAAAGAATACTGATCAGTGTCTAGGAATCCCATGGGGAATATCTCAGCTCTAGAAGAGGAAACCAAAGGTGGAAGTCTCCATTTCTTCCTGGCTTCAATGATGTGTGTACTGAGTGGAAAGGAGGAGTCCTAAAGTTCTATTGCTGGAATTTGGTCCTCCCCAGTTGCACCATGAAGAAAAAATATTTAAAGAAAGGTGTTTTGCAATTCCTATGTTTGGAATGAGTGATAAAATCTGTAGTGCTACCAACGCTTCCTAGGTGCCAGTTCAATGACATCCATTTTATATGTCAGGACAGAATAGCAGGCAAATTGTATGTCTAATGAGACACTAATTAACACTGTGCAAACTATGGGATACATGTGAGTTCCTCTAAAACTTTAAAATACGACTCTTATGGCAACTTGACTGTCAAAAGCACAACTAATCAAGTCTTACTGCATTCTAACTCCTTCTCCATTTTATAATACTGAATCGCCATATTCTCTTGGATGTTTGCACATGTGAGAGTATTTATAGACTGGCAGGCATATACATGTTTCTAGACAAATAAAAAAGGAAGCCATAATACAGAATGTTCCCATTAGTAATATTTTTTTTTTTTTTTGAGGGCAGTGTCACCGGCCCTCACATGTGGGACCAAACCGGGGCCACTGGCTTCCCAAGCCAGCGCTTAACCACCACGCCACTCGGCCGGCCCTAGTAGTTAGTAATATTTTTTTAAATAGCCACAAATATATCATGGGTAAACAAGTAGACACATTAATAAATTTAACTGTTAAATATGGAAGAGTTCCACTTACAATCACAGAATATACATTTTTTTTCTAGGACCCTGAAGCTAAAATTTGGGTTGAGACCTAAGGCTCCTTACATCTCTGCCACTCTAAGATTCTCTGAATCTATTTTTATTTCTTTGTTCCCTTGAACTTTTTCTTGTCCAGGAAGGTAGCTTTAGCTTCCCTTTGGAATACCTTCCCACCGACACATCTTCCTACTGCAGTAACACAAGTTGAGCTGAAGGCACTTAGGCAACTTTAAGATCAAAAGAAAACAGAAAAGGGAGTTCTCTCCCAGTCCCACCCCATGTACTATCACCACCAAGGCCCACTCACTGAACATCTCATTTTACCAATGTACTAAAGGTGCCACCGAAATATTTCCCGGCAGGTTAGGTTAAAATCTCTCCTTTCTTTGTATTTATGGGGGCCAAACAATCGCACCACTGAAAGTTACCTAAATGATGGTATCTACTGCTATAATTTCCTTTACATTGCTATTTAAGGACAGCAGAAAGAGTCTTTTATTGTACATATCTACTTATAGAGTGTAAATTCTTTGCCTCATAAAGCGAACTCTATTTGTGCTGAATGTATATTCACCATTTCCTGCTAATGAGGTAAAAACTGATTCCAGATGAGTAGGAAAATGTCTAAGTTTTCACTGAAAATTAATTCCAGGGCAAAAATGGAAGAAAGTTTTTTTTAAAAAAAAATCTATGACTCTGTTGATCGATTTCTGGTTTCTTGCTTTTTATTTTACTCCCCAGAATTTTTTTTTTTTTTTTTTTTTTTTGAGGAGGGTCATTTTGTGATAACACAGTTACTTTCATATTCTGGGCATAAGGTTGCTAATTTCCATCCAGAATCTAAAGAGAGCTTATATGTTTTCTTGCCCAAATGAGAACACTTTTTTAAAAGAGCAATACAATATGGCATAGAAAATCACCTGAAAAACAAGAATTCAAAAAGCCCTGGGAAAAACAGAGTTAAAGATGATCATTTAATCAACCTTAACTCACACTAGAATATTTAGCTATTGCATCATTTGCAGTACACAAGTCATACGCTGTCCTCAGTGAACTCCATTGAGTAACAGACAATGCAATGCTTTAAATTTGATTTCCTAATGTCCTCGAGGTCAGTTTAGAACCTTACAATTTGTTACTTTTGTAAGTTTATTCAAGATTTTTAAAACTGGCATTATGGTTAATAGATACTGGTAACAGAATATACCACCAGGCACTAATTGGACATCGTAAAATGCAAAGCATTGCTGTGTTCAGGTTTTAAATTGATTTGGACAGTTACAAACTGAAAAGCATCTTCTGTCCTAGAACTTTGCCTGTTAATTTTCAATGTTTTCATTTTCCTTAAATTTAGAACCAGCTAAAGCATTTAAAAAGTAGTTTGTGTAAGAGCCACTTTTCACCTTGAAATGGACTTAACGTCAGGTTGCTAAAAACTTCAGACATGCCAACCGTAGAGGGTCTAGTATGTGTTACCTTGATCGTTTTGATCACGTTTAAAGACATTTTCAATAATATCCTTTGAGATGGAACCAGAAGAGACTTGATTCCTTTCCCAAAGGCTTTACCTACAAGCTTGTCACTCTTCGGCTGGCAGCTCTGTTACTAAATATTGTCACTGCCGTGGCAGATGTGAAGTGAGTGGACATAAGAATAACACCATTACAAAAAGACCAGAGTCTGCCTGGAAGGCCCAAACATTGTTGCTACAGTGTTTGTAGCAACAAACATTGATTTTGATTCTAACAATATTTTCAAACAATCTTTAAATCTGGCAGACTGAAAGAATACTAATCACCTAGATAAATGTGTTTCTTCTACATTCTGGAGAAGCGCCATAAGAATATATCAAGTTTAGTAAGCTTATGTGAGTGGAGCACTGTCCCACTTGGCATTACTTATTGAATTCCATATTATTTTATTAGAAAGTTGATACAGACACTATGTGAAAGTCTACAATTAACCTAATTCAATCTTGTCATCTCACATAATTGCAAATATTGCAGAGCCCAAATCAACTCTATGGCCCAAGTGTACACCACATGACTTAGGCCAAAGAAATCTGTTTTGACATATAAAAACTAAAAAATTAAGGTGGAGGGGGGAATTCCTTTTCCTTGGCCTTGATGATTCAAACATGCTATTTATATAGATTGGGTTCTCTGAGATGCTGAGTATACCCTCCATGAAGGGAATAAACTACCAATCCTCTAACTGTGCAAACCTTTTCCTTCAAATGTTTATTTTTAAAACAATATCAAAGTTGACAAGTTTGCAGAGAAGATGAACAAAGCTGGGCTGCTAAAATTCAAGGGCATGAAGCACAAATATCTACTCACCAGGTGTTAGGTGATTATTAATTTTTCATTAAAAATTTATACTCTCATGATATACATTTCTTCCCTAACAATGAGGCAAGCAAACATCATAATGAATATTATTTCCACAATAAAGATATTCAGCTATAATAAATGGTTCAAACCTTCACACTGAAACACTGAATATTTTCACTTTCCAGAGTCAGTCTGAAGAGATGCAAAAATTTAGCAAGAACTATCACAAGTTATTTCAGCCATACAAATTATTTAATGAGCACCCATGCAATCTATGCCAAGTAAAAATGAAGAATACGGTGCAATGCCAACTTCTCTGATTAATGCATCCTTAGCTTACATTTCCATATAGTTTCTCTTAATTAAAGAAAAACAGAAATTTTCTCTCACTAAACACTTGTAAGTTCAAATTTACTTTCTAGAGCTATTTCTAAAAGTGTATATCATTTGTTTTGCTGAGTAACTGAATTACTTTATATGATAAAGCCATTAATATGTGGACCTGGTAACAAAGGAAGAACCCTTGGCACAGAAAGAGAGGCTAGAGGGTTTACTAGTAGCGTGGACTTTGGGAGCTGGGTAAGCAAGATTTCATAAGTGTCACTAGAGGGAAAATACTTAAATAAAGGCAAAAATCGCTAAATTACATGCACAAATATTTAAGATGTCATGAGAAAAGATTACCTAATAAAAAAGGTTTGTGTATATTATTTCTCTCAACTGGAGATCATAATAATTTATCTGAAAATTAGCCTGAATAATTTCCTGCTTATATTATAGAAGGAAAAGACCGATAATGACTTTCATATTCTATATATTTTTTCAAAGAATCCTGAGATTTCTTCCAAATCAAAGCGATTTTCCTCTTGTATGGATGGGTGTAGCAATTATAACCTCTACTACCTTTTTGGCACCTACGCTCTGGTGCCTACATCAAGTGATAGTACACACATAGTCTAGTGTCAGACGGACCTGGGTTCAAGGGCTACCTTCACCATCACTGATTTGCTATTGTGATCTTGTGGCAAGCTGCTCTTCCTGGAAAAACTTGGTTCCCTCTCTTTAGACCACTCTCCCTTAAAACATCACTGTCCAGGGCCAGCCGAGTGGCGCGGTGGTTAAGCGCTGGCTTGGGAAGCCAGCAGCCCTGGTTCAGGTCCCACATATGAGGGCCAGTGACACTGCCCTCAAAAAAAATAAATTAATTAAAAAAAAAAATCACTGTCCAAATACAATGGCTTCCTTTCTTCAGTCCCTAGAAAGAAACACACACACACACACACACACACACATACACTCATCCCTCACCAAGTTCTTTGCGACTGGTCTTCTCTCTACTTGGTAAGTGTGGCCTTATCCTCCTCTTGCCCATCTAAAATAAGTCCCCTCATTTATTCTCTACCACCCTGATTTCTTCAGAGATTATTTTATTTGTTTCCCCACCCCAAAACTGCAAGCTCCGTGAGAGCAGGGCCCTCTCTGCCTGGTCCAGTGGTGCGTTTCCAGTGTCTAGCACAATGCCTGGCACATAGTGGGCAGCCAATAATAGTTGGCTGAATAAATGAACTACCCAAAACAATACTGATTGAAAACATCATTACATATAGAATTATTTTCTCCAATCAGATTCCCAGAAGTGATATTAGTGATTCTAAATTGTTTCTTTAACTGAGGTAAGTTTCATAGTTTGTGGCCCACGGGAAGGTGCTTTAGGACCTGGGGTCTACTTTCATCACAAGATGATAGGCAATTTGAGATAGGGACTATGTCATACACATTAAGCTCAGAGTCTCATATACAGTAGATACTCAATAAATATATTTGAGAGCTTTAATACCTAAATGATAAACTGCAGTCTCTCAGGACAATGAATTATTAAGCAAATGTTACTAGTGAAGAATATAATGACCTCTTAAAACATTCAAGTTATGTCTACCAAATAATATTAAGTAAAAGGAAAACAAAATTATATATGTGCTATATCATTACATATTACAAAAACGATGCCTACCCATGAGTCCATATTTTCTCCTATTCTTAACATTATTGCAGACTTGACAAAAAAAGGAGTAAGGTGAAGAGAGACTAGTTCCTGCATAAAAGACCTTAAACTTTTAGGAGGAAAAAAAATGGTATTAGGTAGACCAAGTGAATCCTGCATCACTATCCAGTGATTCATTATAAACATTCTTTTCTCTGGGGCTCATTCCTTCATCACTATGGAGGGATTTATATCCATAACTTCCATTAACATTAATGGAAGGTAGCCACATAATTTCACCAGAAGTCCACTAGAGAATAGGGCCTGTAAGAGAAAAAGCTTTCATTTATTAAGTTTATAAAGAATTCCTAATATAACACAAATATAAAACAGGTGCCTCTGTTAACTGCCATGATGAGTGCAATCATACTGGAGAGGGTGAAAGTGAACAATTAAATTAATTCTGCTATATTCATAGAAAACAGAGCTCATAAAGGCACATGCCTTTAACACCTTCCGACTCCCTCCACCCTCAACAAGAGACTACCTATCCTTTGATGCTCTACTGTAATTCCAAAAGCAAACACTATTTTGAAATATTTCTTTTCATTTAAAAAAGAAAAAAAAGGAATGCTTTAAAATGAAATGTTTTAACAAAATACACTCTCACATGCAGGAAATAAGAAATTTACAAGCCAAAACAAGGTCATTATTTAATTTTTAATTAGGTTTTACCTAACAATGGAAAACTAAGTCTTCCTTCATCCATTTAACAAAATGCTCATTTAGAATACGCCATGGCTTAAAAAGCTTAAAAAGCTGCCGAACAGATGTCTAAAATGAGAATTCAAGACTCAGGAAAATATGAAACTTACTTTACTCTGTTCTCAAGTGATCTGATAAACAAACAGCCTCACCCACTGCAGTCATGGTTGATAATTTATTTCTAGAGTCTGATGACTATATGGCAATTCGCTTTGCTGATGAAACATTCTTTATTTGGGTGGGATACACACAAATACCAACTTAACGAATGTCATTCCCACAAGATAATAGACCATAGAGAAGATGCATGCCAGGCAACACTGCATCAAAATACCACTTTTCACCTATTGGAGGATGCCTTAACGGCCCAGTGTTTATCAAATTCGCAAAACCTCATTCCTGCTAGGCAGAGTTCCAGAGTCAACTGTGTTTCTTCATTAAGGTCATCTAAACTTTCTAAATATCCATGTTTTCTGCATATTCACAGCTACTAAACTCCTTACCTTTGCAATTAATTGTAGCAGCACGAGCAGTGGTAGCTATGTACTGTAAAGTTTTGTTTTTTTAAGATTTTTTTTTTAATTGGGGAATTGGGGGAGGGAATAGCGTTCAGGAATCGGGAAGTTGCTGTCCTTTTGTTCTTCAGTCTAGTTGTAGAGGACGTCACTTCTCTGGCCTATGTTGGTACTGTGATCATCGCGTTCTTCCTGGGTGAGGCAGATGGGTCGCTGGCCTCTGGACGACCGCTCAAGGCAGTTCAGGCTGGCTGCCTGCCACTCACACTAGCTGCCTGCCACTCAAGGTAGCTCACTGCAGCCCACTGCAGCAGGGGCTACAGCCTACATCATCGCCAGCAACTCACAGCAGCCCAGCTCCAGGTCGAGCTATTGTTCAGCTGTAGAGGGCGTAGCATCACCGGCCCTCATGTGGGATCCAAACCTGGGCCCTGCTGCTCAGAGCTCGCACTCCCAAGTCAACTCTTAACTGACGAGCCACTCGGCTGGCCCCTGTGAAGTTATTTTAATGAACTCAGGTTCTCACTTTCACTGTATACAAGGACTTCCTCAAATGCATAAGACAATTCTACCGATAACTAAAGAATTCGCTTTCTCCAACATTATTTTGGGATCTCTGATTTGGGCCTTGCAGTTATACTATTGAACTCTTATAACTGGGCAGCCCTAGAATGAGAAAAAATCAGCATCAAATACAAACTCTCAGCAGAGAAAAAAAAGGGACGTAAGCCAAGAAAAAAACCCAGAAGATACGGCGGATGCTCCACAGATCACTCTTGAAGGCAAAGCAGAATCTGACTGCAAGTGAAGAAAGGGAAAGTGTAGAACTATGGTCTTTGCCATCTTTGTTTTGTTTTTGTTTTTTTGAGGGCAGTGTCACTGGCTCTCATATGTGGGACCGAACCAGGGCCGCTGGCTTCCCAAACCAGCGCTTAACCACCGCGCCACTCGGCCAGCCCTACAATCTTCGTATAGATTCAAAAGTTTCCTACTTTAGTTAAGGGAATGTGAGTGTTTAAATCTACATTTGAACCAAACTCTAATTATGCCCAGGAATAGTATGTCCAAGGTACCAGATATGGAGTGTCGCCCTCTTTGGGGCAAAGGCAACTGGACAAATCCCTTCAACTTTGTCCACGAAGAAGTTGCTAATGTATTCACTGGTAGCCTAGCTCAATGGCTGGCACAAGATAAGTGAAGGGTACTTGTTGAATAAAGACAGAGGGCATCACACACACTAACATACCCTGGGCTCCATCCCAACCACGTGTCATTTCCAGAACACCATACCACATATTCCCATCTCAATCCTCTGTCCCTTCAGTCCCCTTGCCAGACTTCAAGACCTTGTGTTAATATCATCTCCTTCACAAATGTCTTTCTCATTCTCCTCTACTCTGAATCAATACTGTCCTCTCTTGGGCCATACAGGTCCTCAGTATTCTACATATAACATAGCACTTAGTATGTTGTGCCTCTTCTCCGAACCATCTTGGAGCATCTGGAAGGAAAGGAGAGCTTCTCAACTGTCCCTATTACTCCTCTGTCAACATATACCATGTTACCTTATTTCTAGTAAATGATTAAACTGTATTTATTGAATGTTTAAAATGAGTACTTCTACCTATGCCAATGCATTTTACCTTCCCGTTTGAACACAACACCCAATTTTCTCCTTATTATATTAAAACACCTAAAATGTGGCATCTGAGGCCAAATCTTTTCTAGTCTCTTGAAAACATTCTCAGATTACATACTACAAACAGGGTAACTTTAGAAAAGGGACAAGAATGATAAACCACGTACACACCATGTCCAACCTTATCAAAGATAAGCCTTTCAAAGATAAGAAAAGTCTAGAACATTCTCCTGAATAACTGACATGCCCTCAACTTCCAATAAAGATCAAATGTTGACAATGACACAATTTGGCCAGACTCAAAAGAAACAGAAATATATTCTCTTAAAATCAACTTTTAAAAAAAAAGGGAAAATAATCTGGAAATCATTTTTCTTTGAAAGGAGAAAGGAAATAATGTTCATTACTTTCATAAGTATTTTTCTAAATATATATAGAGAGAATTGCTATTAAAAATTAAAAGAAATAGGGCCGGCCAGAGTGGCGTGGTGGTTAAGCACTGGCTTGGGAAGCCAGCAGCCCTGGTTCGGGTCCCACATCTGAGGGCCAGTGACACTGCTCTCAAAAAAAAAAAAAAAAAAAAAAACTAAAAGAAAGAAAATATGTTCTATTATATACAAATATATCTTTTTGAAGTTTTAAGAACCACTCAGAATCAGAAATCATTTATTTTTTTCAAAAGCACGCTTGCCATTTCATATATTGAGTTCATTATATCACTCAAGGCATAGGAAATAAAAACCACTATGATTTACAATTTTGTTCTGAGACAACTACAAAAGCTACTGCTCACTGTCCTTAACTCCACCCTATCTTCTCTTTCAAGGCTCCCTGCGTGTGAGACACATGATCAATCTTGCAAAAACACTTCCTGAAATATGTCATATCCCTATTCAAAAATCCCACATGACTTTCCACTGCCTAAATCTTTAAACTGGCACTCAAAGTCCTTCCCTACCGGAATCCCCATTCTAACCAAACTTGTCAACTTACCCGACCTGAACAAATCTTGCATATTTCTGCCTCTGCTCTTTCACTGATGCCTTTTCCTTGCTCTCCAGGTCATCTCTCTACTAATCTGTATCATTCCCTCTCCTCACTATCCAATTTCCAAACAGGGCTTCAATCCACACTCAAATTTAGTTTTACCCAAAAGCTCTCTAGACCGTCCCAATTCTTCATAAATTCTCTTCTAAATTTCTACAGAACATGTTCTCATTTGGTATTTATACCCCCAAGAAGAATGTGCATTTCTTTGCTTGTTTAAAATGTGTATACATATATATATATATACACACACACACACACACCCTCCACCAAACCTAGCAAAATGGTTCACATGCAGTCCATATGCAATGTATCTGTGAACTAATTATTATTATAAGATCAAATTAAAGAATATATTTAACATAAGACTGTAACAACTAGATTAGAATAAGCTATAACTATAAACAAAATGCTTTCAAGACAGAATTCTAAAGTGAAACTTTCATTCTAATCTTATTCCTGATCTTGTTACATTACCAGAGCTAATAAAACATTGGAAATACTAAGCAGGCTCATTTTAATTCATCAACCCAAAATTACTATAAAAATTAACAATAAAAATCCTACACTCTGCTGGAGGCATGTTATTTCCATACATGCACAATGTAATTAATGCAAACTCAATAGTAACAATAATTGCATATGAAATGAATGTTGGACCCACAAAGGAGAGTACAGCAGAGTTTTGTGGGTTAGTATGAAAACTTCATTAATCCACTGTATGCAAACATGTCCCTAATTTTAAATGGGTGTTAGAGAAGGTAGTTTACTGTACTAAATCACCCCCTAGGAAGCTAACTGCATTTGGGTGGCCATTAAAAAAAAAAAGTTTTCTGTCAAGAGATCTGAGCTATCACACATGTAGAAGACCTGGGTAAAAAACTACCTTTAATATATTCTTAATCTATAACTACAAAAAAGCAAATACAAGACACTGAAAATACCTGGACAATCTGAAAGAGACTAGCCAACACTGAAAACCAACTGACCATGGATGAACTATAGGGACACTTTACAATTTACAAATTCCTACACACACTCAGTCACTCACTCTTCATCATACATCTAGAGTCATGTTACTCTACACTGCTACATATAAATGATACTGTACCTTGATTTTAATCTCTTATCACTGATTTAGAAACCCGAGTTTACTGCTTTTTTAAATTTTAAAAGCATAGTAAAAATGAAAGTTTCTAAAAAAGAATACAGAAATATATTCTTGAACAAATAGAAAACATTTCCTTTTCAAATAGCACAGCTCAAATACTAAAGACATACTTAAGCTGCCAATTTTTAGAGCACTTAAAAAAAATATCTTTCTATTTTGGACAAATAGGATTAAGCTTCTTAGACAATTCTTTGTTGTTTTGACTTCAACAATTTATGCAAATGAGATGTTAATTAGTGTGATTGTAACTTAAATTATGCTTGTGTAAACCTCTCCATTGGTAGAAAAGTGTGGGAATCTACACAACTGGTATTTAAAGTAGCTGCACTAACTCCCTTCTGAAAGCCCAGCATAGCAAGATCACTTTCATGTCTTTACAATTTGTTTTTATGAGGTGATAACATTTTTACAAATACCATCATTTTTGGTTTTTTATATTGTAAGTGACAGTCTGACATTTTACAACTGGCTTATTGAAAACAAGAATTGAGCACTCTAGCAGTAACGGACATTAACTGCTGAATAGAGATTCAGATGCTAATGAGGTGAGAGGGGCTCCAGAAAGTTTTGATAAATGCTACACACACTCTAACTAGCTGTGAATGTGGGTTGACAAAGAACATCTACACCAGGGTTCAATAAAATGTAACCCTTTAAATTAATCATACTGGCAGTATTTAATAGAATGCACAACAATCTCCTCTTCTGTTGGCTATAAAGCTGGAGAAACGCAAAGTCTTCACAAATGAATGCTCCCACATTTCCCACCCCACACTGCTACTTTCATTTGAACGTCTACAGCTGTTTCAAAAGGACTTACTGTAAATAGCAAAGTATAAGCAGATTTCAGAGTCTGACTCTTTCACAACATAGGATATAATTTTTTTTCCTTCATTTTTATGGCTAGATTTAAACAAAAACGCCTAAGAAAGACAAAACACTGAAGATTTGAGTCCCTGGTACAGAACCCAGCACATAGTAGGTTCTCAATAAATGACAGTTACTGTGATAGGAAAGATCTGGCAACTTCTCAAAAGAAAAACCATCTGCTCACACAGGAAAAAATAAGAAAATTCAGGAAGTAAGGCCTTCTGTCTTCAAATTCACAAACTTAAACTAGGCCTTTGTTCTTCTGGGGCTATTGGGAAACCTATTTTATTATTGCTTTTGTGAAGAATTCTTCTTATACAGAAAAAAAATAATAATGTCCTATTAGGTGAAACTATAATGAGCCTTATAATATCATCACAAACCTCAAAGAATCCCTGACTTACTTTTTTGAGTTTTTGATGCTCACACTAACCAAACTCTTCTATTGATTGCAAACTTTTGGATTTAAACAGCCTGCAGTTCAAGAGCTTACCCTTGTATTTCTTAAGCAAGTGCAGAACATTAACATGTTATTTCTTCTTAAAGTGACAATCCCTAATATCCTTTTTGGTTTTTGCCAGTTTTAATCTTGGCAGGAAGTGGAAATCTGTGCACTCAGCAACACTGCAATCTTGCTGGCTGTCAAAATTATGTGTCAGCCAATGCCTGAGTGGTATTCTTGTCATTTCACCATGGTAAGAAACTTATCAGTCTGACATATAAAGCCTCTAAAAGTAGTGATTTATACCAAAATGTAGATACACTTATCTACCACCTAAATTTCATCTTTATAATTCCTACAATTATTATAACTTCCCCCAATTACATACCCAAATTCTGGTTATAACTTCAAGGATACTTTAAAAAAAATTCAAGGGATCATTATGACTCAATTAGTTTTAGATTAAAAGGTAACTAGATTGTAAGACATATACACTTGTCTATATTGACATATGTATGTATATATTTTGCTAATATGCTTGCCTACAGATATTGCATACATTTTTTTTAAAAATCACTTTCTCCCTACTAGTCTCCATGTGAACTACATATTTCAAAGCCAACAAACTAATCACTTCTCAGTAGACTGAATAAAAATGATACCTTTACCCTTCAGTGAGTACTGGTTCCTCTTTGACTTTTTAAGAGTAAAAACTCTCAAAAAAAAAAAAATGAACAAGTAGAGAAATGTGTGCTATGGTTTAGAAATGGCCATTTAGCCAAATTGCATACCTGTGCTGTGTCAGCGTCCTGGCAGAATCATCTCATTCCACTGGTCTAATGGATGGCAATTGAATTTAATTAACAAAACTCCTTTGACTTAAGTTTCATACTGTGCTGAATGTAATGGAATCCTCTCTCTCTCACTTTTTCTTTCTCTCTCCCTCTCTCTCACTCTCTCTCTCACCCGTTCTTGCATTTTACTAAAAATGTCCTTAACTGCCATCCACTTTAAGAATATTAAAGGCTATACATTATACTTAAAGATATAATACAGTCATCTCCTTCCCCAGGACTTAAATTTAGTTACTGAATTATATAACATAAAATAATTAAAAAGATACTTTAATAGTGATACACAGTATAGATTCAATTACCACAATGTATCCATTAAAGGTACTTTTATAGTATGAATAAAATACAAATCCTCTTTATGGATCAATACCAGAACATAATTCTATTCTTCCTCCTAAAAAAGGGAAGTTAACCATTATAAATCATCTTCACATGAAAATGGTTAAAAGGTATTCCTTTGAAAGTGTTCTGCTAATCTCAATATATTAAGAATGTTACTTTATTACTCATTTTTCAATTGAATACCTAAAATCCAGCCATATTTGATAACTGATAAATAAATAAAACTTATTTACCATTCTTTTTTCATATTTATATAAAGGTATGACACTGAATTCAGAGAAACATTCCCATTCATTAAATATTTCCTAAATAAAATCAAGAACACACGAAAAAAAAAAACATTCCTAAGGGATTCTGAGTAAATACTACTACTCTGCCTAACTTTTGCCTGGCTGGGCACTCGGAGACAAGTTCCTATGATTGATTATTGTGGTATCTCTGAATCTTTGACTTTGAACCATAACCTTTTTTGCGAACAATGACAGTTGGGACCTACCATTTGCCATCTGTAGAGATGGAGGGGGGAAAAGGACTTGCGTACATTAATCAACCAATTAAGAACAGACTTAAACAAAACATTAAAGCATAATAAACCCCTGACTGCTTAATAGCTTTCTACTTTTAATAGTTGTCTTCCTGCAGTCTGCTCTCAAGATTAGGAGTAATCTGTTCAAGTCTTAACAAAAATTTCATGAGGAAAAGGGGGAAAAGTAAACTCATCCAAACCACAAATTTTAAATTGTGAAAAATGATACTTAAGAATTTTATAGTTTAAATCAAAACCTAAGAGGCTGATCCACACACCACAGTATCAAAAATCTCATATCCATACAAAATATGGTACTTCTCTTTACTGCAATATCTGAAATGATTAGTACATACAAATGAACCTCTTATTTTGAAATTTGAGATGACTACCTTCTTTCAAACACTACTCACCCAATAATTTATACTATCTCACTGGGCATGAAGTAATTTGCCAGGAGTATTTGAAGTTTGAATTTTTGTAACATAGAACAAACCTAGTAAGACAAATTGAGGGAAAATTAAGAAAGCTAGGTAAGTTCTTGACTCTTCTCTGATTAAAATGTGATCGGCAAATGTGCTATTTTAACTCAGTCTCATTCGTGAATAAAAAATAAATAGGAAACCAAAGAGAAAAAGTCTAGAATGCCCACGCTCAACAGGTTAATACAACACTGAATTAGAGATACCAGTTAGTGCCATAAGGAGCGTAAGAAAAATAAAAGCATAAGATTGGAATAGAAGAAATAAAAGTTAGTTTGCACTTGATATGATTATCTACACAGTAAACACAAAATAATTTACAGACACATGTAAAGGTAGCTGAATGTTAAATTCATTATACAAAAATTAACTGTGATTCTATACTAGAAACACATTAGTAGAAAATATACTTTTAAAAACACAATTTACAAAAGCAGCTTCACAGAAAAATGCTCAAGACCTGAGTGAAAAATAATTCAATTTATTGAAAGATAAGATCTAAAATGGGGAGACATACCATGTTCATAGATATAATAAGGTTCAACAGTAAAAAAGTTGTCAATTCACCTGTAGATTCAATACATTCTAAACAAAATCCATACAGGATTTTTTTTTTTTCATGAAACTTGACAAAATGATTCTATCACCTCTCACCTGTTAGAATGGCTATTATCAAAAAGACAAGAAATAACTAGTGTTGGAGAGGACATGGAGTAAAGGGAACACTTATGCTCTATTGGTGAGAATGTAAATTGCTGCAGCCACAATGGAAAACAGTATGGAGTTTCCACAAAAAATTTAAAATAGAACTACTGTATAACTCAGCAATTCCACTTCTGGGTATTTATCTGAAGAAATCCAAAACACTTACTCAAAAATATGTAGTCACCCCCTGTTCAATGCAGCGTTATTTACAATAGCCAACATATGGAATAAACCAATCAATCTAATTTATATTGATGGATGAATGGATAAAGAAATTATGGTACATGTACGTACACACGTACGTACACACACACACACACACACACACACACACCCTCTCACACAAACATACACACAGAGGAATATTATTCAGCCTTAAAAAAAAAAGAGAGGAAATCCTGCCATTTGTGACAACATGATGGACCTTGAGGTCATGATGCTAAGTGAAATAAGCAGACAGAGAAAGACAAATACTGTATGATCTCTCTTATATGTGGAATTAAAAAAATTAAGTTCATGGAAAAATAGAAATTGGTGGTTGCCAGAAACAGGAGATGGGAGGGTGGGAGAAATGGGTGAAGGGTCAAAAGGGAAAAAGAAAAAGAAACGAAATTTAACACTAAAAGCCTATTTAAAACCACCCTGATGGATATAAAACAACATTAAAATAAATACACAAAATACATATGGGATAGTGAAAGGTCAAGAATAACTAAAAACACTCCTTAAAAAGGTATGGAAGTGGCATAGTGGTTAAGAGTTGGCTTGGGATGCCAGTGGCCCTGGTTCAGATTCCACATATGAGGGCCAGTGACTGCCCTCTAAAAAAGAAGGTATGAAGGATTTGCTGCATCAGATATCAAAACTACTTATAAGGGCTTACTAACTGAAACAACATAGTATTGGTACAGAGTAGTCAAACTGATCATTGGAACAGAGAAGAGAATCCAGACACAGACATACACAAATACAAAAACTTAATAAATGACAGAATTGGCATTGAAGATTATTTGGAGGAATAGAGAAACTGTTCAATAAATGATGAAGTCAAAACTGTTATTCATATTGATTCAAATAAAACTGGATCCCTCCCTCACACCACACCACACAAAAATAAATTCCAAATGGAATATAAACTTAAATGTGAGATCAACATGTAAAGACATATAAAACATACCATATATTTCTCAATTTGGAGTAAAGAAGGATATTTTAACAAGACACAAAAGCACTAACTGTAAAACAAAGGATTAATAAACTTTACTGTATTAAAATTTAAGAATTTTGTTCACCAAATATACCTTAAAGAAAATGAAAAGACAAGCCACAAACTATTAAAAGGTGTTTGCAAACACATAATGCAAAGGAGTAATAAACCAACAAGAAAAAGACAAACAACAAAATAGAAAAGAATGAGTAAAAGACATGAGCATTTATTTCACAGAAAAGGAAAGATAGTGGCTCACAGATATAAAAAAAAGATGGTTAACTCATTATTAATCAAATTAGAAATGCAAATGAAGAGCACAATGAAATATTTTATAGCCATCAGATTGGCAAAAAGTACAACTGTGGCAATGGCAAGTGTTGGAGAGGATGTATATCAACAGAACCTTTTGTACACTGCTACTGCTAATGAAGTGTAAATAGATACAATTACTTCATAAAATAAAGTAACATCCTTTGTTTAAATGTAAATTGACATACCCTATGATTCACCAAAGCGACTCTTAGGTATGTAACCTAAAGAAATTCTTACACACATGATCCAGAAAATATGTTACCATTCATAGCACCTGCTAGTAGCAAGGACCTAGAAACATCCCATGGATCCATCACATATTGGCATATTATACAAGAATGAAGAATAAATTACATTACATGCAGCAACATTAGAAATAATAATACTGAGTGAAAAATCAATTTCCAGAAACATGTATGTATGCATGTACATATATGTAAATATAAATTTTATAAAACTTAACAAGCAAACCAGGACAATATATTCAGTATACAAATGCATCAAGAAAACATTTCTTTATGGGGTGGGGGGGAGATGATAAACACAATAATTAGAATAATGGGTGATATTTTCAGGGAACTTAGAAGTAAATGCAAAATACTGGCAATGTTCTCTTTCTTGGGTGGGATGATCATTATTAAGGGTTAGAACTTACATATATTCTTACATTTTTGAAAATAAAGTAAAAATAAATAAGAAATGAAACCAGTAATGTTTTAATAAAAACAAAAGGATTTTTCACAATACCCTAAAACCTTTTAGCAACAAATTTAAAAGGGTTTAAAAGAAATACATTTGATTTTCTATTTTGAATTATTTTATTAATGCAGTCCCATTTTCCCAAAAAGTATATGAATATTCAAATTAGGAGAAAAAAAATCTTCATTATTTTTTACTTGACTGATGTAATTTGTATTTTAAATCCAATCTCAACTCCCCACACAAACAGGGAGGATGCAGCCACATAGGAGGGAACTCCAGTATGGACAAATCCAAACAGCAGATAATCCACATTTTTCTTTGGCTTAAAATATGTAATTCAATCTTTAACATTCCATTTCATATCCTAATTATGCTTAGTTTCAAAGAAACTTCTATTCCTGGGACAGGGCTAAGAAAGGATGACCCAGGTCTGTTGTAAATAGCTGGGCAGTAGGGCTGGCCGAGTGGTGCAGCGGTTAAGCGCTGGCTTGGGAAGACAGCGACCCCGGTTCGGGTCCCACTTATGAGGGCCAGTGACACTGCCCTCAAAAAAAAAAAAAAAAAAAATAGCTGGGCAGTAATACACAAACACATACCTCATATCATATGTCATGTAACATCATACATCATGTATCACAAATCATATAGATATAGATATAGATATACGAGAAGAAATCAACAAGGTAGGATTTCTGCAGCTTGTCAGAAAGGGGATGACAAATGAGTACAAACCTTCCTTCCAATGATAATATTCAACATCTTGTTATAGAACTGAGTTCCTATGAATAATCTCCAAAAGAAGGTTTTTCTAAAACCCGACTGAACATGAGAAGCACACAGTACTCAAAGATGAACTTCACTGAATTGAGGAGCTGCCTATTTCATCACAAGCCCAGTCCAAATTTCACAACATCCATTTTTGTACATATATAGATATACTATTCTTTAAAAAGGCGTTCTACTTCCAAAATGCCTACCCAGGTGTGTGATCTAAGAAATCGAAATAGCGCTATCTGTCCATCCATCCTTTACCATGGTTGAAGGTGATCATCTTCTCTCAGATACAAAAATATAATCAGAGAATTAAGTAATAATTAAATGAGTTAGAATTTCACTGATAAGCATTATAGTGGCTGATATAAAGTTACTCCATACCAGTCAAGATTGCTCCACTATATGCCATCTAAACATACACTCCTCACAACCTGAGAGGTGTCTGACAAGCCACACTGAACAAAAGAACATGAATACTACAAGGGCCATGAACTCAGTATTATAGCATTAACTACATTACAAAATTATAAAATAACCAATTTTTTACAAGACGCTTCTAACTTTACTAATTAAATATCTTCTGTAGAGATCGATAATGCTGTAAGGAAGAGAAAAATTAGTGTTTCCTAATGTAAGTTCTTAATATTAAACATAATCTTACTATAATTTTAAGAAAGAAAAAAAATAGAGATAGTGACCTCTTCAATACTTAACTAGTGTTTTTGTCACTTAAAGATAATTTATGAGTTTTGGATGAAAATCTACAACATCCAAATAGATATTTCTCCTTCCCAAGATTCTTATTTCCTTATAAGCAACTAATTATACATTGATTCTTGACCTAAATCTTACATTTAGGAAACAAAATGGAATTTCAAAAAGACATATAAGAGGGCCGGCCAAGTGGCATGGTGGTTAAGCGCTGGCTTGGGAAGCCAGCAGCCCTGGTTCGGGTCCCACATATGAGGGCCAGTGACACTGCCCTTAAAAAAACAAACAAACAAAAACGATATGTAAGAAAATGCAAGTTTTCTGTTAGTTGAAACAGTTATAAGATGCCCCAATCCTAGGAAGCACAGTAGGAAAGTCCCATGTTTTATACCACTTTGCAAAGTCAGGTTGGTACTATCCTCTCTGCAGCTTTGAGATTCAATTAGAACATAAGTGAAAAAAATTACATTCTAGTGTTCATTCCCCACTGGAAAATTTTTGGTGATTGCTCACAAAGAAGATGGACAGAATTTCGACACTTCTAACATTCTATGAAAGCACAAAAGACTTTTCTCAGTCTTTTTAGATCAAATTAATTTTCATGTGATTCTATAAATTTTTGTTTCTCATTATGTATTTTTAAGGTTTTAGTTTTTAAAAAAAAAAAAAAAAAAAAAGGAAGAAAAAAAAGATATTCTGTCAAAATGCTTCCATTATCCTTTGCTGAAACCAGTAGGAGCTTTTAGATATGAAAACGGGGCCAGGCGGAAACGCTTTATGGGAAAATCTGCAGTGGACGGGTTTTGATAATGAACATGCCTGGAGAAGTAAAATCATGAATGCTGTATGTGTTGGGGGAAGAAACTCTTATCTTCAGCTGGGTTCTGTTTCCCTTAGAGAGGCTTATGTTACCTACAATCAATAGGTCTCCAATTAAACAAAGAAGATTTACATATGCTGGTGCATTTTGGAGCTAATGAAATTGGTCTAACAGCTTTAATGAGAGTAAAGCATTGGATAGGAGGGGAACTTTTTAGTTCACCATACATAACTGGATCCAACTCTTTAATTCTGATTTTTAACTTTTCCCCCTACTACTGGCCTCTCCCAACTTAGGATAAGTAACCATACCAAAATACACCCTATTCAGTGAGGACAGATATACAAACCTGCAAATGCTCTCTAGAGATAAGGAATGACTGACACAGTTCCTGTGGTTCAAAAAAACAAAACAAAACGTGTGTCCATCCAGAGGAGAGGGTACCACTTTAAACCAAGGTTATACTCTAAAAATTCAACAGCATGAAATTCAAAGCCCTTAGCTCACCTCCAACCTGGGTACCTAGCACATGGTAGGCAGTTGAGAAATGACTTGGTTTAAAGATGATTTCCTCACATAAGCTGAAGCAATGGCTATATTACTCGATCACTTTCAAATCATCTTTTCTAGGTAACCAATTCAGGTGAAAGTCAAGACCAAGATCTTAGGTGGAAAAACAGATTGCCTGATAGTTTTCTATAAATAAGTCTAGCATCATCAAACCTTTATTTTCAGAATTATAATTATGCATATGTCAATAACCCCTATAGGCCAAAACCCCTATGGATTTTGGTGAAGAAAATAAATCAGTTAACATGATAGGGTGAGTAGAGCAAGTCATTCTGACAAAAAAAAAAAAAAAAATTTAGTCTTAAATTCAGTCCTGAGGTGAACACCCAAAAAGCATATTATATGTTACCTAGTTTTAAAATTCATATTATCAGCTTCTCACGTTTTTGTTTGCGTTGTTCAACTCATGTTCTCTACTTAGATACAACAAAGATACTAAGCGCACACCAAGTCCAGGCCCTACGTGAGAGGGGAGGTACACAAAAATACGAATAAAATTCAGTCCCTGCTCATAAGGAAAGCACAGCCCAATTTGGAAGGCAAGTCATTTTATTACTATATAGGAAGTGCTACTGATGAATACTAACATAGTGCTAAGAGGATGCTATGGGAACATAAGGAAGGAGCCCTTAGCCCACGGTTGGGGTGAAAAGACAGCTTAAGTAATGTTAGCCAATTAAAGGTGGGGTGGGTGAGGATATTCCAGGGGAGGAGGAATTTACACACACACATACACACAGTGTGTGAGTAGAGACTTATGGGAGACAGGTAGGAAGGCATGTCCCATGCACCAAAATTTTCCTTTATGTCTTTGCATGGGCTCTCTTCGGTTTCAAGGTTTAGCGAACTCAATCCAGAAAGACAATGGGCTCACTTATCTCACATTCTTCCAAACAGACCTTACCCTCATTTAAATACTGTGCCTATTCTCTTGATTACCAATAAGAACTGTCAATAATGTATGGCGCAGCTGTGAAAGGGGGCTTGCCTGAAGCAGGAACAGTTGCCCAACAGTAGCTAGCTCCTCAAGTCCTGAAGCCCTGTCCCAGGCATCGGCTCCCACCTCCCAAAGTTCAAGGCTCCAAGGCGGGTGCATTCATTTACTGAAACATCACCCTGGTGGGAAGCTACAACTGGGGAGTCATTCCAAATTGACGACAAGCAATCATTTTTCCAGATGTTGGACTTGGTTAGACAATGAGAATACTCCATAAAAATGTCCTTCTAAATAATAGATTAAAAAACAAACAGAAAAAGGACGTTATATTGCAGACTCGTAATTCCAACCTACATATATATAATTTAAAATATATACCAATAATTAAGGCCATTTATCAATGTGTTCAGTTTTATTCTTCTTACATGAGAACATAAGATTAAACAAAACAGAATAAAGCCAGATACGTAAAAACGCTATTCAAGATTATAAGAAAATAAGATATGGGGGAAGAAAGAGGGGAGGGAGGGACAATTCTAAAGATAAGCAGCAAAAAACAGAGAGATCTTCAAAATTTTTAAGCTTTTATTATTTGGAAATAAGATACTCTGAAAATGAAAATAAAAATATCAGGTATTGATAAAATCATAAAGTGAATTCTGATATTTGTATCCATATGGTTTATTTAACCTGAAGACAACATGGTTTTCCCTGGAGGAACTGAACCGCTAACAACATCCCATGAACTCTATCAAGTTTGCCTTACTTCTCTTACTAACTGTAAAACAAAGAAATCTGTCTTGAGTTTCATGATGTCCCACATGTTACTGTGACTAATCCCCAGCCATTTTTATTTACAGTGTTCAGATGAGTTTCTATGACAATCCCATGCCATTCTCAATGTTACACACACATTTTCTGCCTTTGGAAAATAATTACAGAACAAATCATTTGTTCTGCTCTCTCTACAAAGAAAAGCACACATTTAGTGGCTGGAGAAATAGACTTCACTTTCAGATTAAGCAACAAGCCGATATAACAGAGAACAAAAAAATTCCAATGTACATTGTTTGGGACCACCAGATTGTTGTCGTTGTTTGGATTTCACTTATCAGACATGCAAAAGTTCTTCTCTTTCCTATCACCATCTGTACACACTTTCCCAAAAGACCCTCACACCTGTCCTATTAACACACAAACACTCACACAGACAGGATCTCTTCCATGCTTTCTGTCTGAATGCACCTCTCTGTTTTATTTTAACAAGAGAAAGGCAAAGCAGCTTGAGACCTCAGACAATTTAAAACCCACTTCAGTGTAAAAGTCTCAAAAGTGCTAATTTTGGGGGCTGTCCAAATGACGCAGTGGTTAAGAGCGGCCCCGGTTTGGATCCCACATATGAGGGCCAGTGACACTGCCCTTTTAAAACAAAAAAAAACAAACAAAAAAAAAAACCTGCTAACTTTCTTAGGAGATGGAGCAAAATAGAGAACTGAGGTTATGCTACTGGGACTTGGCTCTTTTAGGAACCACTACCAACTGCCAAATGAATTCACCACGGCTTGCTCTCCAAGGCCTTCCCTGCCTTACTGTTTTTCAGTCCCTCATTCTCCTGCTGTTTAGTTTTCCTATAACTCTGGTTTAGACTTCAGCATTACTAGAAAGATGTCCTCTAAAAAAAAATAGAACATTTTTGTGCACCACCAGCTTTCTTCAGAGAAAACACGCTACAGTGAACTATCAAATAACAGAAACCACCTGTGCCCTGTCCTGTGTCTGCCTGGATTTTCTTTCCATTTACACAGATATTTTTTGACATAAGACAACTAAAAATGTAACCCTGAGTAGACGTATCATCAAATAATAGAATTCCTACACATACACCAATTGTACAGTAAACAGCCAATATCAACAACTGTTTCTGCAAATGTTTAAAATTTTATACAAGCTATTGGAAGGATCCTAATTTTAAGACATCAAAAGCTCTTAAATCTTAATTTCTGAGGAAATTACATCTATGATGGCATCGACTTCCAGTCTCTTCTTTAGTTTTGTACCACTGGCACCTAGCGCACAGTTCCTAATAGGTAGCAAGTGCTCAAAACAGGTTTGCTGAACGGAGTTGCCAATGACATGGTAGGATTTGTCAATAAAAGCAACCAACATAGATCCTGTATACCAACACTAAGCAAAAGGCATCCACCTTGATGCAAATAACAGGCTACAGCTGCCCCTCCAAATGATACAAGAACGATCTATCTCCAGATTCCTCACCTGTAAAATGACGGTATTCTCTAAGTTTCCTCCAAGAGGTGACACTCTGAACCTATTAACACACCACAAAAAAAGCTCTAGTATCTCTGTACATTTTAAACTTCAAAGAAAACAAGGGCTTCAGCACATTTACGTACTTCCAGAGAACACTTTTTATCCCATCCATAAATTCAGAGGCGGGGCTTAGACAGCCTGAGATATTGAGAAACGTATTCGAGAGTAAAAACAAGCCACAGTAAGGTCTAACCTAGTTAGCAGCTCTAACCACTTACTGACCACGTACCATGGACATTTAGCCCCTCTGACTGTTCACTCCTCTGCATGAGGCACTTAACTTATAAAGGCTCCCTTACCTAAAATTTAAGGTTTATATGAAGAGCTAATAAAATCATGTATAAGAAAAGCCAATTTAAATATTACAGAAGTTAAAAACACAAGTCTGAGGTCTGACGGATCTGGCTTTAATACTGGCTTTGCCACTTACTATTGGCATGACCTTGAGTGAATTACTAACACTCTGAACTTCTACTTCCGGAATAACAGGAATAACCCACAACAAAAGTCATCTTACAATCTCTACTCACCCCACCACCCAACAGGAAAAATTTTTCCAAAACTCAGAGAAGTCCAAAAGGAAAACAAAATAGAAACAAAGAAACCCACAAAAAAAGAAAAAAAAAAAAAAACAAAGAAAAAGAAACCCATATCTACAATTTAGAAAACCAACAAAGCCAATGCTAAGAAACAGCACCCAAATATGTAAACTCCTTAAACTGGCCCAAGTGTTTAAAGAACTTGTAATAATAGCATGTTCCAGTACAAAGTCAAAGGCGCTGTCACAGCTGCTCTGTGCTCACTTTTAAACGTGGTGATTGAGAGGAAAGGCCAAAAATGTGAATCTAAGTTCCTCTACAATCTGTTTCCCTCCAATTCTGCTGTCTCCTGACACATCTCATGCCTGATTCAGCATCACCCCCACTCCAGCACCTCTGAGGCGCAATCACAAATAAAAGTAAAAAAGCTAAGCCTCATCAGTCTTTATGTAGCAGAATTGAAAATGTCTCTCTTTGAAGAATTACAAAGCTTTCTGTCTGAAACCTCTGGCCTTTCTAGAGAAATCAGAGTCATGATAGTTTAAAAATGTAGGTGGTAAAAGTACAAAGGATTACATTTATCCGTTTTGCATGTTTGCCGTCTGTTCTGAGATGAGGGGCAGATATCTTTAAAACAATTAGCTCTTCAACCCTAACATTTCAGATTGCAATATCCTCATTTTCCAAAGAACTGTATACATCCTGGGCTCAGTGAGACGGCACTATTGATAATCTCTATTCTCCCTTCATTTTACAGAGAATCTAAAATACATGAATCCCAGAACTTAAAAAAAAAAAAAAACAAAGACTTTTGTCTATACAGTGAATGAGCCTGAATATAACAAAAATTCATTTGTATCCTTTTAAAAACCCCTGTAATTCTTGATTGGATAGGGAGGGGGAAGGACTTCAAAAAGAATATTTAAAAGAAAAAAAAAATTCTTGATAAAAGTCCTTGTCACATATTAAGAGGCCATACAATAAAAGTATTGCAATGACTATCTTTTGCTGACAAGAACATACAACAATAGTTACGCTGTTGAACAGCATCGAGTTACAAAGACTTCATTCTCAGAAGTTACTTGAAACTACTCTCCAAAAGAGAACTTCTACCATTTAAAAGAAGGGGAAAGAAAGCCAACTGAATGAATCAATCAGAAACTTTAGTAACTTAGTAATGTTTACATAATAGGCATCCATGCAAAAATCTTGCCTCAACCATATAAAGATACTGACAAGCTTTTGCCAAATTCCTATCTAGAATCACTGCTTCGTCTTATATGTTTGCTTTAACTTTCTATTACTTAATACTAAAAACATATTCTCAGGTATACACTCTTTTCCATCAACAACATATCTAATGTTATTTATGAGTTGTACTCCACAGAAAAGATAATTTCAATTTTCATTGCTAATCTGCTATTATATCTGAGCCCTACAGCTCCGTTTAATAATATGCTATGCTACAAAGGTTTGCACGGACATACACAATATCTTAATCACTCATTCTGTAGTAAGCTCTTTAAGCATCTGCACTCCTCATTCATTTGTAATGTTTAAAAATGCCACAAAGAAGGGCTTGATGTCATCCCAACACTGAAATCCATCTGTCTATGGCCCTCCTTTGACTTGACTCCCTCTACAGCCAAAATTTTCACCAAAGTTGATGAGACTTCGTCAACCTAAGAACATGTAATGTCAGCTCCTTTGAAAAGCAATGGATTTTTTGAAAGTGACAAGGACGGGATTCTGTACGTACAATATTCATTTTATGGAAGAGCTTAAAATTAGACAGCTAATCCCTTTAAGATTAAAATACAGAATTCTAAGGGGAAGAAGGAAGAAGCAAGCACATAAGACAGATGAGATAGTTCTTAGTTTCCCATATGAAGCTTTGTGTCCCTAATTTCGAAACTTAAATGAAAATTGATATCAGAGCACCGCAGTTCCTATTATTCGCTGACAAGTACCTTTCCTTACCAAAAAATTACCACTCAAATCAAGCGATGACTCACCACAGACACATCTTCCCCACCAGTGCGAACATGTTGCACTACCCAATCATGGGCTGGCACAATTACAAAAGGAAATAAAATCACCCAAACCATAGCAACAAAGACAACAGCCTGACAATGGCAGATGCTACATAGACACACATACAAAATTTTAAACAGTATTCACTTTTTAATGTTTTATTGTGACTTTTATTTCATCTCTCTTTTGTAATCCATAGAGCATTTCAAAAACAGCCATTAAAATATTTATATGAATATATATGATCTGAAAACTGTTTATGTCTGGAAGCTCACAGGTTATTTGGGACCACCATAAACACTTAGAGACAGCATAAGGTAGGCAGTATGGAACCGGATGAAGAAGACAATGGGTATACATCCTATTTTTGTTTATTCCAATCTTCTCTTGTTTCCAATGTAATCACTTTTAGTCACACACCTACGTTTTCCCTTCCCAGCATAACTATATATACTCCACAACCCTAACTTTAAGATTTATTGGCATTTTTCAAAAAGGAACTTAAAAAAAAGTTGCATTTCTATTTTATTCAATATAAGTTCAAGTTTAGCAGCTTCTTTTTGTTTTTTAAATACACCCTAGAAGAATTAAAATGTAGAATGAATTAATGCTGTCAATTATATTTGCTGGTCTTTTTTTTGCTATTTACAAATAGAAAATTCATGTTGAACAAGGCTTTGAGTTTTTGCATTGAAGTCATTAAAAACTAATCTTGCCTAAGTTTAAAGAAATGAAAATAAGAGCATAAATAAATCTATCAATAAATCAGTCATTTAAGAGCACTAAGATGAAGCTTGTCCCTATGTGTAATTTTTCTATTTTAAATTTGAAAAAAAAATTTAACTAAGAAAACTCCATTCTCGCTTTCTTTTAAATTATTATACACAAGGCCATAATCAAAATATCTTTTTGGAGCTAAGTAAATTTAAAATTTTAAAATCTAATTATTAACGGAAGTTAGAAATATATATCTCATGCAGATAAGAAAATACGTTTTTAAAAAAAATCTACCTAGTAAAATATTACATGCAACTCTGATTTTTAAAATAATGCTGCCTTTAATTCTCAAGGGCTTCCCAAAGCATCTAGAACCAATTCATCTAATTTTATCTTACCAAAAAAATTTAAAAAAAATCCTTCAACCTGTGTCATAATGCTTCTATTCACTAAACTTCAACATCCTAAAAAGCAAGAACGAACAAGTCATCCCCGATTTTTACCCCCACACTGACGAGCACCAGGCTATTTCTCCCTTTCCTAACCAAGTATGGCCTCATTGTGTGGCTACGAACTGAACTCCACAGTAAAATATCTCCGTGGGAAGAGCTTGGATTTTGACTTTTTATTTCCCTTTTGATTCAAGGGAGGTGTGTGATACCGTTTAAATGACATCCAACCCCAGACAACAGGATAGAAAGAGGGATATAGAATGGACCTGAATTTTTTATTTTTAAGAGCAAAAGATTTGGAAATAAGAAGGCCTAAGTTTAACCTTGCTCTGCACAAGGGTTGTGGCCACTCTGAGACTTTATTTTCACCAGGCCAAATGGTGAGCGCATTACTTATTCACAATACTGCTATGAAGCTAAAAATAAAAAAGAATTACAAAGAAAAAGAGAAAGCTACAACATACGGCGAAACTTAGTACAGTACCTGCTGTAAAACAGAAACTCACTCAGTACAAGTGATTTGCATTTCTTCCCCACTACTTTCCTTTCATCCATCCATCTTGTTTTCTCTACTCAATTGATCATGGTCCTATCTACCACTAGGAAGTTATGTAAAAGACACGAAGAGAAATAAGTTTAGAGTTCGCAAAGAACAGTAAGCTATTCCACCTCATTCTCCAGTCATTATGATTATCTCAATCATTTCTGGGCTGGGGATGAACAATATATTACATGTTAAAGAAGACCAACACTCGCCAAAATACATAACACATATGAACTTCTTTCAAATGTATTTTATTTAGCTTATTTTGCAAAAAGAATGGCAAAAATATTCTCTGCAACAGAGTTGCTGCAATTTGTCATTAGTGGACTTATTTGTCTGCCTCAAAAGCCATGTTTCATTCACAAGCATGGGAGGACTAATTCCATTAGGTAAAATATATTTTTACACTGTGGAATTACCATAACAAAATATAAAGCATTGTTTTCTAATATTTTGGGGAAATCCTAGGGGGGAAAAGTAATTTCTGTCTTAGCAGCAGCTAAAGAATTTTCATAAGTTCAGGGACACTAAAGTTTGGATCAATAATTTGTTATTTTACAGTTGCCTTAGTGGCAGACAGCCAAAAAGTTGACACTAGAAGGTGTCACCTTAAAAGGGAAAATGATAATAATAACAAAAACATCTCACTAACCCCTTTTAAAGTTTATGCATGTTACAGTGCCCCTGCCCCTGCGAAATGGACCCCTAAATGCTAAAAACAATCTTTGTGAAAAAAAATTTTTTTTTCTTCTAAAAATCTGAATAGCAACTCCAAAAGCCCCAAATAGTCTCCTAGTCTGAAATGAACTATGCAAAAAAATCGTGGGGAGATGGATTATAAAATTCTCCACTTGGTATCTTGCTACTCTGGATCCTCTTACAGTCATTACTTAAACCAAAACACATTTTAGAGCATCTCCATTTGCGATTAAGTTCACGGTTTTAAGTTTCTCTTAACAAAGTATGCCAGTTCATTCATTCTCTTCCTCTTCTACCTGACTTCTTCTTTTCCCTTACCCCACCTCCCAAGGATTTACAATATATAATATGTGTATTTAAAAGCAAGAGCTCACTTCTAAATAACCCTGGAGAAATTACTGCTGCAATGATAATAAACCAGTGTTTGGCCCACTGACTGCATTCAATCTGCATTTTGTTTATTTCCTACTGTAATCCTCAAAATTGTTTTCAATAATCTATATTGACATTTGTGAGCAATTAGGATTGTTGTTGCTTCTGTGAAAGTTGCAAAAGGCCGACAGGCTGTTCTGAGTCTTCTGGAAGCAGCTTGAGGCCTTAACAAGTGAAACACCCAGTCCTACTGTGTACAGCAGTGACCACAAGAAAGGCTGTGGTTTCTCCCACACTAGCCCTAAATAGGTTTAAATTAATGCTATTCATCACTGGGTGGAAAAGAAGACAAGGCAAATCCAAGCCAGCAGCATTGAGAAATTTCTTACCAACGCTCAAGACTCTTAGCTACAAATGAGCTGACCTCCTCAGTTCATAGGTTTACTCCCGAACAACTTTTTCTCCTCATTCCTCCTATACATTCTCTGACTTTCCATCTTTTTTCCACCTTTTTTCACTACATTATAGATAAAGGATATTGTTACTACATTCTAGATAAAGGATATTGTTACTGTCCTCAAGTTACGCAGAAAACACTCAAGCATATGAAAGCCATAATTACCTCAAGCTTGTTGACAGTGCTATCTCCTTTGAAGAAATGAAAGACAAATGAAAAGATAAACAAATTTTTCTAAAACTGTGCACATATACCCATAATTTACAGTAGATCAGTCTGCCACAAAATCCATCAAGAGTTTAGTGTAAGGTTAGAGTTAGATTTGCAATAGGGTAGTACTTACTCTATTAATTTTAAATATCACTGTATATTATTAGTCTTACTCCTTATTTTTCCAAACATAGTTTATTATTACAGATCACAGGAACTACCTGCACAACTTTCTACCAGGGAGTTTACTAAAGTACTGAAAAAGTTGAATTACATAATGTATAATCCTAGACGTGAGTGTATACACATACACACATACACCTGCTAACAGAATACACTGAATAGATTAGATATGCAATACTGCCATAAACTAATGAGGTTAAGTTACCTAAATATTAAGAAAGTCTCATAATTATTTGACATAAAATTATAAACTATAACAATTAACATCCTTCATTTAAAAATGTTTACAATTACTCTATATGCACTGATAACCTTATGCATATAGTTCACTGTATTTAAAGTACCAGTTTAAAAAAAAAAATCATTCCCACTGCTCGAAACAACACTCCGTGCAGCCTAGATGTGCACACACATGCACACGAAGCACACACACACTCATACACAGACACTGCTAATCTTACACCTGCTCTGAAGCAGTAGGAAGTGACTTCTCAATCTGTCAACATGGCCATCTGGTCTATCTGCGTATCACGGCTTTCTCTATTACTATATGAAGGAATGGCAATCATGAAGCCAAAATAACACTAAAACGCACCTGAATGGGAGCCTGCCCTCCTCTCTCTCTTTTCCTCTCTCTCTCTCTCTCTCTCTCTCTCTCTCTCTCTCTCTCTCTCTCTCAATGGAATAATATGTGGCGTATCAGAGCAAACCTAGCAGTAATGCAAATAATTTAAAATGAGCATTTGTGCCAGCATAATTAAGTGAACAATATGGTACAGGTGATGTGGTAATCAGTAATACTGCCATACAGGCTTAAGGGACAGGTATGAGACTTGCCAGGCACTGCAATAGCTCTTTCAGGGAGTGATGGGACCTTTGCTATTCCTAGTCCAAGCAAAACTAAGAAAAGGTAGTAACCGAGGTAGCATGGAAGCAATCAGTAACTATTATCCTAAAACACTACCATGCAAAAATTTTCACTCTCTACAACTTAACACTAACAAGTGCCTGTGCTACCATTAGGACAAAGTAAATTTGTTGTCACTGGCTAATTAACAATTACAGCAATTACGTGACAAATTTTTCTCATTTACTAGGCTTTCAAAATGAATTTTAAGACCACTAAACATACTCCCAATCTTAGAAAATTCCTCATCTGCAAAAAAAAGTAAAGATGCTCATTGTGACTTAGCTTTTGGGCCTAATGCCACTTGAAAACGAGCAAAGACTTTAGCTAAATTGAACATAATTCTATTTGTTTAATTTTAGTTTTTAAACATCTCCACACAGCTGCCTCAGAACTTTTATTCTACTCCACAGCAGGTAATCACTATCAAAAATAAATTGTGACACTATGTTTGTATGCCCTGTATATAGCAAGCTACCTCTAAGGGATGCATTCTTAAAAAGTGTAACCTCTTACAAAATTTAGCTAACTCAACTGAAAATCCTTCTAGAATCTGATTACATTGCCAGAAGTTATACAGAAGCAGTTTAAAAAAAAAAAAAAAGAAAACTCTCCAGAAAGTTCTCGGTTGAGTGCCTACTAATGAACAAAGGTTAACTTTATCTAAAAGGTCAAATGCCTGGTGGCTAAGGTTATGACCTTAACAACTTAAATTGTGACCTTGCCACGTGCCGGGTATATTGTAGATTCTGATACAGATCATCTGGTAAAGACTGGTCATAAATTAGCTTTACTGTTACACACCCACAAAGAAAACCATTTGCAGCAACACCATAATATCTCCAAGTTGTCATGTGATAAATAAGAAAGACAACTCAGACAGGGACCAAACTAAAGGCATAAAATGATTTTACTCTTTTATACTTTTAACGAGATGAAAATTCTCAGGCGTATGGAATCACTCTGATTTCATGATACTTGTTACTGTTTATCAGCCACAAAATTCACACAGTTCTAATGCCACTGGATTTAGAGAAAAAAAATTGCAATGCAGTTTACGTATTGTATTTTAGCGTCTCAATACGTCTTAAAATAATCACCTCCGCTTTTAAAAACTAATTGATTCTGCACTAGCTTCCAGCATTTACATTTGTGTTCTAAGATTTCAACTTCCTTCCAAAAAAGGGGCCTAAGCATAAAGCAATAATTGTTGTACACAATTTTTAGAAGGAAAAAACAAATCTCACTTTTGTGGCCATCTAGGGAATAAAAGAGGACTTTCTGGAAGAAAAAAAAAATTTAACATTTTAAAGGAAAGAGAGAGAGAAAAAGAAATAAATTAAAGAAAAAAAAAGTACTTAGGTGAAAAGGCCACAATGGTTTTGGCATGTTTCTTGAAGCACGTTTCAGAGTCTCTGCCTCCTGCCAATACTGGCAAGTTCTCAAAACTTTTAAGGAGGTAAAAACATTGTTTAGTGTTTACAAATCTTCAGTATTATAACAGATGCTTGTCAAATTAGTTGTATGTAAGTTGACCGATCTACCTCCTATTTGTATTGGCAGCTTCCCTTCCACAAATAACAGGTCTCTAAATCTCTTAAATCAAATCTGAAATATTTTCAGACAAAAGGACCCTAATATTTTCCTTTGCAATCGTCCTGTTGCACGCACAGAGAAGCAGCCATTTACTGAGCTCCGGTAAAAGCCAATGGCCTAACACTTGGCTGGCATTCAGGTCTAACAAGGGATTCTGGGACACATCAGGAAAACCAAACCGAAAGGTAGTCTGATCCATGTTGCTGTCAATAAATCTTTCATAAGCAATAAGGATGCTAACTCTCCTAGGCAACTTTCTACATGTCATTTCACCAACATCACCTTTCAGGTTATTGAAACAACCAGCAACTGTTATTAGCTCAAGGATTTGGAGCAACAGCACAGTAACAATATCAGCAATGAAAAAGAATATATGAAATGGCAATAGCTAGAAAAGTTGCATCTCTCTGAAATCCAAGAGAAACGTTTACGTCTAAAACTTAGAATGGATGTTGCTCACACCGATAAAAACGTAGTGTGTTTCGTTTTGATTTAACCTTGTGAGGAAGCACAAACCATGATGTGCATCACCTGTTGGCATCCTCATTTTTCAATTAGAGCATTTATTGTAATTTATAATTTATTGACTTTTCTAAACATTGAAAAGATTTTAAAGAGTGCTCCCTGAAAGCATTTATAACACCCATCCTTTTTTTTTTTTTTGCACCATACCTTTTCCCATCAGAATCTCCATTTATATATGAAAATAATTTTTTTTAAATTCTAACTTTGCTTATTCAATAGACAAAACAAAGTAACAACAATAGGATGAAAAGTGGGTTAAAAATGGGCTACTTTTCCTGATTAAAGGTTATTTGAGAACTCTTGCCTTTTCATTTTTGCCACCCAGAACTGGCTAAAGCAACAGGCACTTCTTATAATTAAGTATACATTTTTAGAAAGCCAAATATTTGAAACACTTACAGATCACATCCTAAAATACTAATCTATCCCCTGCCAACAGCATGAAAATGATGATGTGACATACTTGCAAAGTTAATTTCTCCAGTTTCTTATGTAAGGACAGATGGATAACAAAAGTTCTCTTTCTAAAACATATATTAAGCAAAATAATAGAGAATAGGATTTCAGTTGACTTCTTTGAAAAAAAAATAGTTCACATTTTTAGAATTAAAAATGTTTTGCCAAACAGTACAGTGTTGATTTAACAGGTAATATCCTCCCTCTCATTTGTGAAAAAGTACATAATTTTATGAACTCCAAAACAATCTACCAGTAGGATTCCACAACCTTCTTTCTTCCACCTGGCTCAAGTAACTGCCATGAAGGTGATCTAGCAAGACCAATATGTACATATAAAAAGTCAACAAGTCACGCAAGACCTGAGCTTTCACATAACACAATGAGCCTTCTGTCTAAAACAAGACGAAAGGAACAAAGTAAAAATGCATTATTGTAAGCAATCCTCAATAGTTTTATCCTGAATGCTACTCAAAATGCTGTAACATGCACAGGTAAAACATGACTTGAAAACAGCCTTGAAACAATAAATAATTTTATGACAAATCAAAGCAGCTCACTAAATCAATTACCAATTTTTCAATGCATTCATGCACTATACAGGTTGGTTACTTTTAAGGTTAACCTCTCCATCAATTACCTAAAGAGTTGGTTTGCTTTTTCCGTTAGCTATCTTAGACAACACTAAAAGTCCCTAAATACAAAGCTACTAAGTTTGCGTATTAAAGTAATTCTTTTTTCCTTCATAAATGATCAGCAATTGGACAGTAATCTTACCTCCAACTTCTTTTTAATTAGCAAGGGGTTCAAGAGGCTCCAATAGGTTAAAAACACTCCCAGAAGAAAAGAAACTAAATGCCTCACTACCAAACTAAATGCTTTTTTAACTAGATCACTTACCAATTAAAATATATTTTTTATTACAAGGTTTTCGATGAGGCTGCTCTCACCCATCATCAAAAAAATGCAATTTAAATAAATCGCATAACTGACAACCCCAATACCTTTGATAACACTACTTACCAAAAGAACTAAAACTCTGGGAGAATTCTCTCAAAGCTATGCTTTTCCACCCGAATGAAGGTGGTACCTCAGACACTGGGGCTTTTGGCTGTTCTGGCTTTGGCCCACCTTGGAAACCACACTGTCTATATGTATATGACCTATAACTTAGGATGTTCAGGAATGGCCTGGCATACACAAAGGTCATCAGGAAAGAAACACACACAAGAAAGTGGAAGGATTTCTCACCATCGCACTTACCTGCTGCATGCACAAAGTATGCCAAATATAAATCGAGTTCCTTAACAGAAACCCCTATGTGATGGGGCTGGACACAGAGCCCTGGATTAGAGCACTGTGGGGACTTTACAAGGCGCTCACCATCAGTACTTTCGAGCGGAATACCTTTAAATAAAATCACCATAACCAGGTCCAACCTCCAGACTTTATCTGCCTGGCGGAGGCAGTCAATTCTTCGCATCTTGCCTTTCTGGTCTGGGTTGGAAAGAACACAACATGGAGGCTTTTTCCCTGTAACTGTGAGCACAAAATCCTCTCGGTACTCCGGTCGGATATCTTTCCGTAACTTGGCCAGAAGTCGAGATGCCCACTTCTGCTTGACCTCTGGTTTTTCACTTAGTAACTCATCCTTCACGGCTCTCTCTTCTTCCTTTGACATACGTTTTTCATGTTTTTTGAAGTATTTTCGTTTTCGGGCCTGCAGGTTGAACCATGTGTAAGCGAAGGCTCGGACGTGGGGCAGAAGTGCTTCGATGAAAGGATGAAATTCATCCTAGGGAAATGAATAAAAACAAAAATATGACTAGGCTGAAAACAAAAGGAAACTTTTTTTTCAGATGGTCACCTGAAAAAAAAAAAATACAGCCTTATTTCACTTGAAATTTGATTCAAGGATTACATTACCAAAATCATACACAGGATCCCTATGGGAAGTCTGAGAGGGGGGAAAAAAGAAAACCATCACTATCATTTCTCACAATCTCAAAGAAGCAAATTGCTAAAAATTTTGTAAATGTTTTGGTATGTTCATCAAAATGTCCCAGGTTCTACGGTCGCGCCTCAGTCCCCAATCCTTTAGCTCGTAAGTGAAGTTCATTGAAATGCTTATAATAATATATAATCTTAACCCTATTTCAAGGAAGGCATATCTAATTTTGTTCCAGCCTTGACCTCACTACTTGTAGTACAGCCAGGGCTCAGCCGCCAGATTGGCAAATCCTAAACATTTAGATGCCAGTCAATGTTTATGGAAGTCTAGGAGCAAAAATCATCTCTGCGATCAATGAAAATACAAGAGTTTCCCTCTAAAAACATTGCATGTAGACTCTAATCTATTTCTTAGTCAGTTTGGTAACACCTTAATTCCTTTTTTAAATGTTACAGTTGCACATACTTTTTTTTAGTCAAAAACTTAGAAAAATGTGGCAGGGACCATATAAAAAAGAAGAGCTAAATCTGATATTCATCAGACTAAAATAAAAGATCTATATCCAACACATCATTGTGGATATTATGGGAATGAAACAAAAATGGGGGGGAGGAAAAAAACAAAGAAAAGAGTACATGCCAGATAGTAAACAGAATGCGTCATTGTGAGGACAGTGTTGCAACTAAATATATTTAATTTACTAATATGATTGTGAAATACCTTCAGTAATGATCATCCCTAAGAAACAGAATAATTATTTAATTTTCGAAAATAATATTTCAGGCTTTTTCTCATAGGAAAACAGAAGCTGTTATACTCAATGTTTATGAGACTCCACGAAACCCGCATGGTTGCCTCTTAAAATTCAAGTAATTTGAAAATAAAATTGAATTTAAAATATTTAAATTTGTCTTACTGTTTAATTGAAATTTTTTTCTTTTACTTGACATTTTCTCAGTAAATACAAAAATAAAAATAAAAGAAAAATTAAACAGTAACCTCCACAAAGCTATCTGAGTACATCTAACTTTTGATTAACCAACCCACACCAATCTTACATAACTTCTCTCCGCTGTACAACCCCCCCCCATAGATAAATTATTTACTTTCAGATAAATGACGATAAGAAAACCTAAGAGATATTTGATGACTTTTTTTTAAAGGGAATAAGGCAGACAAATATAAAATGCATTCTTTTTCAGTTTGTAATATCCATCTAAATATATACTTTGGAGACAAAAGTAACTGCAGGTCCAAAATATTATTACTAATAAAACAATTATTAAGTTTTTAAATGTTCAAATGTAAACTTGAGTAGTTAAAATTGGTAAAATATTTTAACAATGAAGTGTGTTGAAATACTGCAATTTATAATCAATCATCTAAACACTACATATAAATGGCATTTTAAAAGTAAGTATATATTAATATAATATATAATAAATCATTTCTATATTTGACATTTATTTTTTTCCTCTCCGAACAAATTTCAGGCTTTGTATTTCAAGTTTAGCTTTGAAAAACTGCTCTTTTTCAATAAAAGAATCCAAAAGAGAAGTCAGCTTTTATAAGATGTAATAAGCATTCTTTAAGTGAAGGGCGAATAGAGGAAAATACAGGAATTATATTATTCTTTACCAAAAACCATTAGCATTTTTAAATTTCTGATGTTTGAGAATCTTTCTTATTGCCATGCTGCAGAAGAAAGAAATTGGGGAGGGGGGTGCATTTTACAAGTCACAGTTTATCTAATAAGGTACATGCCAAACCGCAAAGCATTTAAACATTACTAAATTCTGAGCTCATCCTTGAAATGCTCTAAAATACATAAATTTGGCTTTTGAAACAGTCTTTCACATTGACTGATTTTCTTATATACACAGGACATGCTAGGGACCAAGGCTGTATGGTATTATGCAAAGAACTCCTGGAGTCAACCTTAACTATTTACAAAGTGAGCTTTCACCAAAAGGAGGATTTCATTTTAAAGCCTCAGTCTCATTTTATAATGCAAAGAATATCTTAGCTCCAAACAATTCATACTTATGTTAAAATGTCATCTTATTAAAAAGCTTTATTAATAATAAACATTTTAAATAAACATTTTAATATGGCATTTAAGTGCTCGAAGATACTCCCAATATGCTCCTTAGAGAACTGCGAACTGCATTCATTCGTGTTCAAAAGGATTTTGTTTACCTGCCAACCAAATGCCCATATATCTCATAAAAATCCTTAAATGAGGCCAACTATGTCAACTAATCATTAAGAATAATCTAAGTCCCTAATTTTGCATCAAAAGTATTTACAACTTATGACTCCTCAAAGGTTTCAAGAATGTGCCAATAAAAGTGCACAATATTTTCTATATATTTGCTTACATGCACAATTAAAATGCTAGCTGTCTTTCTCAACTCACTATTAGAAATATTCCAGTACATCAAAATTAAAGAATAACATTAACTTGTAGGACATGTCCAGGCATAGCATATAGTAGTTTAAAAGAATAACAGTATGTCTTTACAAATCTTGTTGCACATATAGCCATAGCCTATATAATTTTTCAAATTATTCAAGAGAAAACAAAGAATATTTTACAAATGTACTCCATGAGAAACTTACAGGCCACCAATAAAAAACCTGAAAACCTGTTTCAAAAGCGTATGACTTTGAATCAGCACCTTAAACGGTGATCTGTTTGTAAGTAAGCCAAGTTTAAGAACCACTGAATGCTGATATTTCTGGGACTACTCTAACGTTCACCTATAAATTTCTACTATGTTATCATTCTGTGGCCAGGTACACAATTTGGTTACGCTATTCCTAAATGGGTTAAAATAAAGATGTCTGGTATTTTCCTAAGTTTTTAAAAATTGCATACACATATATGGAGTTTATTCTTTCATTTAGAGTACTTTTATCACTGCTTACGGGACTTTCTTTAATGACCAATAAACTACCTAAGTTTTTCTTTTAAAAACTGGCTCTAAAGCTCCATAAATATTCCAGCAAGTTAAATAAATTGTAAATCAATTTTTAAAAGAAGAACTCATAAAATATATGGCCCTCATTCACTATTTAGGGTACATTTTCTTCACAAACTGTTACACTAAGCAAGCGTGTCTCTTAGTGGTGTCTCCAGAAGAAGGCCTAGTGAATGTATCAATCGCACTGCCAAATATGCTTATTAAAAAAAAAAAACTTTCTTAATGTGATAATAACTCAAAGACCAAGAAAATACAACTTTGTTAAATACCTGACTATGCCCTGGGCCTGCATGGATACACAGGTATCCTCCTATATGTACCATCCCAAAATATAAATTTATCTTAGAGAGCTCACTTGAGAAGATGCTGCTGCATCCTACTATGGCAGTACACTGGTATTATCTACAAGTTCTATGTACTGCAAACTTTTGCCAGCCAGAACTTCAGCTAGAATGCTAGAATCTCAGCATTTCCACTGAAGTCGTAACTCATTCAAATTATCTTAACACTTTGCAACTTATCCATATGCAATTGTGAACCTTGCCAGAAGTGGTTGGAAAAGTTTCATTCCATACTTCCACAAGTTACTAAAATAGGAACTTCAGAAGTTTGTTAGGGAAAAATAAAAACTTTTACAATAACTATAAGCAACTGCTATCCATTATTAATGCTAGGCCTAAATCCCAAACAGACCATTTCAACATAAAAGATGCATTTAAGAGTCTTCTGAGATCAAATAGCCGGTAATTTTTACTGTTAGATATTGCAATACGACAGGATGTCGTGTGGGAAATAAATCCAGAATCTAGGCAGGAGAGAAAAAAAACCATTGATACTTTTTAATCCTTCCAGCAAGTATTCCGGTTAAACCGTTATCTCCTGCTCAATGAAGGCAAGAAGTGGTAGCAGGTTTTTTAAGGGAGTGGTGAATAACCATTTTATATGAAGCCTAAAACTTCTTGTAGGTGATTAATGGTCAGATAGCCATGTACCCAAACAGTAAAAAAAAAGGTTCACACTTTTTTTTTTCTTTTTGGACCACAAAGTCATTTTGACTTCAAGCCTTTTAGTCCAAGAAAATAAATAATCTATTCAAAAGGGACCCGATTTGGGGCCGTGAAGTAGCAATATTTTGCCTGGGGGTGGTGCAGACCAGAGAAGGATGAAACAGGGAGGGCATGGAAAGGAGGGGCGCTGGGGCGAGGGAGACCCCCACACGCCGAGGAGTGGAGGCGAAGGGAAAAGTTGCCCCCGTCCTGCGCGCGGAGCGGCCCGCGTCGCACAGCGGCGGTGGCGGCGCAGGGAGGCGGCGGCGGGGGGGAGCCGCGTCGGGCCCGGGGCCGCCGCTAGGGCTCGCGGCCCGGAGCCCAACTCCGCCCGGCGCTCCCCGGCCCGCGGCGGCCCGCGCGGCCTCCGCCGCTCGCCGCCCTGCGCAGCGTGGGCTCGTCCCGGCACCGAAACTTTCACTCGGGAAAGCGAGCGGGCGAGCAACGAGGAGGACGCAGGCTCCCCGCGGCCGGCGCGGGGGACGCGCGTCCCCGCAGCCCCGCTCTGCCGAGAGCCCCCGGGGCCGGCTCGTCGCCGTGCGCCCGCGTCCGAGGGGCGCTGTCCCGGCCGGGCTGGGAACGCCGGCCCCGCGTCCCTCCCGCGACCGGACCCCAAAGGCTGACAAACAATACGCAGAAGTAAGAGTTTGGGGCGGCAGCTGCGGTGCGGGCTGCAGGAGCGGGCCGTGGGCGCGGGGACCCGAGCTCCCCCGCACCCGGGGTGGGGTGGGGTGGGGGGGTGTCCCGTTGCCCCCAGCGTGCGGGTTGTGCGGTGGGCCCCCCTCCCCCGGCGCCGCGGAACTACAGCAGCCGGCCTCCGGGCTGCAGAAACGCTGAGTCCAGATTGCAGCGTGTCATGGGCTGCCACCCGCCGAAACACGTGCGGGGCCGTCCGACCACAGCGGTGTTCCGCAGTCCATCGCCCCGATATTAATTAACGCATTAATAAGAGGGCGCCATTAGCCATGTGCCCACACAAATGGCCGTGCAAAAGGAATGCACCCGCATGGAAACAAAGTTACTTTCTTAAAGCTGTATGTCTCCCCTCGCTACACACGAGCACACGCGCACACACACACACAGACACACGCGCAGACACAGGCACACACACCAAGACACATGCCCCGGGCCCAGCCGGCGCGACGGTCCCCGGCACCCCCTGCCCGGCCCCCCGCCGCTCGGGCCCCCCCACCCCCTCGGCATCCAAACAGCTGCTTACCTGGGTGAGACAGAGCGGAGAATACATAACTGCCCGGCGGTGGGGTGTGCGTGTGCGTCTGGGTGTGCGGTTTGGAGGTGTGCGTGAGTGCGGGTGAGAGAGGAGAAAGAGGGAGAGGAGGAGGAGGAGAGAGAGAGAGAGAGAGAAAGAGAGAGAGAGAGAGAGAGAGAGAGAGAAGGGGGGAGAAAAAAAATCAAGCCTGCTTCTTGCGTTCACATTTCCAACTCGGCTCAACTGCAGCCAGCCAGCGCTATTGCCGCTCCATGAGCTGAACTTTAACCCCGCCTAGAGTTTCCCTACACTCCACTATACATGTCTACTGTACGCGGGCGTTAAAGGCATAGCGCACCCTTTCCCGCTCCCGCGCCCGCCCGGCCCGGTGCCCGCGAGCTGCCCGCGCACCCGCCTCCGCCTCCGCTCTGCACCGCACCGCACAGCCGCCGCCCGCTCGCGCCGCCGCCGCCGGGGGCGCTGGGGGGGGGCGTGGGGGAGGGGGCGGCTGCGGCGCCGCGCGGCCAGCCGGGTCCGAGCCTCCGCGGCCGCTCGCGCTCGCTGGCTCGCTCCCTCTCCCGCTCGCTGGCTCGCTGGCTCGCTCGTCCCTCTGCACCCCCTCCCGCCCCCCCCCCCGCCCCGTCCCCGCTCAGCGCATTACTGGGTAACGCAGTGAGGAGCAGTTACAGTCTGTACTCCCGGGCAGCTATAGGCTGCCACAGGATGTGCTTAAGCAAACAAAACTACTTTTCCTCATCCCCATCCCCCAATCCCCGCCGCAGACCTTCGCGGACCTCAGAGGAGGACTTGGGCAACTTTGCCAGGTGGCCCGGCACCCCCGAGTTCGCGGTGTGGGCACTGGGAGAACCCGAGACAAGGCCCTGGGGCCAATTTGCATGTATGCAAATTTTTTTTTAATCGGACCTCCTAGGTAACTTTTTTTCCCTTCTGAAATGCGGTACGGCTCAAAAGCATGATAATCTCTCCAACCAAGCTTTCTGTGGGAATAGATCGTCGGCCGAGGTAATTATGCACAAAAATCCTGCAAACTTCGTGGAGCTCCAGTCCGCTGGTATTCAGGAGCGGGGGTGGCGGGGAAATTTTTCACACACAGAGAAGATTCACCGGATTTGGGGGGTGGGGGTTGTCTGGAGAAAGGGAGGCGGAGATTAACGAGCGTGCTCCCTCCCAGGACTGTGAAACTAGTGGGTTTGAACACAGACGCCATAGAAAAAAGTTCTATCACGTTTAGAAACAACAGTCGTTTAGCTGTGACATCTTTTTCATTTTAAGAGAAAAAAAAATGTAAAAGGGATGTCCCCTTAGGGAAGGGAGATATTCTGGTCCCTAAAGCGTGCCCAGAACCTGGACACAGGCTATTATTACCGTCCCTGTGCCTGGGACACCTCTGGAAGGGTGCCTTTTAAGAATCCCCTCTTTTTCCCTCCCCCAGGTAATAGTTCTTAAAATGGAAAAGAGCTTCCTGCAATTATTTTAGGTTTGCTAAAGTATTGTTTTGGCAGAAAAGGGGGGTGGCTTTTAGGGTTTGGCAAGTTGCCAATAAGCCTGCTTTTCCAGTTTTTTTTTTAACCTCATATTTTCTCTCTAGGCTCTCCTCCCTGCTGGAAAAGGGGGGGGGAGTATACCTCCTTCATCCAAACCTCCAAACCCCCATCCCATCTCTTCCTCCTCATCTCCCTCATTCTAGTTTGCAGCCTGCTGCATTTGCGAATCCTCAAAATTCCAAAAGGAAAGACACAGGCTGGGGAATCTGCACCTTTGTAGGTGTTACATAGCTTAGACAGCCTCTGAAAAGAGGAAATTACTATAAGAATGCCCACTCTGCAGGTGAGGGTCAGGTGAGGTGTTAAGGCCACTCTCATTCAGGCTCCCCCTCCTTTTTTTTTAAGTAAACAAAAATACCTCTACTGAGGAAAGCAAAATAAAATCTTCTGAAATATTCTGCATCTGTCTAAAGTTATTGTATGCTTGTTCTCCAGCTACTTTATTGCTAAAATAATTCCTGAATGCTCGAGACCATTTTCATACACCCTGATCTTAAATATCCTTGGACATCTCTCAGATTATTTAGTAAGGGGTGAGGAGAAATAATGACTTAAACCTTTAATGAAAGAGCCCCAATGTTCCAAATTAAACAACGGCTTTTCCTTGGTTCTTCTTGGATTTCAGGAGGGGGAAAATGTCCTAAAAGCTAAGTCGAGTTACAGAGACAACCTTCCTGGCCACAAAAACCTTTGCTGGGATCTATAACTTCAACGCGCTCCAAGTTTCCTCGATAGAAGTTTCTGGCTGACGGTCCCAACATGTAACTGAGGCACAGGGAGAAGTTATTGTTCAAGTGTGTGCTCTTGGGAAGCTGTCTTCAAGAGCATTTAAAATCTTTCTTTTGGTGTATTAAAAGATAGACTTCACATCTGCCTCTTTCCAAAACAGCAAAGATTCTTACTTTTAATTGAATCTCAAGAAAAAGATTTAACAAAAAAAAAAAAAAAGACTGGCACGTCGCCCTGGTTGAAAAAAAAATGGGGAAAAGTAATTTAATGCTGATATTTCTACTTTAAAACTTCTTTTGTTGCAGCAGTGGATGTGCCCGCGATTTCCAGCTTTCTGCGGTTAGCAATATTATCTTAAGTAACTTTTGGCGCCTTTCGTAAGACTTTTGGATATGGGACGATTGTTTGCGCCCTCTAGGCAAGGGCTGGATCCAAGTTCAGCACCAAAGCCCTTCACATCCGCTCCTGCTTTCTCTCCTATCTCCGCCAGCTCCCGCTCCCTCCCCGGCGGGAGGAGGTGGGGGAAGAGGCGGGGGAAACACTACAAAGCACAGTTCCAACTACAGCCTTTGGAAACAGGACTGAGAAAAATACAGTAGAAGAGTTACAGTTACAGAAAGGCTTCTGGTAACTTTCTCTCCAACAGGCATAAATTTAAACACACACAAAGAAACAGATGTTCCTCAAAGGGCAGTCTGGGGGTAAAAAACATTTCCAACTCTCTCCCCTCTTCCCAAGTTGCAAAAGTAAATCCTTGTCCAGAGTTCACAAAGATACTAACAGAGGGGAGGGAGGGAGGGAGGGAGGGAGGGAGGGAGGGTGAGAGAGAGAGAGAAAGAGAGAGAGAGAGAGGGCAAGGAGGTAAGAAGAAAAGATAGTAGAGAGAACAGTGTAGGAAACACAGGTGAAGTACAAAAAAACTAGTTTACTGAAATCATATAAATGACCCATTGTTAGGAAGGATAAACCCCTTATTGGAAATAACAGCTCCAATCATTTATTTTGCAAGTGCTGGGAGGCTGCCTTGAAATGGGATTGTCTCTGCGCAAAGGAGGCTCCTGTCATGCTCTCAGCTATCCATATTCCTCCTGGCACAGAGCCCAGCCTTGCATTTACTGTGTTTTATTTGCAGAAATGTTACCTTGCCAGTTTTAGTGAAATCCTCTTAGATATATAAATTACGTCAATAAGGTTTCACTTATATGTACATCTCAAATACCCCTCATTTTAGAGGTTACTTAATAGGAAGTTCTTATTAATATGATTTAGATTTTAATGCCCAAAGCAGTAAAGATAAAATTGGGATTCATAAGTGACAATACCATTAACTGTAGCTCTTACCAAGACTACCTTTATCACTAGCATTTTCCAACATTTTTCTTCTCTCTTTTTTTGACCTGCTAGTCACTTGTGTGCAGATTTTTCTTATATGCTTATATTCCTAAATTGAATCATATTGCTGAACTGAGCATCCAAGTGGATTCTTACATCAAATTTTGAAACCACATTTGATTAGAAGGCCTAAAGCCTTGGGAAATAGTTCAATGGGAATTTCATACAAAGATGGGAAAGAGCCCGTGTTATTTTCCATTCACTTCCCAACAGAATTAGGTATCTACACTGCTTAGAGGAAAGGAAGAGATGGATATACTTTGGTCAAAGGCTGCCAGTTACTGTCTCCAAAACAAGCTACTGCAGTTGGTTTCCACTGGACTGGTGTCAAAGACTTGTCCTCCAGGCCAGACTCCAGCTAAGAGTTAGCCAGTCAGCAAACTTCCACACATACCCTCCACAGGGGTTGTTGTGGTAACAAGAAGAAAAGTGAACTTGGCCAGTCTTAATACGCTATTTGCTACCGACCATATATTTAAAAGAATTCAAAAAAAGTAAAGAAAAAAAAATGCTCTTTTTCCCCTTCTTCCTTTTAAAAGTAAAAAACAGCTGTGAGTCCACCTGTAAAACACTCTCCCTTAAAACTGTTGAGAGTTCAAGGGAGCCTTGCCTATCCCCCAAAGTGCCCGAAAAGCCAGTGCTTCTAAGATCATCAGAGAGAGAAGTTTTGTAATGCTGAGTATGCATTATATTACTACCCAAAGCTTACTACAGTCCCATAGTTCAGGGAAGTTTTAAGTCACACATTTTTAAAAGTTGAATCTCACCTTCTACAACAGTTAACTTCTCTGAATTTAAAAATAATGCAAAGTTAAATATTTCTCCAGCAGAATTTTTCTAACTCTTTCCAAAAAGGCAGTGAAGAAGGCATAAGATTCATGCAATAATCCCCCAATCAGTTGTGTTTTTTTGTTTTGTTTTGTTTTTTAACTCGAAAACTCTTTCCTATTGTGCTTGCTAAATCCGGAAAAGCTTGTAGCTTTGACAGCTTGAACCACACCATCCCCTTCAGAGCCGCAGAGAACTTCAGATCTTCTCTGCCCCGCCCCCTCTGGCTATTGCGAACCACTGTACACCCAAGCTTCCTTATGATTGGATAAAGCTTTTGTCAATCTCCCATGTTGTCCCATTGATTAGACGATCGAATCGTCAATTATTCTCCGGTCCAGACATTTCTTTTCGGGCTAGGTTGACTGCTGAGGCCAGACGTCTTTTTACAGAACAGAGCACGTAGAGGATTCCCCCCCACCCACCCATCCTTTCTGGAACCGAGCAAGCGCTAGGACGAAAAAAATCTGTCAAGCTCAGCAATTTTTTTCAAATCTCGGGGAAAAAAAAGGAAACCCAGTCTCTGATGCACACAGCAAAAAAAAAAAAAAAAGCCATCCACAAAGCTACATCTTTAAAACAAGACCATTACAATAGACATTTACCCAGCAATCACTTAAATGCATATGCTAGCTACAGAAATTTTAAAATGTTAGCCATTAAACAAAATCATTCTACCATTATTGTTGTTTATAAGACATATATCGTATAAACGCAAAATAGAAAGTTTAAGATGTACCACGTACCATTGCAATGTAAAAAGAGTACGTGAGAAACTTTAAAATGTTCAGACGAATTGCTTCATTTGTTGTCCCCTTTTTTTGGCATTTAAAAAAAAAATCTAAATAAACTTGGAACCGTTGAAAACCCGGAAGAGGTTTTTTTTAAAGCTGTTGGCCAATTGCAGGCTTCTTGGAGAATTTTTTTTTTTTTACTCCAAATCAGAAGGCTTTTTGCAATTGCAATGCGCGCTCTCTGCCTCTCACTGTCTCTCTCTCTCTCCTCTTTTGAAAGCGGTCCAACCCAGGCTGGCTGGTTCTCAGATTCTTTTCTGGTTTTGCCGTGTGTGCATTGGATTGTACGAGACTTTGAAGAAGTTGCAATCGATTCGCACTCCCTCTCTCCTCTCCCTATCCCCTTGTTTATTTCCGCAATCGCTGCAATTTGCATAGTAACCACGCACTAGACGCCGGCAGCAGCCTGCGGAGGGGGCCGGGAGGGGGCAGGGAAAAGGCCTTGCCCTCTTCTCTCCTCCTCCCATCTCTCTCCCCGCCAGTCTCCTCCTCCCCCACTGCGCGTGGCCAATAGGAGTCCCGGCATTCAGCGCAAGCTCCGGTCGGGACACTATTCGGAAGAAAAGCTTCAGTGTTACTAGGCCCGGGTCGCGGGATCGTGTTTTTGGCGCAGAAGTTCCTCTGTTTAGGGACCTCACAGCCGGTGCTAGGGAGATGGGAGGATATAGTACCTTTGCCTGGAGTTGTGCAGGTTTTGCACGTTTTAATGAAGCCTGTACACCTGCTTTCTCGGTTTCTTTTTCCATAGCCTCTCGTGAGTTATTAGACTAGTTCATGATGGTTAGCGAGAGATTTAACCTTTATTTGCACTGGTGTAGACCAAGAGTTAAAGATCCTCTTTGGTGCATTAAATCAAGAGAGTGCAAAATGTCACAGAGAACTTAAAGTGAAATAAAGCTTCTATTCCCGGTTCATGGAGGAAAAGACATTGGCTGTGTTCTCTGCAGATGACTGCACATAAAATTGTTAGGTGGGCTCCCTCAAGGATAAAGCTGTTCCTTTAAAGCAGGAGACGCAGTGAAATTCTAATTTAATTGCCAAACATCTCATTTGTCAATATCCTTACAAAACCTGGGTTCCACAAAGTTTAATGCACCCCTCCACCTCCCAGCCCCAAGAGAAGGGCTCTAAGATTTAAAAGGCTGTTTTCTTTTTAAGATAGTTATTGGAACATTAGGTCCTTCATCTCACTGATTCATCTTATTTCATTAGCCCAGGCGCTATAAAACCATGTGATCTGGAGATTTCAGTGTTAACCTTTTACGTGTTTGTTTTAAACAACAAACCAGCTATGGATGGTGGGGGGCGGGAGGGGGGGCGGCAACTCTAAATAGAGGGAGTGTCCCTTTAAATGGAAAGCATCATAACCAGGCTATTGCGTTTGGGTTTTTTTTGTTTTTTTTTTATGCGTTTGCTTTGCGTCAGTGAAGTAGTTTAGGACGTTTTGCTGAATAACTGAGTTAAAGGAAAATGTGTACTTAGCTCACTTGATAAAAATTATCCAATAAAAAATCAAGAGGAATAGGAAGCAACCTGGCAGTTGTCTGATTTGCTCTACTGTCCTTGGTGAAGGTACCTAATTAATTAATAACAGGACCTTGCACAGTTAAATTAGAGGTTAGAGAAACCTCCTATTTTATTTTGAACCACATTTTTGGCTTTAGGCTTGCACTTTACAACTAGCTAACTGATGCAGCATTACTGGGAGGTGCAGTACTGTGGCTGCCCTAGGTGTTAGAGAAGCTTTGCTGGATTGCCCATTATAGATTCAGGTATTGTCTTGTTCTAGAAAGTCTGTGGCATTTAATCCTGGCCTCCACTGAGCATCCATTTCCACTTGGCATACTATTTTCACCCTAGAAACACACTTGATGGAATGTGGTAGCTTAAGTTAAAAAAAAAAAAAAAAAATTTTTTTTTCTTTTTTTGAGGACAGTATCACTGGCCCTCATATGTGGGACCAAACGGGGGCCGCTGGCTTCCCAAGCCAGTGCCTAACTGCCGTGCCACTCGGCCAGCCCCAAAAAAAATTTTTTTTGAGTAACCAAAAAATTTCTAGCCCTAGTTCAGCTGGAGATAGGCGTGTGACCTTGTGACCTTGCAATGATTACATAACACCTGTTAACAAGGAAATCAACTTATTGTGAGACTGGAAGACTGTTTTGTCAAGAGTTAAGAGCATTTGAAATACACAAGAGGTATCAACTTGCATTGCATTGCTCTGTAGATGCCATGGTCTGAATAATCCCCAATGCTAAGCAAGCCAGGCCTTGTCAGTAGGTGGTAACAGTGATTTTTGTCTGCATTGTCTGTAGTTCATTTACTGAGTTTAAAATGGTAGGTTAGCACCATTTCCAAAGTGACCTTTTCTATGTCCATCTAGTCAACAACAAAACAGTATAACCTTTGGAGTCCAACATAGGGATTAATGTTGGGCCTACTATGTAACTCCAGGCAAATTATTTAATCTCTGTAAGCTTTAGATTCCTGATCTAGAAAATGGGAGATAGTCAGATAACATATGTAAATTACCTAGTACATTATGTGTGTTCAGTATACTGTAGCTATAACAATATAATTACTGTTTAATATGTACTATATTGTAGACACATTGAATGTGCTAAGAGCTAGGGGTACAGAAAATAAGACATTATCCCTGACTCCAAGAAGCTTTCAGTCCAGTGGGGGAGACAAGACACAAAGGTAAATAAGAATGTAATATGATAAGTACTATTGCCAACTTAGGTATACATAAAGGGCCATAGGAATACAGATGATAGAATGACTTATTTTGCCTGGTTGTACAGATAGATTCATAGAAGGCTAAAAAAGAGGAAATGACATTTCTGTTGGGCCAGAAGTATGCATTTGTCAGGCAGACAAGAGAGGAACAGAGCATTCCTGCCCAGAAAAGCACAGTGATGTAATTGTATACAGTGGGCCAGAGAATGGGGACACATTCGGTTGTGGCTAGTTGCTCCAGCTAGTATTAGCCTGTGTAACAGTAACTAGAGATGAAGTTAAAAAGGCAGGCTGAGACAAGAGGGTGGAGAGCCCTTATGAGTCATGTAAAGTTTCACTTGAGGGACTGGAGAGACATCAAACATATTTAACCTAAAGATATACAAAGTAAGGTTTGCAAATTAGAAAGATAACTCTAGCAATGGAGGCAAAGAGACCAGTTAGAAAGAGGTGAGAGAAGAAGGAGTCCTGGATAGCACAGCAGAAATGAATGAGTAGGAGAAGGAAGGAACAATAGAGGACAGGAGAGATGTGAGCAAGCAAGAGAGACCCACCATGGACATTAGTTTTCAAGGACTTCGATTAACAGGAAAAATTTAGGAGGGCAATTTGTCTAGGCTTTCCTTAAAGTCCAAATACCCATACGATGCATTATAAGGCCTGTTAGTGAAAGAGGCTCTCCTTACCCCACAAATTGCCTTCTATATCCTTAGGCCTACTAATATTAAATAATTTTAAAATGTCAGAGGGATTATTTATTATGAATTTGTACCAACTGGACAGTTAACGAAGTTTACTATTTGGTAGTGCTGAAAAGGCTGCATAAAAAAGTTAGATGACTGAACTTTTCGCCAACAATTGATGGTTCTTGCATCATGACAGTGCACCAGCTCACACAGCACTCTCTGAGGGAGTTTTTAGTCAGTAAAAATTTAATAAAAAATTAACTTATTAAACAATAAATTAATTATAAAAAATAATACCAGTAGCAATAGCAATAACTCACATGGATTGAGTTCTTACTCTATATGGGCTCTCCTTACCCCCATGAATTTGCATTCCAATAGCTTCAGCCCCACTATGCCCCTGAAAATCAGGTACACGTAGGTTGACTTTGGGTTGTTAAGCCCATTGAGAGCCTCATGTTTCCACATAAGCTGGATTTATGCCTTGAAAATAGTAGGAATTTTCCAGGAATTCTGCTTTGTTGACCCAAAGAAAAAGTTAATCCTCCTGCACAACATTGACTGATATAGACATTAGGATATCAGAGCCTTACAGAGTTAGAATAATTCAAAATTGCAATATATTTCTACAAATTTTTAATTTTAATTTGTGAATTACACTGAATGTTGAACAAAGAGATACATTTTTTTCACTTTTTTTTTAGCTGAGCCATCTTGCCACCTGTTGGCAGCTCAGAGGCAGCTCAGCTCCGGCCTGGAATCAAACTGGAGACCCTGTAGCTCAGAGCTCACACTCTTGAGTAAGCTCTTAACCAACTGAGCTACTTGGCTGGCTCACATTTCACATTTTCTTGATTTGCCTGGGTAAATCCTAGGTCACCCAAACCACTGTCGTGGCTAAATAATCAACACTGGCATTTAGAGGACCAACATGGCAATATGAGGTATGACAAGTAAGTTCATGAACTTGTTGCAAGGATGTTGCTAACCTTTTTTGATATCAGAGGGGTTGTTCATTATGAATTTGTACCAACTGGACAAACAACGAAGTTTACTATTTGGTAGTGCTGAAAAGGCTGCATAAAAAAGTTAGATGACCTGAACTTTTCACCAACAATTGATGGTTCTTGCATCATGACAATGCGCCAGCTCACATGGCACTGTCTCTGAGGGAATTTTTAGTCAGTAAACAAATATCTGGATTGGAACACCCTCCCTGTTCACCTGATCTGTCCCCAAATGACTTCTTTCTTTACCCAAAGACACAGGAAATATTGAAAGGAAGACATTTTGATGACATTCAGAACATCAAGGATAATACAACAACAGCTCTGATGGCTATTCCAGAAAAAGGGTTCTAAAATTGCTTTGAAGGGTGCAGGCATCAGTGTATAGCTTCCCAAGGGGAGTACTTTGAAGGTGTAAGTACTTTTTCTAGGATGAGGTTGTGAACTTAATTGTCTGACCTCGTATAAGCGATAAATATTAGAAGCAAATTTAAATTTAGGAATTGATAATGTTCTCAAATAATCAAGTTGTGTTCTATTGTCCCCCCCATATGTTCTCCCCCTATTCTTAGATACATATGAGTAGATAAACGGTATAGTGCTTTTATTTTCCAGCCCTCCTTGCAGATTGTCATGATACGTGATTAAGTTCTCAGTAGAATGCAAGCAGAATTCTTGCACCCGACTTCCATATCACTTGCTTAAAAAAAAAAAAAAATTTTGTAAATGTATGGCCTTTCCAAAGGCTTTAAAGATCAGGATAATACCCTAGGAGACAAAAGAGCAGCAAGATGAGAGGAACCTGGGTCCCTGAATGACTTTATGGAGCAGAGATGCTTAATATCATTTAAGCTATTGTGTTTTGAAGTCTCCGATTAGCAACTTAGCCTTTACTGTAACTAATAATCAAGATTATAAAACAATCTCATGGTAGGTATCGTTGGATAGTTTTCTCTCTAAAATCCTTAATTTCTCCCAACTTGATAAAGAATACACTTTATTTTGCTCTTAGCCTCCTTTTCCAAACTCTCCTACCTAATTTCTGCTACCCCTTCATCCCAGCCATACTATATAATAAATGAGTCACTTCTCTCTTTTCATGATTTTCAGAACACACCATGTGTGTTCATCCTTCTCTTCTCGTTTGTGTGAATTCTTCTGCCCAAAAGTCTCTAAAGTTTTCCCCCTGTTCCACTCATTCCCCACACCTCCCAAAAAAACCCAGTTTAATGCTACTTCACAACTCCCCTAGGCAGCGTTGGTTAATCCTTCCCCCATGCTTGCAAATCTTATACTTATCTCTGGGACAGCTGTCTTCACATTATCTATCTGTTTCTTATTTGCATATTTGTCTACTAGACTGTGAGCTCCTTGAAAGTGCAATGATTTCCGTCATCCTTATATCCCTACAAGCAAAATTCTACAGCAGATCTTCAATAAATGTTTGGTAAATTAATGTGTGAATGGATAGATGAACAAATGGTTACCTTTTCCAGCCTTGTACTCTGAGGAAATACAGGGTCAAGAGTGTGGCTGATGCAAGACATGGCATTATCACTAGGGGGAAATTTTAAGTATAAACAGTAGGACACTGAGTTTGCTTTACACAGGGCTTCCACACACGTTATCACCTTAACCTTTCTTCTGGATTAGTAGGTCGGGCATTGTCACTCTCACTACACAAATCAGGAAATTAAGGCTCAGAAAACTGAAATATCCAAAGCTCTAGCTATGATGTCTAGCTTAGGAAAGAGTTCAGGCTCCAAATTGTTTAAGTACCTTTTTTTTTTTTTTTTTTGAGGGCAGTGTCACTGGCCCTCATATGTGGGACCGAACCGGGGCCACTGGCTTCCCAAGCCAGCGCTTAATCACCGTGCCACTTGGCCAGCCCAATGTTAGCTGGCTTTAATCATAATCGAAGGTAAACACATGGATCCTTTTTAAAAATACTGCTTTATTGAGGTATAATTGATATACAAAGAACTACACATATTTAATGTACACAATTTGATGAGTTTGGGCATATACAAATACTCATGGTGTCATCACCACAATCAAAGTAACAGACATATCCAACACCTCCCAGAGTTTCCTAGTGACCCCTCCCACCCCCACCCCTCTGGCTTTTTTCTGTGGTAAGAACATTTAACATGAGATCTGCCCTCTCAACAAATCTTGAAGAGCACAATTCTGTATGTTAAGTACAGGCACTACGTTGTATAGCAGATCTCTAGAACATATTCACCTTAGCATAGCTGAAACTTCACACTATTGAATAACAACACCTCATTTCCTCCACCCCCAGACCCATTCTTCTTCTCTTGGACACCACAGTAAACTGCAGAAGTTCCTGAAGACCAAAGATGATGTCACCCAAACAAGCTGCTAGGATGACCAGAAGTAGGGAATCTACATCTTGACTAAAGCAATAGTAGCAAAGTATGAGTTTACAAGTCACAGTAGGAGAGCTGAAATGGAGCTCAGAAGTCTTCAACCACCACTCTTTACAGATGATAAAACTGAAGCTAGCAAAGTGAAGTAGCCAGCTCATGGTCACACAGCTGGTTAAGAATTAATCCCCAGTTCCAATGCCAGTTTCATTACATCATGCAAAGAATATTTTGCAGGAATGGGAAAGGGGTGAATAACTATCTGTGGTATCAAAGTTGAAAAGAGGCCTGAGAAAGTGAAGAAATATTGTTAGTGACTCTAATCCAAGAAAGAAATCAGTCAATTATCTAAACGTAAAGAATGGCTATAACATCTAGGCTGGTATCTGAAAGATTTATCCAAATGTGCTCAGACAGTTAAAGGATAATTTTCAGGAAAAATAAACCGGGGGGGGGGGGGGTGTTTGTGAGAGCAACAGTCTAGAACTGTGACTTGGTGTTAACATCTGTGAGCTGATCTGGTTCTTTGTTCTCTGCTCTTTGTGGCCTTGGGCAGTTCAATCTCTCCCTCTCTCTTCCTTCTCTGTAAAATGTAAGTACAATCAGTCCTGCTTACTTCTTGAGGTTTTGTGAAGATTCAATGAAATTATGAATATGAAACTGTTAAAAAATTTAGGTTTCTATTCTGTGAAAGCTTATACAACCAACTATTACTTATAATATAGCACAGAATAAAGAATGTGGATATTTAGTTAATCATATTTATCCTGCCTCTATTCAGAAAGGTCTTGGAGTGGAGATGTGTATGTGTACTATTATCTATCTATCTTATCTATCTATCAAAAAAAGACACTAATAAAAAGGAAAAAGAGGGCTGAGTGGCTCAGTTGGTTAAGAGCTCGCTCAAGAGTGCAAGCTGAGCTCTGAGCAACAGCAGTTCCATGCCCAGCCTGAGCTGAGCTGCCAACAGGTGGCAGGATGGCTCAGCTAAAAAAAAAAAACCTAGGGCCAGCTGAGTGGCGCAGTAGTTAAGCGCTGGCTTGGGACACCAGCAGCTCTGGTTTGGATCCCACATATGAGGGCCAGTGACACTGCCCTCTACAGCTAAGATGGTGAATAACAGCTCCACCTGGAGCTGGGCTGCTGTGAGTCCCCGGGGATGGCATAGCTGCAGCCTCGGCTGTCACAAGCTACCGTGAGTGGCCAGCAGCCAGCGTGAGCGGCCGGCAGCCGGTGTGAGCTGCCAAGAGCCACTGTGAGTGGCCATCCAGAGGCCAGCAACCAATCTGCCTCACCCGAGAAGAGCGCAATGACGATACCAACATGGGCCAGTGAAGCAATGTCCTCCACAACTAGACTGCAGAACAAAAGGACAGCAACTTGTCTGTTCCCCTTCCCCAGTTCCCCCATGCTATTCCCCTCCCCCAATTCCCCAATAAAATCTTTAAAAAAAAAAAGACACTATTAAGATAGAAATAAGGTAGAATCAAGGCCAAGATTAGTATCCAAAATACATGCAATAATATCCTAGGTGCTTTTCTAAGGTTGGTTTATAAATTTGACTTTGAGTTTCTTAGCAATCAATTTTGAAAAGAAAAGGTAAAACTTATGAAATATACAATATTCATATTATTATAAAATTCAAATTCAAGAAGAGTTGTTCAAAAGCAACACAGACATTATGAGGTCTCAAACCTCCCATCACCACCATCAATACCACCTCCTCACATCCACACACACCAGGTTGTTCTGAAGAGGACAATCTTCACTAAGCCTCCCATACACTCAATCCCTGGATGAGATTCCAGCCACCATAAGGACAGAGGGAATGGGAAGGGTGGCATCTTATAAAATGACTACTTTAGCAATTCCTCAACTATAGCTTGAGTGCCCTAGGCTAGTGATACTAGCGTTTCCAATACTGCTGAATTAGAATGTGCCTAGCTTTATGTCGGTGTACACAGGTACAGAAAATCAGCAATAAAGAGAGGACCATTTGAGGTTGACACTTCTGACCCTGGAGTTTTTCACACTCTCTCAGAGAGCACATTCTACCCCCCCAAAACAATAGTATGGAGAGGAAGGAAGTGACAACTGGAAAACCCATTTGGCATGGACACTTTGAGTTCAGGCTCTCTTTTCCAGCCCTGTCCTTTAGCTCTTCAGCCTCTATTGACCATTCTCTTTCATAAGGTGACTCAAAATGGGGTCAGCAAAGGGAATTCTAGCAAAAGGAAGTTGTGGAATTGGGGTTGTTGTTGTGTGGGATACATAAGCAGTAACAAGTGGGTGGCTTGCCTCAAAGTCCAGTGAATAGGCTAAGAATCAGGATTATGAATCAACCAAAAATGTTATAAGGAAAAACAAACAAAAAAGGCTGGATAGGTCAGAGTAGAGTGATAGGGCAAAATCTGATACTGTACTAGTAGATCCCTTAAGAAAATGGCAATTGTTTTTACTGTGGTAAAATATACATAACATTTATCATTTTAACATTTTTTTAAATGTACAGTTAAGTGACATTACATGTATTCACATTATTGTGCAACCATAATCGCAATCTACCTCCAGAACTTTTCATCACCCCAAACTGAAGCTTTGTATCCATTAATAACCTCTCATTCCCTTCTACCCCCAGGCCCTGAGAACCGCCATTTTACTTTCTGTCTCTATGAATTTGACTAAGCTAGGTTCCTTATATAAGTGGAGTCACTCAGTGTTTGTCCTTTTGTGAGTGGCTTATTTCACTTAGTATAATGTCTTCAAGGTTCCCCCATGTTGTAGCATGTGTCATAATTTCTATCCTGTTTCAGGCTGAATAATATTCCATTGTGTGTATATACAACATTTTGTTTATCCATTCATCCACTGATGAAAACTTGGGTTGCTTCCAGCTTTTGGCTATTGGGAATAATGTTGCTGTAAATATTGTGAATATGGTGTATAAATATGTTTGAGACCCTGTTTTCAATGCTTTGGGGTATAAATTCAGAAGTGGAAATTTTGAATCATATGATAATTCTATATTTAATTTTTTGAGGAGCAAATAGCTATCTTAGTTTATCTTTGGAGAAAAAGCCTAATAAATTCTTTAATGACTTGTTTTACCTATAGAGTTGATTTCATGAGCATCAGGGATCTTGGATTCTAGTCCCAGTCCTGTTAATTGTGTAATCCTTGAAGTCATTTGATTATTACAACCACTGTCAGTTTCCTAATCTGAAAAATTTTATCTTTGAATAGCTGATATGCAAGTTCCTTTAAAATTCTAAAGGTCTATAATTCTGCATATTTCCTTTGGTATATGGGTTCATCCATGCATTTTGGAAATGTTTTTTTAATGCCAGATCACATTGTTCTCAAAAAAATTAATAAATAAAAGAGTCATCTGGTGGGATGGGATGGGGAGGAAGAAGGCTGGGATGGTAGTTGAAAGAAGAAATAGAGTGGACTGCAAACTAGTGGGAGAGCCGGTACCAAGATGAAGCGGAAGTCATAAGTATAGGTCAGAACACTGTGGGCCTAGTGATCAACTTTCAAGATTTTGGACTTTATCCTAACATTAATGAGGAGCCATTGAAGGGCTTAAAGAAAGTGGTAACAAGATCAGTTTTTGTTTAGAAAAATCACTCTGACCACAGTGTGGAGAATGGGTTGTAGAGATTCAAAACAAGTTACCTCTCCTTTCTCTACTCCATTATCTCTTTTTTTTTTTTTCTTTTGCCTTGAAAGTGGGAAGATTAGTCAAGATGTCCTAGAGCCTAACCTGGAACGAAAGACATTTAGATCAAATTTATTTCATCGTGGTAAATAATACTGTATTGTGCTTCTCCTTCCAATGAAAAATATTCAGTCACTATTTTCCCTAAATTGTGAAAATTACTCACTGTGGTTGGTAATGTATTAATGTTTTCAGGTCATTAGTTTGCTAATTAATATTTTAGGACTGTGACATTATAGCAATTTTTAAAATTTCTGATAAGAGATTATTATCCATTTACCTGAAATGTTAAAAAATTAAATATCATATATTAATACCTTATATTTTATCAGGAAACTTAAGAAAGTTCATATTTAAGTGGAGTTTTTCCTTATTTGGGCTACAAATAGTCAAGTTCTGGCTTTATATAATGTTCTTTATATAAGTAATGTGATATTATAAAATCAAAAAATTAGGCAGTGATGTTGTTTTCCTTTTTTATATACCTCATTTTCTTCACTATGGAAGTTATGAGTTGTGCTACATCAGCAGGTTGTGTGCCTGAGAAAACAACAACTGATCTCATTACTTTTCAAGGGTGAAGAAAAAAAGTTGGTTTCTATCTTATATCACATGAATGCAGAAACAAGTTGTTTGGAAAACTATTCTGAGTTTTAATATGCAAGAATAATGCCTTGGTTTATTGCAGATATTGAGGGTCATTCAATTACTAATGCCATATTCAGTAAAATAATGCTGAGAAGAATGGCACTTCAATAAATTTTGGCAGTTTGGCATAGTTTTTACTTTGTGTTTACCAAGGAAAGAAAACCAAAATGAGAGCGAGGAGAACCAATTATAAAGAGTGCTTCAGTTTGGCAAAGATGCTTGAAATAGCCCGTTTGTTGCAAACAGGGCCAGGCCGAGAGCTGAAAATTTAAAGTTTGTAAGGTACTTGGTATGTTTTTGGTATATTAAAAAAAAAGAAGTTCTTTTTCAAGAAAGAGCCCAAAAAATGGTGCTTCTGATTTTAACATTATTCCTGTTAGTTTGCTAGTCCCCCCAAGAGCTATAAAGTTAATAATAAATCAAACATATTTTAATTTGTCATGAGATAACATATAGAAACAGAAATTTCCCAACTGGTTTTCTGCCAAAGTATTTCTACTAGTACTATCCACTTCCAAAATTTATATTCACTATCAAAAATTAAGAAAAACTGAATTATCAAATAAATTCAAGTCTGGAAAATATGTACTGAATGCCACGGTAGCTAAGCATGACATGAGGTCTGGGGATGCAGAACAAAGAAGTAAGTGGTGATTTGGTTGTCAAAGACACAAGTCACTCTAGACAAGGCTGGGTTACCTTATTTGCCAGAAGGCCAGAGCAGAAAAGCCTTTGCCAAGTCAGCAAAAACATGACACGTGACATTGTCCCAAAGAACAAGGCACATCCTATCTCACTGCTCTCCCTCCAAATCCAATGTCATATATTCGGACCATCTTTTGAAAGTTTCTATTTGAACATCAGAGTGCAGCAAATCCTACATCCTATGTGGCACTATAATATTTGAGAAATTCTGAAATTATGTATATGATACATACTTCAAAGTGTGTTTAAAAATATAGCCATTTCTGTTCAATTTAGTTCCTCAAAGTCAAAATTTGAGAAGACAATTGAATTTTGTTACAGATAATTAAAAAAAGACTCATTACATCAATATAGACGCTATTTAAAATACTATGTGAATTTCATTTTGATAGTCTCACCACAAAAGAGTTTTTTTCAGTAGATAATAACAGTGACACAGACACCTGTTATTTCCCAAGCTAACCGTTAATAGGAAAGGCATTAGAGAGCTTATAAAACTCATCCTTGCTTTTCTTCTTTTTTTGTAAATTTGAATGTCAATAATGACTCAAACCCACAGTGCTACCCCTGTTTGTATTGTTTTGACATTGTTGCTTGATCACTCCAGTTGTTTCAATTTGCAAAGTTCTTTGCTTTAATTTTTTAAAAATTTGTTGCATAATATTATTTACTATTTATCTTAATGAGTATATTAGATAAACTAGTAATAGACTTCCATTGACTGTAGATAAAGTAACCAAATTAACTTTGAAATGAAAAAAAAAACCTCTCACTTCCACAGTTTGTGATATAAAAATGCAACACTACAATCTTAAATTGGAAATGAAAAAGCACCTTACTGATAGAACAATTCCAATATCAGGAAATCTGAAGTTTTTACTGTCTTACTTTATATTGCTTAAAAATATGATTAATTCACTCAGAAAACACCTTAATTGATGTTTGTAGAATTTAGATACTTTAGTTCACTTTAGTTGTAAAGCAGCAACACATTAAGAATTTTACTAAACTTTTTTTAGTAAAAGATTTGTAATTTTTTTTTTCCCCTTAAAAAAACACTTTGACACCACCTCCTAAATAGCAGTGATAAAATGCTAACTATCCAGCTGGAATAGGGTCTCTATAAATGGCAAATCATGGTTATACAGAAGCTATCACAAAAACTATTAATTCAGATAAACTCTAAGGGAGCATTTCCCAAGTTTAGTGCCCTGTGTAATGGCCAAAAAAGACTTCTTTATTTGCTAGATTTTATATATTCATATGTAAATTAATACATTTTTGGTATATCATGTTTATAGTTATAAATCCAATTCATGCCCAACTCTGAGGCCCTGGAATCTGGGTCTTTAAGAAAAAAGGACAGTGGGGTGTTGCTGAATGGGAGAGTATAGGTTTCCCCAGAGTTGGTAGGCCACTTTTCTGTGGACCTAGATGTTAACCTACTTTCATTTGTCTCTATTCTAATGACTAAATTAATATATCCACGTACACCTGAAACAAATGTAACATTACATGTGTCAACTGTAATTGAAAAAAATAAAAATAAGAATTTAAAAAAGAATTTATTTAAAAAGCTCTCAAAACTCAACAGTAAAAAAAAAAAAACTTAATTATAAAATGAGAAAAAGACATGAAATAATATAAAAATCCCTATATATCTCCAAGTTATCATAAGGTGAAAACTGTGTACTGTCTACATATCATGGGCTGCGAAACGGCAGCCCAAACACATGCTCAACTTAATATCTTTTAAATGTTGGAGCAAATGAGATGGTTGATTTTGAATTCATTTGCACTCATTTTTACTACTTGGGATGCACTCATTAAACTGATGTTTTTCAACTATGTTATATGTTCACATTTAACTGAGCTGGATTTTCACTGCACTGCTGCATCTGGCTTTTTAATTTGCATTGAACAGGAATATTCTTTCATATCATGGGCAATTCAGGCAGACTTTATCAGGTAGTCAAGTCATCAGCTTGGCCTCTTCCTTGCCAATCGCTCCAAGGAAAATGGGGTCGTTTTCCACCCCGCCCCTGGTATCTGCAGGTTGGGATTGCAGATAAAGATGGGGACTGCCGGCCCTAACACGGAGGGCGGAATCCTGCTCCCTTTCTTCAGGGCAAGCTACTCATTTGCAATCAACACTGCTCTTAAACAGTTTAAAGCTGTTTAAACAGTTTAAGCTGTTTCCCAAACAAACTTTGGGAACGTTACATCACCGTAAACAAAGACACAGTTGCTTAAATTATTATTATGCAACACTGTGCCATTACTCACACATCGATGCTGCAATTATCTTCCCAATTTGGCTATAGCTTCGTGGGCAGCTTCTGGAGAAGAAAAAATCTAGGATAAATATGTCAATTGCACCTTTCTCATTGGAAAAGGTTTCCCACCCCCAGGAAAAACGTTCAGGTTTTATCCTGCTCACCAAGTGGAACGCTAAAGCTGTCCCCCACGTCTTTGGAATCCCAGACTTTAAATGTAAATGATCAGTCTGGTATGATCCATATGCTCGACTACAGAGAAGTGCAATACCATAATAAATAGGTGAAAGTGAAATTCTGTAGGTGCTTTTTTAAAACTCACAGGCATCAGTACACATCTGGCAATTAATTTGTTAATTAGCCGCCTCCCTTTAAAAAAAAAAAAAAAGGTGTAACCACTGGGCTGTATCAGCCCCAGGTGATCTCTACCGATCTGGTAACGAGATTACCTCCACCCTCACCTCCAGCTGCCGCTGCATCGCTAGGTGTTTAAGCAGAAGACAAGCAAAACATGTTTCAGACACAGTAGTATTAAAAATGTGAAACAAGATAAAAATAACCAGTTTGTAAAAAGAAAAAAATTGGTGACTACTTGTCCGAAGAAAAAATAAAGCCAAAGGACAAATGACCCGCACAATTGCCTCTGCCCATTTTTCTCCCTTGACTGTCGCAGAGCTGACAGGAGGAGGATGGGGGTGAGGGAGGGAGGGATGGCGGGAAGAAAGAGGATTTAAAGCATCATCTCCCTATCTGCAAAGGTCTGGCCTCCCCAGTGCTCAAGAAGCGGTGGTAGCCATTTTCATTTTTTTCTTTTCTTTTTCTTTTTTCTTTTAAGAGCTTAAAAGGAAAATAAAACAGAAAAGGTATATCTCCCTTCCTGTACCACCAGCAAGACCCCTCCCTCCAAAGAAAAAAATATGTAAAAAAATCTCAGGTACAAAACCCAATCCACATGCATCCAGTGAGGCTTCTGCAGTTAACTGGATTCTGATTTGGCGAGTTGCACTGAAGGAGACCCGATCTGGAAAAATCAATCCGTGCTCGCGCCCCCCGCGCCGCCGCCGCCGCCGCCGCAGCTGCCGCAGTGGCCACAAAATTAGCGGCTCCGAGGACATTTTTGCCGCAGTGCACGTCCGCCGTAACCACCGAACACTCGGGTGAATAATGGAAGTACAGTGTGGAGACAATCAAGTTGATTTATCACGCAAAATAATTCACTGCTTCAGTCCAGCTCTTGGTCCTGTCACTTTAAATCACAAACGCGTATACACAGATCCATAGGCGCCCACACATGCATGGTACACGTGTGTGCGCGCGCGCAGATCCAAGTGGAATGATTCCAGATTGCTTCACGTATATGAAGGGGGGAGAAAAGAGCAAAAGAGCCCATCACCCCAACTCCCTACCCCCACCTTTTGCAGCATGGACAAGTGGCTTGTAATGCAGCTTGGAGCAAAATAAAGTCTGAACAAAACTAGACTGTGAGACTAGCACGTCCCAGAGTGAAAGTGAGTGACGTTAACGCAGACTCTGTAAAGACTCGGATCACTTGCAGGCAAACTAAAATTCCCCCCTTTTTTTTAATAAAAGAAAAGAAAACCATTAATTGGGTTCAGATCTAAAATGCTTTTAAAATGCACGGCACATGTCGAAGACTCTGCGACTATAATTTCTTGGGTAAACATCTGGTGAAGACATTCCAGGAACACATCTGAAAGGAAGAAAGGCGTAAGACAGCCCCTTTTTTATATATCTTGGGTCAAAAAAGGGTTGTTAAAACTTTTTTAAAAGGGTGCTCTTAGTCTAAATACCTTTATGTACCTTAAGAGTCTATTTGTTTGGGAATAGAGGACTGAACTGCGAGTGAGGAATCCTGGGTTCCAGCCAGGGCATGGTCTGTTAGTTTGGGCAAGTCTCTTTTGCTACGGCCCTCTTTTCTCATCTGTAAAATTGCAGAGGGTAAATGATATGCTTTCTAAGATTTTTTTTTTTTGCACTGATACTCCACGGTTCTATCTAGGAAGGAAGATGATGGGGGTGGGGAGCAGTGTTAATGTAGAGAGAAAAAGAGGTCACATTCTTCAGGTGGCATCTGTTTAAACTTATGGTGATGAAAGTGATGAGTCCAATATGACTGAGTCCTTAACAATAAAGATTGTGTCTATATTAAGAGCTGCTATTGTCCCAGCTCTGAAGTATATATAGCCTATAATGAATGCTCTTTGGGAATGACAGTGTAATCTTGTACTTACATTTTTGGGGATAGAAGGAAAAGAGTATTTTTAAAAATCAGCCAAAAGGATTTGGGGGTTGGAACAATTTTCAATATTCTTATGTATAATCTGCATATGAAATGCATTAAATCACTTGGATAATTGAGAGAAAATAACTTTTTAAGTGGATAAGCATCCTATGCCAGATTGGCTAACTAGATTGAACAAATTAATGGGATTAATCACTCCCTGTCTACTTTTTCAGAAAATAACTCCAAGCAGGGTCTCAGGTAGGGACTATTGTTCAACACCCCTCCTATCTGTGTAGTGGTGAGTAGTTAAGAGTGTGGGTACTAAAGCCAAACTAGATAGTTTTGATATGCGCTAGCTGAGTAATCATAGACAAATTATTGGGTGGTTGGAAAAGTCATGACGTATTTTTTTTTCTATGTTTTTCATTGTGAAAATGAGTCATGACTTTTCCCACAACCCAATACTTAGTTTAGTTGTGCCTCAGTTCCCAAAATTTATAAAATGAGGATTGTAATAGCAACTAACTCACAAGGCTGTTTTCAGGATTAAATGAGTTATCATATTAAAGTGCTTGGAACGGACCATGGCACATGTAACAAACAGCTCAATAAATGTTAGAGGTTATTATTACTCCAGTGTAAACATAGGGAAAGCAAGGTCAGATATAATAGGGGGATCTTTGAACTGCTCCTGGATTTCAACTAAGACCTGTAAGCACTTTATTTTATCTGGCTTTTATGATGTCAGCTTAAGGTAAGGAGCTCAACAGTCTTTATTAAGAAAAGGCCAGAACATTTCCTACCAAAACTCCATTCCCTCACATACAATAGTTATGAAGCTGGAGAATTTTCAGCTTGACCAGGTCAATGGAGGTATGTAAGGCTGGCTCTATATGTTGAGTGCATACTTATTAATGTGTGTCTCCACTATCCAGGTGGGAGGAAGCCAAGGTTTTCTTTGGAGAGAAGTTTCCAAGGCATCTGTTCCTGCCTGTTTTTCTTGTGATACTTTCTTTTCTACGTAACTTGTTACCTCAGGCCTAGTCTCTGTCATTGAAATATGAAGTCAAAACAATCCCAAATCTCAGGCGTGCTCCCTTTGTGTTATTATTAATTTAAAGGGAAAAGCAACATCCTGAATTTCTCTGCTCTCTTAATGACCCCCAGAGTGGCAGACTTGAACAAGGCTTTAGAAAGGGTCACAGGCATGGAATGCTTAAGGGAGCAATTCTTCTAGTGTTTGCAATTGGGATTGGAGGTGAGTTACAGTTAAGCTTTATAGAGGAAGAGGAGATTAGGTGTTTCCAGAGCAAGGTAGGTGCTGGCAGGTTTAGGTTACTGGTTGTTGGAAAGTAATGTCCCACATCTTACCCTCTGTGGCACCTGAAGCCCCAGGTGCACTAACTGTTCTACCAGAGACTGCCCAAGGGAGGGCTGACAGGTCTGAAACCCCCTGGGGGGTAGCTTCCACACCAAGTTTAGGGGGCTGCAGGCCCGGTTTAAGTTCTCTGTTAGCCAGAAAAGTGTCTTGCTGAGAGCACGGGGTGGGGGGAGAAAAGTTCAGTCCTTGCAAGTGCCGGCGTGAACACTCATCCTTCTTTTGTCAATCTTATTAACACAATATCCTAAATAAATAAATCAATAGAAGAGGGTACACTGCCTTCTATCCTGCCTGCTTGCCTTCCTCCTTCCCCCTTCATCATTATCACACGGGCCTATCCCTTCTTTGAAAGAGAGGCTGTAAAGTGCCCCAAAGAAAACCCAAGCCACCTATACTTTAAAAAGTTTCTGGAGCCAAAGGTGGGAAACCTGGCAAGTTTCATTCCTTCCCGCCCGCAGCAACTTGGCACCCAGAAGCCGCAGGCTCTTGGCCTCCCAGAGCCTTCTGTGAACTCCGATTCCCGGCGGGGACTTCACTGATCACAGTTCCTAGTGGCACCTGGACTTCCCCAGTTAGAGAGGTACTGGGGGGATTTGAGAGTAAATACATTCAGTTCTACTGTCCACCACCACCGACTCCGATGGCATGGATCACGCCCTCCAGGCCCTGGGAAGAGCTGGGTCCAGGGGAGGAAGGACAGACGCTGGAGCAGGAGGCGCAGGGGCTGCCGGCAAGGTCATGACCGCAAGGCAGCTACAGGAGGCGGCGGTACGCAGCTCCGGACGCCGCCCTCTGGCCCCAGAGCTAACCCCGCGTCGCTCTTGCTCTGGGCTGCCCGCCTGGCACATCCCTAGGGCAAGGAGGGGACGCGTGGCCGATGGGACCCTTACTTTTATGGTGGAAGCTGAAACCTGCGGGGGTCCGGGGCAAGGTGTCCTGAAAGGAAGATCAGGGGCTAGCACAACGGAACTTTAGAAGGGGCTGTCTGCGCTACCGCCCGCCTGCGTAGTGGCGACTGCGAGGTATTTTTGTCCCCTCCCCACCGCCTCTTCTTGCCCCGGAAAGTTGGCCCAGATGGCCTAGTTCTTCATATTAATTTGTGGCTCCACCAACTCTGCAGCCTTTTCTCTCAGAAGGACTTCTAGGATGTTTAGTAATGAAAGAAACAAGTTCAATGCTTGTTTCCTTTTCCAGAGAGTATTGTGTGAATTTACATCTCCCAGGCACTAAAATCCCAACGAAACAACAAAACCAAAACCAAAATGTCCTGCCTTCAGGTGAGTGGATAGCCAGACTCCATCCAAGCCTTCCTTGGGCCAGTCCTTTGGGCAGATCATTGAGTTCCTGAATCTTTCAGGAAAACAGAACCCCTTTCACACCCTTCTGGAGGGGGACTTAATAAGACTGCAATATATCACCATGTTTAAAATGTTTTGCAGAGGCAAGATTTCCTAAAAGTGACTTGCCAGCGATGCATGGAAAGGCAAATCCGCTTACACAGAGAAGCCACTGAAGAGAAAAGGGGGAAGGCAGGACCCAGCCCCAATTAAAAACCGCAGTTTCCAAGTTTTGAACCACAGCACTAATATTGTGGGGTTGTGGGGCTGGTGGGATATAGTGGCTACCCCTGCAGCTGACAGGTTGCAGATATCCAAGGCTATTTTTTTTTTTCACTGCTTGTTAGAAGTACCAGACTTTTTTAGGATAGCCCCTTCCCCAGAGAGTTTAATGCCTCCCCCCACCCCTTTGTATTTTGTGGGCATGGGTTTGGATCCTGTGTTAAGCCTTGCTCCTCACATACTTGAAGTGGGGAATCTCTTGTTATTTAGCAGACAGTGTATGGACCCAGGGTAGGAATGTGGGTGCCAGCACGGGTGGATGAAGGTGTGTATTTTTGCCAGGTTTGTTACCTGACCCTCCACCCCCACCCAACCACTATGGAATGGGCTCTAGCACAGCCCTCATGTCCAGTAACTCTCCGTGGAGTTTCTTTCTGGGAGAAACAACCACCCTCATTATTTTGAGCTCAAGGTTTTTGTATTTTGTATAATGAACTCAAGAGAAAAGTTGCAGAGTTTGCTAATTTTGTGATTTTTCAGGTCAAGAGAACTTTAAAGGTCTTAGACCTCATAACTCTGGGGGAAAATCACTAAGAATACTTTGCCCAGAAAGTATAGCCTTCTAGCATCATGAAGATAAGGACTGCTTACAGTAAACCTTAAAACATTCAAACTATAGTGCACCAAGTCTCAATTACTCCCCTTTGGAAACACAAAGCACCCCCAAGTATTTCTGCTCCTCTTGTGGTTACCAGGCTATTTTGTAACACCTTCTCAAACTATCTCTTTGAATGGTGATACTAACTTTTACAAAGTTTCTTGCTCTTTACTCTGAAAAATTGCACTCGCCCTGTGTGCAACACAAGCTTGCCTTTGCGCCCTTGACATGCTTTCAACCCCTGCTGGGAGTGTTTTAAAGGCTACATTTTAGTCTTATGGGATAAAGTGTTCTCATCTTTTATACCGAGAGTGCAAAGTGGGCAAGTTTGTAGGACACCGTTCGCTTAGCTTTGCTAAAATGAGGAGGGTAGTTTCCACACCCCAGTTCTTGTCTGCTAAAATGCCAGGGCAAGGTACTCACTCACAAACCCACAACGCGAACGGGTCACCTGTTTCTCTCGCCCACCACAGCCCAGCTCTATTGCTAGGGATACTGGGCACTGGGGATGCTGTGCACACCTGCCGTTTTTAAAAGCAACACAGTCTACTTAGGCCCCCTTTTCCATCAGGGCTAAAGCATTTTTCTTAATTCTGTCCTTTCTTAGGCAGTGCTTAGAGACTAGGCCCACCAATATTCTGGACAAAGTTAAGGCTACCAAAAATGTGCACCGAATTAGGACGCCGACTTGGGACTCGTTGAACACCAGACTGTTACAGTTAATCTCACTTCTCTTTTTGTTTCCATTGCTCTGTTTTTCCTTTGGTCTTGTTCCTTCTCGGAGTTCCCTACCTCCTGAAGTATTAGTTAATAAAAACACCACCCTATTTTTTAAAAAATAAAGTTGACGTTAAATTTGAGACTTAATGTTGAAACTAAACTCTTCTGGAGTCTACCGATCTGTCACACTTTTGCTGCTTATGTAATGTCAGCAACTTTTGTTCTTAAAATTCACTAAAAAAATTCTTTCAAGGCTTTGAGAAAGTATAATAAATGCTAATTGGAACCCCCACCCCCCAACTCTCATGTATTTTACTTTCTCATATCAAGGAAAAGGACTCCAAGCACAATAATAAACTTCACGTAGTTTATTTTTTAACTACTCTATTTTCAGTGGCTATTTTTCTTCCTTAACTAAATTACGCAGTTTCATTTAATTCCACTTCTACCATTCCCCACGGGTCCTCACGAACCCACTCAGCCATCCCCAAAGAGTGAGACCGCAGGTAGTGGAAACCCTCCTCCACATGTTTGCTTCCCGGTTAAAGAGCTCAATTTCAGATGATTCGAGAACTTGTCTTCAGAAACATCAAATGGAGCAAATCATTTACCTAATTCATTCAAGAACCTCTATGGGAAGGACTTTGGAGGAAGGAGATTCTCATGAGGTACTAATGAAAATCCCTGTAGTCCCCCTCTCTGGGCCCAGCGAGGGCCGCGTCTTCTCTCTGTCCACGGAAGGGCTTCCCTAGCCAGGGGAGGCCGGGACCCTCCCCACCTGCCCCCAGGCGGCACAACCAGGGCTCTCAACGACTCCCGACTCTGCTAGGGTCACTATTCGACCCACCATCCCTGGACCCTTGCCACCCTCATGCCTCCCCTAGCACGGGCCTCTCCTCCGACTTTCCCTTCCTCCTCACCCTTTCCAGTGAGTTTTAGGGGTGTAGGCTGTGAAAAGGGAACGTTTCCTCCATCACGAAGTCCACATCCTCAGCCTGCTCCCAACCTGGGTGGACTGGAATTAAAATCCGGGGATTCAATTTTGCTGCGAATTCTTGGGTTCTGAGGGAGGGACCCCTCCAGGAGGGAAGGAAGACCCTGCAGGGACTGCAGGCCACCTAAACTCCCACCCCGTCCCCTCGGCCACCCGCGGGGAGGATGAAAGCCAAGGGTTCCTCCCCATAGGGGCCGCCAGGCTCCCCCAGAGGTGGGGAAGGCTTTGGGCGGAGGAGGCCAAGGCCAGGCAGCTGGGGCGGGGGCTGCAGTGTTAGTGGGTAACCAGCCCCCCATCCCAGGCAGCCAGCGTGCTCTTGGCCTTGCTTGTGTACCCCCACCCCCTTTTAGGCCTCTGCATGGAAACCGCCTTCAGGCCCAAGTTCTGTCCTTTGAGGCTTTGAACGAGGCCTTTCAGAAGTTGTTAAAGCTGCCCCGCCCAGCCCAGCCCTCACGGGTCACACTCTTCCCCATCCTTTCACCCCTGCTACAGCTGCGGGCAAAAGGGGGTGCGGGGTGGGTGTTGGCGGGGGGGGGGGGCGGTGTTGTGGAGCGGAGCGGGCAGGCCTAAGGCTCGGGGATCGAAGCGCCGCCCAGGAGCGCAGGCTCAGCCTAGAGCGCTTGGAGATCTGGCTCCCGAGCCCGACCTGGGGGAGGGGGGGAGGGCGAAGCGCAGGCTCACTGCTCCTGCAAAGCGCTAGCCCCGAGGTGGGAGGGAAGGCGGGGTGGGGAGAGGACGAGAGATCCGGCGTGGGGGGGGGTGTCACATCCACATTACCAAGGTTCCTGTGCTTGGCCAAGGGACTATTGGCCTTTACGGGAGGTAGCTGGTGACCCGTGTCCTCGCCCTTTATGTGTTCCCCTGAGCGAATCAGGGCGCCACCTACAGGCGAGTTCCAGATAGCAGGAGGGAGAAAGGGAGACAAGCCTGCAGCGTGGCCCCGTGGAAGCTGGGCCCTGTGGTTTTGTCCAGAGCCATCTCTCAGCTCCTGAGCCTGAGGTATGAACTCCAGAGTTATGGGTCTGTTGGCAGCAGCAAGAGTCTTGAGAGTACTGAGAAGGAACTTGTGGGGAGTGGGGAGTTGGGGGGATTCCAGTGCCAAAGGAGGGTCTCCTCAGGTTAGTCTCATGGATTGTGGCATGTTTCATTAAGGGTACCTCTGTGGCCTTGGACAAGCTTCTTAACCTTTCTGAGTCTCTGTTTCTTTATCCTTTACAAGGAGAATAGTGGTAGTGGTACCTGTCTGACAGGGTTCTTGTGAGAATTAAATGAGATAGTATAGGTGAGAAACTATAGGTGCCTTCAAGGGGCTTTCAACTGTTTCTAATAAGAAAAACCATCTTTTACACTAAGAAATCTAACTTACAAGACTTCATCTAGTGGTTTTCTGTTTCTTGAAGATTAGGGTCTTAGAAGAGGGTAAAGAGAGACAAAGAGGCTTGAGTGTCTGATTAGAAGGATGGGTTAATGGAAGTTTTGATAACTACTCTCTCCAGCTAATCCCCTTCTCACAGGCATATAATAACATATAATAACACTTACTATTACTGTTTACTATTGCCTCATTTAATTTTTACTAAGTTACATGGTATACCTTATCCCCATTTTAAAGACGAGGAAATAAAGACATGGGGATATAAACCATAGTTGGTACATTTTTCTCTACTTCAAAAATTCTCCATCTACATTTAATGTCAATTTATTAAGCACCTACTATGTATGTGGTTACTATATTAAGAATTTTACATATGAGGCTTCATGTAATTCTCACAACACCTCTGCAAAGAAGGACTTGAAGTTCTCTCTTTACAGAAGAAGAAACTTTGGTTCGGGGAGCTTAGGGGAGTCAGTTAAAGTCCTACAGAAAAGTGGTGGAGGCAGGTCTTGCAGAGCCCAGATCTTCTGACTACACATCCAGGTGCCTTCTGTTACATCACAACTTAGAATGGTCCCACTGGCTTTGGGGAACTTTAAAAAGTTATCAAGAAAGGTGAAGTGAACACCTTGGTGGTTTTGCCATGTTGAAGGTGTGGTAAAGGATGGTGTTTATAGTCTTAAGTAATGGTAGAGTATTACAATGTTTCCTAAAGAAATGTTGATGGTAGAAGAAGGGGGGTAGGGGTGCAATGGGGGAAGCCAAAGGATGAATTTATTTATACTTTTATAAATGTGAATAACAAATTTCTATAATGACCGAACCAACCAAATCTCTTCATAACAGATACCATTACACTGAAAAATTTGCTATAAGGAGCTATTGTCAAATCCTGGCATCTGACTTAGTGATAGTGCTTTGCTGATTTGGTTATAAACATTATTTACAATAAGTATTTTTGTACATTAAATATTTTTCCTGGTCTGTATCATGTAATAGCAACATTTTTATGGTGGACTGGATTACTCAGGGAGTCGTCCATTGAACAACAATTGCTCATTGGTTTCACATCTTTTTACCTACTTATGCACCAAATCAAACCACCATTCTTACCCAGAAAACCTCCCCATTCACACCTGAGAATAGCCAAACATATCAAAAGGCCTGAGAGTGAAACACTAGAAGGCTTTGGGTCCGGGCATTGGATGTAAATGTGTGCTTCCTACTTTCTTCTTTTTCCTACTGGGTCCAGCCATGATATTTCTACTTGCCAATGCATTATCAAGAGCTCAGACTTTAACTGCATTTTACCTCCAGCTTCTACACACTGAGAGTGTTTCTAATAATATAATAGATTTTCATTTTGAAACAGATGCCACAGACCATTCATTCAGTAACCGGAAAATCCCATTGTGTAACTAACACCATAAAGTCATCAAATTTAAGGTCAGTAAAATGGCTTTCGATTGTCAGCTTTTGGGGACCAGTTGGTAATAAGATAAGAGGGGTTTGTGAGGGAAAACCAGTTGAAACTGATACATATTTGTGAAATGCATTTTATGTGTTCCACACTGTTCTAGGTACTAACAGAGATATGGAGAAATATAGTTTACATTCTAAGCTTTAAGGTAGAAACTTTTCCCGCCTCTCTAATCCTCAGGTCCACCCCTTAGTTCTGTCATAATAAAGTGATGGGGATTTTAATGTTCAAAGAACGTATGCCCTACCTCAACTGTTGAGCTAACATATTTCCCTTCTGAAATTGTCTTCATCCTAGAATTTTAATGTTATTCATTTCATCATCTTCGTGTATATTTACATAAATGAACAAATTGAGAAAAGGCTTTAGGAAAGGTGATAACTATGGTTTATGGCCTCATTTGACATGGTCACACATATGTGGTCAGACAATTAAGTTTGCAAACTCATCCTAGAAAAAGTGCTACATACCTCATTGCTGAATATCACTATGGTCACCTTCAAAGTACTCCCCTGGGGAAGCTATGGACTGACACCAGCACCTAGTCTACCCTTCAAAGCAATTTTGGAACTCTTTGTCTGGACTGGCCATCAGCACTGTCATTATATTACCCTTGATGTCCTGACTGTCATCAAAATGTCCCCTTTCAATAATTCCTTTATCTTCTGGTAAAGAAAGAAGTCATTGGGGGCCAGGTCAGGTGAGTAGGGAGGGTGTTCCAATCCAGTTATTTGTTTACTGGCTGAAAACTCCCTCAAAGACAGTGCCGTGTGAGCTGGTGCATTGTCGTGATGCAAGAGCTAGGAATTGTTGGCGAGAAGTTCAGGTCATCTCACTTTTTCATGTCCCCTTTTCAGCACTTCCAAATAGTAAATTTGGTTAACTGTTAGTCCAGATGGTACAAATGCATAATGAATATCCCACTAATATCAAAAACAGGTTAGCAACATTGTTGCAACAAGTTGGTGAACTTAATTGTCAGACCTGGTATAAGAGACAGCATTGTACTTTGGAGAGACCTGTTTTATTCTCTGATATGTACTTGTGCTTCTATGTCATGGAAACACATATCAGTCGGTGTAAGTGTGTGTATGGGTATATATCTGGAGACCTTGAGACCTTAGCTACCTCTTTTTGGTACCTGTCCCAAAAGTAAGCAATCTAGGGCTCTTTTTTAGTAATGAAAGGGCAGAGCTGGGATCCAATCTACAGGCCACTTCGAAACTCATTTATGCTTTTCCTATCACCTGTTTGAGTCACAGCATTGACCTTTCCAAGTCTTAGTCACAGAATTTCTGAAGGTATGTCCCCAAGTTAACTGCATGTCAGAGGTTGTTCTGTGTAGGCTCAGCTCTGGGAAAGCAGACACTTAACAAAATGAAATGGCGTTTTAAAACAGACAAGTATGGAGGATGAGAACCTAACTGCTATTTCTGATCTTGGGGACCTGAGGTTTCAGCCAAAGCCATTGAGAGTCTAATAAACTGATGTTATATATTATTGACATTAGATGGACCAATCTGGTGGCCTCATTGCTCAGAATGTTAATTACTAGAAGCTTTTAGCAAAAACTCTGTATTTTTAAAGAATTTAGATGCCACAAAAGATAGCAGTATAGCATGGACTCAAGAGTGTCTGGAGGCAACAGAGCTGACTGAATTTAAACAAGAGTGGCATAGCCACATGTTTATTTGAAGAACACTTAAACGTGCCCTGAAGAAGCCTAGAGATCATGGGAACAATTTGGAAATAGTTGAAAGGGAAGAAGGGGTTATATTAATGCTGAATTTAACCAGGACTAAGGACATTGTCTCATTTAACCCTGTGTAATCCCCAACCATACTGAGGCATAATTATCCCATTTCACAGAGGGGAACAGAGATTTAATTTGTAAGAGAAATGAGATGAGATTTAGACTTAGTCCAGTCTGGCCCCAAAGCACATGTCTCCCTACTTCACCCCTTCGATTCCAGGCCTTCTTAATCTGGCCTTGATTTACGTGACCAACTTGCTCTTCCAACGCAAATGGTTGGCTCTTTTTCTTGGCACCATCATCTCAAACTGTATTAACTGTCTGTTTCCTGTGCCTACACAGAGCCTTCCATTCACTTCCAGGCATGGCTGCCCCAGTACAGGAGTTCTGAGACTCCAACAGCCAGTTCCAATTTCACCTACTCTTCATTTGTACACCAAACCTGGCTGCATCCCTTTGAATATTTAATCAAACCAACTTATCCCCTTTTTAAATTTTATTCTCTAATCAGCTTGCACATTCCTATTTTCAGTCTCAAAAACTGGAGGTGCCTGGTTTCGTGCTTCACACATTGTTGTCTATTTGGACATATTTTTGCTTCTCGCTTGTAAGGCATCCAACCTGTCCTCACTTTCTGTCCCCCACCCCCTCCCCGACCCCCCAGGCTGGTGCAGAAACATGACAAAAGGGGCCAGGTTCAGCCAGGCTCTCCTCCCTTGATCTCCTGCCTTGTCACCCGCCTCCACTCTGTCCCCAAATATAAAAGGTGAAAGGCACCTCTACAGTCAGAGCCCCAAAATAAAAGGCTCAAGAAGCTACATTCTTGCCTCAGCAGCAAAGCCATACTTCCCCGTGGTCAAAAGGTTCTTTCTTTCTACAAGTCTTGGAGCCGAACTTAGGTTCTCCCACTGGCACACGGACTGGGAAAGAGGAAGCACGAGCGTGCTGTGGGTGGGGAGGAGATGGCAGCAATGGTGGGGAGAAGACATTTCCCTGGGAACTCAAAAGCCACATTTCTCGAGACTGGTGACTCCCAAGCTCTCCCAAAGAAAGCAGCAGGCCTAGCTTGTTCGTCAGTGTCAAATTTCAATGGCAGCGCCGGGCCTCGGTTAGGTGCCCGCTCGTGCCTTTCCGGGACTGCTATGGCCCTCTGGCGATTCCGACAGAACCAACCAACAAAGACCCAGCGGGAGAACCGGGCAGTGGGAGGCCGAGAAACAGTTCCGTGCTACTAGCCCCCATATCCCACCCCATCCCCCTCTACACCCCCGCCCCCCCGCGCCCCCCCGGGCCCTGGCCCACCCTGGTCCCCGGGCTCGGGCCGAGCGTGCTAGTTGGGACAGGTGGCACCGGGGTTCTCAGTGCGCACGAGACACTGCCTGGTGCCAGGGGATTCCTTATCCCTAGTCCAGCCTCGTTGACGTTGGGGGCCGCAGGGATGCAAGGCAATTTTTAGAGTTTGGCTTTCAGTGGTGCGTCTGGTGAAAAGTTTGTCCCGACCCCTAACCTCCTTTCCTCTTACCCGGAGGCTGGGAGCGGACAGCAGAGGGCGCCCTTTTAATGCGCTACAGTTGGGGACTCGCACTCCAGGAGCACTGCGGCCCGAGCCGCGCTGCGGTTTCTCTGGGGAGGGGCGGGGGGCGGAAGCTGCAATCTCCGGGAGTCGCAGCGGCACCCTTTCCCGGTCTCACTCACTCTTTAGTGGAATGGGGGTGTGTGTGTGTGTGTGTGTGTGTGTGTGTGTGTGTGTCGCTGCTGACCCTGTGTGGCTCAGAACACCCTTCAGCCATGCCCCCCTTTCCCTCTTCGCAAAAGGCTGTCTACTGCAGTGGTTCACACCTGGATGTTTTCACGGAATGAGGATTCCTTGCAACCGTCTGGGTGAAGAGGAGGAGTGGTTCCTAACTGAAGCCATGACCCTCTCTAACTGCTAAGGAACATGCCTGCAGGCGTTCAATTGCAAACGACTAATTAATTTTCTAACACTTGTGCAGAATACTTTAAAATGGAAAAATGAAGGTCTTCGATGAAAATGAAGCTTGATAGTGTGCACCTGCCTCTAATGTACGGTGCACGGTAACTTCCCCTCATTAGAGAGATGACTTGGGCTGAGAACAAGTCATATAGTGAAAATCACTTCAACACGTGCCTGTTCATATGCATAAACTCCTGTGTACCAGATGGCAAAATATAATGACATCTTAAACAGCTAATTGCATAAACCTTGTAATGCAGATAATTGCTGTATCAAAGTAGGAGTTAATAATTTCCCAGTGTATTGCCTGGCTTCAGAGTAATCCTTAAGGAAAGTTGTGACAATTCTAACACACTAAAGTTCACCAAGCGGTAATTAAAACTAGCACTTAAATCGTTTGACTTTCAAACCCTTAATTATGATTCAGAAGAACTGCTTTGTGGAAATCCAGAATTTATGGATAGCTATGTGATAACATTTAATGATTGTATTTCATCAAATTTTCTTTCATGTTCCCATGTGGCATAACATTCTAAGGGGTTAATAGGGATACAGTCCATCCCCCAAAGTTATTTCAATAGCAGGAGCTTTATATTTTGGGGCATGAGTAGTTAACCTCCACTCCCTGATGGATCTGTTGATTATTTTCACCCTACATGTATTTATAGAGCCCCTACTATAATAAGTAACTCTAAGCCTTACCAAATGCCTGGCATTGTTCTAAGCACTTTACAGGTTTAACCCTCAGAACAGCTATCTGAAACATGTACAATTAACATCTTTATTCTCCATATGAAAAAACCAAACCAAGCAAAGGAATGCCAAGCTATTTGCTCAAAGTTAGCTAGAAGTCATATCCAAACTTGAACAGTCAACTGTAGAACCCATACTATTTATCTCTATACTGTATTGCCCATTGGGCTAAGCCAGGGCCTTAATAATACAATATTTCTTACGATTTCATTTTCTAATAATATTTAGAAATAAAAGTAAAATAAGATAATTGGAGTTAGAAAAGGTAGTTGGCAGCCAGATATCTTTGTTGATTTTAACTTATCAGCTCATGTCCTAATATAGTTCAGAAACAGATACCTGCTATTTTCCATAGGGTAGTTCTATAACAGGAAATAAGCCAAGAAAAGTAAACCTTTGAAACTCAGTTTTGATTACATCAATACCTGGTTTGAAAAGCATGTGTGGCTTAGTGTTTCTGTTTCTCTGTCTTCAAAAACATTAGTTTTCAACACCTTAAAGAGGACACAATAATGAACACAGAACAAAATCCTCTTTATAAAATATATAGTGAATCATAGTCTTTTTTCTCCATGTTAATATTGTAGAGTTTTCATTTCCTTAGTTTGGGTAGACATATGTGGACTAAGATGGGAGATGCCAGCTATTTCCCTAGTATGGGGGCTGTAGCATCTGTAATCCTGTTAGTAGAGATTCCTTTCTGTGAGTTAAGCACTATCTCCTCTGGGCTGCTGCTCCTAAGGTCCTTAATTTAGTGGGAAGCATATTGGTCTAGAAATCAGAAGCCTGGCATTCTTATTCTAGTTTGGCCATGAACTTGCACTATGTCCTTGAACAAATTACTCCATCATCTCCCTGAAATTTAATTATTTTGCCATGAAAATAAAGAACCTAGTTTATGATTACTTATATCCTTCCCAGTTTTATCATTCTAGAATGTTATGCAACTATATCCCACCATTACCTTAGTGGAGATGAGATTTTTAGGTTACAATTTCTTTAACCAAAACAAAGTCCTGAATTTGGGGGAATGAATGAAAGAATGTCTACAGGTTAAGAAGAGGCCTAATTTAAGGAACATTTTTCCAGGTGCAGTGCTCAGGGTATAAATAGATATAAGATACAGTTCGTGACATCATGAGTTCTTTATATAGTGAATGACACAAGTAAGCAGAGGAGTACAGTGTAGAGTGATAGATGCTGTGATAGAAATTAACATACAGTACTGTAAGATAGGAGTTACTCCTAAGTTAGACTGTGGGAGTAATGGGAGATTTCCTTGTGGAGGTGACATCTGAAATGAATTTTGAAGAATAAATCAGAATTCATAGTGAATAGTAGAAGAAGAACATTCCATGCAAGGGACGCTCTATCCATGATATAGGGGAAAAGAAGAGAGAAGACATGTCTCTCTCTGAACTGAGAGGAGGTCAGTGTTGATGGCTGTTGAGGTGTAAGGTCCAGGAGGAATAAGTCTAGGCAGGAGAGGTAGGCACAGGTCATATTTTGAAAGGTCTTGTTAAGGAGTTTGTACTTCATTAACACAGGGGAATTCAAACCAAAGTTTGTGTATTTTAGAGTGCTGCTTAAGTTTATACTAATTTCTGAGTTACCAGAAAGAACTTTTTTACTCATTTACTTTGTCGCTTTTTTTTTTTTTTTTAATTTTTTTAGCTGAGCCATTTTGCCACCTGTTGGCAGCTCAACCACAGCTCAGCTCAGGCTGTGCATTGAACTGCTGTTGCTCAGAGCTCAGCTTGCACTCTTGAGCGAGCTCTTAACCAATGGAGCCACTCTGCTCACCCACTTTGTCGCTTTTTAATAGAGGGTATGTCGATACCAACCAGAAGGAGGAGATCTACTTTGGCCACTGGAGAGCTGGAAGTCAGTCGTCATCCCTGGTGATCCCCAGTAAACTAGGTATTGTACAGCGCCCCCCCTAACCCCCCCACCACCCCAGCAGAAGAAATGGTGGGTCTCCATTATTAAGTCTCTAAATCCCTCCAATCCTCTAGTTGGTGGCTTATTTTACATACCAAGGAAGAAATCAAAGTCACAATGATGGCAAGAGGCAGTGCAGAGAACATTTAGAACGCTTTAAAATGGTAAATCTCACCTTTGTTGGTAAGAAAATAATTGCTCAGAAGTCCTAATCTGATATTAGGAGTTGAACATTACTCTCAAACACTGTTGGTAGAAGTACACATTGATAATGCTCTTCTGGAGGACAACTTGGAGATATATATATATATATATATATATATATATATATATATATAGTGTCATATATCTTTTGACCAGCAACTCTACTTTTGGGAATTTATCCTAAGGAAATAATCATTAATTGTTCAAATGTTCAACACAATAATGTTTGTGACAGTGATTTTATAAAGATGAGTAATTGGCAAAATTTATTGTTTAAATGAATTATGGTATATACACACATGAGAATACCATAAAGCTATCAAGATGTTATGATATAGTAATGAGTCAATTCTATTATAAAATAAGTATAGTATGATCTCATTTTTGTTAAAAATATTTGTATATATGCAATGAAAATGGATAAGTAGGAAATGCATTTCAGAATGGTGAAATGATAAGTGGTTTTTATTTTCTTCCTTTTTATGTTTATATTTTCCAAATTTTTGACAGTGGGAATGCATAACTTTCATAATAAGAAAGCATAATAAGAAAATAATGTAAATTATTATTTACTTTAAAAGACAAAACTTGGGTGACCATTTGCTCAGTTGGTTAGAGGCTGGTGCTGATAACATCAAGGTTGCTGGTTTGATTCCCACATGGGCCACTGTGAGCTGTGCCCTCCCTAAAAGAGTTAACTATGCCATTGTAGCTTGAAAGCAATGTGTAATCAATGACCATGGCTGTTCCCCAATAACATTTTTAAAAAGTTAAAAAAAGAAAAAAGACACAAGAAATGGAGCAGACTGGTACATCTATCTAATAATGGTGGACAAGGTAATTTGGACTGATGATCATGCTGAAGACAATAAGAGGGCTCATGAAAATATAAAAATATCTGCTTTAAGGCATTGACGAACTAACATGATAATGAAGAATAACCTGGCTAGGATATACGGGAGAGTGAGGCCCAAGAGATAAACTCAGCATTTGGGCCTACTTCTCCATTATGGATCTTTGCCAGTTCTAGAGAGGGTAGCTGAAGGGTGGGATGAAGAAGGGAAAGACTGTAGATTAGGACCTGCCCAAGTTGGGAATCCTGGGTTAAGACCCTGGGAAAGCCTGAACCCTGGAAAATGGGTGAACCAGAAATAGAGAGGCCCAGCAGGGACTAACACCAATTTTGAACCATTTTTAAATTGCATCAAAGTAATTATGGCTTGAGGGTAGAGAGAAATGTAAATACTCTCTTGGGAAGATAGTGTCATCTTAAGCCTCAAATTTAATTCTATATATAGATTCTCATATACAATGACTATCATGTAATAAGAAAAGAAAATAAGAAAGCACATGAGTGAAATGAATGAAAACTAATGAAGCCAATAGGCAACAGAAACAGACATATAGGGATCCCAAATATAGGAGTTATGAGACACAAACTTTAAAATTACTATGCTTAACATATTTATAAGAGACATACTGAAGCATGTAAATACAGAAAAGTTGAAGGAAAGCAGAGGAAAAATATATATAATACAAGTACTAGCCAAATATCACTACATACTTTATAATGCTTATAAAGCATTACTAGAGATGAAGAGAGATACAGCGCTGGTAAAAGATTTAATTCACAGAAATTTTGTATGTTTCAAATAACAGGAATAAAAATATATAAAGCAAGGTTTGACAAAACTAAAAGGTTAAACAGACTAACTTATAATCATAATGGGAAATTTTAATAATCATTTTCAATATTTAATGGAACCCACAGACCAAAAATCGGTAAGGATATATAGGATTTAAGCAACATTTGATTTAATGAACATATGTAGAATAAAACAACAAATAATGGTAAAAATACACATTTTTCCCCTAAGCACATACAAAATTTCTAGATCATAAAGAAAGTATCAAAAACGTTTCAAAAATTTCCCTCCATGCATATAAGTCAGAAATCAGTAACAAAAAGATAACTGGAAAAATCCCCAGATATCTGGAAATTACTAAATATAGGTTTATATTCCCATAGTTCAAAGAAGAAATGACAACAGAACTTAGAAAATAATTTAAACTGAAAAAAAAAAAAAGAAAAATATGTATGCAGACTTGTGGGATACAGATAAAGTTTAGAGGGAAGTCTGTAGCATCAAATGCATATATTAGAAAAAAAGAAAGGCTGAAAATCAGTGAGCTAATCACCTATTTCAAAAACCAAAACCCAACAGCAAACACCATACTTAATGATAAAATGTTAAAAGCTTTGAGAGTGGGAACAACATATCAGTGCTTCTATTCAATGTTGTACTGATCCTAGCTTGTATTGTAAGGCAAAGAATTAAAATGTATAAGGACTGGAAAGGAAGAAATTAACTGTTATTACTTGTATATGACATGATTGCATATGTAGAAAATCCAAAATATTTATGAATTATTGAAATTAATGTGAGTTTAGCAGACCACTGGATATAAGATCAATGAAAAACATTGCATTTCTACATACCAGCTTCAACCAATTATAAAACGAAAAGTTAAATACGATTTTTAAAAAAAAATAATGTCAAAACTCTTAAATGCTCAGGAATAAACTTCAAGAAGATAATATTGTGTATAAAATGCCTAGGTAAAAGCAGAGATATATACCATATTGACAATTGGACAATACAATGTTGTGAACATCTTATTTTTCTCCAAAATGATCTGTAAAGTCAATGTATTCCCAATTAAATCCCAAAAGGATTTAAAAAATAGAACTTGAAAAGATTATTCTAAATGCTTATGTTAATGCAAATGGCCAAGATTAGCCAAGACACTTGATGAAGAAAAATAGTGGGAGGATTTGCTCCACTGGATATGAAGTCTGCACAAATCAGTGTAGTATTGCCACTTGAATAAAATGATAATATAGGGATCCCAGAAAGAGATCTGTGTATATATGGATACTTCATTCAAAGATATTGCTTCAGAGCAGTCCAAAACTGATAATTATCTAATAATTATCAATAATTTCCAAAACTGGCTCAGTGGGCTGTTCTTACAGACAAATGAAATGACTTACTGCTTTACACCAGACCAAAACCCAACAAATGAAAAATGAAAGGGGGCTGTGTTCTAAAAGCAAAAGATAAAACAATGAAGCCTCTAGAAGGTAATATAGCATATCTTCAGAACCTGGGGATTGGAAAAATTTCTTAAAGTGGACAGAAGAAAGCACAAACTTTAAAGATAAATATTGATATAATAAATTACATAAAATTAAGAACTTCTTTTCCTCTGAAAACACCATTAGGAGAGTGGAAATAAAGCCACCAAATTGGAGAAGATATTGTAACAGATATAACTGAAAAAGGCTTGTGTCCAGAATAGACAAAAAATGGTTCCTGTAATTTAAAAAAGAAAACAAATCTGGCACATGGGACTGAACAGGCACTTCACAAAAGAAGATATTCAAATAGTCAAAAAGTATATATAAAAGATGCCCATTAGTCATCAGGGAATAAAAATCGAAACCACAATAAAATACAACACACATATCAGAAGGGCTAAAGGTAAATAGACTGCAAAACCAGAGCCTCTGGTCAAGATGGTGAAGTAGGTAAACTTTGCTTGCCTCCTCCCATGACCATATCAAAATTACAACTAAATTATAGAACAATCAACCTGGAGAACCATCTGAAGACTAGCTGAATAGAACTATAGCTAAGGACATATAGGAGAAGCCATGTCAAGGTAGGAGGAGTGGAGATGCTTGTCCCAAACCCATATGTGGCAGTGGAGAATTGGGAGGGATATCTGAGGTGCAGAGGTTCTCCCTGAGGAGCTTTCCTGTCCCAGCCCCACACTGGGCTCCCCAGCATGGAGTACCAGTTCCAGGAAGAGGAGTACCCACAACATCTGGCTGTGAAAAATCAGTGGGGATTCTGTCTGGGCGAGATGGAGGGATACGGGAAATGCAGGTGTCCTTTCACAAGGCCTGTGCACAGACTCACTTGCTCACAAACACCCTTTTCAAAGTGATGAAAAGCAAGGACCTACAATTAACATTACTCTACCAAGCAAGGCTATCATTTAGAATCACAGGAGAGATAAAGAGCTTCCCAGACAACAAACCAGTATCATAATAAATGTTAAAGGGACTTCTTTAAGAAGCAGAAGGAAAAAACCCCAAAAGAATACAAGTATGAATAATAAAATGGCAATAACTACATACCTATTAATAATTACTTTAAATGTAAATGGATTAAATACTTCAATCTAAAGAAGTAGGGTGGCTGAATGGATAAGAAAACAAGACCCATATATTTGCTGTCTACAAGAGACATACTTCATATCTAAAGACATAAGTGGACTGAAAGTAAAAAGATAGAAAAAGATATTTCATGCAAATGGAAACAAAAAAGAAAAATCTGGGGTAGACAAAATACACTTTATAAAACAAACGCTATAACAAGAGACCAAAAGGACATTTCACGATGATAAAGGGATCAATCCAACAAGAGGATATAACTCTTGAAAACATTTATGCACCCAACATAGGAGCACCTAAATATATAAAGCAAATATTGACTGACATAAAGAAAGAGATCGACAATAATATAGTAATTGTAGAGGACTTTTACATCCCATTCACACCAATGGATAGATCATCTAGACAGAAAATCAACAAGGAATCAGTGGCCTTAAATGACACATTAGACCAGATGGATTTAATTGATATTTTTAGATCATTTCTCCCCGAAGCAACATAATATACATTCTTTTCAAGTGCACATGGAACATTTTCCAATATAGACCACATGTTAGGCCACAAACCAAGTCTCAGTAAATTTAAATAGACTGAAATCATATCGAACATCTCTGACCACAATGATATGACACTTGAAATCAATTACAAGAACAAAACTGAAAAACACACAAACACATGGAGGCTGAATAACATGCCACTAAATAATGAATGGGTCAACAATGAGATCAAAGAAGAAATCAAAAGATAACTTGAGATAAATGAAAATGAAAACACAATGACACAAAATCCATGGGACATGGGTTAAAACAGTCCTAAGAGGGAAATTTATAGCAATACAGGCCTTCCTCAAGAAATAAGAAAATTCTCAAATAAACAATTTAACCTTATATCTAAAGAAACCAGAAAAAGAACAACAACAAAACCCAAAGTGAGTAGAAGGAAGGAAACAATAAAGATTAAAGTGGAAATGAACAAATTAGAGTCTAAAAAAATAATACAAAAGATCAATGACACCAAGAGCTGGTTCTTTGAAAAGATAAACAAAATTGATAAACTTTTTTTTTTTTTTTAAAGATTTTACTGGGGAATTGGGGGAGGGGAACAGCATTGGGGAATCGGGGAAGGGGAACAGACAAGCTGCTGTCTCCTTGTTCTTCAGTCTAGTTGCGGAGGATGTTGCCTCACTGGCCCATGTTGGTATCATCATTGTGCTCTTCCCGGATGAGGCAGATTGGTCGCCAGCCTCTGGATGGTCGCTCACTGCGGCTATTGGCAGCTCACACTGGCTGCCAGCTGCTCACACTGGCTGCCGGCCATTCACCGCAGCCTATGGCAGCCTAGGAGGGGCTGCAGCCTACATCGCCGCTGGGGCTCGCACAGCCCAGCTCCAGGTGGAGCTGTTGTTAGCTGTAGAGGGCAGTGTCACTGGCCCTCACATGTGGGATCCAAACCGGGGCCACTGGCATCCCCAAACCAGCTCTTAACCAATGCGCCATTTGGCCGGCCCAAAATTTATAAACTTTTAACCACACTCACCAAGAAAATAAGAGAGCGAGAACCCAGATAAATCAGAAATGAAAGAAGTGACAACTGACACCACAGAAATACAAAGGATTTTAATACAATACTATAAACAATTATATGCCATCAAATCAGGCATTCTGAACAAATGAGTAAATTCCTAGAAACATATAATTTTCCAAGACTTAGTCAAAAAGGAACAGAAAACCTGTTTTTCATACCATATCAAGAGCAAAACAGAGCTATAACTACTAATAAAATTGAATTACTAATCAAAAATCTCCCAACAAATGAAAGTGCTGGACCAATGGCTTCACAGGTAAATTTTTTTTTTTTTTGAGGGCAGTGTGTCACTGGCCCTCACATGTGGGACCCGAACCGGGGCCGCTGGCTTCCCAAGCCAGCGCTTAACCACCGCACCACTCGGCCAGCCTGACAGGTAAATTTTATGAAACAATCAAAGAATTAACACCTATACTTCTCAAACTATTCTAAAAAATTAAAGAAGAGGAAAGACTCTCAAGCTCATTTTAAAAGGCCAGCACTACCCTGATTCCAAAACCAGACAAAGACATTACAAAAAATTAGAACTATAGGCTGATATCCCTAATGGACATAGATGCAAAAATCCTCAACAAAACATTAGCAAACTGAATTCAGCCATACATTAAAATGATCATACACCACTATCAAGTGGGGTTTATTCCTGGCATGCAAGTTTGGTTCACTCTCTGCAAATCAATTAATATGATACATAAACAAAATGAAGGATAAAAATCATATGATCATATCAATACATGCAGGAAAAGCATTTGAAAAAAATCCAGCATCCATTTATGATAAAAACTCTCAGCAAAATGGGAATAGAAGGAACACACCCAAACGCTATATAAGACAATTCCATAGCTAACAAAGTCAAAGAGGAAAAGCTAAAAGTGTTTTTCTTAAGATCAGGAACAAGACAAGGATGTCCACTTTCATCACGTTTGCTCAACATAATATTGGAAACCCTAGCCATAGCAATCAGACAACAAAAAGAAATAAAAGGTATCCAAATTGGAAAGGAAAAAGTAAAACTGTTATTATTTGCAGGTGACATGATTCTATATAGAGGGAACCCTAAAGATTCCATCAAAAAACTATTAGATATCATCAATAAATCAACAAACAACAAGTGCTGGAGAGGGTGTGGACAAAAGGGAACCCTGGTGCACTGTTTGTGGGACTACAAATTGGTGCAGCCATTATGGAAATCAGTATGGAGGTATCTCAAAAAACTGGAAATGGAACTACTGTATGACCCAGTATCTACCCAGAAGAATCCAAGATGCTAATTCGAAAAAATATATGCACCCCTATGTTTATTGCAGCGCTATTCACAATAGCCAAGACTTGGAAACAACTGAAATGCCCATCGGTAGATGACTGGATTAAGAAACTGTGGTACATTTATACAATGGAGTATTACTCTGCTATAAAGAAGAATGAAATCGTACCATTTGCAACAATATGGATGGACCTAGAGACTATTATGTTAAGTGAAATAAGTCAGTCGGAGAAAGACAAATGCCATATGATCTCACTTATATGTGGAATCTGAAAAACTGAATGAATGAGCAAAGTAAACAGAAACTGTCTCATAGATATAGAGGAAAAACAGCGTTGCTAATTGGGAGGGGGGTGGAGATGAGGGAGAAGGGGAAGGGATTAGACAGCATAAATAGGCAACTACAGTATTGCCACAGGGATATGAAAGACAGTTTGGGGAATATAATTAATAATGTTGCAGATATTTTGTGGGGTGTCAGATGGTCATATGTCTTGTTAGGGAGACCATTTCATGGGTGAAATAGAGGCTTGATCACTGCACTGTACACCTGAAGCTGATGTTGTATAATATTGTATGTCAACTGTAATTGAATATATAGATAGTCATGGGATGTGGATTATACTGTGGAAGGGAGTCAGAGGAAGTGTAATAGATATATATGGATATGCGGGGGAGGAGTGTGGTGGTGAATTGGGGAAGGGGGGTTGTCACTTTGAGGGGTAAAAAGTATAACTATTGCACTATGTTGTACACCTGAATTTAATTTAAAAAAAAAATAAAACAAAGAAACAAACATAAAAACCCCAAGAAAACCCAAAATACAAATGGCATTCTTCACAGAACTAGAACAAATAATCCTAAAATTTATATGGAATCACAAAAGACCTCAAATAGCCACAGCAATCTTGAGAAAGAACAACAAAGTTGGAGGTATCATGCTACCTTATATCAAACTATACTATAAGGCGATAGTAATTAAAAAAGGCATGGTGCTGGCATAAAAACAGAAACAGAGATCAATGGAACAGAACAGAGAGTCCAGAAATATACCCATGCCTCTGTGGTCAATTAATGACAAAGGATGCAAGAATATACAATGAGGCAAAGACAGTCTTTTAATAAATGTTGTTGGGAAAACTGGACAGATACATGCAAAGAAATAAAATTAAATTACTTTGTTACACCATATACAAGAACAAACTCAAGATGGAATAAAGACTTAAATGTAAGGCCCCAAACCATAAAACTCCTAGAAGAAAACATAGGCAGTAAAGTCTGACATTGCTCTTAATAATATTGGGTTGTCAGAAAAGTCATGATGTATTTTTTCTGTTTTTCGTTGCAAAAATGTGTCATGACTTTTCCGACAACCCAGTATATCTTTTTGATATACAATATCTTCTCAGGCAAGGGAAACAAAAGCAAAGAATAAACAAATGGGACTACATCAAACTAAAATTTTTTGCGCTGCAAAGGAAACCATTAACAAAGCTAAAAGACAACCTACAGATTGGGAGAAGATACTTACCAATGATACATCTGATAAGGGGTTAATATCCAAAATTTATAAAGAATTCAGACAACTTAACATTAAAGAAACAAACAATCCAATTAAAAAATGGGCAGAGGACCCAAATAGATATTTCTCCAAAGAGGATATACAGATGGCCAATAGACATAGGACAATATGCTCAACATCACTAATCACCAGAGAAATGCAAATTAAACCCACAGTGAGATATCACCTCACAACTGTCAGAATTGCTATAATCAATAAATCAACAAACAACGCCCTTTCTTCCAGCCTCCCACTACCCTCTTTTCCAATCCCAACTTTTGGAACCAACTCAGCCATCCTCGGCCTCGGAGACAAGCCAACACCACTTTTTGAGCTTAACTCCTATTGCTGAGCAACCATGAGCTCCCAAGTTGATCAGAATTATTCCACCGAGGTGGAGGCCACTGTCAACCACCTGGTCAACTTGCATATGCGGGCCTCTCACACCTACCTCTCTTTGGGCTTCTGTTTCAACCATGAACATGTGGCTCTGGAGGGTGTGAGTTACTACTTCCATTAGTTGGCTCAAGAAAAGCGCCAGGGCGCTGAGCATCTCTTGAAGATGCAAAACCAGTGTGGCGACCACACCCTCTTCCAGGACCTGCAGAAGCCTTCCCAAGATGAGTGGGGTAAAACTCAGGATGCCATGGAAGCCTCCATGGTCATGGAGAAGAGCTTGAACCAGGCCCTTTTGGATCTGCATGCCCTGGGTTCTGCCTGCACAGATGCTGATCTCTGTGACTTCCGGGAGAACGGCTTCCTGGATGCGGAGGTGAAACTCATCAAGAAAATGGGAGCCCACCTGATTAACCTCCGCAGGTTGGCCAGCCCCTAGGCTGGGCTGGGTGAATATTTCTTTAAAAGGCTCACCCCCAAGCACGACTAGGAGCCTTTGGAGCCCAAGGGCCTTTGAGGGGACCCTCTGCAACCCTTTGGCGTTGGGCTTTTGCCTGAGCCTACAACCACTAGGCCACCTTCTAACTACACTGGAGCTCTCTCCCATGCCATGGACCAAATTGAAACAATAAAGCTTTTAGGAGAAAAAAAAAAAGTACAAATTGGTAGTTACAAAATAGTCACAGGGATGTAAAGTACAGCATAGGGAATACAGTCAATAATATTGTAATAACTATGTATGGTGCCAGGTGGTACTAAACTTATTGGGGTGATCACTTCATAAATTATATAAACGTCTAACTACTATGCTGTACACCTGAAACTAATATAATATTGAACGTCAACTGTAATTGAAAAAATAATTTAAAAAATAGACTACAAAATCAACTGTTGGTGACAATGTGGAGCAATTGACATTCTCACACATTACTGGTGGAATTGGAATTGATACAACTACTATGGAAAACAGTTTGGACTTATCTACTAGTGTAGAACATAAGAATACCTTATAATCCAACAATTACTCTCTCTAGGACAGAAATGTGTACTCCGTGAAGTGTGTATAAGAAAGTTCATAGCAACATTATTCAAGCTAGTTAAAAATTGGTAACAATCTAAATATCCATCACCCTGAATTGGATAAATAAAACTGTCACATATATATATATATATATATATATATACCTTTTGTTACTATACAACAGTGAAAAATGAATGAGCTACAGCTACCTGCAGCAAAATCGATTAAGCTCACAAACATAATACTGAGCAAAAGAAACTAAACAGAAAAGAATATATGTATAGGATATGATTCAATTTATAGAAAGTACCAAAAAAGAAAAAGAAACAAAGCAAAACCAAACCATAGTGCTCAGGGAAACAGACTTAGGTGATAAAACTATAAAGGAGAGCAATGAAATGATATCCTTAAAAATCGGGATAATGGTAGGTCGTATTTGGGAGGGGCAAAAGAGAGGTTTGTAAGAGACTCACTGAGTACACATATTTACTTCGGACAAGTTGTCAAACTGTGTGTGTGTGTGTGTGTGTGTGTATACACACATATATTTTTTGTTTAGTAATATGTTTTAGATATAAGTTTTATTTCATGATAAGAAGATTAAAGAAAAGGATGGAGTCACATGCACACAGTATATAAGGTGAAGGGTGATGTTGAGCATTTAGATTGTGCTAAAAATCTTTAAGAAACCACCATTAAAGGCAATTACTATTCAGGATGGCATATGTATGGTCCTTGTACTTTTCAATCACCACATCCTTCATCTGTGACCAATAGAAATCACCAATAGATTGTGCTTCATTTTCCCCGAGCCCAGCCAGCCATTCTCAACCAACCTGACTGACAATGTCATAGAAGTTCCAATCTACTTTCCATCTGTTGTTTGTGTAGTCTGACATATCAGATAAAGTAAAAAAAAAAAAAATAAGACCCATTTGTGTATGAACCCAGCTTGGCATACCTTCCAAATCTCACTAATTCTTGACATGTATAAAGAAATTGTGCATAAAATGAATACCAGTTCACAGAATCAGGAACCAAAATGAAGGACCCCAAAGGCATATTCCATCCTCAGAATATAGGACCACAAATAGTAAGTATGATTTACAGCTCTTCTGAGATGAGTGGAGCATATTTTATCAAAAAACAAAACTAGGTCCTCTGCTAGTCACTTGACATTAAGAGGGAACATAACAAATATGATCCTTGCCCTCACGGAGAAGCCCCATCCAGGTCTTTCAGGTTCCTTCACTATGTGTGTCATTTTTCCTGGTTATCACCCTCCCCTGTGATCTCTCACTACTATTGTTTGCCATGCATTGTTGTTGTCACTATTCAATACATTAAGAATTTGTTTACTGCCATCTTGGTGCTTAGAACTGTGGACAGTGGGATGAGAGGACACAGTGGGAATGTGAGACATAGTCTTAGTCTTCAGTGCCCTTCCATGAGTTGAAGGATGAATGAAACATGTGCATATTAATGAGATAAAGAGCATGTGGTTAAGGGGCAACCTGCCCCTGGGATAGAGAAAAACTGCTATAGGATTTTCAAGACAGGAGGGATTGGTGAAAGTTGAAGTGAATGGTGAAGACTTCATGGACAGAGACCTTAATGAAAACATTTAATGTTATATAAAATCTAGTCTTCAAACATTGCTTAGGGGCTTTGTCTCCTAAGCCTCTCCCTCGCCAACTTTGTGTCTGGCTAATTTGCCCTTGACCTTCAAATTTAACCCAGGCACCAACTCCTTCAGGAAGCCTTTCCTGACCTCTTATCCAGCAGTTATGTGTCTCCTTCTTTTTCTTCATACTGTTTCTCAAATAGCATTTATTGTACTAGGATGATCAGTTTATTTATGTTCCTTAGTTCTGTAACCCCAGCACATATGCATAGTGATTTTTACTTAATAAGCAATCAATAAATGTTTGTTGACTATTGAGGCAATGAATTATAGAGGGTAAGGAAGTATAAGAAAAGGAACATCAAAAGTGATGACAAAAGTGCATCAACCAGAATATGGCCTCATGGAGAATATCGGGAGGAGAATGGGACAATACTCTTTTCAATAGTGCATCCGAGGTCAGTTCTAGTGACTAAATTCTCATTTGCTGCTCAGGATAGTGCTATATTCCTTTTTTTAAAAATTTTTATTAATTCCTCTTGTCGTATTGTCTGTACTTGGCTTTGTGCAGTTTAACATTTCTATCAATTATTTGCATGAGAAATGGATGTTTCATTTAATAATATCTACAGCTGGGAGGAATAGCTAATACCCCAGATGATAGAATCAAGATTTAAAATAATCTTGACAAGCTGGAACATTGGTCCAAAACCACAAGATGAAATCCACAGGGACATATGCAAAGTACTGTCTTTAGATTAAAAAAATCAATGGCACAATATACAAGCCTATATCAGTAGACTGGAAAAATATTTAGGAGTTTTAGTTGATCATCAAAATAAGTTACAGATGTTAGCAAGGAACCCTCCCTCCACCAAAATCCAAAAACTTAAATTACAAAATCAACACATAATAGATGGGATTAGACATATGCAACAGCAAACTTGAAAAACAAATGGAATTCCTGGCAATATCTAAAAAGAGAAGGTGTTAGTGAGAGGAGGGGCTGTCTGGTCAGTGTGAAACATAGGAAATGAAGAGCCAGTGTGGACAAATAAGCGCCAGTATCAGAAGGTAAGAGCCTCTTACTATGGTGTCATCAGTGGATAAGTGCATGGCCCTGGGGTCAGCCAATTGCCTAGGCTTAAAAACCAAGTTGGCAAAGTACTGATTATGTCATCTTGAGCAAGTTCCTAATGCTTTGGCAATTCTCGTCTATAAAATGGGGAGAATCATGATCCCTACTTATGGACTAGCGTGTATTAAATAAGATAGGGTGTGTGATGGTGCTTGGCTCTTAGGGTTCCATACATGCTAGTTATCACTATTGATTGGTCTCTTTCTTGTAGATTGATACACTAGGTTTTTTAGTTTCTATGTCAGTCTTTTGTGAAATTCTGTAGATGATTCTTTCCGTGAAAGTCTGCTTCGTTTTTGGTGGGCTGAGGGAAAAAAAAAAAAAAAATCAAATTCCTGAATGTCTTACCCTGGAACTGCAGTCATAATGTTTTTTGTTGTTTTTTTTTGGTTTGTTTGTTTGTTTGTTTTGAGGCCAGTGTCACTGGCCCTCACATGTGGGACCCGAAGCGGGGCCGCTGGCTTCCCAAGCCAGCGCCTAACCACCGCGCCACTCGGCCAGCCCTGTTTGTTTGTTTTTTTAAATACAATTCATATTATGTAACTAACTATGCTAAACAGAACTTAGTGGAGTATTCCATTAATTTATAAAAATCTATACTTTAAAAATGGCATGGATAAACTGAAACATATTCATGTTGTTGTGGCCTAAGAATGACTAAAAAGCTAGAAATGCTAAAGGGAGCTGGTATAGTTGCCTTTAATCCTTGGAGACGTGCCATGTGGAAGAGGGCATAGAGCTTGTCACCTCCATGAAAGGAAGGCCTCTGATAGAATGTGTGGTACAGGGAGCTTCCATCCCTGAAGGCACATACTGCAGAACCCTGATAGGAAGGCCAGGGAGGAATAGTTTTTTGGGTCTGTATTTCTGTAAGCATGGGCTTGGGCAATGAACTTTACCAGCCATTATATCTTTCGAGTCTTCATGAGAACCTTGCGAAATAGACAGGATCTGGAATTCAGTCTTTGGCCTCTAAATCCAGTGTTTTTAAAAAGTGTGTTCTGAGGTCACCTGCGTCAGAATCATGTACCTGAGATCATCATTAAAAATCCAGAAACCTGGGGCACATTCTTAGAGATTCTGAGTCAGGAAATATGGAGTGGGGCCCAGGAAACTGCGTTGGCCCTGTCCAAGGTGCTCTCTGCTCTCCTAGTAAACTTTCTAGTGTAATACCAATTTCAAGACTCTGTTGTGCCAATGGATATTTATAATTCCTACAAGGTATGTGACTTGTCTCAGAGGCTGGTGGATACAGGGCTGCATATGACCACATAGGTCCCTTCTAACTAGAGTTCATGTCTAGTGAGAGGATGCGTTGGTTAAATAAGCAAGCCAATAAAAATAAAGAACCATGTCAGACAGTGAGAAGGGCTATGGCAGAATTACATAGGGTGCTGTTGCTGAGAGTGATCGGGTGGCTCATCTGGATTGGAGCATCTTTCTCCGAAGGGTGATGTTAAGCGGAGAGCTGAATGATAAGACCACTATGCAGAAAGTCAGGGGCAGAGCATGCCAGCCAAGGAGCTATCTAGTGCCAAGGCCCTGTGAGAAGAACATGCCTGTTATGTTTGAGGAATAGAAACAAGCTCAGTGTGGCTGAAAGCAAGGGGAAAGTCAGGGATCAGGTCAGACAGGTTGACAGTACCCAGATCATGCATAGCTTTGATTTTATTTGAAGTGGGATAGAAATCCATTAGAGGATTCAAGCCTGGGAAGATATAATGTGATTTACATTTTTTAAAAGGTCCCTTTTGCTGTTGCACAGACTCTATAGGTGTGTGATGCCCAGCTGTTAAATATACCATCACTACTTTGGAGAGAACCTGCTTTTGATGAGTTTCTCCGTTAACACCTATGGTGCACTTTATAGTATACGAAGCATTTTTATATACCTTTTTTCATTGGATCTTTTTTTTTTTTTTTTGAAGGCAGTGTCACTGGCCCTCATATATGGGACCGAACCGGGGCCGCTGGCTTCCCAAGCCAGCGCTTAACCACTGCGCCACTCGGCCGGCCCTTCATTGGATCTTTTAAAAAATCCTATGAGACTCATCTTGTTATAACCTTCATGTTACTGATGGAGAAACTGAGGCTCATAAAGGATGAGATTCTTCCTAGACCACATGTCTTCTAGGTAGACATTTGAAAATAGGGGCATTTTACATAAAAATCTGGATTTTTTGCCTTAAAGAAAATGAAGGTGTGTCCCAAGCAAGCTCACATTCCTCATGGAGACAGTGGGCTGGAGCTGTTGAGGGGTGTCCCCTTAGGAGGAGAACTGCTCTTTCCCTTGCCATCACCCCAGATCTGCTTCGGTCTTTTTGTTATCTGCTGATCCCTGGGTGTCTGAATTCCCCGCTGCTGCTCTCAGGTATTTTCAGCCTACTCCATTGGTACCTCTTACAGGGCCATTTTCCTCTTCCCTCACTGAGAGAGAAAGAGAGCCTGGTGTAGCCTGGTTACCCCAGTCAAGGAACTGTGAGCTTGTTCCCCTGGGAGTTTAGACCAATGCCACCTGTGCAACATAAAAGTTTCTTTGATCTGCATGCTTTGCTTAGAAATGTATGCAAGATTTGCCTTCACTCTACAATATAGTTACTTGAAATATTGATTCTCCAGGAAAAAGAAAAATCTATGTTTATCCTATGCTTCCAACATTACTTTATACTCTAGATGAGGGGTTGACAAACTGCGGCTCGCCAACCACATGAGGCTTTTTGGGTACGTTCCATCTCAAAAGTTTGCCAATCCCTGGAAGAACCAATCCTGTCCCTCGCAACAATTTAAAAATTCAGGAACCATAAATACATTTTTACATAATCACCATTATGTAAATAATATCCTTTAAGATTTTTATAAATGAAACTATGATAGTTTTATTTTCAGTTTCAGTTTTACTTCAGAGCCACCTGTATGTACCCAAAGAGCCGCATGTGGCTCGCAAGCTGCAGTTTGCTGAGCTCTGGAGGCTCTTCCGTCTCAAAGGTTTGCCGACCTCTGCTCTAGATGGTTTGGAAGTCCCCTAAAATTATATGGCAAAATTTGTATTTGTGTGTAGTTTTCTAGGGAGAAGGTTCATGACTTTATTCAGATTTTCAAAAGGATCCATGATCCAAAAAGTATCATTTCTAGCATAGCAATTAAAAGTCAGACTCAGCAGAGTCAGATCCTGGCTCTGCTGCATTATCCATGAAGTTCCCCAAATCTCTGATTCTAGGTTTCCTCATGTAAAAAAATGGTTTATTAATACAGGGCTTGTGGAGCATTGATGAAATGAGGTAATATACATGAAGCGATGAGCTCAGTTCCTGGCATGTAGGAGACAATTACTAACGAGCAGGGATTACTATTGCCACTGCTGATGTTGGATAGGTCTCCTTCCATTATATCTAAATGCCTGCTATGGATGGAATTGTGTACCTCCCCCAAATTCATACGTTGAAATCCTAACCCCTCTTACCCCCGTTGTGACTGTATGTAGAGATAAGGCTTTTAGGAATTAATTAAGGTTAAATGAGGTCATAAAGGTGGGGTCCTGATCTGATAGGATTGGTGTCCTCATAAAAAGGGGAAGAGAGAGCCATCTTTCTCCTACACAGGCACCAAGGGAAAGCCATATGAGCGCACAGAGAGAAAGTAGTTATCTGCAAAGCAGGAAGAGAGATCGTGCCAGAGCCCCACCAGGCTGGCACCCATCTCTCAGGCTTCATGCCTCCAGAACTGCAAGAAAATAAATTCCTGTTGTTTAAGCCACCAAGTCCATGGCATTTTGTTATGGCAGCTGGAGCTAAGACAATGGTCCACCCCCTTCTTTCCCTTGTAGGGCAGGGGTGACAGGCATAGCCCCTACTCCATCCCCGGGGAGTGAGGTCGGTTTTGCATTAGTCTTGCTGTTCTATGGTCGGGGTTTCATTGTGCCTGAAGTGTCCCAGTGTTCACCAAGATGAATTTTTTTCCCCCAATGACTGATAGGGTGATGTGTGCACATGCCAGGGCTTCTGGCTGTCTTTCTTTCTGAGTGCTCCACTTTGCCTGTTGACTAGAGCAGTGTTCTTATCATCAGCCTTCTGAGGAAGCCATGTGGTTTAATGATTGAAGATGTGGATTTTAGGACTGCCTGGCCTAGTTCTGAATCCTAGTTCAGCCACTCACTGTGTGACATTGGGCAAGTTACTTAACCCCTCTGTGCTTTAGTTTCCTCATTTGTAAAATGGTGTTAATAATAGTGCCTATGCAAAAGGACCACTATCAGGATTTAATGGTTATAATACTACATGGAAAGTGCTTGGCATATATTAAGCCCTATGAAGTCTGGAGGTTATTATAACTACTTGACTGGGGTTCTCACCCAACTTTGATTGGCCCCTTCCCTGATGGTCTTGGACTTGTTTCCTGCTAGAGCAGCTACTTGCTGGAGTCCTGCCCTAAATGGATGTATCAGGTGCTTGTTGTTAACTGTCACCTTGCCTGGAAACTCCGGCTACTATAACCCACTCGCGAGATTTGAACCTTTTGTGTACTGACTTGAATGTTCCTTATAAAGCAATGCCCTACTTAACTCAGATAATAGAATGAAGATGTAAAATTCATGTTGATAACCTCTGGCATTTCTGTGTTCCTAAATAATAATAAAAAAGGGGAGGGTACTATCATATCTCTATATAAGGTCTCATCTTCCAAGAGGGCTTATGTGTCATTCTTATTGGGGGCTGAGGGGAGTAATAGAATTCAGTGGTTCCCAAATGTGGTGGATAAGAATCAAAATCCCTTGAGGAACTTGTTACTAATGTCACATCCAGAGCTTTTGTTTCAGTAGGTCTGCGGTGGGGTTTGGGAAGTCATGTTTTTAATAAGCACCTTAGGTAATTCAAATGCAGCTGTTTAGCTGACTTGTATTTGAGAATTCCTTGGCCAGATGTTCTTTCAAGATCTCTTTTAGCCTGCAGCATATAAGATTCCAGAATGAATATAAGGACTGGGGAAGGTAAGGACATTTAGCACAAGATTCTACTTTCTTCAAGCATTTTGCAGGTTGATACCTGGCTGGCAAAACCACAAGCAGACATACTTATGTTTGGTTTTGTCTAGATTTTCATCTAAACGGGGGGCTAGATATCTCTAGTTTACCACAGCCAAAGAATTAGCAGTGACCATGTCAGAAAACACAATCACCGAGTAAGTTATCATCGCTCGATTTGCAAATAGCCATTCTCCAAAGCCATGCATTCTGGGAAGTGTTTCTGGAATGGTGGTCCGATTACATGTTCTATAAATTACCTTCTGGTCCAAATGGATAGCTGACACCTATGGCAACATTTATTTGCAAGAATGAACTATCTGTGGTGGCTAAGATTTTCCATGTGCTGAATAGAATTTCAGAGTAGCTAGAACAAGAAGCATCTTTTTAGAGAAGGCTTAAATCTTAGAAACGACCGCCTGGGAGATAAAATGCCATCCTCATGTATTCAGCGAAGACAGGCTGGGATTTGTTGAGAAAGCTAGTTAGTGTCAAGGAAGCTGCAGGCACTGCACATTAAAAGGCATCTCCCCTTTGACGAGTGTTTAATTTGGCCTTGTAAAGTGTATGAAGTGCAGGCATTTAATTTGTTTGACAGAAGCAAGCCCAAAGCACCTCCTGTAATATGGTGCCACAGGGTTTCCTGAGCCTTACCACATGTTAGGCATAGTCTGGAAGTCTGTGTTAAATATGCTTTGACTCAAAACACCAGTTCGACAAGGGTCTGTTTTAATTGAAAGACACAAACCTCTATCTTCTGAGCCAGGTGGAGGGACATAAAGGAGCACATCATCCACCATCCTGTCCTAAGGAATGCTTTGCTCCTTCCTGTAAGAGGACAAAGATGCTTTGGAGCAGGCAGTCAGGCAGGACTCTATCAATGGGTCCTCTGAATGTCTGGTGTTGCCAGCCTCCCAAAATATTCTCTTTCCTTCAATAATGCTGGCTATCTGCCACAATGTCGATCATCTCTAGCTGAGACAGTAATGATCTAGGAGACCACTTTTTAAATATTACATTCTAACAAACCAGAATTAGGAAACTTTACAAAATTCATACATTTTGACCTTCCATGCATTAATATCCAGCTGCTCATAAATCAACCATATCCAATCAAGCTTTTGTGCCTCACACATGTGAAGTGACCATATTTGCACAATATTATTAAATAGTCCCCCAATTTGAGTATTCTGCTGCTCCCTGCTTATGCTTAGTCATTTTTTTTTTTTAATTGGAGAACAGTGTGTTTTTTCAGGACCCATCAGCTCCAAGTCAAGCAGTTGATTCAGTGTAGTTGTGGAGGGCGCAGCTCAGTGGCCCATACAAGGACTGAACCGGCAACCTTGGTGTCATGAGCACTGTGCTCTAACCAACTGAGCTAACTGGCCACCCCAAGCTTAGTCATTCTTCCACGAGGAGAAAGCTGTGCTCTAGTCTACCTAGAGAAGTGTAAGAGATGACAAAATAGGCTAGATCTAACTTGAAATACATATATAGCTCTTTTTTTTGGGATTGTGCACTCCAAATTTCCATTTCCTAAAAACACGCCCAATCTTCCCTTTCTACCTCATCTCCTGCCACTTTTTTCCTTGTTCTATTCTCTATGCGCCAGGACCTTCTTGAGTTCCTTCAGAATTCAATATGCTCTCCTGCCCCAAGACCTTTGAAAAAGGGGGTCTCTCTACTGAGAAACTCCGCCCTCCTCCTTATTGCTGGTCCCTACACCCCTAAGTCCCTTCCATGAGTTCCTTTGTTCATTCATTCATTCAACAAGTATTTATTGGGTGTCTATATGTACCAAATATTTTAGCAAATGAAACTGAGTTAAAAACTGTCATAGAACTTACATTCTAGTTGGGAAGGGTACTCAAATGAAACTGAGTTAAAAACTGTCATAGAACTTACATTCTAGTTGGGAAGGGTACTCAGACCAAAAATAAACATAATAAAGAAGTAAATTGTATGTTGGAAGATGATAATTGACATGGAAGAATTGAAAGGAGCAAGGTACATATATGAAAAGTGCTTGCAATTTCAATAGAGTGGAAGGGAAGTCCTTACTGATATAGTGAAATTTAATTAATTTTCAATTGTCCTTAGAATTCAGCTCAAATTAACTTGTTCAAGGACGCCTTCCAGACGAGATCTATCAGTGAGTGTTCGAATGTCTGGCTAGGTCATCTTCTGTTATATGCTCTTATAATCCCCAATACTTTTTAATCATAGCTCTTAGCACCATATGTAATTATATACTCATGTGATTATTTATGAAAGAATGTCATGTCCACTATATTGTAAGCTTCCTGAAGGCAAACATGAGATCCTTTTTGATTACTTCTCTGTCTCCAAAGCTAGACAAGTGCTCAATACACATTTGTTGAATGAATGAAGGAACCTGTACAGTATGGATAAAAATGTACATTCAGGCTACTTAAGAGAATCAATTGAGATAATAGACACTAAATGAATGATATGAATGATAATGAGTAAGTTCTTTTTATAAGTTGCAAAGTTCTATAAACATGCAGGCCTTCCTTACTATTTCTGTGGATAAAAGACCCTTTTGTATCAGCATAGTTCTGTGTTCATTGATATTGTATGACCTAGAATCCCCCTTAGGAAGGCAATGTGGTGTAGTGGATCAGAGCATGGGTGATGGACCCAGACTGACTGGGTTCACTCTTAGCTCTGCCATGGGACTATGTTGTGCCTCTACTTGCTCATCAATAAAATGGGATGACAATGGTACCAACCTCACAGAGATGCTGTGGAATTAGAGGAGTGCCTATCTCTAGGGTGCTTAGAAGAAGGCCTGGCATATCGTAAGTACTCAATACACATTATCAGGATTATGGTTAGTCTTATCCGCCATGCTTTCAACTGCAATCCAAACATTTAATATTTATTGAATGAAATCTTTTTTGTTTTTTTCTTAGAGACAAATGAACTATTGGGTTGTCGGAAAAATCACGACGTATTTTTGCAACCAAAAACATAGAAAAAAATACGTCACGACTTTTCCTACAGCTCAACAGTAATTCCTAGTTCAGTGATGTTTTCTTTAACATGAGTCGAAGAGTAAGGATGACTCTTTCCAGGCCCCATCTTGTAGGTTCCAGTGCCTGTTCTAGTTCATCTAGACTTTTATCTTGGTGGTCCTTTTCCAAGTGTCTTGGCAGCTGGAAGTTAAGTGAGAGCTGATGGCTGAGAAAACTGGGTCCAAATATTTGTTCTGCCACTTACTGGTGGAAAGACCTTTGGCAAGATATGAAACTTTTTGAGGTTCACACTCTCATCTTTAAAATGAGACTCATAATTGCTCTCTCACAGGCTTGCTCTGAGGACTGAATGAGATAATGTTCATGGAGGGCCAATTCAGAGAGAAGTTTTGCAAATATTAGTTCTGCCTTCCTTGAGCTTTGTTAAGGAACAAATCTATACTTTATTTTTTATTAAACTTTTTAAAATTAAAGTATAGCTGACATACAAGAGTATATTAGTTTCAGGTGTACCACATAGTAATTCCATGTTTATGTACCTTGCAATGTGGTTACCACACTAAGCCTGGTAAGCATCTGTCACTGTGCCAAGTTATTACAATGTTGTCAATATCCCCTGTGGTGCACACTACATTTCCATGGCTTATTTATTTTATAACTGGAAGTTTGTACCTCTTATTTCCCTTTGCCCTTTCCCGCGTTCCCTCTCTCCCCTCCCAAGGAACCTTCTGGACACATGACATTGTGGTCTGTAAAGTCTTTAACAAGTGTTCTAAATAGGAAGCCAAAGTCAACACATTTGGAACTCACTACACATGCCCTGAAATGATTCATATTATTGGCAGAGACCCTGCAATGAGCAGTGTTCATTTGTTGCCCTATAATCAGGAGGAAAACAGTTATTTTAAACATTCTTTCTAATATCAGGAATGTATCAATTTATATAGGATTAACTCGCTAACTAGCTACAACTAACTAACTAGAATCACCATACCAAATATGTTTTGTGGATTGCAGAAAAAATTTAAAAAAACAACTTCCTATTGTTGATTAACAAATACTAGTTAGGGATATTTGATGGTATAATAGTCACAGGCACTAAGGAGAATCTTTCTGAATGTTCAAAGTTATTGTTTGATGATTGTAATTAGGTATTGCTCCAAGTTGTGTGTGTGTGTGACAAAAATAATAATAAGTCCAAAATGCCCCCTTCACATGCACAACGATTTTAAATTTTCTTTTTTTTCCCTCCTAGATGTTTTTGCTAACCATAGCTAATGATTTTCACCAGTTGTTTACTTGCAAATATGCTTTTCAGTATGTCACAGTTAAACACTTCAAATTATGTTTCACTTCAAAAGTCCTGGTTTTCATTTCCAAATCTTCTTTCCCTCCATGTTTGGGGTTTTTGATTAACAAATATTTGTTGAGGTTCCACTGGGTAAAGTGACAGACTCCCAGAATGAGTTTTCCAATGCCCTTAGTGTTCCAGATGTTGGAGAAATTGGAAATCTATGGACCCAAAGTTAGAGCAGAATTAAAATTATGTGTGAACATGAACTGGGTGCTTAGAGGGCAACATGCCGTTTACTGCTTGTAGCAGCAGAATTGGGGGATTTATTTTCTATTTATTGGCTTAAAATGTGAAATCTAGATGTGGGGAGGCTTAGCCTACTTGCCCTGAGGGATTCTTCATGCCAGAGCTGCTTATTCTAATTCCTCTGATATTCTTTTTTTTTTTTTTTTTTTGAGGGCAGTGTCCCTGGCCCTCATATGTGGGACCGAACCGGGGTCGCTGGCTTCCCAGGCCAGCGCTTAACCACCGAGCCACTCGGCCGGGCCTTCCTTTGATATTCTTGTCTGGTGAAGACATTCACTATTATTCTAGTCAGGGCCTTTGATAACACTTCATGGTCTATAAAATAAAACTCGGCATTCAAGGCTTTTCAGGGTGTGGATTCCGCCTAGTTTTCCAAGCCTATTTCCTTTTGCTCCTCTGCTAACTCCCAATGCTTCAGCTGAAACCAACTTTTTGGGTGTACACTGAGTAACTATTCCTAGCCAAGCACTGCTTCATTAAGTTTAAAGAATATTTTGCCCCCTCTGTTTTTCTGGGAGGTAGTTATTGTTATCTCCACTTTATAGATGAAGGTATTGAGGCTCAGATATATCAAATGTCTTGTTCAAATTCTTGGGCGAGTATACAGATGAGTTATTCTATGAACCCAGGCCTCTAACTTCAAAATCACAGTGGAAAGGGCTCTTGCCATCACATGGTAATGCTTTTCTTCTCAAAATGCATCAACGCTGTCTCATTCTGCACGTTTCTTCCATATAGAGGCAGAATAATGGCCCCCTAAAGATGTCCACGCCACAATTCCTGGAACCTGTGAATATGTTATCCCCCATATGGCAAAGGGGAATTAAGGTTGCAGATGGAAGTAAGGCTGCTAATAGCTGACTTGAAGATAGGGAGATGATGCTGGATTATCCGGGTTTATCCAAGGTCATAGTGAAAGTCCTAGAAGTGGAAGAGGGAGGCTGAAGAGGAGAGTCAGTGGAGGAGAGGTGAGGATAGAAGAATGGTCAGAGATAAGCAATGTCACTGACTTTGAAGGTGGAGAAAGGGAGCAGAAACCAGGGCTGTTAGGTGGTCTCTAGCTACCAGAAAAGGCAAGAAAATGGATTCTCTTCTAGAACCTCCAGACAGGAACACAGCCCCACAAACACCTTGATTTTTGAGACTCACAATAGATTTCTAGCCCACAGAACTCTAAGATAATAAATTTATGTTACTTTAAACCACCAACATTTTGGTAATTTGTTATAGCAGCAAAGGGAAGCTAATACACTCCAAGTGGTATTCCTTTACTGCATACTTCAGCTGCTGGCATGTTATGCCCAGGGCTGAAACCCACTCTTTTCATCCACCCCCCCCTCAGTATCAAAGCCTGCTTTTGGGGAAAACCTGAAGCTGACCTTGATTAATTGTCTTGTTCTAGACACAGCTGACAGAAACTGTCCAAACCAAGATCCTGAATGACTTTTCCAAGGTCACACAAGTAGCAGTGTTAGGGACAGAGCTCAAATTCCTAACTTCTAACAGTTTATAAGGAAAACTTATTCAAAAGCATCAGCATTTTTTAGGGACCTGTATTCTGAGATTTCCTTGTTAATGGTCCACATAAGAATTTCCAGAGCTAGTAAACACATTGGATCCTTGGAAGTCATACTAAATAAGCCTATGAGAAAACCTGTGACTGTTGGAATTAACCTATCCACCACCATCTTGTTCACTCATTCATTCAAACAATCGTACAAGCCAGGTAGTGTGCTAAGTCCTGAGAATTCTATATGAGTAAAAAACTCCACAAAAACCCAATAGTTTATGCCCATCAGAAACTCATGGTGTAGTGGAATTGAGGGAATGGTCAGGGGTGGGGAGAATAGATATAATAAATAGAAATTGCAATGCCTTGTGCTAAGTGATGTTAAAAAGTAAAGAAGCAGAGTCACTAGGCAACCTAAAGCAAGGGGTCCAGTCAAACCCGAGGCTTCTGGAGAGGGCAGTGCTTTGGATGGGTTTTGAGGCAGGAGTAGGAGTTTACTTACAGAGAAGCATAGAGCATTTCAGCCTGGGGGAACAGTAGGATTGGACTGGTCCAGTCAGGTAATGATCCAGAGGTTTGCTATTCTCTACCAGAGTCCCAAAGACAGCTCCAAGAATTGTTTGAGAATTCATTAAATTCCAGAATTGTCTAGTTTCACTTGTGAATGAGGGCCCCATCTCAGATGTTCAGTGTGTAGTATGGAGGAGTGGAAGGAGTACTAAACATAGTCATGAATTTTGACTCTACTCCTACCCAGCTGTGTTAATTTGAAGAGTGCCCCTTTGTGCCTTAGTTTTCTTGTCTCTGAAATGGGAAAGCAAATTCTACCTTGGCAGGGTGGATGTGAAGACTAGAAGCAATGCATGTGAAAGCACTTGCCACAGAGTGTTAGGTAAAAGGCAGCTGTTATTATCAGCCTTAAGGAAAGGGCTCAGATACTGTCTCCCTCTGGCTTTATCCGGGGTTTTTTTTTGGTAAACATCATGTTGCTCACAGCTCTCTCCAGTCTGCAGATCTAATCTAGGGGGTTCTCACTGCTGCTCCACAGCAGGTTGGGGAAGAGGTGCTTGGAGAGGTTTGGCTCCAGGCAGAAGCAAGAAGTCTATCGTCCTGTAACCATTTTTCATACAGCTGCTAGGGTCATCTTTCTGCACCATAAAGCTGACCATGTCTAAAATCCTTAGAAGGCCTTTTCCCCCTTGTCCCTGGGACCCTTTAGTGTGACCTGCCACTCCTCCATCTCAGACACTCAGTGTTTCGCCTATTCCTTACTTCCCCTGTGTTATATCTGCTCGGCCAGTTATGTTGCCTGGAAGGCCCTTACCCCATCTTATTTGTCTGGAACACCCCTATCCTCTGTAAAACGCAGCTCACACACCACTCTGTCAAGCCTTCCCTGACTTCTTTCTTCCTAATGAGTTAGCCCTCTCTCCTCTGGGCTACTGTGGTGTCTTGTGCAGATCTCTTAATTTATTGTGTACATTATGCTAAATTAACTATTTATTCATCTACCTCCCCCATCAGACTGGGTGATCCCAGAGATCAGTTTTGTGTATTATTCATCTCTGTATTTCTACCACATAATAGGGACTCAATAAATGTTTGTTGAATGACTGATCGACTGACTAAATGAATGAAAGGCAGACAGGCCTTCAGAATTTTCTAATAGCTAACTCTTGTAAAAAGGTGGATTGGGAGTCCTGTAAGTAATTACACTATCACATTCTGTAACGGATTGGTGCTAGCCGGGGAATGACAGTATGTCCAAAAGGTAATGAATTAAAACCTTGCTTTGGCATATCCCCTTTCAGAAATGGGAGCAGTCTTTCAAGTAACTTGAAAAATGGGCTTCAGTAAAAGTGTAGGAAAATATATGCAATTAGACTCAATCAATAAAGTTGTCCTTGACTAATGTCTACATTTAAGAGAGTTTAATTAAATTATGAAAAAAGGCCCTTCTGATTTAACTGTCAGTCTGGTTTATCATGTATGCACGTGAGCTCTCTGTAGGGTTTTCTTTCAAGATTTTGAGACCCTCAACCAACACAAAGATACAGGGAAGTATCAATACCTTGTCTGAGAAGTGGGAGTCTGATAGGTGAGTTTGAGAAAGAAGGGACGCCAAAGCAATTGGTCCAGGTAGGCTGACAGAAAAGAAAAGTTCTGCAAAATGCTTTTTCTCATTTACGAAATGTTTATTCAGCACATGCTATATAGAAGGGACGGTGCTAGGTGCTGGCAAGGCACTGGAGTGGAAAAGACAGATGTCGAATATAAATATATATGAGCATAAATCATGTATATTATGTTTGTGCTCCCCCTAAGCCCAGAATGCTGTCTTCTTTATTTTGTTTATATGAATTCAACATCCTTGCAATAAACAAGAGGTAAGGAATAATATAAGAGATGTGTTGAGTCTGCCATGTCAGAGATTGTGCTAGGTCCTGGGACACAAAAAATACCTTCGAGGAGCTTACAGCTTCAGTGGGAGGAACAGACAAATGAAGGATGAAAATAACAATGTAGTATGAGAAGTATAGTGATAGAAGCACGCATGTTTGCTGCCAGGGTGACACAGAGCAGTGGAGCCTCCTTCATCCCCTCCTCACAGGCACAAAGGCTGGGCATGGGACTGGTAGAAATTGAATACTCTCACCAACAGTTTTTCATAAGGAGAGTCAGCTTTGAATGGAACTCTGCACCTCTTCCTAACTCCTGTCCCACACTAGCAGAGGGGAGGGTGAGGCTGCAGGCAGGGCCATCCCTCCTGGGCAGATGAGACAGAAATAAAAATTGCTACAATTAGGAGCTCATGGAGAGAGCAGAGGAGCCGCCCAGAGGCAGTGGTCCTGAAGCTGCCTTCAGGATCTGAACCCCACAGGAAAGTTCAGAGCCCAGCTGGACCGGTTCTATTACATGGGCCTCAAGGTGCCTCAGGCAGAAGGGACTGATGTGAAAGGCAGCAGCAGAATCAGTAATAGCCAAGGGATGCTCAGCTAAACTTTCATATTTGAAATATATTTAATTTCACTAATTTTATTTAAAACATTCTAAATACTTCTGAAATAAAGGGCCGCTACATAAAATAAGTACTGCAATGCCAATAATATCATTTGCTTTGGGGCTGTAATCAATAGCCAGAGCTCATAACTAGCATTCACAGGATGAATTTAGATTGCAGATACAAGCACATTTTAGAATAAGAATGCCTTTAGAGGTGGGGCAGGTTTTCTGTTCATAGTTCCGAGCTCTCCCTGTTGGCTACTACTGTCATATATGTTACCTGCGTGGTCCCAGAGGGCAGTGGAGGTTGCAACCGCTCATCTAGGCTGACCCTTTCTATTTGCAGACAAGGAAGCTAAGACTTGGAGGGAAAAGTGACTGTAATACATCAGAATGAGGACTAGAATCTCAGGGTCTCCTACCTTACCAGGCTGTTCCTATGAAGGGCTGCCTCTCAGAGAAGCACATTGTGAATATAGTATGCCCAGGTTGCAGGAAGCAGCTATCCCGACCTGCCCTCTGCAAGGGAAACATCTCCTGTAGAAACAATAAATGCAGGCAGTGGGGGTCAGGGGGAAGATTTGTGGAGACTTATGTCAAGGTCTCTGCAATCTGTTGGCCTTGCACTTGAGGTAAGTGACAGGCCACTCCTCATGGAATGGGCATACTCTGTCTCCCTTTATGATGTCCCTGCAGATGAGGGATAGCTGGGTGTCCATGGAACAGAGCTGAGGGCAGGGTTTGGGTGGGGAGCACACATCACTGTGAAAACCCTCCGATCCAGGATCACTTTAGAATGCTTATTTGCAAACTCAGATGGGTGGGGAAGATTAGGCATTAGGGCTTATCTCTCCCTCTCAGCTGGGTTTCTGTTATCCCTGAGTCCTGTGGTGGGGGTTGGCAAAGGCTCTGACCTATTCACTTGGCAGGTTTGATCTGCACTGTGCTGATCTTCACCACTCTCAATGAGAATGCCTGGGGATGATGGTAGGGTGGGGGCAGTGGGGTGCATTTGATCATAATCCAGAGAGGTAAAAGAAATCAAATCCACAAATCGAAATACAAGCTTACTAAAATATAGAATAACTGGCTGGCCCTAATATGCTTCCATCCTTACCCTTGGGACTTTTGAGTTCATCCAACACCTAATTCTCTCAATTGGCTCATTCATTGCCACTTGTCATTTGACGGTGGGGGTGTGTCCCTGAATGGGCTTTATAAGGTGTGACTCCCTAGAACTGGGTACACAATCTAGAGACTTCCCACCCACATGGGCACCCTGAAAGGTGACAGGGAATCAGCCCATCTGCTGTGAAGAAGGCTGTCACTTTTCTCAGAGGGTCCCGGGCAGGCTGTCACCTACTTGGCAGAGACCTTGTAAGTAACTGCTGGTTCTCTCCTTCAGTCCGCTCGCTACCTGCACTCAAAGGACAGCTGGAAGGGATGCCCTCACCCCTGTAAAACAGTCTGGATATATGAGTTCAGCATTCTCACCCTTGTGTTGACAGATGTTCCTGAGGCAGCTTCTGTCATAAGAGCCCTGACCCTGGAGTCTGGGGACCCAGATTCTATTCTAGTGACATCTCACTTTCACTACAGAGAAGTCTCGAAGTTTACATCAGCAGATTGACAAAGGACTGTATAACTCCAAGAAAGAGAAAAAAGGCAAAGAAACCTTGTTCCAGACTGTGACATTCTTAGGAAATTATGACTGAGTCATATACTTGTATATCGGGAGGCCAAAAAAACGTATACAGGGCCGGCCGAGTGGAGCATTGATTAAGAGCTGGCTTGGGATGCCAGTGGCTCCAGTTCGGATCCCACATCTGAGGGTCAGTGACACTGCCCTCTACAGCTAAGATGGTGAACAACAGCTCCACCTGGAACTGGGCTGCTGTGAGTCCCCAGGGATGGCATGGCTGCTACCCCTGCTGCACTGGGCTGCCATAGGCTACAGTGAGTGGCCGGCAGCCAGCGTGAGCAGCTGGCAGCTGGTGTGAGCTGCCAAGAGCCACTGTGAGAGGCTGTCCAGAGGCCGGAGACCGATCTGCCTCATCTGAGAAAAGCACAATGATGATACCAACAAAGAAGCAATGTCCTCCACAACTAGACTGAAGAACAAAAGGACAACTTATCTGTTCTCCTCCCCCAATTCCCCAATAAAATCTTTAATAAAAAAAAAATGTAGACAAGTGGACACTTTGGTCAGCGCTGCTCAGGCAGTAGTTCTCCATAATCAGAAGTGTCTGGACACTGATGGTAACCACTTTGAACACCTCTTGTAATTGCAGAAGTCAAATGTGACTTGTATTCGTCTTTTGTTAATGGTATATATTATTACAATTTTAATACAGTTTTCCTTCCTTAAAATGTGTATACATTTTTTTTTGGCATTACACACACACACACACACACACACACACACACACACACATAAATGATATGAGGTGTGATAAAAAATATGGTGAATGTTTAAATAAAAAAATTTATTACAGTAAAAGGCACATTGCTGTTAATCCCCCTCAAAATACTCCCCCTCGCTTCGAACACACTTCCTTGCCATTTTCCCATCGTCCTTGCCATTTTCTGAAGCAGTTCTGGAAGTCCTCTTTCATGAATGTCTAGTTGTGCTGTTGTGGCTGCCTCAATGTCCTGAATCATGTTGACTTTGGGGAAGAGCCAGAAGTTACACTGTACCAGATCTGGTGAAGAAGGTGGATGAGGACACACCATAATGTTTTTATTTGACAGAAATTGCCATATACCAGAAGTGATGTGTGACATGGAGCTTTGTCATGATGGAGGATGATTGATGGCACACTTTACGACACACCTTCTCTCAACCTTAGCTCACACCCCACTGACAGCACCAAACAAGCTGAACCTTGTCACACACTGTTACTAAGTTTCAGCAGGCCACTTCCCATATTCAAGATCTTTGCCTTTCTGTTGGATGGCACTCAGCAGCATTCACTATATTTTTTTGATCACACCTTGTACATATATATTTTGTCTTCTAGGACTTAGAGCTGTGCTTAACACATGGTTGGTACATGGTTGGTACATCTATAAATAAATTTATAGATGGTAATATTATTACACTACGCTAATAAGAAAAAAATAAGCTGTATGCTTCACCCACAGAGACCTTAAAATGTAAGGGGGAAAAGATGCAAATAAGGAGTTACACACATGGAACAGAAAAAAAGAAGAGCATCCTTTGTTGAACAGAAGAGCATGAGCCATGGTATGGAGACAAACAATTCCTCCTGATGTTGACCTCCTGCACAGACATCTCTTGGACTTAGGAAGAAGTGACACTAACCTTGCCTCATGAGTTTCTCATTTCCCAGCAGAACTATGTTGGGTCGGGTCATGGGTGACATGTCATGTACCTGGGCTCAGGCTGACTTGCTGTGATTCCTACAGGTAGTCTCTCAGCCACTTGACCTACTCTTGGTGATCAGATTCACTTTGAGAAAAAGTTTTTCAGATGTCTTTTAGAGCTCATTTTTGAAAGATGGTCCACCTGGTGCCTGCTCCCTGGCTCTGGATAGAGGCCAGAGGATGACAGCAGCATGAACTTGCTGTGGATAACAAGTCCTCTGTTATGACTGGGAGCATTTGCAATGCTATAAATAACTCTATCAATATTGTGATAATGGCACTTTAAAGAGGTCTATTTTACAAGTGCTGAATGTAAGAGAGACCGCAGCTGCGCTCATTAATTCTGAAGTATGCCTCCCTCTATGTACGACTTGCAGGTGTAACAATAAGCATGTTGACTCAATGAAAGTCTGGATAATGTTTAGATTAAGAAAAAGGTTAGAGTAACATTGTTAGTTTTTCCATTGTGTTTGGCATAATGAAAACAAATTATAATAGCTTAATTGGAAATGGGAAAAAGGGCAAAACATAACTTTGTTACAGATTTCAGATGCTCACAAATAGCTCCCCCCCTCAAGAGTTAGTGTCATAATTGACAGCAGTAGATCTTTTGATAATTAATTGCGGTAAATTATCACTTGGCATGAAGAAGGCATAATTGTAATTAATTTGCAACCTTCCCAGCATAACACTGAATTAGAAATGGCACTGCCGTCATTTTTCCAAGGGAGAAAAATGGAGGGTAGGAGCAGTGTACTCTTTTCCTTTGATACCCATTCAGAGTTTTGAGGCAAGCCCTGGCTGTAATTTTTCTGGTATGATCTTGACATCTCTTCTACTCTCTTGGGTTAGGGGTGTTTAATTTAGACTGTGGCTGTTGGCTCTGGGCTATGATAGTTAGCAAGAGGTGTCCCCTGCTGAGCTCTGCCATGGCCTGCCATCATTTTAGCCTCCAGTTAGTCACTTAACCTTGGCATCTTTCTGTATCTGACTTTCTGTATCTGTCTCATTCACTGGGGTGCTGAAAAACGTAATTAATTCAGATAATAGGCATTGTTTCAATACAAACTATTATTATATTTTTACTTGAATGAAGTGAGAATGATTGCTCTCAAAATGTTTCCCCCTTTTCCTGTGCATCCCATTTCTGGGATGATGCAGGTCATTATTAAGAATCTTTTCTATGGTCCAATTTTATGGTGACTGCCACCGATCAAGGTTCAGTCTAATTGCTCAATATTAATTAGAAACAGAAACAGTGAATAAAAACTATTTCACTGGATTCTAGGGGAACTGTTTATATTTAATCAGAGTGCCTGAGAGAACAAATCATCAAGCTATAAAATATTACATCTGGGTTAGAATTAAAGTCAAGTGGATTGATTAAACTAAATTGTGGCCCCGAGATGACTGCCGTGGTGTGCTACGCTGTTGACCAAAGGCTTCAGGGGGTCATGGGACCTTTTTCTCTTGCTACATAGGTCCACTTGAGAGAATGAGGAAGATCATACTTTTTTTTTTTTTTTTTTTTGAGGGCAGTGTCACTGGCCCTCATATGTGGGACCCGAACCAGGGCCGCTGGCTTCCTAAGCCAGCGCTTAACCACCGCACCACTTGGCTGGCCCAGGAAGATCATACTTTTGACAAGAACAGCAAGACATTGTTCTGCTTAGTCGTTGGTCATGAAAAAAAAAAAAAGATAAAGATCATGGTTCTATTTCAGGCAGACCCATATAACAAAAATAAACTTTATTAAATTATTTTGGACACTCTTCAAAGTTCTTCTTAGCCCCATTGTTATAAACACTGAAATAAGGTGAATTTATAGCCAGGGCCCTTCACCACTGCTGCCCTGCCAATGAACTCAGGTTTGACCTATATGTAACACCTTCTCTGGGGGTTAACAAATCATTCAATCTTCATGCAAGATTCCTTTCTCCCAAAGCAAAGCCTTAAGTAACCCCTGCTCCCCTGCACCCCGCCAATAACTTCTTCCAGTTGGGTTGAATTAGTCATGATAGTTTTACTGTGTGAGCTAATATTCACAAGTGTCGGAGTTCAAACCACCCAACATATTTCACAGGAGACTTCAAATTGAACTCAAGCCTTAGCCCTGGTTGGCGAAAGTCCTGATGTTTATTTTACTGAATTTCCTATAGGAACACCGAAAGCACTTAACAAGGACATGTAGATACCACCTGCAGGTGCTGTGCTTTGTGCCCATGAACCTGGCACGTTAGCATTTTCACTAGGAACAGAACCCCAGTTTTCTGATCTCAAATGATTTCCATGGAGCAAATGGAGGGAAGACATTTCTGACAGGCTCTTAGTACAAAAATGAAGTAGACTTAATCCATATATCCTCCAAGGAGTAGAACTAAGATTCACGAATGGATGCTTCAGAGCAGCAGATTTTGGCTTAAGGGAGAATCATTTTATCATTTACAGTTATCTGAGAGACAAAAAGATGCCCATCACAGAAGCTGTGAATAGACAGTGGAAACCAGAAAGTGGGAAGGGTAAAGGGATTGAGGTATGGGATTTGGGGGGAGAAGTAGCAGGCTTTAGATGATGTGCTTTTAAAGGCCTCTTCTAATTTAGAAATTTTTTATGGGTATTTGATTGCACGGCATATGAACACAAGTTAAAATGAAAGACAAGAACTGAAGTCTAGGAATCTGTTCCCTGCTCTGGAGGATGTGGGGTGCTCTCACGTCACCTTGGGGGCAGGTCCAACCCAGTGCTGTGGGCCTTCTGAATTAGTGTCCAGTTCTTTGGGCAGAATCATTGATAAGTTAATGGTTAAACAGGAGGTCACTTGTGTATTCCTTTAGTCATTCATCCATGTAACAAACACTCCTACAGTATCCCAAAGTGCCAGGCCCCCCGTGTGTCCTGCTGTCCTGGAGTTGTTCAGGTTTAATCCCTGCTCCGGGCTGTTCTCGGTCAGGCTGCCCAGTGTGCCTCCATGGTTTGGTATTGTTTCTCATTCTGACCATTGTCCAAAGGAAGGAAAATATATTAGCTAATGAGATAAAAGTGAGATGCAAAATGTTCTGAATCCTACACAAGGTTTAATTTGGCCATAAAAGCTTGGTCTGGCTCCTGCTTGCCTCCCTCACTAACCTCATCCTCTGACCTTTACTGTTGTTCTTTCCCTCTGGCCACCTTGCCCTTCTTTCTTCCCCTTCTTTAAAGACTCTAAGCTTTTTCCTATCATAGGGTCTCCACTCATGCTGCTCCCTTGGTCTCCCCCACCCCGCATCCTTTAGCTCTTAAATATAACTCCCTCAAGTAAGTTTTCCCCACTCCACCAACACAAAGCAGCCCTGCCTGCCATGGAATGTCCCCCAGGCATCTTGTAGTTTTGTTTTATAGCACTTAATAACAGTTTCAAAATATTGGAGTTTATAAAAAAAAATTGAAATGTGATTCCATTGTTTGCAGAATTCCAGAAACATCCAGTGAATCACAGTTTGAAACTCAGTGAGATAAAAGATTGGGCTAAAATCCTTGGAACCTCTAGGAAGATACCGAACTAAAAAATGATAATACAATAAGAATATATTAAATCACATCCATGTGATGGTTTACATGTATTTGAACACATATTTATCTTCTATGTCTGAAAACAGACATGTATGGTATACGCATTCCTGTGTCTCTTCCATTTCACAGATGCGTTGGCAGATGTGGCAGAGCTGGTAAGTGGCAGAGCTGGCCTGAAAAATCAGATCCGACTCTGGTTCAAGATTCATTCTGTCCACACTGGCAATCTCCTCCGCTAGTGTGCTTTCTATTTAAATCAACGTATATACAATCAAGCGCCTAACATGGACACTGTTTGTTCTTTTTCTTTTTTTTTCCTCCACATATCCTCTTCTTCCATCTGAAGTCCTCCAATCTCCAATCTCGTGGGGGCATCCAGGCCAGGTTGGGGTAAAGGAGGAGAGCTGAGGTTAGCCCTTGGAGTAAGCATATTCCCAGTCTGTTACAGCTGGAAGGGGATTATGTTGTCCTGTGATTTTTTTGAACTGGGCTCTGTGGCCCTTTAAAGTTAGCAGGACTCCTCTGCACAACTCCAGGGGGTACCTCCCACCTGGCATTCTATGTGAAGGCTGCCCCTGCAGCCCTGTGTGTCTGCGGGCAACTTTGGGATGGCTATAGTCACTTTCACTTTATTCTAACCAATTCTGCTTTGATCTCTTTTGTACCCTGAGCTTCTGATAAGATTTCGCGGGAAGAAAGGGCCCTGTTCCTTTAAGAGAAAGCCCTTGAAACCTCAGTATTTAATAATAGGCTAGCTGAGGCTTGGGTAGTTAGATGACCTATTCATAGTCATACAACCAGAAAAAGGGCAGAGGTTTGGCTTGACTCCAAGCCCCTGGATCCAAACCTATCACTCTAGCCTCTACCCTGAGTTGCCTGTTCAGAGATGTGGCCAGTTAGGTGCTATAATGGGGAGTGAAACCGGGTTGCATATTGGAAGAGACCTGTGAAACGGAGGACTAAAGGTTGGGGTGATCCAAACTAGTCACACTCTGGGGCCCTGCTTGCCGTGCTTGTTCCTTTGATCCTCCCTGAAAATATGCTCCTCCCTCCCCTGCCCGCATCGCAGCCCCCTGCAAGTGCCTCCCCACCTCTACCTTGATGCGGTCTACCCAGGGAGGACTTCCTGTCTCACTGTGAGAACATTGGAGATGAACACCAAGGTCCTTTCTCTGTTTCCCAAAATTGCTGGGTGTGCAAATTACTTAGACTCGCCCTTATCCTCTGGGTTGGACCTGATTTAGACCTTGCACTTGGTAATGACCTGTGTCTGTTTCTAGGATCTTTCAAGACCTCAGATGATCTTTTTCAAAGACGTTTGTTATCGCTGTTGTTCTTGATCATTAGTAATAGAAAAAATGCTAAATGTCCTGAGAAACTCTTTTATGCTTTTTGCTTTAGAGTGAGACAGTCATTTTATGCTGACCTCATGACTTCCATAAACATGTGTGGCCTTCTCAGAGCTTATAGAGCTGGCACTGAAAGATTTGGGTAGCATGCAAACCAGGCGAGCACAACAAACACTCTAAACACAAAGAAAGTTACTCTCAACGTGTCTCGATTTCAGTCAGAGAAATGTTACCAGCTTAAAGGAATGATGGTTACTTTATCTTAACTCACCGAATTCCCTGACAGTGCTGACAGAAATCTGTGTTTCTACAGCGTTAGATGTTTTGGCTAGAGGATCTATATAAATTGGACATCAGATGATGGCTCCTCATGCATTAAACTGGAAACAAGACAGACCCAAATGCACGCTTCATGGAGTGTGCGATTGCTAATGCCTCCCTTAGATGACGGAGTTTGCCTAGGGTCTTCTGTTCTTGTGGTCCAGTTTTAAATTAACCACCTCCCTCTGTGGATATTCTGACTGCCTTACACATGAGTCTGGTTTCCCGCCACACTAACCAAGATCTGAGTTCCTCAGCTCTTTCTCCTGATCTCTGGCAGGAAAGACACCCCACAACAAGGCACTTGGGTATAGAGAGGGCTTTCCTGAAAGTGGAGGAATAGGTGGAATTTTGATGACAGCAACACAGATAACTTGAATTTTTATGTTAGGGATTTTTTGCTTTTAAAACCCCTGTAGTCAATTCGGCAAATGGAGCGCCAGCCTTCTGCCAAGTTGCAGAGCGCCCCACCCATGTCGCCATTTCTCTTCTGTCCCCTTTCCTGTCCACTCCATTACCTCTAGCAAACAAAACAGAATAAAATAACACAACACAAACTTGTCCCATTTCCTCGTGCAGTGAAGTTGAATTCTCTTCAATCTTAACCCCAAAATTCAGACCTAAACTCATCAAGGTCCTTAGTGGCACAAAAGACCTTTCATGTAACAAGATGTATCTCTCCTTAGAAATATAGGCACAGAAATAAACAAAAATTGCCCTTGGTTCCATATGGAGTCAGCTTGGGGCTGGGGATGTGACTTAAGACCTTTGGTAGGTGCTGATTGGCACAGGGCACCCTGGTTCCCAGGAAAAAGGCCTGGGCTTCCAGGCCTGGTGAGGAGGAGCAAGGGGGTGGGGTCTCTGCAGGGCCTTTGCAGGCCAGTGGTTCCCTTTTGCTGACTCTGCATTCTGGGCTGCCATCACCATTTGCTCTTCGGAAAGGGGACCGCAGAAAAACGTGCCTTGTTTAGAAATGACAAGCTCACCAAGCCTGGCTGGAGGCTGAGGATGGCTGCTAATCAGCCGGCACATCCTGAGGCTATCCCTGCCCAGAGCCTGTGTCCTGAGTCAACAGGGACTATTGTCACTGTCATGAATGCATGTGACTCTGTGCTGTGTTAATGTGTGGGGCTGCCTCTTAACACACTCCCTCAAGAGATGGGAACTTGAAAGGTGGCTGATAGGTGCATGTGAAAATGGCAAAGCCAAGTGCAAGAAACAGCTAGAGCTAGTGGATGTACGCAGGTAGGATCAGGAGACACTGTTCTAATCCTGTGCTGCCTGTACTTGCTGATTGACCTTGGGTAACTCATTGGGTAAGTCTGGCCTTAGTTCTCTTACTGTAAAATGAGGGGTCTTGGTGTTCAGAGCATGACCCTCAGGGGTCCTGTGAGGATTTGTATAAAGGCGGAGAGGTAAGGGGAGAAAGAGACCCGAACCAGAGCAGCTCTGGTTCTCCCTGTTTCATTGCAACGGATTTTCTTTGCATAAAGGATTTGGCCATAAAAGAAGTCTGAAAATGACCACTCTAAAGGATGGCTGTCTACCGCCTCTTATAGCGCTGACATTACATGATTCTAGATGGAGGCATGAAAGAAGAATGGATGCTGGGAAAGATGCGAGTGGAAGAAAAAGAAATTCCTGCTACAAATAAATCCCTGGCCAATCTCTCTTAATCTCTGAAAGTTTAAAGATTTAAAATCTACCTTTTTTTTTTTCTAAACTGCAGTTCTCAGCAAATAAAGACTACTTTAAATTTCAGTTTTGTTACACCCACAAATCACCATGTGCTACATTCTAAATAAAAAACTAATAACTCTCTTTGCAAGAAGTGTCCCTTCCAGAGGCCATGTATAAGGCATTAACCTGCACTGGGAGAAAAATAATGCTAGTGATTTCCAAATTATACTCATTTTAGGAAATAACTGAAATAAACGAATTTGGCCAAATGCAGCCTGCTTCTTTCCTCTGCATTGAAATGCAGGCGTAATATTTTTCTGTCAGTTAGTATTGGAAAACAAAATCATTTAGAGCCACACTTAAAGAACATTTCAGAATCTCTCAAGAAATTAGTTTGGTTACATTTCCAAAGTCTTTGCATTTTATAGTGCCTAGAAGTGTTGGAGGGAGGCTGGGGTAGAAAGGGTGGGAGCAAGAGGGACCCAGGCTATCGGCCCAGGGCTCCAAATTCAGAGACCTTAGCAGTCACCTAAGCCCTCCGGCCCTTAAATGTTTTTGTCTCTGCCTGTAACATTCCTTCCAGTTGCTCATCCGGCCTCTAGCAGACACCCCTCCAGGCATGGCCAATAGTCTGTTCTCATTTTTGATAAATCTAGTCACATAGTAAGCACTCAATATTTGTGAATTAATGCAAATATTTTGCCATGTGTTTTTCGCCCAATGGTCCTGAACATCCAATGGGACAACATTCCTTCAAGGGTGACCCAGAAGGCTCCTTACTAGAGAGATGGTGGAGACATGCTGACTGAAGGGGGGAGAGAAGCCAGGGACACACTTTCTCCCGTCTGCCTTGGATGGCACTGAATGGCAGTGTATTAGCTCAGATTGGAAGAGCAGAAGTCAGTTAAAGCATCCACGACTGAATAAGGCACGGAGGGGGAGGGAATGAGGACATGGTGATTCGATGTGTTTGAGCTTCCATTTCCTCAACTGCAATATATGAGAATAACAATGTTCACTGTATAGGATGGCAGTGAAGATTCAGTCCAGGAATATATAATTGAGCACCTACTGTTTTGCCTGAAACTATGCTATACCTCCACCTTAAAGGAGTTTACAATCTGAACAGGAGACAGACAAGTAAACAGACCACAGTAATGTAGTGTGGTGACTGCTGCAGTCAGAGTAAGTATGAGGTGTGCGATATGTTTGCGGAGGAAGAGCCTTAACCCAGCCAGGAGGAGGGGAGTGGGTCAGAGCTGACTTCCTGGAGGACAGAAGATGAAATGGGGGCTGTGCTCTATGTTGGGAGGAGATAAAGCCAAAGCGATAGGCAGGGCCAGGATCACAGGAGCCCTTGTCTATTATGCTAAGGACCTGGATATTATTCTGGATGATGAGAAGTCACGGAAAGGTTTGGTGTAGCGATAAAATTTGCTGATGCAGTGGAAAACACCTGGCATGGAGCAGGCCCTCAATCAGTGCTCATTTAAAATTTTTGAGCTCAGATAATTTTTTCCCCCAGGAGAGTCCCTGCACTTCTTTGCTTTATGCATATGAAAAAAATCAGGATAAGAGAGGTTTAGTGTTGTATAAAGAGCACTGCACCAGGAGTTAGGAGGTAGCCCTCTACGTGTTATCTGTCTGATCTTGGGAAATTCACTTAGTATCTTTGATAATCAGTTTCACAATCTCTAAACTGGGATTAACAGCACCCACCCTATCTACTCAGAGTACTGTGAAGGGTCACTCACTGTATTAATATCAGGGGTTGATGTCTTTTTTTTTGTGGCTCCCCAGAGGATGCTGGGAATCTCAGATCACAGGCCAGGGAAGGAGCATGCAGGCGGGATCACAGAGAACAGAGTTTTGGGAAGGGGTAAGTACATTTCTTCCTTTACTTTCTTAACCTGTACCTCCCAAGTGAGTGAAATGTATGCTGTGTGCATCTCGAGATGGCTGAGCAGAGTGGCTGAGGACGGAAATAGCCCTACTGATTTATGAGCAGGAGGCAGATTTGCTTTAATATCGCAACACAAGAAAGTCAGGTCTCTTAAATAATATGGCTCGCAGATTTATGGCTGTGCTGCGTGCTTGCCTCAGTGCTGTCTCTGACCACGGACGGCGCTTTACTCTGCAAAGGCTGAAGTCAGCAACTTCCGAGACGCTAGGAAATAGATCCAGTGACAGTAGCCAGTCCACTGGGTCAGCTGTTTTCAGCGGGGAGCTCCACTGCCTCCTACCCCATTGTTATATATAGTCAAGATTTGGAGGGACCTTCCCAGCAGGCCTGGGGCTGGTTTGGGTCTTTTGAATCCAGAAGTATAGCAGAGAGAAAGGGCTGGCACTTCTGGGGCATTATTTGGGAGACACCAGGAAGCGCCCATATTACCTTTACCTGTGTCTGTTGGTATCAGGCTTCTGGGATAAGGACTCCTCTCTCCTTGGGCTTTTTGAAAAAAATGCAAGTATTTCAGGAAGGGGGTGGGGAAATACAGTAAATCACTAATTCTTTAAAAAAAAAAAGTTTACTTATTCCACACATATTTAGATAGCACTTATAGTTCAGGCACTGTTCTAAATGCTTTACAATTATTGACCACTTTAATTCTCTTACCAACCCTCTGAGGTAAGCCTGTTATTATCTCCATTGTACAGATGAGGAAATTGAAGTAAGTGCCTGAAGTAAGGAACTTGTCCAAGGTTACAGGGCTAGTGAGAGTGGAGACAGAATTTGAACCGAACGGTCTGGCTCTGTGGTCTGTGTGTATAACCACTATGCCATAAATAATAGCACAGCCCCATTCTAATAGCTATGAATGTCCACTGAGTACAGCACAGCAGGCATTGGGCTGAGTGCTTTTTATGCATCTCATCCTATCCTTACATCATCCTGTGAGGCAGACACTGTTATCATCATCCTCATTGTATAGGTGAGAAAGCCCAGCACATAACTTGCAGAAGATCACCTCTGTAGCAGGTGGCACAGTTAAGATTTAAACCCAAGCAATCTGATTCAAGAGCTTGTTTGTTAGATGTGAAAGTGGTGATTAAGTTTATTTCCTTCCACTTTTTGCCAAGAAAGTGAGAAAAAGAGGGAGACACCTGTTAAGGGTAAACATGGGAATAAAACTGAACCTATTCTAGTTTCTGCCAAGAGACGGGTCCGTCAGTCTTGCCACCAGTAGGGCCATTCTGGGTTTGGTGGATATAGGCTGACCAAGACACCATGGAAACCGCACAATGTAATCAACAGCCAAGCTCCTTGCACCCCTTTGTCAACAGGGGCGATTTGGCTTCCTTTCCACCCCTTCTCCTAGTACAACAGCTCCATAAGTTCTCAGAAATCACCCCTATCTTGGGGTCTTCCATCCTGCCTTTGAGACCAACCCCACCTCTTCTCTTCTGGTTCTGGTACTTGAGTCCCTGACTTCCTTCCTGTACTTAAGCATCCACTTTGGTGACCTATCCACCTCCCACTTCCTGTAAGTCCAGCCTCTGTTTTGCTTTCTCCAGCCTCACAAATGGAGATGTCTGGCTCAGACCTCCAGGCCTGTGAATGTGGCTTGCTCCTCACCTGCTGTCAAACCTGCCCTACGTCGATGGAACACCTGCTTTCATCCCTTCATTCATTCTGTCCATGTCTGTGGAACTGGGGGAGCACCTACCATGTGCCAGGCACTGTGTTAGATGCTGGGGACACCAAAATACACAAGAATTGGTTCCAGCCAACGAAGAACTCACAATCTGGTGGGGATAAAACAAACCAGCCATTACAGTGCAGTCGCTGAAGTGGTGTAATAGCTGTGAGCAGAGTGGAGTGTCTTAAATCACATGGTGTGCATGTATGTGTGTGTGCAAGTGTGTAAACTGGGGGTGAGGGAGACATAGGAATATGGAAATGGTTTGGCCTTGACACAAGCTGATTTCTGAATGTTAAGGGAGTGGGTAAAGGACAGGGATCAGTGTTTTGCACAGAGGGAATAATAGCAAATGTAAAGGTTCTCACATATGGAACAACAGGACCAGTTTGGGAAACTCTTAGCAGCCTGGTATGGCTGGAGTCAGGGGACACAGGAGGGGGCCTAGGAGAGCATGGTGGCCAGAGTTGGAAGATAGGTGAGAGACAGGATGCCCTTGTGCAAGGATAAGCTAAGGAATCTGAAGTTTGATGGAGAGCCATTAAGAGATTGGCATGCTTATTGCCCCTTTTCAATATTGCTCTCTTAGTTGTTCATGGCTTGCTGAGACATGAACTTGTGCTCCATCCTCCACTCACAGCAAATGCTCCATATTATTGTTCTCCATCTATTTCAGACAGACTGTGTCTCATCCACTAGATTGGTCTTCCTGAAGGTGGATTGGATGCCCCGCCCAATCACAGCCATGGTGGGCTCTGGGACCAAGGAAGAGAGGGGGAGGAGAGTTAAGATACATGGTGAGGAAGCTAACAAAAGGCACATCACGAGGGTCTTGTGGGCCAGTGTAAGGACTTGACTTTGTGCTTTTCTTGGGATGGAGCACCACTGGAGGGTCTGAATGCAAACCTGACATAATATGAATATTTTAATAGGATCATGCCAGCTGCAGTGTTGAGAAAAAACTATAGAATGTAAAGAATAAAAGCAGGGAGACAGGAGGCTGTTGCGTAATTCAGATGAGAGATGATGGCAGCTTGGATGAGGATGAAAGCAATGGAAATGGCTAGATTCTGGGTGTATATTTAGGAGGTAGAGGTAATAGAATTTTCTGCTGTATTGGATGTGGAGTGTGAGACAACAGGAGAGCCAAGGATGACCCCAGGTTTATCGCCTGTGCAAGTGGAATGATGGGGTTGCCATTAACTGAGATAGGCGAGACACCTGAATTAAAAGCCTGCCTTTCAGTGTACCCAGTATATTTTTCATCAGTGTGGTATAACAAGGAGACCAAAGGAAAGGCCCAGGAGATTACAGGGGGAATATTTAGGGGGTTGCATCATGGCCTTATGGATCCCACTACAGGGTCAAAGGTTTGGAATTCATTGCAGGAAACATTGATTTCTGGAAAATACAAGCAGCTTAGTCAGTACAGTCTATTTTTCATATTTAGGTATTTCCGGGCACCTGGATGTCTTGTCCACAGCCCCATTATGTCTCTCAGAGGCTGCTGTCCTCTCTTGACTTTTGCTAAGTGACAAGATTTACCATGGCCTCTTGTGTCAGGCTTAAATCAGGCTTGGTGATGTCAACATTTTGCTAAGCAGGAACTCTGGTGCACGGACTCAGTAATGAATATGTCTTTCTACAAGCCCGGTGCATTTTCTAACTGCCAGGGTATCCCCAAGTGATTTCCATGGGGCTGGACCAAAAATTTGCTCTCCATCCAAATGAACTATGCCACACTTTCTCCTGCCTTCTAGTGACTTTTTAATTTGTGAACCACCTGCTCCTTAGTTCTACCAGGGCTGACTCTGCCAGCATCATCGTGAAGGGTTTTGTCTTTCTGTGACGGGTAACTCATCATCTTATGGGCCTGTGCTCTACTCAGTGGCTAAAAAAACATGTTTGCCAGTCTATCAGCATCTCTGACCTGAGGTATAAAATGAGCTGCCTCTCTTATATCCAGATGAGACATTGAATCCATTGGCAAAAGCGTACGCTGTCATTACTTTGTGTGCATTAATTACTTTGGCCTTGGGGCAAATTCTACCCAGGCATTGTATGTGGAAAGAGTACAGGCTTTGATATCAGAAAGAACTGGACTCAAGTCCTAGCTTTGTGACTTACTAAGCTGGTGACTTTAGGTCAGTTAGTTATGTGAACTCTGTGCTTTGAGTTTCCCCAGTAGTAACCTGGGCATGTGACCTGCCTCATGGGATTGCCATGAGGAGTAAGAGAGCATATAGGAAATATGAGGAAGGGTTTGGCATATGGTGGGCTCCTGATACACGTTGGTTCCCTGCCCTGCCTTTTGTGTGCGGTCTCATGAGTTTCCTCATCTGTAGAATGGGGATACACTGAACACCTCTAGAGGTCAAGAGTGTCAGCTTTGCGGGGGGAAAGCACTTGGGTCTGAGTCCCAGTTCTGCCAGTTGTGTGACCTTGAAAAGTTACTTGATTTCATTGTATCCAGTTCCTCATTTAAAAAACAGAGATAGTAACATTACAGACTTCAGAATGTAGGGATTAGGTAAACTAATTAATTCAGGAGGGGAAACATTTAGAACAGTGCTGGGCACAGAATAAGCCCTCTACAAAATGTTAGTTATTATTGTCCAGTCCCTTTTCCATCAAGGAGGTCTTTAGTTTGTAGTTAATAAGGCCCTTACATCACCTTTGCAAAGCCAATTCAGATACTTGATTTCATTTGATTCTCAAAATCCTGGGAGGTTAGGAGAAGAGTTTTTTTTTTTTCTTTTAAAACTATAAAGCTGAGACACAGGGTAATTAGGCAAATCGCTCAAGGTCACATACTAAGTTAGTGGCAAAGACCAAGTCATACCCTGTCTCCTCAACCCCTATTCCCACTTTTTTCCACTGTATGACACTGACTTCCATCAGCTGGTAGGGCATATGGACCAAGTCCTTGGAGCAGAGTGGAGCCTGGTGGCCATGTGACTCTCAAATCTATTACCTTACATTCATTTGGAATAGCAGAATCAATACACATTTATTGAGCCTCTTCCTCGTGTCAGGTGCTTTACATATATCATCTTGTTAAACAGCCCCACATCCATAGTATCCCTGACGATGATATAAAGGAGACTTTGCAAACAGGGACATGATTAACAACTCTAACTTCTTTTTTCTTTTTCTTTTTTTTTTGAGATATAATTCATATGCTATAACATTCAGCCTTTTAAAGTGTATAATTCAGTGGCTTTGAATATATTTACAAGATTGTGCAACTATCACCACTGTCTAATTCTGAAACATTTTCATCATCTCCAAAAGAAACCCTGTAACAATTAGAAGTCACTCCCCAGTCTCATTCTCCCCCAAGCACCTGGGAATCACTAATCTGCTTTCTGGCTCTTTGTCTATCCTGGACTTTTCATATAAATGGAATCATATTAGATGTGGGTTTTTTTGTGACTAGTTTCCTTCATTTAGCATAATCTTTTCAAGGTTCACTCACGTTGTAGCAAGTATCAGTACTTCATTTCTTTTTATGATGAATAACATTCCATTGTATGGTTGGACCACCTTTTGTTTACCCATTCAGCAGCTGATGGATATTTGGATTGTTTCTACTTTTTGCCTATTATGAATAATAGTTTAATGAGTACCCATACACACATTTTTTTTTATATAAACATATGTTTTAAATTCTCTTGGATTTATACGTAGAATTGCTGGGTCATATGCTAACTCTATGTTAACTTTTTGAGGAGCAAACTGTTTTCCAAAGCAGCTGCACCATTTTAAATTCCCATCAGCGAATGTATGAGGGTTCCAATTTCTCCACATCTCCACCAATACTGCTTATTGTCTTTAAGGTATTAACTTATAAGGTCATATTTTTATTCCAAAAACATCCCATCTTGGATACCATTAAAAAAACCACACTGCTCAATGAAATAGATCAAGGAAAATGTTCAAAGTACATGGGTTCGGGCCAGCTGAGTGGCGCGGTGGTTAAGCGCTGGTTTGGGAAGCCAGCGGCCCCTGTTCAGTCCCACATATGAGGGCCAGTGACACTGCCCTAAAAAACAAAAACAAAAAAACAACAACAAACAAAGTACATGGGTTCAACAGTTAAAAGTATGTTTGCCTCTTTGGATTACTAAGACAGTCTTAATGGAAAAGAATAGTTAATTATCAGCTTATATTTCTATTTATCATTTATTTTTATCATTTCTCCTTTACACCCTCCCATTTTAAGAAATAATTTTTCAAGAACGTGTATCTTGGAATAGATTAAACTACATGACCAGTAGTAGTAATATATAACTACTATATGCCTGCCTTCTTAGTTATTCTAAATGCTTTATATACACGTGTACATTAACACACTTAACCTTTATGCCAAGTTTATAAGATAGTAACTATTAAAATCTCCATAATGAAGATGAGAAAATTGAAGTACAGAGAGGTTATATACTTGCCTAAGGACACACAGCAAATACGTGGTGGAGGAGAGACCCAAGCCTATAGTACTTAATCACTTTCTACCATGATACTAATTTTTAAAAACTTCAAGGTCTCAGCTTATTCTGGGCTGATACACTCTCAGATTCCAAGGTCTTTGGGCAGAGTGTACACTTGTTGAAGTAGGTTCTCCATAGCACAAGGACCATAATATTACTGTATGTTTGAATAATGCTATGAACTAAAACAACAAATTTACAGAAAATTCCAAAGTAAGATTTTAGATTATTTTCCAAAAATTCCTGATCCCCTCATTCAGAATTATCTCTTCGTCCCCATTCATACTTTGTATGATAATTCAATTCAACAAATACTTTTGTGCCAGACACAGAAATAGGAATGTAGATATAAATAAGACTTCTAGTAGTTAAGTATTTCTAGTACTTAAAATAGTTTGGATTGTATTAGTTATTTACGTGTTTCTCTGTCTCTTCCCCAATCCTTCTCTCTACTCTTTTCCCCAGGTGACTTAAATAGAAAATCTGAATTTTAGGGTGAGCCTTTGGTAGCCTCTTTCTTAGATTTCTATAATAAATCTAAGGGCCCCATTTTCTTGGCCTCCTTCCTAAAAAAAGAGTGACTGTCCTGATTGAAGAGATTGAGAGAAGGAAGTTGGGCATGCCTGTCTCACCCAGTGCCCTTCTCTCTACCACTCTTGGCAAATTGCCCTCCAAATACTGGGCCTGTGCTCGTTTCCCATCTAAGGAAATAGCACCACCATCCACCCATTGTTCAGGCCCCAGACCTAACGGTGTTCTGAATTTCTCTCTCTTTTTCATCACCTACTTCGAGTAAAAGTTTCTACTAAAACTTTCTACTAAAATCCTCTATCCACCTCCCTGCACCTCCACTCTCCCCGAGTCTGTGGCCTCTCACGCCATCATCTCTCACCTGGTCCACTGACGTTGTCTTGTCTCCCCTGGCTTCTACTCTTGTCTCCTGCAGCCCATTCACCACACAGCAGCCAGGATGATATTTTCAACTTATACATCAGGTCATGCTGCTCCCTTGCTCAAAAGCAGTTAATGGCTTTGCATTACATGGAATAGAACCCAGACTCCTGAGGACGGATAAGGCTCTTGGTGATCTCGTTCCTGACAACAACTCCTCCTCCCACCCTGTTTTCCCTCTGTGTTCCCCTGCTCACTCTCTCCAGCCTCACTGGCCTGCTTATTAGTCTATGAATTCCTCTTAAACATGACAAGATAGTGCTGTGTCAAAGGTTAGGCATTTGCTATTGCTGCTGCTAAAATGTTTTTGAACCATACCCCTTTCCCCAAATTTTGGCATTTATCTCCTCTTTTTATTTGGGCTTCTGGAGGAATATCACTTCCTGAGTGTGGCTTTCCCTGACCCTACCTAATTGTCAACCTTTCTCCCTAACCCCACTCCCGTCATTCTCTATACCCTTCTTATCCTATTTGGTTTACACTTGGAGCACTTTTCACTATCTAACATATCACATTTATAAGTATCTTTGTCTGTATTTTCCATTAGGATACATGCTCCATGAGTTTTGTTCATAGCCTTGTGCTTAGAGCAGTCCAGCATATAGTAGGTGCTCAGTAAATTTTCCTTGAATGAAAGCAAAAACTGAGTATGTGTGACTCCATTCCCATCTCCCTGCCCATTTTCTTGTGCCAAGTCCTGTTCTCAAGATGCACACACTCTTTGCTCCTACACATGGTAAGCTTTCAGGTAGCTATTGGTTATCTCTGTCTTGCCAAAGTCATTTGCCAGGGAACAAGCAGGCATCTATTAGGTCTCAGATTAAATGTGAACTGTTTAGTGGTGTCTTTTCTATCCAAAGTAGGGTATCCTCACCAAAGCTACTCTATTTTGGTTTTCAGCATCCTTTTGGTTTTTTTTCTTGACAGGACTTATATTTTCTCAGTTATTTGTTTATTTCCTTATACCATAACCTCTCCTATTATTGAAAAATGATCTTGTGCCAAAAAGACTGCCAGGACCTTTGAGACCTGACATGGTCATTGCACTCACACAGCCTTCACTCTAACAGACATCATCACAGCTGAATTTTAAAGTGTAGAGTGCCAGGCAGGTAACATTTGTTGTCATTGTCAAAACCAGCTAAGCTAAATTCACTTACAACGGAAACCTAGCGTAAGGCATGCCTCTGCCAAGGACTTGCTGTGTAATCTGCCTCCTCGTCTATAGTCTAAAGGTAACACTAACACCTACCCTATTAGGATAAGGATGACATGAAATTGTATATGGAAAAACACTACAAAGTGCTGTGACAGGTAAGATATATGCTAACGTACAATGCTTGGTGTTGAAAACAAAAATGCTTGTTATTTCAAGCCAGATTTGATTTCTTCCCTCTGCGTTATTGGTGCTGCCAGCTTAGTATGTTTTTTCAACAGATTCTTATGGGTCCAAATGTTCTTCTCCCTCCCCAAGACAACCTGGCCCTGAAGCTTGCCCTGACTTCTTGGACAGCTGGCCCAGATGTGTCCCTTGTCAGAAACAGATGTGCGGGGTCTGCTCAGATCTGATCAAGTTGGGGAGAGCCCATGGAACAAGAAAACTGAGACCAAATGTGGCACTTGCTGCCCTGGAATCCACACAGACTGACAAGGTTGGGGACACCTCATGCAACCTTGATACAAGAAGTTCCAGAAGCATTTGCCAATTCAGGAAGCATTATTGCTAGTCAATTCAGTATCTAAACAGTCTCATAAATGAGAGCTGTAGTCAGATAGGAATCAAAGTTTCATTTCTGTTTGGCAAATATTGAGTACTTACTGCATGTCAGGTTCTCTTCCAGAAACTAGGGTACAATAAAAAATAAAAAAACAAACCCGCAAAAATCCTTGTCCTCATGCAGCATACATCGTAGTGGGGAAGACAGATAACAAATATAATAAATAAATTAGGTGGACATGATGCAATCTTATTTATTTTTATTTATTTATTTTTTTAAGGGCAGTGTCACTGGCCCTCACATGTGGGACCCGAACGGGGGCTGCTGGCTTCTGAAGCCAGCACTTAACCACCGCACCACTTGGTCGGTTCTTTCTTTTTTTTTTTTTTTGCAACTTTAAATAGAGTCATCAGGGAATGTGAAGCCTGAGTAAAGAGTAGATGAAAATGGGCAAGTAACCACGCATACATGTGAGTGAAGGGCGTTCTAGCCAACAGGGTCAGAGCAAGACTGGAATGTGGGCACACCCCGTGGGTTTGAGGAGAGGCCAGGACACTGAGGTTGCTGGAAGAGCGAGACCTAGATGAGGAGTGGTGGGTGATGAGGACAGGGAGGAAGTGGGCACCAGGTTGTGCAGGGTCATGTAGAGAATACTGAGACTTTGGCTTTTACTCATGTGACCCGAGGAACCATTGGAGGGTTTTGTTCAGAAGAGTAACATGACATGTTACTAGGATCATGACTACATGCTGGATAGGGAATGGATCATGGAAAGAAAGGTGATTGGGGACTGTTCCAATAATCCAGGTATAATGATGCTGAATTGGACCCAGATGGGAGTAGTGGAGCTGGTAAGTAGATAAGTTATAGACATGTTAGGAATATAGAGCTAACAGGATTTTCTCCAAATTATCATTCATTGATTAACATGTTTCACATGTTCACCTGCTTAAGAATACTGTCTTTTTTGAGGATTAAGAAAATCAAACAAACACATTTCAATGCATTATCTTACGTGATCCTTAAAGACAATCTTGTGATGTAGGAGGGGCTGGCCCCCTCATTCCCGACACTGAGAGGTTAAGCGGTTCTCCCAGGGCCACACAGCATGGTAATTGGCTGAACTGGAACTCTCAGCACCTCTGTCCCTGGCTTCTTTTCTAGTCTTTCTCTTTTCTACTGCCTGCCTTTGGATCTAAGGTCGTATTTAGATCTTACCCTCTATTTTCCAAGCCCCGCTGGACCGTCACCATCTTTAATGGCCTCATTCATATCCATCCAAACCTCTAAATGCAGCAATTCAATCAGGAGAAACAGGAGTCCAGAAAGAGTTTCTGGCTCCCTGGCCCCGAACCCCCTCCCTTCATCTTTCACCTACCCCTCAGTTCTCTTCTCCCTCCAACACTGTTCATCTGGACTGAATTCAATTATTTCTTGCACTCTCATTACAGTCTAACCAAGATTTATGAGTTGATAATTGTCTGAAAGTAAGACCACAAAGTATCATTTGTGTTTGGGGTTAACCTTCCTGGTGACCTTTAGGATTAAAGGCAAAATGAAAAGTGTGATTTCTGCAGAGCCAAACAGTGTAACATGACCCCACCAGGCTAATAAGCCAAAGCCTCAGATTTCCCTGGTTGAGGACACATTAAAGCTGGCACAAAGCGGGACAGCCAATCCTGCAGGTTCATTTCACAAATTAAATTTTTTGAAGGCGTCTCAACCTCCCTCTCTCCCCTTTTGGGTGCATTCTGAGTGGCGTTTTCCAAACAGGATGATGACAACAGCTCACACCTCTAAGGCCTTTATTGGATTATTTTTACAGGCTATTTAAAAACACTTCTTTTGAGAAGCCCTAATTGAAAACAGACCTCTCTTCTCGTCTGTGTTAGCAAACGGAGCATCACTGAGGGCGAGAGGAAAATGAATTCATGGAAACTTTCCCAGGCCGGTGGGTGAGACCTGATCACTCACTTCCCCGAAGCACCGGGTATGCAATAATGGCCATTCCTGAAAGCTCTTCCTCATGCACCCCAGCTATTCAAAGACACAACGGCAAAGAAAACACAACCTGAGACTCTGGATAAAGCTTCCAGTCAGCCTGAAACATTCAGTAAGGCATTTGTGGTTCCCTGTTGGGAATGTGCGATATTGTGTCATTCTGAGTTAGAAGGCCACTTCCTAAGGACAGAGGGGCAGCTGGCCTGTGCGCATGCACTGAATCATAAAATGAGAAGGCCTAATAAATATGAAACTGTGATCATGCCTTCCCTGTGCTCCGGCAGCCTCGATGTTCCATTGAACATCGTGCCAGGCACTGGGCTAGGTCCTCTGAAAAAATTTCTGTGAAACCACCGAGTTCACAGGCTAGAATCTCTGTAGAACCAGCAGGGACCCAGGGCTCTGCCCAGGCTGCATTGTAGGCTGGACTTAGGGCTGGGTGGGCAGAGGTTGGGCGGACTTACTGTTACTGGCCGTGGAGCAAGAGGAACCAATGCCACTGTGTTTGGAGAAAGGAGGTTTAGGAAGCAAGGACTACTTGTAGTGTCAAATCCAAGGGACTGGGCGTAGCAATGAAGGAGTAAAAACTGGAGCTTCGTGAGGGCAGGGACTCTTTTGGTACGTGTTTACATTTCCACCAGTGTGCTCACAGCACATGTGGTCCCCCAAAAGGTAAGCTCAACCATTGCTTAATTTAACAATCCTCTCCTTCCTCCCATTGGCAATGTGTGGTCATACCTCTGATAAATTATTTTGGATCAACTATGGGCACACAGACTGGGAAAAAAATGTATTTATTCCACTTTGAGTGTTTTTAATGCATTGTTTGTTTTCTGTATAGCATTTTTAACCAGCTCAAACACACATGCACCTGTATTGCCTATCAGGGACAACCACAGCCTCTGGAGTTAGGCCATCTGTCCCACCTGTAAAATGGGACTGTCAGTAGTGGAATAAAGCACATAGAGCACTTAAGACACTACCGTGTCTGTCCGAAGTGCTCTATGATGATTATTAAGTGTTCATGAACGACTATCAGGGCTCTTTATTAATGAATGTGAGCAGTGCACTCTCTCAGATGTCTGAAGCACATTCCAAAACCCTCTTCCCTTGCGCCCGACCTGTCCTCTTTCTGACCGAGCCTTAGTCCCAAATTGACTGCCCTGCACATTCTCTGTGGTCTGGTGTTAGTACTTTGTTTCTTGTGTACCCCGCTTTCAGCTCCCTGAAAATATTGGCTTGGCCTACACCTCTAGCCCTTGCTCTCCAGATAGCTTCCGGTCAGCCCTCAGTTCACTTCTGGCCTCTTGAATCCTCTCCCTGGCACTGGTGTCCTGGTCAACTCACTGTCCAAGTGAGGTCCATCTAGGGGTGCACTGGAGTGGGTTGCAGCCACTCGTGAAAGCCAATTATTAAAAGTTGCAGGAATTTTGCAAGCTGGTTGTTAAGCATAGCCACAACTAAAATTATATCAATTCGCAATCAAATACATGATATTTAAAGCAGAGTTAATAAGTACTCAAAATTCATTGTTTACAAATTATCTTATTATGTTTTACTAGTATTTATACTTTTGAGGCTATATGTCCTATGTCCATGGTGACTGTATGATGGAAGTACAGTGTAATGGTGTGCTATTGTGTATCTTTTCCCAATTTTCTCTTCTGTGACGTATGCTGGTAGCTTGGAATTGATCATAATGGGAGTATTTACACCAATGAAATCAGCAAGAGCTTCAGATTAGGGCTTCTTTTTCCCTGAGAGCTGGTTGTTAGACATTGATCAGCACACCACTGTATCCAGCCCGCCCACTGACATCACAGTTACCGCACTGTAATTGCTGGTCTATCAGTCATGTCCCTTACTGCTGTGTGATCAGGTTGAGGCATTAACATTCACTGATCTTTGGTACATATGCTCCCTTTCCCCCTGTGGCCCTGCTGCCAGCCTATTTGTAAAATGAAAACTTGAATGTGGGTTTCTGAAAAGGTGGCCTCTGGTAACATCTGCCAGCTTTTCCTGGCCCTTCCCCTTGATCTCACAGGATGACAGGTAGAGAAAGGGTGAAAAGCAGGAAGGGCTGTAATCCCTCACGTCCTCACCACTGTAACTGGAGGGAGTTGGTTTTTGGTTGGGGTGGAGTTCTTCAGGACACTTAGAGGCTAATCTTCTGCACCTATACATCCTGTGCCAGGCAGTTTCTATTGGAAATAATCATTTTTTCAAAATGGAATTGTGTGTGTGTGTGTGTGTGTGTGTGTGTGTGTGGCAGTTATGCAGATAGGAAGAAGGTTCACATAGTTGGGAGGTAGGAAGAAGGTGAGTGGTCAGAGGGTGGCTATTTAAATACTATCGAAGGACACAAACATGTTCCAAATTTAGAAGAGCTTTTGGTGATCAGACTATAGATATAAACTTTTGCATTCAAGGCCTTTGAATTTGGTGCCTGCATTGGAACTTCTAAAAAGTGAATACCAGCTCCTTATAACTGGGAATTGTTGGGGAGCCTAGGAAATAATATATAGCCCTTGGTACATTCATAAATTTCCTATAACGTTGACTAGTTAACACTTTTCAAAGGGTCCGAGGAAGCAGCCCCTGTGAACCTTTACATTTAAAACTCAGCTTCACACATTTTATAATTAAACTGCCGTCCAAGTGACTTATAACCATGGGTTTTCTCCCCGCAATCTACTGCCTTGGCACCTTTTAGAACTTGGCTGTTAACCTGGGTGTCCACCTTTTGGGAATAATCCCGAGTTGTGGAGAGTAAAAAGCCATTGCTTATGCTTATGCAAAAGCACATTCTCTCATAGGGGATTCTGGCTGCCTCACTCCCCAGGTACCCGAAACATGCCCTTCGGTAAGTCTGTTAGGAATGTCATGGACTAACGCCCCTGACTCTGGGTGCAATAACACACGGCCAGAGATGAAACTGCTCTTCAGTGGGAAAGTTGTCTTCTGGCATGGACTTCGTGACAACTGTGATCTGTAGGCCCAATCGATCTGAATTTGTTTAAAAAATTGCCTCAAACAACATGTTGGTGGCTGTTGTTTTCTAACACAGTCATTTTAATCATGTGACTACAAGACTATGGACAAAATTCTTATGCCTGAGGTCTCCTCACTCAATCAGAGCCAGGCACTGAAGCACTTAACAAAAATTAATGCTCACTTACTGTTATTTCTACTCAAAATAATCCTAATACTAGCTAACATTTCTGAGAGCATTGCTATAATAAGCCAGGTGTACCCTAAGAATTTAATATGTATGGTCTCATTCAGCCCTATATGAGCTGGGGGTTATTATCATCCTCCCGACTTAGGGAAGAAGATCAAGGCTTAGAGAGGTTAAGTAACTTGCCCAAGGTCACACAGCTACTGAGACAGACTTTGAACTCAGAGCAGGGCAGGATGGAGACGGTAGAGTGCATCTGGAAGGGAAAATGGAAGATAACCGGCAGGTGCTGTTTAGGGAAACTTTTGTATGTATTGGGTTTCCATGTAAAATGTATTTCTTACTGTGGATAACAATAAAAATAAAAGTTTGAAGAGCATTTCAAAGGCAACAGGGACTCACAGGGGTGCGGGTTGGGGGATATTCAAGCAGGGAAGTGAGCAGATGAGATGGCCAGATCAGATATCCCACTTAGGGTGATCAGGTCTGGCCACTTTGTGCGAGTGGGTTGGGGAGTGGTGTGGGGTGGGGCCAAGGCTAGGCAGGTGAGTTAAGCGGCTGCAATTGTCCGAGTGTTGGCTGATTTCCAACCAGTCATGGAAAGAATGTCCATTGTACATTTAAAACATCTAGCCTACTCTGCTCTCCTGAGGCAGGATGAGCATGAACTCTGGCTAGGGGTCCTGAGCAAGGTCTCTAACTTCTGTCTGTCTCAGTTTCCTCATCTGTATAATGGAGATAATAATAGTACCAGCCCTGTATGTTTGTCATAAGGATTAACTGAGTCCATTACTGGGACTCCATCAAGCAGTTAATTTAAGTCCCTGGACCAGGACTCAATACATGTTGCCTTATATAATTTTGAGGTTGACATAAATATGGCAATGTTACAATTATGGATTGATTTATTCATCATCCACTCAAAAGCTGTTTGCCGAATGCTCAATGGGTGTCTGCAAGTTTGTCAGGCCTGGAGATACAGACCAGTAGGGGAGACAAAGGGTGATGCTATAGAAATAATAAACTTAAACTGATTGTGAGGAACATTGATATTTATTTAGGGTGATACTCCCACTAGATGATTAATTTCATGAGGACACGAGTTTTTTTGTCTGTTAATTTTACTTACTGCTATATTTCTGGCAATTAGAGCAGTACCTGTCACATGGTAAATATTAATGTAACAATACTTACTTATCTAACAATAATTAATAAATATTTTTAGATAAATATGCCAACCAATATTTTAAATAGATTTATGTGTAACAAAGCACCTAATTTTACAATAACTTTACGAGGTACGAATTCTTCATATCTACATTTTAGCAATGAGACAGGTGAACACCAAGGTCACTCAGCTAGCAAGAGTAAAGCTGGGATTTGAACCAGAAGCATCCTGGTGATGCCCATTGTCCCTGCTCTTAACCACTTTGCTATGCAAGAGACAGTGCATTAAAGACCTGTGGATGTTCTCATGGTATCCCCTAGGGAACGCCACTGATGCACAGAGAAGGCCCACAGTGTGTCACCATGTTTGGATCTGAGCTACTGTGATGGGGGAGGATTCTGACACAATCGTACTCTGGATTGTCTGCCTTATAGGAAACTTCCAGACAGTCTAAACATCTCAGGGCTATCTTTTTCTACACACCTTTTTCCAAAGCACCTCAACCAATCAAATAGCTTGTTAGCCATTTATGATGTGGCTAGGAGCTGTGGGAAAGATGGAAGAATGAGATCAAGCTTGTACTTTCAAATTCCACAGACTCCATCTGAGGCGAAAGGATCTCTGCACAAGGGGGGATCACTAAGGGCACTGGTATTGGATGAGCAGTAGAAGTGCTGAGGTGGAGCAGCCATAGCCATCCGGGTGGCGGGTGAAGGCCTGAGATGGAGCTCAGAATCACAAACCTCTCAAAGTGCAATAAGATGTAGAAATTCTCCCTCGCCATGACTCCATCAAGCAGTTGCCTGTCTTTTTCTTGGCCCTTGGTCTTTACTACTCAAAGGGCCCCATATCATTTCTGGATGGTTTGGAATTCTCGAAAGCTCTTTCTTACCATCTGGAATCTGCCCTTTTTTTTTCTCATGGGTTTTGGTTAAGACTAAGAATGGGAAAAATGGAAGAGGAAACTCACTGGAAAGAGAAGGCTTGAGGAGCCGGCAGCATGTGTCACCTGGTAGTGAGTATTCCTTAACAGAGAAGTGGATTTCCTGGACGGTAATAAACGTGAGCTAATGTCTCTGCTAAGCTGTGTGCCTTTGAAAGAGAATTATTATGGATGTTTTCCCTTCTTATTACACACATGAATTTCCCCACCAAAATAACAAGTCCTGAAGGCTGACGTCTGCTGGGAAACTCTATCCTCTGGGGCCATTTTCTGCATGTAAGTTCATTTGGAGTTTGCCCTGTGCTGAGGAGAGGGCCAGGTAACCCTGCCTCACCTTGATTTCTTGTGTTTCCTTGAACAAAGGAGAGAGCTGTGTTTGCTCCTTTATAAGTTCGAGAAGCTCCCTCATGCCTCTGGCCCAGCTCTGCACTCTGCTGGGTGGGGGCTCACAGAGAAGTCTTCTCCTCTTGTGAACCCTGGGAAGCCCGGGCTGTGCTGAGAACAAGCTGCTAAGTGGCTTGTTTTGGTTCATGGAGCCGACCCACCAGTCATCGGCTTCCATGATTGATGCAGGGCCCCTGCTCTGGGTTATGTGAACTCGGGGGTGTTTTCAAGGGAAAATTTTGGTCATAAGGCAAAGCCTAGCCAGATTTGAGATAAGTGTGAAAAACACATTACAAAAGGAAACAGACTCGAAGTTTCCTGACAAGGGAAACATTTAACCCTATGTTTAAGTAGTGGAAGAAGCACTCACACAGAAATGCATCTCTGCCTCTTGTTCCCTGCTGGAGAATGACGTAGTGTGTGTGACAGAAAGCGTGTGCGTGAGAGGGTGTGAGTGTGTGGTGTATCTGTGCACATGTGTTAGAGAAGGGGAGAGAGACAGAGAGAGGGATCGAGGGAGAGAGAGAGAGAAAACGAATGTGCCTCAGGGAAGGCAGGGATATTAATCATGCTAAAAGCAATCTGGCCCCATGGGAATTTATAAGGATCCAGCTAAAATCAATGGGAAGTTTTATGAGACAATTTTCTTCTCGCTGGCTCTGGGGATTGTTTGAACTCTCATTGAGCTTAGGGCAGCGCTGGCTCCTAGCCCCTCCAGTTCTCACACCTGTGCATGAGACAATGCGTATTTTCCACGTTAGCAGCTCTGAGCTAACTCATCTCAAAGGGCTGCCATGGAAGGGGGCCCTGGCCTCCTGATCGCCTGGCTCTCGAGCTCAGACCTGCAGTATGTCGCTAAGGGTCAGGAGGTGTGTGAGGAGGAGAGGGGCTGAGGGGGTGGGTGGTTGGTGCACTTTGTGGTGCCCAGATAATGTGAGGCCAGCAAGAAGAACACAGGCCTACAGGCTTCAGGTAGCTCCAGGCTATAGTCCAGATCCCTTGGTACGGCTGGTTCCCGTCTACCCTTTCGCATTCTCTTTCTCACCTGAGCAGTCTTCCCTCTAGTCAAAGCAAGGCTACATGCCATCTCTAGGACAGGTTGTGTTTTCACTACTCTGGGTTCCTGCTGATGTCTTCCCTCAGCCTGCAAGGCCGACTCCTCCCCATTTCTCAGCCTGACACAGGTTTTTTAATTTTAAGAGGATTAATTATGAGCCATTTCAAATTTCCATCCAGAAAAGGACAGAAATTGTTTACCGGAAACTCATATGCCCATCACCCAGCTTGAAGAGATGCTATTTGCTTAAGGCCTTTTCCTTTCCCCTCCTCAGAGGTAAGCGCCATGGTGAATTTGGTATGTAATTATTTCCAATTCACCTTTAATATATTTAAAAGTATCCACAAATAATACATAACATTGTTTATGTGGTTTTCTATTTCATGTAATTGTACTAATCTGCCCACGTCCTTCATGGAGCCATTTGGCAATACCTGGTAAGGAACATGTATCAGTAATTCCACTTATAATTGCCCATGATAGGGGACGATCTCACATGTGACCAAAGCTTGTACAGGGACGTCAATCCAACAGTGCAAAAGCAGTAGCAGCTTAACTGTTCCTTACCAGGCAAATAAAAATATGCTGTGGTTTGAGCAGATGAAATGTTATATAGTAGTTAAAATAAATAAAATCCACATGCATTATAAACACAATGTTGGGTTTAAAAAAAGGCAAGTTGCAAAATTGTCTGCTCATTTTTCATGGCTAGGTTGAAAATGGAATCGTCTTTAATGAAGCATTTTCTGAAAAAATCCCATCCAAATGAAATTAATGGTTCTTTCTCTTCTCATACAACTTTATTTATTGCTTTATTTGTTTAAGGATGACTTCTTACCCTTCACTCTCCATCACATGCATGTTATGAACTACTTAAATGCAGAAATTGGGTCTTAGTCATCTTGTATCCCCAAGGCCCCAGCCTGAGAGCTTGTGTATAGTTGGTACTCAGTAAATAGTTGTACAGAGAGACAAATGCACATAGATGTGTTTATAAACACTTTCACATATTTCATGACTGTCTCATGTCATGCGATCCTTATTATCTCTATGTTTCTGATGAGGCAACTGACTGCAGTACATTATACCAAGTGAGCTGCTGTGAGCCACTGAGGGCAGTGATGGATGAGATTTGATGGGACCTGTTTCTCGAGCCATCTCTCTTGCATTACACTGCCTTGCGTTAGACTTCAGGCAAGTGGGATGATTTAAATTTGATGTCACTTGCCTGATGTATTTGAGAGAGGTGGTAGAAGACTTTCTTGGAATCAAGAGAGTAATATACAAGGAACCTTAAAGGTGGGGTGAGAAAACAGCCCCCAGAGGGAGAGCGATTTCATTTAGACTCAGCATAATTGAATAAATACATCTGAATATTCGTAATGTGCCAAGCCATTGCTGAAGCTCACCCAGGTAGAGCGAATAGAGGAGTCACTGAGGAAGTGTCTAGCAGAGCATTGGCACAGAGGAGGTTTCAATAAAGGCCAGCCTCTTTTTCTTCTTGAAGGGCAGAGTCAGGACTAGAACCGAGATCTCCAGTATCCTTTCGACCCTGTCATGGGCATCCAGAGGTGCAACCAGGAAACTGAATCTGTAGGGAGATCATGCCCGTAATACTCTCGCTGGTAAAATATGATACCATGAATTTCCTGACATCTCTGTCACTCTGTCACTTCAGCCCCTGTCTCATTTTATGCTCACATAGCCATTACTCTCTATTAGCATACTAATAAATGTTTATGAGATTATACTGTATAAACTATAAACTTTTACATATGATTAATTAACCTCATACATTGGATTGGAAGCTCCTGAACATTTACTGACTTGTAAAACAGGAGAGGGGCATAGAGGCAGCCATGTCTGCAAAACAGGTCTTCATCTACTCTATCTGGAGGAAGGTATGCATTTTCATCTGTGTCTCTTGGGTGCAAGCCACAGACAGTGTTGTATTTAAAAACAGCAGACCTGGTCTTGCGTCTTCCTATCTGTGACCTTGGGTGAGTTTTTTAACCCCTCGAAGGCCCAGTTTCCTTATTTGCAAAATGGGTATAATAATAGCACCTATCTATGGGGTGTTTGGCACATGGCAGTTACCCAATACCAAAGCAGACCCAATTTGTGTAGAGGGCAGGGAGTCAGAGTTCTATTTATTAGTGACAAAAGCACTGCTGATAGGGATTTCCAACAGTGGACAGCCTGCATTCCAGTGTGGTAAGCAGTGTGTTCTCACTGGAGGTATGTAAGGAGGAGCTGGATGAGGGAACGCCCGCATGAGGAGCGAAGATGCACTGCATATGGTTTCTTCTATTCTGACCATCCACTGATTCTATGGCTCTGATTTTTCAAGGCCAGAGAGAAGGCAGAAGGGGGAGTGGTAACTCAGGTGTCCTAGATCCCAGTTTTAACTTAGTTGTTGGCTAGTTTTACAATTTAGTCTAGTCTCAAGACAAGTACTCTTTCTGTTCTTTTATCTATTGCATTGTGGGAAAAGTCATGATGCGTTTTTGCAAGGAAAAACATAGAAAAAGTACTTCATGACTTTTCCCACAACCCAATATATAAATTTGCTATACAAATTCTGTGTGGCGATTAGAAGAGAGAATGACTAAGAAAGCACTTTTAATAATATAAGGTGGATAATGACTAATAGTCTATTTCACCATCTTTGGTGCTCAGAGTTGAAGATGCCTGCATTCAGTCTGGAACTCTGCAAAGACATCATAGGATGAGCTCAGACCTGGGGTTCAGAGCCAGTCCAGGCTCTGCCACTAATAAGTCCTGTGATTTTGGTTGAATGTTTCTACACCTTGCATCCCAAATAACTGATCTCATGTCTGTAAAATGAGGCTAACGAATCTGCTATGCCAGCATCACTGGGGTGTCCTGAGAATCAGATTGAAAAAAGGATATGATTTAGTGCTTTGTTAACAAAAAAAAAGGGCCACAAGTGTGTAGGATACACTTAGAATACCTTGCTTTATTTCAAATCCATTATGTTCTCATTTTCTATCCTACCAAGCTATGAGGTCTTTAAGTACAAAGCTGCCTTTCAGCAAAGTGAATTCATTCATGAATTCAAAACACATTTATGAAATGCCTACTGTGGGTCAGACATAATGGTAAGTGTTGGAGCTAGAGATGAAAAAGATATGGTCTCTGCTCTCAAGGAGCTTGCTTTCTAATAGAGGAGAGAACTACAGACATATCCAGAAATAAAGTAAAGGAAACTGATTCTGAAATTTTGCCTCCTGGTTTGTGAGGGTTGTCACCTCGAGGGCAGGAAAAGCTTCTCCTCCTCTCTGCTCTCCCACAGTCACAGAAATCGTGGGAGCCAGCTTCTAAGTCATTGGTGGTCACCTTTCTGGATCGCCAGGCAATTGTTGGTTTTGTGTGTTTCCCTGCCCTTGGACGCATTCTAATAGAGAATACAGTAGCAACTTGTTCTTGGGGTCCACTCAGTCTCTTAGCTGGAGGCAAAAGATTGGTGAAATGATTTAAAGCTTATAGAGATGGGTAAGTCTCCAGGGGCTAGCAGGTACTTTCTAATGAGGAAGAGGATGCCTCTTATAAATACAGTTACTATTGATTGCTGTCAGAATCTTTTATCTGATTCCTGCCCATTAGGCCCTCTCTTCTTGCTAGAAGCTCTCTCTTTGCCTCTGCTTCATATCACCTCTAGAAGTGCCTCTTAAATGAATCTTGCGGAATCCTGGTGAGCCCTGAATAGCTTGTAGGTGTTATGAGAGCGTTTGGAAGAATACTTCAAAGCTTGACAATAAATAACCATTTTACGATTATGACATAAGTGGAAAGAAGGGCCACATCTTTAGTGCTCTATCTCAGAACAGTGGAAACAACAGCAGAGTCGTTAATCTCTAAACAGCTGCTTAGCAACCAGAGACTGAGTGGTCCCTGACTGCGCAGTGTGTGTAAGGGACACTCGTAGCCTTCGCACCCACTGTACCTTCCCTTTGCTTCTGGTAAAAGCACTCCACTCCTGCTTTGGGAGAGCTGTCCTTCCCTCATTCTCAGTCCTGTACTTTTGGATGCTCCACTCAATATAGGCATGAATCAATATGTGAATGCCATCTTCTGGTCACAGGGATGGGCATATGATCCAATTCAAGCCAATGAGAGAGTACTAGGCTTAGGGAAAAACCCACCAGAAGAGACAGGGTTGGGGTGTGTGACATGTGTCTGAAGCTGCTAGCGGGAGAGAAGGGGACCCACAATGTGACTCTGAGCATGGAACCATCGCAGGAGGAGCACAGCCAGCACTTGGATCCTGGTGACATCATCTGAGACTGATTCAAGCTGTGTCTGAAGCCAAATCTGCTCGCAGACTTTCCAGGACATCTGCTTTTCTAGCTTGAGCCAGGTTAGATTGGGTTTTCTGTCATTTGCATCCAAAATATTCCTAATGTGGTATCGTACGTGATGATTTACTGCCTCTTAGCAACTTAGTGGGCCAAACAATAATATAATAAATTATTGTATTCAATTATCATGCAAGGTGAGGAGGTAAGTGTTATGATTCTGTTTTATAAATAAGGAAACTGAGCCTCAGAGGGAACAAATGACTCACCTGAAGGAACGAGCCAGTGTGACTGAGATAAGCCAAGCCCAGAGCTTCTGACCACAGTGACTGCTAAGACATGGTTTCCCCAAGCCAGATACTTACGAAAAACAGAGAGAAAAGGAATGCCAAGGAAACCACAGGGAATGCTGGTGACCACAACGTGTTATTTGCTGGGAAGTTTCATCCAAAAATATGTGGTTCCACTCCAAATGAAAAGACCCTCAACCACCTTTCCTATGACCAGTGCGTGGGTCCATTAGGCCTTCATCATTTCTCACCACGTTTACTTCAATACCTTTTTGGGTGGTCTTTCTGCCTCCAGTTTCATTCCCTTACCCATTCCTCTTCACCCTGTGATGGAGTCATTTTTCTAAATGCAAATCAGATTATAACATCACTTGCTTACAACCCTTCAGTAGCTCCCATCGCTTTAAAGTACAGATTCAGCTTCATGCACAAGATAGTTTATGATCTAACTCTTGTGAGTCTCTTTAGCTTCATCTGCCCTGCTTCTCTAGGCATGAGGTGTGACCTATGGTTCTGCAAATGCTGATTCATTGCCCAGCCTTTGTGTCCGCCATTTTTGCGGCGTGGAACCCACATCCTTTTATGTCTGGCAAACCCCTGCCTATCCTGAAAATCACCTTCATCTTCCAGATGTTGTTTCCTCTAGGAAGCCTTTCATGATCCATCAGATTGATGTAGATGTTTCTTCTGTATGCTGCTCCCTGCACTCTAGACATATCATATCTCTTACACTGCACAGTGACTGTGCATTACATGCCACTGTCTCCCCTAGACTGGGGGAAACCATCGTGCCATATTCAATTTTACAAGAGACCTAGCAGACTGCCTGGCACATCACAATTAGTAAATGTTTGTTGCATGGATTTCAACAAGGAAAGAACAGAGGGGGAAAATATGGAAGAAGAGATCAGTAATTTCTCTTTTGTTTGACACTTTTCTTTAAACTATCATACACTGATGGTATACATGTTCTTCGATTAAATTCAGAGAGTATGTTTGTCATGGCTTCCATATTGGTATCAACTGCTTTGTTTTATTTTTGCTGTCTGAGATTTTTAAAAGAAAAATTTCATAGTGTTTCAAATTAAGTAAACAATGTTTATTTTTCTGTGATCTCAAAACACTTAGGAAACATTGCATGATGAGGTGGGGAAGGATGTGGTGAGGATTTTGTGGAGGGTGAGAAAGTAGAGATTAGGAAAATGAGGGCTGGGGTCTCCTGGTCCCTTTGCTAGCTGAAGGCTTTGGTAGGATGAAAATGATTTATGCTAGGGATCTCAGAGCAACCAACTTCAGTCTCCATGGAGAGAAACATTTCCCTACCAAACATGTCAAGTTTGGTATCTTGTGCTTACTGAGTCTGACAGTTGGTAAAGAATCTTGTCTCCAAGGATCTTGTCTGAAGTTTAACCCTCAAAACTTCAAGGGGGAATGGCGTTTGTTCTTTGGGTTGATGCATCTCTTTCTAATTATGTTACTTACCTACTGTTTCCTGTGAGTATTAAGGGTGCGCATGCTGAGAAGGAATTTTCCATGTTAGACTATTATTCTATGAGAATTAGTCTTAATCATTCACTTCCACATATTCATAGAAAGCTTAGCTTCCATTTCTGATTTAAAAAATTTATGCCTCACAGGAAGCAGTTTATACTGGCCCGAAAGTGTGAAAAGAGGTTTTGACAGGTTGATTTCTGATTGAGACACCTTCAGTGAACCATCCTTCCTTCCTTCCATCCATCCATTCCTCCTTCCTGTAATCATTTTCTGAAATTCTGTGCTGTTCTATGTACAGTAAAACCTTGGATTGCGAGCAATGTGGTTTGCAAGTGTTCCTCAAAGAAACAAACATTTCTAATATATTTTAATGTGGTAAATGAACGATGTCTTGCAATATGAGTAGTTTGTTTCTGGAATGAATTATGCTCACAAACCAAGGTATTACTGTACTTCTGTAGAAGTAATAGAAGACATACCTAAACCAGAGTGGTAGTAGAGAGATGGGACAGGGGAGTCTTCCTGGAGGAGTGGGTGCCTAAGACGAATGGGAGTTGGCTAGTTGTGTCGGTGGATGGGGGCTGCGGAATGGTTATTCCAGGTTGAGAGCAAAATGGGCAAGTTGCACAGAGATATGAGAGAGCATGATGAGTTTCAGGAACTGCAAGCAGAAGAACACATTTATCGAGCACCTTTCCTGTGCCAGGTGCTGTCCTGGGATCTTCTAAAATGATCTTGCTGCACAACCATTACAATGAAGACCTAGCGATATTTACTAGATATTACACGTAATGGAACACTTGATAAATATGTTAGATGTAGGTGGCATACACGATGGAGAAGCATGAGAGAGGGGAAGGACATTTTATTTATTGTCTACATATGCCAGAAGCATTACAGTCAATTCCTCTTTGATGTTCCATGCATTGCTGTAGGAACAATCCCCATTAGAGAAAGATAAAAGATTTTTTAAAAAGTAGAGTGTTTGAGAAGAAAAGCAAATACACACTGTCAGCTTTGGGAACACACACACACACACACACACACACACACACACACACACACACAAATCCATGATCTTTCCACTATAACATTCTGTCTATCACCAAGAAAGATCTTCCCTTTAACTAATGGCTCTGAGGATTAGGATCTGCCTTCTTTCCCCCACAGCCCTGGAGACAGAGCTTAATCATGCAAACTAGAGATAGAGGGAATCCTTTCTGAAAGAAGGGCTCCTAGAAAGGGAGACTAGAGAGACAGTGGATGTCAGGGAATCATTTCAGTTTGGTGCTTTGGGCCAACTTTCACCACGTTTCAACATCCTCATCTTAAATCCTCCCTTTGATAAGCCTTCCCTGATGATTCCAGCCCTCTCTCTTTAGACTCAGAAGTTATCAACTGTATAATGTATTTAGCAACTAATCATGTCTAGCCTTGTGACAGCTTTTCTACTATTACCTTAAACTGTTATTTCTCTCTGGCCTTGTAATTCATCTTTGTGTATGTATATTTTCTTCCCCAATTAGATTATAAACACCTTGAGGGCAGAGATTTTGTCATAAACATATTTTAAATCCTCCCTTCTTCTCTAATATCTAGCACAGTACTGGACAGTAAAGGCTCAACAGTGGTAGCTTTTTTTTTTTTAAGTTTCATATAAAAGGCCGCTGCATGAATTTCTGAACTAAAAATATGATGGAAATCTATTCACTTAGTTTGAGGACCAGGTCAGAATTCAAAAATTGCCACAACAATTTGAAGCAGCTCTCATCAAGAGGCAGTCTATTTCCCCACTCCTTGAATCTGGGTGGGACTTGGGGTTTGTTTTGACCAGTTGAATGTGGTGGGGATAATGTGGGTCAGTTCTGAGCCTAGGCCTCGAGTTGAGCCCAGCAGGACCTGCCCAGCTGAGATGAGCCCAAACTGCAAATCTACAGACTTGTGAATGAAATAAGCAATTGTTCTTATAAGTCACTAAGTTTTTGGGTGATTTGTTAGGCAGCAAAAGCTAACTGATATATAATCTCCTTTAGTTATCATGATAAGCCCAGAAGGTCTATGGTATCCTCCCTACTTTATGAATGAGGAAGCAAGGATTCAGATCACACCACTGCCTAAGGCACAGAGACCCCCTGGTTAGAAAACCTGTGCTTTTTTTCCTACTACATTCTGATGTTTCCTTTCTCTAATCCAGTGAGGGTTCGACCTTGGGCCATGGCTCTAACTGGCTGTGTGTTCCTGAGAAGTCTTTTTAGGCCTTTAGTAATGACCAGGGAGTGCTTTCTCCCAAAGAGGAGTTAGAGCGATGTGATTGAAAATGATCATAATTAGAGTCTTTAAGAGCTGCCATGAGTTAGGGTCTTTCAGCAAATGTTACCTGGGTGGGGAACCTGTCTTAGGAGGCACATGTCTCAGCAAGAACTGGCCTATCTATGGGAACAGGACAGAGGGGTGTTTATTGGCAGAAGTCAGGAAAGATTCAGACTATGGTGCCGAAGGAACAGGCAAGGCTGAACGGAGGGCTCTTGGGTCCCTCACGTTCAGGCTGAAACAGGGGAATGATAACACAATGGCCACTAAATTCACAGAACATCTCTCATGTGCCAGAGTCTGTGCTAGATCTCTCTAATCTGTGCAACTGTCCCAGGTAAGGTTGAGAGAGATTAAACAGGTCACATAGTTTATAAATGATGGAGCTGACATTGAAACGTAGATGTGTCTAACTTTAAAGGGAAGTGACAACTAAAACAAATGTCTTCTCCATAATATTGTCTCGTCTGTAACATCATGTTCTACCTAACTTCCAACAAACGAAATGGGCACCTGAATGTCACTGCTGGCAAAACTCGTGGGATGCCTTGGAACACAGCCTTAGACAGCAGAAAAATCATCACTTGCCCCACATTGGACACAGTGCAGTGGTTCCTTCAGTTTGATTAAGATCAACGGCACTCTGCAATTGTTTTTTTTTTTTTAATTTTTTTTTTCGTTTCAGGTGTACAAAGCAATGTAATAGACATTTAGACCCCTCATAAAGTGATAACCCACCCCCGAATCTACTACCCCTCTGACATCTTATATCGCTGTAACAATGTCATCGACTATCTTCCCTATGTTGTACTCCACATCCCGTGACTATATATGCCTATATATTTATAGTTGACAGTCAATATTATTCTGCATCAGCTCTTGCAATGTGCTTTTATGACAACATTATTTGGCTCAGCAAGAGTTCTCCAAACAGGGCTCCTTTGGAGGGGACTGCCTCTTCTGAGTCTGCAGGAAGGTGAGAGTGACCCTCAAGCAGAGGCCTTCAGGGGCCCTCAGGAGGTGGCTTCATCAAGACTAAATTAATTACATCTCCTCTAATAGTTTACACACTGTCTACCCATACCTCTTGTTGAATTGAGTAGCACAACAATTCTGTGGGATTCACAGGGAGCATGGGTGATTCGCATTTTATAAACTGGGAAGACTGAGACTCAGATGGAGTAACTTGATGTACTCAAGGTCACAGAGGTAATTTGTGGCTGAGCTGGCATTGGACCTGGTCTATTGGACTCCTAGTCTATTGTTCTTGAGCTACTTAGTTAAATCAATGGAGTCAACACAAAAAAGCACTTACTGGGTGTGAGACACTGGAAGATGGAGATACGTTAGACTGGACTTCTCTGCACAGTGACAGCAAATGCCTGTCCAGCACTTACTGTGTGCCAGGCCCTGCTCTGAATGCTTTACTTAGAATAACTCGTTTAATTCTCATAAGAGCTCTAGGAGGGACTATGTTTATTAGCCTGATTTTTTGCATGGGGAAATGATGGCACACAGCAGTTAAATAGAGCTGGGGTTCAAATACAGGCAGGCTAGGTCAGAGGCCTATTACCTAATCACTACACCACACAGCCTCTGTGCTCAGTGGAGCTCCTGGGGAGAGAAAGGAGATGCTAAATGACAAGGAAAGCTATTGCTGCCTCATGATAGCAGATCATTACTTTTGGGTTTAGATACTTGCCAGGCATTTAAAGCCTTTTGACCTTGGAAAAGTTACTTAATATTTTTTTTGTGTGCTTCAGTATTTCATCTATAAAATGTGATTTTGATGTGAGCTACCTCATAGTTAGAGAGCTGTGAAAACGAAATAGGTGTGTGAGTGTGTGTGTGTGTGTGTGTGTGTGTGTGTGTGTGTGTGTGTATAACTTAGAATGAAGCATGGACCTGCAGTTAATATGACTTGGGTGTGTGTTATCATCATCATTACAACAGGGCCATGACATGAACAAATTTCCAGATTGACAGCACAGGTAAGTGTTATAAATTCTCAGAAGGAGTAGAATTTATTTTCATGTTTATGAAACCTACATGTTAATTCAGCCAGTTGGGGGCAGGGTTTTGAACCCAGGTCTTTTCACTGCCAGATCTGTTCTTTTAATTGTGCTGCCTTCAAGTGATGACTGTCTGAATCAGTTTAGGCTAGCTAGATTAGAAACCATGCTTCCTCAGTCCATACTAGTGCTGCCTCTTATGGCATCAAGTCCAGTCTAAATTAATATATTCCTTTTTCTTTGCCATTCCTTTGGGAAAGATGCAATTGAACTATAAATTTGACAATGAAGGGAAAGACCTTTCATAGAAATAAGAGACTTGATAATCCATCATCAGTCTCTGGATAAAAACAACTAACATTTATTGAGCACCTACTATGTCAAGCTCTTCCTTAATTTTCTCATTTATCTCCATGGTAACCCTATGAATTTTTGTGTTTTGCTTTCCTTTATACAGATAGAAAACTTAAGCCTTAAATCTGTGGTATCTTAATTTCAATAGCTTTTTCCAGGTCCTACAATAAGAAAATGATTGAATCAAGATCTAAACAATGTTCTGTCAGACCCCAGAACTCATATTCTAACCCTGAAAATTGGTTGCCTCTGTTTGATGACTAGTAGTACTTGCCTGGAGCACTACGGAGGAAACTGAAGAAAAGGTGTTGAATCTGTTGGCAGGAACACCATGACCTGTTAACCATGTCTGTCATGGTGGGAGAATGGGGATTGGCAGCACTACAAGTGCATTGCTGGCCCTGCTCATGCCAGCCTGTACTACCACTCTCAAGATCTAGAATTCAGACTGAGGCTGTCAGTGAAAGACTCAGTTCTTGTAGAGAGGGGTAATAGCATCTTGGCTTGATTTATCTTCATCCATCCATCCATCCATCCATCCATCCATCCATCCATCCATCCATCCATCCATTTATCCATCCATCCATCCATCCATCCATCCATCCATCCATCCATCCATTTATCCATTCATTTATCCATCCATCCATCCATCCACCCACCCACCCACCCACCCACCCACCCATTAGTTCCTAATTCATCTGTCATCCATCCATCTATCTCTCTGTTTATCTATCCCTCCATTCTTCCATCCAACAAACCTTTATTGACAGTATGCTCTGTGTAAGACACTGTGCTTGGTGGTATGGAGCTAAGGAGCTATATAAGTCTTCTGGCTCCATACAGTTGAGTGAGACCTCCATGAAGGGTATTGTTGGGATAGTGTTAGGGAGGAGAGTAATGAGGAAGTAGTTTATGCAGAGACTGGGCAATTGGGGGGACCTTGCAAGGAGAATAAGGCAGGTTGCTCCCCTACCCCTGCTCCTATGGCTGCAGATGAGTGCCCAGCTGGCCAGCTGGCCACTGGCACAATCTGCCTCTTTGTGTGAAAACCAGTGGAATCACATATGTGTTGCTCCCAGATGCGGTCTCGGCACCAATACTTTCCAAGCGGGAGGTTCTGTCATGGTTTTTCCTGCCAAATCTTGTCCAGAGGACTGAGGCCACTTGGCCAGCTGAACCAGGCCATGTGCCTGTGCAGAGAACCATCTCCCTACAGAGACAATCAGGCTGGGGCAGGCAGAGAAGGGCCAGAGCTTGGAGAGTGTGTGTGTGTGTGTGTGTGTGTGTGTGTGTGTGTGTGTGCGCGCGCGGCGCTTAAGCTGGATCGAAGCCCTTTCTCACTGAGCTTGGTACTTGAGATATTTACTGGGAGACAAAGAGTCTTTGTGTGCTCTTCACAGTGCTAGGTGCCTACTGTGATATACATCCAGGAAAAACCCAGCCCAAAGCTACGACAGTGCCCCAGGCTCAAACCCCGAATGCAATCTGCAGTGGTTAGAAATGACAAAGGATGGGTGGGAAAACCCAGAAGGAAAATGGTGAAATCCAGTGGACCTTAAATAGATTTGAGGGCACTGATTTGATTTTTCAGGTGAGATCTTTAAGAAAATCTTATCAGATTCCTCATATTTGCACATATAGAAAAACTGGTAGCGTCTGCATTTCACTGTCTGCCTGGCAAAGGTAAGGCCCACTTTAAATTTTCTTTGAAGATTATTGTTGTTTTTATATTTAGAGGAGTGTCAGGAGTGAGGGACAGGGAGGCAGTTTGTCGGATGTTTTTCTGTTCTTTTTAAGCCTCACCTGCTTTTAAGAGCAGCTTGTACTTTGTCAGCCACAGAAGAGCACCTGGCGTTCAGGCTAATGTTTTAGATATAAAATTGCTGGGGTGCGTTAAAACATTGCAGGGTTTTAAGCAGAGAAATAATTTAAGGATGTGGCTTTAGGATTGTTAATTAGCACTGTCTGTATGAACATGTAACAATAACACCACCTACCGTAAAAGCGAATGTTCTACACTTCCGAACACTCATTTCTTTAGGGCTTCCTGCAGAGAAGCGGTCATTAACTCTTTTTTTGACAAACGCTTTTAGACATGCTCTATAGGCCCATGAATTCAGCCCTCTGGCTAATCCCAGTTCCTTCTCCACTTTTATCCACACGGCAAGCTGGTAGACAAGGAGGCGTGAACTGGGAGCCCAGCCTGCCACAGTGGCACTGAGTGATGATCTTTCTCTGTGAAGCTCCTGAGACACTGTCACTCCAGAGCCCAGAAAGAGATTCAGGTGAGGATGTGGAGAAATTGGAACCCTTGTCCATGGCTGGTGGGAGTGCAAAATGGTGCAACCATTATAGAGAAACAGTATAGAGTCTCCTCAAAAAATTAAAAATAGAACTACCATACGATCCAGTAACCCCACTTCTGGGTGTTTATCCAAAAGAGTGGAAATCAACTCCCCTGCTCATTGCACATTAGTCACAATAGCCAAGATGTGGAAGCAACCTGAATGTTCATTGACTGGTGAATGGATCAAGAAAATGTGGCATATACGATAGAGTATTATTCAACCTTAAAACAAGAAGGAAATTCTAAAGTATATGACAACATGGAAGAATCTTGAGGACATGATGCTGAGTGAATAAGCCAGTCACAGAAAGACAAATGCATGATTTCACGTATATGAGGTATTTAAAATAGTCAAATTCACAGACCCAAATAGTGGCAATGGGCTGGAGTGGGGGAGCGGGCAAAAAGGGAGTTACTAATCAGAGGGCATAAAGTTTCATTCAGTTAAGCAGGATGAATAGAGATCTGTTGTACAACATTGTACCTGTAACAAATACACTATATTTTACACTTAAAGTTTTTTTAAGAGGGTGGATCTCATGTTAAGTGTTCTTACCAAAATTAAAAAAAATAGTCATGGGATGAGGTCATTGGAGGTCAGGTCCTTGGCTCACTTCCTGCCTGCCCTGCTGGAGGAAATGGTCAGAGGCTGATTTCTCCAGGGGATTCAGGTGGATCAGTTATGAGCCATGAATTTGGAGGAGGCGCACATAGGCAGTGTTCTACTCCATGCTTTGGCTTATTCAGACTGGGAGCTGATGATAAGGAATGAGAGTTTCCCACGCTTTCTCCCATTTACATTATAATGGCCAAGTGTCTTCAATCATCCACCCTTCTCCCCAGTCACAAGGGTCCCTTTCTTCTCAAGACAAAACTAGCAACATTCAGGTATTTGAATACTAGATTGGGCCTTATCCTCTATTTAGCCAAACCTTCTCATGGTCATGTCCTAGGCCTGGACATCTTCAATGAGAAGTTGACCTTGATAACGTCAAGTTCCAACATCTCACTCATTGACTACAACCTCCTGTCCTTCTATCTCTCTCACTCCATTACTCTCACAACCTCATCTGGCCTCTAGTCCAGAGATGGGAAATACCTGTTGTGGCTGTCACCACTCTTTTTGTGCCCAAGGAGAACAATCCTGATGGAGCATGCCGTTCTTTCCTATTGAGGCAACTTTGGAATCCTTTTCTGCACAGGATTCTATCAATCGGAGTTGACACCTGAGATGAACACTATTTACCATTCCAACTCCAACGACCTAACTCATTTTCTTTCAACCCATCAGACTAGACCCTGTGGTTAATCTTTTGAACTCTTCCTAGCACCTTCAGTTCCCTTGCACACACACATGTGTCTCTCCAGTGGTGTGCGTGTTCCCTGCACTCTTATGCCCAGACTCCTCAGTGCTGTTTGAGTATTTGGCATGACTGTGTGGAATTCATGCCACACCACATTTGTGGTTTCTACCTCGAAGTTGCCTTTTGCTTGTTCTTTATGAGTATCTGCTTACCTTCTCTAAGCAGCCTTCCAGAGCATAACCTACTATTTCAGTGGCCCTCACAGACCACGCCCCCTCGGCCTCTCAGCTGATAGCCGCCCCTCCTATTTCACCAGGAAAACTGGTAAAGGCTCCCATGACTTTCTACCCCAGTCTCCTTCTCTTTCTTCCCACGTGCACCTTGAACTTTCTCCGCACTTGAGAGCCTCTGTAATTACTGCCTAGAGCACTTGCCCTCCTTTTCTTCTAAGATGTTCACTTTTCTTTCATGCCCTCTTTCAGAGGAATGAAAACTCCTGTACTCAGTAAAACCTTCCTGTGCTGTTTCTCACCACAAGCCTATTTGGAAGTTCCCTCCTGAGTTTTCCCGTCTCTAGATTAAGGTATTTATCCCAGTGAACTGGCAGCTTTTTCCTTTCTAGTCAGATTTTTATTCCAGACCCTAACAATCTGGAATGTGGCAAGAATTCATGTTGTATTTGTTGAGTTAGTGAATAAATTGGAAAATTGAGGCAGAGAATGGATTTTGCCCATCTCCCAGAATTGGTCACCCCCTCATCCTTCCTGTTAAAGTTCTTTATCTACACTTCTCTTTTTCAATGATATTTATTTTCTATCATTGGTTCTAGTTATCTATATAATAAGTCTTATTATCCCTCTCACACTGCAGGTTCCTTCAGGCAGTTATCTAGATCTCAATCAACTATCCAAACATATATATGATATACATATATTACATGTATGTCATACATGCTTTTTATTATTATTTATTGAATGAATAATTCTTGTCCTTATATTACTTTGCTCAGAATATGAACTCAGTAGAAGTTTGTTGAATTAAACTGAATTTAACCCTTTGTCACAGAAATGCTAAATATCTAAAAAGGTCTGAAAATGGACTGGATTATAAAGTCCATGAGGTCAGGAATAATACACTTAATCTTGTTTTTGTATTGTTCCTAGCAGAATGATGGATGAATGATAGGTACTAAATACATATTTGCTGATGAAATGATGAACATCCTTTATCCTACCTTTAGAAAGAAAGCAAACCCTAGTAGCTGAGAGTAATTCTTGTACCATTTTTAATGCAGGTCCCCAGAACAGATAGCATTTTTTTCTTCCCTGAATACAATTAACCAACTAAAAGTCAGGAAGGGCAGTTGCTATAAGCCCCTTATTCTCTTCCCTCATTCGATGGACAAAATTCTTTTTGATTTAGGCTAGAGTTAGATTTATATGTTTTTTATCCCAAGGCTCAGACATGGTGTTTGGGTTGCCAGCATCACTAGCTCAGACTGACAGACATGTCAGTCTTAAGTGTCCCACTTAAACACTCCCCTTAATAGATGGAGTCTGGTGCCCTGAAACACAAATGCATTCCCACGTGGGAGAGTGGCCGTATTTCAGCTGTAGTGATGGAGTGGGCAGTGCTCTGTCAGATCAATTATGTACGAGGCCCATCTTCTCTAGGGTTCCCTCGATTTTTTTCTTTTTCTCCTGACAGCTCACCTTGTACCCAACCTTCTGTCTCCCAGAATCAGACCTGCAGATGGTTGCGTGTGACCAGCTGTCTTCCCTTCTGAGAATATGACACAGAGGAACGCTTCCCTGTGGAACTCTTCATTGTACTTCAGATGGATTTTCCCTGATTTCTAGAATGGGCACTTAAACCTGTTGGCGGTAGATAGACCTCCTCGTATTTTTACCGACAATAAACCTGCGTTCTTAAGTTGCTCTTAAACAGATGAAGTGGTACCTTATGGTGACCTCAGTTTTTTCCTAGTAATTCTCATTTTCTATTTCTTCTGAAGTAACTGCCACTTGGACCACAGTAAACATGACAAACCATTATTGGGGCTGGTACAGAAACGCAGTGGTCAGGGAAGCTATTTGGCTACCTGATAAGCATTGCTTTTTTGTGAAACTTCATAAAATCCTCTTTTAGGATGAATAGAAAAGATGACGGCATCATATTCTGTTATTTCCATGAGTTTTCATTGTCTACCATGGCAGAAGTCAATCAAAACATGAGTGGCTGGCAGGGGTACCATTCGCGGTGTCAAAACATGTAGTGACTCTTGTCCGTTTACAAAAATGCAAGATGGCCCTTCCCTCAAAATGTATTCAGGAGGTGTCCACTTTTCTATGTTTCGTGCTTACACCGAATCTGAGCCAACATTATAGGAACTGGACTCCTGCAGTGGCCTCCCACTTGTCTCCCTGCTTCCTCTCACGTCCCTTCCAAACAGCAGCCAAAATTATGATTGTAAAATGTAAATCAGTTTAAATGCTTAAAAGCCTTCCATGTCTCCTTGTCTTATACAGAATAAAATCCAGTTCCTTGTGATGGCCCACCAGGTCCCGGGAGACTGGCTACCCCTCCTTTCAGACCTCATCTTGTCCCATTGCCCTCCCTCAGTACTTTCTGTGTGCAGTGGCCTTCTCCTCTTCCGTGGAGGCACCACGTTGCTTTTTGCTGTATGGTCTCTGCACTCACTCTTTCGTCTGCCTAGAATGCTTTTCAACTAGACTTTTTTTGCATGGTAAGAACTCTTGTCATTGGAGCCTCAGCTTACAAATAGCTTCCCCAGGTGACACATACCTGGCCATCCAATATAAAGGAGACTCACTTACCGTGCCCTACTTTATTTTCTTTATTGTGTTCATCTCTATCAGGATTTTTCTTGTTTATCTTATTTGTTCTTCATGTATAGTAAGCTGTCCTCCCAAAGAATGTCATTCCCATGATTATCACTGTATCCCTTGGGCTTAGAAAAATGCTTGAGATGAAGTAGGAGCTCAATAAATATTTGTTGAATATTTGAGTGAATGGATGCATTCCCTGAGTCCGACTTAGATCACCCAGCTATACCTTTCGTTTATTAAGAAAGGTTTTCAAGAAACATCTAGAATGTAGTTGATTAGAGCTTGGGATCTGGATTCTGACAATGCTGTGTTCGAGATCTCACTTTGCCACATGCTAACTGAGTAACTTTCCAAGCCTCAGTTAACTCATCTCTATAATGAAGATAATAATATTAGGACAACCTTCTAAACTGGTTGTGAAGACAAAACGGCATAATATTTTATTGGTATCTGATATATAGTAATTGCTCAATAAAAATAAAAATTTGGTCAGTTTATGTAGGGTAGACTGGATTTAACGTAAAGCCTTGAGAGGAAAAATAGTGCCTGCTAAGTACTATTCCCAAGAGGAAAATTTTCAAGTACAGTCTTTTGTACCAGAGACAGCCAGGTTCTAATCCTAGCCTCACTATTTAATAATCATTTCATTAGTTTTAGTTTTCTCCCTTGTAATGTGGAAAAATTATGCATCCCTTGTACGGTTGAGATGAAGACTAGAGATAATACCTACAAATGCCAAGTTGGTGCCTTGTTTTGGAGTCAGTAAGTGGCAGCCATGTTGTCTACGTCCTCGATTTCTGGGTGTGGGGTTTGCAGGGTGGAGAGGAAGGGGAGAAAGGAAGCAGACAACCTGGCAACCTGTGGAAACCATTTTCTAACACTTCTGAGAAGCACGAGCCTAGGGGCTCTCATTTGACTTCCTCTTACTCACTTTCCTGTCTGGTTGGTAGTCACCCAGCTGGAAGCCATGCTGTGGCCCCTCACTGATGGGTCAGCATGTTTTCTCTCCCTTCTGTCCTCTCTAATGAAAAGCACTTGTATTCAGTAAGTTTTTCTTTTGCTCTTATTAAAGCCCTTGATGTTGGTTACTGAGGTCTATTCCAAGCTAGGTGAGAATCAGTAAGCGATCCACTTAACCACTTTAGCAATCAACAAGCTATTTTCTCAGTTTGCAGTTTGGCCAGTACCCACAGAACCCTGGTCACCCATGAATTGGTATAGAGAATTCTGTCTTCATTCCATCTCTCCCAGATGACCTCAGAGAGTCCCAAGTCCCCTGAGCCAACCCTGCTGTCTGCTTGCTCTCTGCATGGCTGTGTTTGGCAAGCTAATGACCAACCTTGTGTTTCTGGAAAGTACTCCTTGACATTGAGGGCTGCGGACAGCCAACGCTTGATTACACATGGTCTCATTTGGGCCATTGTGTCTTTGTCCATTCTATGCTACTGCTCAGAATGAGAGTTACATTGTCCCTAAAGAGCAAAGCCTTCCTCACACCTCCAGATTCAAATCCACCTTTGCATTCAACAACCTGAGAAAGACTCAGTCATTTGCCCTTTGTAATGTTTTGACTGTAGGTCTGCTCCAGGGTATGTTGTGCCATATCTGGGTTCGGCCCTGTTTTCTGGCCAGTCCGTGATCTCCTTAAGGGCAGAACCTGTGTCTTAGTCATCTTGGCATCACCAGGACCCACCCTGATGCCTGGCACAAAGTAAGAGCTCTGTGGTGTTTGCTGGAAGGAAGAAAGGAAGGAAGATAGGAAGGAAGGGAGGAACTAAGAGAGGAAGGGAAAGAAAAGAAAATAACTTTATATAGTCCAAGAAATTAACATAGGTTCAGGTCCTGGCAATACCAGTAATTGCTGGGTGACCTTAGGAAAGATATGCAATCTATTTCAGCCTCAATTTCCTTATCTGTCAGTGAAGTAGATAATCCCCCAAATTCCTTCCAACTGAAACATTTTGTAATCTTATGCCTCTAAGCCTGTGGTTCTCAACTCTTGCATGTCCAAAGCTACTTTATGTAACGAATATTTTGAATGTCCTTTTGCCAGCATGAAACCAAATGCTCTGACAGTGTAGCCTACCTCCAACCAATTAGAAAAAATATATAATGTTCTAACTGTAATATAAAAGGAAAACAACTTGTGATAAAATAACTTGTGCTCCTTTAGGTAAAAGCATGGCTAGGACTCTACTAGAAGACATAACAGAGGACTCAGGTGCTTGTACTTCCACGAGAATCACTTTGAATGACGTGCTGCCATCATTAATGTAACTGTTTTTAATGACAAAGTTCTAAACAAGCAGCATGCAGTCTTTCTAGATATGACAGAGTAGCCATATCTCAGAAAATTTGGAATGTGTGAAACGAAGGTAGATTTTAAGCTCAGATAAGTATAAGCAGGCTTTGCACCTACGTGAATATCTTGGAGGAGATTCAAACATTCCCTGGGAAGCAGGAGGGTTCTTTCCAGGGCAGAGCTGTCCATGATTGACGTGGAGGGTCTTGAGAATTATTGGCCCACACCCGCTACCTGCCAGCAGGGTCTCCAATCATTGTATTAACCAAGGACTTCCCACCCACCAATATCCAAAAATGCTGTCTACAGGATGGCACCATTCCTACCAAGAACCAAACTCTAAGCTTTAAAGTGTCTTGTGCAGGGCTGGCTTCAAGGGTGTGTGATCTGTGTAGTTGTACAGGCTCCCCGTCTCTCAGGAGGGCTCTGTGCTTGGTTTAATGCTCTGTGGTTGCTGTCTTAAACTTCTTAATGACTTTTGAACAAGGGGCCGGCCCCGCATTTTCATTTTCCAACAGGCCCTGAAATTATGTCGCCAGCCTGGCTTCTGTATCCTGGTAGGAGTCCTGCGTTCCTCAGTATCTGAAAGATGTTTAGTGTTCAAATGATTGTCTTGTTTTGCCTACTAGTGCTTTCTTTTAGTTAGATTGATTATTCCTAGATATTTACTGATTGATGATCACTTTGTTCATCCATTAAACCAGTATATATTCAACTTCTATTGCCTACCAGGTGGACTCTGGAGTCAGAAGACCCAGATTCTAATCCTGAAAGAGCTCACAGACCCTTGGGATCTCTTTTTTAATATGGTGTTATTAATAATAACCATCCTTACTTTTTTTTTTTTCCCAACTGAGCCATCCTGCCACCTGTTGGCAGCTCAGCAGCAGCTCAGCTCGGGCTGGGAATCAAACCAGCAACTCTGTCGCTCAGAGCTTGCTCTTAACCAACTGAGCCACTCGGCCGGCCCGCTAACCATCCTTACTTACTGTACAGAATAACTGAAGACACAGTAAGCAGTATACTATGATACAACTGACGGCTGCTAATTTTATTATTGTGCTGCTCTCCGTGTCCGGAGTGAAGTTTTCTCCTTTTTTTCAGTTAGATATCGTGGAATAGGACACTCTTGACAGGGCACCAAACATTTACTTTTCTATGAAAATCAGGAAATGAGTAGAGTCATTGGATTCAGCAAAATCTATCAATTTGGGTTTCACTAGTTGGGAATTTATGATAATTCATAAAACAAGTTTATCCAATTAAACAAATTCAGTTAATGTTAAGTTCCACAGAACTGTGGAAGTTTGGAGCTGAGATGGACTTCAAAAAATTATCCAGTGCTTAAATCTGCTCTAACCCCATTATTGAACATTTATGGAGCCAGCTTTGGATAACTCTTTCAGTGATGTGTGCTGCGGAAGCCTGTGCTTCCTGCGCTAGGAACATTTAAAAAAGCAATTTAGCAGCCTTCGTATGCTAATGACAAATTATTCTTATCTACTCATTAAAGCAGGGCAGGGCAGCATGCCTTCTACTTGGCAACACTTATTTAATCTTGTTGTATTTTATAGTAACAAAAATGCTCTGAAAAGACATAAGTTAGCATTCATGCTTTTCACCAATTCAGCTCAGCCCTAAGCAATTAACTTTTTATTCGTAAGGTATTACCATGTTAAGAAGAAACAAAAATATGTAAGGACTAACTTTAAAAGGAATTCTGCTTAGAATCCACTGGGATATAGTTAATTATTACGCAGAGATTATTACACAGCGACGGTTTGTACTTTGGAGGAAGGTTAAAAACTAGTCTTGCTTTACTTTGTTGGAGCTAGGGGCTGAGCCACAGTGCAGTGCAGATATGGTGTCATGTTAAGGATGATCCTAACACTGTCATATATGGGAAGAGAGAGGGCCATTGCATTTGGAGACTGGAGTTCTTCTCTTTCTGATGCCTTTATGAGAATAGAATTGATAGGAGCCAAATTCTTGTATGGATTACTAGCTGTATATGGCTTATAGCGGAGAGTTTGAAAATTAGTATTTTTTGATAAATTAAGGAAATGGCAGGTTTTAGTTAGGTAGATATTATATGCAAACCTATTCATATTCACATGGATGTGGTGTGCGTGTGTGCACGTGCATGTGTGTGTGATATGAGGCATGAGGAGGTCAAACAGTCAAGGTGCCCCTTGATAATACTGTGTGGAGTGGGCTATTTTATAAGGTTGGAAGGATGCGAGCACCTTACAAGCAGGATGTCACTCTTAGTGCCCAAAGGGGTGTGCAGCCCTCTTCCTGCTGCTGCAGCTCACAGAATGTCGAAATAATGCCGCAGCTTAAAACATGGAGGGGCAGGTGGGTCAGGTTAGAGACACAGGGAGCTGCAGCAAAACACGGAAGGCATTTTCAGTGTCTGTTGAAAATGTATTTTCCCTAGAAATAAATTATTCAACACATAGGACATAGGAATTAAAGGCAGAGCTCTAAGAAAACGTGCAGGCAAAGACTAAGACTTAGTAAGGGGTCTAAAGTGAGAAATGGGAATTCCTGTGTGAAGAGCATGAGGTGAGAGAAGTGAGGACCCCAGGAAGACAGACCGTTCAATAGTGTCATTAGTTGTCATGTTCTTCAAAGCCTGGTCTGCCAACCACTTGCATTAGACTCACTGTCAGGCTCATTAAAAACGTTAATTCTTCAGCCCCATTTCAGGTTTGCTGAATCAGGAAGATGTATTTTATAACAAGCTTCCTGGGTGATTCTTGGTCACACTGAAGACTGAGGATCAGTTCCTTCAGGGGAACTGAGGACGTATTTGGTGGATTGTCTGTCTCTTCTCTAGAATACGTGTCCCATGAGGACAAAGGATGAGGTGTTCCCCAACGTATTTCTGGCACCTAGTTCAGTCCACCGACCAAAAGCTACTCAATAGTTTTTGAATAAATTAGTGAATGAATGAATAAATGAATAAAACGCATTATAAACTGATATCATAGCCCACTATATATCTCTTTTAGTTCTTTGTTTTTTGGTAGCAGAGCCAACAGATTCTAGTGCTTATTTCAGAATGGGATTAGACATTTCCAATAAAGTCTAGTTAATATCATTAAAAGTTTTTGCCTTTAAATACTTTAAAGCATTGTTGTATATAGGCATCTTCAAGGGGTGGATTCTTCCTGAATTACAGTCTTAGATTTTGGCGCTCAGAGTGGGGACCATCAGCTGTGTATGGCATTCCTTATAGAATTCTTTCTTAATTAAGTTTGCTTTTGCTTCTGCTCTATATTCACAGCCAGGGGAGAGAGGTATTGCAAAGAAACATGTATGAACTTACAGTTAAAACCCGGAGGAAAGAGTTCAAAGACAGAGCACATCATATTGTGGTGGTTTGAACATCTTTCAACTCCCTCCCTGTTACGTAACCTAAGGATACAGTGGAGCTGCAACCTTACCCCAAGCCCTTCTTCCCCAGACAGAGGTTGTTTCATAAAATCCACTCAGGCCCTTCTTCTCAAGTTCTTCATACACTTTTCACCAGAAAAAAGAAATCATTCATATCTAACAAAGGGTCTTGGATTCTTTAGGTAGTTTCCATTATAAGTTTTTGGCACTGTTATTACCCTCAGCTCAAATTACCTTTCTGATCCCCCTTCTTTCATCTGCTGAAAATGGATTATTTCCTTATTAGCTTGAAACCGTTACTGTTCACTGGAAGCAGCCCATGTATGAACAATGCTACTGCGTCTGGAATATTGCTGACGATTCATGGCTGCTCAGAAACGTTCGCTTCAAACAAACTTTCCTGAGAGTGGGATGGCAGTGTGTTTCCTGGAAAGGGCTATTATCACCAGAAAACTTTCCAGACCTCTGTCTTGAGAAAGCTGAGCCCTGCAGACACGTGTTGGAAACCCACAGCAAAGTATTCTTGGGGACCCCTGGGACTCTGAGGGGTGCCTAGGCCTAAGAGATGTGAGGAAGAGACCCAGGGGGTGGGTTTCCAAGTCCTTCACACTGTGCTTCAATTGGGGTTCTTTTGCTTTGAACTGTTTCTCACTGAAATTCAGCTTCTTAGTTCACTTGAAAAAAAAGATTCCATTCCTAAATATTTGGAAAATCACTTTCATAGATTATCTCAAATTTGAAGCATTTCTTAAGGTCCTTAACCAGGGTCTATGGATATTATTCAAGGATCTATGAATTTGGGTGAGCAAAAATTATACCTTTATGCTCACTAATCTATAACTGGAATTTGTCATTTTTATTAATTATGATTAGAGGCAAGTCACAGTCACATTAGCAAAACCCATGACTATGTCACCAATGGGAATTACAGATATTTTTATACTGCACTGCAGTTGTTGGGGATATTTTAAAAAATGATTTATATTTACCACTGTTTTGAGATTCTGGTAGCTATTTGTCCCTCCCATAGAACTTGCTTTTTTGATGTATTAATAAACACATATTACCAAAGCACAGTGTTTTCAATGTTTTAATAACTAGATTTCAATATTATTGGTGTCTTTGGTAGTTCAATGCATTTTATTTTATGCCTTAAAAAATTGTTCTGACATGAGGCTCATAGGCATCACCAGTCTATTAAGTGGGTCCACTGCATAAAAAAGGTTAAGAATCTACAACAGCAACTCGGTGTTTGCATTTCCTGCTTGTAGTAGCTAATGAGTTATAGTGAACAGTGAAAAAGAGCCCTAGACTTGACATCAGAAGGTCTGGCTTTGAGTCCCAGCTTTGTCATTTGTCAGCCAAAGAAAAAGCTGTGAGCTCCTTCTTGTTATAGAGAAATAATAGGTACTCCGTGGGGTTATTGGGAGGGTGAAGTAAGTAACATAGGCTCTTCCTATCTCTGGTCTCCCCATCTCACTTCTTTTATCACAAACATGCATTCATTTTTCTTCTAAAATCAAATCCTGATGATGCTACTCAACTCTTGCATATAGGATTCTAGCTCCTCATAAGGAGACTGAACTCATTTCACCCCTGCTCCCCAAACTCACTTCAGCCACAAAGAACTTTTTACCATTTCCTTGCCACATCATATATTTCCTTGCTTTAGACCTTTGCCCATACAGTTGCTTGTGCTTGTAATGCCTGTTTCATCTTTCCATCCAGAAAATGTCTACTCAGATTGTGACGTCTGTCTCTGCAGCCTTCCCTGGCCGTCTCACAGAATCCCTTCTTCTCTGTGCTCTCAAGGACTTGCCCTGTTCCTCTCCTATAACAGTCACACACATTATATTAATTCATTTGGTTCTTTATTATATTATGAACTTTTTCAAGCTTGGGACAGGGAATTGTATTTTGGGGAGGAAGTTTGTGCAACTTGAAGAATGATGTCGATATTATAATTGTGTTGATTTGATTTTATCATGACATTTCTTTTATTTTAAATTCCAGATGCCATAAGAGGAGGCCTTGAGATTTTTATGTGAATCCAAAGACAGAATTTACAAAAGGTTAAAAGCATTTGTCTACTGAGGGAAATGGATTAAAAAATAAAAAATCAAGATGACAATACATGTGGTAAGTATGGGGAAGCAAAAAGAAGGGGAGTTAACCAGGGGTGATCATCTTCATTGAGAAGTTTCAGTTGATTTTCTCCTCTTGGAATAAACTGGCAGTAAAGCCTTCACCTCTCTCTTTCCCCTTTAACTCGATAAAGTTCCCAAGGAATGAATGAGCCTGCCAGGCCAGTGTAATAACAAGGAGGGAGTAGGGTCTTCTCTCCTGCCCTGCTCTTAGTTTCAGATCTTGGTTTGGAGAGGTGGTACTCTGGCTAGAGAAGTCACTGGCTAGTGGAGGGGCTATTCCATCCATCTACCTGGCCACAGGTTCTAAAATCCCTATAGCTGAGGGCAGAGGGGCTGTGGGGTAGACCTGCCGGAGGGTTCCAGCAAGCTGTGCTTCCATGGAAAAGATGGAGAAGGCATCCACGACTGGTGAGCACTTATGCCAGGCACTGTGATGTGTATCACTCAGCATCTCAAACCTGTGGCATAGTGGAAGTTAGATATTCTTTGCATTTTACGGATGAAGGAACTGAGGCTCAGAAAGCTACGTGATTTGCTCGGATTTCACTGGTAGTGCTGGGATTAGAACCAATGTCAATATGACTACACAACCCCTGTTCTTTCTACTGCAACAAACTGTATAATATTATACAGCACGTGTATTAGCCCCACCTCCTTGTTCACCCTACAGTTCCTACTGGTCGAGGTGACCTTGGTTTCCCACAAAAAGGCTAGAAAAATATATTTACTCATTTTTAGGTTTATGTTTTGGGTCAATTAAGGACAATAAGAATGTATTTATAATACATTAATATCTTCTTGGTTGATACAGTACTGTCACATAACCACCTTCTTGGACACAACATTCCCCCACCACCCCCAATTTATAAACAAAGGAGCTGAGGAACAAAGTGCTTAAGTGACTTTCCCAAGAGGGAGATTTGTTCAGCCATAAAGATGGGCCTGAACTTTCTCTACTTTGCATTTCTGACTTGAAAGGCAGAAAACATATGCTCAAGGGGGAGATCTCTCTAAATTTTATGTCAGATCGCCCTCTTGCTAATTTAATCCTGTCATTCGTAGTTATATCCCTTTGGAAAAGCACCACCAATCCTTTCTCCACTGATATTTTTATGCTAAAAATATTCCCTGTATGAATCCCCTCACTCTTTCACAAACAACCAACTCAGCAATATCCCCTGAAATGTACACTGCATGTCCCACCTGCGTGCCACCTCCTCCCGTTACTCCCTGGGTTGCTCTAGCTTCTCTTTCAATTGGAATTCATTCAGAGTCCCCCATTGCAGGAGGGAGCAAAGAGGGAGGCAGTTATCTTTGTGGATGTGGGCTTTCCCGGACCCTTTGTCCGCATGGTCATGTCCCAGTTAGAGTGAAGAGTTCCCCAAAGGGGGAGGATTATTTAAGTTTTGCAAATGCTGCCCTCAAAAAAAAAAAAAGCCAAAAAAAAAAAAAAAAAACCCAACCCACTCCACATAAATGTTTCATGGCTAGCCTCTGTGAGGCCAGCGTTGGAACATTCAGCTGTGAGGGTGTTTATATTTGTGGAACTCTCTTGAACATTTGCTGTGGGTTTCAAACAGCTGCTATGCTGAAGCTCTGGGGATAGGAAGATCATGAATATTCAGGTGAAGCCACCAGAATGAACAGCCGTTAATAGAATAAATGCCTAAACAGTTGTGTAAGGCTTATTAAGACCTATTGGGGCTGGGATAATAAATTCTCGCTCCAACATGTTGCAACTACTGTCTCTTAAACACTTTGGACCACCTCTTCCGAACTGAAGGAAAAAATGATGTTAGTTCTCTGCGCGAACACAAAGAAACACCTGGACGCCTTGGCAAGGGGACGAGATTTGGCAGAGATCTTTCTGTGTACGGGTACATCCTCAGGAAAATGATGTGCTGCTCATTGTTCATGTTGTCAAGGTTATCTCCATCGACTACAGGCTGGACTGGCACTGCTCTTGCCCTGGAGAAAATCTGTCCCGAGTCCCTCAGACTGCCTGGACATGACATCAACTGAGAGCCAACACGAGTGCCTGAGGCACTGAGACTGGCCATCAGTACCCTCACCCAGCCCCTGTGGCTTGGGGTCTCTCCTTCTGTCAGCCCCTTCCAACATGGTACTGAAGGAACCAAATATACACAAACGTTAGGCTCTTTCCCCCTCTGCTCCATACATCCATTGCAGAAACAAGATGCAAAGATTGCAAATGTGAAAGTGGTCTTTCCGAGGGGCAACACACACACCTGGTGTGTTAAAAAGCCCATTGCAGACTGGGTTGGAAATGTGGGTTGTAAATAGGGGGCAGGTGGGAGACAGAGGAGAGGAGGGAGAGGAGCTGGTTTCTCCTTTGGATGTTAGCTGTCACACTGCGTTAGACTGAGTCAAACTACTCACTTCTGGCACCCCAAGTCACAAGGTATTAACCAAGGGGACACAGAGGAACTCACTCATGTTCGTACCTAGAGGTAGGCTCAGTAATATTTGATCAGAAAACCTGCTGTCAATTCAGATAAAGGGCATTTGACTTCGAATAAAGGAGACTAACTTAATGAAGGAAGCGTGTACTTGTAAGGCTGCATTTGCTTCTCCAAAGCTGTCAGGGCGAGGTGACTCAAAATAGTCATGTTCACTTGTTTTCCCCACTTCTGAAGAATCTATGGGGTCCTGCTAAAGACTCTGAGTCCTCAGAATTTTGGAAAATACATAACAAAGAAATGCACCAAGTGCGGCTTGGTAGGAGATTTTAGGGTGATGCAGATCTGAGGGTGAATCAAGGCCTGAGTAACCTGAGGCAAGTTATTCACTTCTCTGAGGTGACATTGCCTCACCTATGACACAGGCATCTGTCTACCTCTCACAAGCTTATTAGGGTTGAAAACAGGTAAGCCACCTGGTGAATGAACTGGTTCACGGTAGTTGCTCAATTAGAGTTGTTCATTCATTCGTTCTACAATTATTTATGATTTGTTTGATTCTCTTTCTCCCCATTCCTGTTTCCCGTGACTTGAACAGGGCCCAGTTTAAAATTCCCTTGCAAAGTAGAGATGAGGCTCTTTCTTACGCAGTTTCCCATGTCTACACGTTTTAACATACTGGATAAATCAGCTATTTGCATAAAAGCCAGGCAAATGGATGGGATAAAAATCTTCTGTGCTCCTTTCCTTCAGCCCTCCATACTCTCCATCAATTGCAGTGATCTGGTTATCAATATAAGAACCAAATTTGTTTTGGAACCTTTTGTGTCATGGTCAAAGTTCTGGAGTAAGAGCAGATGGAATAAATTAATTAGTCAAAGCATGCTTAACTGGACAGAATTTCTTTCCAAAAGTGGCCACAGGGTAAGGGGAACATGCAAGGGAGAAGGTGGCAGAAGGGCCTCAGAAAGCCTGAGGACTAGAACTGGGCATCGACTCTATTTTGAATAAAGATATATGGTTCTGTTCCCATGAACAAATGAGCCAGCAGGGCTCTGATAGTTGTCGTTCTTCCAGAGGTAGGTTGGAAGGTGACCCTGAAAAATCTGTCCGAATGGCAAAACTCTTTCAGAAGAGGAGGTAGGAAGCTTTTCCCTTCACGTGTTCTCAGTAGCGTTGAGGTTGACATTTGTCTGTAATGACGCTTCCTGGCAGGAATTTGGATTGGGTTGGTTGATGCCTTTAGGAAGTTGTCGGCCAAGCCCACTCCCTTGGCCAACAGCAGGGGCCTGGCTGATTTGAGACCAGATTGCCCTATCATTTCTCTTTCTTACATTTTGCCTCCCCTATCACTGGCTAGTAGTCATTTTATCACCTCCCTACTTCTCTTACTTGGCTCCCCTAAATATTGACCATTGCTCCCCAAATTCTGATTTGAAGAGTTCCACTCCACAATGGAGATCTCTGTAAATACTGTTTTGTTAGTCTTATCACACAACAGGAGTGCACTCTGGGCACCGACAAGAAAAACCCCCCAGATGTCCAGATTGTGGATTTGACATATTAACTTCTATACCTGTCCTCCCAACCCAGATCTTGTTGTCACCTGAAGCTACTCACCATTTCTTTTCCCCTCTAAACCTGAATGAACAGTAAACAACACATGCTTTTTATTCCAATGCTGGAAGAGCTGTTTCAATGAAAACTCATGCCGAGTGGAGTCCCTCTTTTTCCAAGACGTTTTAGGAATGAGTGATTTTATTTTCATCCAATGAGCAGGAAAAAAAATAAAAAAGGAAAATGGAGGTGGCTTTATAGAAAATCAATGCAGAAAGGGACCTGGAGATAATTAAGCCCAACCTAACCAATGCGGATGAAGAAACTCAGAACCCAGAGGTTAAATGGCCAGTGTTAGCGGGGTCAAGAGAAAGCTGAGGCTGCCGTGGGAAATAATAAAGATAAATGACATTTGCTGAGGACTTTGTTTTAGGTGCGTGCATTATCTCATTACTCCTTAACAGCCCTCTCTTATTCAGGTGAGTAAACAGAGGGTTGGAACAGTTGGGTGACTGACCCAATGTCACCCAGACAGAGGCCCCACACTTGGGTCACTTTGGTTCCAAAGCTGAGTGCATCAACACTCCTCATCCTAGACCACTTCCCATTGCTGCCCACCTGCAAGTAGAGTCATTGAATCCAGAGAGAGCTGAGGGCTCTGTGCTCTCAAGGAGCAACAATTGGATCAAATTTCCATTGTTAAATTTTCCAAGCAGAGCCAATGAGGGCAGGGGAAGTGGGGATACAGATCTCCTGTGCTGAACTTTAGCCAGTGAGCCTAAGCCATAGCTTAATCTCTTGCAATCTTTAGCTCTAAAAAATTTAGTTTGCAGTTGTGGTTAGCGGTAATTTAAAATATGTTCCAGATGTGATGAAAGGCTGGTGAACAGGTCTCTGGGCATGAGGGAGCTGGGCCATGTGTGCACTAGCACCTAAGGCTGGCGCAGGAAGTGGGTCTATCAGCTGAAAAGGTAACAAGCTTCCTTTCGCCTCTGGCCAGAGGAAACGGGAAGGAGAGGGAGGGCTGCAGCTGGCTTGAGCTGGGTGGCTGGGGTGGAGAGGGCCGCTTTCAGAGGGAAAAGAGCCCACTGTTTCTATTTCTGTGCAGAGTGGCAGGAGATGCATTATTTTTTGGAGTCTGATAGACTTGGGTCTGTACTGTACCAACTGTAGCTGTTAAGTAGTTTAATTCCTCTAAGCCTCAGTATACTCGTCTGTAAAATGGGGATTCATATCTGTCTTATAGGGCTATTTTGAGAATTAGGGGGAAAATATGCAAAGATGCTGAGACAGAAAATCTTGGCTATTATACTTTTCTTTTGGGACAGGAACAATAATTCAATCAATAATTTTTAGGATTTTTCTCTAACTCTCCCTCTTCTTGCTTACAAGTTTCAGAATTTTTAAAGAGAGTGGATCCCAAGGAATATTTTTAGGTTTCCTGAGAGAGGTTAGGAGATGGGAATGCCAATTGCTCTACAAATAGAAGGGATACAGGGCATGGTAGCTGTGGCTACAGGACAAGTCTAGAGAAGGTGCAGGGAGCAGCAGCTCTAGGGAAAGGAAATTTGGAAGAACCAGAGATTTCCAACAATGTGTTAGAGGACATTTTGCTTTGTGATATGAAATGGAAACCTCCTGCTTCCCCTCCATGAAGAAGCCTTTGGTAAAAACCTACGAGTATATTACACTTGAATACCCGTGGAGTATGGTTTGTGATATCCATTGTGAACAGGCTCAAAGTGGCTCAGTTATATACAGGTTCCTTTCCAGGACCTCTGTGTTGGGCAAGGTTAGTCTGTACTCTCTGGGAATTGCTCAGTGCGATGGACTGAGCAGTCATCCACCGGCAGGCTGAACTCACTTGCCTTGGAGTTCAAAGAGCTTTTTCTCTCAGTAACCTCCATGAATGAGATGGAATTCTTGGTGGTATGTGTGAGTGAAGGCGATGAAATTCAACCTGGGGCTCTCAAATCTAGAGCCTTTGAAAAATTTCAAGGAAAAGGCAGCATTTTTTAGGTGTCTTCCTCAGTGGTATATACAAGGTTAGGGAATGTAAAGAAGGAAGGACTCATGGGGGCTATTTTAGGCCTGTAGTAGCCAGCAGGTGAAAGTCATAATTGCCTGACAGGAATGGTAACCAATGGACCCTACTCTCTGGGTGTTTTAAAAGGAGTTCTGCACAGTGTGGGGAGTGGATCCAGGGAGCCAGGCCTGGAGTCGTGGTTCTGCCACTCTCCTCGTGACCGTCACCAAGTCATTCAGCCCCTTAGGTCCCTCTGACTTAAATGAAAGTCAACAATGGCCAACAACAGGACGCATGGGAAGATCTAATAGGTTATTATGAAAGTGTTTTGTAAACTATAAAATGTGTGCAAATATATAGTATGATACAAGTATGATAAAGTTTGCACTCAACCTTGGCTCCAACGCTTTCTATTTCAGTGACCTACTCCTGTGACCCCCCTGAGCTTCAGTTTCTCTAAAAGAAAGGAGGGGGCAGCAACATTGACTCTGCCAGGGTGTTTTCTGGATCTGAAGAGTAACATTAGCAAAAGTGTTTCATAAACTATACAGTGCTATAAATGTAAAGGTTTACTGCAACTGCTTTTACTACTTATGAATTTTAGTATTGATCTCATGAAGATTAAAGAAAAAAAATGGAGCCTTTATATTAAACACCATATAGGACACAGAGCCTTTTAATGCCCTATAAGACTCATTTCCAGTAAGAGGAAGAATGTAAGCCTTTCTGAAATGAAACACTCTTCCAAAACATTTTATTTGAGCTTAATTTTACTATGTGGCTAGTGTGGACAGAGTTCTTCTGTGGGTAATACATGACTCACCCCTCAAGCTTTTCCAGCAACAGTGAAAAGTTACAGCTATTTGATTTCCCCAATAAAGAGTTATTAGCAGTAATAATCCCAGTGAATATTAGGTTAGGTGCAGTGATCCCTGCTCTCAGGGAGGCCAAGGCTTGAGTACAGTAAATACTTCATGATATCTCATCAGCTAAGCAGAACAGATGCGGAGACCCCGGGCTCTGAAGCCTTACTGGGCTACCTCACTAAGTCAGTCCACTAGCCCCTGGCTTAGTTGTCCTAGCTTGGGTGCTACAGACCTGAACTTATATGGCCTGCTGGACATAGGCCCTGCAAGTCCCTAAACTCAACATATTCAACCAAACAAAGCATCTCTTCCACAGACCTCCTTGTGGATTCCTGGTCTGGTTAGGGATCCCTCCATCTCCCTAGTCCCGGATACCCAAGGTTTTAGCATTACAATTGATGCCACCCTCTCACTTCCCAAGGCCAATCCAGACTGCACTATGGTCAGCCTGGGAAGACACCGTGCCAACATTTACCATTTGTCACGCCTTTCCTGTTACTACATCTACTGTCCCATTTGAGGCCTTCATTATTCTCATGGGGACCATGGCAGTTTTGCTTGTCTTTGTGTAAGCTAGTCTGGATCTAGTTGTTCTGCCTGCCTTTAATGTGTCCTTCCATGTGATACACTCTCCACTTAGCTGCCATGCTGATTTTTGGAAGGCACAGGTTTGAATATCCCACTACCCTGCTCATAAGCCTTCCAGGATCCCCTACTGCCTATAGAATAAGGTTTACATTCCTTGGCCTGGCATTCTGGGTCTTCCACAATCTGATCATTCATTGAGCAAACGCTGCACCTTGTTCTTTAGCTACACTCAACTACTTGCTCTTTTCTTAGACACACTTTGCTTTCCTTCCACCCTTCCTTTGTTCATGTAATTTTCTCCACATATCTAATCTTTGCCCATCCTCCCAGGAGGTCCAAAACTGATGTCTCTTCCATGAAGAGTCCCTTAGCTGGGGGTAAATGTCTTTTATACGCATATGCCCACAGAACTTGCTGCATATTATGTCATCCCTTATGACATACACTAAACCATGCAATATAAGTGTCATCAGTAGGGGGCAGCACAAATGATACTTAGGTCATCTCTGCACTCTCCCTTTAAAAATATATTATCTATTATTCTCTTTCGTAGAATCTCATTCTTTTCCTATAAAACACTAAACAACCTTTATAATTTTGTATTTGTATATATGCTTATTGCTTAATATTTGCCTTGTCTACTATACTACAAGCTCCCCTTGGAATGGACCATGCCAGTTAGTTTTTGTCAATCATCAGGGCTTATCAAAAGAGCCTGGCTCATAGTATACGTTAAATAAATAATAGTTAAGTAAATAAACAATGAATAAAATGTCTGCAACCCTACTTAGACTGCCAACTTTTTGAGGCTCTCTTTGCATTTCACCATTCTATCTATCACAGTCCTGCTGGTAGGTGCCCAACCAACATGAACTGAGTTGAATTTTAATTTTAGGTCATCATTTCTCTTTATTGAGTGAGGAAACTACTGCAACTAACTTTTTGGCCTTTGGACTTTTCCATGAAAAAAAAAAAAAACCATGATGGAAAGTATGCAATTAGATAGCCTTTGCTTGCATCCTAACAGATGTCCACATGGGAGGACCTGACATGCTTCTCAGTAAAAAGACTTTTCATGATAAAGCAGATCAACAAAGTGGATGTTAGCAGCAGAAAGATAATTAACAAATTTCTGACATGAGTCTGTTTATACTGCTACTGTCAAGAGTAATCATGTTAGTTTAAGAAAGACCTTTTGCCTTGATTCTAAGTGTTCACACATGAAAATGTTGTCAGACAGGGAGCGTAGCTGTGAACTAACATGTGTAGAAATTTGTGTGTGTGTTCATTTTGTGGATGAGCCATGATTTTAATGTAGCAGAACATAATTTATTTGTAAATTAATTGATCAACCATGTATCTATTGGTTTATTTTGTTCTTTCATTTTTCATTCACTCATTTGTTTTCTGACTTGACAAGTACCAGAACTTGATTGTGGACTGAGTAGAGTGATGACTGTAAACAAAAACACAACATGTATCAGTAACAGCCCTTGGTGAGAGCTCAGTGTGCCTAAAATGGTCACAGAAGGCTTCATAGAGAGCTCCATATGAAAAAAATCCCAATTCTTCTTTTTGACCAATAAAAGGAAAATGGGATCTTCATTCAGTAATTTTATATTGCTCTTGTTGGTGGGTCCATTTGGTCATTACCCACTGTGTATGTGTGTGTGTGTGTGTGTGTGTGTGTGTGTGTGTGTGTGTAAGCTGTGTATGTATGTAGGTATACATTATGTATGTGCATGTATGTCTACAGTGAACTAGCCATGGCTAAATTCCGGTTGTGAAAGAAAGTGGAGGAAATTAAAATTTCTAGTTCTCAAAATCCATTATTTACTAAATAATAATAATAAAAAAAATGTAGAACTCATCATTGAAATTATCTACTGAGCGGAAAGCCAGTATGTAGTCAGGTGAAAACACTTATAGTAGTTGGGGTGGGAGGCCCGACATGGGTTGCACAATCTTCTCCTTCCAAAGAGTTTCCTAGGGCTTTGAGTTACATGAATATAAAACCCACTAGCTTACGTCATTATCTCTGATGCCTCTCCTTCACCTTTCCCTTCAATTTTCAAAGTTTTATTTACTAGATAGATACTAGCTGTGGATATTATTCTCCATGTAAAAGGCCCCCTCAGATATATTGGGTTGTCAGAAAAGTCATCACGCATTTTTGCAACGAAAAATAGAAAAAAATACATCATGACTTTTACGACAACCCAAAAGAAGAATCTAGTAATACCTAGGTGAAGAGAGAGTTGGCACCTGTTAAAGTCTCTAAACTTGCAAGCAGAGTCACTCAAACGGGCTCCTAGAACCTTTGGCCCAGATCACAAAGGTAGGAACAGATTCCTAATATGCTCCCAGGTATGTCTGAAATATTTCAGGCCTATCAAATAGTGTATAAAATGGTGACGTGACACCCATGTGTATGCCCACCATCAGCATAAGCATAGAATGCTCTAACTATAATGGGAGGCCCCTTTACCCCTTCTTTAATACATTCTTCCTTCCCACACCACACGCCCTCTCTACCCTGCCCCTTCAGGTAATCACTTCTGGATTTGTGATTACCTTCAGCCTCTGATCATTTCTAAAGGCCACAGGGTGTAATTTGGTTTGTATGAACTTTAGATTCATTAATCAGCAGGGAGAATTTCCAATGCTTTTAGATTTTCTGCCTTGGATTATCACCAAGTTCCTTTTTTTATTAGTTATCTGACCCTCTGAAGATAATTTGAACTTGACTGGGGTATTTAAGTAGGTGGCTTCAACTCGAGTGTGTTGTTCCACAGAGACCTTGGTCAAGCTCCCCATTAATTCAGCTCACTTATGGTGAATAGCAGCAATAAGATTGGGAGGAACCAGGATGATATAAAAATTGCAAACTGTGTAATTAATCCTGGGGGAAGGCTAATGAAAAGAAATTTTGGGAGGGTAATTACCATCCAACTATTTTAGGGGTTCTCATTCCCCTTCATACTCTTGATGCCTAATTGGTCATCAAATGTTCTCAGTTTCACTTCTTAAATATCTCGCAACTCTGTCCCTCCCTCTTCATCAAACACACAGTGCCTGGGTACATTCAGGCCCTTAGTACTCTGGTCTGTTCTATTGTAGTAAGTTTTTAACTTACTTCATGATTCTACTCTCTCCATTCTTTTTACTGAACCCAGAGAAAACTTTTCTAAAACACAGATCAGAATGGGTTACCCCATTTTTCTTAACACTTTTCAATGGCTTCCCATGACCTTCAGCGTAAAATTCAGTCTTCAGAGTCAGGGTCCCTGCCTACCTCTGTGCTTCATCCCACAGTCTTTTCTACCTGCCATTGTTGCTTCAGTCGTGTTGAGTTATTTTTTTGTTTTCTCCTTTCATGTAACTGTGCCTGTGCTCTCTGTGAACTCCTACTTGCCCTTCAAGTATTAGGTCTAGCATCACTTCTTCTGGGAACCTTTCCTTGATTGCCTCTTCCTGAGCTCTCATGACATTTGCAGACTCTTCCATCTTTGCACTCAATAAACAGCCTTACAGGATTTTACCTGTCTGTCTCCTTCTCTGGACTGCAGGCTTCTTAGAAGGTAGGACTATTGTTATTTTATGAGCCCTCGCACCTCCCACACCTCCTGCCACCATGTCTGGTCCAATCCATGTTTGTGAAATGAATGAATGCATGTATGAATGAATGAAACTAGAGGATAATTGAGGATCATTCCCCTGCTTGATGTGAGCTCTAAGAAGCATGGGGTTTTGACTGTTTCATTCTTTGCTCTAGTCTGTGAACCAAGAACCACGTCTGGTACATAACTGGCACTCAATAAACAGTTGACCAGTGAATAAACTAACTTCTTCCATGTGGCTCCAAAGGGTAGAACTGTGATAGTGGGTGGAAATTCCAGGCAGACTGAGGAACTCATTCTAGCCTTGTGGCTTACCAGCAGGAGGCTCAGTCCTGTGCATGCTTTAAGCCAATAGAAGTAAGATCTGGCAGCATGCTTGGCATTCCCTTCCTACTGGATAAGTAGTTTTCAAAATACAGTGTGGACCACCTGGGAAGCCCCTGCACCAGAGTCACACAATGTGTATGTTACTATTGCATGTTCCTGGGTCCCACAGTAGACTGGCTAAATCAGAATTCCTGGGGTGGCTTCAGGAATCTGCATTTTCACCAGCTTTCTACTTATTTCCTGTGGACAGTAGGGGGTTCAACAATGGTGTGGGTTAATCTAGAAGGGTAGTGAGTACTCCCCATCACTATGGGAGCTCTAGAAGGGGTTGGGTAACCTAGGCTGGGTGACACTAGGCATTTGTCTGACTCTCCCACTGTACCCCTTAAATGATACATGAACAGCACAGTATAGGCACCCAGTAAATTTCGCTGAAAAGAATAATGGGGTCAAAAACTTGTTCATACAAAATTAGATAAACATGTGTAAGTGCTGTTGAGTGTTTTTTCTTTAGCTCTATACTTGGGAAAGACTGAGGGATTTATACGAAACAACAGCCATATTTTTTTTTTTTTTTTTTTTTTTTTTTCTGTTTTGGACTTGACATTCCCTTTATATTTGCAAATAACACAGATATAAAGCCATTAAATTTCTGCTCTGAGATTTTTATAAAAGTCACATGTTTTGAGCATTGCAAAATATCAGTAAAGAGGAATCCATTAAAGTTCACTTGAAGTTGACCTGGAAAAGGGAAAATGGGGCTTGAAATTGAGGAACCACAGTTATAATAACCTTAATCAATTTGCAAAACACTCACCAGGAAGGAGGATGTAAAGATATATAAACATGGCACATACAACATAAACAATTTATTCCATTTGGCAGAAGATATCTTTAGGGAGGGTAATGGAGGGGCTTATTCCCCTCTGTTTGGCATATTTTATCTTTAGCATTTATAAAGCTTTGGCATTTTCGAGGATACTAGTCTGATCACCTTGCCACTTTCCTGCCTGGGACCTTCCTTTCCAATCAATGGAAATACCAGCAGCAGAAAAAATTAAGAAATCCTTGTCAGGCTGGGAATTCCTTTTCAAAATAATCCAGAGGACTTCCTGACTCGTATTTCTTGAATTTTCAGCAGGTGAGCATGGATTCCTCCACAGATATACTTTTGGATCTAGTTGAGCAGGTAATTATTTTTACCCGTCTGGTTTTAATATTTCAATATCTGTGTTTTCTATTGATTTGTATGTTTAAAGATGATTAAAATGTTGTCATTCAGCTAGTGATCATTTGATCTTCAAGGACACAGCCTGGGGACTTGCTGAATATTACATCTCTAAACCTCTTTCTCTTAATGAGGGGACACTATGTATGGTGGGTTGAATGGTGGTCCCCTCCCCAAATATATGTCTTACTCAGAGCCTGTATATGTGATTTTATTTGGAAAAAGGGTCTTTGCAGTTGTAATTAAGTTAAGGATCTCAAGATGAGATAATTCTAGATCATTCAGGTAGGCCCTAAATCCAATAACAAGTGTCCTTAGAAGATGAAGAGAAGACAGACCTAGAGGAGAAGGAGATGTGAAGATGGAAGCAGAGACTGGCGTGGTGAGTCTGCTAGCCAAGGAACACCAAGGATTGCCAGCAGCTACCAGAAACTAGGAGAGAAGCATGGCATTGTTTCTCCCTCAGAGCCTCCAGGCAGAATCTAGGCAACTAACATGCTATGCTTTGGACCCAATATCTTCAGCTTGCTGCTACCCCAGTCTGCTAAAAGGCTAGACTTACCCTGAGTTTGAGGCCTCCTGCTATAGTGTTCTGAGGGATCTTACTCCATAGTATAAACCAGGTATCCTAACCTTGAGAACAACCATGGTCATTTTGGGGTGGAGAAAATTGAAAAATAGCTAACATTTGTGGGTCATTTATTATGCTAAGAGATTTACATGTAGTATCTTATTTAGTCTTTATAGTAGATCTCTGAAGTTGGTTCCGTTATTTTCTTCTATTTTCTACATGAGGAAACAGAGGCTCAGAGGACTCGTACATACTAAGGCAATTAAAGTGCTGAGAGCAGAGTTGAGCTCTGAACCTGGGTAAGCCTCACTCTGAAATCTTTTCTCCAAATAATTTGGAATTTCAGGGAAAACGGAGAGCTCCTTGAGCACCAGCGCCACACTAAGTAGGTTTGTGACATTCATGAGGTCATCCCTGGGATCTCTGTGACTTCTTAAATTCTACAACTGTCTCTATTTGACAAGGGGATTGTGGGTTAACTTAGAAAGGACTCCCAGAATGAGTGACTCAAATCTGATTCTTATTTAATTCTCCCCCATCCCCCGCCCCAACAGCATTATGAAAAAAAAAAAATCATTATTAAATCTGTTACAAGTTACTTCAAGTCATGGAATATGGAGATTGCTCATGAACAGAGGAAACCACCAACATTAAATTTCAGAATCTAGTTTCTGAATCAATTTACATTGAAAAATATATCTTTATGCTTCTCTGCATAGGAAGGATTTCTAAAGCTTAAAATTAATGGAAAGAATCACAAAGGAAAATATAGATAGTTTTGACTGCATAAAAATTAACTAACAACTGCATGCCAACAATGATTTTAAACAAATTAAAGGGCAGACAAACCTCTGGAAAAACACTTGCAACAAATATAAAGAAAGACTTAATAACCTTGATATATAAAGATAGCATACATATTGATAAGACAAGCAATATCATTCCCCAATTGATAAATGAAGCAAAGGAATAGTGAGGTAAATTATAGTATGTCCATCTGATAAGACATTAAGAAACCATCTAAATGATGTTTAGAAAGGGCACCCAGCAGCAGGAAGATTCTTATTAAAAATGCTAAATCCACAAAGCAAACTATAAAACATTTTCAATATAATAATGAAAGGTAGCAATTATTTGGAGATCTTCATGTACCATGTTCCACTTTGAGTGCTTTCCATTCCTTATCTCCTTGATTCCCCCAAACAACCTAATGAGGTATATATTATTACCATTTGTACTTTATATTTGAAGAACCTAAGGCTCAGAGAGGTTGAATAACTTGCTCTGTATCATCCAGCAAATTCATAACATAGCTGGGATTCCTGGGCTGTCTGTCTCCAAAGTTGTAACTCTTTATGTTTCTTTTTCTTTTTCTTTTTCTTTTTTTGAGGGCAGTGTCACTGGCCCTCACATGTGGGACCCGAACCGGGGCTGCCGGCCTCCCAAGCCAGTGCTTAACCACTGTGCCACTTGGCCGGCCCGTCTTTATGTTTCTAATGGCTTACTACACTGTAACTCACTTGATGCTAGGATCCTGCCTTTTTATCTTTGTACCTCTCATAGTACCTTGCAAATAATTCATGCTTGCTGAATTAGGGAGACAGAGTAACTTATTGATTAAGAGAATAGGCCTTACAATCAGACAGGTCTTGGTAGCCCTGGAGGATGCAGCTGCCGCCAGCTTCAGTTTCTCTACCAGAGTAAATTGTGGTGAGGTTTAAGTGAATTTCTGTGCTTGGCGGGCTTAGCATGTTTCCTAGTACATAGAATGTATTCAGAAAATGGCAGATGATACTAAATTGCATAATATCATATCTCTTTGCACAATAAGGCAAGGTATTTATCTTAACAGTTGGTACTAACATTGTTCCTTGGGAGGAAACCATCTTTGCTTGGGAAAATAACCTTGATGATTTATTTACTAAGAGTATTTGAGATCTGAGGATATGAGTGTTATAAGTTCAACCTTCAGGACTCCCTGCCCTCCCCCACCCCAAAAAAAGGGGAATGGTTCAAATAGTGGCATCTGAGAAAATAAGATTATTTTTTCCTCCTGAGAGGGAAGAGAAGAGAGGAGTACAAAGGGGTAGTGAATCCTGAGGGGTGAGGCTGAACCAGTGGGAAGGACATGAACAAACTATGAAAAGGCTGAGTGAAGTGCCACTGAAATCCTTTGCTGGTGATGGTCCAACCTCTTACGTTTCATGTTTAACATGATGTGTTACTGTAACATCATTGCCCCTTCTTCCTTCCATACCCCCCAGGGATTTCTTCCAAAAGTGGACTGAACTCACAACTGCTTTGCGTGAAATTTTAAACAAATAGAAATGACCTCTTTCCTGACCAGACGGATACAGGCCTAGGCAGAGATGGTGCCTAGAAAAGGAGGCTGGAGACCTAGAGAAAATAAGCTGCTCCAGGAATCCTCATGGATCTTCAGATTTCAACCAAGTCCGGGAATTCACTCTGGTTATATGGAGCCGGGGAACCCCTGATGGATAGTTTGTTTACCTCTGTTGCCTTACTCTCCTTTCACATGATAAATGCTCAGCAGAAATTTGTTGAATAACGGAGGAGAACAATAAAAAGCATATCTATGTGGCTCAGACTCTAATTACGTAGGAATCCAGAGAAGGGAGCGTTCCATGGGCTGAAGGAAAGCGGGAAGGCTTTGTTCAGAAAGTGTCACTTCTGACGCGTTGGAGAGCTGACCCAAGAGTGAGTTTTGCCTTTGTCACTGGGTTGATAGGACCGCATGAATGGGGACTATTGGTGCAACCAGCCAACTCTGTGCCCTGTCAGAATCTAGTATTTGCTATGTGGGACACTTCTGGAGGGTGCTTGGATATCATTAGGGGGTGGTCAGAAGAGAGTCATGCTGTTGCTGTCACCAAGGAAAGAGGATCAATGAGTTCATTTTGAAGGGAAGCAGGTGACTCCTGGACCCAGGCGTAGTGAGTCTGGGCATGACTGAAAAGGAGGTGGGTTGCTTAGAGCCTGTGTGTTCGGAGAGGATGGGGTTTAGCCACAGAGTGGTCAACTTGCCTGTTGCCTAGGAAAGGGCACCTTGGATGCCTGTCAGTTGGAAGATATTGTCTCCAGATGGAGTCCTCTGCCTGCTGGCAGTCAACAGCATTATTTGGTAATATTTTGATGTGCTATTTATATGGGAAGGGGGGTTATTGACATATCTTTCACATCATGCACAAACAGTTCTAACTTCTCCTTTTGAAAGGCACTGTAAATGATGAAGATGGAAAATCCTGGAAAAGCATTAGGGGACAAAGAATGGGCCAGGCATGGGCTTGTGCCCAACACCATGTGTTCTAGCCCAGCATCCAGGCTGAGGCTTGATTTGCATTCAGGCTGCATCTCTGGTTGGTGAAGCTGGACCGCTCGTCATCCTGACGAATCTGGCAAAAGCTCCAGATGAGGGATGACAATAAACGGGAAAACACTGCAGAGGGCAGGGATGGGAGGTGAGGGCTTGGGGGAATTACCCAGGGGTTTCATGGCATGCACTTGTCTGTTCCTCATCTCCTCATTTGGGGAACAATAACTTAAGAAAAGCAAGCAAACAAAGAGGTCCACATTATTTTAGTGGCCTCTGACAAAACCTGCACTTCTCTGCTCGGAAATGTGTGCCTTCCCTCCATACAACATTCATTTTAAGCATTTAACTTCTCCACACAGTTGCAAATTAATTTAGCCATTCATTCTCTCTCTCTCTCTCTCTCTCTCTCTCTCTCTCTCTCTCTCTCTCTCTCTCTCTCTCTCTCTCTCTCTCTCTCTCCCCCCTCTCTCTCTCTGTCTCTCTCTCTCCCCCTCCCCCTTCCACCCCCTGTATTCCCCCTCTCCCATAAAATCAGTTTAGTCAGCACAAATTTGGAGGCAGAACCAAACCCAGTAATAGCATATCTCATGCTGCTATCAATTTTCCGCCAAAAGAACATTTCGGGACACAAAGTCCTTTGTCTATTTCCAGAAGCTCGATTCAATGACATTACATGAATGACTACAACACTATAGCATGTTCTGCACCGTTTCAAATTATAACCTAAAAAAGGGAAGAACTTGGATTGTGGCCAGAGTGTAATGATTTCAGTTCTTAAGAAAATCTAGCAACCATCACACCACATTCAATATTTTCTTGCTGTGGAAATTTAAGAATCGACTCTAATCAAATGGCAACCCCACCACCCCCATCCTCCATTTTGCTATGGTTCCGGTTACTAGCAGCCCTCCCACGTCTGTTTTGGCTTAAAAAATAAATACGTTTACAATATGTTTTTAAAAATTGGGCTGAATCAGACAATTGTATATCTTAGAAAACGAAGGCAAAATGTAAAACAGGCTAATCATGATTCCAAATTCAATCTTCAGGGCCCTAATTGATCCCATCCCAAAGGTAACATTCTATCTTAATTGACATGCTGAGATGGTTACAATTATGTAAAATAAAACTGGGCCTGTTGGAAACTCCATGTTTTCTGGCTGAATGGGAGATGGCCAGTTTTTATAATAGTTGATTGCAAAAGGATGCAACCACTTTGCTCATATTTCCTATTTTGGTTTGGCCCTTGTACATGTGCAGTGAGGTCCCCTTTCCTTTAAATAAAGTATGGGCATCAGGGGGGACTTGATGCCATTATATTTTCCTTGGGGTTGGGGCATGATAGAAAAGGTCAATAGTTTCAATGTCCATTTTGTAAGTCAGTTCGAGAGACAGAGAGAAAGAGAGGATGAAATTGAACATTTTCATATTTGTTAGCACAGAGATTTTTCTGCGCAATTGTGACCACACGCACGAGTTCGGCCTGGATCGGAAACAGATGGCAGTGAGCAGGCGCAGAGTGTACGGAGATCATGCAATGCAGCGCCCATGGGATGGACCCACAGCCCTTCTGGGACTTGGTGGGTCTGAAGAGCGATGCCCGTAAGGAGCCCTCACTCCCTCTCAGTCACCTGCAGCCCTTCTGCCTCTCTGCCGAGAGCACCACGAATGGGAGGAGGCCATGACTCTGGGCGATGCTGGATGTTGGAGAGGCAGGAGGCTGGTTTATGCAATCAAGAGAGGCTGAGGCCACCTTCGATGGGATGGAACACCTGTGCCTCTTGGCGTCTTGCTTCCCTGGGTGAACCAAGAGAGCCCTGTGTGTGGTGATGAGTGTTACTCACCCTCCTGCCTAGACACCAGCCATAGCGGTGGCTTCATATCGCATCTCGACCTGGCTCACTCTCTACCTCCCAGGAATGTCAGTCTATCAACACCCCCACTGGCCCTGATTTAGTTCAGAGCCTTATCAAGTCGCTCCTGGATTGTTGCAATGGATTTTCTAATTGGCCTCTGCCTCCAATCTTGCTGCAGCTAATGCATGTAGTAGCTGGGGTAATACAAACCTGACTATGGGACTTCCCTGCCTAAACCTTTCTACGGCTCCCCTAAGAGACTCAGAATGGACAGCAATTGTTGTTGCTTACTTATCGGTGTAATTATTTGTTGAATGCTTCTTTGCCTGCCAGTTTACTGCTCGATCTATGGCACCTAGCACAGTGCCAGGGGCCTTGGTAAATTTTTGGTGACTAAAAGAAAATGGCTTCTGTGAGCACCTAGGCAGATGCCCCCACCCACAGAGCACTATATAAATGTACTCATGTATTCTTCCCTTAGCAAAATATCAATGCTTTAGTCAATATTTATCACCTACTCTAGGCATGTATAGACAAAGAACACAACTCAAGAAACACTCTTTGGGCCAACAGTGCAGTCTGGACATACTTAAGTCCTCAGGAAGCACCTCATACAGTCATGGCCTGATGAAGAGACTATTATATTTTGTTGTTACTTTTTGTAGACCCTCAAGACCTTGGACTGTATGGGTCTTAAACCTTACTGAACAGACTAATTTTACAGAAGAGGAAACGGAACCCAGGAGAGATTATGTGACTTCCTGGATGACCAGTACTTGGCTACGGGCAGGGTAGAGATGAAAACCAGGGCTTCTAGCCTGAAGCTCTGAAGCCCTTGTACTGCATTGGGCAGGAGCCCCAGGTTAGATGGCACCTCCTTTAATTCCAATTCACTTGTATAGCTGCCCCCATTCATTTTCCATTTTTATGTTATTTGTGCTCAAGGCCTCCATGGAAATCCCTGCTCATGAGAAGCAGCCTGGGACAAAAACAAGGAGAGGCAGCCCTGGAGTCAGGAAGATCTGGGCTCAAATCCGGGCTCTACTGTTTCATTGCTTTATGAGCTTGGGCAATTCCCTTAACTCTCGGAGCCTCAGTTTCCTCATGATAACCTCATAGAGTGGTTATGTGGATTGGATGAGAAAACATACAAAAAGCTCTTGCCATGTCATAGAAGCTTAGTAAATATTCAATGCCTTTTCCTTCCCTCTCTTTTTGTACCCGATTTGGCCCATGTTGCTCTAGAATTTTTAAGAGTAGCATCTTTTGGTGGCTCCACACACTGGTTCCAGAGACATATGTTCCTGCCTCTGACTTCTTCTGTGTGTTTTTATTTGGCATTGTGGGTACCACAGTGATATGGAAGAAAGTCATTCTCTCAAGGTTAGTCTCTAGTGCATACATCAATGAGTATAGAGAAAATCACAGTAGAGTTTGATCAGTGCTATGATAGATGTAAATATGAGATGATTTGAGGGAAAGGGGAATTAAAACGTAATTGTGGTGTCAGGAAGACTTGTTGGAGGAAATAAATTCTGAGATGGGGCCTGGAGGAGAAATCTGAGAGAGTAGTTCAAGTGAAATGAAGACCTAATGTGCGTTAGGCATTACTGTAGGTATTCAGGTTACAGCAGTGATAGCAAACCGAAGTTCTTTTTCTAAGAAGCTTTCATTATAGTAGGGAGATAATGACAGGCAGAGGGAACACCACGTACAAGGAACTACTGAAGGGCAAACTACATTTCAAATCCTCTTAGCTTGACCTGAATCTCTTGTATTTTTCTCTTAACTATTCTGATTGGTACAGACACTTGGGAGATTTTGTCTTCGGCCATGAGAAGAAAACAAATAGTTTTTTTTTTTCTTAAAAGAATCCCACCCATATTTGTTCCATCATTCACAGCCTGCCTGAGATATTACTGCTAATCTCTTTGACATTGCACAAGGCTAAGGCTGCCAAGTGTTCACAATTCCTGAAAGAGAAACACTGGGAAAAGAGTCAAAGTGGAAAGGGATGACCCATGGTAGAGGAGAAGAGGGCTAATAGTGGGAAAAGAAAAATGGGGAAGAAACTTTAGAAAGGGTAAATCACTTCCTCTGAAAACTGGATATGGAGCCCATTTCCAAATTATGTTCTTGGTTTAGAGACCTTACGCCTGGGATTAAAACATTTGGGTAAAAATGACCAGTAGGTCAGTGTTTCTCAAGCCCGGGAAGGCAAGTCTCTAACCTACTAACTTTGGAACTATAATGGCACCTGGTGGCTCAACCAATGTGTTAAATTAAATTTAGGTTTGCTCTCAGTGGCTCAGCCCTTTGTGAGTAGGCTGCTGGTTTCTGTTGACATTAAAATAACATTCCTTCTAAAATAGTGGTGATCTTTGGGAGGAAGAACTGTGACCGATTTATACTTTGTCTTTCTTTTAACCTGCATTAAACATTTTGATATCATAAACGTATTACTTTTATAATAAGGAAAGAATAATAATTTCCTGAAAGGTTCATCCCTAGTTCTCCCTTCAAACAATATTTAGAGATAGAAAGAATGGAAGGTTGAGGGGACAAACTTTCATGGTTATGCAAATGAATTGTACTCCATGATAGAGATAAAGGCTGAAGTCTTTGGACCTGACATTTTCACATATTGAGGCCAGCAGACTACCAGCATACAGTAAATGTGGTATAAATACCTGCTGAGTGAATGAATATCAGGGAACCTGGTGAAGCTTACTTTTCCATTCACTCATTTCTCCTCCTAAAGAACTTTCCAGTTAGAGAATTCCTCCTGTGGTCTACAGGTGAGAGATGGGTGAGTCAGAAACAGGATCCAGACAGGTTGAGTGACCTGCCCAGGTCACACCACAGGTTGGCAGGCCAGTTAGCAGAGCCAGTGCTAAAAGCTAGAGACCTGTGCCCAGTCCTGGGGCCAGGCCTTGTAGGATCCTCAGCTACAGATTACACACATGTTGCTTACCATGAACTGCGTTGTTGTTCGGAGCATAAGGCTGCCTTGAACAGATCTCTGCTACACAGAACAAAAGTAACTTTGAAAAAAAAACAAAAAACCTCACACACTAGCACCCTTCCTGCCGGCCCTGTTGTGATTTTGCACCGAGGGTGCATTTTAATTGATGAAATGTGCTACACAGCCCAACCAAATTGAAAAGTAACAACCTTCGCTTACCATTTGGAGATGTGACGGAAGTGCCAGAAGTTAAACTCTGAGGACTAAATGAAATAACAGAAGCTCCCTATCCTCTCTTGAAGAAGCTCATTAGTTTTTGCTTTCTCACATTCTGTTTGCTGTGGCCCAGAGCCAAAAATGGAGATGGCAAAGATAATAAGAGAGAGTTAAAAATATGTGCAGAGTAGCTGGTCTGTATGGGATCCCGGACAGCTGGAAGAGTGGCTCAGGTAGGGAGGGATGGGGAGAGAGGCAGGAGGGATAGGAGGGGGTGAGGAGGTCAGACGCAGAATGACAGGCAGAGAGAGACACCCACACCCAGAGATGCATGCAGGGAAATGGGGGGACAGAGGCAGGGCACCTGAGGAACAGAGAGGGACAGAAATACAGGAGTGTATGGGAGACTGCACACACACTCAGAGACAGAAACATACACACTGAGATGGAGAGATGGAGACAGGGAGGGAGGAAGGGAAGCGGGGAGAGAGAGAGGGAGAGAGGAGGGGGGAGAGAGAGAGAGAGAGAGAGAGAGAGAGAGAGAGAGAGAGAGAGACAGACATGAGAGACTGAATGTGCTCTGAGCAAATATGTATAGCAATTGGGGTGAGTTCAAGGGTCAGGGCCATGCTGTGGGGTGCGGCAGGGGCAGGGTCAAGAACACATCTCTCCCTCCGTGCACTCTACCTACAGCAGCATTTAGACACAAGGGAAATCAGACTTAATGTGAATTTCGAAGGCAGGCATGAGAATGACAAGCAGGAGAGAGGATATCTCAAATGTGGCTTACCCACTGGGCAGCAGCCCTAGTTTCCTAGTCTATGATTAAAGTCACTGAGATGATTCTTCCTGTCCCAGCTCCCACATAGCAGGGTGGGGGGGCTGACGGACCTCTGTGCCTCACCCTCATATTATCAATTAATCTTTGCTTCCCAGGCCTAACACAGGGCCTGGACAGAGCAGGAGCTTGCTAAGTAAGTGCTGGTTGACATACGCACAGTGGCGCCACCTCGTCCCTTCCTGCTGCCTCCTTGATGTCATAGTCAGCAAATTCCTGAGCACCTACTATGTTCCAGGCACTGGTGAACAGGCACATTCCCTTTCCTCAAGAACTCCCGTTTTACTTGGAGAGACAGATTAGAACGTGGGCGCTTCCACCCCAAGCAGAGCACGGGGGTCCCAGTTTCTTGTGAGTTGGGCCCAGCTTGCAGGAGTGTTACATGCACAAGTCTTCAACAAATGCCACGGCGGGCAGGCAGACTGGGACTGAAAGGAAATGTCATAGAGCAAAAACAGAAAAGGAGAAGAAAGGAAAAAGAAGCTAGCATTTACTCTTGTGCCAGGCACTGTCACATATGTTATTTCATTGAATCTACACTGACCTACCCAGTAATCCTGGCAGGTGGCTATTTTTAGCCTCACTTTTTTTTTTTTTTTTTTTTTTAGATGAGTAAATGGAAGTTCAGAAAGGTTAAGGAACTAGTCCAAGGTTCCTCAGCTAGTCAGTGACAGAGTCACTAGCCCGGGTTTCTCTTTCTACTGCCCCAGATTCCTCCTGAGGAGTCATGAAATTCATCATCCATCAAGGAGACAAAGGGCCAACATTAACACGGAGGCAGCCCCAGAACACAGCCAGGCTCTAGCTGCTACCCACCCCTCCATAAATATATTTTTCAACAATGAGGTTTTCTCTGCAAGTTAGTGATTTTATGGCTCTCAGCAAAAATCTGTGACACCAGATGTTAAATGCAGCAAGAGGAAGTTATTTTGATCATTGGTGAAATCTTTCAGAGTGCACTGAGTCTGGTCACATATCTGACTTCAGGCAACATGTGATCTGAATTCTGCTCCCAGAAAGAGGTTCAGCAAGGGCGGACAGAAACGCTAACGGCTGCTTGGGCCTCTGGATGTTGGGAATAGGGGACAGCTCAGCCTGTGACTTCTCTCATGACTTCACTGGTAAACAACACCGAGCTTGTCTATGGGGCCAGGCCCCTCAGGCAGAAACCCTGCAATTACTTGCTGGGACCTTGACAATGGCACTCTTGGAACATGTCTACACGGCAGCACTCATTCCCTCAAGTCCTAGCTGGTCATCTGTGTCACTCCTGTCTTCTCTGTTCACTCCCATCAACATGTTCTATCCTGTCTAGGTTCCTGGACCAGCCCTCCTGGAGACAGCAACTATCTGGCCGAAACACGTGAAATTGCCAGTTTTTCCACAGGTAAACAACAAACAAATATTGGCCATTCCATGTGGTTCATGCTAATATAGTGAGAACCTCAGTATTGTATCGGAGTGGTTTCCTCATTGTAAATGGAGTGCTATTGGTTCTTAGGTCATAGGGTTGTTGGAAGATTGAATTAGACAACGTTTATAAAGACACCAAGGATATTGCTTGGCACAGAGTCAGTGTTCAATGAATGGAAACCAGTATTAGGATACAATTATCATTGCCTCGGGCATCTTATCTTGTCTGCCCCCAAATGGCATCTTGTCCCAAACTCCTGCTGGAAGTCTACTTGTCCCATTCCCCACAGTCTGAGTCTGCTTGATGACCCATCCCAGCTGCCAGTTTCCTACCACCAAACACTGTAACTGCAGCCCGCTGTCTGACTCCCCTGAATGGCTGCCAGTGCCTGGCTTTTGCCCATGCCCTCAGTGTCTGATGGCCCCAGCAGAGCCAGCTTCAGGAGCCGGTCAGTTCCCTTAGGCCCTGTGTTCACTAAGTGATGTAGGCACTACGTTTGTTTTCCGTTGCATCTAGAAGAAATGAAAGAGCAGTGTCTCTTGGGGGGAACAGTGACTGCTCAGGCTGGGCAGTTCTGTGAATTTAGAAACATATGTGTTCTCGGACTCAGAATGGAGCAGGGTTTCAGAACAGATTCCTACCAGCCTGGCTTCTAAGAGACTGGTGCGTGAGCAAGGCCAGTTTATTGATTTTCAATGAGAAACAGAGCTGCCAAGGGGCAGGAATGCCCGGGTCAGCACATGATCTCCCTCTAGGAAATCTGCATGGAGAATTTATGGGATACTTAGTGAAGAGAAGTGAATCTGAGAAAAGAAGGATGAGCGTCTTGAGGGACTATGAGGCCCAATGAGTCCTCCGCCCACAGCATAGCGCCCCTCTCTAGTGGCCAGCTGGGGTCAGTGATTCATTCACTGACTTTCTATTGAGCAGGGATGGGGAAAAACTGCCATTTCTTCTGCTTAGGGTTTCTCTTTTTCTTTTTTTTTTCTTTTTCTCATTCCACTATGACCTCCCACCCCTTTTGGGGAACATGGCAATAGTATTTGATACTATTAACCAGCTATTAGCTTTCCGAAATACAATTAATCTCAGTTTTGCCTTCCTGAGATGATCTAAGTCATATTCAATTTAAATCAGTTCAATATGACAAATATTTATTGTGTACCTACTACATGCTAGGCCTGCATAAGATTTTTCTAGGCAATGTTAAATTTAGTCTCTTCAATTAAATTTATTTGACCAGTGTTTATTGAGCTATAGGCCCTGTCTTAGACTGGGATGTGGGGGTGGGCTACAATGGTAGGCAGTACACACACAGTACTTATCCATTAGTTTAGTTAGGGGAGCTAGGCAGATAAGCAAGCAATTACAAAACAATGTAGGAGAGTTAAGATAGGGAAGCACAAAGTGCCATGGGAGCCATAGTAAAGGCATTTAATTTACATTTAAGGTTTTCTTGGGAGGGATTCCTGGGAGAAGTGACATCTGCTCTGGGGCTTGAAAGATCAACGAGAGTAAGGCGGAAAGTTTGCATATGTGTTGTGTATGCGCGTGCATGTGCAAGGGTATGTGTGCCCATGTACATGTGTGTGTAGGTGAGTGTGTGTAGGCACATGTATGTATGTGTGTGTGCATATGGACAGGTGTGTGTGGCACAGTAGAGTTAGGATTAGAGCTCCCAGAGGTGAGACCAGGAAAGTGGGCAGGGATGAGACACTGCAAGGTCGTGTAGCCTAGTTAAGGAGGTTGGATTTTGTCCTCACGGCAGTAACAGGAAGCTATTGAAAAATCTTAAGCAGATTATGAAGCAATCCTATTTGTGGTTTAGGAAGATCACTCTGACTACAGTGAGGGCTTTGGGGGATTTCCAGTATCCTCCACTAATACTTTTATGAATACATGTCTCAGTTTCTGCTTACATATGATTACATTTTTCTCCATGAATTATGGATTTTCTAGTTTATCTCATCCATTATTTCCATGTTTCTGATGGGTTTGAGGTGTGGGTTAGGGAACACTTTTGTCACCCTATGAATGAAATATGTTTCTATTCCCTCTCTTCCTGCTTGGTGCTGTCAGAAATGACCCACAATGCCTCACACCTGAGACCATCAATAAAATGTTGGAATAATGCCCACAAAGAAAAAGAGGTATTTCCATTAGTGTTAAAACACTTTTTTTTTTTTAGAATGGAGCAAAATGGCCATAAAGATGACTTTAAAAATAAGAATTATTAACTCTGCATTTGGTTGTTTAGGTTACTAAATGATTTCTGTGTTATGGAGACATCATTGATTACTTCATTAATGGAAAGGGCTCTGGGGAAGGACAGCTAATCCTGTTAGGGAAATCAGCATGTTCTAATTGACTTAGAAGTGGTGGGAACAGAGGGCTCCATTTCTTCTCCTTCACTGGCTATCAGCAGGTAGAGCAGAAGCAAAGCTCCGCAGCTCTTGCCTTTGTGGAGAAGAGTAAGAGGGGCCTGATCCTGACTTGTCCCTGTGCCATTACCTGCCTATTTTGAGGCTTCCATGGTGAGGGGTGGGGTAAAGGAGCTTCTTGATAAAGACAGAGTTACTCTTCACTATGGTCCTGGCTTTAACAGAGGAAGGAATGCTTTGCCTAAATGTCCCATCGTTTGCCCCTTAAAATGTGCCTGTGTTTGTGTGCTTGGTGTACATGGATTACAAGGGATGCAGCTCCTGATAGGGTTAGTTCTTGATGACTTTGTAAAACAGATGAATTTGCCTTTGTGATTAATCAATCTTCTTGGTTGTGTGGGCCTCCATCTCTAGGCTTCTCTTTCTGCCACCCATTGCCTTTTTGGGATTCCTTTCTTTTCCTTTCCTTCCCTTTCCTTTTTATTCCTTTCCCTTTTCCTGCCTTCCTCCCTCCCTTCCTCTCTTCCTTCCTTCCTTCCTTCCTTCCTTCCTTCCTTCCTTCCTCCCTTCCTTCCTTCCCACCTTCCTTCCTACCTTCCTTCCTTCCTTCCTTCCTGCCTGCCTGCCTGCCTGCCTGCCTTCCCTTTCTCTTTCCCTTTCCCTTTCCCTTCCCTTCCTTTCCCTCTCTCCCACTCCCCTTTCACTTCCTCTTTATTTTTATTCAACTTCATTCAGGAAAGATTAGTAACTTGCAAATTAAACTCATCCCATAAACATTTCTGGAGTACCAACTATGAACTATTACAATGGGAGCTACAAAAGTGAGTAAGGTATAGGCCATACCTTCAAAGCAAGCCAGAAAATAGTAATTCTACAAGGCAGAATGTTCTGATGGTCATAAGAGAGTAGCACAAATCATTTACGTTTAACGAGCATCCACTGTTGGCCTACTTTACACACATTAGGTAGGAATTTTAATCCCAGTGGAATTCATGAGGAAATGAGACTCAGGGGAGGTAGATAACTTGTTCAACGTCACAAAGTTTGGCTATGCCCACAGTTCCATTTGACTCCAAAACGCATGTTTATTTTACAATTGTTTCAACGTATAGAGCAAATACATTCAGCTTTTGTTGGGGAGAGAGGGACTATCAATAAAGGCTTCGCAGAGGAGTAACACTGGAGATAGACATTGAAGAGTAGGATACTATTTTAATATTTTAAAATTGGGATTTTATAGGGGGATAAGCTTTTTAACCAGAGAGAGGAAACATATAAGGAAAGTTTCAAATGCACATTAAATGAGGGAGCGTATCAAATGGAGACTTGCTCTGTATATTGAGTTTCTGGGTTGCAGCAAGGTGTACTGGGAGAGTAAAACAGGCTTTGAAATGACGCAAACCCAGGTTCAAGCCCTGGCTCTACCACTCATTAGCTTACTTGTATGATCTCTGGCAAAAACAACCACTCTGAGTCTAAGTTTCTACGTCTGTAAAATGGGAATAGTAATATCTACATTAATATCTGTGAAGATTAAGTGAGCAAGTGTTTAAAACATACATGGCACATGGGAGAACCCTCAGTAGATGTTACCCATTCTTAGGATAAACAGCTACTCATTGGGGTTTAAGTCACCATGGCCAATCAAGAGAAAGAAGTGACGGAAATCTCAGACCCACTGTGGATGTGGGGGATGGCTCTCAGAAGCGAACACTGCTCCCTCTAATGACACACCACTGAGCCGTGTCTGGGAAGGTACCTATTTCCATCTTTTATTGTATAGTTAGTAAAAGCTTTTACAGGCCTCTGTTTCCTAAAAAGGCGATTTTCAAAGCATTTATTATCTCTGGTGTTGGCTCAGAGGCTGGCTCGCTCCTCTCTGCATCTGTAGTGTGATGTGGACAGGAGAGGCCAGGAAAGCCCTGTGATGAGGCACACTAGGATGCTTTGGTCCATTCCAGCCAATTTGGTATGTGAAGCAGAAGGCCCGTGATGTTCACAGTCCAGGAAGTCTGAGGAACTGGGCCTGTACAACGCAGGTAGATGCAGCCCCACAGAAATCCTACACTAGTGCCAGGGGGCAGAGGGTTTCAGGCTAAAGAGTCAGTGCAGTGGAAGGTGAGGCAAGCACTGTGCGAGATGCAGAAAGGAAACATCGTGAAGGTCAACTTCTTTACCCCAACACCAAAACTCACAGGAAAACAATTTTCCACAATTCCACAATATCAGACCAATGGGCCCCTCAAAGCCCTCCCATGGCTCTCGTTCATGCTATGGCTTCAGTACATGATTTGTCCCCTCCACACTCTCCTGTCTGACCTCACCTCCTCCTACTCTCCCCTTCATTTGCTCTGCTCCACCCACATTAGTCTTTCTGCTTTTCTAGAATATTCCAGTTCTGCTCCTGCCTGTAGGGTGTTTGCTCTGGCTTACCGCTCTGTCTAGAATGTTCTTTCCTGACCACCCTGTTTAATAATGCTCCCTCATGCCCTGGCTCTTCTATCTTCCTTACCTGCTTAATTTCTTCCATAGCAATTATTACTATTTTATAATATTAGTTAGTTATATAACATAGTTATAATTCTAAGTCAGGATGTTATGGGTTGAATTGTATCCAACCCCCCTCAAATTCATATGTTGAATCCCTAACCCTCAGTATCCCAATCTTTGACCTTATTTGGAGTAGGGTCTTTACATAGGTAATCAAGTTAAAACGAAGTCATTAAAATAGGCCCTAACCCAACACGACTGGCATCCTTATAAAAATAGAAGTTATAAAGAAACATGCATAGAGATACACATAGAGGAAAGGCAATGTGAAGAGACACAGGGAGACGATAGCCATCCACAATCCAAGGAAAGAGGTCTGGAACCGGCATTTCCCTCACAGCCCTCAGAAAGAAATAACCCTGACAACACTTTGACCTCAGATGTCTGGTCTCCAGGTGAGACAATATATTTCTGTTGTCTAAGCCACCCAATTTGTGGCACTTTGGTATGGTAGACCTAGAAAACCAATATACATTTTCTATAATTTACTTTTCCAAAATTAAATTTATTGCTTATCTCCTCTGCTAGACCTTCAGCAACCACAAGTCAGAGATTTTTTTTCTGCTTTGTTCACTGTTATAACACTAATACCAGAGAATGCCGGGCAAATAGTTTGCGTTCAATAAATATTTGGAGAGTAAATCTATCATCAGACAGAGCATTGATACATTGACGCTTTGTGTGCCCCTATGAAGAATGAGGCTGGAAAGAGTAGGTCTCTGCCATTATTTGCTTGGTTCTTCTGTAGGGAAGCCTGGGGCTGTGGGTGCTAGCTACATGTCCAGCAGATTTCGGAAACCTGAGCCATTCTTCAGAGGACTTTTAAGGATGAGGAGGGTGAGCCCTTGTCAGTGTTCAGAGAGAGTCGCTCCAGATGGAGCATTTAGCACACGGCTCGGGATCCAGTTACACTCGACCGCGCTGCCACGAGCACTAATAAGGCCCGACGGCCTAATAGGCTGTCCTGTGGTGAGGCTGTGTTGGGAAGAGTTTCCCAATAGTAAGATTATTCTCCTGATGGTTAGCTTGGCAGGGGTCGCCAGTGTTGGAAGTTGAGTGCGTCAAGGTGTGCTAGGCAGGGGCTCATGTAGAAATTCTGGGCTCTCAAACCCATTTCAAAAAGAGAACCACCTGTCCTTTTTTTTCTGGCTGCAGCATTAAACAGTTACCCAGAAACACAAAAGGTCTTTCTTTTCTTTGGCGTTTCTCTCATACTGGCCCAAGCAAAGAACTGAAGGTATTAGCACAGTGGAACAGCTTTTATGGAGCACCTACTATGTGTCAGGGGCTCTTCTAGCAGGAGACAAAGAGGTTAGAGTCATGAGGGTGGAATTAAGTGAAATTAAGCTAAATGATAAGGAATATAAAGTGCCCAGTACAGGTTCTGGCTTACAGTGAGCATTGGACAATACAAATTCCCTTTCTTTGAGTTTCAATGGGCATAACCTGAGGTAGAAGGCAGAGCATATTGAAAGAAAGGCCAAGTGGATTTTGGGTGTCTCATGGTGGCAAAGGGAATTAGGTGTTACAGGGTTTCAGGGGAGGGAGACCTTGCGAGGGCTGGAATGGTCAAGGGGACAGGAATGGGCCCTGAGTCTGAGAGGAATTCTGGTAAGGGGAGATAAATGGACGTATTTTGGTTGAGGCTAAAGCCTGTGTATTTTATAGAGACAAAGGCACAGCTGTGGAAAGAAGTGTGTGAGTTTGGCAGGCCACCAAGGTAAAGCCTGGGACCAGGGAGGTTGGGGTTAAGCTCTGTGCTAAGGACTTGGTGTGCACTATTTCTTTAAAAGTCACTTGCCTCTATAAGGCAAGTTCAATTATCATCCCCATTTTATAGCTGAGAAGATGGAGGCCCAGAGAGGGGAGGAACTCAACCAAGGTTTCACAGGCTATAGGAGATAGAGTGGGGCTCAATCTTGGCCTGTTTGATTCTAAACTTTATACCTTCACCCATGAACCAAACCCTCCCCACCATTCTTTCTCACTGTCTGTTATTACCTCCTGTCTACCCAATGTTCTTCCAGTGGGTAATCCCTCCCTCTGACAGTGTAATTCCTTTTGGGGAGTGCAGAGCACTTTTCTAGCTGTCATTTCATATCCCTTCACATTGTCCTTGTGATGGATGGTTGCACCGTCACTGAAACTAAACAAATGACTGTGAGTATGTGTTAGTGTCTTAGGGCTGCTGTAACAAGTACCACAAACTGGGTGGCTTAAAACAGCAGAAATGAATTGTTTCACAGTTCTGGAGGCTAGAAGTCCAAGATTAAGGTGTTGGCGGGGCCACACTCCCTCTGAAACTTGCGGGGGAGAATCCTCCCTTGACTCTTCCTGCCTTCCTTAACTTACATCTGCACCACTCCAATCTCTGCCTGTATCTTCACAAGGTGTTCTGGAAATCATTTCCCTCCACTCCAGTCCTACTGGCAGCTTCTTTCTCTAAACCTCATAACAATTAAGAGTCGTACTACATTTGGGTTGACCGTTTTAAGTTCACCAATTCTTACTTGCCACTTGGTTTTATTTGCCTACCTATATTAAAATATTTTGATTTTCACAGAGAGAGGCTCTGTTTAACACAGGGTTAGCACATTGTGACTCTCCACAAAGCCTTGCTAGGGGAATGATATTCATTTGTTTCAGATTCTAACTGTACATTAGGGTCCCTTGGAATGATATGACCACCCAGCCTAGTGACATGGAGGGCTGAACAGTAATATGGTTAGGCTGATGCTTACAGGATGTCAAGCCTGTGCCAGGCCTTGCATTCAATATTCTTTCTTTTTTTGCAAGATTTGACTCATCTGGATAATTGCCTTAGCTTTCCACTTGACTTAGCCTGTGACCACCCAGCCAAAATCACTAGAGGTTTGGCTAACCGAAGGACTGGTAGACTGGAAGCTAAACCGATTAGAGAACAGAACAGGCCCAAGAGGAAAATCCAGGGCCCCTTTGTTCCAGGTGTCCTCCGAGAAGTTCCACCCCTGGGAGATCACATAGTAGGCTCTGCCCCCTAGGGAGCAGAATGCTTCTCTCTTCTCCCCGAAGGCTGGCAGGGGCTCCCAGTACTGTTATTCTGCCCCTGCCTGCTATCTACCTTGCTGACGGTGCATCCTCTGTGGGGTCCTGGTGTTACCTCCTCCTTCCTAAGCACTTCTCCTGAGACCCCAGGTACAGCAGTGGAGCAGGATTGAACAGAGCAGATGTCCCCTTCTTTTTGTTCCTGGAAGTGACTGTCCCAATGTTCATGATGCCCAAGGAAGTTGGCAGGAAATTGAAATTTGTAATCTGAGAATTTTAGGTTGGATGATTTTGCCCAAATGCATCTTGTTTGGGTGGAGGGAAACTGAGGCATCAAGAAATGAAGCTGTGTGCTAAAGATATGCTTTATGAGGACTAGGTGACAAATCTGAGGCAAGGATACTGTCCTTCTCTCATGCAGACCAGGCATTGTTTGCTCTCCCAGGTTGCCTTGATAACCACCAAGCCAGTGGTCCAGGCAGGGGCTCTACCCCATAAAAGGACTATGGGGAGAGGTGTTCCCTTGCAGATGGGATCAAACCTACCTGACCTGGTCTCTGCCCACTTCTCCAGCCTCACTGTGTACCTTTCTTCCTCTTGTTACCAAAACTCTAGCCAGCTTGGCCTTTTCTCATTTCAAAGCCCCTTCCCACCTCTGTACCTTCACGTGTGCTCCTCCCATAATCTGGTGTAATCTTTTGCCCATACTTCACTTAGATTATGCCAACTCATTCTCTAATGAGTTGAGATTGGCTTAAATCTCACTTCCTCAGAGCAGCCTTCTTTGAGCTCTGTCATCTAAATAACACTCACCATTGTTATTTATGCATTTTCTTTCGTAGACTTGCCTATTTAATTGGAGTCTGTGCTCCCCTATCTCATGTAGACTGTGAGGTTCACGAGGGCAGGAACCATGGCTGCCTTGCTAATTACTATATAATCTGGGTAGGCCACATAATAGACACTCAGTACATATTTGCTAAATGAATAAAGTAAAAGATTGGCTTTAGGGATATGGGAGAGCCAACCTGTCCAGGTATTAGAGCTTTGTTATTGCTATTATGTTAGAGAAACCCCACTAAGTCCCTGTTTAGGCAGGTCTGTGAAAGCACTCAATAACGGAGGCTAAGAGAGGACAAGTAGCGCGCCTAAAGTCACCTGCATTGCAAGTGGCCAAGCCTGGGCTGAAATGCAAGTTTCCCAGGCTCCAAAGCTGAGAGGTTTTCATTATTTTATGATGCATCCACTGTATATCAGAAACCTTCTCTGTAGATCAGAAATGTCATGATGTCCTCTTTGCGCATCGGAGAGTTCCGGTTTTGGGTTTCCTAAGATTGTACAGCTTCTCAGCAGAAGAGGCAGGTCCTGAAAGAACTTTGCTTACTCTCAAATCAGATCCTTGCATTTCTGCTCCACACTCGGGGCATCCTTGGGGTCATAGGCTCCTGGGGTACATACAAGCAGAGCCCTGAGCCGTGTGGGGTCAAAAAGAAGCCATTACAACATCCATTGACATTGAATCCTGTTTTATATTTTACCCCTAGTAACAGAGAACAAAGCTCATTTCACCAAAATGTTCTCCTGGTGCCAGGGGCCCCATGAAACTCCCGTTTTCAATCACTTGCACATAGTTAAGCGGAGACAGTTAAAACACCCTAATTACTGAGCTGGTGGGTCCCACTGACACCTGTAAGACATTTGGTGCAGTGCAGGAAGTAATGCTTCCTTTCCAGTTTACATCACCATTTAATCTAATTATTCCTTCCAGTTTAGCTTTCACATATTCCATCAAAGAAGAGATTGCTCATTTCCTTGAGAAACTGTATACATCCACTGTAAAGCTATTTTTTGCCTCTCGTAAGTAATCTGAGATTTCCTAACCTTCTCCCCCTACTGTATTCCCTGGTTAATGTATAAATTTGGAAGAAGTTTCTTGACAGAGAAGTCAAGAGGGTCTCACCTGTGGGAATAGCATTTACATTTCAGAGAATTTGAGAGCTCAAAGGGGCCTTTCACATCATCTGTATTAAGTCCCTTGTTTTCTAACTGAGGAAACTGAGGCTCAGACAGGGGAAGCCAATCACTGGGCAAACTCTTCTGGAGCTCCTGCTGTGTGTCAGGCTCCAAGAAAAAATTGCCCTTTTCCCTGGATCAAACCCCTGCCCTCAAGGAGCTTGTGTCCAGAGAAGAGAGAAATGACTGTAATTGAAAATAACTAATGAATCCCAAATGTGCAAAGCCCTGTGTAAAAGAAGTACAGATTTTTAAATGGAAGATTCCCTGAGTCAATGATGCTTAAAATGACTTATAAAGGATGGAAATCATTTCACCAAGTGCAGAGTGGAGCAAGGGCATTCCAGGTGGAGGGTATCAGTATATGGCTAGGGCGATGGGGAGATGTCCAGAACAAGCTGGAGTGGGCAGAAAAAGAGAGAATACAGACAAAGAAGAAAGAATCAGGCGGAGGCCAGTCCGTGCTGGAACCCACGTTAAGAACACCTTGAGGTCATGAATGGATATTCTGTTTGCCCCTATAAATCTACTTCCCATCCCTCTATACTCTGCTCTGTGCCCTGGGAGGCTGACCTCTATAAGCTACCTTGACAGGGCTCCCTTGCCCTCCGACTTCTGTTTGGGTTTGGCCAATAGGAGGCACCAGGGAAGATGGGAAGTGGGGAGAGAGGTCAGGGTATTTATTTCCTGGGCTGCCTCCCTGCTGGGTGACAGGTTGGCAAAATGTGTCATGGAGGGCCACAGTTCCTTGTTAGGTGGTCATGTCCTGTAGGTTTCCCTGCACTTGTACCTTTAGGCTTAGGGGTGCTAACAGCTCTCTGCTCTTGCCAGTTTTAGGTCATCTCACATCTCTTTGTTGGTCTCACCCTATCCTGCCTGCTCCATTGTAAACAGTTCCTTTATTAAACTTCCTTCAATTACTCCATTTGAGTTTTCCATATGTTTCCTTCAGGGTCTTTAGAAAGGCTCCAGCTTCAAAGGGCAGCCAGTAATGGAGAAGGTCCTCACAGTGAGGACATCAGTGATGGGCATAGCTGATGGGGATCAGATCAAGGGGGAGTCAGCTGGGGGCCTAGCAGGGGACTCTCTGAGGCTCCACAAAAGTATGCACATGACACAAAAGAGCATCTCTGAATCCTTGCCAGGCCTAGAGATCTCAAAGCCATCTTATGAAAGTATCTATCAAGGAGGGACTTTCCTACACCTTCCTTCCAGCTTGCCTCCCCCCACACATACTGTCCCCTTTGCTCTAATCACAAAAAATCCAGATGTCAGGATAAGCAAGCTCAGAAGAGATGGAGAGGGAGAGGGAGGGAAGGAGACAGAGAGAGGGAGGGAGGGAGAGAAGGAGTGAAGGAGAGGGAGGGAGGGAGGGAGGGAGAGAGAGAGAGAGAGAGAGAGAGAGAGAGAAAACCAGGTCCACTGAATGTGTGAAGGCAGGCCACCCAGCCGTAGGAACCAGCTGACCCAGAAGACTGAAGTATTGATTGATAGAGTCTCATCTCTAAATTGAGTCATTGCCTAAGAGTTGTTAGAAACATCATGGGGTTGCCTGGGTTTTCACCCATCTGCAGGGGAATGACTACTACCCCCACCAAACAAATTTATAGGGATTGTTGGAAATAAAACACCCATAATTGCTTTCAGGGTTACTCTCCATGAGGCCCTGCTTCTTCAACTTACTGGTATTATAATTTTAGGAAAAGCTGAAAACTAAAGCTCCATTTTGAACTTCCAAGTTACCTATTTCACTTTGTTGAATTTGCTTGACCATAAAACTCTTTTTTTGAGTGACTCCAGAGTAACTGATGTTCCTTGCAATGTACTTTGGAAAATAGTGCTTTTGATACCAAATACACAAGTAACTAAGTAAATTTAAAAAATACATATATATTTTTTCATAGGGAGGACATTAGCATGGCTGGCTACAACTACTATGAAGAAGCAGACTACCCCCAAGCAAAATTTTATCCTAACGATATAGTTGTAAATAAAAAAATGGATGCGCAGACCAGGAAATTATGAAAAACTACCACAGAACACTTTTCGTACCTGGCATGTTATATAGCTGGTAAGTTACACTAGTAATGTGGACCCTTTGTTTTATTAATTTATTTGTATTTTAAAAATTATTTTAATTTTTTTTTGACCCTTTGTTTTCTTTAATGAGCTGTGGGACCACACAACTCATGGAGAATACTGGGAGGGGCCTACTGAGCATTAAAGAGAGAATATTAACAGAATGATGAGTATTTGTTATCATTAAGTGCCCGTCAAAATGAAATATTGTGGACTTTTTATTTATAAAGTGATGCCATAATCTTATAAATGATAAAATACTTGCTAGAATCATGGCAATAAGGCGATACAAGAAAACTAGGAAGAAAAAAAACACCAGGTGAAAACTTTCCCTGGAGAGGAGTTGAAATTCACCTTTGAGTGATGGTGGACTCATCAAGTGGGGCCTCTTAGACCCTTCCATGGAGTCCATCACTCTCCCATCCTTTACATTTTTTTTTTTCAAGGAATCAAATACTGAGGCCTGTAGGTGCTGGTATAGCAATTATCAGAGAGAAGGTATTTACAAAATATTTGCCAAATTAATGATTCAACCATCACATTTCCCTTACTGCTTTGCTTTTATGCCAAGTACTTTATAGACTTCAAATTCCACGAAATCTCTACTAGGCAGGAGTTGTGGCTCTGATTTTATGGCTAAGGAGACTGAGGCTGAGAGAAATCACACAGCTGGTGACTGACACACAGCAGAACTTACAACTCTAATGTAAAACTCGGTAATATGTACGTGTTCTTGGGTTGGTTGCACTGGTGCACATTTAGCCTAAGACAATGACCATAAAACGTTGTAGCTTCCTACAAAGCCTTAAATGTGAGAATTTGGGGCTCAGTATCTCTGACCACTTTAAGAAATCAAGTGTAATAATACTTGATAGGCATTTCTAAGAGTGTAAGTTTATGAGATGCTGGAAAGGAAGACTTAGAATTGACAGAACAAAGTTAAGAGAGGATGATCTGTATTCCAATACTTGACAACATTTTGAAATAGGTAAGGTTTGCCTTTGGTGCCCTCTCACCTCCATTTACTGCCTTGCACTGGCTGTTCCCTTTCTTCATCCAGATACCCACATGGCTTATCACTCACCACCCTTAGTATCTTACTCAAAGGTCAACTTTTCAGACTCAAATTTCCTGACCACCTATTTAAAATAAAAAATTTTCTCTCACCTGGTACTGCCTTATCCCCTCTTCCCTATTTGTATATCTGCGACATCCAGAACAGTGCCTGATATAGAACTGGTACTCAATAAATATTTTGATGAACAAATGAATGAATGAATTCAGCCTCTGCTTTAATTGGATTTTCTACAACGACTCCAAATTCTGAAATGCCTGTGCCTAGGTGGGGTTGTTTTTCCTGCTCAAATACCTCCCATCTTTATGAAGCTTCTTCTTTCTGGCTAGTTTTGTCAAACCCTCTGGCTAACATGGGTAAGAAGGAAGACAGGCTTCATCAAGCACAGGAAAAATGCCAGGAATGGTTGTATATTTTGAATCAATACTTTCCTTGTTTAAACATTATTCATATATCCCTTCTCATTTCAAATAAGGCTGACTCAAAAGAACCAACAGCCTACGGTTGAGTTTGGTCCTCAATGTTGAATCAAAACTTAAACTTCATTTTTATCAATCTTTTTTCATGGTTAAAGATGTGGGTTCTGGAGCTAGAGCTTTTGGGTTTAAATCTTTGTTCCACTACATATTAGCTGTGTGATCTTGGATAAGTTACTTCATGTCTCAGTGCCCAGTTCTCTCATCAGTAAAGAGAGGACAGTAATATCTACTTCATGGGGTTGTGGTGAGAATGAACCAGGCTGATATGTGTAAAGCACTTACAACTGTACAGAGTGTTTCCTTATTACTCAGCAGATGAGAGAGAATACTGCCATCTTCCCACTGAGCGTAAGTGGAGGAAATACAACTCCCCTCTCCACTTCTCCCCTCAGCTATTCCAAGGCAGCCGCAGACCCCTGCTCTGGTGGGGTTGATAATGTCCTGAGTCTTGTAGCAGAATGAAGCAAGGAGACAACCATGCCCAATAAATGTCAGTTACATAAAAATAACCCTCTGGCCAAACTCAGCTGGGCCCTCAGTGGTCATCCCTGCCTATTGGTAGCCACAGCCTGTGGACTCCCTGTGCCTACTGGTTGGAGAAAAGACCACACTCGGCAATCTTGCCAAGTTATGGGTGAAAGGCAGGTTGGTTCCTTGCCCAGCCCTGTGACACAGGAGCCTGTTGCCCCAACTGAGATAATTTTCTTGTCACCAGGCCTGAAATCCTCACTCGAAGTCATCTTCAAACTGGTATTCTGAAACAGGGCCAAGTCCCCAAGCCTGAGTTTCTAGGCTGGGGAGCGGATGTTCCCTAAAATGCACCTTTCTAAGAAAAAGAAAAAACTTAATACAGCTTGCCAAGGAGAATTAAGTGTCAGTGTCTTTTTTTTTTTCCTTTTTATTTTTTTTTTGAACGGTTATTTGGATGTAGACAGGAAGCTTCTGAGTCTTTTTCAAAAACAGGGGAAAAAATGAAAAAAGAAATCCTCTACCTCCCCGGGGAGACATTTGAGGAATAGTCAGGCCTGAGGGCACTTTGAATGCCAAGAAAGCTGTGTTCTGAGCTAGTCAGAATGCGGACACGGTGGGCAAGATTTGGGCAGCTGCACAGCTACTGGGCAGCTTTCTATTCAAACCCACTCTGGCAGAGGAGAAACGTTCTTTCTTTCATTCTTTCATCACTTCTTTTTTTTAAAGAAAGAATGAAAAAAAAAAAAGAAAAAGAAAAAGAAACACCACCACGAAGGACCCAGAGACATACTGATGTCATGGTGAGGGGAGACCTAGGTTATAATCAAAACTTGGTTTCAGGGGAACCCCCTCCCACCCCACACGTCCCCCCACCGCACAATAAAAGCTTTGCTCTAAAAGGCAGTCCAGACAATGGATCAGATGCCAAACCATGTGAAGTGCCTAGAGGCAACTCCAAAACACCCGGCCCACCAGCGGGTGGAGGCTGCCAAGGAGCCAGATGCTGTAGCTTTAAAAATATCTTCCGCTGCTTGGCATCTGCAGTTGCAGGCTGCTGCCCCGGAGAAGGAGCGAGTGAGGGCTGGGACAGCCGGGCAGGCGGCAGCAACCGGCGTGTATGTAATGGAGAGTGCCTCTAACCACGGGGCTGCCCATTTGGCCTTGTTAAATCACCCCCAGCATATGGCGAGAGACATCTGCCCAGGATTTGGACCTCACAGACTGGAAGAGGAGGGTTCAACACAGACAGTCTGAGGCCTGAGAGGCTGGAGGCAGCTGGGAAGGCATTGCTAAGGCCAAGGGCCTCATTTCCCAGAGGAGATGGAGTTCTGAGAAAGAAGGACTGGCTCAAGGTCACGCAACAGCCGGCCGGCAGACTAATAGAGGGCAATTCATTTAGTTCCTCTGAGGCTCTGTTTATTTATCTGTGAAATGGGGTAAACACATGCGTTACAGGCTTGATAGGAGGGTTAGGTGAAATGATTCAGGTGAATGGCCCCTGATCAAAGCATTTTAGTTGCATAGGCTGCTCAGCCTTCCAATTGTGAAGGTCAAAAGCAGCCTCGAAACATGTTTCATTTTCAAGAGGCTTTGGAAAAGATCCTACACTTTCAAAAATCCTTCTCCCCATGACTAGTGCTGAATGAAATTCACCTACATGGGAACCACAGCCTTTCGACTTACTATTAAAACGAGGCCTCACTTCCATGGGGAAACATTTGAACCATGGAAGGTTTACTCTTGGAGCAGGTTCCTTTTTAAAGGGTAGTAGGGAGTTATAGTGTGTGCTTTGTGGGAAGCCTAAACAAACAGGAAAACTAGGAGAGAGCTAACATCTTCGTTGGAAAGCAGCTCTTTGCCTCTACCTCAAACCTCAACTTCAAATATCAAAACTATGTGTTTTTTTTTCCCCTTTTTTTCTTTTTGGCTTCCAGATAACACTACTGCATTTTCCTTGTACCGCTACCCTCTCATTAAAATAACCCCACTCGTTAGTCAATTCTTAAGTAGGGCCCCGTCTGGAATGTAGTGGGGAAATATACTCCCTGAGTGGTAGTAAATGAGGAGAAATCCACACAGATATCCTTGTGGACATTGGCCATGCATGCATGCCTGAGGTGACTGGAGGTACACCACTTTTTCCCCCTTGCATATGAACACTTCATAAATACCTCTGAAAAATATGACACATCCTTTGGAAGTATCCAGAATCTTTCTCAGATCAAATCTAAAGACTTTCCATTACAGTAATGTTATTTCTCTTTCTTCACTACTGTGGATAATCATGGCTGCCTTGCCAGACTTGATTCTCTCTTGTTTCCAATCCCAACAGCTTCTAATTGCCTATTAGCGGTGCCAGTGATTCTGGGTTCCAGTCTAGGTGTGGCACCCATGAATGGGTTAACTCAAGCAGTGTCTTCCATCCTCTGACCAAGGTTTTGGTTTAAGGATGGGCCACAGGATTTACATGGATCCAAAGAATGACTCCAGTTTTACTTCAGGAATGCTGGCACAAAACTGACTGTTTCTTATTAAATCTGAATGAGGAAGTAACTTGAAAAGATGCTAAGGAAGGCAGAATGGAGAAACGGGGTGACTGTGTTGCTGGGTCATGCCACGCATGACTAAAGACAATGCTTTCTTTGGACTTTTCAATTACAAGAACCTTTCACAGTTTATATTTTATTTATATATATTACATACATAATATTTATATTACATTTTAAGCCTGTTTGAGTCATGTTTTCCATATTTAGCAACCGAAAATATCCAGATGTGCTAAGGGAAGCCCTAAAAATTTGCACTTATAGACATTTGGCCTTGGTTTATTTTTAAACTGTCAATTAAGACTTAGAGTCTCTTTGGTTTGTCACATATGTTACATGACAAAACCATTAGAGCTGGGGGCTCAGCATACTGAACTCTTACAGTATAAAAAGATAGCCTTTCTTGATTGCAATGAAGACAAATAGGGACAAATACTCATCTGCCACCAAAAAATACCCTTTTGGTCCTTCATTCCTTCACTTGGATTGACAAGTGGGTTGTATTAGATTAGGGTTTGCCAAACTTCATTTCTCTATTATCTTTATAATTTTTCTATATTCACCTGTGCTATTAGTTACTTAATATTTTTCTTTAACCCTCTTTCCTTAATTTTATAAATCATTGAGGAGTAAAGTTAAATATAAAGCATGATAGAAAATGAAAAAAACAATTTAAATAAATATATCCTTATTAACATAAAAATGTTTGTGTAACCACCTAAAATTACATTGCCTGTGATCCATTGGGGAATTCTAGGAATTGATCAATGGTTTTCAAACTGTATTTTTATGGATCTAAGTTGTTTTGTTGTGGCAATGTTAGATGAAAATGTCATTTTTGACTATTTTGAAAATTGAAATAAAAATCCATGTATAAATACACACATATATGTTTTATATTATATTACATTATATATAATATTTATATTGGAGACTACCAACATAATTATTGAGCTGCAAGGTTACTAGCTTTGTATTAGCTCTGAAGAAAATTTCAATAATCTCTATGAATATGTTTTATTATATTTAAAAATAATTCTTACTACAATTTTAATGCAGAAAAAGACAAAGCACAAATGGCTAATAATCTTACTGCCCATAGAGTCCCTTTGATGTTAAACAATAACAATACATGTCTGTATATACATTCTAACTTTTTTGCAAATATGTCTTTGATTAGGAAGATTGTAGCTCTGCAGTCGTCTTTCTGGAATTCAGACTTTTAACCTAAGATTGTATGAGTGAGTCACAGGTACCCCAAATAAATACCAGGTAAATATCCAACCAATTGCTTTGGCCAATCCTTTTATCAAGCTGTAACATTCTATTTTCATAACTTGTGAACTGGAGACATGCTGATCTCCATGAGTCATATTATAAACAACTTTAGTGTTAATGTAAGTTTTAGGGCTTCTCATGTCTGATTTTCATATTCATGTCAAACAATATAGAGAACCATTGTAAGTGTTACTGATTCAACTCTGTCACTGAAATGTCTATCCTGTGTCCAAGCTTCTGGCCTAGATTAAACAAAGAGTATCCTGAGATTTTGAGTCAAACTGTTTATAACAAACAAACAAAAAGCCCACAGGTGTTACCACTTTCTCTACTTATCAGTACAATCAGAATTTTTGTGAGGCCATGTTTTCAAAACAAAACATTGAAATAAAAACAATACTGAGGCTGACATTATTGCAAATACCATCTATCACTCCAATATCAAATATTGGGGTGAATCTGAATACACTCATTGCTTCTTTAAGGTGGAACTTGAAGAGGTAAATCTTATCAATTTGAAATTATAGAATAACATTTTGTCAATATAATAGCAATATATACATTCAAATTTACATACACACATATAACATTATATATCCACTCATTCATTCTGAAAGCCAGTGGACCATATGACCTTTAAGATGTTCCTCCAAGTTAAAAAAATAAAATCCTTATTTCCTCTTGGGCTGACTTAACCTCAAAGTTGTGGTGAAAAAGAATAAGAAAATGACAGGTAACATTTGCACACAGCTTTTCAGATTCACAAGGCGCTTTCGCTTGAAGGAAAAGTATGAATTTCAACCCTGAATCCTAACCTTACCTTTTTCTAGGAAGTTTTCCCTTATTGCTCCAGGAAACATTAAGCATTTCACCCTCCAGGGCCCCAGGCCTCTGGCTTCCTAATACTGTACTGCCCCATGACACCATTTAGAACTGTTACTTTATATGCTTGCCTCTGCCCCTGGATTGTGAATGTCTCAAAACAACAGATCATATCTTGATCATCTTTGTATTTTCAGTACCTAGTCTGTTGCAGTGTCTGCTTAATAAATGTTTGGATGCTTAAATGAATGAATGGTTTCCTGGGAGCCAATAGAAAACTGAGCCCTGGGTGATTATTTTTATTTTATTTTATTTTTTCCCCCCCATCAGCTCAGCATATGTTTTCCTCATCAGGAATATTTATTAAGTAATAGCATATGTTGTCCTCATCAAGGAATATTTATTAAGCAACAAGTTTGTGCATAAAATTTGGCAAGGCACCACTTTTTCTGACATCCATCCTCCCCTCTCAGTCCTCAATATACAAGTTCATAGCCTCAAAAGCTTTCGCTGGGTCTGTTTCCTTCAACATTTATCAGTGCACATCTGACCCATTCCTACCTCTGGGCTTCTGCTCATATGTTTCTGTCCACCTGGAACACCTTTTCTCATCATTTCTGCATGTTCATTATCACCTGTGCTCAAATCCTTTCTGATATCCTCTTCTGGTCTAGACCTAGCTGGAGGTAATACAGTTCAGATATGCCATCTACTGAACCTGTCTAATAGAACATATTACTCTTTTACTGAATATCACAGTTACTTAGAAATAGACCTTATTTTACTCTTCTAGATTTTGATCTCCTTGAGGAAAGAATTTGTGTTGAACCATTTATGTGTTTTTCAGAACACCCAAAGCATATATGAGTAGTAGATGCTGAAAAATACTTGGTGAAAGAATAATTCGTTTGGCCCCTATGGCTCATTCTGTCTCTATCTAAAACCACTTATAAGCTACATACTGTCAGAATTTGAGTAGAAGCCTAGAATCTTGAATCAAGTTCACCCTTCCCACCAAGAACACAAAAAGAAATAATTCCTGCTTTTCATAGATTCTTGTATACTAACAGCTGCATATTTCCATGCAGGTTACTTAGTTTTTCCAATTCCCCATCTTTTCTTTTGTAACCATGGTTGACCGGATATATCCAAAGAATGAAATGAGGTAATATACATAAAGGCATTATTACAGGGCCTGGCACATGGAGAAGGTTAAGTAGATAGCCACTATATTACAATTGTGGTTATAGAAAAACTGGACATTAAGAGGTCTGTGAGTACAGGAAGGATGTTAAAGCTATTTTGTAGTTGCTGAACCAGTCTATTTTGATGGAGAACTCCCTGGGGTAGGTTCACAGCCCTACCTATAAACATAGCACTTGTATAAGGAATGTATTAAAGGCTTTCTGATGGAGCCATGTGCATATGTTGATGATATTAACAATAACCTTAGCATACTGAGTGTTCACTAGGTGTTCACTGGTAGTATCCTAGATCCTTTACTCCATGCAACATTCCTGCTAGAAATGAGCTACTTTATTATTTTGTGGTAGAGGTCATGTAACTTGCTCATGGTCGCGCAGCTTATAGGTGGCAGAGCCACAATTAAGATGCAGGGCTATCTGTTTCTCAAGATCCCTTTCTGATCTGTTGCTATGCACACTGCACAACTATAGAAGATTCATGGCGTTTTACAGGTCTTGAACTAAGGAGGTGGCAGGCGTGATGGTAAGACAGAGAAGGAAGCAGTAGTCAACTGACTTCGGTGACTGATTCCTTGGGAGAGGGTCATCAGGGTGTGGAGGGGCGGGGGAGAGGAAAACTGATGATCACAAAAAGAATTAATGATAGAGGCCAGCTAGGGAGTGACATTGCCCCATTCCTAGCACTGTCCACTTCCTACCGCCCCAGGCCCATGCCAGCTTCTCTTGTAGGCTTCCTGATAGGCCCTGACCAAAGCCAGCACTGGCCCATTGCAAGGCAGGCCCGAGCTGTAACAGCAGCGTGAATGGGAACTTGGCCCTGCCCCAGGCGGGTATGGAAAGCGGCTGTTGGCTCTTGTGAAAATCCTTGGTCCTGGCCGGTTTTTCCACAAAGAGAAATTCACCGCCCTGCAGAAATGCCATCGCCTGTTCTGAGTGCCAAACTCGAGGAAAATCAAGTCGTGAGACTCTCTCCTCTGCCTGGGTGAAATGACAGATAGCAAAAGAGCTTTCAGTTTCCTCTACCCCAAAAAAGTCTGCCAGAGATATAAATATTTAAAAACAGGAGCTAGACTGAGAGGGTTAGCTTTCACTGTGTCTTCTTTGGCAAGCGTTCGATCCACCCACCCGATATCATTTTATTCTGTGTAATGGAATGGCAGTTCTGGGTTGCATATCCCAACTCCTGACACACTGTGTGGAAAAAAAAAATATGACTGTGACCCTTGTAAACTATTTTTGTAGTTGGAAACAGATACAGACCCGGGTTGTGAATGCCAGATTGAACATAGCTATGAGAGGTTTAAGTGTTTTTTTCCTTTTTTTCCCCCTGCTCTATCCTTATTTTTATCTCCTGCTAAGAAGTCCTCTCTCTAATGTCTATCCAGTAGGATAACTCCATTTCCTAGTTACATACGCTATATTTATTTATTTTTAAACCCTTCTTATCTCAAACTGGTTAAACAAAGTACAGGTCTATAAAAGTATACAGTCTACATTTTTTCATTTCTCTCACATGGCAGCCTCTGAAACTGTAGATCCAGAAGACAATTCAAAGGTATTAATTATTTTTCCTCTAGAGAAGTGGGTACAAACCTCCATGTTATTAAATAGGTTTGAATCATCACAGATGACCTTTAGAATCCGGGTCTTTATAATTTTAGGTGGATTAGAGGAAACTAATGAGGATTTTGAAACACGCTTTGGACTAAAACTCTCCTCATGCAAATCCACTGAAAAACCCCATAACTTTAAAGCACAATTAACCCCATCCCCAATCCACACCCTCCTATCTCTGAGTCACTTTGTTTTCTCTTATGGTACTTTCTTCATACAACAATAATGACAACAAAACAATAATAACAACAGCACAGTGGGCATTTTTCTTTCTTTCTTTCTTTTTAAAAATCAGATTCTGCAGTACTTTTTCTTTCTTTCTTTTTTTTTTTTAAATCGTTCTGTCCTCAGAGTCCTTTTTAATATGGTTTAGGACTCACAAGAGTTAATAGGCGAGGGCGGGGGAGGAACCCACTTGTTTTAAGCCTGGAGCCTGTCACCTTTTCTTGGCAATTACACTGCTAATGGCTGGGTCCCAAGCAAAGTGGCAAAGAATATCTCTTCTCACGTTCCCAACTCACAGTGCATTCCCAAATACCAGATGGTGTTTTTGGAATCCATTTCACTATGTTTGATATGACAATACTTTTGTATAATGTTAAATTATATATAACTATTGCAAATAGCTGAGATCAGAACAACCAAGAAGCGGAAAATTAGACACAAGAAGGAAAGATAGAAACTAAAGACTGTGGACTTTCATCTGCCCCCATTGTGTCCTGTTTCCCTTGGATTTTCTTTTAATCTGAAGAGGATTGGCAGGAGGGGGGTGGGGTGCAGGGGCAGGGAGGGGGGTGGAGAGGTATGGGGGATGGGGAGGAGCCGAAAGTCAGGCTGCTGTGTTGTTGCAATGAAATTACATCAAATTGGGATCCTCTCCCTGTTAGAGTTTGGTACACATCACGAAAAACTTGCCAGCGTCATGTAATTTCAATGGTCCCAAACCTCCAAATAAGCCCAAGAAGGCTGATAAAGGCCCAGGCTCAGCCCCTCTGAAAACTGTTTTTATTCTTAGGGAGGGACAAGTAAGAGAATGACCAGATCTCAAAACCCCAGTCACTGCCTTAGGAATAATTAGAAGGACAGCAGGAGAAAACAAATGCTGACTCAAAACAGTACAAAGGAATTCAACAGAAACAGAGGTTTTCATAGTTTGAGGGCACATAGCTATATTCATTTGATTTCTAAAACAGCTGATGGAGCCGGATCCTTGCTATAAACGTATCTCATAATATCCACCCTTGAGAAACATGGGTAACACCAATGGAGAGGCATTTCTACCCCAGATGGCCAAACAGGGTAAACACATCACTTTAATTTTAATTTTCTGGCTATTTGACAATAGGCAACCTCTGGTCCTCTTTCCCCAACCTTCAAACAGGCCTTATCTCCACATTGCAGGACTTATTGATTTCAGCCCAGAGCGAATGCATTACAGCCAAGTGATAAATTGCTTAAAATTATTCTTAAATGAAACGCTGGAAACCTCTGATGTAGCTTTTTGAATGGAGGGCGGGCAGGACAATTTCCAAACTGCCTGTATCAGAGATCCTTTCAGGCGATTGATTCCTTCTTCATCAGCTACATTACTAACCTCCAGAGCCGCTTGTCAGAACCAAGGACTGATCCTATTCATGCTGCTTTGGTTTTTCTGCGGCAGATGAGTTGTTTGTCCCTACCACTGGTCCTGTCCACACTACTCCTGCTCCCAAACATCCCCCCTGACTCCCCACCCCCCCAACCATCTCCCGCTTCCTCTTCCCCAAGCATATAGCTGAACCATCCTCCCTGGAAAGCTCCTACAGCTCCAGTGACTACTACATAATTAACAATAACTTGTAGTAATGCAATTTAAGAGTCCTTTTAATGGGCAGCGATGGTAGAATGTATAGCCCATCTTTCTTTGTCATCTGAGAAAAGCGGCCCCATGCAGAGCTGCTGGTTGCTGAGTGACGCTTTGTTGTCTGCACCAGACACAGTACCAGCTGCACTGGCAGGTAGCCGAAGTGCAAGAAGATAGCTGCCAAACTATGCTATACAAAGGGAGCTGTGCCAGAGAGAAAGGGACCTTTGCATGTGATGACCTTTGACCCTCCAGCCAGCATGGATCCCATATTCATCCCTTCCAGACAATTGCATCTTTCATTCCACCACAAACGATGATTAGAAAGGGGCCACTTGTGATCGGAGTTGGTTAGCTTGTAAGTTCCCAGCAATAGGGTTATTGAGTTTTTCTTGTTTTAACGGTGACAATATTTTCCTTAATCTGGGGGTGGAAAGAAATAAGCAGTTAAACGAGGGAAAATAGAAAAGCAAAACAGTAACCCAGCCAATGGTGTGGGGCAGGGATTCAGGGAAAACTGAAAAGTGTGTAGACAATGACCATATGGCATCTAAAAAGTCAAACGGAAATTGAACTCTCACCTGATCACTGGGAAGCTTCCCACAAGGAGACCAATAGCACTGTGCATTTTTTAAGGAAACTGCTTACTTACTCAACACTGCTATATAATACTTCTTTCATCCCACCAGCAAAGCTTTTGTTTGGTCAACTTAGATTAATGAGAAACTAACAGCTTGTATTTGAATATGTCCTAGCAAGTTCACTTTTGTTCTTCTTTGAAAAACATCAGCGATCTTTGGAAAATGGCTTTTATTTTGTGTTTTAAAGCCATTCTACATCAGGACATATGAAAAGAAGCCTAAAGCCTCAAGGAAGGACCACCTCAAAGTCCGAGCAGCCCTTTTGAACCTGTGTCTTGGCCGTCTTGTCTAGTGCGCAGAGGAATCAGTTGTCAGCACTGCCTACCCACCACAGCAGCATGCCGATGGGCACCTAGGAAACGTTCTCACAGAGGCCAGAAGAGACTGAACCGGGGGTTTCACATTCTATGTCTTCCCAGAAAGTAAAGGCGTCTGTGGATGTATGTGAGGTACACTCCAAGAGCTTTTCCAGTGGTAGAAGCATTCGAGAACGGCCCTTCTTTGATCTGTCTCCCTCCTTGAAGGCACTGTTCCTTTGAGGCAGGGGATAAAACCGATACCTGCAGGCCAGCCAGGAGCAGCCTCACCTGACTTCAGGTTCCCATGTGAAGCCGTCTGTTCTTTATTTTCGCTCCGTATGAAGCTAATGGAATTTGCAGTTGATTAACCTCAAATCTGGAGAAGTGATCCAGTCTGGGATTGCAGCTGGCAGGGCTAAAGCTACTTGTAGTTCTTAAGTGACTTGGACAGCAACAAGTGTTCTCTCACAAAAGTAGAGAAATGGGCACAAGAGGGAGAGTCCTTTGGGTCTGGGGACAGCCAGCAGGCACGGAGGTAGACTGCATCTAGCATGTGAGCTCCTAAAACAAAATATTGATATCTAGAAGGCAAATTCAACTAGGAACCCGAATCTTCTAAAAAAAAAAAAAATTCCTAATACATGGAAGCTTTACTCTGTGGAAAGGCAGCAGTGTGATAATTAAAGCGTGGACACTGGAGCTAGACTGACTGTCTTTGAACCCTAGCTCCCTATTTACTTGCTGTGCAACTTTGAACAAGTTTCTGAACTTCTCTGTGCCTCAATCTCCTCATCTGTCAGCTGGAAATAATCATAGTAATCAAGGAATTACAATGAAGACTAAATGAATTAATATTTGCAAAGTACTTAAGAATAATGCTTGGCCCATTGTAAGCGCATATGTATTTCCTTAAAGATACCTAGATTTTTTTTTTTTTTAAGAAAAACATGCAAACATATTTTTCTATCAGAGACATTACTCTTATTCACATTGCATTTAAAAAAATTAGGAATTTCTTCATTAGCTTCTAGAGACAATAGCATAGGTATCCTGATATTCTGTTTGACTAACAAATTTTTACAAAACTAACTCTTATGTTGAAAATGGTTGAGAGAGCAAGTAAAAGACGCAGGGTTCTTTCTTATTGTTCTGTTTCAGGCAATAAAGGTTGTTGTTGAATTTTCTGAGGGGAAGCGTCTACATATGGTATACTTAGTCCATGAAATGCGGCAGTTGGATTCCTGTGTTTTTTTTAAATTGTCATATAAACAAATAATTCCAAACATATTTCTTCTTCGTGGATTTGTTTCTATTTTGCAAATTGTTTCAGGCATCAATAAACAGGATTACACAAATGTGCATACAACTGCAAAACTCATTTAGTTTAGCAAGTGCTTCTCACTTATTCATTTACTCAACAATGCTACTTTCAAGTCATGTCAACATTACTCCATTTCTCCCTCATGACTAATACAGTGTTACTTAAACCCATTTCACATCTTACATCCAAGGAACACCATCAAACATTAGGGTTTGTACCACCTGGTTTCTAATTAAAATCAACTGGAGAAAGAGGCCTTCTGCAGAACTGCAGGCTCTTTCCTAAACCCACTTATGGGTCTTCAGCAAGGGTTGAAAATATAAGATCACAAATGTGAAAGCTCATTATAGGAAAAGACAAAAAGTGAAAAGCACATTAGACCAATTAAGAGGCTGTGAGTGAGAGGCATATGGGTAACCCATAGTGTGATGGTTTCATTGTCCGCTCTTTTTATCAAGGAGGGTGAAGAGAATTTTTCGCTTGCAAAGTAATACTTTGCCAATTTCATCAAAATATTCAACATTGGATCTGTAATATCCACGGAGAATAGAACGGGGGAAACACAAACTGAAGCCCTCACTGTCAGCATAATAATAAGAAAATCTGCTGTTTTGTGTGTCCAGTCAGAGATTTCTAAACGCACAACCACTCTCACCACGGCAAATAGGAAAACAATACCCGTTATTCACTCAATTTTCTTGAGCAAAAAAAGGCGAATGATAACAACATATGCTCTAAATGTGACCCATGCAGTTTAGCTTAAAGGCAAAATAAGATAAAAGTCAGAATTGCACACAGAGTTTAAACAGAAACATACGTATCTATACACTTTCTTTCCCTCTCCATATGTTACCCTGTGGTGGGAATTATAATACTGTGCATCACACCTTTCACTCAAGGATCTGAAGCCCCTCTCGGAAATGAACACAAACCCGTACACCAGCCCCGGGAAGCAGGTGGCGAGGATTATTATTACCATTTTACAAATGGAGACACTTAGTGTTGTCGACTTCTAGTTGATTGAACTCAAGGCGCTGGCACTCTTTATGGTGTGTGTGTGTGTGTGTGTGTGTGTGTGTATGTGCATGTTCTATTTTAAAAATATATATATATATTTTAGTGACAATACAAGTGAATTGTAGCACTTAAAGGTGCCAAAGATTCAATGATGGCATTACAAAAGGATTTGCTTCCCTTTCATTGACTTTTCTTCATCCTTGAAACTGCCACATATAACTGTCAATGCTAAAAATAATGATCTCAAATTTTCTTCAATGGGTCTCTTTTGGATAGAGTTTGGAACACTAACAAATGAAAGTCACAACCCATGGAAATGAGTTCCTGAACTGGATATTTTTAATACCCAGAGTTAAATTTGGGGAGCTTAAAGCTGATACTGATAAGCAGTACCCTCCATGATCCAAACTTCCAGGCTATGGTTAGAGAAGTCGACCTGGACAGCTGTCTGAAGAAGCCCAAACACTAAATCCGACACAGATAGAGTATTTTGCAGAGTTACTCAGGACAAAGTTTCTGTTTAAGTTCTTGGCTGCTAAATTTTAACCCAAGTACAACTGCTTAGGAACCTTAAGTTCAAGCCGACACTCACACAGAGGGGTCCAGAGAGCAGACTTCCCAGTAAAAACAGACCTCTGAAGTAAGCAAGCCTGTCCCAGCTTGGAGGTTTCCTTAAGAATCATTAACTTCCTGCCAGGTTCATGTCCTCTGAAGTAGGGCTTCAATTTGATACAAATGGTCTTGTGTAAGTGACATCCTTTCTGAATTTGACACAGTGGAATCTTGGGGAAAAAAAGTTTTTAGAAATTATACTAATCACTTTGCTTTTCAGGTCCATGTATCTAAGGGAAAAATGCTCCTTTTACTAAATCATATTTATAAAAATAAAAAACAGGGACTTGAACAGATATTTGTATACCCATGTTCGTAGCAGCATTATTCACAATAGCCTGAAAGTGAAATCAAACCAAATGTCCAGTGATGGATAAATGGGCAAACAGATGTAGTATTACACATACAGTGGACTACTATTTCCCCTAAAAAAAAAAAAGAGAGGAAATTCTGACATAGGCTACAACAAAACTCTTGACAACATGATGTTAAGTCATAAGCAAGCAAAAAACAAGAGGAAAACTATTGTATGATTCCACTGTAGGTACCTAGAATAGTCAAATTCATAAAGACAGAAAGTGAAATGGCGGTTGCTAGGGGCCGGGGACGCAGGGCAGGAGGAATAGGGAGTTATTGCTTAAGAGGAATGGAGTTTTAGATGAAAAAGTTTTGGAGATGGATAGTGGTGATGGTTGCACAACCGTGTGACTATTCTTTTTTGTTTTTTTTATAAATGTGAAGATTTCTTTTCTTTTCTTTTTTTTTTTTTTTTTGAGGGCAGTGTCACTGGCCCTCATAAGTGGGACCCAAACCAGGGCCACTGGCTTCCCAAGCCAGCACTTAACCGCCACGCCACTCAGCCGGCCCTACCGTGTGACTATTCTTAATGCCACTGAATTGTACACTCAAAAAAGGTTAAGAGGATAAATTTTATGTTATGCATATTTTACCACAATTTAAAAATTCCTATCATCAAGGTCAGCAGGCAGTGGGCTGGAAGTGTGTAAATGATTGGAAGCTTGGGACAGGCTTCATCTTTCATGCTACTTTAACACATTCCCAGCACCCACCATCATAGTACAAGAGTGCTTGGTGAGGGTGCTGATGGCCCCTTGGCAAATTCCCAGGGTTGGGGAGTGCATGGCAGGTGCAGAGCTCCAAGGGTGTGGTGTTTCCTGAGCCTGTTGGTAGGTCCCACCATCTGGCACACAGGGCAGAGAGTTCCCAATCTCTGCTTTGAACACCTTTTTGAATTTGAGCGGGTCTGGAGATGAGTATGACATCTTTGGGTTTAGAGAGCTGATTCCTTTTCACCATTGCCTGTGGCTTTTACTATGATTTGCATGCCAGACAGAGTGATATCTTTTGTCCCAGGTTGACTTAAAGGACATTGCCTTTAGGCTAATGCCTCCCTAGTTATAATGAGGGCATTAATACAAGACATCAGAATCAGATGCCTCACGGTTTTTTGAAGACGTAGACTAGCTCCTTTCATGGTAAGTGTTATTCAGTGAGATTGTTTAGGCATCTAGAGCAAAGGTGCAGAACTGAATTTTGATTACTTCGGAACTAAGGTATTAAAACTATAAATTACATGGTTTAAAAAAAAATTTGTAACTGTATGTGGTGATGGATTTTAACTAATTGTGATAATGATTTTGCAACATACTCGTATACATATATCAAATCACTGTATACTTAAAATGAATACATGTTATTATATGTCAATTATATTTCAATAAAAAATGAAAAAATTACATGGATAATATCAATCTCTTTCTGTTTGTATTGTTTTCAATATTTCACAGCATTGCTTCCACATCCACTATTGCCACCAAGACCCTTAAGATAAACCTGCGAGGCAAGGCAGAAATTTTGTCCAGTCTACAGCTGAGGAAATTGCTAAACATTCCTTAAGATCACGGCCTGTGACTTGTTTCCCAGTGTATCCTCAGTACGTTTTTTCCACCTGAACTTGGAACACAGTAGGTTTTCCATAAGTTCTTGTTCAATGACTCAATGAATAGATGGAAAACTTTCAGTTAATTGCTTAAGGTTCTATCGCAACAAGAGCAGGGGCTGGAATGCCTCCTGATTTTTTTTTTTTATAATAACACCTTAATATAAACAGCATTTCTTTTCTGTGCCAAATTCCTTCTGGAGAATCTGTCTACCTGTAAGGTTAAATACATCTTAGCCATCCAGCCGCTAGCTTGGTGGGCTGAATGCCTCAGCGGTTTCCCCTTAAGTAAAAGATGTACATCTTGATTGGAAGCTGGCACGGGAATGGTGCTCCTATCTGACCCCTCCATGCCACCCTGCACCTCACAGCCCCTCCTCCCATCCTGAGCTCTCTGGTTGCCTGGCTTCTGTCACCCTTTACTGTCCGTGTCAGGTGATTTTTTTGTCTGCCTCCTAGAGTAGCTGCGGAGGGCCAGACTTCCTTTATCGCGTGTGGTTTTCTATCTCTATCTTATCAGGCAACCCCACTCCTGTTCCATCCTTCCTGGCCTCCCTGCTGGGTCCTGAGCCTTTGGTAGCTGCCCTTCTTGCCCCCCCACCCCCACCCCCAGCTGCTTCTCTCATTCCCCTTCTCTCTAACACAGCCTGCTCTGTTTCCTATTAGGGGAGCGTGCATTTTAAATGTCTCAGCAGCGTCTGTCTCTGCAGCCACAGTTCCTCTGCGCCCCCATCCCCCCACTTTTCTTCCCAAGTCAGACACTAGAGTGGGGAGCATCAATTTACAGTTTCTGGCCAGATACCAGATGTGCCGGGTGGAAGCAAATTGTCATAAAAAATGTTTGTAATTTCAGGTAAAGATCAATGCCAAAGTGGTAAGGGTGGAAAGGAATAAAAAAAAGATACAGTTGTTATTGTTATCACAATTAATAATAGTCCCAAGAAATCTCTCTCTCTGTATTCCTCCCAGCCCTGTTGGAAGTGATTATAAAGTTTCTCTCTGAAGCTTCCCCAGTAGTCAGCCTCCATCGTGTCCTGATGCACCACAGTAACACAGGGAGCTGGGAAGTGATTTTTATTAGATAATGGTAAAAAGTGATAGGTAATATTTCTAGGGGAAACCTTTGTTTCAATGAAATGGTGTCACAGATTCTAAGGGGTGAAAGATGGAAGGTTTCACTGAAGTGATCTAGTCTAACCTAATTTTGGAGGCTCATCGAAAATAAAGTAACTTGCCAAGGCCACATACCAAGGATAAGAAATGTTGCTTATTACAAAATGGTTCTTAGAGAGTCACAAAGAACAATAGCATAGTAAAAGCACTGTGAAATTCAGGAGTCAATAAATAAGTTTAACTCGGATGGTCAAGCAGACTCTTAACCTATTGAATCACAGGCTTTTTTTTCTCCCCTTTACGTAATTAGGAATTAGTGTTCTGCAAAATATACTTTTACAGAATCTTGTTGAATATAGTAAAGGCCAGCACTACCTCTTGTCATTTAGAGATCTTACATGGCGTATTTGTACCCAAACATGCTTGTAAACCAACTGAATTATTTTTTAATGATTTCAGGGGCCTGGTGGAGCATAGTTGTACTACCTTTCTATGCTCTTTGGATAATGTTTGCTGCAGACATAAAACTCTCACATTGGGTGACCTATGTTGATTCCATCTCCAAAAGGACAAAACGACATCCAATGAATGCTGCCTTCCAAAGTTAGAGTAAAAGCCCCAGAGAAAACATTTTAAGTGAAGATTAGGTGAAATAAAAATTACTAGAATTAGCATGCACCAGGTTTGAAAATTGCTGTTTGGTTACCTAGGAACAGGTACCAGGGACTGGGAGACAAGACAAATATTCTGTAATATTTTAAGTGCTTTAGAGATCAGATAATAGCATCAGTGGGTGGGTGGGTCTTTGAAAAGTGAAATGGGTGATATTTGTCTTTGAAACCTTATGCCTCTGTTTTCCAATTGCTTCTCCCCTTTTCATTTAGTCTTCTCTCTCCTTCCCTAGTGAGTACAGTGTGAGTGAACCAACCTCAAAACTCACATGTGCTCGGTAAACCCTGTGATCCCACTGGGACCCAAGAAGGAAAGCTGATGATCTGATAAACTAACTCACTGATAAGGCTAGGGACATGCTATGCCCACAGGTGGCATTTCAGCCGTGTGATAACTTCTTCCAGAAAGTATTTAGAGCCTGCACCTCCGATTATAGTGTGTAGATGACTGCCTACTCCACTTATGCGTGATAATTGAGAAAATAATGTGAACAAGCTAAATGATGGATTATTTAGTTTTTCCTTCTATGGACTCAAAGGGAAAGACCTACGCAGGCAAGTAGATCAAATACAGTAACTGCTTTCATTTTTATTAAGAAAGGGATGTTTTGGGCCCCTTCAACTCTTCCAAACTCTGCTCCACAGGAGGGATGTGGCACAATTGGAGAGTCCTCAAGTCCTCATAGACAATGGAAGGGAAGGAACAGAAAGTGTTCAGCAACAGAAGGATGGGATGGTAAAGAGATCTGTGGTCCTCTCTAATACCAAAGCTCATCACAGGCACTCAATACACGAATGAATGAAAGGAGAAATAAATGAATGATCATTTGGTCAACCACTGTGTCACAGAACATACAGTATAATATAGTGGGTGTACAGAGGAGTTTGATCAGCAGTTGGAGTGGATGAGAGATTACAAATCTTGTAGTACGTTTGTACAAAGATTGTTGTAAGCTTAAATTCATAATTGTGCATCTTATTTCAGGTTAGTTCATTGAAGACTCCATTTAATCCACAGGGCCTGTTGTAACTAGAGAACTCATTCAAAAGCAAAATAAACAAAACACCTGATTATTCTAAACTAAATTAAATGGAAATGTGCATTTTTCTTTTGCTTTCTAATTATTATAATAGGATAATAGGCAACCACCAGGACAGAAATTGAAATCAGAATTTTCCTCAAAAATGTTACTTCGTATATCAAAATTAATTGAGAAGACATTTCAAAGCATACCTGCTTGCTCCCCACTCCATCTGGTTCTGGCACCTTGGGGCATGTGTTGAGGGAAATCCCCAACTCCCAAGTGTGTTGTTAATGCCCTCTGTTAGAACCACTTTTAAGGGGTTTGTCTGAAGCTTAGGTTTAAAGGAAAGACCATGGGATCTGGGACCACCTTGAGGTAGTTTTAAGACATGAGCCAGTTTATTAATGCTTTGAAGCCTCAGTTCTTTTATCTGGGGATTGGGGATAACAATACCTCCATTTGAAAGAATATAGATCAATGTGTTTAACAATGCCAGGTCAGTGCCTGACACATAGGACAGTGAGCCATAAATATTAAATTCCTCCAGTTTCTAAATTTAAACTGATAAATTTATGCTCAGAACAATGTCTGTGAGCTCTGAAAACCCTCAGGAATTAAAAAAAGATTCACCATAATGCCCTGTTGAGGCAGAAAAGTATGCTATTATATTTTACACGCAATCTTAGCCTCCAGAGTAGAAACAAAAAGGACCTTGGGGTTAACACTCAGCTAACCAGAAAGTAAAATGGAGTAGATCAACTCTTCAAATATTGATTGAGATATTTTTGTAAATATTGACAAGTGCCCAGAGGATCAATAAAAGGGAACGATTTGTCTTGGGAAATGCAAAAGGTCTATAAATAATATTAAAGTTCTCCAGATTTAATCCTTTCCAACTTGGACTGTGCCCTTATTTTTAGAAAAGTCAACATTGCAAGGGTTGAACTTTCAAAACAAATACACTTCTGTATGGAAAGGGTGGGTGAGGAAGGAGTACCACTTAAAAAAGAAAACAAAAACAAAACCTTTGTTCCATTTCACAGCAACCTCCTTAGGAAACTTATAATTGACTGGTTAGTGTAAAGACTTTGGGTAATACAAGTGGATGGAGCATGGAAACTTACAGTGAAACTACTACTAATTAAATACCAACTGAAAATGAAAAGTGTTTCCTTAACCTTCTCTGTTTTCTGCCTACCCCATCAGCTCATCTCTTGCCAAGTCCTTGAACTCTTGCCCTATGTTTATTGTGGGGATCACACTGGATGCACTCTCCACTGCTCTTTCATCTTGATGCTTCTATAAGTTGTTTACTTGTCCAAGATGCTCCCACTTTTTCCTCGTGGATATCTATTTACCATCAAGACTCAACTCAGATCCTTCTTTCGTAAAGTTTTCTCTGATACTCCCCAGACTGGGTTTTTGGTGTTATTTTTTTGTTTTGTTTTGTTTTTTAGCATCCTGTGCAAACCTCTATCATACCATTTACAGCACTGAACTCTAATTAGATGTACCCTTTCATGACTCCTACTACAAGGAACCTGAAATATTGTAATCATTTAATAAGTATTTACAAAATTCACTTATTCTAAAAATATTCTTACAGTATCTATTTTGTGCCAGGCACTTTTCTAAGATATAGGAGTTATAATAGTAAAGGAGGCCATGTTCCTCACTTCCTAAAGCTTCTATTTTAGTAGGGATAGACAGACACTAAATAAATGGTGAAAAACAAAAGGGAGAAACATAAAATTGGTAAAGAGGAAAGAAAGTATGTTGTGTTTGTGGTTAGCTAATCTAGCTAGGGTGGTCAGAGAAGACAGCCATCAGATGGCATTTCCACAGATATCTCAAAAAGTGAATGCAATACACTCTGGATATCTGGAGGAAAAACATTCCAGGAGAAGGAAAAGCGAGTGCAAAGGCCCTGAGGCAAGTGTATACTTGTCCTGATGGCAGAACAGCAGGGAGGCTGATATTGTTATGTAGAGGAGTGAGTGAGAAATATAGTCAGACATGAGGTAGGTCAGAGAGGGTATTTGACATCCCAACTGGCCTGTTTGCTCATAGCCTCATTTCCTCCCCATCCGTCTTCCACACAGCTGTCAGAGCAATTGTTTAAAATGTTAATATCATCAAGTCACTTCCCTGTTTAAGGTTTTAAAACGATTCCTTCAGTATTTACAGAACGACCTTCACATGCCTGCAACTGTACTTTTTTGAGGCCTGTCATACTTCCCTGCATGACTCAGGCTGACCACACTGAAAGATGAATGGCTCTTCCAGCACACCAATTTGTTTCCCTCATCTGGAATTTTCTGTGTTGTCTTTCCTCTGAGTAAGGGCCTCTACTCCTAAAGCAAATCCTCATATAACTTGAGAATTCTCACTTGTTCCCTGAAATGTTTCTGGATGCTGAACTCTCTTTTAACTCTCTCCCCATCCTTATACTTACTCCTAAACCTCAGCCTAAAATTTGCTTGGACCCAAACTTCAGCCCTACTCCAAATCCTAACCTAATCCAGCTCCAACTGCAATGCTAAATGTAATTCTTACTTCAACCTAATCCTAAACCTGGCCCTAACTCCCTTCCAAACCTCATCTGTCACCCCAACTTTGACTCCCCATTAGCCAGCCAAGGATCCATTTACTATGATATATGTGGCTGTTAGGAAGGAAGTGTGTGAAGTTCAACATTCCAGTGCTGAGCTGCCATGGGTGAGGAAGTGCGGCTGCACAGGTGATCTGGTAGTTCCTCAAAGTGGGCAACTGCTGTTGAGTTATTAGGCTGAGCCCTGAGAAGGAATATATCTGCCAAAACGGACTCCTTGTAGTTTCCTGGGCCCAAATTCCTCACCAGGGTCTAGCAGCCATTGCTGACAGAGGCCTCTCACACACACTGCATTTCATGGAAAAGCCACAGAAGAAGATGCTAGTCTCCTGCAACTGTGTTCTGGCTGTCTGAGCAGAACCTTCTAAAGGTGTTCTTGGAATGGTCTTTCAACCAATAGACTGAGACCTGCCCCATCCAACTGGAATAGCACAGCTATAGCCTCATTTGCATCTTTACTGACTAGCTCCATGACGACCAATCAGAATGTGTGATTCCGACCAATCAGGACAGTGGTATTTGGACTAATAAAACTCTGAGATTTGGATTCCTCATTTGCCTAGAAATGGACCAGTCAGGGACCTGGGCAGGAATTTTCCCTTAAGTGGGACTTCCCTTTGTCTCTCCTTGCAGAGAGCACTTTCTGTTTCTTCTAGAAGCTGCCTCTCTCTGGTTTGCAAACTGTTTACCTGAATAAAGTTTTTCTTTTACTGCACCCCAGATTGGGGACTTCTTTTGGAATTAGACTGGTGTCAGAGACCTTTTGTTGATATCAGGGTCTGCAGCTTCTCTGGTTTGAGAGAAATCCATTTATACACCTTATTTATTATCTACATACATTCGGTAAGTTACTAAATCACTTGGTTTCTCAATAAAGTCATGTATAAAATGAAGCAAATTAAATTTATGTCACAGGTTGCCAATGATTAGGACATAACCGAAATATCAAACAACACAACTGGCCCTCAGAAGGTTAGCTGAGTCAGCCTCCTCCATGACCCTGGGCTCTTCTGAGCCTTGATCTTTTCATATACCTCTTAGGGGTCCCTACCCTAATGGAGCAAAATATCACCCACATTAGAAACTTAATAATACATTTTATTTGCTGATAATGTTATCCTTGAAATTTGGTATAATAACACTTCATTCTAATGATGAGGATAGTACTCTTCCTCTTCATCTCATATTTATATAGAATTCTAAAGTTAAGTAGTAATTTAATTCTATTAAGTAACTTAATTCTATCAAATTCCAAATAGCTCCAACAAAGCAACAAACAAAAACCTACTACAATACCTTATAATTTTGAAATGAATAGCCCTGAACCTATAAATTAAAAATGTTACATGGGAATCCAGTCAAGATGGCGGGGTAGGTAAATGCTGTGCTTGCTTCCTCTCACGACCGCATCAAAATTACAACTAAACTACAGAACAACCATCACTGAGAATCACTTGAAGTCTAGCTGAACTGAAGCCCTACAACTAAGGACATACAGAAGAGGCCATCTCAAGACTGGTAAGAGGGGCAGAGGCATGGAACAGACTGGTCCCATGCCTGAATGTGACCATTAAAAATCAGGAGGGATATCTCAGCTGTGAAGGTCCCCTCCAGAAGAGCGAGGGGTCCCAGTCCCATGTCAGGGTCCCAGTCCCATGTCAGGCTCCCCAGCCCAGTGTTTCAGTGCCAGGGAGAGATATCCCCCTAACTTCTGGCTGTGAAAACCAATGTGGATTGTGGCCGAATGAGCCTGAGGACAGCTGCACTCCAAGGCAATTCTCTTCAAGTGCCTGCGCATGGACTTACCTGCTGTCGTACTCACTCGTTCTGAGCTCCAGCGCTGGGGCAGTGACTCGAATGGTGCCAGGGACATATGGGGAGAAACAGAGTTGTCTGGCTCCAGGGTAAGGGCTGGAGGAGCAACTTTCTCGTAGATGGAAGGGTTGGCAGAAGCCATTGCTTCTTCTTTGAGCCCTCCCCACTTCTGGTGTGCAGACGTAGGTGGCCACCATATCTGAGTCTCCATAAACCTGGCTAACACCATTCATTTGCCCTGCCCAACTTTTGAGCCCATCCAAGCCGTTTCCTGTGGCTGTCCCATACAAACAGTCTGCCTTGGCTCATGCTGCAGAATTTCCTAAAATCTCTCAAAGGTTCACAAAACCCAAACAAGCAGCATCTGTGTTTGGCATTTCCCCTACCTCTGGCTAAGCAGCCCTAAACCCAGCACTAACTACAGTCTGCCTTGGTTTGTGGATTAGCTTTTCAAGGCACCTTCAATAACAGCTCAGGCAGCGGCCATCTGTGGATTGCTTTGTGGCTCATTGTAGGTAGCCCTGGGCAGGGCACAGGCTGTGGCTGAACTTGGCCTGTGGCAGGGCCTCTCCCAGGAGGTCCTGGGGCTGGTATACCTGGTGGTGAGCTTCAGACTAAGCCAGGGCACCACCTGGCTGCCTCCAAGGATGACACACCCAAAGGGCTGACTGGGCAGGTACCAGAGCCCGGGTGAAGTGACTCCTGCTCTGCAGGGTCAGACCTTGCACCACAACTCCTCCACTGCAGTCACAGCCAGTCCTCATAAGCAATCAACTGGAGGGTCAACCCCTCCCACTGACATGCAAACAGCATCAAGTTTCAACTAAAACAGGAGGGCACACACAAATCATATAAGGGACACAGCTGGAGTACCTGGCTCTGATGACCAAGGAGATTGCACCACTGGGTCCCACTGGACACCTACTACGTAAGCCCACTCTACTAAGACCAGGAGGCATAGCAGCCCTACATAGAAAGAAACACAATGGGGAGACAAAGAAATATGTCCCAAATGAAAGAACAGAACAAAGCTCCAGAAAAAGAACTAAACAAAATGGAGACAAGCAATCTACCAGATGCAGAGTTCAAGACACTGGTTGTTGCTCAATGGTCTCAGGAAGAACTTCAACAAAGAGACAGGAAACATAAAAATGGAGATAGAAAACATAAAAAAGAACTAGTCAGAAATAAAGAATACAGTAACTGAAATGAAGAATACATTACAGCGAATCAACAGTAGATTAGATGGAGCAGAGGATCAAATCAGTGATTCACAAGATAAGGTAGCAGAAAACACCCAATTAGAACAGCAAAAAAAACCAAAAACCAAAAACCCAAAAAAACCAAGAATTCAAAAAGATGAGGACAGTTAAAAGGGCCTCTGGGACAACATCAAGCGTACCAGCATTAGCATCATAGGGGTACCAGAAGGAGAGGGAATTGAAAACCTATTTGAAAAAGAAATAATGATGGAGAACTTCCCAAACCTGGTGGAGGGAATAGATATACAAGCCCAGGAAGCACTGAGAGTCCCAAGCAAGATTAACCCAAAGAGACCCACACCAAGACACATCATAATTAAAATGGCAAAAGTTAAAGACAAAGAGATAATCTTAAAAGCAGCAAGAGCAAAGAGGTTAATTATCTACAAGGGAGCTCCCATAATATTTTCAGCTGATTTCTCAACAGAAACTTTGCAGGTCAGAAGGGATTGGCACAAATATTCAAAGTGATAAAAAGCAAGGCCTTACAACCAATATTACTCTACCCAGCAAAGCTGTCATTTAGGATTGAAGGCCAGATAAAGAACTTCCCAGAAAAGGAAAAGCTAAAGGAGTTCATTACCACAAAACCAGTATTACAAGGAATCTTAGAGGGACTTAAGATGAAAAAAAAAAGTCAAAATATGAATAAAATGTTAACAAATACTATCTATCAACAATTATTTTAAATGTGAATAGATTAATGTTCCAATCAAAAGACATAGGGTGACTGAATGGGTAAGAAAAGAAGACCCATACATATGCTGCCTACAAGATACTTCAGATCGAAAGACACACACAGACTGAAAGTAAAGGGATAGAAAAAGATATTTCATGAAAATGGAAAAAGAAAAAAAGCTGGGGTAGCAATGGTTATACCAGACAAAATAGACTTTAAAATATAGGCTTTTAACAAGAGACAAAGAAGGATCTAATAATCCACTTCTGGGTATTTATCCAAAGAAACCCAAAATGCTACATTGAGGGGACGTGTGCATCTAAATGTTCATTGCAGCGTTATTTACAATAGCCAAGATATGGAGGCAACCTGGGTGTCCCTGACTGTATGAATGGATAAAGAAAAGGTGGTATATATATACAATTTACTAAGCCATAAAAAAGAATGAAATCTTGTCATCTGCAACAACATAGAATAACCTAGAGGGTGTTGTGGTGAGTGTAGTAAGTCAGACAGAGAAAGATAAATGTCATATGATTTCATTTATAAGTATCTAAAGAACAAAACAAACAAACAAACAAACAAAACAGAAATAAACTCATAGATTACAGAGAACGTATTGATGGTTGCCAGATGGGAGGGGGTTTGGAGGTGGGTGAAAAAGGGGAAGGGATTAAGAAGGACAAAGTGGTTGTTAACCCATAGTCATGGGGGTATGGAGTATAGCATAAGGAACATAGTCAATAATACTGTAATAACTATGTGTGGTCTTAGATTGGTATGAGATTTATCAGGGTAATAAATGGGAGGAGGTTGGGGGGCAAAGTGGAAAAGGTGCAGGGCTTAAGGAATACAAATTAATAATTACAAAATAGTCATGGGGATGTAAAGTAAAGCATAAGGAATATAGTCAACAATATGGTAATAACTATATATATTGCCAAGTGGGGGACTAGATGAGTCAGGGGGATCACTTTTTAAATTATATAAATGTCTAACCACTATTCTGTACATCTGAAACAAATATAAAATAATATTGGATGGCAAAAAAAATACAATTCTGTATTAAAAAATAAAAATGTTACATTTGCAATGATTAGGATATATCATGTTATAGCCCCACACTGGAAAATCTTACCAGTATAATTTATAGTTCATTCATTTAGGTTGCACATAATACTTGTTGGAGTAACTTCTAGGTGTTTTATGATTTTGTTTTTGTTATGATTGGGAATGGAGTAATTTTCCCATTATGTCTTTATCTGCCATTGTTTTATATAATTAGCTTGTGGCCATCACTTTAGTAATCTAGCCTATTGGCAATCTAGTTTCATTTGGTTCTTTTAGATTTTATAAGTATTAAATCAAGTCACCTGAAAATAACAAGAGTTTTGGGTTCTTTCAATAATTATATTTGTATTTGTTTGATATCTTTTGAATTAGAACATCCAGGACACTGTTAAATAATAATGGTAAATTTGGGCATCCTTACATTGTTACTAATTGTAATGGGAATTCCTCTTGTTTTGCTATAAAGTATGATATTGACTATTCTTTGTTATTGTTTTCTAGCTTTATAGTATGTGGCTAGACAGGAAAGTCTGTACAATTTCCACTTTTGGAATCTATTGATGTGTGTGTGTGTCTGTGGATCGGCTTGACATAAAGTTTTGTGGCGGTTTTATGAATGCTTTTAAAGATGACATATTCTTTGTTTTAGAGGTCAACATTGTCTAATAGTCTTAATATTATTAATTATATTTATTTAAGTTCTTAATATCAATATTTCTGGCTTATCTAATTGAATTTTAAAAAGTGCATAAATCTGTGTGAAAAATTACACATACAAATTGTGGTCTTCTCAGTTTCTCCTTGTTTTTCTAACCATTTTTACTTTATATCATTTGATCTTAGGTAACTGACACATAAAGGGATGAGTTACTCCTATAACTTCATTATGCTATTTCTAGTTTGTAAAATAAATGATATAAATACTCTATTTCTCTTATTTAATTGCTTTTGTCTTGAAATCTACTTTGCCAAACTTAATTGTCTCTCCTATTTTTAATTTTATTTTACTTGATAACTTCTTGCCCTTCCTTGTATTTTTAACGTGAACACTTTTGTTTTAGGTGTGTCTCTTGGAGGCAACAGATATTTTAATTTTTTTACTCCAGTATGAGAATCTTTGTTTCCTAATAGTGGCATTTAACCACTTATGTTTATTGTCATGTAGATGGTTTTATTAACACCTGTCATTCTGTTCTACATGATTTATTTTCTTTTTGAATTTTTTTTGCTATTTCTTTTACTTTCGGGTTTTGCATATATGAAATGGTTTTTGTTTTTTGTTTCCTTAGTAACTGGGAAAGTGTATATACTCTCTTCAACTTAACCTTAAATTTCCAAAGCCAGACTTTGGTTTATATTTTTCAAATTATCGGAGTCAACGATTACATAGATTTTAGAATCTCTTTTATGTGAAAATTTCCCCTCTCTCACCCAATTTTGTAGATAATATTTTCTCCCCCTTCTTGGAGAGTTAGGTGTGGATCTCTTGTTGATCTTTGCCTGGAATATAGTAAACTTGACTCAGTCTATAAATGTTTTATGTGTGTTCCCTTTTCTTCCCCCTCTAGTTTAGTAAGTGTTTTTTCTGTTATGTCTTTGATTAGTACTTCTTGTCCAATTGTTCTGTTTTCTTTAGAAATACCATTGTAATCCTTGAGTTGGATTTTCAGTTTCAGGGGTAGGTATTGTCATTGTCTGTCATATGAGTTTTATATTTAGTGTAATTTATCTGTGCCTGGGAAAGTTATAGAAAGCCTGACTTTAAAATTACTGGGCCAATCTTCAGTGTTAATTCTGTTCTCTAGCCATCTCAGTACTGCCAACTTTCTTAAATTACTACCTTGTCTTATCAATCTAATTTAAAATTTTATCCTCTAGTTTTTATTTCATCACTAGTTTCTTTCTAGTGGCTTTCTATTCTTGTTTTAAAGAATAAAAACTCTTCCATTTTTTCCTTACTGTTTTTATGCTTTATGATCTTCAGATGTTTTCTTCTTCCGAGTCTCCCTTTACTCTTGTTTAGCAGCATTTAATACTTAAACATTTGGATGTTCATTTTATTTATTTATTTATCTTCAAGTGGGAAGAGTCTTATCTGAATCTGTTTTTTCCTTATATATAAGGTATGTGGAAGTTCCTAGCCCCAATTGCTCTCTAATTGGGTTTGGTGAAATCCTCTTCTCAGATCTATAATTGCATATTAGATTGATGTCCTGGCCTGATTTCCAGTATATTAGCATCTTTCAGCTATTTTGCTGCTCTGTGATAAGAATTTCTTTTTTTTATCCCAATGCTTGACTCCTAAATGAAATATTAACATAACTTTACATTTGCAGTATGCAGGGATACTGCAGTTTTCTCTATTTCTTTCTTTGCCTTTTGGATTTTACTAATGGGACTACACTACCGGAGATGCACTGTGTTATCACCAACTTTTTTGCTACCATTATTCAGTTGTTTTATAGTAGTTACATTATCTGAATGTGTATAGAAATATCAGTGTCAAAAGAGGAATGGTTATCTTCATATGTTATAGAATTTGTGTTTTAGAGAGACAATGTGAAAGAGATAAAAGATCTTCCTACCTAATGCCATGTGCTTGTGGGCGTTTTATTTTATTTTTGGAGCATAGCAGTCACGGGCCACTAATTGTATGTTTCTGTTCATATTATAGATGTGTAGTTAGTGGAACTTTCTTCCAAAATTGTCAGTGGGTGATTTCTTAGCACCAGTAATCAGTATTCTTTGGAAGTCTTGTCTTCTCTGAGATCTTAAGTATTGGAACATTGGAAAAGATTGCATTAGGGACCCTTAGTTCCAAGCCTTTTTAAAAGCAGGGGGTCCCCATTCTTTCCATTGACTCAACACTGAGAAGGTGCCTAAAGAGGTTTAATTATTATACTTTCCAAAAGGTCATTAGCATTGCAACCTTGAGCCCTGGATCTCAATGACAGCTTTGTGGTTATTATTTTCCATATGGAAAAATACTAATAATATGATTAATTGCTAGTACAAATTTTAAACCACAAATATGAATAGAAGAACATATTAAATTATACATTATAGCCAAGTGGTTGAGAACATGAGTTTTGGACCAAGGTTTAAATCCCAGATTCATCACATACTGGATTTTGAACCCAACCTAAGTAAATGACTTAACATCTCAACTTCTAATCTGTAAAATGGGAACATTTTATAGGGCTCCTGTGGGAACAAAGTGATATAAGGCAAATAAAGTAGAGGACCTAGCACATGGGTGAGCTCAATACATCTATTATTATTATTTCTAATATTATTAGTGAAAACACTCTTACAGTTTCCTAATATAGTTTTATTGAATAAGGAGATATTGCTATTCTCTTTTCTTTTTACTGTGGCCTGCAGTAATAAATAAAACTCATGAGTATACAAGCCATGGTTCTATCTGCCATGGTAATAAGAGGTCATTGATATTCCAAGAAAGCTGTTGAGTAAAGGTTGGTAAGCTGAATTGAGCATGTGACAATTCCAAGTGTAAAGAGCATGTTTGTAACTGAGCATGAATTTAGGAGACACAGGAATTCATCTACAGGCCTCTTTTACTAATTACCTTGGGATGTGGAATTTGAATCCTGAGATGGGAATACATTTGCATGAATGAAGTTTTATCACAAATTTGTGATTTCCATAGCATGGGATTAGGTTGTTGTTAGATAGACACTTTCGTAAATTCTGTTTCTGAGAAGGTATTTTAGCGACATGGCCTTTGTGTTGCCCAAACTGAGTTGATAGGATAGGTTAATCTAACACATTAGGAGAGCAATTTCTTTGCTTCAAAATCCAAATATACCATCTTGAAGGAATAAGTATGTTGGATTCTCTTTAAGTTTCTTGCTATTTTCCTAGACCCCTGAATTTTGATCTCCTAACTGTATGACTACGATGATGATAACAACAAAAATAATTGCAATCTTAATCATGGCTGACCTTTATTATATGTATAATGTGTCAAGCATTATTCTCAATGATTTATATGGATTACATAATTTAATCCTCACAGCAATCCATGAGACAGGGACTGTTATCTGTCCCACTTTACAGGTGATCAGATTAAGCAATTTGCCTGAGGTGGCACTGCTGTGAAGTTTCAGAGGAGGGATTTGATACAGGCATTCTCATTCTAGAATGTGTGTTCTTAAACAGTATTAATTTCTCATTCTGTCTTCAGTTACATACCCATGCGCCTACCTTCAACTATCAAGCACTTGAAGTCATTGTTGACTAGCAGTGTTGAACCACACTCTCATCCTACTCATATGGTCTATCATGAAGAAAAGATAAAGCAAAGGCCACAAGAATTTTGGTTGAATGTGCTATGTGGACCTTGTGTTTCTCAGGGTTGGCCATAGAGGTATCTTACATTTCTATCACACTTCATAATTTTCAGAGAATCTTTTCAACTTGCTCATTTGTTTGATCCTCAAAACAGCCCTGGGAACCATGTGAGGATGACATTATTATTTTAAAGATGATGAAACTGATAATCAAAGATGTAAAGGGGGATTTTAAAAGGCCATAGATTATTAGAGGCAGGTTTGGGATTATCTAGAATAAGGGTAGCAATAATAAACCATTTACTAAATATTTACCATATGCCAAAGCCCCACACTCATAATATCAATAGCATTTACTCATGTAACCCACATCAATCGAAGATGTGTAATCATAAGGTGAAGGTACACTCCTAGGACATGGCAGAGCCAGGATTTAAACCCAGATTAGGGCTCTCATCTCTTAATTAAGCCTGTACCTCTTTAATTCATTTAGTGTGGAGAAATGAGTTTTCTTTAAAGGACATAAAAGGGAGGCTTTATCTAGTTTTAATCACCTTTCTGTATGTGGAAAACATTAATTTTGATAATAATAATTAACAGTATCTCAGTTTTTGCTAGGGAAGACACTATACTATCCATTTGCTCTTTGAAGTAGTAAGTATTAACTTAGCACCTACTATGTGCTGGGCACTGTCGAAAACATATATAGGCAAGACATTATCTTTGATGGAGCTTATGGTCTTTTGGGAGAAATAAAGTAATCAAATATTCACACACATTTATGACTATAAACAATGCTAAGTGCACTGTAGGAAAGTCTGGAGTCCACTGAGATTCCATCTGCAGAGTTTTCTGACACAGTTTGGGGACAGGGAAGGCTTTCTGACAAAACCACATTTGTATTAAGAATAGTAGGTATGGAAATGTTAGCTACAAGAAAATGTGCTTCAGAGAAAGGAGAAGAACATGTGTAGGATCTGGGGTTTTTGGGGATTTTGAGGTACTAAAAGAAGGTTAACTAACTGGCTGGAGTATGTTGAAGAAGAAGAACGGCCCCAGACAAGCTTGGAGAGGCAAAACCATGCAGGCCTCGTTAAGGATTTTGTTTTTTATCTAAGAGAAAAGGTAAATCCATTGAAGTGGCAGATTACTTGTGTTTGAAAAGATCCTTTAACCTTAATTGTGAAGAATAAATTGCAGGGGACAAAGAGTGATACAATGAGACCAGTTAGGAGGCTACTGTGGTATTGGGCTGGACAAGATGGTAGCTTGAATTGGGGGAAGGTGGTGGAGGTGGGAAAAGCGGATGGATTTAGGAATTATTTAAGAGGTGATTTCACCAGGATTTATTTTGAATCGGATATGTGAAGTAAGCAAGAGGAAGGTATTAGAATGCCTCCCAGGTTTCTGACTAGTGCAATACGCATGGTTTCATTTAATCTTCACAACAGCACTCTGATGATTATACATCCAAGTTTCAGGAAACTGACTCAGAACATTTTAGTCACTGCCCATGGTCACACAGCTCATCCACAGCACAGTCACAATTCACTGAGTTCATCCTGAATTTGAAATCTGTGCTTTTGACTGCTATGTTACACTGGGGGACAGGAATGCCCCACCGTAGGAAGGAGTGTTAAAACAGCAGTTAAGTGAGGAATTTAATGAAGGCAGTCAGCATCACTCAACTTCGAAAATATTCGCATCCTCAAAGCCCAAGCTCTCATGACATGTAAGCATCTTTGTAGCTGGTACCTCTGTTATTTTTATGAGATCAATGAGAACAAGACTAATATCTTCAGTGAGTATGCTTTGGTTAAACATCATTTTTATAAATAATTAATACATGTTCATTGTAGAAAAATTAAAAAAAAAAACACACCCCAAATCAGAAAGATAAACAATGATAATCTCCTATAATCCTCAGAGGAAGGAAAAAAAAATACTTGCTTGTTTTTATTTAAACATTGCCATATACTATGATTAACCACCGTGGGTATGTAGTAGGAAGATCATTAGGGATCCCAGATCGAGACCCAGACTTTGGGTTGATTTTGACCTTCAGAGAAATTTAGCCTCCGGAGCTCTAGCCCTCTCCTTTGTAAAATGGAGTGAAACTTTGCCCCCATTGAAGTGTCACTGTCTTTTTTTGAGCCTGAATCAGAGTGTGACAGTGCTGGGCATATTGCTGTCATTATAGGATAGGAATGAAAAGCTCAGTTTTAGTTTCTCACACTCCTGACTGGCCTCTTCACCCCTGCCTGGTGTCCTCATTGGTGGAGTGGAGAAAATGGTATTGATCTCATAGGGATGTTTTGAGCATTAGCTCATGTGTGTGCCAAGGGTTTGGTGGGCTTAGCATGCAGTCAACACCCAGTAGCCCAAAACCTCCACAAATACATGGCATGGCAGCAGTTTGCTGGATGATTTGTAGTCTGGAAGTACACACCCTGGGGGGAAGGCTCACCAGTCCTCATTCCTCTCACTCATCTGACTTTTCCTCCTGCTGAGCTGCACAAAACCACTGTTTGGGGGTGCTTGTCACAGGCTAGACATTGGAGGTATAAGGAAGTTAACATTTAGACTTTACTCTTGGGAACAAACAACATAATGGAGCTGCATAGTGTCGTAATATAGTATGAGGAAGGGACTGTAGGGTTGGGATGCGGGGGTGCAGGGAAATGACTCATTTTGCTTGAGGGAACCTGGGAAGGCTTCATAGAAAAGACTTAATTTGTATTGGGCCCGGCACCAGGATAGAGTTTGCTGGGTGGAGTAAATGGGCATGAACCCCAGCCTGTGTGCTAGTGAAGAATCCTTTTCCAGAACTCAGCCCATGAGATCCTAGGATGGCCAAAGACATGTTGAGAAAGGTGGGGCTAGAGTAGAGGGAATGAGGGTGGGCACGAGAGGCTCAGCAAGGCCGGTCTCTGCAACCATCAAGCTCCATTTTCTGCATTCTCCAATATCTCCCAGCTTTCCTTTTTACTACCTGCCTTTCTTGCTTGAGGACCCCTATTTTAGATACTTACATGATCCTCTGCCTATCTTCTCCCACCCACAAAAGTCTGCCAGGAGAAAAGATGAAAATGGATGAACCTGCAGTGTAGTTTATGTGGTTTGCGTTGCTGTGATCCTTTTCCCAGGGACAGTTGCCTTAAAGTTCCCTGCATTTTGTGGAAAGAAACACTGTGATGCTGGAATTTCATTCTATCTTCTGATCCATGGTGTGTGCTCAACAGCCTTAGGGCCCAGATAGTGGTAAGTTGGTACCATTCTACAACAGATCCCACCATTCCCCACTAAGATTTATTGTATCCACATTGTCTTACACGCAGCTGACCTGCCTGGTCTAAAGGTATTTGTGTATGTGGTTCCCTGTGTTAAATTTTATTTCTTGACTTTTATCAGCCTCTCCTATAGTAATCTCTCCCCTAAGATCTTTGCATTTGTTCCTTTCTTATGCAGGTCTACCAACAATACTGTACCCATTTGGACCCCAGTGTTGGGCAATACATTACAAGTGTTCTCCTATTTACTAAGAGAGTCCAAACCATAGCACTTGTTATCAGGTGGTTTCTCACATGCTTAACAAAAAATGAGAATCAAGGTTGTTATTTTTCTTAAAATAAAATACAACGAAACAATTTTCGATGATTTTAACTGATTCTTAAATGAGTGGACAAAATCAATTATTTAGCCCACAACATCTACCTTTTCAATATCTAAAGGGAGTTTATCAAACCCAGCCACTAAGGCATTTCATTGGGAGGACTAAAACTCATACATCTGTGAAGGAGAGTGTGGCCCAGGAACATTTGAGGGTGGGGCCATCCTGGGAACAGAGTGTTCTCAATACCCTCAATGGGTATCGACTTTGTCTACACCTCACTCATGTGGCGAAATGGTGCATGTGATGTCGTATGTACTGACCTGAGAAGAGTCAGCAGCATTTAGTGCATGTTTGGTTCATCTTATAACTGCCGCTCTTCCCTGTGAGTCCCCCATGAACTGCAACTTCGAGGAGGGCTGTCCTGCCCAGGATTATGCATCCCCACCTCTGACCTGGTCATTATTTCCAATTATCATCTATTTCAAACAGCCAGCAGGGCAATAGCGTGTGCACATCAAGGATCACAAAAGGATCTTGGATTATGAAGAACAAAAAATCTGTCCAACATGTGGCACCATTAAAGAATTCTGGCTGAGACATATTGTTTATAGTCAGCAGTTGTCTGGAAAATAGATGTTTACTTGTAGTGAGTGTATTAAGATCTTTGCCATTAGGCAATATATATCCTGTGTCGTGTCTTGTCTTACAGAAAACTATGTTGGAATAAACCTTTAATTAGCCTTTCCTGTGGCAACGAAGAGTAGTAAACAGTGATACTGTCCTATATTGGTGTTTCTGCGAGAGAGAGAGAGAGAGAGAGAGAGAGAGAGAGAGAGAGAGAGAGAGAGAGAGAGAGAGAGAGAGGGAAAGGAAGCGAAACAGCAGGAGCCTTAGTTTGGGAAGGATGACTTTTTAAAATGGTATATTCCATTTAAAACTACAAGTGAAGTATTTTCTAAATAAAGATGATATTACTTAGAGAAAAAAAATGTCCCCAACATTCAGCAATAACTTAAACACACTGGGTTTCCCAGAACCATCCATCTTCTGATGAAAAGGTATATTTTAATACAACTAGGTGCATTCTTTGCATCAGACTTGCTCAAGTCTCTCAGGAGTTTCTTTAGTCAGTGATGAGACTTAAATTTTTCTGTTGCATAATAGGGTCTGTTTTATGCACAACTCTCCCAGGAAAGGGACTGGGCCTCACAGCATCACTATCCTATCTTGCTTTTGACACATTATAATTTTTCTGCCTCTGTTTTTTTAAGCAAACATACTTGTGATCTCTCCTCCTTCTCCCCCCCTCCCCCAAACCATCATATGAAGAGAGGCTCTAATCTTGTAAAGTTCTGAATACCATTACATCTTAGTGCTAAAAGAATCAATTCATTTATGACAAGTTTGGCCCAAGATGAAGCCAGGGGATACTGCAGCCTGAGAACCTCATTCTATGCAAGTGCACATTGTTGGATGGTGTGCAACCTTTCCTACCTAAGTCTTGGTTCCCTTGTATGTAAAGTGGGGCAATAATATTAACTTTGTAGGTTTATGGTGAGAATTAAGTGAAAAAAAAATATACGTAGAGAGAGCACCTAGGACAGATTCTAGCAGACAGTTTGTGCTCAATCACTGTTGGCTGTTAGGATGAAATACTCAGTTAGGTACAGAGAGGTTGCTCCCTCGTACTTTTAAAGCTCGAATGATGGCAGCTGACAAAAGCAGCAGCTTTCTGTCCCCCTGGCCCTTAGTAGGGGCTCAATACATATTTGGTGAATAAATGAAGGACTGCCAGAACAAGCGCCTACATGTTAATTCCCAGATATGCTAGTCTAACCGGCCAACTCTTTTTCCCAGATCATATATTCCAATCTTCTTCATCTTCTGTTTTCCTCAGTAGAACCCACCATTTCAAGAAGTAGCAGGAAAAACTGTTACATATTATTCTAGAGCTCTCTTAAGCCAAATTAACAAAACTTATTGAAGGTGAGACAGGTGATCAGAGTGAGGTCAGGAAAAATAACGCTCAGCATGATTTCTAGAACACAGCTTTGCAAATATATGTGATATGGTAAAAACCTAGGACAATGGTTTGTTTTTATTATTTATTTACAATTTTAAATGATCTAATGGCATAAGATGAATCCTTACCCTCTGGTTTGCTTTTTTCATTCCCTGCCAAGCACTCATTTCGTAATTTGTGCTCACCTGGACCATTCAGACCTGCTGTCACAGAAAGAAAGATTCCTTTCTCAGTTGGTGCCGAGGGGACCTCAAAATGGCTTTGGAAGACTCTTAGGTTAACTCCCCTGGGACTCTTTTCTATCACTCAATAACATGGATGTTCGGAATTCTGCGCAGAACTGAGAGAATATGGACTGCATAACGGCTATTGCCATCTAGTTTGCATTTCCAAATATAGCGCATCTTGTTTTCTCCCCTTATAGTATAGTATTTCATTATTTGCCTGTTTCCACAGAACTGTTTTAATAAGAAAGTTTTGAGAATATCCTGGGATTATAGTCTTTGAATGAACTTTCATGTCCATAGTATAAGCCCCTTTGGTTTAAAACTATCCCACTTAAAAGCATTTACTTATAACTACCAGCTGCTGGTTCTTTTCATATTCATGAGTGCATACATGGACACATATAGACACACTTGTGTGCGCCCATACACACACATACACACACACACACACACACACACACACACACATGCACGCATGCTTTCTCACATGCACTGTATATATGTAAACATCCAGAAGGAACAATACATTGTAAAAATTGTTCTGTTGAGTTTGTAATCCAGTGTAAGTTACTGAGTGCTGATAAGTAAAGGAAGTTCAACCAGACAGTTTAATCCTCCAATTTCCTGTCCTCTAATCAGCCCCTGATTCTTTTGGTTTTAAATTAGAAACATTCCTAACAATATTCAGGACAGGTGAAGGAAAATCTACTAGAAAATAAGTAAGGACAAAGCATTTATTTTACTGTCTAAAGTTCACAGGAGAAATATGAGTGTAATAACAGGAAATCAAGATTTTCAAAAAGATAGTAGAAGTACATAGGCTAGCTTAAGTAACCAATCACATTTCTGAATGAAGTACATTTGGATCATAATTTGATTTAAAGAAAAAAATAGCAACATAGTTTAATGTACTTGCTTCTCCTTAAGTACAGTAAATGGTACTTTAAAAGATTTTTTTTTTATAAGACTAACCTAAAGGAAATGATAAGGTGGGAGAAAATTAAAAAGCTACCTCATTTAAATTTTGCTTGCAACCGATCATTGTTAATACTGTGAGAAAATAATGTTTGGGGTGTATAGAACCTTTGAAGTTAATACATACTCTTATAAATTCACATAGTCAGTCACACATATTTATAATGTTAGATATAAATAAGACAACTGTGCTTTTAAAAATAAGCACAGGTAGAGTGTGCAAATGCTTGAAATAGAATGTGTATAAATGTGTTTATCATGGACACGTTCTTTTGAAAGTATAATGGGTACTGAAAATATGATATAATTTATTATTTACCGAATCCTTTTATTTTGATTTTTTTTCACTTATAGCCATTGTAGCAATTTCTAAGTAATTTTAATCACCATCATGAAGAAGCTACTGCAAATGCATAGAGAACTCTTTATTAGGCAATGTCCTCAAAGGAATATAGGAGACAGTCACTAACAAAAGTTATTCAGTTGAGAATTAACATTTTAAAAATTGAAATGGTAAATACAGCTTAAGAGATAAATTCAAGCAAATAACAACAACAAAAGGTGTGCATGAAATGGGTTTTAGCTTTGTATCTGCAGCAGGTAAAGGTTCCAATCATTCAGGAAGTAGGCTGGGGTTGAGAGGTGTTTTTTTTGCTTGTTAGTTTTTGAATTGTTGAACACAGTAAGACAGTATTTTACAGAAGTACCTTGCATATATATATATATATATATATATATATATATATATATATATATTTCTTAAAAAGGCATGTACGTTATAAAGCATAGCATATCATTCCCTGCTCAAGTATTTCCCTGGTATACGAAGTTTGAGTTGTAAAAATTTGGGCTAAGTGACAGATAATTATTGATTATTTTTATGGCAATTTCTAAAGAGAGTGTTTCCAAAATAAGTGCTCGGGAACCTAACATGGGTAAGGGGGGTGGCCGGATAATTTTATAGCCTTCATTTCATAGTCACTTTGAGTTTTAAAATTGGATTGCAGAAGCAAAACAAGTGTATTTTGTAGTTTACATAAAAGTAGTCCTGTAATATCTTGTTATCAGTAAATCATTAGGAAAAAGAGGATGTTTATTCTACTTTCATTTTAATGCCATGTGGTTAGAACAGAGGCAATTCCATTGAACAGAATTGTATTTTGAAGCACCTACTTGCATCCGGGGTGCTTCGTTTGGCGTGGAGGGAAATTTCACGAAGGTTTTCTTCAATTTTATGTCGGAAGGTTTCAAATAGAGATGTCACAACATAGCTAGATGAAGTTGATACATAATATCTATTTCTTGATTTGCATGATTAAAGCATTAGAGAAGTGGCTCAGATATCAAAAGATTTCTCATAAGTGGCAGCGCCAAAGGTAATTACTGTTAAAATGTACATGCTCGAACCCTAGTCGCTTGTTAACTTCTAAGTTGTTTACAACTCCATGGGTTGGAATAAAAGTTTTCATTTGACTTTTGGACATCAAGACCCCTTTCTCACTCCATTTTGATATCAAAAGCGGATTTAGCATATTTTATAATCAGCGTCCCTCAAAACAACATTAGCTTCAACCAAAAAACAAAAACAAAAACAAAAAACCGTAAAGGATAAAGGCCCATCTTGATGTTTCACATTTTAAAACAATTGTTTCTGAAACAAAAGTAGCATTTGAAAGACAAAATTAAAATTTATACTTAAAAAAGAAACCCAAATAATTTAGTCAACTGACCTCTAGTTAGTTAGTGAAAGTGCAGTTACAACCCTACTGTAAGCCTGGTGTATTATGAGAGGGGGTAGGGAGAGAAGGGGGGAAAGGGGAGCGTGGTGAAAGAGAAGAGAGGTTGTTATTCTCAGTCTTTTATTAACCAGTTTCTTTTATTCTAGTGGGTCTTTATTATTTAGAAAAATAAGAAATGATCTGGGGCTGTATTCGTCTCACCTAAAATTTGGAGTAGGTAATGGCTATCTACAACCTGGTCCAACATATGCCCCCAAACTAAAACAAACAAACTCATTTGCCATACAAATTGTTTACGATTCATTAAAAAGCAAAATTGCACATCCCCGTGCTGGCAGCTGAGGCTGAGCCTCCTCGGGCGGAGGGGGCATTCACTGAGTTGCCTTTGTATGCTGGGAGGACCAAGCCGGAGGTTCCCACTATGCAGCCCGGAGTCTGTGCAGCCAGATGACGCATGAGGTAATTTTAAAGCTTTATTTGCCTTTAGTGTGAAACTTGGAACTTGTACTGTCCCTTGGTTTAAGTAGCATATCAGTCAGGGGCAAGTTAAAAATTTTTTTAGTTGGATAAAATTGTTTGGGGTAGTGGGGTGGGGGTATGGAGGAAGGGGGAGTGAATGCTATCCTACGAAAGAGCTAAGAGAAAATGCGAAATATGTCTTATTTTAATTAGTCCTCTCCCCCTTCATCAAAGTCTTCAATTTCCCATCAATAATGGGAAGTTTACATTAGAATTATTGGTAACTGGCAGATCTAAACTGCTGTCGTCACCTTGAAGGGAAATAAAAAATCAATTTATTCTCTATGGTAACTTCTACAACTCCTTTAAAGAGCACTCTGATTCCTCACCCGTTTTTCAATGCAAAGATCTAGAAGCACTGAAGTTGAGAGAAACTTCCTGTAGGATGCAGCCTAAACAGCAGCATGTGAACTTATAGCTTTGTTTATTTTTAGTCAACTGCATTGCTAACCGTTTCCACTACTTTTATATTTTATATTCCTCGTGGTAAAACATCTGTAAAATAATTTTAAATGGAAAGCAACTTCCAAGTAAACTTTACCAAAAGAAATGACAGTTTTCCAACTTAAAAAAAAAAAAAAAGAGGAGCATTTGGTGATCTTTGCAAAAAAAGAGAGATGACACAATTTGCCATAAAAAGTAACAGTCTATAAAATCTATGAGCTCTTGAAATACAAGGAAGTAGAATGCCGCCCAGAATATGACATCAGCACATAGGTTTTTTTTTTAAGGTTACAACTTAGCTTAGAAAATAATAACCAAACCAATCAGTATATTCATTTCTAGTGTTTAATAAGCTACGTAAGATGAAAGGATAGACAACATCATAACATACAAATAAAGCTTGCTCTTGCTGGTAGAAACTATTGGGAAAATAAGTGCCCTGAATTAAAAAAGTTCAGGATCTAAGCAGATAGTTTACTGCTAGTCTAATTAAACAAAAGCTGAAAGTAACATTGTCCTGAAATCACCAATAAGTTTCTAATGTCTATTTAAGAAATTGAAAGTTAAAACACACATGTACACACATACCCAAGACCACCTTAACTCAAGAGTCCTTAGGATGGACACACTGCACCCCAAGAAGCAGCCGAATAGAATCCTGCGATAGCTCACTTTTAATAGTCTCTCAGTCCTCAGAGTTCCTAAAACTTGCCAAAATGATCCCACCGTTGGTCCAGGAAGGAGATCATACAATGAAACGGACCAAGTCCAGTCTTGTAATTCCATTCGCCAGTCTCCCCCTTCAACACCACTCTCTCTCCCTCTCTCCCTCTCCCTCTCGCTCTTTTTTTTTTTTTTTTTCTTAAACTGATATCTATGTGAAATGAGCTGAAGTTCACGGTCCAGTTAGGAACGGATAATACATTCATTGTCCTGGCAGCAAACTTTTTTTTCACTCCCTGGAAGAATTCACGCTTGCCGCAAGAATAATAATTACGGAAAACTAGAAATGCACTGCTAACGAATTAATCCTTAACGGACACCACCCTAACGAGGGCGGTAATGATTTGAGGACTCTCTTCCTCACAGGACTTGCATCTCCCATGACAATAAGCTATTGTGCATCCTCCCAACTCACTCTACCTCTTATAGATCCAAGATGTCAAAGGTTGTCTGGCCTGGTTGACTATGACATGTGAGTTAACTCATTCTGCGGCCACATGGTAGAACTTTATTAAAACTTTATTTGTACCCAGAATAACTAAAAGATAGGGTGTGTGGGTCTTTTCCACTCAGAGCTAGAGTTCCTAAAAGACTTACAACCTGCTCTGACATAAACAAATGGGGAGAAATTAGATGAGGGCTATGGGTCCTCAGATGGAAAACGGGGAATAGGGACCCAGAGTTCTCTCACAGGTGACTTCAGACAATCCAATTAATGGGTCAGGACCAGAATTCACTCAGGATTCACTTGTTTCTCCCCAGCGCCCAACACATGTCCTCAGAAAATACCACAGCTAAGGAAAAACCATGTACCGCATAGTCCCTGAAAACAAAAGTAAAGGGGATGTGAAGGTAGAGAGGGAGCAAAACCTGAGGGCCAGGAGAAATGTTTCATTTTTTTTACCCCAAGATCGTCTTGGCTAAAATACCCACCTCCACATTAAAACTTCTGATACTCTTAAAAACAACAACAACAACAACAACTCCCAAACACTGTCCCATGGAAAACCAGGGCAAGTATTCCTGGGAACTCAAGTTGCAGAGTGGCAGAGAGGGAGAGAGAGAGAGGATGGCAAGGGGAAGCAGTGTGAGGCTGCCTCACTGAAGAGTGTGAAAAAAATCAAATGTGAATTTGATGAATGTGAGGTCTGGGACATTTTGTCAAAGAGGGAGGGAAAGTAGAAAAGGGAAAAAAAAAAAAAAAAAAAAAAAAAGCAGCCCCGGCTGCCAACTCACCATCCACCAAGTTCTGGCCGAGATGTCGTAGCAGAGCTGCCATTTGATGGAGCCGTCGGAAGCTTTCCCTGCCATTACGCTGTCAGCAAGCTTCATCTGATGCTAACTCACGGGAGATAAGACACCTAATTGAGAAAACATTTGCAGTGGCATGTGGGGCAACATGTAGTCCGGTCCATACCATATGGAATCATGGGTAAAAAAAAAATCTCCTTGACAATGAACCAATCTCTCACAGACCCAGTGGCAAGGTGAAGTGGAGATGAAAAGTCTTCTTCTCCTAGCACTGTCTTCTCTCTCCTTTTTAAAAAACAAAACCCCACTGCTGCACATCAAAGAGGCGGTTAAAATTAGGGCTTCATCACTCAGATGATTTTGGTCTGCAAGGTTTTTCCTTTCCTTCCAACAACCAATCCTCCCTCTTTTTTTTTTTTTTTTTTTTTTAAGGAGAATAAAGAGATTTAATAGGACAAAGGCAGGTAGTGGACTGCGGAGGGAGATCGCCACAGGCTATTAGCCTAAAATTTCTGCTTGACAGATGGAACTGCTTAGAGACTATCATGCAATGTTTTGGGCTTTTTTTTCCCCTACCCCTCCACCCCCAACCCCTTCGACTTTAAGGCTGATTCAGTATCTGTTTTTCACAGTCACTTTTCTCAAGAACGTGAGCTGTGCATTTAAAAAAAAAAATGTTCAGTTTAGCTTTCCTGTCTTACACATCTTGTTGGAAGCAAAGTGAAAAGTCTAAAACGAAATCTGGGACAGCTGAACAGGTTTTCCAAGAAGTACAAAAAAAAAAAAATCTGAGGAAAAAGATTTCTCCTTTCTTAACTTATTTTTTAAAATTAGATTCATTAGTGAATTTGCTTGTAAAGGAACATAAATATGAGAAGGCAGTGTGCAAGTCCCTTGATTTTTGGTTCTGGCTGGCATGGTATTTAGATGCATGTTTTTATGTCTGATATTTCACAGGTTCTAACCTAAGCTAGGCTAGGTACCATCTCTATTTTTTTATGTTTTCCCTTTAAAAAAAACTAATTCTGAATTTTTCCATTCTATGTAAAGCAAGTGGTCAGTCATTATCAATTCAGTTTAACACAATTTAGGCTAAACTTGACATGAGTACTTCCTTATTCAGGGAAAATCACATCTGATTTCCTTACTGGAACCAAGCTATCTTTGTCATAGGGGTTTTAATCACACATCCTCTCTTTAGCAGAAAAAATAAAGCATAACATGAACCTGCCAATAAGAATGGCTGTAAAAATATATAAAGATATATTTTTTTAAACTGAGAAGTTCAGGTAATGGCTGAATTTCAAGTCATTTTACTTTAGGACTAAGAGAGGAGAAAAAAGTAGAGAGAATGTCTTGTATTTATTATAATTTATTCATTCAAACTGTGTGAAAGTAGGAACTGCAGAAACACCTTCATCAGAGCAGTGTACCACATAACATTCTTTTTTTTTTTTTTTTCCTGAATATAAGCGATTCCTTGATCTCAAGAACCTAACAGTGACATCACAGTTCTCTATACTGCAGGTTTTTTATATACGCAGTCTGGATCATGGGAGAGTTTATCTATCGTTTTTTCCGGGGCTATTGAACTGTGGTTATTTAAAAAGTTGGGCATTTACAGCCCAACTCTTCAGAGGATTTCTTTTTTTTTGTCAAATATTTGACTAAATAATATTTAGATAAACTTATTCAGGACACATGTTAAGTTCCGAAGAGGTTAAATTTGGTGGCTTTTGCTTTCTTATGTCTGACCTCTTCTTTAGTAGGTGTTATTTTAACCATTTAGCATCAGGTAAATAGCTGTTTTGACAAAAATAATTTCAGTAAAGCAAATTTTATCCAGTGGCACCTGAAATGTTTTATAATTTAAAGCAAGACGTGCACACTGCTTCTACAGAAAGAACCACAAAGACAATAAATAATTTGTTTTTGCTTTCTCATCCCTCATCGTAATGGGGTTTCTTCTAATAATCTGGGGCTAAGGGAGGGTACTGAGAATTATTATCAAATATGAATATTACCATTACTCTAAGAAGCACCTTTGTATTCTTTGTTACTCTGGTATCACCTCTCTTCTCAGAAAAGAGTCTGCAGCAGTACAGGAAATGTTAAGTTACCTTTAGTGTCTACCAGCAAATTGACCTTCTGCCAGGACCTTGCCAGTCAAAACGTTTGTTGCCTTGTGTAACTGCAGTGTCATTAAAATGAACTGATCTTTCTTCAGTTTACCATTTAGAGGACAAAAGAGAAAAAAGTTGAAATTCTATATAAAATTTAAAATAGCAAAAACTAAGAAGAGAAACAAGAAGTTAAGCAGCATTCTGTCTTTGAATCAATTTCATTTTATCGTTGCCTACTTGCCTCTGACAAGCAGACAAAGCCGGTTTCCTTACTTTTTAGAGTCTCCTTAGCATTCTCCCAGGGCATAAAGGCACGTGGATATTTTGGACTCGTGGGCCCACATCCTTATAATTTCTAAGTTTGTCTCATGACAACCTCTGAAGTTGGAGGTGTCTCTTATATGAGCTGCTGCATATCTGAGCCTTGGAATACCCTATGCACGCCCATTATTTATGAATGACTGGGGCACAAGGTAAACTGGAGTCCTGATTTCACTTCGTGAATGATGGAATACCTGGGAAGATTTTACAGGTGATGGCACAGTAGTTTTAAACACAGAAATGATGAATATTATTGGGTAATAGTGTTTTAAAACCAGAACAATTAGGTGCATTTAACTTTATCATTGTTCTTTCAAGGGCTGGTGGAAGCTGTCCTTTCTCATATAGCACACTCAGTCTTTTCACAGTATGGCCAGTTGTTAATAGCCTTAAAACAAGATTAAATAAAACATGTTAAATATTGCAATTATTGTGGAAAATAAAATTATTTGGTGAGCATAAAGGGGAGCAATTCAAGCATTTAACATGATCCAGGAAATGCTACTCCAAACAATTGCATTTGCTTTATGCATTTTTTCCTCTTTGATTGCTGACAGATGCCTTTTTGGAAACAAACATCTAAATGGTTTGCTTTCAGTCAGAAAAAAAATATAGCAGAAAGCGGCTACATGTTTTGAATTTAACTCTTGTCATTTGAATACTTCTTCCCACTGCACATGAATGAATCTGAGGCAAAAACAGCACTCTCACCAAGAAACAAGCCCATCAGGGTTTGGACTTTCTTGCTTCCTTTGAACATTTTTTATAAGAAGTGGGAATTCCCCTCGCTATGAAGTCAGTGATGGGTTAAACTGCAGGGCGCAGTATGAGTAATATGGTCTGGGTGACTACGGGGAGCATTAGAAAGGGAATTGTTTTCTCATAACATGAGGCCTCCAGCAAAAGGCAAGTCACTTTCCAGCATCATTCGGGCTGTTGATGCTTCCCAAATCAGCTACTTCTTTTTGTTGAATGGGATTCCCATCTGTGTCTTTGTGGCAGTGCATTTGGATAAAGACCTTGAAGATTCTGCTGCCAACAGGTGTAAAATACCAAGGAGAGGTTTTGGCTTTTGTCATATGTTGCTAAAAAGCAACATGAAATGAAATAGTAATGATTATCAGAGGCTGGATAGTAGAGTGGTTGAAAGCACTGTGTCTCAAGTCCAAGCGCCCACATCTACGCTTGGTTGGTTGCTGTGTGACCACTCCCCAGTTGCTTAACGTCTCTGATTCTCTGTGCCCTAATCAGAAAAATGAAGATAAAAATAGTTATTAAGTACATATAACTAACTAATTACACATAGTTAGTTATTAACTATAAAATTAATATTCCCTGATATATGTAATAAGTTATTGTTTTGCTATTGATGTTTTGTTATTATTCTTTTGTTGAGGGAAACCCTTTCTCTTCTTCCTTTTGGTCCTGTCCTGTGAGATTGGGTTAGGTTCCCTCTGTTCTTCCATATTTATCTGTGCCTTGCTCCATTTCAGCTTTTAGCACCCCCTTCTGGAATCTTCTGCCTCCTGGTTAGGCTTCTCCCCAGACTTTGAGATTCTTGAGGGCAAGGGCCATGTCTTGTTTGTCTCAGTATCTACAAGGTCAAGCTCAGTGCTAGGCAAATAGTAGGGACTCCATAAATGGTGAGAAAAAGATAGTAAAAAAAGGCATAGGACATTTGTCGACTTGAAATTTGATTGCATTCTTCTCATGTTTATACAAACTTTTCATTTATCTTGACTCAAACTATCACCTTCCCAGTACATCATCTGTCTCCCCAGGTTAACTCCCCTTGTCAAAACCATAGTCCACAGTGCTCGATAGGCCTTTGAATATTCCTGTTGCCTTCCTTATCTGTACTTCACGTAGACTGACCATAGTATTATTTGTTTTAAATGAACATATGTCATTCATTCATTCATTCACTCATTTAACAGCAACTTCTACAAGGTAGGCATCTAATTTTTTTTTCCTTCCTTTCAAGTTCTGTTTCCCGGGACACTGAAAATCTGAAACTCTAGAAGAGCAGTTTGATTTTGAATGCAGCATATAATAACAGCTAATGCATTGAGTACTTCCTCTTAACCAGGCATTGTTCTAAGATCCTTTTTTTTTCAGATAGGTACTTATGAGGTATGACCTATTATTAACCCTATTTTACAAACAAAAAAACAGGTTCAAATTGTTGCAGCAACGTGTTTAGGGTTCTGGAGTTAGAGATAGAAGGATTCAAGTTTAGGAATTATGACTTCAGAGCTTCACGATTCTGTTGTTGCCTCCTAAGTCATGAAAGAAGGGAAATAATAGGACTTAGCACTTGCCATGTGCCACGCACTTTTTAAGGTGCTTTCAGGTAAGATATGTCATTTAACCTTCACAACAACTCTAGGAGGTTGTTATTATTATTTAATTTGCAGGTCAGGTTCAAAAAGATATGAGTCTTGCCTAATGACATATACTAAGCAAGAAGAGCAAAAATTCAACCCTATGTCAATTTGACAAAAAACCCATGCTTTTCCTCAGAAGATTTTTAAAAATTTCTTTTGTAGAGGTGGATGCTGGGCTTAATGAAAATGTATGTCCTTGAATCTTCAGCTCTTGGAAATCATGAAATTAGAAATGAACACTATTGCTGAAGCTGTAGAAGTTTGGTTTAGGGCAATGAGTGTCTAAGGCTAAAAAAAAAAAAGCCTGTATTCAAGAGGGATTATCTACTGTTAATACCTAGTTCTTTTCTCTAACCTCAGTCAGGTGGGAAATCCTAAAATGGTGCTCAGGATGTCACTGTCTAACCCTGAAAATGAGTGTGTGCTTCCATATCAGCTTTGGGATAAGAGGCAGGATATACACAAAAGGCTAGACAGCCTAGTTCTTCCAAAACTTAGGAAAATGCTGAGTCTTTGGTGGGAGATTTATCCCTTTTTCATGAAAGTAGCAAAGTCATCTGCACAGGTACACATCAATACTGGGCATGAGTGTGTGACTTAAAAAATCCAGTCACCTGGCATGGTTTTCTCACCGTATGGCAGAAGCAAATGCTGCAAAACTGAAAAGGGCAGAATTGAAGAAAATGCCAGGGGGTCCAGACAGCCCCATCCATTTTAATGATATGCCCAAAGATTGCCCAGATTTTTTATCTAGGATGTGTATGTTGTGTATGTATAGACACACACACACACACACACACACACACATGAAAAGTCAGACAATTAAGTTTGTGAATTTTCCACCATGTACTTACATGTGGGTACTTCCCACCATGTAAGTACTTACATGTACTTACATGGTAGGAAGTTTGCAAAATTAATTGTCCTACTTTTTGTATATATATATATATATATATATATATATATATATATATATATTATATACAGAGAGTGCCAAAAAGTATATACACATTTTAAGAAAGGAAAAAACTATTAAATTGTAATACTCAATATATATGAATAACAACAGATGAATACAAGTCACGTTTGACTTCTGCAATTGCAAGAGGCGTTCAAAGTGGTTATCATCAGCATCCAGACACTCCTGATTACAGTGAACTACTGCTTGAGCAACGTTGACCAAAGTGTCCACTTGTATATATTTTTTGGCACTCCCAATATGTATGTATGTGTGTGTATATATATATATATACACACACACACACACACACACACACACACACACAACACATGTACATTTTAAGAAAGGAAAAACTATTAAAATTGTAATACTCAATATATACTGATAACAGAAGATGAATACAAGTCATGTGTATATATATTTTTGGCACCCCCAGTATACATGTATATGTATTGTTTTTTCTGAGAAAAATATTGATAATTTTTTCCAGCAGATTTCACCTGCCATGCTCTGCAAAGAATGAGTTTTCTTCTTAGTGGCAGTTCTTGTGCCTCATTTCCATTTAGAAATTCTTTGACTTTTACTTTTTCTGCATTTTCTGTTAACCAGCTGCCACCCAAGATTGGACTAAACCCTCTGCCCTCTGTTAAAAGAAAAAAAAGAAAAAAAACTCACATACAACACAACCCTCTGATAAGTATATTCACAACTTCTATGCAAGGCGCTTAAGAAAACTAAAAGGTTAATATATTCTAACTAGATGTTGGGTATAGAATGTCAGATCTGTCAAATTTCATTATAACTTGCTGCTCATTGGAAAAGATTTGATTTCTTTTGCCACTGTCCTACTATGTTCAAGTCACAGACTGCCAACAGCAGCCCACTGAAGACCACAGGCTGGCAGTGAGCGGGCTCGAGTGGGAAACCAGCCGCAAGGACCATCTGTTTCCGATTTCTAGCTGAGCCAAGATGTGCAGTGAAGTGCACTCCATTCACCAGGCCAGCTTCTCCCCTGCTCAAGTTATTAGTGTTACAAGTGAAATTATCTTTTCCAAACAGCAGGGGAGCTATAATCCTTATGGAACAGGACCTTAAACCTCTCTCTCTCTCTCTCTCTCTCTCTCTTTCTCTCTCTCTCTCTGTGTGTCACAAAATGCAAATACACACACAAACACAACATTCAGACATCTTTTTGTTTCAAGTTCTGCAGAAAGCTGCTTGTAAGTTTAATTACAGACTTCATGGGGTTTACAAAGTATGTTTTATTAAGCATGATAACTTCTGAGGTAACAGCATATACATTGGCCTAATTTAGTCTAATTGAATAATCAGATATCTTTGGGATGCTTTTTGTGGGTATGGTTAAAAATGATGAGATGGATATATTTAAACCATTTTAAAATGTGATGGCTTTCAGAAGCATAATGACTTTTCAGGAATAACCAATGGGAGCTCTTGCTTGGCTTGGCCCAAGGGAGCCAATCTCATGCAAGTAGGCAGTGCTGAGGCTAGTTAGCCAGCTATTAAATCCCAAAGGAGCCAAATGATTGTGCCTGTGTAAGTTGGGAAAGTGTAATAAGCTTCATCTTTGTTATTTGGTGTTATCTTCTGTCTGTCTCAAGGCTGATAATTTTTAGAAAAATTCAGAGGTGACATAGCAAGGCCGATTGTGTGATGATATAATAGACATAGCAAGAGGAGAAATCAGGAAGTCTTAATTAATTATTGTTATAAATATGCACTTTGTGTCAGGTGTTTGCCACTGTGCTAGATGCTCAGTGGTACAAATAAGAAAGACATGGACCTACCCTCAGGGAGCTCCCTAACTCCTGCTGGGGAGACAGATAAAGGAACAAGTACTTCTATTACTGTGAGATGGAACCACAGCAGGTTCTAGCCTTGGTTCTTTCACATTTTCGATAAATGACTCTGGATTGTCACATGCCTTCTGCAGGTTTCATCTGTAAAATGGGGGTGGCAATAGACGACTTATAGGGAATGTTGTCAGAATTAAATGAACTAACATTTGTAAAAGGACAAAAGTCAGTGATAAGAACTTAGCAGGTGCTCAATATGTGCTCATTTCTATTCCCTTCTAGTTGTTCCCTGAGTACTTGAGAACCTTATAAATTGTAGTGACCTTCTAGTAAATTTCTCTTTTGTAGATGAGTAGCACATTGAATCCAGGGAAGGTGCCTTGGTTATGGCTCCCTGCATGTGTCAGCCAGCCCCAGACCACAAGTTTCTGAGAGCAAGTCCTTCAGAGATGGCTATACAGTCATAAATAATTAGGCACCTAATGTGTGTGCTGGATTTATGGTGATGATGTGGCATGGCCCAAAGCTGGCCACCAGGCCTGCCAGCCCCAGACCCTTCTGGGAGAGACCCCACCACATGCCAAGTTCAGCTACAGCCTGTACTCTGCTTGGAGCTACCTGGTATTAGCCACAAAGAATTCTGCAGATGGCCGCCACCTGCTCTGGGCTTGGAGGTGCCTTGAGAGGCCAAGCTGCAAACCAAGGCTGGCTGCCGCTAATGCTGGGCTTAGGGCTGCTCAGTCAGAGTTAGGGGACACCCTGAAGCCAGATGCTGCTTCTTTGGGTTTTGTGAACCTCTGAGAAATTTTAGTAAAGTTCATAGCATGAACCAAGATAGATCATTTGTATGGAGAAGCTACTGAAAGTGGCTTGAGTGGGTCTGCACATTGGGTGGGGCGGGGTCCCAGGGAATCACCAGGGCGGGGCTAACAAACAGTATTAGCCAGCATTTTGGAGACTCAGATATAGTGGCCTCTGCGTATGGGTTCTGCCTACTCCTCCATCCAGGAGAAAGCTGCCCCTCCATCTTTCACCCCGAAGCCAGACCATTCAGTTACTCTCCATACTTCCCTGGTGCCTTTTGAACTGCTGCCCCAGCACTGGAGCTCAGAGTGAGTGAGTCTATCAGTGGGTAAGTCTATGTTTGGGTCCTTTAAGGGGAACGCCTGGGAGTGCAGCTGCTCTCTGTCTCTCTCAGCCACAATCTCTGCTGGTTTTCATAGCCAGAAGTTATGGGGACTTCTCTCCCTGGCACTGGAGCCCTGGGCTGGGGAGGGGCTGGGAACACTTGCTTCAATGAGGGGACCTCCACAGCTGAGCTATTCCTCCTGATTTTTAATGGTCACATGTGAGTGTGGGACCAGCTTATTCTGTGTTTCTGCCCCTCCTACCAATCTCGAGATGACCTCTTCTGTAGGTCTGTAGTTGTAAGGCTTTGGTTCAGCGAGACTTCCAGCAATTCTCAGTGATGGTTGATCTGTAATTTAGTTGTAATTTTGATGTGAGAGGAGGCAAGCACAATTTTACCTACTCTGCCATCTTGCCTGGAAAATCCAACAAATATCTATTCCATATAATTCATTTAAATGAGGAGAGGAAAGAAGTATGACAAAGCTTTTTATTTTCTAGATTAAGAAAATGAAGCCTAGCAGAAAGACTAACCCAGAGTCACCCAGCAAGTCAGTGGCAGAGAAAGAGCTGCAATACACAGACACTAATATTCAGCATCTCTGTTTACCACTATGCTACTTGTTTCATAGTGTTTGAAGAGCTATGACATTAATTCTGTAATTCAGTTGGATTCAGATGCACAGGATACCCTGCCACTGCTGCCTCTGCTGATTGTTTTGTACACCTAGCAGTGGAATCATTTGCTTTACTCATGTTTACAGACAGAAATGGCATCTAGGGTAGCCTCCTTATTAGATAGACAGGAAAACTAAGGACCAGTGTCTCAGGTAGGTTTTCTGATAGCAAACATTGAGTCTTCAGTGACATTTGTGGAGATTTATGTGGAAGAATTTTATTGGGGTGGCTGTCAGGATCAACACCTGCATGGAAGTAAAGGAAGGAAGTTTGCATACAGGGAGGAGTTAAAATTCCATGCACTTTCAACAAAGGCAGAGTTAATCTTACAGGGAACTCAAAAACTAGGATGGCCCTACAGAGATGTTCCAAATTGGTCTAGGGGACCAGGGCTTCATACTCTCACAATGACAACAAATCACTGAATGCAGGCTATCTCAGGGAAAAGAAGGAACTTTGGGCTAGATGGATCTTTTAGCCAAAGACAAAATCCAGGGTTTTCAGCTGTGATCTGTCAGCCTCAAATGTTCACGATACCTGGAGGGCACCTGGATGGTGTGCCACCCTACCCATTGTACTCAATGAAGTCAAATGGCTTAAGGACAACTGACAAGTTAGTGGCAGACTTGGATCTGGAATTCATGAGTCCCAGTCCATAGCTCTATTCATTTCCCAAATGGCCAGAAGTTCCAATGCCCCATTCGAGCAGAATCTACACACTACATACAAGAGCACCCCTTCTCATTGAGAAAGAACAGAGGGCAGGGAAAGGAAACCAAAGTAATGAGAACAATGTTGGGTATTTTTTGGCTTCTTCCCCAGCTGCCCAGTGACAGGTATCTTTCTTGGCATAGCCAAAAGTTCAGGAAATCAGTGAGAGCTTTGGAGGGTGGCTTTAAACCTATCAGTCATGTCTCTGAAACCCCAAAGAATCTCTTAGTAGAATCATATGTTGGCATTTCCTGGAACATTGTACCAATGAAGAAGATAATTTGGGTAAAGACAGGGGGAAAGCAAATGTCAACAGTGCAGTGAAAAATTGGTGTTTTTTTAGTCCCTATATTTTCATCTTAAAGAAGTTCTCCCATAAAGTACCTCGTCCACAAAAGAAAAAAAACAACAAAACAACACCCAAATCTGAAGCATTAATGCTGTGGGATGATTAAACCCTTTGCTTCAAAGGAGAGCTTTGGAAAACAAATCCATGATCCTGTAATCTCTTAAAAAGAGCAAATTTGTTTGGAGCTAAGAGAAAACTTTTAGATATCCACTTCCCCATCCTCTTTCATTTTTTCTTCCTTTATGTCATCAGTTGGATTCTATTTTCTTTTTTTTTTTTTTTTTTTGAGGGCAGTGTCACTGGCCCTCTCATGTGGGACCCGAACCGGGGTCACTGGCCTCCTAAGCCAGCTCCCAACCACCACACCACTCGGCTGGCCCAGTTGGATTCTATTTTCTATCACATGTAACTCCTTTTTTTTTTTTTTTTTTTTTTTTTTGAGGGCTGTGTCACTGGCCCTCATATGTGGAACCCGAACCGGGGCCGCTGGCTTCCCAAGTCAGCGCTTAACCACTGTGCCACTTGGCGGGCCCTTATGACATTTAAACAATATATAAAAATATAACATATTTAAAAGAAGCCATGTTGATTTTCTTGCCATTGCCATTTCACATTCCACTGGCAGAAACCATGATGTAATGACTTGGAAATCCATGGGGCTCCCAGACTCTCTAAGTTGGTACCATTTCTCTGGGCCTTGATGGGACAAATTCAGGAGACTTGTTTCTGCCTGTTCTTCACTGTCTCAACACAATGGGCAACCACAGTTATGGGGGGTCATGAACTGCCCCTCATGAGAAGCAGAAATAGGATTTCCACATCCACTTTTGCAAATTTTTCTTCCACTTCTCTCTTAATGGTTTGCTGTGGGTTCCTCCCCTAATCTCCGCACTCTCCATATGTAATTCAGAACCTGAATCTATAGTTAGGTACCCTTTCCTTACTTTCTCCCTCCCTTTTGCCCTTCTTTTCAACATTTATTGAGCTCCTCTTATATTCCAAACACTGTGATAATTACTAAGCTAGTACAGTTATAATCAGACAGGAATCTGGTTTCATGTCCTCAGAGCAGGCAAGGAAGCCATTCTGATCCAGTGTGAGACACTGTGATGGGAACATATATACTGCTAAGGGAGAATAGAAAAACGGCACAAAACTTAGTATGGGGTGGTGGTAGAGGTGGGTTGGTTGCATTTCCTGCAAGAAGTAATACCAAAATTTGGCTGGAAGGCAAATTTTGGTAGATGTTGAGAAGGGTGATGGCAGCAGGAATTTTGTAGTTCAAAAGAATAATGTAGCAGGCTCTGAGGGAGAGCCTGGTAACCTGAAAATAGCCTCATGTGTCTGGAGAGTCAGTCTTAGGTAAACTGATCATCACATTCTCTCTGTAGATAGATCTATAGCCCATCATCTGTGTTTATATGGCCAATGAGCTAAGAATAATTTTTACCTGTTAAATGTTTGGAAAAAAAAGAAAAGAAGAATAATATATCGTGACACATAAAAATTATATGAAATTCAAATTTCAGTGTCTATAATAGAGTTTGGACATAGGTATACTCATTTGTTTATAAATTGTTTATGGCTGCTTTCACTCTACAATGGCAGAGTAGAATAGTTACGATGAAGAACATATGGCCTGGAAAGCCTAAAATATTTAGCATCTGGCCCTTTACAGAAAGAGTTTTGGTGATCCTTGGTCTAGAGGATGGAATTTTGGGCTTGACGTCCAACAGGCTTGGATTCAAAGTCTGACTCTTCAACTTCTGGAAGCATGAACTTCAGCAAATTTCTTAAATTGTCTATATGTCAGTTTTCTCACTTGAAAAATGGTAATAAGGACTGTGAAGACCGAAGGAGATAGTGTCACAGAAAGCTCCTGGGGATACGAGTAGTAAGCCCTGAAATAAAATTATTTATTAAAGATCGTTAATAACAATTTCAACCAATTTGAGCTATAAATAACATTTGTGATAGAATAAATATGGTAACATTGTGAACTGCCATATTCATTGCCAGAGTGACCACTTTGGGAATTATCAGTTAAAAAAAATTTTTTTCTAATAGATTAATGAGGGAAGAGGAAGGTGTGTTTGTGAATGAGAATAGAAAGCTGCAAAGAAACAGAGACAAGCTGTTGCCAGAACTCCTCAAAATAATACAATAATTATAGCTAAAATTGATTGTCTGCTATGATATGTTGCTAAGTACTTTACATGCATTGTCTCATCTGATCATCATTTTAAACCTATCAGGTGGCAATTATTGTCACTCAGTTTTGCTGATGAGGAGACTGAGGTTTAGAGAAGTTAAGTGAGTTAATCCAAGTCACACAACCAGCAGGAGGCAGAGTCATGCCTGAATCTGGGACGATCTGTGCCACAGTTTCTGTCTTCGCCACGGAGTTTTTGGAAACATTTTTTAAGGAGGAACAGGGCCCCAAGTTTCAGTGCCCACAGCTATTCTTGGTGGCTGGCACACTGGAGCATCACTCTGAGTTGAGCTCTGCAGAAGTGTAACATTAGGAAAATGTACTTGTAACTGCCTATATCCATTCTTGAGTCAGTTTCTCAGAGGCTCCCCATGAAAACCACCCCATGAAAACTCCCCATGAAAACTCCCCATGAAAGCCAAGATTACTCCTTGAGCGTTGTCCTATTGGGGTAGTTCTGCAGGTAATCTCTCTGTTACTTGAGTATGAGGATATGGGTATGGCTGTGCTGGCAAGGGACATATGGGAGTGTGTTTGGCTGTGTGGCTGGGATAAAATATTGTGATTAATAATTACAGTCTCTTTGGTCTTTAAGTGCTGTTTATTGACATGGGTGTATGCTCATGAACTCTTCTACCAAACACCAAACCCACAAAAATTAGTCTCAGTTTGGTAATAATGTGCATAAATGTATGTATTTTCAAAAAGATGGGGAAGAAATATACCAGGATACTTACTAGTTGTCTGCCTCTGGGTTGAGGGAATAATGGTGATGATGATGATGATGATGATGATGATTTATCTATACTTCTTTCTATTTCCAGAGCTCTAAAACAATGTTTATTTAATTGTTCGTAAATAAGAAACTACATGTTATAAGTGATATGAAACTGAGCCAAAAACCTTAAAAATCTTCAAATTCTTTAATGCTGTAATTTCACTTTGATCCACTACCATAAACATGGATCAAATGTTATATATACAGATATGTGTTCATTTGAGCATTATTTGAAATAGTGGAAGAATTAGAAAAAATGTTCTGTATTTCCACAACTACTTCAAAGCATATTATGTAGCTATGAAAGAAATTGTTTACAAGTGGAAAATGCTTATGTTATAATACTGTGAATAAAGCAGGATGCAAAATTGAATATACAGAATGAGCACAGTTCAGTAAAAACTCAACAGTCTATCATTAAAAGACAGAAAGCAAACACATTCAAGTGTTAATGGTTGTGTATACATAATTGGTGTGATTATAAATTTTTCTGCTTTTTCTGCTTCTTGGCAATTTCAAAAGTTCCTTTAATGAATGAATGTGATTTCTATAATGGAAACAATTAGGCATTATGAAATCATTGGAACTGGAAATCTGTGTTGACTGGTGATTAGTCTTAAAAATCTCCCCTGCCTCCACAGCCCACACTGCTTGAACTTTCATCTCTGTTGCCTCTTATGGATGCTGGATATTTCCCAGGTTAGTCACAAGAAGGTTAATGATAATACAGAGAACACCAATCTGGGAAGCAGGACATGTGGGTTCTAGCCAGGGCCATGGCCCTGACCCACTGCATACTTCTGGGTGAGTCCCTTTTCCTTCCAGAGCCTTGGGTTCTTTTATGTATAAATGAGAGCTTAGATTAGATCAGGTGTGCCTGGGATTGGGCTGAAAAGAGGTCTCAGTGACAGGGTGTGCTTTTGGAAATCTGGACCCCTCCCCTCCAGCCCAATTCAATACAAACAGTTCTACTGCTATAGTTTTCTTATTGAATCTACTGGAAAATTTTAAGTGAAGAGTGATTCCAATGTTAAAGTTTCAAAACCACTGGACTGGACAATCTAGTTTGCCTATGTTTAGATCATTAGCTGCTTATGGAGTGTAGCTGCTGTTCATATCTCTCTTTTTGAATTTTAATTTTTTTATTGTGGTAAAAACTTAACATTAAATCTATATTCTTAACAGTCTTTTAAGTGTAGAGTACAGTTTTGTTAACTATATACTCATTGCTGCACAGAAGATCTTTAGAACTTTTCCATCGTGCATGACTGACTCTCCTCATAGCCCCAGCCCCCTAGCCCCTGGCAACCACCATTTTATTAATACTTTCTGCTTCTAAGAGTTTGATTACTTTAGATACCTCACAGAAGTAGAATCATGCAGTGTTTACCCTTCTGTGACTGCCTTATTTCACTTAGCATAATGTCCTCAAGGTTCATTCATGTTGCAGCATATGACAATATTTCCTTCTTTTATTTTATTTTATTTTATTTTATTTTATTTTATTTTATTTTATTTTATTTTATTTTATTTTATTTAATTTTAATTTTATTTTATTTTTTTGAGGGCTGTGTCACTGGCCCTCATATGTGGGACCTGAACGGGGGCCGCCGGCTTCCCAAGTCAGTGCTTAACCACTGCGCCACTCGGCCGCCCTTTCCTTCTTTTTTAAGGCTGGGTAGTATTTCATTGTATGTATAGATTATATTTTCTTTATCCATTCATCCATTCATCTGTTCCATTTATCTGTTAATGGACATTGAGATGTTTCCACCTCTTGGCTATTATAATGTGGAACTGCAAGTATCTCTTCAAAATCCTAATTTCAATTCTTTTAGATAAATACCCAGAAGAGGTTGCTGAATCATATGATAGTCTTAATTTTAATTTTTTTGAGAAAACTCCATTCTGTTTTCTATAGCAGCTATATCACTTTACATTCCTCCCAAAATGGCACAAGGATTCCAGTTTCTCTGCATCCTTGTCAGCACTTGTTATTTTGTTTTTATTTTATATAATGGCCATCCTAACAAGTATAAAGTGATATTTCACTGTTATTTTCATTCTTATTTGTATTTCCCTGATAATTAGTGATGTCGAATATCTTTTCATGCACCTGATGGCCATTCTATGTCTATTCAAGTCCTCTGCCCATTTTTAATTGGGTTACTCATTTTTTTTTTTTTAAAGATTTTATTGGGGAATTGGGGAGGGGAACAGCGTTGGGGAATCGGGGAAGGGGAACAGACAAGTTGCTGTCTTTTTGTTCTTCTGTCTAGTTGCGGAGGACGTTGCTTCACTGGCCCATGTTGGTATCATCATTGCGCTCTTCCCAGATGAGGCAGATCGGTCGCCGGCCTCTGGATGTTGCTCACCTTGGCTATTGGCAGCTCACGCTGGCTGCCGGCCGCTCACTGTAACCTATGGCAGCCCACTGCAGCAGGGGCTGCAGCCTACACCGTCGCCGAGGCTCATGCATTCCAGCTCCAAGTGGAGCTGTTGTTAGCTGTAGAGGGCAGTGTCACTGGCCCTCATATGTGGGATCCGAACCGGGGCCGCTGGCATCCCCAAACCAGCTCTTAACCAATGTGCCACTCGGCCGGCCCACTCATTTTTGTTATTAAGTGGTTCAATGTATTTGGATAGATTTTGGACATTAACCTCTTATAAGATATATGGCTTGTAAATATTTTCTCCCATTCTGTTATTTCCTTTGTTATGCAAGAAACTTTTAATGTAGTCCCACTTATCTATTTTTACTTTTGTTGTCTGTGCTTTTGTTGTCATATCTAGGAAATCATTACTAAGACCAATGTTATGAAGATTCCCCCCCTACGTTTTCTTTTAAGAGTTTTATGTTTCAGGTCTTATGTAAGGTCCTTAATACATTTTGAGTTGATTTTTGTATATAGTGTAAGATAAGTGTCCAATTTTATTCTTTTCATGTGGATGCCGAGTCATACCAGCACCATTTGTTGTAGTTATCATTTCTCCATTGTGTAGTTTTGGCACCTTTGTCAAAGATCATTTGACTACATATGCATGAGTTTGTTTCTGGACTCTCTGCTCTGTTCCATTAGTGGGTATGTCTCTTCTTATGCCAGTACCATACCACTTTGATTACTGTAGCTTAGTAATATGTTTTGAAATCAGAAAATGTGAAAGCTCCAGCTTTGTTCTGATTTCTCAAGATTATTTGGCTCTTTGGGGTCCTTTGTGGTTCCACATGAATTTTAAGATTGCTTTTTCTATTTTTGCAAAAAAAAAATGCCATTGGAATTTTGATAGGGCTTGCAGGGAATATGTAGATTGCCTTGAATAGTAAGGGTATTTTTACAATATTAATTCCCAATCCATGAACTTGGGATCTCTTTTCATTTATTTATGTCTTCTTTTTTATTCTTAAGTTACGTTTATTAATAAGTATTTTATTCTTATTGATGCTATTGAAAATGAGATTGTTTTCTTAATTTCCTTTTCAGACTGTTTGTTAGTATGTAAAAACATAACTGATTTTTGTATGTTGATATTAACTGTTGCACATTTTTTAGCAGTTTTAAAAATAGTTTAGATTTTTTATCACCAACTTATAAAAGAAAATTTCTACTTCATAGTGATTACAAGAATTTGAAGAGATTATTAGTTTAAAAATCTCACTGCATGTAGTTATTTCAAGCATAAAAAAATCTTGATAGTAAAGACTTAGTAAGAAACACAGCTCCAGGCTCACATTATAATTTGTGAAAATAATTTTGAAAGTTTCCTATAAATGCTAGACTTATAAACATTTATATTTTTAAATTTTATATTTTAATTATGCATTAATAAAAACCAAGCCCCACATTTCCATATACCAAGCTCTTAAATCTCCTCTGATTTATGCCAGTGTGCCTTATAAATAGTCAATTTCTATGTGTGCCATGACATAAAAAAATGTTGGAATCCCTGTTTTATCCAATAACAAACCTTGGCTGCACTTTGAGGTCAGCAGAGGAGCTTTACAAAGTACTCAGCCTTGTCCACTCGTGAAATCCTGACTTGATTGGTCTGGGTGGGGGTGTGCTCTTTGTTCCTGGAGTCGATCTGAACATTGGAACGGCCAGAACTCAGAAAATGCAGGTGCCTGAGCTTCACCTCAGACCGCTGATCAGAATATTGGGGCCATGGGATCTGGCACCAAACAGTTTTTCAAACAGAACCACTGTTTGAGGTGGTATCCTGCCCTCTCGTTCCATATATTAGCAACAAGCTTCATTGTTCAGTTTTCCAGCGGAAGATTACACAGTGAGGAATTGAAGGACATGGTATAAGGTTTACAAAATATTATGTGCATTATATCCAATGTCTTGGGATTTGGGTTGCAAACATTTAGGGGTACTGAAACCCCTCCTTTAAGTGATGTCAGCTGCACGATACTGGTCCATCCTGATGACATAAACAGTGGTTTTTAACCCTGGCAGTGCATTAGAATCACATCACCTAGAGAGCTTAAAAAAGAAAAAAGAATAAAACAAAGACAACATGCCTGGGCCTTGCTGCAGACCAATTAAATCAGAATCTCCAGGGATGGGACCCATTTACTGCCTATTTTATTTAAAGCTTCTTAGAGTGTTTTAATTAGCAGCCAATATTGGGAACTTAAAGGAAATTTTGGGGCTTAAAGGAAAGGTGTAGAATTTTATTTCCAATTACTTCCCTGCTCTTGTTTCTCAAATCACACTGATCTACTTAGTGTCTGGTGTTCATACCTGTTCCTAACTTTACGTCTGTGGTTCTCATTGATTGGACAATTACCTGTTCTGCCTTCTTTTCTAAGCATCTCAACCTTTATCATCCAGCTAATGACTTCTTTTGTATGCAGAGCCTCCGGTTATCACCCCAGCTTTCAATAACTGCTTCTTTTGTAATTTCCTCTAAAGTAAACACATATACCCATCAGTAACAGCAGGAACAATGCTGTATCCATCTTTATGTCCCATCCCAAGCGGTGTCTACCCACAGCAGGTTTTCAGGAAATACTTGCTGTTACTGCTGATTGTGCTTTCTTTAGAGAAGGGGGACAGATTTCTCTGTGTGGAAGCAGTGAAGAAATGAAGGAACTCAGACTCTCATTTATCTCTATTTTTTTTCTTTCTGTGTTGACATATGTAGAGTAGAAGTCCAGGCTATTAGAGAAGGAGTTTATATTGGTAGGGTTTTCTCTTTTACCATCCTTATTGCACTTCCATACCAAGGTGAGATGTTAGATGTTAGAACATCAGGTATAATGTTCATTATAATGACAAATATCTTAAGCAGGAAAAAAAAAAATCACTGCCCAGTGGAGAACCTGGAATAAACCACAGCTTGGTAATATACCTCTTGTTTCAAGATCTCCTTTACCATCTTCTAAACATCTCTTGATGTTTCCTTCCTTGGAAAAGGAATCCAAACTCTATCGCAAAGCTATTGGGATGCAAATCATTTTGTAAACCATTTTGATATTCATTCATTCATTCCTTCACAGCTCATTGGTTGAGGACCTTGTATGCCAAGCCCTGCATCAGGTCCTGGGAAGCTTCTTTCCGTAGGGCCTGTTTGCTGGGTTAGTACCTAAAACTTTCAGAGGTGGGGTTTAAAGAGTAACAGAATAGCAGATTCTTATAAAGTTTTTCTCCCTATTTTATTTTAAACTCATTTTAATTTGTTAGTGAAACACTTCAGCTAAATTGTGCAGGCTAAGCACATTTAGAAAAATGAAACTTTGACCTGAAATAAAAACATGAATCTTTGTAAATGTTTACAGTCTCTATTCATGCAAACACAACTATAAATATAAGGCACATGCACATATGATAAGTATTGCTAATGCATATGCAGACCCTTGTAACATGTCCATTTCAACACAAAATATTTAAATTTTCCTAAGGATGCCAACAAATTGCTAATTCATGGTAATTTCATTCCACTCTAAAACCTGACAACAGTTCCGAGTATAACTGGTACATAATTTTCCGTACTGATATTGAAGCCTCAAGTTAACAATTGGAAAATTACTGTGTAATTATGTGGCTTTTAATATCTGTACACACTGATAGTGGCTGAAGAAGAGCTTGGTTCATTTTGTACATTTATAAATTATTTACCTGTTTTGCTGAAATTCTTGAATTTGCATTCATATATTCAAGTAATATCTCATTTTATGAGCATTTGCCCATGGCTGAAAAATAAGAGTCTAATGAAAACAAAACCAAGTTATTGGTCTTTGCTTTACAATGTTCCTGAGGAGTGAATCTCATTTTAAAATTGTCATTTCTAATTTCTAGGTCTTTTGGTGACCTAACCAATTCATTTGAATTTTGGAGGTCAAGTTTCTTTTCTTTCTTTCTTTCTTTCTTTCTTTCTTTCTTTCTTTCTTTCTTTCTTTCTTTCTTTCTTTCTTTCTTCCTTCCTTCCTTCCTTCCTTCCTTCCTTCCTTCCTTCCTTCCTTCCTTCCTTTCTCTCTCTCTCTCTCTCTCTCTCTATCCCCATTTTGGGGCTGTGACTTACACACAACACATATAATTCCAAGAAAGCAAGAAAGCTTTAAAAGAAATTTACACAGAGTTATATTGGAAATATAAGCAAAGCAAAATCGCACCCAGCTTCTGATACTATCTTTATATAATGGAAATTAGTGATTTTTGCCTGCTCGTTACCCTTTCTACCTTTAGGGAACCATTATTCTTCTCCCATGGTGTATTGTCCTTGTGAGAATGCCACAAGGCGCACTGTCACTACCAGACAGAAGGTGAGAAGGCAGCTCAGTTTAATCCAATCCCAATCTTAGCCTGGGAATTTGAATACTGAGTAAAATAATGGAGGAATGAAAAAAACGGAGTGGATTCATTGTGTAGATAGTGCCCGCAGAGAACACCCTGCCGCTTAGATTCCCAAAGAGGTGGTGGTTTCTAATGTTTCCAAAGTTTTGTTTCTAACGTTTCCCTTAGATGCTATGTCTTTTCATATTTTTTCAATACACTCCTTTTTTCTCTTTCTTTCTGGGAAGCAGAATCTTAGGTTATAGTGAGTTTGTGTGTTTGGAATCCGTGAACCATAACACAACCTGAAATTTCTGAGATAATCATAGATTCATAGAAATTTTATATCTTAGAATACACCCAAGAGATCTTTTACTCGAACCTTCTCATTTTACAAAGACATAAAAGCCCAGAAAAGATACCTGACTTGTCCAAGATCATATAGATATTTGGTGGTAGAGCAGGAAATGAAATGAAATTTGTTCTGTCCCACCAGTGTACATCTTAGGGGTAAAGTATTGCTTCTGCTGGTTAAAGATGCTCAGGAAAATTGGAGTTCAAGGTCCTCAGGTTCATTGGAATTTGCTCACATGCATCATCGCTGTATCAAGTGACTTATCCCTTCCCATTTAATACCTAGCATATGATACATTTTGTGTTGTAATTCAGCTATGCTTAGCATTAGATTTTTGGTTTGGCTTTCTGAAATCTCAACCTGTGGCTCTAAGAGATAACAGATTTTTTAGTATAGTCATACAAGCTTTCTGGTTCTTCCATCAAACTGTGAGCTGGGAATTTAAAGCCCTAATCTCATTGTTTTCTCCCCTAGTTCACCTTCACTTCTAGGAACAAACCTACTGATGCCATATTTTTATTATGTTCCAAATGTTCTATGGCAGCAGCTAGCAGGTCACTCAAGGAATTCTCTCCCATTGCACTGGATTCCAGATAGTATGATGGTAATTCAATTATTTTTCCACTTCATGCTGTGGATGAACAATGTCCCTTTTACCACTTAAAATGGGGTCATTAATGCCTTTTAATCTAGTCAGATAGGCGAACCAGAGCCCTGGGTTAGCGGAGAGAGATGTATGGGACGCACAATTTAAGGAGGCATTTGGACAACCTTGAGAGTAAGTGCCTTCTTAATGTTTGCATCCTAGATAACTTGTTTGTCTCACCCTAGTCCTTGTACTTCAAAGAATCAATTCCACATTTCCATCTCTAAGGTTTTGTCTCCCTGAAACCACTTTGGCTTTCTATTGCACAACAAACCACCCACACAATTACCCATTTATTTATTCACGATTCTGTGGGACTTGCAATTTGGACTGGGCTCATCCATATGATGACTGGGCTCACTCATGCTTATAAAGTTAGTTGGTTGGTTTTCTAGGGAATGGCTGGTCTAAATGGCTTCATTTATATGGAGCTCAACTGGGACTCAACTGTTATGGCTGCAACAGTTAAAATGACTGATCTTCTCTACTTCCATAGGGTTTCTCTCACTATGTCATGTTTCAACCTGTTCATAAAGTGGCAATATTTTAAGACATTGTGAACGGAAGTGCTGGGGCTAGCCGAGTGGCTCAGTTGGTTAAGAGCTTGCTTAAGAGAGTGAGCTCTTAAGGGTTGCTGGTTTGATTCCCACATGGGCCCAGTGAGCTGTGCCTGAGCTGAGCTGCTACTGAGCTGCCAACAGGTAGCAGGATGGCTCAGCTGGTAAGAAATCGTGCCACCAACAACAAGGATGCCTGTTTGAATCCAGCATGGGATGGTGGGCTACGCCTGCCCCCAACTAAAGACTGAACTTGGCACCTTAAGCTGAGCTGCTACCGGAGTGGCTCAAGGGATAGAGTGCGCACTCTTAACAATAAGACTGTGGGTTTGACTCCTGCATGGGATGGTGGCTATGCCTACCTGCAACTAATTGAACATAGCACCTTGAGCTGAACAGTGCGACTGACTTGGAGCTGGGCTAGCTGCACCCTCCACAATTAAGATTGAAGGACAACAACTTGGCTCTCCCACTTTTCCCAACACTGTTCCACTCCCCCAATAAAAAATGGAAAAAAAAAAAAAAAAGGAAGTGCTACATGCACAATGGTGAGAGTAGAATTACTAAGAACTCACACAACATCAGTTCTCTTACTGTCTATTGTCAAAGTAAGTCACATGGCCATTCCAGATGAAAAAGGGGAAATAGATTCTTTGCCTTGATGGTAGGAACTTCAAAGAATCTGTAGCCATTTTTATACCCTCCACCCCACTGCATAGTATATCCTCTGGCCACACTTATTTACATTCTTTTCACATGCAAAATATATCATGGAATGAAACACTCCCGCCCCCCCCCCCGCCCCCCAGCAAGCCTCATCCCATTATAACAAAGGCTTGAAGTCATTATCCCACTCTGTATCAGGTCTAGGTGGAGATGAATTCCTTTAATGCAGCTTCTTGGGGGTAGCTGCTCCTGATTCTGAACACTATTAATTAAAAGACAAGTTATCTGTCTATTACACAACATACAGTAGTGAGATAAGAATGGATAGTTGCAAAAACATGTTCAATAAGGGGAGGATTGGAAGGTAAATGGCAGCAGCTGATGCACAGAAATTCTGAAATCTAGCAAGGCTCATGTAGTCAGAGCTGCTTGCTAGGGGATAGGCATGTTCACTGACTAGGGTTCAGTTCTGTTCGCTGGGTGTAACTCTCCAACCCACTGCTCTTTTTAGCTCTTGATTTTCTTTTGTTTTGATAGAGCTCTCTGAATTCTTTCCTTTTTGGGTAAGAGTTGACCTGTGTTTGCAGCTTAGCCCATTATCAGCTTGCTTTCTGCCCAGAGAAAGTGGGGCACCCAGTGGGCTCTATTCAGGTTGAACAATTTCTGTTCCTTTTAGTCCAATTTCATAGTGCTTTCGTTAGTAAAAGTTTTTGTTTGTTTGTTTGTTTCTATGCAAATTCCTGGGGTTTAGTTCATGCCCAAAAGCTGTAGCAGTAAATCTTTTTTGAGAAATATTTCCCTTTACTGATGCTATAAGTCAGACCATTATGGGCAACACCCTTAAGATTTTTAACCCTTTTTTGCTTACTGAGAATATCTATTAGTCACTGACTTAAATTTTTCTGAGATCTCAATAAAGCTTTTCATGGCCACATGTTTAATTTAATCTCTCCTTTGAGGCTGATTTTTAATTTGTAGAGCCTAGGGAATGTAAAATAACTTTATTTTCTAACTTAGCAAATTCTAAGTTGCATATGTATAACACACAGGTATTTGCTCATAGCAGTCTTATTTACATATGTAATTAAAAATAATTTTGCTTGAAAATTGGTCATTTTTCTTCTTAGCTAATATGTTTCTTCCTGTAACGTATGGTATACAGATAAAAATTGTCATTTGACACTTTCACTATTCTGCTTGGGTATGTTAGGCAGATCCACAAGTTTATTAGGTACTTTTCTATGTTCCAAATTCCCACAAGTGACAGCTTTGCCAATTGTTTCACCTCTACATAATATGAATTGCCCTTTACCTGACTTTCAATAACAATTTACTCACTCCTCTTTTATACCACTGGCTCTGCTGAAATCAGGTCCTAATTGCCTTTCCCACTGCTCTTCTCTGCACAGTCTCAAAGACAATACCACATATTTTAGGTTTTAAGCTGTGGCAGTTTTTGACTTCTGTGTGGAATTTTGTGTATCTGTCAGGGATCAGTCAGGGAAGCAGAGCTCCTATGAGTGTTTGGATAAGGGATTGCTTAAAGGAATTAAACCTGACATAATTGTGAAAGGAGCTGATGAAGTGACGGTCCAAAAGAAGGGTCGAAGTATTAGAGAAATATATTGCTGACCAATCTTTTTGAAGCACTGGTACAGATGGGTGAGTTGAAGCAGGAGTGCGTGAGAAGCCAAGTGGGTCCACCTGCTCAAGTGGGACCCTTAGGGAGCAGCTCGGTGAATGAAGTCATTGGAAAGTTGTTGTCTCTGTGTAACTATGGCCTGTGTGAGTCTGCCATCCAGTGTCTGGTGGTGAGCCTGGGGCAGCTGTTGTTCAGCAGAGCCAGTGGTATGAAAGAAGAGCTAGACATGTAGAGAAGAGTGAGGACAAGCTGCAAACCACTGAGGACCTCTGTGTCTTTCTGTCGCTGACCACAGTAAGACCTTCAGAGAGTAATGGCCACTAATCTACTTCTGCTACTCAAATTTCACACAAGTTTCTCTTGGCTGACTAACTCAGGTTCATATCCAGAATGGAACGATGGGAAACCAAATTCTCAGTTTAACTTAACAATAGAACAATCCATCTTAAACTCATTCATATCCTATGTCATCAAGAGTTGCTAGATGCCCATATGATTAGAAAATGTTGATACTTTTATTTTTTCCAACTGCATAGTCTTTCCCCCTTTTTTGATTATCCATGCATCAATTTAGTGTAGGTCATGATTCCCACTGAAGAAAAATGAATGTTTCTTATAAGAGCACTGTTTAAATAGCCCATCAACTTTAATAGCACCAACAGTGGCTTTCTGTAAACTGTGTACAGTCTGCCGGCACCCATTTAATTCTGGGTCCACAAATAGAAATGCGAGAAAGAGCTTCTTACTCTATGTTAAATGAAAATTAAATCATTTTATGGGGACAGCAGGGGTTCCTTCTTTTCTGATTTTCTCTGGGAGAATGTTTGGTTTGCCTATTTTGTTGTAACCAAGTCCTCCTTTGACCTAGAGCATACCAAGAAATTTGATGCTTTTCTTACTAACTTTCTTGAGATGAGAGTTCAGTCTGCACTGAAGGACTTCTGGTCTCAGAGAGCATCTAGTATGGTCCTTGGATTTTATAGATGAGGAAACTGCAGAGCAGGGTGACACAATAACTCCATAAAGTAGATATTATCATTCCACTTTATTTACTTTTTTTTTTCATTCCATTTTAAAATGAGGAAAGACAGGATTGCAAAAGTTAAACAAATTTCCCCAAACCACACAGCCAGTAGGTGGTAGGGCTGGGCTGAGGCCCACTTGTCTGCTTCAAGAGGTCTTTTCACTAAATCATTTCATTTGAACCTCTGGGCAATCATTTCAACTCCTGACATGGAAGATTTGTGTTTTGTGCAGTGCAAAGGCTCAGCCCATGAACCCTAAATAAACTCAGGGATGGCAAGAGTGAGGTGAACAGTTTGGAAGTATTCATACTCTTCCCTGGTACAGTTCTTCCTCTTAGCAACTTCTGAAGTTGGCTGATGGGAATAGTGTCCTGGCCACTAAATTATTCTCACCTAGGGTCTCTCCTGTCCTAGCAATGCTTTGAATCTGTTAGATGGTGTCCTATTGGGCTGTTGGAAAAGTCATGATGTATTTTTCTATGTTTTTTTGTTGCAAAACTGTGTCATGACTTTTCCGACAACCCAATATATTCCTTCTTAAGTTTTTGTGCCTATATTAGAGTAGATTGTTTATTTATGGTCACTCTCAGGCAAATTTCATTCAGTCAGTTCAGCAGTTTCCACAGAAAACGTTTCTGGAATTTCCAGTTTAAAATTATTACAACTTTTCTGAACACAGCACATCACCTTTTATTGTAATGATTCAATTACAGTGGACCTGTGAACAGTGCTGGGGTTATAGGGGCATTGACCCCATACTGTCAAAAATTAGCATGTTACTTTTGGCTCCCTCGAAACTAAGTCCCTTGCTATTTGTAGGGGATTGGTTCCAGGACCCCTACGCCTGGAGTCAGGACTAGAAAGGACAAAGTCTGACTACAGGTGTGGCTTCTTCCTTTTTATCGATACTAGATTGTCAGCGTAGAAATACCAAAATCTTCAGGTGCTTAAGTCCCTTATATCAAATGGCACAGGACAGTGCAGAAGATTGGCCCTCCACATCCACAGATTCCCAACCTCTTAAAAACACTATTTTCAGGTCAAAAATACTGCAGTTGTTTGAATCTGTGGATTTGAAACCCAGGATATGGAGGGCCGACTATATACTTATTGAGAATAAGTCTGCATATAGGTGGACCTGTGGAGTTCAAACCCATGCTGTTCAAGGGTCAGCTGTCTATAGCTCAGACTTTGAATGCCTTTATGGCAGGGATTCTATTTTCCATGTTTGCCTCCCCAGGATTAAGACAATTTCTGACCCTAAATATGTGCTAACAAATATTTATCAATGTGAATAGAAAAGACACACTCAGGTGAAGTCAATTTGCTAAATACAAAAACGTGGTAGAGCACTCGCTCTCAGGAAATACACTCTGTTAGAACCTCCTCATTCTATAGGTGAAGAGTAGAAGCCAGAGTTGAAATGAACTACTCAAAATCATAGAGCTGTATTTTAGCAGAATTGAGAACAGAAATTTAAGATTCTTATCTTATAAGATCTTTCTATAGCAACTCTGGTTTCCAAAACACTTTTTTAGCTTAAAAAGTCTTCCTTGAAATAAAATGGTATCCGGCCCACTACACCAAATTGTTAGAAGTGGAACTGCTCTGATGTTGGTGACGTTGGCAGGGGGAGAAGGAGGCATATGGAGGAGACTGGCACTGTGCCCGCTGCTCCCACCCACCCTGTCCTCTACCTCCAGCTGTTGGGATTTCCAACCCTTGGAATGGTTCCATGATATACAGTTTGAAAGATACTGTGCTGCCCTCTGCCCCTTCGCTTGCTCCCTTAGCTCTATAAATAGCTAAACAAATTCCCAAAGCAACAAAACAAAATCACACACACACACACACCCATCGCTCATGGCCCCTTCCCTCAGCAGAAAGTTTTGTCCACTTGGGAACCCCAGTGGGGATCAGAGGAGGGAGTGTCATTTTCAGCCCAGCAGTACAAAGTGCCCATTCTTGCACTTTGAGCAAAGGCAGCACAGCTGGGTGGGTCTCCCGTGGTACATCTGTTGGTCTGTATCTCACAGGAAGCAGTGCAGCTCCTCAAAGATAAGTGTCACTGGGGAACAAAGAGGGATTTTGTTCACTGCCTCAAGAATGATGCATTGAACCTGAGGTTGGCTTTTCAATTCATGTAGCTAGAAAGAGGGCAAAAATGACCCAATGTGCTCTGTTCTTCCCAATCAGGCAGAGTGGCATCCTCTTCTTGCCTTCCAACGAGATTGAGAAAGTGCTTTCTCCTCTTTTCTGTACCAATCATTTCTGCTACCTCCACCACACTCCCTGAAATCAAGATTAAACATTTATGGTTATGCTTATTTCACCCATTTTTCCTCCTGTGGGAATTTGGGCAGTTTAGCCTATTGACAATAAGATGCTTCAAACAGTGGAAGCTACTGTTAAGTGTTTTTGAATGTAATAATTTTGGAAAAGTATCACAGAGTCACAATGTTGGAGCTTTTTCATTTATGGAAAAGCATTTATGGAACAGACAGACTTGGCTTTGATCTCCAGATTTCCTTTGACTGGATATTTGACGTTGACCTTGAACAATTTTCTAACTTCGCTGTCCCTGAATTTCCTCACTTGCAAAATGGGAATAATAGTACACCCCCTCTCCTATTTTAAAGATAAGAAACTGAATCCCAGAGAGGTGGAGTGTTTTACTTACTGCCCCACAGCAAGTTGGTGTCAAGAATACCTGGGCAAGGCTTGTTATGTGCGCTCAGGTTGCTGGACTGCTGGTACAGCCAACATCTGACTCTCAGCTCTGTCTCCATACCAGCTCAGAGACACAGGGCTGACTACATTTGACTTTCCAGAAGTTGTACATTTCCTGTGAGATAATGAGGTGTGGCATGGAGGCTGGCAGGATTTATTTGGCAGTTAAATGTAGTTTGGAATCAAAAATATGATAGCATTATTCACTGTGGCATAGCAAAGTTCACCTCTGCCCCCTTGCTTTTGGCTGGATCAGCAGATATAGTCCACGGTTAAGGAAACGCTGTCAAATATTTCTTTATGGTTTAATTTTCCTCTTATTCTCTATCGCCTGCGATGCCCTTGTCCTTTGGGAAAAGTGGCAAAATAAACACAGCTTTTTAAAAATTGGTTTTGTCCTTCCTGCTTTTAGGGAATGATTTAAGAATTCAGATTGGCTTTAGTGGTGGATTATCACCTTCAGCATACTGAATGTGGGAATGAGTTGGCTAAGTAGGGACTGAGAATCTCCATTCAAAACAAACCAAAGGCCTTTTGGCACCTGAGAAAGTCCTGAGATGGGGAGATCACTGCCCCTGCTCCCCGGCACCCCCATCCCCACAGCTCATTTCACTTAGGGAATGACTTTTTGTTAGCAGCAAACACTTTCTATCAATAATAGAAGTTCCATGATGAATAGAGTCAAATGTGGATTTACGAGCTTTCAGCCTAAGGAAGTGGGTAAACATAAACTAAATATTCTCCTGTCAGGGATGCTATCAATGGGATTCTTACATAGAGAGTAGGAAGTTTGGGGCTTAAATATTCATTCTGCCACTTCATTCTCTAAACTCTGAGTCTCAGTTTCCTCATATGTAAAGTGGGGCTAACAATGCTTAACCCACATAGCATATGATAGGTCCTCAATAAATGTAATTCTCTACTTGCTTACTTCTTTAGAGACATAGATATTTGATGTTTGGAAGAGTAAGCACCTTCACCAATGGAAAGAATTGATAATGAAAGCGATTGCAGGCAGTGTGGGGGAATCATTTTAGGAATGATAATATGAGCACCTTTGTGTGAGGTCAAGCTTCTATACTGGGGAACGATCCATCTCAATGTTCTTGGTCAATGTAGGGTCATGTGAAGCTCAGGAAAGCATCAGTGGTCCAGAGAGTCTGAGCCTCTGTGGAAAGATGGGAATACTTATATTGACAGCAATACCATGGACATAAGTTAGTTTAGATGAGGGTGGGTGGGGCAGGGGTAGAGTGGTGAGAAGCAAGAGTTTAGGTTTTCGTGGACTTAATAGAATGAAGCCTTCTTCTACCCTCCCAAGGATAGACAATGTTCCTGCATTATAACACTCTCCATAGGTTTAACACTGACCTGTGTTTTCTCTACTGATCTGTGAACTCTATGAAAGCAGGGATAGCAAGCTTTTGTATTTCTAGCCTTTAGCACAGTGCTTGATTGAGAGGCACTCAATGAACCTTTGCTCAACTGCTCTGTAGGTTAGTAGTGTGAGCTGGAATGTTGAACTGTCTGGGTTTGCATCCTGAATCTGCCACTTGCTATTTAACTGTGAATAAGGTTAGTCACTTAACCTCTCTATGCCATAGTTTCCTCATCTATAAATTGGGAATAGTAATTGCAGCTCTAGTGTTGGAGGATTTAAACTGATAAACAGTAGGTGTAAAACACATAGAATATACCTGGAAAATATGAAATAACTTCAAAGGAAGCCAGTGAGCTGTGAGTGAACAAGAGCTTGGCCAGTGGGGTTGGGCAGGCTAGGGAGCCAGTGTGCTGTGTCCTGGCTCTGTGACCCTGGGGGTTACTTAACCCTCTCTGAGTCTCTTCTGTAATGTGAGAACAACAATTACAGGCTTGCTGGGAAGATTTATGGTGACAGCACAATACCTGACACATGGTAAATGCTCCATAGAGGCCAATCACTTTTCTGGTTTGGGGATTCTATAACGTTTTTAAAGGAAGCTTCCTAATAATTAAATATATTTTTAAGATAATCAAGAAGTGTTTTGGGTGCTTTGGATGGTTGATATAAATCAGGATAAAGTGAAGGCCAATCCCTCCTTTCCCATCTTTTCGCTAAGGAAACACACTGCTACTAGACCTGTTTTCCAGGACTTAAAGGATTTTTGTTCCTCATCTCTGTCTGTCTTTGTTCTATTTTATTTAGAATTCAATTCGGAATGAGTAGGAAAAATGGACCAAGCCAGCATCAAGATGGTGAGGAGCATATCTTCTTAGTTCTTTTATAATTGGTTTCTGAAAAAGGGCTCTACGTGCAGCTTGCTTTGTAGGTCCTAGTCCTCTACTTCCCCCTGTGTTTTGGCTTCATAGTTTTTCAATACTTCAATTTGTTATGATTCTGACTGTAAATGGTCAGTCACCTTCACTTTCTCTAATTACACCCACGAGGATTTCCAAGGCTGAGATCAGTACATCCGTAGGCCTGTGGCATTGTCAAAGAGCTCACACTCATGGAATTGCCAGAAAGCTACAATGGAAATTCAAAACACAGGCATTCATTGACCTCTGAATGCCCTATTTATAAAGGTAAAGCATCCTTTGGAGGCTTGGGCCATGCCAGGCAGGGAGCTGGGGCAGGCTCCGCTTCTGTAGGCCTCAGAAAAGAAGAGTTTCAACTGTTGTCAATTTTGTCTTCTTACTGTAGAGACAGTGGCTGAGGAATTAGTGAAGGGGGTTCGGAGTTAGAGAAAGAGATATGCTCTCAAGAACCCTACATCTTCACAGGCAATGCGTCATGGTCATATGTTCCCGAGCCTGGAATTTGGAAATCTGAACCAGATTGGAAATCTGGCTCTACTTTTTAGAAATTATTTTTTATAATTGTGTTTCCCTGAGCAAATTTCCTAACCTCTGTGGGTTTCAGTCTCTTCATCTACAAAATGGAAGATAAATATATCTATCTTGAGAGGTCCTGTCAAGGGTTAAATGATATACAAGGTGTAATATAGTACCAATAATAGTTGACATTTTTTTGAGTACTTAATATGTACCTGAAACTTTTTTACGTGTTTTGAAGTAATAACTTACTGAATCACAATGATAAGAATACTACTTAAATTCCCATTGTATAGATGTGGAAGCTGAGGCAGAGAATAAAGGAAGTGTATTGTCTAATGTTCAGAGCTGGATAGTGTTTGAAGACAGGAATCAAGCCTAGGTAATCTGGCCCTAGTGCCTATGCTAAGTATTAAGCTATACTGCCTTTTCAAATATTCTCTTCTTCACACGAAGGCTGAATTCCCACTCTTATGTGGCTTTCAAAATAGTTGTTGCCAGGTGTGAGAGAGAGAGACGTGTTTCTGATCCTTCTGAGATTCCTAGGATTGTGTCTAAGTGCTGAAGCACGTGCCACATGACCATTGTGACCTGACTTTGCTTTTGAGGGTCCTCCTGGAAATCCAACTATGAGAAAATGCTATGAGAGAATGCATTTGACATTTCAGAGGATAGATTCACACAAGGATATTTTTCACTAGTACTTATAGTCATGGTGATGGTGTAGTAATAATTTTCTTCACTCTCAGTGGAGGCCAATATGCTGCACATCTCTTTTTGCATTCTAAAAATGTTTAGCACGAAATAGGGAGGGAAATTGGGTGTTCTTTTCTGAAAACAGAAATCAATGTAACGAGTGGAAAATTTACCTGTAATCTTGATCTTCAAAATCTTTCTCCCTTTCATTTCATTAAGATTGCCTTTTCTTTTTCTTTTTCTTTTTAAAGGAAGGAAAAAAGTGTATAAATATCCAGACGACTATTACATTCTCTTTAATGACTGAAGCTAATAAGAAATGGCTCTGGTATTTCATCCTGTCCCTCTAATAATGGCTCTGTTGTTTTGATCTCAGAAGTGTAAAGGAAGCTTTCTATTCAGAGATGGGCGTGCCTATCTCAAGCACCTGAGAGAGGCTGTATTATATATTGAAAAATCATTTTACAATGTCCCTTTCCAGAGTGTGAGGCCGCTGATGCTTTGATGTGGTTAAGTAATTTAGTACAATCATGTAGTAGGTTAAATGAGATTTTAGCTTCCTTGAAATTTTTGAAGAATGCACATGAAATGAGTACATCCATAATCTTGTGATACTAGGGGGTTTCCCATTTTTCTCTTTTTATTTTTCCATAGCTAAGTTCTGGTAGAGAAGGCAGCAGACTCTCTTCTCTTAATCTTGAGTAGAAGCAAAGGAGAAATTGATGAATTTTTTTCTAAAGTATCCATGCCTGAGTGAGAGAAAAGAAATAAATATGTAGGGAAGAAAGAGGGAGAAAATTTCTAAGATACAGAGAAAGAAGCTGTTTTATTTTTCATCAAATACACCTTATATGGTGGTGAGCAGGAGTGGGGTCAAGAACAAAAACTTTGCAGGGATTTATAAATAGGTAGATCTGAGTTTTAATCTTGATTCTACAATTTCCTTGTTTTGTTACTTTATCTTCCTGAGCCTGTTCCCTAATCTGCAAAATTGGAATCATGATATTAAAGTTGAACCGTTACTGTGGGAATGAGATGATGCAGATAAAACATCTGTCAGAACGCCTAGCAGACTCAGTGCTTAATAAATTGTTCCTTTCCTCTGATTCCTAGAGTTGTTTTGCCTCTGATAGCTTTGAGCAACCTGCTTGATGTTTATGGGGATGTTTCTTTATCCTGAATCCCTGTTCTCACTACTGACTATAAAATCTTGGAAAAGGTACTTAATTGCCCTGTGCCTTTGTTTCCTTATCTGCAAAAGGTAGACAATAGTGTATATCTCATAAAGTTGTTCATTCACTTAACACATTTTTTAAGTGTTTACTATATGACCAGGCTATGTTCTAGAGTCTTGGGGTACACTGGTTAACAAACGAAATGAACATTATTTTTAAAGAGTTAGTAGATGCAAAACTGCTTCTCATAAAAAGAGCAATCAATAAGGGGCATTATTATTATAGAAATGAATAAATAGTATTTTCTATGATCTAAATTATCCTGGATTTTATTGTATGTAAAGGGCACAATTATAATTCATTTTTATTTTTCTTTACACAAATCTTTTAAAACTATGGACTTGCAGAGATTTCAAGAGCACATGCTTGAAGTTGACAAAAGATCCATGTTTTATAGTTAGTTCCTGCTTAGCCTTAATTGTAGAAGATGTCAGAGAATGTGATTTCCAAGGCAAAGTGATTTATAAGGGAATGAGAAATATGTTGGTTGAAAATATTATCTATTATATTAGGTACATGGTACATGATTATTAACTAAATAACATTTATAAATAGTTACAATTATTTCTTTTAGGAATTTCTAAAAATGATCTAATAAAAAAGCACAAGTCAAGCAATTGACTTGCCAGTGGTAGGATCCATTGGCGATATAGCTTCCCGTGGATGGAGATCATTGAGGGTAAGTAAATATTCCTAGGAAACTATAAAACATATTCTGTGAAGGCCAATAGTATAAATAAAATCAAGCTGTCCTTGGAAATGATTATCTTTCTTTAATGGAGAGCCCAACAGATTGACCAGGAGAGTGTTAGAGAGACAGAAATTTCACAGGTTTGTTGATCTTTAGCAAATTAATCTCCCCTTTGATTTCTCTAGGCATTCCTGAAAAGCAGAGTTAAAGTCAATGTTTTGGGATCCTTGTTCAGTACAAATATGAAAGTTTCTCAACAATTTAACACATAAATATAGAAAGATGAATTTGATTGCTTTCAACAATGGGAATGTATGGGTCTAATCCAGAATGTGTGCAGTGATGATGAGTTTCAGTGAGTTTCTAGAGCACAGTGCTGGGTATCTGCACAGCAGAAGCTTTCGTGGTCTCTGTATTTTATTGAGATGCCATTGAATTGTCTAAATGCCTCTTTTAGCCTGAGGCTAAGACCTGGTTGATAGGCCTGATGCTGCAGGAAGAAGTTTCTCACTCAAAGCTGAAAATCTTGGTTGTTTATTAATGTACACTGAATTTGAGCAGGAATCTCGGTGTAATAAGTGAAAGAACTCTGTGTGTACTTGGAAACTGGAACCAGGATTGGGAGAACTGTAAAAACCAATGAAGACCAGCAGGTTGTGACTATGTGAGGGGTTGGAATCACGATATTAAAATTGAACTGTTACTGTGGGATTAAATGAGATGATACACAAAACATCTGTTAGAACACCTGGCAGAGTCAGTGCTTAGCGAATTGACAGACTTTTCTGTGGAGCAGACATTAGAGTCTTTGTTGGCCTTCCAGATCTACTTCAACTTAGGTCTGGGAAGGTGGACAACATTTGATGGCCTAGGCATGAAATGGACACAACAACCAATATCCTTATTTAAAGACCGTCTATTCCACTATTTCTCACCATCTCTAAAAACCAAGTTGTAATCTGCGAGTCCCATTGTTCCTCTTTCTTTTCACCTTTCCTCAATAATGAAATTAACATATTTGCCTTTAAGAATTTTACTATCACCTATTCATTGTGTTTATTTAAAAACAAACAAAACAAACAAGCAAACAAAAATGAAGGCCTGCCTCAAATCCCACTGGCTATGGAAAGCAAAGTCATTGTGAACACCTATGAGGAATGCCTTATGCATGGAAGTCTGATTGGAATGACAGGAAAATCTTCCACTTTTGTAGGGATGTAAGTTCAGTGCAGGGTGGCTTTGAAAGATTTGATGCAAATGATCCATTTATATAAATCAGAGTGGGTGGGACCATAATCCTGCAGAATGGATAAAGCTTTGGTGCCCCAACCTGGTTAAGCATTAGAATCACCAGTGAGCTTATTAAAATACAGATGTCAGACCCCTTTCACTGAATTAGTGTCTCCTGGGGTGAGGGACTCCTAAATTTGTAGTTTGCATTTTCTTCATATTTTAATCAGAAGCACATAAAACTTTAGGAACTATTTAATAGTGCATCAAAATGATTTCACTCTGTTAGTTTTTCTGAGTGTGGTCTGTAGTCCTGTTGGATTTGAGTCTTAGAGTGGGAGGATGAGAGTGGAAGTGAGGAAGGAATACATATTAAAATACAGATTCCTAGGGCCGGCCGAGTGGCGCAGTGATTGAGCGCTGGCCTAGGAAGTCAGCGGCCCCAGTTCCATCCCACATATGAGGGCCAGTGACACTGCCCTCAAAAAAACCCACAAAAACAGATTCCTGGGTTTTACTCCAACCCTGTTGAATCTGCATTTCTAACAAGTGCTTCAAGTGTTTGTTTTCTTTTTTTCTTTCATCTAGACCTCATTTTTTTCTTTTTAAGAGCAGTTTTAGGTTTATAGCAATATTGAGAGGAAGGTACAGCAATTTCCCACATACTCCCCACCCCCACACATGCACAACCTCCCCTATTATCACCATCCCCACCAGAGAGGTGCATCTGTTGCAATTGTTGAAGCTATGTCAACACATCACAGTCATCCAAAGTTCATAATTTACATTATGGTTTGCTCTTGGTGTTGTACATTCTATGGATTTAGACAAATGTATAATGACATGTATCCATCATTATGGTATCATCCAGAATATTTTCATGGCTCTAAAAATCCTCTGTTTTTTACCTATTCATCCCTCCTTATCCCCACAACCCCTAGCAACCACTGATCTTTTACTGTCTCCATAGTTTTGGTTTTTCCAGAATGTCATATAGTTGAAATCATACAATATGTGGCCCTTTCAGATTGACTTTTTTCACTTAATAATATGCACTTAAGGCTCCTCTATGTCTTTTCATATCTTGATAATGCATTTCTTTTTAATACTGAATAATATTCCATTATCTGAATGTATCACGTTTCTTTATTCATTCACATTTGAAGGTATCTTGAGAAATCCAGGTTTGGGCAATTATTACTATTGTAAACATTCATGTGCAGGTTTTTGTGTAGACATAAGTTTCAACTCCTTTGAATAAGTACTAATGGACATGATTGCTGGATTGTATAGTAAGAGTATATTTAGTTAGAAATTAGAAACTGTCAAACTCTCTTCCAAAGTGGCTGTGCCATTTTGCATTTCTACCAGCAATGAATGAAAGTTTCTATTTCTCTCCACCCTCGTCAGCATTTGGTGTTGTCATTGTTTCAGATTTTGGCCATTCTAGTAGGTATGTAGTGGTATTTCATTGTTGTTTGAATTTGCATTTTTTGATGACATGTGATACGATGTGGAGCATCTTTTCATATACTTATTTGCCATCTGTATAACCTGTGTGCTGAGCTGTCTGTTAAGGTCGTTGTGCCATTTTTAAATTGGGTTGCTTGTTCTATTATTACTGAGCTTTAAGAGTTTTTCATATATTTAGGATCAGTTCTTTGTCACATGTGTCTTTTGCAAGTATTGTCCCCCCATTTGTGACTTGTCTTCTCATTTTTCTTGATCAGGTAATTCTTATGTCAAAAGAGTTTGAGAATGCTATTATATGTTCTCCTATGAATGGACCATTGATGGAGGAGATCTGCATTAATTGAATTGACCTTAACAATCAATGGGGTGGGAAATGTCTCAGCCAGAGCAATGGGAAAGGGGGCTAGCTAGACTGAGGACCTACTGAATCCTAGGAAAGATACTTGGTAGTTTATCAATATAATCTCATTTTTCTTGATAAGCATATTATGAAATAGATACTAAGATACTCATTTAGAGGGTCTTAGTAAAGGTCCTTGAGTTAGAAAAAATGGAACCAAGATAGGGTCTAATTGACAACAAAGCCTCATGCCTGACTATACCATACCAAACTGCCAGTAAGTCCATACTGCACTACGTGTATCAGTAGAACTAAACTTTAATTCCCACTTTGATAATATGTATCTCTGTGGTTTTATCTATGTCTCTGGGCCTCAACTTCCTCACTCTTTATAGATAAAATATTATGTAAGAATATGGCTATTTTCTACTGTAGCCTTCCTTTTCTACTGTAGCCTTCCTTTCTACTGTAGCCTATCTAATAAAACACATTGAACCGCAGAAAGAACATTCATGGGAATTGAGCCTGGCATCTGAGGCTCATATGTTCTATTCTCTTCTGAGTAACTGTTTGAAGTCAATATTTAAATGTTTAAAAAAGAATTTTATTTTTCGCATATGTACAGGCAGTCTGAGACAGAAATCCAGTGTGTCAAAGATACATTGGCATTATTTACTTACTTATATAGTTTAGAATGTTCCCAGTCACCTGCCCTCACAATAGGGCCATATATATTAATACCAACAGAACCTGATGATACTTATTCAGTAAAACTAGAAAAATTAAAAATGGTCTCACATTTGCTATGGTTATTTGCCTTCTATGTAGCTGGATAAATGATGCCTAACCTCTGGCACCCTCTGTGTTCAGTAAAGGTTAAGGGCCTTTACTTCTAGATGTCTGTTTTATTTATTGATTGATTTATTGATTTATTGATTGATTGATTGATTTTTGAGGGCAGTGTCACTGGCCCTCATATGTGGGACCTGAACCGGGGCCTCTGGCTTCCCAAGCCAGCGCTTAACCACTGCACCACTCAGCCGGCCCCGTCTGTTTTATTTATAACGCAGGATGCCTTATTCTAGAACTAAACACCTCTGGAAACATTAGAAGTGGCATCTAGGCAGTCAGGAGATTTTTGGTGGCTCTTTATATCACCCGTATGTATGCCTACACCATCCTCACAGGCCAGCAGGTAATGGAAGCCATGATCTAGATGCCTTCTGCATGCGACTCAGTGTGACTAGACTTTTCAAAATGATTTCCTCTGGCCCTAACTCATGTTACTTAGTTTTGTGGCCCTTTTAGGCTTAGCATTCATAGCTCAGGTTTTCTCAGGGTCCTTGGCTTGACTTCCTCTTTCATTTTCTTGCATCCCATTTCCTTAGCAGTGGCCCCACAGGATGCTCTCCATCGCCAGCATTCAATACTCAGCATTTAGTAGTAACTGGCTTTGTTGATAACTCTACCTCTCCACAGCAACCTGACCACTAGAGGATAAGATGGACAAGGGCTTTGATGAATATTAGGGTGACTACAAACTGTTTTGCCAGCAATTATCCTTGTTTACTTCCTTATCCCAGCATCATTATTAATAATGTTCCGTTTCATTTACAAAGTGGTCCTGGTTTGAATGTGTAAGTTATATTGTCACTCCGTATATAACGTTCTCTGTCCCATGAAAGGGGCCCTGTAGTGGTCACACCCAGTGTCCAAAAGACACAGAATTACAAACCAAATACACAGCTGCCTCTGATGAATTTTTGTGTATTATGGAATTTTTAAAACAGAGCTGCTTCTAGCACAGTCCCTGGTATACCACAGGCATGAATAAATGGAAGCTATCATATTATTAAATCTGGTCACTTGTCACATTATCTGGGTTAATGTGGATTGTAAAGCCACAGTGAGTCAACCCAGCATAGCATCCAGTAAGCTGTATGTTAAAGGGAGTCCTAGTACATACTTTCCATTTTGAAACGAAGTCCTAAACTTCTCTGACCAACTCATCCTTTCTGTTTTCTGTTGCCTGATTATAATACCAATTCTGTAACCCATTTTTAGATAAAGAGTAGTAAGTGTTAAAATGACAGAAGATACTATAGCAGAAAAGAAAGAACTGAGAGGTCTGGATGTAATAAGTGTTTGTAGATGAAGCAATCCAAGGTAAAGGAGGAGAGAGATAGACACATGAGAAGAATGTTTGTTGGGGTTTTATAGGTGATGATAATTTTATTCAAAAAGAAGGGGGATTCAGGGAAAGGAGAATGGGAAAGATTGGGGGGAAGTCTAAAAGTATTTTTGTTTTTGTTTGAGATATCTGGCTACAGTGAAGGCCTCTGTGTTTCAGATGATATAGGAATAGTGCTCTCCCATCTTGGGCCCAAAGGAAGTGTGTGTTCTCTGAGTCAGCCAGATTCTAGGTCTTGGAATGAATAGTAAGCCTTGGAGCAATCACATGTCCTCTGCTAGGAATGCATTCCTGGGGATTCGTGGTCTCCCCATCTGGGCTACAGGTGATGGAGTGCGATTAGATCAGGGAGGAGGAAAGGGCCCAAGAGGGAACCTGAGACTGGGCAGGAGCTTTAGCTGGATTAACACCAAGGTAGCAGTCATAGCCAGGCAGAGGAATTCTCAACTCCTGACATGCTTGGGGACAGTGCTGGGGGCAGAGGGTGGGAGTCTAATCTAAGCAATTTTAGACGAACACCTTTGAGAGTAAAGGAGAGCAAGAAAACTCTAAAGCAGCAAATATCAGAGGAGCCATGTCCAAATATGTAGACAGAGCAAGGATGAAGGATGAGGCTTTGGGCATAAAATTAGCTAAGTACTTGAGGAAAGATCAGAGTCTGTGACCCCTTAAATATGTGAAAGAAGGCCCAAGTTTCTAAATAGAAGAACTATGTTCTATATCCTGACTCAGAAGCAGTTGATTTAGAGACAGCTGTACTTTCAAAGGCTGTACTCAAAAAGGCTGGTTCAAGTTTTAGGCTTACCCTTAACTTCTTATATGTGTTTGGACACGTTCCATTTTGCCTCTGTTTCTTCACTTAAAAAAACTTGGACTGTAGATCTGTGCTGCCTAATATGGTAGCCATGTATGATTACTTAAATTTAAAATAATTAAATGACAAAATTCAGCTACACTGGTCACGTTTCAAATGGTCAACAGCTACGTGTGGTTTGTAGCTACCATATTGGACAGGACAGACATGGAAGATTTCGATTGTTGCAGAATGTTCTTTTGAACAGCATTGCTCAAACTATCTCTAAGGCAACTTCCTCTGAGTTTTCACTTTGGGAACTATAAAGAAAGTTACTGTATGTCTGGGATGAAGCTAGATGCCATTTCTGCTGGTTCCAGGATTCCTCTATGATCAATCTTGGCAATGAATTTCCTGTTGGCCTGGTGGATATGTTCTCAGAGTTAAACTGCAGTCTGAGGCTCTTTTTACCCAATCCGCTGTCTCCCCTCTCCTGTCATAAGTATCAGATATGCACTGCAGCATTGCCTACTGCTTCTCCTTCTCTCTTTATCTTGTACAGGCATTCTGTCTTCAATAAATCGCTTATACCTCTCATTCCATTTTTTTTTCCCTCTCATTCCATCTTGACATCTATGTTTTGGAGGACATGAACATGAGGGAAGTTTCTTCATGACAGACGGTTAGGATCACCAAAGAATGTGACTGCAAGTCATGGTCTGAGAAGGCAGCCAGGCCTGTCTGGTTAATCTCAGAGTCTTTCAGAGCTCTCTTCCCAGCCATAAGCTTCCTAGAGACAACTGATAAAAGATCTTTCTTTCTCTCTTTCTTTCTTTCTTTCTTTCTTTCTTTCTTTCTTTCTTTCTTTCTCTCTCTCTCTTTCTTTCTTTCTCTCTCCTTTCTTTCTTTCTTTCTTTCTTTCTTTCTTTCTTTCTTTCTTTCTTTCTTTCTTTCTTTCTTTCTTTTTCAAAGATTTTATTGGGGAATTGGGGAAGGGAACAGTGTTGGGGAATTGGGGAAGGGGAACATTGTGTTTTTCCAGGACCCATCAGATCCAAGTCAAGTTGTTGTCCTTCACTCTTAGTTGTGGAGGGTGCAAGCTCAGCTCCAAGTCCAGTTGCCACTTTCAATCTAATTGTGGGGGTGTGTAGTCCACCATCCCATGTGGGAGTTGAATGGACAATCTTGTTGTTAGGAGCTTGCGCCCTCACCAGTTGAACCATCTGGCCACCCATTGGCACCTCAGCGGCAGCTCAGCTCAGGCGCAGCTCACTGGCCTACGTAGGAATCAAACTGGCAACCCTGTGTGCTCAGAGCTCACGCTCTAACCAACTGAGCCACCTAGCCTGCCCATGATAAAAGATTTCTTGACCTTTGCCTTTCTAATCTCTGCCTTTTGAGTCCTCTAACTCTGCCCTGCCTATTCTCTTGAGCAGACTCAATAGTTCAGAGCTCATTTTGATCTCTGGTTTCTGTCTTGAGCTTGATCTTTTGACCATATTTTATTCAAGACCCACCCTTGCTCAAGATAGAGGTCCTGCTTCTCCTTTCTTCTGTATTCCATAGTCTTGGCCACCTGGCTCATTCCCAGCCTTGAGCTTTTGAATCCCAGCCTAGGAAAATCAGCAGGCACCTTTTTGCCAGGAAGGAAAGGTGGACAAGACCACAAATAAAACTCAGTGCAAGAAAGTGGGATATTCCACATGTGGAAGTTAGATGTGCGAGCCTGGGAGTCTAGTTGAGTTGCAGAAGGGCATGCAAAAGGTTACAGGGAAGTCAAAAAGATTCTTTTACTATCCTCTAGTTTGGAGTAGAGGCTTGGAAAAATAGGGAAGGCTCTTAAGAGGACCATAGTGGAATATGTCATATCATTCATTCACCCCTTTCCCTTTTAATATTCAATAAGTGTTTGTGCTATGCTTGGTCCTGTCCTCGCTGGGGTGAAAATATGAATCACCAGAGTCCCTGCTCCTGGGTATTTATATCTAGACTTCAGGCTTGGAACAGGAATTCAGGAACTCTATCTGAGGCAGCAAACAAGCAATAGATCTGGAAGAAAACACCCCAATTAAACTATGGACAAGAGAGCATTGAAGCCGAGACTCAGAAGGTCGCTCTGGGACTACTCAAACTCTCCTAATTCAGAAAACTCTGGGTTTTGGGCTTGAAACTCAAGCAGCTCCTGCTTGGAGGAGAAAAGAACAGTAGAAGCAGGGATCCAGGAAGAGTCCAGCACTGGCCTCCCTAAGTAGAGACTTTGCAGATTTCAGGCTGCTACAGCCTCTGAGTGACATGAAGGTATTGGAGGATTCACAGAAGTGCTCAGCTGGGCTTCTGATTATAATTTATCATTCCATAATATCTAGTGTTTATAGACCTATTCTGTTTGAAATATTTGTCAATTGAAATATGCAGAATTCATCCAGACAAATAGCTTGCACTATAAGCAGGTGTAAAAGGATATAGATATGGCTGCAAGTACAGACACCCAACATAATAGAAGTATATGAGAGGTAGACATTCAGTTCTCTGCCATATAAATGTCCTGCTTCTAGGGTAGCGATGCTTTATGAATTCATGAAGGAAAGACCCAGGCCTCTTCTTTCTTGTTGCTCTGACATTCCTTGGTGATGCTCTCAACCACATGGTCCAAGATTGCTCACCATCATGCCTGGATTCCATTCAGAATGAAGGTGGAAAAGGGAAAAGGTGAACATGCCTTTCCCTATAAAGGTGGAGCCTGGACATTACACCCATCACTTATGCTCAGATCTCACTGGCCACAGTCTACTCTCTGGGTCCCTGGAAGATTCCATGTACCAAGGTGAGCACAATGGCTAGTAGGGGATAATTTCCATTAATCCTGTGTACATGCTTAATTTACAGAGTGTGGCCCATGTCTAGCACCACCCTAGGTGGGGTTTCTAAACTTTCTTTTTGCCATTACCATTCCTTGGACTTACCTTTGTTAATACTTTTTTTTCACTGTGCATTGTAATTCTGTGTTCATTTGTATCTGTGAGTTTCTTGTCAAGCAGAAAATTACGTGGCAATTATATGCCAAGCCTGGCAGAAAGTAGATGCTCAAAACATGGGATATCTGGCTCAGTAAGTGCTTGGTGAGTGGGTGAGATCCTTTAGAAACGAAATGTTACAAAAATCCCTGCATGAAAAGAGTGATTCAACTAAAGGTACTTTCCCCCTCCTAGTGAGGACAGCCTGGACTCATACTTTTTAATTTATATATATACATTTTGCAATTTTTGAGATGATTTGAAAAAACAACAAAACACTTACCCATATTAGGCATAATTTACTGAAGGAATGACTCAATATGTGCAGAAGTTACAGATTTGGCATTCCCAGATGCAAAGATCATGGTGAATTTCAGCCCCAGGCCTCTCTAAGCAATAGCTCACTCCATTCCTCTGTAGATAGGAACTGGACAATCTTTTCTGGCTTGGTTATACCAAGTGGAAGTAACGTCTTTTCCCACCCCCTGCCACATCAAAGGGGCCCTGCGAGTAGGGAGGAGTGTTATTGTGGCTTTTCACTTCAGGAAGCAAGCATAATGATGCTATTCACTGCATTAACTGCAAAAAACTATCATTAAGTCTTTGAATGTCTTATAATCATGGGGAAGGGAACTAATACTTTGGAGTTTGAAATGTGCCAGGCGCTTAGCAACCACCATCTCTTTTAATCTCAATATTCTATAAGGAAAGTAATTTGAATCCCCATTCTACAGATGGGAATTGTCTCAGAGAGATAAAATATGTACTGATGTGATGCTGGGGTTGAAATTAGGATATGCTTATCTAAGAGCCTGTACTCTTTCCACGTTGTGAATTGGGCATGCCTTAAACTACTTTGTAATGCATACAGTACCTTTCTATCACCAACTCTCTTCACCTTGACAATTGCCCTGTGAGGTGTGGGAGGCAGAGCTTTTGTCTCCATTTTGCAGATGATGAACAGAGGTTCACAGATTGACTGCCACATGTCACATTGCTATTAAATGAAGACCAGGTCTTCAGGTCTAGGGTTCTTTTGCCCTGTCCATACCCACCTTACGCAAAGGTTGTGTAGTTGGCAGGAATAGAGAAAAAAAGTTGATTGCTTGAAGATATCATACGCTGTCATAATGGAGTCCAAACTAGCCTTGAGTTTTCCCTGGACTTTCCTGGTTTAAATACAGAAAGTCCTGAGTCCTGGAAATACCCTTGGCCCTGGGCAGACTGGGAGGGTTGGTTCCCCTGATCAGGCAGATTTTTTTGAATTTCATAGAAATTAATAATTTTTTTTTGAAAACAGCATGCTAAGGAAACAGCATCATAAAACACTAGATTTATGAATAATAATATGATTATTTTTGGCTCAAAATTGTTTATTAAAAAAAGTAAATTCCAGTGGGGAATCCAGTATCTCAGAGTTCCCAAACTTACCTTAGTTGAGCTGTATCTTGTGATTATGCATCTGTCCCATCAGTCCCCATCTTAGAGCCAAGACTACTCTACACTATCTGTGTATTTAGCCATCAGTTGTTTCCAAAGTTTATTGTCTGTAGAATCACATGGGGAGCTTGTTAAAATACCAATTCTCCAGCCTCAGAGATTCTGATTCAATAGGTCTGGGGTAGGGCCACTAACTTGTACCTCTAACAAGATCCCATGATGCTGATGCTGCTAATTTGTGGAACAATCTCTGAACAGTACTTGATGAGTTCGATGGTCCCTGAAGTGGGGGTATAAGGCAATCCATTGGGATGTGGGAAGAAAATTGAACAATTATGTGTATTTTTATGAAATGAAATTATTTTGTGATTTTTAAATAATAAATAGGATAAATAATGTTATTAGCACAGTAGTATATATAAATAAATACACATAATTAGAGATGCATATCAAAAAGAGCTTGAGAGAATTGACCAATTGGCTTGCTTCCAATAGGGCTGAGAGCACCCCCTGCATCGGAGTCACCTCTATGCCTCTGAACCTGCATCCTGAGAGAAGGCTGGGACTGCATTTCCTGCGGACTACCCATGTGATTCTTATGCACACTTAAATTTGAGAGCCTGGATCTAAATACTGGGGTCCATTTTCTGGGCTACTGATTCTCCAGGTGTGGTCCAGAAGCATTAGCATTAGCATCACTGGAAACTTGTTAGACATGCAAATTACCAGGCCCCACTCCAGACAGACTGAATTGAATACTCCGGGGGTGCAGCCCAGCAATCTGTGGTTTAACGAGCCCTCCAGTATGTTCGATGCCTGATAAAGTTTAAGAAGCATTGCTATCCACAAGAAACAGTTAAGGAGACTTACAGCTAGTGAGTTAGTAATGGGTTATCTTAGAACCCACTGTTTCTGACTTGTAACCTGCAGATGAGTCTCTCATGAAGCCTGAGTTCCCTGAGAAAATGAATTTCTAGCTACTTAATCTGTTTTAGTATCAGAGATGAACAAACTATGTTGAAGTCTAAGTCTTGCTAAATCTCAGTTATTTGATCTGTATAATGGGTGAGCCCCAATAATAACCTTGATTGTGAAGATCCAGTTAGATAACAAGTGAGAAAGAGGTTTTGCCAATTGTACTTTGAAAATAGTATTTAATTTTACATTTTGAGCCCTGTTTCACTTTCTCTTTCACAGGATTTTTTCAACCCCTCATCCTGTTCACCTCTGATCCATTCCCACTTACGTTTTCTTCTAGTGAAGATAATACTATATGCTAGACACCGTGTTAATGCTTTACACACATTATTTCTAACCCTTACCAGCCAAGTAAGTATTCCCACTTTATAGGTAAGGAAAAGAAGATTTGAAGAATTCACATAATTTTCCTAATAAATAGCAGAGCTTGGTTTTAATTTAAGACTCTCTGGTTACAAAACTTACACCCCTGAAATCATGCATGGCACATTAAATTCTCATTCTGGTCTCATCATTAGAGAGTTCACCTTTGCTAGTCCTTTTTGGAACCCAAGCTCCCTTAGGGTAGCTTGTCTTCCATGGCCCTGAGCTCTGGTTTAGACACTGCTTCAGGGGGCTAGTAATATCCTGCTGGAGTCAGCTGACGCCAGAAGCACTCAAGAGTTTGTAAATATCACTGCTTTACCTCAAAGCAGTTGCCTTTCTGCCTCAAACCCCATCTGAAAGTCTAGCTTTTAAATACTATGGCTTTCTATTTTCAGCACACGCACGTGCAGGCTGCCTTAGGAGATGTCTGTCTTATCTGCTCCCTTAGTAACTCAGGCTCACTTCTCTTATATCCTTAAAGTGGTGAATTGCATGCTGCAGGCACTGTTGGTAGCTCACCCAACAGCCGTTCCCCTTCTCCTTGTTGCAAGAATTTGATTTGTTCAGTTTCCCATGTGACTCAAGAGAAGCATCCCATCCCAACTCTAGGAGCAAGTCATGATTGCCTATTCATGGCAGCTCTATTCTTCTTTCCAATTGTTGGTTTAGAGATGGGCATATTACACGGTAATGAACAATGGCTGAGAGAAGTCCTCTAAGGGCTTCCGGGCGAAGGTTCTTCATTGACAAGAAGAGATAGAAGAAGCTACGCCCCTACTGCATGATGTTGCTCTGTCTGTGGGGTCTTAGAATCATGGCAGCCATGTTGTGTGTATGAAAAGAGCTAGCATATGACAATGCCAATGTGCTGGAATGGAAAGAAGCCGAGTTTTAGTAACTATACTGAGCTATTGCCTAAGTCATTCTTGAAGAAATTCTACTGTCTTAGCCTGTTTGGACTGCTATGATAAAATATTATACCACAGACTGCTGGGTAGTTTATAAACATTAATTTGTTGCTTACAGTTCTGCAGGCTGGGAGTCCAATATTGTGGCACCAGCATGGTTGTATTTGGTGAGGACCCCTTTCCTCGTTCATAGCCAGCACCTTCTCTCTGTGTCCTCACATGATGGAAGGAGCAAGGGTCTCTCTTTTATAAGGGCACTGATCCCATTCATGAGGGCCCCACCCTCATGACTTAAGTACCTCCCAAAGTCCCCGCTTACCAATTACCATCACCTTTGGGGGGTAGGATGTCAACATATAAATTTTGGGGGACACAAACATTCAGACCATAGCACCTACCTTGAATTTCTTGCTGTCTGAAATACTAAAATCTCTATAAGTGTAAATTCATGTTTTGAATTGGGGTTTTCATTTCCATTATTTGCAGCTAAAAGCATTGTAACTGATACCTGGAAACAGCTTATTTCTTGTCTGGCTCTACGTTGGAAGATAGGGACTTTTTTCTTGTTTAAAGCTATATCCTAGCACCTAGTATTGTAATTGACACACAGCAGGTTCTTATCAAATGTTTGGTGACTGAATGAATAAGAGATTTGTTAGGGAAACTCACTAACAGTGGAAAAACACTCTTGTCTGTGAGGCAGCTTGAAATCAAAGCTTGAGAAGACACTGGGTATGTACCAGTAAAAGATTCTGGTAGATCATATCTACTTGGAGTTAGAGTAGAATCCTTGAATATCTAAGCAAGAAGGGGTCTTGGATGTAGTTACATCCAAGGATATACTGCTTTTTTTTTCTTTTTTAATATAAAGAAAAGAGACCTAAAAAGGCAAATAACTTGTAAAGGTACCTATTATGGACTAAATATTTGTATCTTCCTAAAATTTAGATGTTGAAGCCCCAATTCCCAAAAAGGACTGCATTTGGAGATAGAGTAAGGTTAAATGAGAACATAAGGGTGGGGCCTTGATCCACTATAGTTAATATCCTTATAGGAAGAGACTCAGACAGCCACCCCCCACCTTCTGTATCATATGAGAACACAGTGACAAGGTGGCTGTCTACAAGCTAGGAAGAGAGTCCTCGCTAGAAACCAAATTGGCTAGCACCATGATCTTGGACTTCCCAGGCTCCAGAACTGTGCAAAATGAATTTCTCTAGCTGAAGCCACCCAGTCTGTGGTATTTTGTTATAGCAGCCAGAGCACACTAAGTCAGCACATACGAGTATGTATTGCTTGGCTCTGTTGCTTTAAGCCAGCCTGACCATCACCTGTTTTGCTACTTGCTGTGTGATTAGGGCACATCACATCTACTCTCCAAGCCTGTTTCCAGTGTAGGCAACAAAAGGGCAATGACTCCTGTTTGCTCGCTTCCTAGGTTCATGGTAAAGATAGAGGCTGAAGTAGAAGAGTTTTGCAGATTGCACAATCCAAGCAAAACTATTTTGCAATTACACTAGATACCAAATATATGTGTATTGCGGTGAAATGAGGGAAAGAGCTAACCTGAGATGCTAACAGGCCTTAGTAGTGGGTTTGTAGGGAACACAGAAAATAAGGGATTCAAATAGAAAAGGAGAGTAAAGAAAAAATGGTGGAATGCAAAATTATTAGTTTGTGAGAGTTTGTTGTGCTAGGTACTGTGCCAGTCACAATGCATTCATTATTTTGTGTAATCATCACAATCACCCTGAAAAACCAGGGGCTTTGGTTATTACCAATGAAGAAACCAAGGCTGTGAGAGGTTCAGTGGGTTGTTGAGGTAGTAGGTGGTTCAGCAGGATTCCCACATCCATCACCTGGCCCAGCACCCATGCTCTTTCTGCCACACAATGGGTCACTCCAGAAACTGGAAGGCATTTATCAGTATGGCCCAGTCTGAGGTCCTTCTGCCTCTAGCATACCATGGCTTCCCTTTTCCCACAGGTCCTACCCTGACTGTGCAGTGGAGCTGCTCTGGTTGAGGTGGCTTGGATTGTGAAGGAAGGTTCACGAGTCACCATGCAGATAACCATGGTGATCAGCCACAGCAACCTCCTCCCACCCCATCAGCTTAGTCCATAAAAGTCTTGACATGGACAATTCTTCATTTCTGCTTTGGTGCTTAGGTCATGTAATTTGTCTTTGCTTCAATTATGTTTGGTCTACAAATCTCAGCTCTGGGATGAAGGCAACAGGAGCTAGCAAGTAAGACAGGCCTGGGTTCAAACCCTGGCTCTACCACTGCTCATGTGGTGTCCTTGTGCAAGTTTCTTCTATGTATCAGTGTACTCACCTGTGACATGGGATAACATGGATAACACCTTACTTGTGGGATTATTGTGTGTAGTGATGTTGACTGTAGATTTCCTACATAGTAGATACTCAAAAAATGATAGTTAACCCTTAAATTCATTTATAGAAAGGAGAAAAATATCATTTAACTTTTCTTTCTCCCTATTAGTATTCCAGATCCTTCAAGTCCAGTGACTATCATTTTTTTTCTATCTCTATACCTTTCTCATTTGTACTCAAATCAGCCTCTGTTTCCCACAATTATATTTCTGATAAGTCCTTCTTCATATGTCCTCTGCTTTGCCCTTCCAGCTCTGTTTGTCCCCACAAAATAATGGATTCTTTTGTTCTCAGCCTCGATTCTCTCTCTTTGTCTTCAACTCCCCTCCCCCTCCTTCTGTCCACTCTGCAACAGCTTAGGCCTTTCCACTCCACACTTCTTATATGTGGTCACACAGACAGTTGTTGGCCTTGAGTTCCTTTTCAGCTTCCTTCAGCCTCTATCCTGCTGTAAGAATTTTTGAGGCCAGAACATTTGGCGGTGGAAGTGACTCCCCATGGCATCTACTGAGGTGCATCTGGATTGTGCAGTCAGCAGCCTTTGAAGCCCTACGGTGCATCTGGTAGAAAACGTTTCTGGCCAACAAGGAGCTCAATTATCTATGCACTTCTTTCCCCCAATCTCTCTTTCAATCTGTTAAAAACATCCAGATTTCTTGGGTTCTATTTAGGATGGAAAACTATAACCACTTGGGAACTCTGATAGGAAAACGCTTTGCTGGCTCCCCATTGCCTCTGGAATAAATGCTAAAGCACTCTGCAGGCAATCAAGGCCCTCAGAGTCCAGTCTCACATACAGCCTTTAATCAGGGGTTCTTAATCTGGGGTTTGGGAATCCCTTGAAGTTACAAACAGAATTGTTTGTATATCCTTTTTTTTTTTTTTTCTGGATAGAAAGTCCAAAGCTTTCATCCGTTTCTCAAAGAGGTCCTAAAACCAAAATAATTAAGTACCCATTAATTCGTTAGGTTTGCCCTTGAATCAAGTAACTGGCACATGAAGTTCTCATCACCATAGCTGTATTCTGAATCACTGCCCCACAGCACCTCTACCTACTGCCTTCCTAGCCCACATCTTGTACCTTTTCTCACTTTACTACTTGCTAGCTTGTCTCCTCTGTTTCCACTTTATAGCATTAACCTGATCATCAAAGTTGGCCATTGGTTTTAATTTCCTGATAATGACTTAGTTTGTTATTAATGATAATTTCCTGATAATGACTTAGTTTGGCTTTCTCTCAGAAGCAGACCCTGACACTAAGTCAGGTGTAAATGGCATATTTTGAGGGTGATCCTAGAAAACCCCAGTAAGTGAGTGGAGAAGTAAGACAGGGTAGAGAAGGAAGCTGATAGAGAGTCATTATCGAACTAGTTAAAAATGTGGACAGCTCGAGCCTAATCCCGTTGGGCAGCATATGCCTTGGGGTTTCCCTACCTGAGGTCAGTGAAGAGGGGTCTTTATCCACTGCTAATCATTTCCTGGGGAAGGAGGAGAGGAGACATCAATTCTCCAGTGCTCTGGCTTGCCCAGTATGCTGGCAGAATGGGCTATAGCAGTTAGAGAGTCATAGATGATAGCAACTGGAAGTTGGGCCAGCTTTTACAGAAATAGTACATGATGAAGGGTTACAACTGGGACTCTAACAGTGTCTGCTACATGACCTCAGCTCTAATTGATTTAGCTTCATCTTCTGACTAACTAGGCTTTCTGTAGTCCTGGGTAAACACACCTCCCAGTCCGGCCCAGTCTCTGAGCTACCTCTTTTTATAGGAGGCACTCCTCTTGGGTTTGCTGCATGAGACTTCTGATCAATTCTCAGATGTGAACAACATTGTCTTGCTTCTGTCTGATTTCTCATTTTGTTTCCTTTGCCTTGGATGCCCCTGACTCCCACTGAACACTTAATCATAATTCAAGGCCAAGATTAAATGTTCTCATTTACGTAAAGCCTTCTCAGACCCACCAAAGTTAGAATCAGTGCTCATCTCATTTGGTCTCTTAACAATTCATGTTTACTTCCATGAAATTGGTGAAACATCATGGGTGGATGTACTCCTTTCTTAGTATTGTCCCGATGTCAGGGATTGATTTATTCATGTTCGAGCCCCAGAGGTGATTCAAATGCTTGGCATACAGTAGGAATTTGAAAGAGATTGCTGAGATGAAGTTCGTAGTATCCACGAATACAGTTGTTGACCTCATTATGCTATTGGATATGTGAACTGTTTTGTTTGACCTCTGAAATCTGACCACATATGTGGTTAATTCAAGGGACAGAGTCTATTTTATTTCACTGATTTATTGTGATATCTTCATCTTCAGTTTCCTCTCTGGAAATCAGTGCCTTACCATTGCCCTAAAATGATCCTTACAGAGAAGAATATTAATAAGTGAGACAAATACTTACTGATCACTAACTATATTCTTAGCACAAGACAGACTCCCCTGAACGTACTTTCAAAGAATACTCAGTCTTGCTCTATACTTCCCAGTCCTATGAACTTGGAGAAGAATTTTATCTTCAGCTGCCTCAGTTTCTCTAAGAGGATTAGATTTGTTAAATTTCTTGGATTCTGCTTCTAACTCTGTGATGCTCAGAGATATTCTGATGGAAATGATAAAGATAATTTTCTTTGATTTTTTTTTGGTTCTTGCTTCTTCTCACTTCTTAACACTAAACTAGAATTCATACAGTTGGAACCACGGTATCTAGCCTGTATTGACAACCTTGGAGAGGTGACTGTAACTGTTCTGTATGCATGTAGAAGTCTTTTCTCTATGACCAGACTGTAAACTCATTACAGGAGAGGTCTCCATTCCCCAGACTGTGTGCACTGGATTGGATTATTATAAAGTAATGAGGGACTAATGAAGATTTTTTGGCAGTTTCAGGCCCATCTCAGTAATTCTTCCTTGGCCTTCAAGGCTCAGTTCAGGTGTGTCCCTCAGGGAACCTCTGAGCATTCAGGTTGGACTACAAGCCAGACCGTGCAGTGGTCCTCTAGCATCTGACATTTGTCACATTATATTAAAATTATTATCTCTTTCTACCCTATCAACTGTCATCTCATTATGGCTGTGCTTTGGCTCCTTCTGAAATGGAGTATCTAACATAAAGAAGGTTCTCAGTCACTGTTTGTGAATGCAATGGAACTCAGGTACATATGTTTTCTTATTCTGGAAGGAAATCTATGGTAATTCCAGAAGTGGGTGATGTTCCCAACAGACTTTCTTCCAACATCTCCTTTTTCCCCTCATCCATTCAGTCTTTCATTACCTTCCTTGATTGATTTGCAGAAAGAACTAGATACAACTCTAATTAAGCCAAAAAACTTTACAGTACTTCTGGGGATTGCTGTATTTACTTAGTTTCTACAGATAATTGTTCACTTGGGCTCTCACTTTACCTTTTGTTCAGTGGAGGAAATGCTTTATGCCTTCTGGAGGGTGAGAGAGGCTCCAAGTTGTTTGAGTTGGTCAACATACGTGTACTATTTGGTGAATAAAGTGGGCATGAATATGCCATGTCTATTTCTGGGAGGTACTGGTAATTTTAGAAAACCATTAGAAAGATTTTTAACTCTTGATGTGTCTTTAATAATTTTTATGACCTTCTAAAAGAAATATTTCCTTTGATTTTAATTTACTTGCCATGGACTTTTTTCTGTCCTCAAATATTTTTGTGCTATATTACAGAATGCAGCCTCAAGCATTCAAGGGTGTGTCCAGGATGTGCCTGTACCAAAGGATGAGATTGACAAGGGTCTTTTCCACAGGGTGGTAAAAAGGTCCAAGGCTGGGAATCCATTACCCAAGGCAGCTAGAAGCAAGGTAGCCTGTGGGGAGAAGTTGTCCAATCCATGTTCAGAGTAGCCTGCGTGCTAGACTGTGGAAACTGGGAGAGGTGACAGGATGCAAATATGAAAAGTTAAGCCATTGACTAGAACACTTTAGATCAGAACAGTGTGAGATGTGAACTACAGAAAATAGAAAGTGGTTAAGGGATGAAGGAAGTTGTGAGTGGAAGAAGCCACCAACACATCTGTTTAACTGATGCCTCAAATGGAGAGACAGGAGTAGCACCTTAAAGAGATCCTGGTAGTCTGGACAGAAGTTGTAGATAAAAGGTCCTTGTTATAGGGTTTGCCTTTATAACATAATATTTTGCATTCCCTGGAAACTTATCTAGAGTGGAATTGTACTATCCATGGAGAGAGTCAAAATCTTAGGCAGTCATGCCTCTTAAGACTTTCCTCCGACATCTATTTGCTATTCATTTGGATCTTACTTAAAAAATAAAAAGTCATCCCACAGACCTACCATGCCTGTACTTCTCCTGTGTGGTATGTGAGTCTGTGAGATAGCTATGAAAAGTCAAATATAAAACAGGTGCTCAAGCCCTGGAAATAAGAGAGAGCAAGACCAAATTGATTCCAGTACCATGCAAGACAACTCTATTCCAATTTAACCAAAAATGTTGCTTCTGCAGCCAGCAAACCTCTTGCTGTGGCTTTGACTGTCCCACATATATGACACTTATTATGGAATTGCAGCACCAACAGGAAATGGATGGTTTCCATGCAGCTCAGCTCACAGCTACCTTGTCTCCTCTCATACTAATGCTAGCGTATCCACCCGAAGAATAATAATAGTAAGTGCACTCTCTAAACCTAGATGTGACACAATCCCACATTACTTTTTAAGATTTAAATTCCTTATTCACAAAATAATTGCCAAAAAAGCAAACCAGCCCTATACTCATTCACTATCACCTGAACTACCCACCCAAGCCAACTCCAATGAGCTGTTTAACACATTGTGGACCAGATTTGCATCTATATATTTAAATGCATGTCCTCAATGTGTTAATAAAAGATACAAATTGAAATGTAATGACTGAAAACCTGAACTGAAACCCAACACCCTTTATTTAATAAGTATCTCTATATTTTATAATGGAAATGATAGAAATAGAAAATTCACAGCTGTCTGCAGGAAGCTTACTGTCTAACGTGATTAAACACACATATTCCGAGCGCTGACAGTGTTAGGATCTGTGAGGACAACAGATGTGATTTTGACACTATTCATGGTCTCAAGGATCTCACAGTCTAGTGAAAGAACTATCCAAGAGCACTACCTATGGATACAACAAGATTAATTTCACTCCTTTTGGAGGCACAAATGAAACATTTCTGATTCCCCATTTTATTTATTGTAATGAGGACTTCCTTTTCAACTCAGAGTCGCTACTGTGATTGAGTCAAGAATTCCAAGGGACTTGAAATAAATTCAGGAGCTTCGACCTGATTATTCTGGCCCTGCAGAGAAAAAATCAGAAATCCTGAGCTGAGGCCTGCATGGTCCTGTTCTCTGCAGCAGAAGTTCCCACAGGATATTGCCACTCAAAATCAGGCTGCTCCCTGGTGGATGGTCTGACCATTGCAGTAAGTGCTGCAAGGTCCAGGTGTCCCTGTCTGCTGGGAGGACAGGCAGTCAAGTGCAAGTAACACTAAAAATCAGACTTCTCTCCACACCTCTGCCAGCATAAAACTGTTTTTGGTTTGGAGTTCACAGAACTGAGAAGGTGGTGTGTTTGATGTGTTTTTTATATTAATGTCTAAGATCCTCAGTTTGGTGGGAATGTTGGAATGGAGTTTCTGGGAATTTCCTTACAAAGACAGAGTACAAGAGAAAGTGCAGAAATGGGGGAGATACTCATAAGTTCAGTTTTGGTCATGTTAATTCTTGGGCACCTGGGAAACACCTGAGAGCATTTTGAGTAAGCATTTGCATATAAAGGAGCTACAAGAGTGACTGGCTGGAGATACAATTTTGTATATCACCATCACATTATTATTAATACTACATTGTAGATGAGGTTACATAACTTGCTGGAATTTTATATTTTATATGATCTCTCTCTTTCTCTCCCTCTCCCTCTGTCTCTGTCTCCGTCTGCCTTATTCATGTATGTCTCTGTGCCTAGAGTCTTGTTCATAGGAAATTCTTAATAAATATTTCCATATTTCACAAAGGCTCCCTAGATAGACATCTCAGACCCACTTATATTCTGCTGGCGACTCTGGTCATTTGGAAGAGAGTGTTTTGAAAATGTGAGCTTTCTGATGGCTGTTCTCTGGGAGAAAACAGATGAGGAAACGCGCGGTGAGACTGCTAATTGCATTTACTGGACCACACGCCTTCCTTGGCTCTCAGAGGAATACATGTTTCCAAGAAATAATGAGATTTGTCTGAGGTCCAAGGGCACTTAGACAATGGAGAAAACAAGCCCCTTAGGTTGTGGTTAATGTTTCTGCCTGTCTCAAGACCTAACCCGCTATTGCCTTATTGACATCCGAACAAATAGCACTTCATGATACTTGTGTTTAGAGTTTATGTATACAAATTTAAGTTTTTTATTCTCAGGTTGGGTACATAACTTCCTGTCCAGAGGTTTCAATGCCTTTAATGTGAATTAGATATAGGGTCTGAAGACCAGTGTGTATGTAACTTCTGACCCCTAGAAGCATATAACCTTGGTTAGGCAAGTAACTCTTAACTGAGTTCTGCTTTCTTTATTCATAACAAGGAACTGATAGTACCTGTCTCCTAGGTAATTGTGAGGGTTCAGTTAACTGGCCAGTGTGAAAGCACATACTACATGTTCATTTAAAAATATACGGCAGGTGTTGTGCTGGCCGAGTAGCGTGTTGGTTAAGAGCTGGCTGGGACGCCAGCTCTGAGCAGCAGGACCCTGGTTCGGATCCCACATATGAGGGCCAGTGACACTGCCCTCTACAGCTAAGATGGTGAACAACAGCTCCACGTGGAGCTGGGCTGCTGTGAGTCCCCGGGGATGGCATAGCTGCAGCCCCTGCTGCAGTGGGCTGCCAGAGGCTACAGTGAGTGGCTAACAGCCAGCTTGAGTGGCCAGCAGCCAGCAGGAGCTGCCAAGAGCCGCCGTGAGCCGCCGTCCAGAGGCCGGTGACTAATCTGCCTCACCTGGGAAGAGTGCAATGACGATACCAACATGGGCCAGTGAAGCAATGTCCTCCACAATTAGACTGAAGAACAACAACAACAAAAAGGACAGCAACTGTTCCCCTTCCCCAGTTTCCTAACGCTGTTCCCACCCCCGCCCAATTCCCCAATAAAATCTTAAAAAAAAAAAGAAAAAAAAATATGGCAGGTATTAACAAAGCACATTTCTCTGAATCTTTTGAGGGCTTAATATTTTTTGCCCATCATTAGCTAGGAAGATCCTCCCATCCTACCACATCTGTGGATAAGTGGAGCTACTCTGCTTTAGGAAGTACCCCTGAAATAATATTTTAAACCACTGTAGTTGATATAAATTGCTTTGTTTCTACAGAATAGCCACTTCTTTTGGGGGTAAATTTCTCTTGCTTCTAATGAAGTTTTCTGGTGGAGGCTGCTTATCATAGATTCTACCCTTGGCCAGAGGAATTGGCCCCTGGCTTAGGCCACTCATAGCCCCCCTGTCTCTTAACCATAGCTTTTAATCCAGGAATTTGCACAGTATCCTCTGGGATAATGTTTTTCTCCGGAAGTTTAAATGAATACTGACCATGAGAGAAATAAGTTTGCTTTCCTGCTAATACGGGAAAAGAAGCAGAGGCAACAAGTGGAGTGACAGTTCTGATAACAAACATCAGTTCCTGGACTGTTGTCCATGAGGCCAAATTACATCCTGCTCTCTCCAGATTAATGAGCCAATAGATTCTCTTTTTTGTTTACATTAATTTTGCACTTGTAGTCATCATAATTGTTCCAGTTATCTATTATTGTGTGCAAACTACCTCCAAATTTAGTGATATAAAACAACCACAGTGAAGTGTGTCATGGGTTCTGTGGGTCAGGGATTCAGACAAGGTACCCTGGGAATGGTATCTGTCTCCTCCATAACGGCTGAAGCCTCAGCTGACAAGAGTTGAATAACTGGGGTGACTCAAATGTTGGGACGAATAATGAGGCTGATGGTCCTCCTACTAACATGTTTCCTTCACACACATCACTGGCACCTAGGATGGGGCTCACCTCAGGTATTTCTTGAAGCACCATCCTATGGCTTCTCCCTGTAGCTGAGGCTTCTCACAACATGGTGACTGGGTTTTAGGAGAGACAGTCCTTAGTAGAAGCATTAAGAGAGCAAGTGTTCAAAGACAACCAGGTAAAGCTGCATGACTGTTTATGGTCTCGACTCTGAAATCACACAGTATCACTTCTGACAGACTCTATTGGTAGAAGCAATCAAGGAGAGGGGACACAAACCCCACTGTTTCATAGGAAGAGTCTCAAAGAATTTAAGGCCATTAAAAACACAAACAAACGTAATGATCTGAATTAATACATCTGTCTTTGGGTTTTTTGTTTGTTTGTTTGGGTCTCTACACATCAGTCTAGTCTTTCCTCTTTGTCAACATTACTTTGTGTTTAGAACTCACCTCCTCCCAAAAGCTCTCCTTGACTTTCCTTATTTTACTCTGAACTCCCTTTTAATCCTTTGGTAAAGGCAAAAAATTCATTTGAATGACAGAGAAACCAGAGTATCCTTATTGATGGTTGTTGTCGCCTTGATGCTGGTGATGGTCCTTTCTATACTCTTAGGCACATTTATGCATCACAGAGCCATAGATGTTGAAAGCTGAAAGGAATGTGAGAAATGATCTAGTTGATACTCTTACATTTTGCCGATTCAGTTCAAAACAGCTTTATTAAATTCAACTCTATGCCAGTCGTTGTGCTAAATACAGAGGATACATAGTTGAGCTAAGTATACAGAAGGTCTATATACAAATTATAAGCCAGGGAAGCAGTTTCTAAATATCTTCTGAAAAGTTGGGTTCCACAGAATTAAGTATTTTATGAAGAAAGACAATTATACTACCCAATATTTGAGAAATGCAATACAATTAAACATGCTTTCTATTGTAAGACTTTTTAATGTGCATCTCTTTAGCCCTGAATCAATGTTTGTCAAATGAAGATTACTGGATAAGAGTGCATTGTATATCTCCAAGGTAGGGATAAGATTCTCGTACCTCACATCGCCTTTCCTTGAAACTTACACCTGAGCTATTTTACTGGGGAAAATATTTTAGGATTGAGAACAGAAGGGGAAATCAAAGCATTCCTTTTCCATTTCTTCCTTTCCCTTTTAATTTTTAATTTTTTTTTGAGGGCAGTGTCACCGGCCCTCACATGTGGGACCTGAACCAGGGCCGCTGGCTTCCCACGCCAGTGCTTAACCACTGTGCCACCTGGCCGCCCCTCTTCCTTTCCCTTTTAAATTGGCCTTGTCCGTGGCCTGAACTTCTGTCTCAGTGTCCCTGTGTGCATTCTTGTTTCCTGATGAAATGCAGACACAGCCCTGAACTCCAGTCTGCTGGTTGGCAAACTCCAACAATCTAGCCTCACTCTTGCTAGGACCCCCTTCTGGAAGATGTGTCCCATGCCAGACACCTCATGGACAGACATTCTTCTTCAAGTGAACTTAAACCATGGTGCTAGTATTCACCAGAATTTGAGAATCCACCTTCCATTAGATTGGACCCAAAATGCTCCTTGCCAGAAGCATGCCTCAATTAGCCGACCTCTTCTTGACAACTGATAATAAGACTAGATATCATTTACCAAGGAATTACCTTGGGCTAGGTCCTGGGTTAAAGTATCCTCAATACTTTATAGGAGGTTAAACCACACCAAATAACCATTTTTTTTGTAAGTCAAAACAAACAGTTAAATATTGGCAACTGAATGGTTCCACTTGATATCATTTAATCTTTCTTTTAAGCCTTCAGTGAACCAAAACAAGGTGCATGGGCATAATGGCAACTGAATAGTTTGTGCCCTTTCAAATTGATCATCTTTAAATCTCTGGCACTTATAGAAAGGCTCAGGGTAGTGTATGGGAAGTGGATAAAGGGGATTCCTGTTGGTCATGTCAGTCATTCTTCTGTTTACAAACAGTTAAGCTCTGGCCCATAATTTCAGAAAGCATTCTGCCAAACAAAAGTCTGTTAACCAGACATACCTGTCCTTAGAAGGTGGTTTAACAACCATTTATTGTTACTTAATATTGCTCCCGCCAACCCCACAGCTATGGATTATAAGATTCCCTTTAGTCATATACTCTACTCTTTGTGCAAGAAATTCTTGAAAATATTTTTTTGCTCCTACCTCACTTTATTTTCAATGATGTTTTGATACATCAGATATAGCTGCTTGGAGGGCTTGATAGATTTTATCTGGCTCTGGTTATATGCTCCCCATTTTTTAGATGAGGAACTCACAGCTGAGATGGGTTAATGAACTTATTAAAGGTCACATGGCAAGTATGTGCTAGAGCTGGGATTTGAACTCAGTCTGGATGGCTCCACATCCAGTTGTCTCAACCATTAGAGGATCCAGCTCTGGCTGCCCGCAGGCATAGTTTTCCCTCATTCAGTTAGCTAGAAATGTGGCTCTTAAGATCATGGCCAGCCTGGGCTTAAATCCTGCTTTGTTGCTTACTAGTTGTGTTGTAGGGTAAATTAACCACTCTGTTTCAGTTTCCTCACCTATAAAATGGAAATGAAGCTGCATCCTTTAAGATGTTGTGAAGATTCAATGACTTAAAAATGTTAGCTATTGCTGTCATTTATCATTCTTTATCCCCATCTAGCTAATTTCTATCTTCCTTGCTTTATTACTGACCTGTGTTGCTGAAGACACGTATGTTTTTGGGTTGAATTTACTTAATCTGGAGCCACCCTTTTTAGGAGGCCACAGAATCTGCATTCTCATCCCCTCCTGCATTTGGAACTGTTGTTGGGAATTCTAAATGGCCAACATTAGGGGATTAGATGGTACAAATTAAACAGCCACCAATAATCCCCTAGTCTTAGATATTTAGATTGTGCCGAAGTTTTGCAATGATAAACACAAAGAGCAGGGACAATTAGAATAGAATATTTAAAAGACTAAGAGAGGGCCGGCTGAGTGGCGCGGTGGTTAAGCGCTGGCTTGGGAAGTCAGCGGCCCCGGTTCGGTCCCACATGTGAGGGCCAGTGATACTGCCCTCAAAAAAAAAAAAAGACTAAGAGACTGAGTATATACATAGACAATGGCCAGATCACATATGACAGTAGAACTCTGACCTACAACTTTTGCAGCAAGCAAACTGGGAAGCTAAAATACACCTCTGCAGCAATTTGCCAGGGCTGGGTCAATGACTGCCAACTTCCCTGTTCTGTGGCTCCCACTTCCAACTCAGGACCAACCAGAGAAAACCAAATATGCTCCCCAAACTGATCACATTAGAAGAAAGATGACTTCCTTCTAATTAGCCTGGTTCCTGCCTCCCCATTCCAACAACCTCCAGTTAAAACATGTCTGAAGTCTTAGCTTTTTTCCCACTAAAAAGATTTCCCACCACCCTGCCTGTGAGTTTCTACCAAATGTTAAGCGAGGATGACTCACCCCTTGCTATAGCAAGCTCTGAATAAATAGCTTCTGCTTGTTCTCATCTGGGTGGTCTTGTTTATTCCCACAGTTTTTCTGGAGGCTTCACTGAGATATAGTTTGCACTGCCCATAACCATGGACCAGGCACCCACTGAGGCTCCCTGTGCTTTGCTGCCCTCAGCTCACAGAGTCAATATACCTACCAGGGAAGTGAGCCCTGAGTGTGAACTCCGCACTCCTGTGTTGGTGATCTAGTCTCAGTTTAGTAACTGAGTTTTATTATTAGCTCCCATTCGCTCAGCATCCTTGGTGAAATCAGGGCATTCCTTTTCCATCCCTTTTGCTTGTTCTCTTTTGTGTCTTTACAGAAGCCCCTTAAGCATGTTGTTTGAGCCACCGTCATAGACTGGTGAGTTTGCAGTTCTCACCAGGACAGCATCTGTACAAACTTTGCTGTGAGTCACCAATAAAATTGGGTCAAGTTCTCCTTCCATCTCGATTTTTTGTCCTAAGTGCCTAGCTTTTCTCTCTCTCTTTTTTTTTTTTTTTAGATCTTGCCTTCTGGGATGGGAGTGGCAGCAGTGCTGCCTGTATTTGGAGGCAGCAAACTGTCAGATTAGGGTTTTGAGACAAGCATTGCTTTCAACTATTGCCAGCACTCATGGGGTTGTTTAAGTGGATATCTCCAAATCTTGGAATAAACTCCCGTCTTTCTCACTCTTGTTACAATCCTGCGTTTTTTGTTTTTTTTTCACTTATCTCTTTAAATGGCATAACTTCACAAAAGATGATTTGGGCTTTCAGTGCCCACTCTAGGGGATGTCTGAAGTTGAACAAAATTGTTCATTTGAGAGATGCTTTGGAAAATAAAAGGAACTAAGATTTCTCAGGCCCAATGGGTAGTATTTTGTTTGATTGGTATACAGAAATCTTCAAACAAAATTCTGATTAATAGAACTACTGTATTAAAAGATGTTTTGATGAAAGCTAACAAGTAATTTGACAAGCTTAAGTAAGAGCATACTATACTCCTTTTCTCTAGTAAATCATCCCCTTCTTTGTCTCCCAGTTACCCCCCTCTATCCAGCTTTCCTTTTCTCTGTTCTTCAGATATGTCTACTTTTGCATGTCTGTTGACTCTTCTCATCTTTTCACCTTGACAAGATGTGCTATCTTTTCCCAAAGACTCTTTTGAAGATGTCAAAATGTCAGTTACCTCTAAACATCCATCTTTCCCATGAGCCAAATATACAGGCTATAGTAGAATGCAAACCATGAACCCAATCTGAATTAAAAACTATACTTACTTTCCTAAATCCAGAAATGACCAGCAATTATTCACAGAAGAATTTAGAGTTGTTTTGAGCACATTGAGGGTTACCTGATTTATATAGACTTTTACACATGTTGGTTGGCACTTTAGATGCTAAATCCTAGATAGAAAGAGGAACTAGAGTGACCCAGAAAAGATCCTCTGGGGGTCTCTCTTTCCACAATAAACCTGATGGCCAAAGAAAATCCTGAAAAGTATCCTAAAAGTATACTTTAAAGATTTCCATTAAAATTGATTGGATCATTATTTAACCATAATAACAGAAAAGATGAAACTATAGGAGATTTTGGATAGACCAGCAAATAGTTTGTGGCAACACTTGTGAGTTAAAGAAGGCACAGGCATAGCAGCAGTTCTCTCGTTGGAGACCTAATAAGAAAGCAAATTAGAATGGGAAATATCTTTTTTACTTGAAGTATAAGAATTGGTACAACATTTTGAAAGGGCTCTGGAACAAAAATGAGACAGGATTCCAAATAAGCATATGATCCAGCAGATAAAACAGTTGGGTGGCCCACTTCCTAACAGATGACTTATTGACAAGGATTCCTATAGAATTTGTAAACAAAAGGAACAATGGAAAAAAGATTTTCCCATCTCAGAAAAGAAAAACCACAAGGAAAATTTCTCAGTTCAGATTAATAACAGTACTTCATGGAATGAAAAAGAGCTAAATATTCTGCCTTAGTCTTGAACATGAAAGGTAAATTAACTATAAATATAAATAGTCAACTTCACCAATTCCTGGTAGATATGCATGCTACTCTTTCTACATTAAATCCTGCCACCTTTGATCAACCTCTTCCTCTTACTTACTCATTATTTATGTGAACAATAAGAGCTGTGTTTCCAATCGAATAGAAAAGAGTTCAAGAAACAAATCACTAATTCTAGGAAAACTTATTAATGGTACCACTCTTGCCCTAGATGGAATACAGATCAGTCTCAACTTGTTGGCATGAGTAGTGATAGACAATTGCATTGTTCTAGATTTTTGGTTGGCTAGTCATGGTGGTGTTTGTATCAGTTTTAATAGTCCTTGCTTACTTAGATCAATGAAACAGGCAAGATAGAGTAGACTCTACTTTATATTAAAGAAAAGGTGACTTGCCCCTCTAAGGCTGATCCTTACGGCTCTTGGATTTGCTCTCTTTGCCAGGAACAAGCAATTGGAATTCCAACTATCTTAAAGGGACCATTAATTGTTCTTGTTTTAGTCACAGTGGTTGTAGTACCAGTCGATTAGAATCTATACAGAGTTATGAATGCTTCTGTGCAACAGCTCTCTCATCAAATGGTCACCATGATGATATAACAATAAAAAGTCAAAAACATTGTTTGGTACAGTTGACTCTGGAGACAGCAGGACAATCCTACAATCCTCCATCAGGAAGATCTGTATCTTTGGTCTTACTTGAATTAATCAACCTCTTTAAGGTGTAAGAATGATCAAAAAGGGGACTAAGGAGCTGATTATACAAATGGGCAACGGCCAGATTATATGTGACAATAGAACTCTGACCCAAAGCTGTAAATATGGAGTTTGGACTTAGGTAGCTTAGATCAGGCGTCAGTAAACTTTTTCTGTAAAGGGTCAGATAAATATTTTAGGCTTTGTGGACCATATGGTCTCTGTAGAAACTATAAAAGTAATAGATAATAGTAAACAATGGGCATGGCTGTATTCCAATAAAATGTTAGCATATGGTGTCTGTAGAAATTAAAAAAGTCATAGATAATAGCAAACAAAGGGCATGGCTGTATTCCAATAAAACTTTATTTATAAAACCAGGTGGCAGGCTCATTTGGCCTGCTGGCTATATTTACTGACCCTTGGTTTATTTCTTTATAAGTGAAAAATCTTCCCCCTTCATTAATAAGGGGGAAATGCAAGGAAATTAACAATGATTGAGTTCATTCCATGGACTAGTCACCATATTCCGGGCTTTTTTTTTATATTCATCATATCATTTAACCTCCATATTTTATCCTTACAATACAGATAAGAAAATGGAGTTTCAGAAAGCTGACATAGATTGTCTGTGATCACATGGCTGGTAGGAAGCAGAACCCATTGACTCCAAAGTTCTCTTTCTTCCCCATAATCCCAGCTTCTTTTATTTTCCGTTGCATACCTTCTGCAGCATCTCTCGCCCCACTGGCTTCTGACTCTACTTTATAACAACAGCAACAACAACAAAGAAATAGCAATAGAAGCTAAACTCCATTGAGTAATATATTTAGAACATGAATAAATATATACTTATTTAATCTCCACAAAAATCTCATGAAGTATATTTTCCCTGTTTCATAGCTTGGAGGACGCCAAATTCACAAAACTGAAAATGGGCAAGTTTAGCATAAGAACCCCTATTTCCTAACTCTGCATTCCCTAACTAGGATTGTATTTCCTGGTCACTATTTGTTTAATTAACACAAGAGAATATTTTTTTCTCTCTGGACTTCTCTAAGTACAGCTGCCAAGTCAATTCTGACCAACAGAAGTAGCTGAGACTGGATTAATGGTTTTGGAGGGAATATCAAAGTTCAATGCAATGAAATCCTGTTAAAACAATATGGATCGGTCTCCAGGAAATATCAGAAACTCTGGTGCTTTGTCAACAACTTGGCTATCAGGCTGAAGGCCACCTGGATTCCTCTTTAAAGAGTTACCTAAATGAAAAATGGCTTATCAGAACATCTGACTCTTAGATCACCCAAAGTTCTAAGCGGGAAGAAACCACTGTCTTTGGCGGACATTTACCAAAATGTAAATACATAGGCTCAAGGGTAGGAAGTCTTTTCAATTTTTTAAGCTGTGTATTGAAAGGGAGAGAGTTCAGAGTGCTCTGAAGATGATATGATTGGAAACTCTTCAGACTTCTTCCTTTTGTAGGCAGTTTTGCCCCATTTTAGACAGTTTTCTGGCTTAAATTGAGGTGAGCTTCTGAAGGAGAAGTGTGCCTATCTCCCAGCCTGCCACTTGACCTCCCTCCCATTTGGTAGCCTGTGTCAACTGAAGTGTTAGAGGCTGCAGAGCAGGCTTGAGGTGAAGCTTTCAGTAGAGCTGGTTTAATGAGAAAAGTGCTATATGAGCCCCAACACCACTTGACTGTGTCTAGGTCTGACCTGCAATCTCAGACACTGAAAATGCCAAGGAATGAAACGAAAGGAGAGGAGGTGAGAGAAGGGGACAGGATGGCAGAGGATGGGAGGGGAGGAGAAGGCAGGAGAGGCAAGAGAGGAGAAGTGAAGTGAAGCAAACAGAAGATACATCTATTTATGCCCCTAGACCGGGTTCATTTCTGTGCCTTAGATGAAAATGAGCCTAGGAAAGCAAGCTTCTAGCATTCCTGCCTATATAAAAAGAAGCATATTTATCCTTCAACAAGATCCATGCTGAATAGCCAACATAAATAACTAATGTCCATGGCAATCTCCTACCCCTAAGCCTTGGCCTTCACAAACTCCTGGTTGCCAAGGAACCCTACAACAGCATCCCCTGTGGAGGAAGGACACTCGGAGTTCCGAACCTTCCCCCTTCTTCTTTGACCCCTCAGAGCGCTTCTCTCTTATAGTGGGCTTAGTGTATAACCCACAGGATATTAGCACCTCTGCCACAGAGACACCTGAATGGTCATCCAGGTCAGTGTTTTCAAACGTGCTCTGGGAAGCCACAGAGTTTCCTCAGGAACCCCAAAGGCACAAAGGCCTCTTTTGCCCTCTCTTTCCCTCCCTCTCTGCACAAAACCCCTTTCAGTTTGGAGCAGCTCACCTTTGAACTACGTTGCATATTGGGCTTTTGCTCTTTTGAAGGAAGATTCCAAGTCTAAAAAATGTTTGATAGTCGCTGGTGCAGCTCAAGCCCTCTGCAGGTCTCATTCATCTTAGTGCCTCTGGTACCTACCACAGAACTTGGCACAATGGAGGTGCTTAATACATACTTATGAATGAAAATGAATAAATATTTCAATCATTTATCCATTCATCTATTCACTGGAGAAACACTCGTTCAACTCCTGTTGGGTTGTGAGGACCGTTTGCTCAGATCTTCTGTGACCTCATTGATTGCCAGTCTTCAGTTAGCCAGGGGATGTGGCTAGAAAGTGTCCCCTTCTTCCCTCACTGTGCCATCTCTGTGCAACCTGTGCTATATCCAGACCACTTCAGTTTGAGGGTTAAAAGTGAGGTCATATTAACAGTAACAGACTTATATTTTTTGGCTTTACTCCCAACCCATGATTGCACATTTTCTCTCATTTCCTGGCTTCATTTCTCTTTGAGACATTGCTCTCTGTTATAAGCTCTGTCTCCTTACTAACACACAAGATAGAAGTGGTGAGACGAACCTTTCGTTGCAAAGATATGGAGCCTTAATAGAATGTGTATCTGAAAGTGTCTTGGGCAAAGTAAACCATTCTTCAAGGGTCAGGGGTTGTTATTAAGTAGGGCTGCCTACCAGCCAGCTGGGTACTTGGGAGAAATTTAGGTTTCCAGGGGGAACATACTCATCTAGTTAAAAAAAGCACTTTGTGGTCAGGCCTCAGCCAAATCTTAGTCTTCTGCACAGGGAAAAGCCACAGCTTATTGGTAGTGTCTCTGCTTGGTACTGGTATCATTCTGCCAGCTATTTGAGCTGGACTGTGGCCATTTCCTTCATTCAGCTAACATTTAATAGTACCTTTTAATGTTTCATTCATTAATCTATTCATTCGTTCACTGATTCCTTCAACAAAGTCTTTTTGAATTCTCACTAGTGCTAAGGGTATAGCAATAAATAAAAGTCAAGAATCCTTGCCCTTTTGGGGTTTATACTCTAGTGGTAGCAACATAAGTGAAAATAGAGATAATGATGTAGATGATATGGAATTTCAGATGTGTTAAATGTTAAGGAAGAAAAATCAGGGAAGAAAGATAGGGAGTGTTGGGGGAATGGGATTACGGTCTTAGTAACATGGCCTAGGTTGGAAAGTCCTCATCACAAAGATGAAAGCAATTTTATGAGCAAGGTGTTGATTCTATTTTATAGAGGAAGCCCCTCAGTTCAGAGGGGTGAAGTGACTTGGTCAAGATTACATGGGGAATCAGTGGCTGAGTAAGTATTTGCACCCAGATCTCTGTGGCCTCAAATCCTGGCTTTTTCTACCATGCCACATTGCCAGTTTTTCATCTGTTGAACATAGGGCTGGTTTGAGCCAGTACTTACAGAATCTTTACTTCCTGGCATTAACAAACCTATGCCTTTTCTGAGGGTTACAGAACATTCTTAATTGCTGTCAGCAATCAGAAATGATTGATGTTATATTACCCACTTTCCTGCTCACTTTGGAGAAATTAGTTCTGGTTAGAGGTTGGCCTAAAAGATCCTTCCTTAACACACAGACACAACACTGAAAAACTAAAATGGGCGAGACGTCCTGCTGCTGCTCAATGCTGTTAAATTTTACCAGTGTGGGAAGCATCAGTATTATTTATGGTAATAAATTATTTAGACTTTTAAAACAATATTCATGAAGGCCCTTGAAAAATAATGCAGAAGGAATCTAAATGCATAGGATGCCAGAGAATTCTGGAAGGGGGACCACACACTCAGGCTGTGGATGGGGTGTGGGAATTCTGGGACTAATGAGTCCTGTGTGGTCTGATGAAAGAGGCATGCTGTACCTTGACATGCCTTGAGGGCAGAGCCTCCAGAATTGTAAGCTGGACCTTGTAGCTGAGTTTCAACCATGAGAACAGGGATTGCTTTTTTGTTCTGCTGTGTCCGTAAGGCAAGGCACAATGCCTGGTACTTAACTGATGTTTCAATAAATGTTTATTAAATGAATGAATGAATGAATGAATGAATATGTGATGACAGGGAGATCTGGACCAGGTAATACAATGAATGGATGCTGGAATGGGGAATATACACTGCATTTCCCACATTTCCTTCTGTGCTCCGGAACTTCACTCTTGCTCCTAGGATTGCCTCAGTATTATAGTTTTCTAGGGCTGCCATAAGAAATACCATAAACTGGGTGACTTAAACAACAACATTTTATTTTCTCATAGCTCTGGAGGCTCTAAGTCCAAGATGAAAATATTGTTAGGGTTGATTTCTTCTGAGGCCTCCCTCTTTGGCTTGTAGACAGCTATCTTCTTCCTTTGTGTTTACGTGGTCTTTTCTCTGTCATGTTTGTGTCCTAATCTTTTCTTATTAGAAGATCAGCAATATCGAATTGGGGCCCACACTAATGACCTCACATAACCTTAATCACTCCTTTAAAGTCACGTTCTGAGGTTCTGATGGTTAGGACTTCAACATGTGGATTTGGGGGGAACATCATTCAGCCTATAACCTCTTAAGCAAATTAATTGCACATAAATCATTCTCTCAGTTGTGCTTTTGCTAGGGAACACAAGCTAAGTTATGGCACTATTAAATCTTTCTGCTCTGCCTCTTATCTTTTTTTAAAAAAGATTTTTATTAAAAATATAGCTAATATACAGTATTATATTAGTTTCAGGGGTATACCATAGTTATTCAACATTTATATACCTAAAGAAGTCATCACCATGATAAGTCCAGCAACCATCTGATACTGTACCATGCTATCACAATATTATTGACTATATTCCCTATGCTGTATATCATATCCCTATGACTTATTTATTTTATACTTGGAAATTTGAACCTCTTATTCCCCTCCACCTTTTTCCCCATTTTTAGATTTTCAATTACAGCTGACATTTATTATTATTTTATATTAACTTTAGGTATATAGCATAGTGGTTAGAGATTTATATAATTTAAGAAGTGATCCCTTTAACTAGTCTAGTACCCACCTAGCACTACACATAGTTATTACCATATCATTGACTATATTCCTTATGTTTTACTTTGCATCCCCATAACTATTTTGTAACTAACAATTTGTACTTCTTAACCCCTTTTCCTTTTCACCCTGCTCCCAATCCCATCCCAACTATCACCCCAATAAATCTAGTGCCCACCTGGCACCACACATAGTTATTAAAATATTATTGACAATATTCCTTATGCTATATCCTACATCCCCATAACTACTTTGCCACAACCTATTTGTACTTTTTAATCCCTTCCCCTTTTTTCACCCATAACCCCAAACCCCCTCCCCTCTGGCAACCATCAAAATGTTCTCTGTATCTATGAGTTTGTTTCTGTTTTGTTTGTTAATTTTGTTCTTAGAGTCCACATATAAGTGAAATCACATTGCTTTTTCTCTGACACTCCACTCAACACAATACTTTCCAGGTCCCTCCATACTGCTGCAGATGGCAAGAGCCCATTCCCTTTCATGGCTGAATAATAGTCTATTGTTCCCTTGGACAAGGTGTGATCAACAAATATGGTGAATGTTTAAATTTAAAAAAAATTGCAGTAAAGGACACATTGCCATTAATTCCCCCTCAGTGAGTACCCCTTCACTTTGAATAACTTATCTCATTGTTTCACTACTTTCTGAAGGAGTTCTGAAAGTCCTCTTTTGTGAGTATCTTTAGTTGCGCTGTCGTGGCTGCCTCGATGTACTGAATTGATTTAAAATGTTTACCTTTCATGGCCATTTTGACTTTGGGGAAGAGCCAGACTCATTTTGACTTTGGGGAATTCGCACAGTGCCAGATCTTGACAGAAATTGCTGTATATCTGAAGCTATGTGTGACTTGGAGGGTTGTCATGATGGAGGATGACACCGTTTGCCCATTTAATATTAATGTGTTGTTCATGATCCATGATTTATGGCACACTTTAAAACACATTTTCTCTCAACTGTAGTTCACGCCTAACTGACTGCACTGAACAAGTTGAAATTGTCACACACTGTTACTGTTCACTGCACTGCCTTCTGTATTGAAGGTCCCTGCCTTTCCACTGGATGACGCTCAGCAGTGACATTCACCCTATTTTTCTATCACACCTTGTATATATGTACCACCTCTTCTTTATCCATTCATCTATTGATGGACACCCAGACTGCCTCCACATCTTGGCCATTCTAAACAATATTGCAATGAACATATAGATACACATGCCTCCTCGAAGTAGTGTTTTGGGTTTCTTTGGATAAATACCCTGAAGTGGGACTACTGGGTCCTTCATCGTCTTTTCTTATAGCCTTTTATTAAAGCCTGTTTTTTCTGGTGTAAGTATTGCTACTCCAGTTTTTTGTTGTTGTTGTTTTCATTTCTATTTTCTTGAACTATCTTTTTCCATGACTTTACTTCATACACACACACATACACACACACACACACACACACACACACACACACACACACTAAAGTTTATTGGGGTTACAATTGTTAGCAAAGTTACATAGATTTCAGGTATACCATTTTGTAATACATCATCTATATATCACATTGTGTGTTCACCACCCAGAGTCAGTTCTCTTTCCGTCACTACATATTTGATCCCCTTTACCCTTATCTACTACCCCTCTCCCCCTTACCCTCTGGTAACCACTAAACTATTGTCTGTGTCTGATTTACAACAACATGGATAGATCCTGAAATTGTAATGCTAAGTGAAATAAGTCAGACAGAAAAAGTAGAGAATCATATGATTTCATTGATATGTGGATACATGACTTTACTTTCTGTCTGTGTGAGTATTTCAATTTGAAGTGAGTCTCTTTTGGCAGCATATATAAATGTTTTGTTTTCTTATCCATTCAGTTTCCTATGTCTTTTGACCAGATTATTTAATCCATTTACATTGAAAGTCATTGTTGATAGATATGTAGTTATTGCCATTTTATTATTCATCATTTTGATTTTTGTTTCCAACTTAAACAAATCCCCCTAACATTCCTTGTAATACTGGTTTGGTGATGAACTCCTTTAGCTTTTTCTTGTTTGGGAAGCTCTTTATTTGTCCTTTGATTTTAAATGATAACCTTGCTGGGTAGAATAGTCTTGGTTGTAGGTTTTTGCTTTTCATCACATTGAACATTTTGTGCCAATGCCTCCTGACCTACAAAGTTTCTGTTGAGAAGTCAGCTAACAGTATTATGGGGACTCCCTTTTAAGTTACTAGGTGCCTTTCTCTTACTACTTTTAGGATTCCTTCTTTGTCTTTAACCTTTGTCACTTTAATTATAATGTGTCTTGGTGTGGGCATGTTTGGTTGCATCATGTTTGGGATTCTCTATGCTTCCTGGACTTGTATGTCTATTTCCTTCACCAGGTTAGGAAAATTTTCAGTTCTTATTTGTTCAGACAGGTTCTCAGTCTCTTGTTTTCTCTCTTCTCCTTTTAGTGCCCCTATGCTGCGAATGTTGTTACACTTGATGTTGTCCCAGATGTCTCTTAAACTCTCCTCATTTTTTGGATTCTTTTTTCTTTTTGCTGTAACAATTGGATGTTTTTGCTATTTTCTCTTCAAAATTACTGATTTGGTCCTCTGCTTCATCTAGTCTGCTGGAGACTACATCTAGTTCATTCTTCATTTTCAGTTACTGTATTTTTCACTTCTGACTGGTTCATTTTTATGGTTTCTATATCCTTTCTAATTCTTGCTATCTCTTTGTTGAAGTTCTCGCTAAGTTCTTTGAGCATCTGTAAACCATTGAGCATCTAAAAACCATTGTTTTTAACTCTGTCTCTAGTACGTTGTTTACCTCCATTTCATTTAGTTCTTTTTCTGAAATTTTCTCCTGTTCTTTTATCTGTGACACATTTCTTTGTTTCTTCATTTTGGCTGCCTTTCTGTGTTTGTTTCTATGTACAGTAATACCTTGGTTTGCGAGCATAATTCATTCTGGAAACAAACTACTCACATTGCAAGACATCACTCATTTACCATGTTAAAATAAATTAGAAATGTTTGCTTGTGTGTGGAACACTTGCAAACCAAGTCACTCTCAATCCAAGGGTTGTACTGTATTAGGTAGATCTGCTATATCTCTCAGTATTGGCTAGGTGGCCTTATGTAGTAGGTGCCATGTGGGGCTCAGTGTTACAGGCTCCCTGGTCATCTGCTCTGGGTGTTCCAAGAGTGTCCCTTGTGTGGGTAGCATGTGCCATCCTTTTATAGTTGAAACTTGATTGCTATTGTCATATCAGTGGGTGGGATTGACCCTTAGGCTCACTGGCTGTGGGGTTTGACCATGTCTACAGCTTACAGGACACTGTGCAGGAGGCTTATGCAACTGAGTGGGGTTCTCTGCAGTGGGTTCTGGTGACTGTGGAGACCACCTTTTGTGTGTGCCATTTGTTGGGGCTAATTGGGCAGTGTTATGCTATGGTCTGAAGCCAACCTTTAAGTATTTTGGTTCTGGGAACTCGTTTTTTTTGTTTTTTTTTTTCTCCTTTGATTAGCATTTATTTGATGTATTTACTCCCGGGCCATAAGCTTTTGTTTCTTCAGTTTCTTCTGGGAGATCTTTTTCTTCTGTGCAACCTCCTCTTCTGGTTTAGGAACAATTTGTTCCTTTTCAGTTAGGATCATCTCAATATGGCAGGGAGAGCTCATGTAGGGGTTGATCCACCCGTGAACTCTGTAAGTTCTGCGCCGCATCTTGGGAGCTTTATTCACTTGGATGTGCTCTATGACTAGAGACTGTACATCTAAACGCTTAAGTTCAGCATTATTCTCTGCGTTTTTAAGCATGTGCAGTAAAAATTCTGCACTCTTTTTGGGCCACCGACCCTGTGTCCAACCCCACTATTTGGCCTGGGCACACCTCCCAATGCCACCGTTGTAATGATGGAACAGCACACACTGCTTCTGTAACGTGACATCCTTAAGATACTTGGTGGCTTTTCGGGTATGCATACCCTTGATGGCCTGGGCAGTTTCACGCGTGTTCTTAAAATGAACCCGCAGTTTCGAACCTCTCGATTTACATGATTTTGTGGGGTTCTCCGGGTTAAGAGAATAGTGAACCATTTTGAGCGGTCACCTCAGGCCGCTTTCGGGAAGAGGGTTCTGGGAACTCTTGAGAGGGTCTCTAGTGCAGGTCCAGGTAACCCTTTGTCTGTGACTGTTTAGGGACTGCCTAGTAGGAGCTACAAAGTGATCCACAGTTGTTTACTGCCTGTGCTAAACCTGGAGAAGTGTGGGAATGGCCATGCTACATACTGAGAATGTCTGCCATCAGTCATGCCTGGGGTAGCTCCACACAAAGCCAGGACACCCTAAGGCCTGCTGGCACCTGGCAGTTCCCTTTAGGTTCAGCCATTGATAGAGCCTAATGTGGTATGAATATTGGGTAAAGCAGGATCTCAGGGAGTCATTAGAGTAGGAAGAATTGTGGTCACCAGGTTAATGTAAATTCTGGTTTGGTGCCAGTGCTAAGCCTGGAGCTACTCAGCAAAAGCCTCACAGGACACCAAGGCCAGTCGCAGCCTGCTAGAGGCCTGTCAGACTCCTATAGTTTTTTAAGACAGAGTGTAATGTGGGTAGGACTTGCTGTTCGTGGAGAAATTTCCTCCTGCATTGGGGGAGTTGGGTAGGTTGGGGTCCCAGTGAGTCAGCAGCACAGAGCTGTGGATCTCCCCAGACCAATCAGATTCAGATTTGGCAACGGTGGGGGCAGGCTCAACATAGGAAAGATGGTACCTGCCAGCTTGAGGCATGAGAGGAGGACCTCATACAGGGAAAATGCCAACTGTTCTTCAATCCTCCCTCAAAAGCCACATACCTCAGTGTCCCCCCCCCCCCAATCCCCTGCCATATGTCTCCAATGCCTCCCGAGTCACCGTCCTTCTGCCAGAGCCCAAGGTGGGTGCCTGTGAGCCAGTGAGCCTGTGCTTGGGCTGTTTAAGAGGATATCTAGGTTTCCTGCAGCCTTCTGCCCCACCCAGATGGTCAGAACCCCATTGATTTTCACAGTCAGGTCTTGCGGGAGCTTCTCTTCTTGGAACCAGTATTCCAGGATAGGGAGCCTGGTGTGGGGGCCAGGATCCCTCACTCCTTCAGGGAACCTCCATGGCTGAAATATCCCTCCTGATTCTCAACCACCACATGGAGGTTTGGGGCCTGTTCCACGTCTCTGCCCCTCCTATCAGTCTCAATGTGGCTTCTTCTTTATATTTTTAGTCATAGAACTTCTGTTGGCTAGACTTCAGATGGCTCTCCAGGTTAATTGTTCCACAATTTAGTTGTAATTTTAATGTGTTTATGGAAGGATGCTTATCTACTCCACCAGCAGAGTGTTTATCTACTCCACCATTTTGGATCTCCTTCCCCTCTTATCTCGATCTGCACACCTATGTATCTATCATCTATCTATCTATCTATCTATCTATCTATCTATCTATCTATCTATCTAATCTGTTATCCATTTATCTAACTGGTTGTTTTTTGTTTTTGTTATTATTTATTTGTTGTTGTTGTTGTTGTTGTGTGTGTGTGTGTGTGTGTGTGTGTGTGTGTGTGTGTGTGTGTGAGTGAAATTGCATCCGAATAAAAGATCTGGTCATCTCTTTAAGAAATTCTGTAAGAAAAATTATAACAGTGTCTGAGAAGAAATAAACCTTTCTTTCAAGCCTGATGTTTAAGTAGGCTTAATTGTGTAGTGCTTTTGACAATGCTCTACTGATTCTTGAGTTGTCATATGCTATGTAAGTACCACCAAAGGCTATACAAACCCCTTTTGAACTTTATCACAGCTAAATAATTATGCCTTGATTGATGAAAAAATAAGCACACCTTGATTGCTTATGTAGTTTTGAATTAACTATATTACTTCCAGATTTGTATGTTTTTGAAAAAGGTAGCTATCAAATGATTCTAATTAATGTATAACAACTTTATAATATACATAGAAGCTTTAAACACTTAAGATATGACAGCTCCCAAAGTTCAGTTCATTTATTCATTCATTTATCCAGTCATTCAACAAATATTTATGGAACTTTTAATGTATAGAAGGTGCTTTGGGAGTTCATGTGGTAATGCTGAGTATGCATAATACTGAGTATGCATGTACTAAGATGGGAATGAAGGGCACCCAAATAAACAAAGTGAAATGGCAATATAGAAAATAGTTGCTCTAGTTTTCTGCGGTCATCTAAAGACCACCTTTAGGGAAACTAATGTAGGGAATTTGTTATAAGGTGATAGGAAAGATGAGAAGCCAATAAAGGATGATAAGACAACACATAGATCTGTAGCAGCAGCCAGAGCCCCTTCCCACTCTTGTTGGAAGGGACCATGAAAAGCAATTGTTTCTGGAGCCCTGGGGCAGAGGTCACCAGGGAAATTTGGCCATGGCAAGCCTGTCACATGGGCTCTGTAGCTATGGAAATAATGCAGCTCTTCAGCGTAGGGACGGGGTAGGGGGACACTCTGGTTTCCTCCTTCCTCTTGCCCACTAGTCATATCAGTACCTTTCCTGGCAGTTGCAGGCTGCAGAGGTAATTCCTCTCTGTGACACAGAGCAGGGGAATGGTGAGGAATGGGCCTGAAGGCAATGGGTCTGAAATTCTGAGCCTTGCACAAAGTTCTAGGATTTATCATTGTTTAATACATGTTATAGTTAAATGTAGAAAATGTGTTTACATCATACAGAAACCACCTATCAAGTCTGCTGTTTGCAAAGGAAACTCTCAGTATATGTGCATCTTTGTGAGTGTCTGGTGTCACGTCTAGGTCATGTGGGAATGGGAGTGGGTAGACAGCTTATCTGGGAGAAAAGGGAAAGACAGATTTTTTTCTCTAGTAGTGTATCAGATGGCAGATGCTTAGCGGTAAGCTGGCCATTAAAGTAAGATATTTGGAAAGGGTGAAAAGGGATTGAAACTCACTTTGTGATGGAGCTGAGGTAGTATAGAGAGTGTAAATTGACATAGAGAGTGTAAAAATATAACCTTCCTAGGAAGCATTTAGCAGTTGTTTAATCCATTAACTAATTATTTCAATAAACATTTATTAAAAATCAACTATGGACCAGGTGCAGTGTCAGGTGCTGGTGATAATATGATGTGCAAAAATGCACTTGTTTCTGGCCTTTTGAATTTTATAGCCTAGTAGGTGAGAAAGATGTTTATTTTTCTTTTTTAATTTTTATTTATTGGGATGACATTGGTTATTAAAATAAATTAAATAGGTTTCAAGTGCATATTTCCATATTACACCATATATATAGTATTGTGAATAAGGACTAACTGTGATAAGTACAATCAAGGAAGAGTGCAGGCAGTTATAATGGTATATTTAGGGGGATACTGATTTAGCCTGAGGGGACAGGGAAGGCTGCTTAGAAGCAGAGACAAGTGATCTGAGACTTCTAAGTATCATAGGAGTAGAACTCAATAAGGTAAAGAGAGGGAGTGGGGAAGAGTGTTCCAGGGATTAAGAAGAGCCATGCAAAGGCCTGGGGGCAAAGGGGATATTCCAGTGAGACAGGTTATGGTGGGAAGCAGAAACCTTCAGTGGAATTTTTCAAACAGGTTCATCAACTGTATTTGAGGGGACTCACATGTCACACCTTTCAGTATACTTCCAACCCTAAAATGACATGATTTACAGCATTTAATTGCTTGCTGACTTTGGGTTCAATCCAATGAGAGCTGCTTTGAGAAATAAAAGAACAGCAAGAGACAGGGTGCTTTGGTGAGTAGAACTTAACACACCAGTAAGTTGAGTAACCATATATGACAGCATATGATTAAGTACCACAGTGAGGGATCCACATGGCTGGGGAGGATTGGAGGTCAGGGAAGACAGCAGAGTGGGACGGGGCTTCCCGTTGTCACGTCTCCCGATCAGACAGCTGGAATTCTCCACTCTGAGGGAGGAGGTCTGACTGGAGAGGAGCATTCTTGGCAGCTAATAGGTAATCCGACATCAGCTGTCAGCTGTATAGCTCTCAGGAAGGAGCAAGAACACTGGAGGTGCCATTGTTGCTTTGTACCAAGTGCTTCATGTGTGTTTTCTCTCTTAGTCGTCAAACCAACTGTATGAAATAGTATTATTATTCCCATTTTATGGACAAGGAAACTAAGACTTCGTGATTTGGATTACATGCCCACGGTCACACAGTTAGACAAAGAACCAGCCTGAGGTTAAAACCCAGTTCTGTCTGGCTCTAAACTCATTGCTGTTAACACAGCCCTAAGCAGTTTTGTTCCCTGTAGTTTATGCGTGTGCATATTCTTGCTTTATTCCCTACTCTAGAGTATATGTTCTTAATAAAGGAGGGAGATGAAAGAGTGAGGAAGGGAAGTAATTTTTTAAAAAAATCCACTGTTAACCAAGCAATATGCTTGCTTACTACATAGAATATCTCACTTAATGTTCATCATAATCTACATGCTATATGTCATTGTCTCCACTTTATAGATGAGGAAATTGCGTTAAGTATCAGATCTAAGATCTATCAGGGAAGCAGAGCTGGGATTAGATTGTGGCAGGTATATTTGGGTCCAAATTCAATGTTTTATCTAGTCCATCACATTAGTCTCTGGGAACTTCTATGTCATTATTGTATCTTGCACTGTGTCATGTGCCTTCTAATGTTCAATAAATATCTGTTCACTTATTTCCTTATTTAAAAACACTGTTTGTCCACCACTTTTGGTGCTGAACACACAGTAGTAAGCACAGAGATTGGAAAAAAAAATCTTTAATTTCTTGTTGCTCTTATGGTCAATACCAAACTGTGTGACACTTAATTGTTCTCACACTATTTTTTGGATTTTACTCAGTGCATATCAGAGCTTAGAGGGATCTTAAAGAATCTTCTCATCAATATTTTCACACTTAAAAAACTACTTGCAATCAAGATGCAAAAGTTCCAAATATAACATTAGCTAACAGAATCCAGCATTATATTAAAGAAGAGTATACCATGCGAAAGAGGAGTTATTTCAGGAATATAAGAATGAATCAATATAAAGACATTTATTAAAATTCTTCTTATTAATACGATCATTCTCCAGAGGTAATGAAAGAAAATTGATTAATGCAACATCACATATATCTTATATACATACAAAGTATATATGCATATACAATACATTACATATATGTATAAATGAAATAACACACATGTCTATCTGTGTTACACATGCACACACATGCACACATGTGCACACGCACTTCTGAAATTCCATGAGAGAAGAGCTGAACAAATAGAAAGGCACAGGAAGACTCAACCTAATAAAGATGTTAGGTTAATGTAGAGAAAGAGTTTTCCCTACATTAATTTATAAATTGAATAGAATTATAAAAAATTCCAAAAGACTTTTAAAGTTCTTATGGAAAAAGAAACAAATAAGAATAGCCAGAACAGGGCCGGCCGAGTGGCGCATTGGTTAAGAGCTGGTTTTGGAATGCCAGCGGCCCCAGTTCGGATCCCACATGAGGGCCAGTGACACTGCCCTCTACAGCTAAGAACAGCTCCACCTGGAGCTGGGATGTGCGAGCCCCGGCGATGGTGTAGGCTGCAGCTCCTGCTGCAGTGGGCTGCCATAGGCTACAGTGAGTGGCCGGCAGCCAGTGTGAGCTGCCAATAGCCGCGGTGAGCGACCATCCAGAGGCCGGTGACTGATCTGCCTCATCCGGGAAGAGCGCAATGACGATACCAACATGGGCCAGTGAAGCAACGTCCTCCTCAGCTACACTGAAGAGCAAGGAAACAGCAGCTTGTCTGTTCCCCTTCCTCAATTCCCCAATAAAATCTTAAAAAAAAAAAAAAAAAAAAAAAGAATAGCCAGAACAAAGGAAAAGAGAAGCAATGAGAAAGCACCTGTTCTAGAAAATATTAAAGCATATCATAAAGCTTTAATAAATCACTGAGGTATTGGCTGATAAATAAGACCAATGAAAAAGAACAGAAAATTCAAATATATATGGAATACAAATATACATAGAAATTAGGATATAATAAAGTTAGCCACTCAAATCATTACGTGTGTGTGTGTGTGTGTGTGTGTGTGTGTGTGTGTGTGTGGTGGGTGGGGTTGGGGGTCAGGGAGAGGGAACAGACTAGTCCATACTAGTAATGACTGGCTGGCCATTTGGTAAATAATTACATTCACATTTCTAGTGTACACTGAGATGAATTCCAAATGAATCAAAGATTTAAAAGTAAAAATTGAAATCATAACAGTAGTAGAAGAAATCATGTGTGAGTTATTTTATCACCCCAGGAAGGGAAAAATATTTTCATTTATTATATAAATGCAAAAACCAGATGAGAAAAAAATTGATGTATCTCATTTTATGTATTTATGTATGCAAAAAAGGCTATAAGTAGAATCAAAAGACAATGACCCTGGGCAAAATATCTGCAACTCACCACAGACAAAGGGCTAATCTCTCTGATACATAAATACCTCATGCAAATCAATATAGAAAAGATCAATGACTCACTAGAAAAATGGGCAAGTACATGTATAGAAGGTCATAGGAAAGAAAAATCCACAACTAAGACTCTTATAAAAGGAGAAAATCACTGACTTTTTGCATAATAGGGGAATAAAAATTAAAATTATACCCATGTACCATTTTCACCTATCAAATTAGCAAAAATTCAAATGGTTGGCAATACCTCATGTTACCAAGATTGTATAGAAACTCTCCTATCTGCTCCTGTTGGGATGCAAATTGGTATAATTTAAACAATAACAAATATATTTATAAGTGTATCTGTTCTTTGACTCTACAATTCTACTTCCAGGAAATTATACTATACATATATTTGCCTTGTGGAAAATAACATATATGTCATTTTTTTCATAATGTAATACTAGTCTTCACATAAAGAATTGGAAATAACCTTAATATTCATCAACAGAAAACTGTTTAAATGTAATTATACAACTGAATCTTTTTAGGAACTAGTATGGAAAGATCCTCAAGTTGCATTTTTAAGTGAAAAATCAAGGCGTAGAAGAGTGTGAATGGTATGGAAGGAAAAATCAACAGATATTCCTATTTGCTTTTATATTCATTAAAAATATCTCTGAAAGAACACACAATGACAATGATTCTGATAACTTCTGCTGTTAATTTGTTTTGCTTTTTCTTTTGGACATAAGTGTACTAGGTAGTTGGGGAATTTGAATAGGAGAAAGATTTTTTATTTGACACATTTTTCTACTTTTTTGAATTTTGAAGTTATGTATATGTGTGTGTGTGTATTTTTTTTTTTAAAGAAACCCAATACCTACAAAATCTATGAATAAACAAATCATGAATTTTCGAATCCTCTTTCTGGGTGAAGTTTGGAGGGCTGACCTTGAGGCTGATTGATCTAATGAACCTTCTCTCCACTTTCCAGTGACCTCTAAAGCCCCGTTCTGGAATCCTGTAACCACATGGAAAGTCTGAAAATCAACTTTAAAATCAAATAGTTAGTACATATAGAGTATGTATACAAGGCCTAGCACATAGTAATTATCTTGGCAAATCTTAAATATTATTTTTATTCTTACTTTGTATGTAGGCAAACAGAGTCACACAGCCAGAAATAGTGAATGAGATTTTAAGACCCTCTTTTTAAATTTCTTATATGGCCCTTATTGATGTCTTGACACACGAAGATATTCAACATGCACATTGGTGATGGGCTGACCTCACTCAGTAGTATTGTCAGTGGTTAATAAAGGTCATATTGTTGGTAGAGACTGATGGACATGAGAGTAGCAGTTATCAAAATAGGATAGCTTGTCATGAGGAGAGTTACCCCCTGAGGGAAGTGTTTAGTAAGCATAATTAGTTTCAAATCACAACATAGCATGATGGATATCACATAGAACTTGGAGTCAAAAGATCTAGCTTAGATTCCTGATTCATCCACGAAATAGCCAAGTAGAGCCTGGGCAGGTCTTTTCACATGTATCAATCGTTAATGGCATCCCTGCAATACCAGTCTTGTTTTCCTCATAGGCTGTGACAAAGCTTGAAAGATCTAACTCTATTTGAAAGCATTTCGAAGCTCTAAACTGGCATAGAAGTGTGCAGCATAGCCCATGACAGTTTCACAGCAAGGTCAAGCCTCTTGACTCCCTCTGCTTAAGTGGCAGAGGGTTTGTGACTGGTGAGGAGAGTGTTAAATTTACAGAGCAACCCAAGGAGAGACTCACTTGCCATAAGGGGAGACCCAGGACTGATGGTAGGCACTTAACAGCATGTTCCAATTACAGCATTTAAATCTAATTGCATACTCTGTTAATCTCTGTCAGTGCGGCATCATTTAATATCATCACAGCAGCCTGTAATATCATGAGCAATGTGAGCTGAGCTGAGACTATTGAAAAAGTTCAGTCCCAGGTCTTCATATCCCCTTTAATTCTCTCTGTCAATTATGCCTCAGCCAAGAGTTCAAATAAAGGTCTTGAGATCCAGGGTTGGAGCTACCTTTATGAAGCGAAGCCTCCTATAAATATACAGATTATATCAGGAGCCTCTAATTCTTTGTCCTGGTTATTTTTGATAGGTTAGTGGCAGTGACTAGTCCCTGGGGTATAACTTATAGACTTATTTCAAACAAATATTGTCAATCTGTTCCGTAGATTATAGTTCTGGAAATAATGTGATATCATTTACACATGTATTTCTCACCCTCCCCAATCTCCCTGGCTCAAAAACCCAGATGTCTACTGAGCTCAGTTCTTTGCACTTAGTAAGCTGTTTATCTTTGTTTATTCTTATTGTAAATGACAGTTGATTAGCATGAAACCTCTGGTCACAGGCTTAGATTTTAAAACGTAACTCTTGAATCTTAAAAATCAAATTTAGAAATACCACCAGTTTTATTGAAATCCTATATGAATTAAGAATTATTTATGTAATCAACGAATATCGGGGTGAGTGAGTGCCACTAGTGTCAGGATTATGCTGGCACACTGGCTGGGAGTTATGTCCTTTCTGGAAAAACCCTCTACTGAAATGGTGGAGAAGGCTGAGGTAAGGTTACTCACTTGAAATAAAATTTAGGAATGATGTTTGTAATCTGTTCCACCTGGAATTTTTGTCGCAGATAGGAGGATCCTGATTGAGACCAGGGGAGATAGAGACAGAAAGGTCAGCCAGGAAAGTAGAGCGTAGGGCAGGCCTGTGTCTGTAAGGGGAGGGGAAGCCAGCAGTATGGGGTGAGTGACTGATGCCCTGTAACTGCTTGCACAGGTAAAGGCTTAACCTATTTTTCCTCTTCCTTTCTTACTCCTGAAGAGGAAATGAACTCTAGTTGTGGTCAAGGACACACCATGGGCCATGGAACTAGGCAAAGGTGCTTTAGCTTTTTAGGCAGGCTTTTCTTTTGGAGGCTTTACCCAAGATCATTTCAAACACATTTAAATGCAGCCATATCCTCTTTTCCCTGTAATTATGAATAACCACCAGAATTGAGTTGTAGTCTAGTGGCTAAAAAAATGTTACATTTAGGTAGATACTTAATTCAACATTCATTTTGATTTGTATTTTTTGTTTCTTATTTCAGAATATAATATATACAGAGGGTGCCAAAAAATGTATACATATTTTAAGAAAGGAAAAAACTGTATTAAAATTCTAATACTCAATATATACTGATAACAGAAGATGAACACAAGTCATGTGTATACATTTTTTGGGCAAACCTGGTATTATGCATGCAGGCCTAAAGCCCTGAACTCACAATACTGAATGGATTAAGTAGTTTTGGCATTGGTGGTTGGTTATGGTTGGAAGATTATTTGGTTGAGATCAAAAATTGGTTAAAATGATGATTTTGCTTCTCACTGGTTTCTTCTTAGGAATTTTGCTCAGAAATCTTTGTAGTTAGAATTTTCTATGCATGGGAGAGGAGAAAGAGGTCGCATGCTCTTGCTTTTCTCATTTTGGGGAGATTGCTCTTCACTGTGGATGGTGACATAAGATTGTCGGGGCTTCCTGTCACTAAGGAGGTGGCTCTACCTCCAAAGGCATTGCAGGGTCAAGAGGGAGCTCAAAGAAACCCAGAAATATGTGTATAGTTCTGATGGTTGAGTGGATATTCTGGAAATGTGCCATGGCTCAGTTCATATAGTTAGGGATGGGGAGATGGCATCAATAAAGGTATGACTTTTAGTAGGGCCTAGTGGGATCCTGGATATGGGGAAGTTAGAAGCTGGGGGAACAGGGATACCCCCTGGAAATCCTGCAAAGTCAAGTGCCCTCATTGACATAACCAGAAGAAGGCTTCGCAAAGATATCTTTCTTTGTTCTGTCGGGGGCCCAAAACCTTCTGTGAGGTTGGTGTGAGTCATTCAATTCCTGCTATCTTGGAAGCAGAGGCTATTTTTTTTTTTTTTTAACCTTAACTAGATCAGGGCAGGAGCTTGGTAAAATGCCTTTAAACTTTAAACTTCCTCCTGTTTGCTATTTTGGTAACCCCTTATCTGCCTATTGGCAGTGATGAGCAATAAAATCCCTTATAATAAAATGGGCTAATGAACTTGCCTTCCAGGCAGCAACATATATTTTAAAAAGATACTTAGTAATATAATTCAAATTAGAAGTATTTTTGGAAAGGCAAAGGTGAGTCCACAGATTGGGGTAGATTTGAGATGGGGGGGTAGAATAGTGTTAAAGAGCACAGGTTTGGAGTTCAATCAACTTGTGTTGGAATGTGCTTTGGATCTTATCAGCTGTGTGATGCTGAGCCAATGATTTAAGTTTTGTGAAACTCAATGATCCCACATGTAATATATAGGTCTAATTATTGTTGTGACACAATTCCTATACAATTCTTATCACAGTGTTTGGTACACACAGCGTACCAAGAAATATAACATGGGGGAGGGAGTAAAATAAAGTGGAGGCAGCTCACAGCTGGCAACAAAACGTGCTGTTGCCTCACCTTTTAAAGTATAAAAATAAAACCCCCTGCTATAATGCTCAGCATTGGCTGCACAGATGTTTTGCAAAGCATGGAATTCCAAAAGAAAGTATATAATAACCTCCCCACCACCAGTCAACTTGTTTAATCAAATAAAGCTGGGGTGTTGGTGAGCGGAGAAGTTACTTTGGAGAAAGAGTTTAATGGAAGTTACCATCCTCTTCCCATTCTAACTGAATTATTGGAATTTTGCAGGCAGGGAAAACTGATAGCTCATCCTCCAGGTGGATATTTGAGAGATTTGAGACACATCATCAGGATCTGGAGTCTGGAGTCAGAAATGGAGCAGAATGGTGGAAAGGGACAAAGATCATGCTGCCTAGTATTGTGGGTTCTCCAGGATCAGTGGAAGGTCCCACATGCTTCTGCAAGCCTTGCGTTTGAAATGGTGAGGGTGAGGAAATTGAGGTCTGCAAGTTCATCAGAGACTACTGCAGATATCAAAGATATGGGGTGGAGGCAGACTAAAGATGTCTGAGTGTCTGGGGGTCCCTGCATAGGCCAAGTTCATGCTGACTGAACCAATTGGTGGCTACCTAGCTCAGACCATGAGTACAAAGGCAGTGAGATGGAAATGAGAAAGGTCCCTGGTACTCCTAAGTATTCCCTTCACATTCTCCTGGGGAACAGCCTGCTCCCCTACCTTCCCCCACTGCCATCTTAGCCAGTCCATGAGACATGGAGAGAAAGAAAAAACACAAGAGCATGAGAATAAGTGAGTGTTCAGAGGTTGGCAGGCCATGCTCCTCTCCTGTCTCAGTGGCCCCCTGCAGCTACCTACTGGAAGATACAGAAATCAAAGATCCTAATCCCTGCATGGGATTGAATATTTACTTGAAATGAACTGGAGAATCTGTCCACAAATTGCTGAACCAGGTTGAGTTACTGGAAGGATCACGGTATTGTCAAATGATTACCTGGCTACTTTAAGAGATCATCAAACCATTCCCGCAACTCACACTCTCCTCTGCTAGGTGGTGGTGGTTTTTGGTGGTACTTGAAAAAACAATCAGCATATATACAAAAGCTTATAAAACATTGGGAAAATAGTGTGGGAAAGGTAAGAAGGGAATACTATGGGTACACAATCAGAAAGTGAAGACTAAGCTTGTGAAGGGTGTGTATGTACAATGCTGTAAATATTGAATAATCGCTCTCTGGAAAGGAAAGCCCTGATTTGTAGCATTTGTCTATTTCTGTGGTATAAATACTCCCACCATGGTTATCAATATGATGTGACAAAATGAGGAGTTGAGAAGAAATGTGCACAATCAGCTCTAGTGAGCTAGTTCCAGTGTGTGTGTGAGAGAAGGTTTTCTGGGAGAAGGGACCCCTGACCTAAGTTTGAAAGGATGAGTAAAAAATAACCAGGCAAAGAAAGGCAGAAAGGACATCCAGACAGATGAACAGAATGAGCAAAGGAAGGAGGCCTAAAACAACATGATTTAGAAGGACAGAGCACTCAGTACACTTTATGGTGGTCACCCATGCTCAGCATGTGTTCAGTTCTTTACATTTTTATTATAAATGACATGTATGTTATTCAAATTAACTCAAATTATTGCCACATTGAAATCTGTTTGTTGTCTTGATTCATCATTCGTCAAACAAAATAAACATTTATGAAAGCCCGTTTTAAAAAAAACTCTTATTAAGTTTATTGGTTACTAAAATGATATAGGCTTCAAGTGTACATTTCTATAATACATCATCTGTATATTGCATTGTGTGTTCACCACCTAGAGTTAGTTCTCCTTCCATCACCGTATATTTTTGATCCTCTTTTCCCTCATCTACCACCACTGTCTCCCCTTATCCTCTGGTAACCACTAAACTGCTATCTGTGTCTATGAGTTTTTGTTTGTTTGTTGCTTTCAGTTTTATATCTCACAGGTGAGTGGAGTCATATGGTTCTCGGCTTCTTCTGTCTGACTTATTTTGCTTAGCATTACAATCTCAAGATCCATCCGTGTTGTCACAAATGGCAGTATTTCATCTTTTCTTATGGCCGAGTAATATTCCATTGTATATATGTACCATACCTTTATACAATCATGAAAACAACCAAAGTGTCCTTTGATAAGTTATTATTTTTTTGTTGGTTTTCTTTTCATTTTTTTTTAAGAACTAAGGATTTAAAGATGAGTAGAACATAGTCCCTCTCCTCAAAATACTTGTAGTATGGTTGGGAGCAGAACATAAGCAGATATGTATAACATACGTTGAGCACACTGGTTAAAATATGCATATGTTATTAAGGGTAATCTGAGTGATGAACCCCAAAGATGTTCACTTTCCTAATTCCTATAACCTGTGAATATGTTACCTGATATGGCAAAAAGGACTTTGCAGATGTGGTTAAGGAACTTGGAGCTTGAAATGTGTAGGTTATCCTGGATTATCTGGGTGAACCTCAAATGTAGTCACAGGGATCTCTATTCTTATAAGAGAATAAGAGAATAAAGATGTAAGGATGGAAACGGAGAGAGAGAAGATGCTATGCTGCTGTGTCTTTTTTTCTCCTTATATTTTTTATTTATTTTTCAATTGGGGAATTGGGGGAGGGGAGCAGTGTTGGGGAATTGGGGGAGGGGACCAGCCAGGTTGTTGTTCTCAATTTTAGTTGTGGAGGGCGCCAATCGCCATCTGGCTGTCCATTTTCAGCTTGTGGCCTCTAAGCTCAAGGTGCTGTGTTACAATCTTGTTGGGTTGTCGGAAAAGTTATCATTCATTTTTGCAATGAAAAACATAGGAAAAATATGTCACGACCTTTCCGAGAACCCAATAGTTACAGGTGTGCGTAGCCACCACCCCATGTGGAAGTCGAACCAGCAGCCTCGTTGTTAAGAGTGCATGCTCTATCCACTGAGCCATTCGGGTGGCAGCTCAGCTCAAGGTGCCAAGTTCAGTCTTAGTTGCTGGCAGGTGTAGCCCACCATTGAACAGGCAGTCTTGTTGTTAGTAGCATGTGCTTTCACCAGCTGAGCCATCCTGCCACCTGTTGGCAGCTTAGCAGCAGTTCAGCTTGGGCACCACATCACTGGTCCATGTGGGAATTGAACTGGTGGCCCTGTTGCTCAGAGATTGGGCTCTTAAACACTTAATAGACTGAACCCCTCAGCCGGCCCACTGTGCTGCTGGTTTTGAAGATGGAGGAAGGGGCCATGAGCCAAGGAATTTTAGTCCTTTAGATCTGGAAGTCAAGCAAATGAATTCTTACCTAGAGCCTCCAGAAGGAACACAGACCTGGCACAACTTGATTTGAACTCGGTGGGACTTATTTCGGACTTCTGACCTCCAGACTGTAATTCATGTTTTTAAGCCACTAAACACTCATATATGATAATTTGTTACTGGAGCTGTAGAAAATTAATAATAGAGGTATTAAAGGGAATGGTGTAATAATGATTAAGAATCTTGATTTGTGAATCATACTGCCTCTTTTACAATCATGTTCTTATTTCTTAATAGTTCTATAAGTTGGGGCAATGTGCTAACTGGTTCAAACCTCAGTTTCTTCATCTGTAAAGTAAGATCCTTACCCCTGCTTCATGGTTTTAGAGTGTAGATGTTGTATAATTATATATATATATTGCACTGAGTCCATAATGAGCAATCTGTAAACGTTTGCTACCTTTTTCTTTTTGACTATTAAGTTTCCTCTTTCTCTCTGCTCCCTCATCCAGCTACTCATCTCTCAGGTTGCTGAGTATAACTGCATACATTGAGAATTAAACAGGCTTTTGTGGTCTGGCCTGGACAAATAGCTATCATTTCTAATGTTATTTTTGTGGACAAACATGATCTCAAGTTGGAAAAACCCAATCCGTCACAAATTTTGGAGCTAAAGGAACAATTGAAATTCTGAACACTGTGTCTTCTGCCTTGGAAGTAAACACATTTGCTCAGCCAATAAAGGGGTTAAGAGTTTTGTTTCTTTCCCATCTTCCTGCCACCCTTCAGCCCCACCCCACCAATAAAAACTCTGTTTTGTGCACCCTCTCTTTGGCCCAAGTATTATTCTCTGCTCCATGATTTGGAGTCGGCCTGTCTGTCCCCTGACTGAGCAGGAGCAGCTGAACAGCTGTGAAAACAATGGAGAAGCTGAGGAAAGCTGTGATTAGTGGGGGAAGCTGGGGAAATCTGGGATCCACCAGACCCAGTTCCCACATCCGTGTACAGTCTGTGGAATGTGGGTGTCACATGGCAGGCTCAGCAGCCATAGGCCTGATCTCAAGCTGGGGCTCCCCATCCAGGGCACAGCTTTCGCTCTCTGGCACCCTATCTCCAGAAGCAGTTTTTTTCTTTTTTTTTTTCTTTAGTCCCTCCATCTCCTCAGGACTGTTGCATAAACATAGTGTTGCTAGGCAGCCCTCAAACCTCCTTTCATCTTGGATCCCAGGAAATTCTGTGCAGGCAAATCACCAGAGCAGACTTACAGCTAGTGTTGTCCACCGAGTCAGCATTCCTCTCTGGCTCCAGGTTTTGCCACCAGAAATGCCCCTGGCATTTACTTTGCACATTTGATTTTCTAGCTGTGGATCACTGCTACCCTACACCTACCCCTGCTATTAAGAGTCCCTCACTCTGTAGGCTTTGCATACAAAATGTCTAACCTAATCACAGCCCTTTGCAAGTCAATCCAAGATTCCTGGACAACAAAGAATTTTCCTTACTGTTCCCCCGAAACACACCCAGTGACCACTTAACAGCACTCTCATCCCCCCCTTCCCCCTCCCCCCGCCCCGCTTTTCTTTTTAGCCACAAAACTCACCAGTTCCTTTTTCAAACTTCCTCCTGCTGAGTCTTCCAAGGCCCCAACCTGTCCTGGTTTTCCTTTCACCTGAGTGACAGTCTTTCTTTCTTGGGCCACATGTTTCCCTTTCTAGATGACAGCAGTGTAATCTTTATAACCCCAGCCACTAGCACAGAGCGTGGTACACATTCTGTTTAGTAAGCACTTGTAGGGTGAAGAAATGAAATCATTTAAATGTACTCTTTCCTTTTCTGCTTTTTTCTCTTTGAAATATAATTAAAAAAACCATCTCGTTAGCATCTTGATTTTGGTTTAATATTTTCTCTTCTGGATTGAGCCATCACTATAATTTACTCTTAGTTCTCACATGATCAAAATAATCTACATACAGGATAAATGTTGATAAATATTTGTTAAACATAAAGTTAAAATTTCATTGAAAAGTCATCTTTTAGCCAGATGAATGGGTTTTTTCATGTAGCTTATGTATCTGTGGATGAATACCACTCATTCTTACAATGACTGAGTCTTCTACATTAATTCTATTCCAATTATCTGTTTTTTAAATGTTTTATATTTTGGAAATTTCAAATATATGTTAACTAGAGAGACTAGTCAAATACAATGATCATTTACTTTTTTTTTTGGTTTTCTACAAATTGTGCTTTCTAGCTGCATATAAGCGATCTAGCATGTGTGAGTCTTTTCTTAGCCAACTTTTGCTAAATGAATGATATAGTCATCTGTCCTTTTTTATTTCTCTAATTATTATGCACAAAATATTATTCTTATTTTTATTAGACTGTTGGAATGTTGACTATACAATCTGTGTGGCATGATTCCATTTTGGGGGCCACGCAGAATACTGATCAATGAGTGCTGTTTTCTGCTGAGCCTTGATGCTGTTCAAAATCCTTCTTAATATGGCACTCCAGGCAACTGCTACCAAACAACCAGAGTGGGCATGAGAGCCGCCAAAATCAACTTTATGTCTTTGTATCTTTTTTAAAAAAGAATAACATCTCTATTATGTTTGCAAATATTGTGCATGATAAGAATAGAAATCAAGCAGTATTGGAAAGTTTGTAGAAGAAAGTAGACCCTTATTCCAAATTCCTCCACCCTTATATTAGCATGTAAGTTTTAGAGAGTATTATTTTGTGTATTTCTTTTTTGCAAACATAGAGCTATATCTAAGTAGAAATAATTTTATAAAAACCAGATCATTATATGCATGCCATTTTAAATAAAATGTATATTTATTTTTTTCTTGAATCTAATGGAAAAAAATACAGAAGGAGTTGCTGACATTCAGAATGTTTCTTTACAAGAAGAGATACTCATTCTTAAAAGATACCTCAAAAGTTAAGAAAGACGCTCTGAAATAGATTAAGGGGATGAGGAAAAATTGGTTTTAAATTACATGCTTCAAATTAAGCAGTATCTATTAATACCTTTTTTGAAATATGAGAATAGTAGGCCATCTATATTTCCACATCCCTTCTTCACACTTCCCATGTTTTCTTAGTGAAATTATTGCACATTGTTGGAATTCATCATATTAATATTCTAACCTGTAACTATAAGTCCCACAGATTTTTAATCTTAATTCATCATTTAAATCCATTGAGTGCTCACTAATGGTCTTTTTTTTTTTTTTTTTTTACTATGCTTTGCCATAGAAGAGTCCTTTTATTTTGAAGCATCATTGGTTTGCTATAATTTGTTACCAGGTATCTTTTCCACCAAAGGCTCATTGGTGTTGTTTTTGAGCTTTTAATGTACTTGAAAATGTTCTCATCTTTATGCTTGAGGGGCAGACAATTAAATTGTCCCAATGATTCTGTGATCCAGACAACAAAATGCTGCTGCTAAAATGATGCAGAGTGAGTTAAGAATGGCCCACATCACCAGTGTTCAGGTGTTCCTTGCAATCCTGCCTAAGGTCTGAAAAGATAAACCTTTTGTCCATAGGCAGCACAGCTGCACCAGGACGCCTCCTTTGCCTGCATCACTTCATCTCTCGCCAATCCCTTTCTGCTCTTGGTCCAGCCAAATGCTTTTCCCTTCCTTACCATGTGGATCATAATTCTGGCCTGGGTGCATCCTCCGTGAGATTTAATTTCTTTAGCACCTGCTTTGGAAGGATCTTGTTTCTCACAAATTTCCTCTTTCATACTTACTCACAAGGAAAATGCATTCTGTTCTTGGCACCTCTGTAAATTGAAGTAAAATATTTTTCTAAGCCTGTCTGCAGGTTCTGCTCCTTATCCCATTAAGGTTTTCCTTGTCCTCTCCCTCCCTTTTTGTCTTAGCCCAGTGCTTCCTCAGTTCAGGACATATCTGCTTGCTTTGAGCAGTTGTTCATTGTATCTAAAAGTGAGGTGCTTCTCAGAGACCCATGACCCTATCGCTCTGAGATGTTGACTGGTTCAAAGCCTGATAACTGATTAGCAGCATCTAACTTGGTTTCTGCCTCCACCTCTTGCCCACTAAACTAAATGGCAGAGGCCATTGTAATAACCCTTTTGATGAGCAAAAGCAAGTGTAACTAATTTGGGGTGATCTTGGTTTGTGATTCTAATGGGGGCAGAGATTACGCAACAATAATAATATAATGTGCATGTTGCTTTAACTGGGCGAGAATAGGATGGTGAGAGGAGATGATCTAGATCTGTATACGGGCTCCAGGAAAGACTTGACAAAAGATTTGGCATTTGAAGGGAGACTTGAAGATCAAGTCAGAGTTTGTCAGGAAGTCAAGCCCTTGTGGGGTGAGTCCAGCAGAGATCGACAGAATGCACAAAGAAATGGCAGCACGGCAAAGCATTATGGGCTATGGGAACTAGAAGTAGCTTAGTAGGGTTTGGAAGGAGGAGAGTTGAAGTCTATGGCTAATGAGGTAGACAGAACCATGTCTGCCATACAGAAGAGTTTAGATTTTATCGTGTAGGTGAAAGAAAGATGGAATAACTTTGAAAGGCAGGAATTTGGTATAATCAGATTTGCATGTCATGAAGGTCAGTCTGGCAGGGAGTGGAGGCCATTGTCAGAGGGTGAGCCTAGAGTCAGTGAGACAAAAGACTACTGTACATATTCAGGTAAGAGATGACAGGTGTGGCTTAAGCCTGACTGACTAGGAAGGCAATAGATATAGGGGTGAAGAGGGGGATGCCGTGGGAGATTTCTTAGATGATCTCGAAGAGAGAGCAAGTCTTTAGGTAAAGGTCAACACCTGACCTGGTGCAACACTGGCTCTGTCTCTTATTAGCTATATGATCATGGGAGAGCCACTAAAGAACCTTGGACTCAATTTCCTCATCAGTATATGGGGGCAAAAATGCTTGACCCAAGACTGTTGTGAATAACATATGTAACACCCCTGGGAGAACACCTGGTGCCCAGTGACTCTGCAAAAGAAGTTAGCTATCCTTCTTGCCATATAAGGTTCTTTAACTCTGAGGACAGTTATGCTACCAACTCACTAAAAAATGGGATGAAACTTCTATATTTTGGGCTACCCTAGCACCCACCTAGTATACTAAAACGTTCAGACTGTCAGTCAGGAATATGAAATCAAATGCTAGCTGAGTAAACTTTGCAAAAGATATTTTAGTCACAGGATGAACACGTACTTCAAACAAATAACTTCCTGTTTGCAGTTTCTCAGTACTAGAATCCCGTGAAGAGTATAGAGTGGGAAAGAAGTATATTGCTACTTCTATTACTATTACATTACTTCTAATCCTCATGCTTACAGCTATCACTAATTAGGTATCTATTATGTCCCAGCACTGTGTGCCAAATATTTTAATTATATCACTTAGTTCTTGAAATAAGCTTATGAAGTAGGAATTGTTCATCTATTTTATAGGTAAGAATATTGATTATAAAGCACAGTAAATAGTTTGAAGGTCATTTCACTAGAAAATATTAACTCTGGCAAAGGAACTGTATCAGTTAGCTTTTGCTGAATAACAAACCACCCTGAAATATAGTGGCTTCAAATAACTACCATCGACTATTATTACTCATGAGTCTAAGGATCATTTAGGTGTTTTTGATTATCTGGGTCAGGCTTGGCTGATATCAGCTGGGCTTACTCTTATATCTTGGTCAGATTAAGTACTGGCTAGTCTTGAATGGCCTTTCTCAATAGCCTCTCTTGCTGTTGGCTGGCTGCCAACTGGAGCAGTGAGACAGACTGGGCCTTATCATTATCAACTCACAGGCCAGCCTGGGCTGGTTCACATGGCAGACAGGGAGTGTTCCAGGACCAAGACCAAATGTGAGCAGACACTTGCATTCCAGGCTCAGACTATCGCTTCTGCTACATCCTTCTGGCTGAAGCAACACAAGGCCAATCCAGATATAAAGGATGGAGAAATAGAGTCCGCATTTGATGGAAGAATTGCAAAGATGCGTGGTCATTTTTGTTATATGCCACACAAGCCTAGATGTGGCTTTGGGCTCCAAAGGCCATTACTCTGCAGTGAAGAATATTTTTATCCTTATTTTATAGATGGAAAAAATTGAGATTCAAAGATATTGAGTGACTTACTCAGAGTCACTTGACTAGTGAGTAGCTGAACCATGGTATAAAGCCAGACATGTCTGATTCCAAAGCCAGTGACTTTCTCCTGGACCTGGTAGGTGGCACTGAGTGTTTTGAATCTGTGAAATATAGAACCAGCCATTCAGTCTTGTGGGTAGAAGAAACCTCAGAGTTGTCTGGCCCATTAGCTGGTAGACTTTTGAATTTCATAGGTCACTGTAATTTCAAAAGACATTTTGGCAACCAGCACAGTTTGTTAATCTACTTTTTTTTTTTTTTTTTTTACAAAGCCAAAGCACTATAAAAACCATCCCCTAACATTCTCGTTTAATTAAAAAAGGACATTTAAACACCAAAACACATAATTTTGTAATAAAAACCAATCATTTAAATTGAAGTAATCTTTGTGAAAAACTTACTACTGTGTCTTTATTTTTGCTTATTTTGTTGTGAGGCTAGTGATATCTTTTCATTGGTCAAAGAACCAACATATAGGAACCACTAATCTAGCCTTCTCTCTTCATTTGCTGGTACTTGAGTGCCCTCTAGAACATTCTTAACATGTGATGTTCCATTGTTGCCTGCATACTTCTAGTGACAGAGAGCTTGTTATTTTCTGATGCTCATCACTCCATCATTAGACAGCTGTACAAAAGAATATGCCCTTATTACGTTGAACCAAAATCCTCCTCCCTGTGAAATCTACTCATTAGCTGAAGTTTATCATTTGGTGCTCAACTAGATAAGCTGAATGCTGTAAGGCATTTGAAAACAGCCATGGCTCCCTGAATTGTCATTAACTCTAGTTTCTTTGGCTTCCACTTATGCAGCATTGGCTTTGAGTGCCATCTGCTCTTGTCCTGGTAGGAGGCTCCATCCACTTTCCTACATCTGCCTTCATGAGGATGTAGATGTCATGTTATGTCTCTGGCTCAGACTGATCAGCTATCATAGATTAAGCCACCCATTTTCTTTTCCTACATATGATTCTTCTATTAATGAGGTTTAAGATTGTATTAGCCTTTAAGATCATATTAGCCTTTGCAGAAAATCTTGTCAAGCTTTTGACTTAGGCCTTAAATTTAAGCCTCAACTTCTGTATGAATAAAATGTGAGCACTGTAGAGCTATTTTAAAGGCTCAACAGGTATTTACCAACATTCAATGCAACTTCAATAGTATTTAAAGAATATCTATCATGGACTAGGCCTTGTGATAGGTGTTGTGACTATAAAGAAGAAAAGACACTTTTCTGTTCTCAAGGAAGTCAAAGTCCAGAAAGTAAAACAGACACAGAAAAACATTGATACAACAAGATTATCTTTTTTTTCTTCCGTATGTCCAGTGAGATGGGAGACTAGGAAAAGCAGCATTAATACCTCCCTTGAGTTTAAAGAAACTTTTATAGAGGATGTCACATCTAACCAAGAACTGGATAGTGTTAATATTCACTAGGTGGGCCTGTTCTCGCTGTCTTTGGGAAGGAATTGCATCGGAGGTTAAACAACACAGGATTTGAGACACGACCATCTGAATTCCACTCACAGCACCACCGCTTCTCACGGGTTTAACCCCCTATATTCCAGCTTTCTTCTTAAAGACATTATTGCTTTCATCTCAACATATTATGAGGATTAAATGAGACAATATGCATAAAGTTCTTGGCATAATCCTGGTGCATGATGTGATAAGAGTAGTCTTATTGTTAACATTCTGCTCCACTTGCATTATCATTTCCTCTCTTTTTTACACACACACACACACACACACACACAAACACACACACGCAATATTTTTTTCTGCATCATGTGAGAATAAATTTCATATAGCCTTTACTCTAAATATTGCAGTGTCTATTTGCTAGGAACACTAATATTCTCTTACCTAACCACCACATGCTTATCAACTTCAGAAATAATCAACTGTCCTTATTCCAACTTTGTCAATTGACCTAATAATATCCTTTATAGCATTTTTTAACCTCCTTTATAGAATCCAAACGTCAAAACTATATAAAAAGTTATACCCAGAGGAGTATCTCTCCCTCACCTCCCTGTTTCTGTACGCTGTAGGTAACCAACTTAATTGTTTCCAGTTTATCCATTTTTATTGGTAAAGATAAGCTGAGATTTGTATGTTTTCTGATTTCCCCTTTTATTTTATACAAAAGGTAGCATATTATATATGTTGTTTTTCATTGTGCTTTTGTCACTTAATATCTCCCGGAAATTACTCCGTGTCAATGTATAGAGATCACAGACATTTCTTTTAACAGCAGCATAGTACTCCATTCTATAATACTATGGTTTATTCACTAGCCTCTTTTACTTGGAAATGTAAGGAGTTTCCAATGATTTGCAAAGAAGAATGATGCTACACTGAATAAACTTGTTTATATGTGGTTTCATATTATTAGAGGTGTGTATTCAGGGTGAATTCTTCAAAGTGATATTGTGGGTTGAAGGGTAAACACACGGACAGTTTTGTTACATACTGACACATTTTTCTATATAGGGGTTATGCTTATATATGCATTCCCACCAGTAAGAGAGTCTCTGGGAAACCCCAAATTTTCACTTTTATTCTCACATGATGATAAATTGGAAGGGATCTGGGAGCCAGGACAGAATAAAGATCAAAGTTCAGGCTTTGTGGAGTAGGGGAAAGGATGCCCAAAACAAAATCAATTCACAAAATTCGTTTTCAGACACTTGGATACAATCTACTTAAGGGCAGGTAGTCTTATTTAATTTTTCCCTCTAAGGCTGCATATCTCTAGTAAGAGATCTTAGCAAGATGCCTAGCATATAGTTGATGATCTATAGATACGAGATATTGATTGTTTCAATGAATGAAAGAACAAACTGGCAAAAACCTGGCATTGCCCATGGGAATAAATAAACTTGGCTAGGAGATTATTTTGAAGGAACAAATCTCACCTCTTCTTCTCCCCTTCCTTCGTAGACAGACACTTCCTTGTACAGCCTGTTCCTGGGGACAGGGCAGTTTGAAGTTTCCTAAGATGAAAACATGTAAGCAGTCCTTGCATTAGGAGATGGGGCTGCACAGAGGCCTATTGTCTGTAGGGACACAGGGAGCTCTGTAGTGAAAGGGGAGTGTCTTCCACTGCAGCCGGGTCTTTTCAGCCTGAGCAATGCCTTTTCTCTCTGGAATGTAATATTCTACCCGTGCCCTCCGAGTGGCATTGTGCAGTAGCAGGGTCAGCAGTGGGGGAACACTGGCGGGGAAATGATCTCTGTACAGGCAACCCAATAAGTCAGAGACAGCATCAGAAGGCACAGCCAGGACTGCGACTCTGAATGAGCGCTTTGTACAGCTCTTGGTGGCAGTAGCTGGAGACTCACCTTCCTCTTGCAGCTCACCTGGAGGCTGAACAAAGCTGCCTTTCAGGCCTCGGGCCCCACAGCAAACATTGCACAGGTGATAGACCTGCTTTCCTGCCCTGCAATGGCCCGGAGATCACATTTCTGCCTGGTATTACTTGCGGGTTGCCGCTAGGGCTCGTTCTCCCTCCAGGATTATGAAACAGCAGAAGTCGCCCATGAGGAGGTGGGGCACCTGTTCTGAGGCCAGAGTCACTACAACTTTGAAGACTTCTTTTTTTCCAGAGTCACAGGGGAACAGGCACAGCTAATCTACGTTTCTGCTCACTTTTGTCAAGGTATACACTAGCAAGCAACTCTTTGTCCAGCCCTCGGCGTTTAGAAAATTCCTTTCTCATTTAATCTCCATGATGGTCTTAGAGGTCAATAGGACAACTTTTACATAAAAGAAAATGGAACCGTGATGAGCAGAAGTGGCTGCAGGGTGGTGGAGCCTTCAGATTCCAGATTCAGATTTTTTATGAGGACCGATTACACACAGTATCACTGGAACTAGTGTGATCTTGGGGACAAAGTAATATGCTGCAGAACTGTTTGGGGTTTTGTTCCGGCTACTAGCTAGACTTGAAAGAACAAGAGGTATTTTCCCCTCCCTTAATATAAGAACACCAAATCTCTCTGTTCCCAGTTTGGGTTCCTTGTCTTAGGAATTCTTATTAGTTTTTATATGTCAGGCTTAAAAACAAAAAATGGTAAAGCGTCTGCACAAAGACACTCATGATTCTGTTTGGGCTTATAAACTCTTGGAGAGAGGCCAGTTCTGGGGCTCAAGGCAATAGAAAGTTTTCGTCCAAAAGTCAAAGGATGAATTTCCCTTTTTTCTGACTAAGACAGGGTTAGGAGGGATTTGGGGTGTTGCCATGAGTTGCAGAGAACAGTGACCCATGCATATGAAGGACCAAATATGGGGACATGTCTATGAGAGGATTGTGGAGGCCTGTTGCTGACACTGAGGCATCAGTTCTGTGGCTGAACCTGTGTTGAGTGGAAAGTCTGCTGGGAGAGCATCTCTGAGCCCACATGGAGCACGGTAACCTGCCAGAGGGGGGAAGACGGTTTGCCCAGTAGCATCACATATAGAATGGACAACTGTAAGAATGATGAACACTGTGGAGTCATCCCTCCTTTTGCAGACACCATATAAACCTCCAGCGTTGTTTTTAAAACCTGAGGAAGGGAAGGAAATCCCCGCCAAAGATGACTGAAAGTGAAATTCTCCCTGACCTTAGTAAATAAGAGCTCAGAGCCAAATTTAATTTGCTTAAAGAAAATAAAACAATTTACCCATTCATTCATTCATTCATTAACAATATTTATTGAGTTGTTACTTTGAGTCCCTGTGTTCTCCACAAATGTTAGTATATCCTTCTCTGGACATCTTAACAAAATTTGATTGAAATAGATTGTTTTGCTCTTTGGCCTCTAAAATAGTTCTGTTTTCTCTGTCATGCTTTCTCTTTATGACTCATTTGCCACAGTATTTGCATAAATCCTACATTTCCTTCAAAATGTGGCTCAAATACATCCATTTCCCAAGATACATTCTTTTCCTCATCCAACCATAAATTAAGGTGTACTTGAGTCTCAGCTTGAGCATGGGCCACGTCTGTTCATGGATCCAGGCATGTCTGAGAGTGTCTGGAAAACTGCAGACTCAGGCCTGATAGAACACTATTTTGGGGGCTGTTGATCCTCCTGTGAAATAAATCATGATGTTTTCACTTGTGGCATCCAGGCAGACACATTTGAGCAATATGAGCATGTCTGGAGAATCAGTAGAATGATGTCGGGCTTTAGGGAGGCAATAGTAGATTCCCAAGGAAAAATAATTCTCCCGTGAGAAAGAATCCGACTTAAAGATCTTGATGTAGCAACAGTCTCTACCTTCAGAGGCCAGGGAGGGAGGGATAGCTCTCACATAATTCAGTGCTTGCCATTTGGGTTTCTCTACTAGTTTGCCTTACGTTCTTTTCAAGGCTGGGTCTTAAGAAGCATAGAGCTGTCATATAAAAACAGAAATAACTGCTTTGTTAAAATCACTGCAAAGTTTGAGGTAAAAGATAATATACCTTTAGTACCCCTCCCCCCAATCACAAAATAAATGTTCTCCTCCATTTGACCAGAACATTGCACTAAAGCTTTAGGACATTAAAGTCTTTGAAGTCACTGAAGATGAGGCTTTGCAGAGCAGGGGTAGAACAGCTGTGAACCTTGGTGGTTAAGGCTTGACTGAGTGGCACAGAGGACCAGTGAGCACCTTGATGCCCAGTGGCCAGGTATAGCACCCTGCATGAGTGGACTTATTCAGGAGTGAAACTCCTGTGGAATTCCAGAAATTACTTGAAGAAGTCTTGAGGGTGTTTTGTGTTAGTCCAGAGGGAAAAAATTGCCATATGAGGTTTGCTTATTCAGGTCAATGTGATCCAGAAGCAGAAAGTGTAGCTGAAAGAATAATGGAGACAAGGCTGAGGAGGGCAGTAGGGGCTGATCCTGGACAACCTCATAACCAGTCCAAGGCAGCTGAAATTTATCATGATGACTGAGATCAGACTGTATCTTAGAAAGACCATACTGGAGTCTGGTAGATAACTGATCGGGGGTGGTTAAAATTAAGGAGGGGGAAATGAATAACTTGATCTAATTCACAATATTTCTAGGGCTGCTTCTGGACACAGGATATGCCTGGACCATGAAGGGACAGTGTTTCCTGCCCTAGGAGGTCTGCTTGGATGGGTAACTGTCTGGAGACTAGGTGAAAACTTAGTCTTTATCTTGAATTCTCTTTCGATGACTCCATTTTCCAGTTATCCAAGAGTCCTTTAACTTACAGTCATTTGTTGAAGAATTCTTCATTTATGAGTCTTATTGATAAAGCTTTTGCTCCAAGAACTAATTTTGGCCTATATTATAGGCTTCTAGAAGATCTCACCATCCTGGGATAGTAGTTAATGAATAAACAGTGAATAAAATCTGATCCCTTCAGTTAGATATTCATCCTTCCCATATTTTCTCTTTTGCCTTAAAGTAATAATATTCCCTTGCTTAAAACTTCTCTTTGCTTTTTAGTACATCTAGTAATGTTTGTTGACCTCTGCTCTCCCTTGACCCAAACACACACACACACACACACACACACACACACACACACACACACACACACACACCCCTGCACTACTCCCACAGCACTCCTGAAGTGCTTGATCCTCTCCTATTAGAAATGTTCACTATGGCAAAAGATCAGGGTCTATGAAGAGGCAACAAGTCATGCAGTTTGAAATATTCCACCCAGAAATGTTGCTATTTTAGATGGACTGAGAATCATCAGACTTAAAAGATGAAGGCCTATTGACATTTCATATCATTCATACCTACCTTTAGGAGCCACCTACACTGGCCTTTAAAGAAGCAAAATATTTATTTGATCATCTTCTCTGTACTACATGTAGACATTTTATGTGTGTGGCAATGGGATCAAATTTACCTGGGATTCCAAACAAAAGGAATTACTGTAAACAAATGTATAAGTGTTGTTATGTTGTCATCCATTTAAAATCCCACTGGTGTCATCACAGGATGCTTTCCTATGGTGCATGGGACAGAGCCACAGAGCTATGAAGGATGGGCTGATAAATCACATGGGTTGAATTGTCATGGGTGATCATAGTGATGGATTTGTTGGTAACTAATAAATTTATTATGGTTCTTAGCTATTTACATGTTTTAATGACTGATAAGTATTTTAAGATATTGACTTGAAATTAGACCATTATATTATTATTTTTGAAAAAATATAATTGAATTCCTTAAAAGTTTAGATATTTAAACATTAAAAATATCAATAATTTGGAAAACATCAGAGCTGACACATTTCAGTTAAGAAGATGTATTTATTCTGTTTTAATATGCCTTGTCCCAAAGCATGGAGGACTTTGCTTGAAAGGTGCATTTCAAGTTAACTTAATTAATCGATAAAACTATGAAATATGCATTTTTATTCTCCATGTTAGAGCTTACCAAAATGGCCAACTTTCTTGTTCTTTTAAAAGTTACTTTAAATATTAACAAATTAAATAAATAAGAAGAAGGAACATGGAAATCTAGCCTGCTGATTTTTAGTCATATGATCCATCTTAAAAAGATTCAGAAATCTTTTCTCCAACCAAGATGTATATGTAAAGGAATGCTCAAACCTTCAATAGAACTTCAAATCCTCTTCTACTCAAACACCGTATTTCCTCAGAAATGGCTTAACATTTCTTGGTGAAGCCATAGACTATTCTTTTCATAGTCCTAGAAAATAATCTTCTCTGTCTCATTTTTATTTGTACAAAAAATGGTTAAAATGGGACAATGCCATTTTTTTTCTTTACCCTGAATGGTGACTGCCAGCTATTAAAATGCTAATTTCCAAAAAAAAAAATACAAAAAAAAAAAAAAAACCAAATAGGAAAGCCAAAGACAGCCAGGAAACAAGAGGAATGAAGCCTACCAAGTGATTAATCATTTGATTAACCAGGTAAGTCTCTGGCACATTACTAATTAGCTCACTTACAAAGCCCTGGACTGAGCTGCCCTGGTTTGATTAAAGAGGTGCCGAGCCATTCAAACCTTGATGCTTGAGCTTCTTTTATAAAACAAAATGTGTGCGACTTTCATGCTAAGCTCATCTCTTTAATCCAGCTATGATTTCTCAGGCTTCTTGACACTCAGGCCTAGGCACATAAATCAAGGAGCAGAAAATGGTCCTCATGAACGCTCAGAGAATATGATCTGTATTTTAGGGCTCCTCTTTTTCCAATGTAACCAGGGTTGTTTATACTCTGAGGTTGGAGTAACTACCTGTTGACTGGCTTAAAGCTGCTAATTTTGATGACCTTTTGGGCTATGTGGAGGCATTGGTAGAAAAAACTGCCTTCGAAGGAGGGTATAAATCTGCTTTCACTCCATTCTGTTCCTCCGGGAGGATTTATGAGCTGTGAAAAGGGATACTTGACATTAATAACAGAAATCTTTTCAATTTTACTAGGGAGTCTGCCTTTAAAATACACTAAAAGCTTATTTATTCCTGGGTAAGTATTTCTATTCTTAGTCATGTTAATCTCTCCCCACCCACCCACCCCCTAATGAAACATCCACCTTCTCAGTGGTACTAAATTAGGGTGATCCCAACTGCTTAAAGAATAAGGAGGTATAGTGAATGCCTCCTGCTCCATGATTCTACTTTGGATCCATATAGGACCTTTGCTTCTTGAGTTTTAAGCTTGCTTAAAACAACTGAATGCTTGCTCGGGCTATGCCCTGTCCCAATGAGTTCAGCAGCTCCATTATGGTTTCTTCTTCAACTGTTGCAGGGGTCTATGAACCGACAGAGGCACTGGGTGGGTCAGCTGAAGTGTAGGTTAAGGCCAAAGCCAGATTTTTACCCTATGATATTCTAGTTTGACCACATTCTGGCTGGATGTTGCCTCCATCCTGGGTGCCATATTTTGAAGGACCATTGATGAAACAGCTGATCCAGTGAAGGCCAGGGAGGAGAGGGTCGTGTGGGGAAATCTTGGGAGGACTAGCTAAGGAAATTGAGAAGAGAAGACTGCGGTGGATATGGGGTGGAGGGACATGGTACCTGTCTTTAAATAGCTGTAAGGTGTCATGATGGGTAATATGAAATGTACTCTTGTTCCCAAGACATGGCACAGTGCCTGGTAAAGAGAAACCATAACCAACAGTGATCTTCATTTTTAAGCACATGTTATGTGTCAGTCTTTGTAATAATGTTTTGCTTACCTAATCTCAATTAGAAATTATTATTTCTAAATAATAGCTGAGGAAACTCAGGCTCAGAAAAATTAAGAAACTTTTCAAAGTCACATAATAAATACCTAAGCAAGGCTTCAAGCCAGGTCATCCCCAAGAAACTGAGTACTTCTCTCCATGGCACTCTGACTCTCAAGACGCCTTTCCTGACACCAGAATGAGGATCACAGCATTGGGGTGTGGGGTGGGCTTTCAGTGAGCAAATTCTATCACTTTCATCTTTTCCTTTGTGGATGAGGAATTGTGGTTTGGGTAACAGAGTTCCACAGCCAGGATGATCCAGTGTCAGGATTAAAACCCATGCTGGTCTTTGTACAAAATGCAACCTCTTTTTTTTTTTTTTTTTTTTTTTGAGGGCAGTGTCACTGGCCCTCATATGTGGGACCGAACCGGGGCCGCTGGCTTCCCAAGCCAGCGTTTAACCACCGCGCCACTCAGCAGACCCCAAAATCCAACCTCTTGATCATTATATTCTACCACCTCCCTGGTGCAAACAGACTCGATCCCTGCTTGTTTCTAGTTTGATCTGGATGAAACGTTGCTATTTGAAGTCTGAATCTCCATTACGCCTATTTTCTTCTGCTTAACTTTTGAACACTGGGAACTCCCTTGGCCTGTGTACTTGAATTCCTGGTTGGCCTTGACCCGGTACTCACTTTCTCCCTGGAGCCCCCATCTGCCCTGCTCCAGCTGATAGTGATGAGGATAATATAATCTAAGCTCATTAAGTGTTTTGTGTCACTGCCAAGATATCACATACAGTATTGAGGTTTATCCTCACCACATTTAAATATTCCTTATAACAATCCCATGAATAGAATTATTATTGCCTGTTTCACAGATTAGCAATCAGTGTCTCAGAGAGGTTAGGCACATTTTCCCAAGGTCACACAGCTAATTAATTAATTGCCGATTCAGCCTACTACCACTACTGCTAATTTATGTTCTTCCTACAACATGCGTGCTAGGAATTCTTTTAACACTTCCACCTTTACTTGCCAACTTCTTCCTTGTGCTGCAAACAGCATGAAAAGGTAGAAGTTCACCGGGCATCACCAAATAAATATTATCTTCATCATCATCAATTTAAGATGCAAACTGTAAAAAGCCCCCAAAATCTAAAAGGTTCTATTCTCAGAGACAGGAATTCATTATAAAGGAAGAAAACTGAGGCTTACAGAAACGAAGAGATTTTTCTCACGGTCGTTCAGCTAGTGAGAAGGCTGTGCCTTGATTTTAGTGTCTTAAAGAGTGAATGACATATATTTTTAAACAGGAGCAGATGAATAATCCAGATGTTAATGGGGGAGGAATAGACAAAGATGGGAACATGTTTATGAAATCTACAAAAGGTAGTGAAAGGTTATAGAAACACTATGAAAATCTTCGTAAGACATAACTAAAAATTTTTGGTGAGATTAAGTTGTCTGTATAGTGATGTGTGGGTGCACAAAGCAATTCTTTTTATTTCAGAGGAGATTTAGTTACGTAGTCCCTCCTGAATAAGGAAATGTAAAAATTAAGATAAGTAGACATGTATGGTCCTAGCAGAAGAAATTAACTGGACTATGTGCATGTAACTTAGCAAAAGCTATGCTGTTTAGGTCCTTTGACACATGGAATTCAGGTACGGAGAGATCAGTTTGCCTGCTGAGGTAGAGTAGATACCCAAACACCTGCTTTGCTTGATGTGAAGGTGGGAAACCTGACCAAGTAGACTGAGGCCGATCTGACCAAAAGGTGCTGACAAAAAAAGGACTCCAAGGAACCCATGACCCCACAGAGTAACTCTCTTGGAGCAAAGAGAAACTTGATGACTTCCAGGTTTATATATCCAGCCTTTTTTTCTTAAAGCCCAGACTTCTGACATATCCATTTAGCAGGTCCAAAAAAATAATATCTTAATTCTGTCTGCTCAAAACCCTCCTGGTTTTCCACCTTGTTTGGAATATAAGTTCTTATGTGGTATCCAAGGCCCCTTATCATCTGATCCCTGGTTAATTCTTATTCTTATTTCTACTCTTCTCTATTTGGTTCTCTCTGTTCCAGCTGCATTGGCCTCTTTGATGTTTCAGAAGCAATAACATAAACACAAGAGCATGTGCAGGTATATAAATTTGTTAAATACAAGGAAGTGGAACTGCTAGGTCAAAGTGTATGCACCTGTATAATTTTGACAGGTACTTCCAATTTGTCCTTCGTTGCATTTGTGGCAATGTACACTCCCACCAACGGTTTCTGAGAGTGCCTGTTTCCCTCACCATCTGACTGTGTTTTCAAACTATGGATCACTGCCAATTTTTAAGAGAGAAGTGGCAGTTCACTATATTTTCTCATTATGAGTGAGATGGAACATCACTTATTTTAAAAACCCATTTGTATTCTTCTGTACACTACATACATATAATTTGACCATTTTCAATGGGATTAGTCGTATTTTCTCTTATTGCTCTCTGAATACCCTTTATATATTAGGAAGATTACTCCTGTGGTGTGATTTGAGTTGCAGATGTATTTCCCCAAATATTTCGTTTGTCTTCTGACTATCTTTTAGCCATTTATAAACATTTTATTTTTACGTGATCGAACTTACTGTTTTGCTTAAAGTTTCAGGGTTTTGTGTTATTCTTTGAAAGGATTTCCCTGCTTCTAGATTGTTAAAATAAATCACATATTTCCTTCAAGCATTTTTGTAATTTCTTTTTAGATTGTAAAAAATTTTGATAGGTCTAGAATTCATTTGTGTGTAAGGGATGAAGTAGGGTTCCAACATTTTTCTCCCACCACCCAAATTGCACCAATCCTGCTAATTCTGTTTCTTCACTGATCCAATTTTCCCCAAACTAAGATGCCACCTATTATATACTAAATTCCTCCATGCATTGGGTTTTTTTCTTTATAATTCAACATTATTCTATTTATATGTGTGCCAGTCTAAGTTATAGTAGCTTTACTCTGTTTTAATATCTGGAAGTCTCATAAACAAGGGAATGTCAATGTAGAGGTATTGTTTTTCCTTCTAACAATGACAGCTGGACCCAATTTATTATCATAATAAAAGAGATATGACTATATTTGCATCTCTGATTTGAGGAGCAAAACATAGTGGGTAGAGAAGACTAAAATTTAGCAATGAGAGAAATCTAAGATTAGATTTAAGATTACAAAGTACATTCCTATCACTCCCCACCCCCAGCGCATGCACACACACGCACACACACACACACACTCAGCCGATTGCTTGTCTGGAGTGGACAGGACAGTTTCCCAGAGGAGTATGGGTGGTAACATGAAAGTGATAGATTAGGCAATGAAGATCTTACTGTTAATACTGTAAAGAAAACCAGTCATGTTTCCTGAATTCATTATCAAATGACCAAAATTTGTAATTGTTGATTAGTTGCTGTGAAAGGACAAATTTTTATTGGAAAATTGTGAGGGTCTAATTATTAAATACATATGAATCACAGAAAAGAAAAAGAAAGTGATAGATTAGGGCTTCATGATTGACTGCAGGGCCCCCGTTACTACTAGTCTTCTAAAAGTCATGATGTAAATAATAGGTTTTATAACCGTACTTTCTTAATGATTTAAAACTTTATTTCATCTTAGTTTATGCTTTTTAAAGCTTATTAATTTAAAAAATGTTTGGTGCCTACACATCTATTAGAATGGCCAAGATCAAAACACTAACACCAAATGCTAGAGGGAATGTGGAACAGTAGGCACTCTCATTCAATACTAGTGGGAATGCAAAATGGTACAGCCACTTTGGAGGACACTTTGGTGTGTCTACAAAGCTAAACATACCCTTACCATATGATCCAGCAGCATTCATGTTACTTGGTATTTACCCAAAGGAGTTGAAAACTTATGTCCACACAAAAATCTGCACACAAATGTCGACAGCAGCTGTATTAATAATTGCCAAGATGTCTTCCAGTAGATGAATGAATAAACTGTAGTACTTCCAGACAATGGAATATTGTTCAGCACTAGGAAGAAATGAACTATCAAACCATGAAAACACATGAAGGAAATTTAAATGCATAGTACTACCAAGTAAAAGAGGGCAATCTGAGAAGACTATGTGCTGTATGATTCCAACTATGTGACAATCTGAAAAAGGCAAAACTGTGGAGATAGTAAAGAAATCAGTGGCTGCCAAGGATTAGGGGCAAGGGAGGGATGAATAGGCAGAGCACAGAAGATTTTTAGGGCAGTAAAACTGTTTTGTATGATGCTATAATGATGCCATTATACATTAACCCATAGAATGTACAACACCAAAAATGAACCCTAATGTAAACAATGGACTTTGGGTGATAATGATGCATCAATGTATAGGTTCATCAACTGTGACAAATGTACCACTCTAGCTTGAGATGTTGATAATGGGAGAAGTTGTGCATGTATAGGGGGGAAAGGGTGAAATCCATGTACCTTCCTCTCAACTTTGCCATGAAACTGTGAATCTAAAACTATATTAAAACAAGTGTATTAAAGAATATTTTAAAAAATTATTGAGAATCCATTGTACTTTAGGTATTTCAAAGATAGTTGAGATAAAATGATATTCCAGGCATTCATGAATCCTGGGAAGACCAACCTAAAGTTTACCTGATGTCTAATAAAAGGGACCTACAAATTCTCAGAGGAGAAGTGTAAGAGCTGAAAGGGCTTCCATGTCAGTCAGACATAGATTCAGATTCTTAGTATGTAACTTAAGAGCATGACTTCGGGCATATTTTTGAGACTCATTTGCTCGGTTGCAAGGAGATTAAAATATTTCTCTTGTAATATTATTCTGAAGATTAAATGATAAATGTAAGGACTCTAGGGTAGTACCTGTAACATATTAAATGTTTACTACATAGCGGGTCCTTTCTGCTGTTTTCCTGTGCCCTACCACTGGAGCAAAACAAAGGACAACCTAGCTCCAAGGGTGCCGGCTGATGCTTTCTGAATATGCAGCATTCATACCTCTGTAGAGAGCTCTCCTGGCCTTGGCAATTCTCCCCAGAATCTTTCCAGATTGCACATGTTCTTTGCAGACTATTAGACATAGACTAAACATTTGTCCTCTGCTTCCATGTACCTTTCCTTGGGCTTCTCATGTTTATGCTTTCCTCTTTTCCTTGGTTGAAACCTTGGCTTTGTAAGAAATTTCCCACATAAGATGCTCTTATTTTTAACTAAGAAAGGAGATGCTTTTGACAACTGTACATCATTATGATATTTATACTACATGTAATATTCCTAACATCTGTTTCTGTGTCAGTTTCCCAAGGCTTAACTGACTAATAATATGACAGGCTGATATAAAATCAACGTTGTCAGTTGGTTTGATGCACAGCTCTGCTTTGGAGGGAGGCGCTGGAGGTCAGAGCTGAGTATTTACTTTAGTATCAGCTTGAACAGAGAATGAATCATATAACCCAGACAAGGATTGTGTGCCATTCTCCAACACCCAGGCTGGAATAGATTCCCTCCCCTCTGTACACTCACAGTTCCTTGAATGTTTGCTCTTGGGCAGGTAGTGATTAAATCCTGGGCTCTGGAATCTGACTCCCAAGTTCAGAGCCAAATACCCCCAAGGCATTCTGGATCGTGTAAAATTGCTTATCTGCTCTGTGCCTTTGTTTTCTCATCTGTAAAACAGGCTTAATAATAGCACTTACATAATATTGTGGGTATTATTAATATATTAATGCTATTATTAAAAGTACTTAATATGTTTTTCTATGTCAAAACAGTCACATCGAATTGTAAATGTGTATTTACTCGTCTCTTTACCCTACTAATCTGTGACGATTTTTTTTCCTCCAAACTTTATTGGGGAACAATATGTGTTTTTCCAGGACCCATCAGCTCCAAGTCAATTTATCGTCCTTCAATCTTAGTTGTGGAGGGCACAGTTCAGTTCCAAGTTCAGTTGCCACTTTCAATCTAGTTGTGGGGGTTGCAGCCCACCATCCTATGTGGAAGGCAACCTAATTGTTAAGAGCACATGCTCTTACCAGATGAGCGATCCTGCCCCCCATTGGCAGCTCAGCTTGGGCACAGCTCACTGGCCCATGTGGGAATCGAACTGGCAACCCTGTTGCTCAGAGATTGTGCTCTAACCAACTGAGCCACCCAGCCGGCCCCAAACCTGTGAGGTTTTGATGGCAGGAAATGAGTCTTGTATATTGTTGTACTAGAACTTAACATTGGGTTTGCACATAGTATGTGCTCAGTATTTGTTTAAAAAATAACAGCAACATGGATGGGCCTTGAAAGCATTATGCTAAGTGAGGTAAGTCAGACAGAGAGAGACAAATACTGTACAATATCACTTATATGTAGAATCTAAACAAGCCAAACTGGTAAAAACAGGGAGTAGAATGGTGGTTACCATGGGATGAGGTTGAGGGAAATGGGAAGACTTTGTCTAAGGGTATAAACTTGCAATAGTAGATAAATAAGTTCTGGAGATCTAATCTGTATTGTGGTGATTATAGTCAACAATACTGTACTATAAACTTCAAAGTTGCTGAGAGACTAGATCTTAATTGTTCTCAACACACACACACACACACACACACACACACGGTAATTATGTGATGTGGTAGAGATGTTGACTCATGCTATGGTGGTAATCATTGCAATATATAAGTGTATCAAACTAACACGTTGTATACCTTAAACTTGCACAATGTTATATTTCAATTATATCTCAGTTAAAAAAGAAAACTAAAAAGAAAAAGAATGAATGGATAATATTTCACTCTGGTTCATTGATTTAGTAATTGTGTGGGGATTGAGTTAGTATGGTATAAACAGACAGCAAATGTTTCTAAAGAGACCATGCAAGCTGTGCACTGAACAAATCCAGAGCTACTACTCACATAGACTGCTCTTGCCTTCAGGGGATGTAATATCTCAGATCATCTCTGTCCCTTCTCCCTCTGTATCAGCATGGGAGAAGATTTTCTGATCTGATGTGTCCAAAGGTTTAGTCTCTACTTGCTGTCTTGCGTTTTCTGCTGTTGTGCAGTCATCACACCCTTGCAGGGCCTGGTCCACACCAGCAGGCTGGCTGTTTTCTCTCTCAGTGTCTTGTAGATATGTCATGTTGGTTCTACTTTGCACATGTGACCATCTTAGATACAGTCAAAAGTAGGAAGCCCTTCCTACATCTACCATTACCAGCCATGTGCTTCTCCTAGCTTATTAGAGAAACCCTGAATTGGGCAATCACATACTTCTTTCTTTCCTACAACTTTTCTTTGTATGCATAGCTTCCTTAGTCAGGAACCCTGAAGGGGAGCACGGTTGAGTGATCCTGGAAGTGTTACGTTATGAGAGGCTAAATGCTATGAAAGTTAAAGCTTAGGTTCTAGAATCAGAAAGACTTGCACCGAATCTGGTCTTAATTACTCTGTTACTTGGAAATGTATCTTAATCTTTCTGGTCTGAGTTTCTTTATGGTGAAAAGGGAAGCACATTTGTACCTAGCACATAAGGTTATTGTGCAGATTTTGTGTGATAAGTATGAAAAACATGACTACAACCAGTGCCTGTAGGAAGTGGGCAATAAATGCTAAGTTTTGAAGATTATCAAGAGTATCTAAACCATGTTTTTATGCAAAAAGATAATTAAATTCAATGAAAGGTAGTTTTCTTCCAAAGCAGGGCATTGAGCTAGATGTATTTTTTTTTTTTTTTGAGCCATCCTGCTACCTGTTGGCAGCTCAGTGGCTGCTCAGCTCGGGCTAGGAAGCCAACCAGCAACACTGTTGCTCAGAGCTCAGCTCGCACTCTTGAGCAAGCTCTTAACCAACTGAGCCACTTGGCTGGTCCATAGATGTAGATTTTAATATGAATTTTTTTCTTTTCAAAAGGTGAACTACTACTATATATTTAACTTTATTTTCCACTGTTTTTTGACATTTATGTCTCTGCCTTTTCCCTGGAATATGCTACTCTGACTCATGCCTCTATTGCCTGAGTAAAGTGATTCTACTGCTTGGGAGGTCCTTCCCTTTTCCTGTACTTCACCTTTCCCCAAATTTCCAGGAAATCTTTCACATTCTATTTCTTCTCTATTCCTTCAGTACTTATTTCCAGGATTGCATACTTGATCATATACTATTTGCTATTGTTTAATAGTCACAAGCATGTTCAGTGGTCAACTCAGTGAGTGCAGAAAACATGAAGCTTATTTCTTTTTCATGATCTGAAGGAAGACAATGCAGTGGATTGGAAGGAGCCTGGGATTTGGAAGTAGAAAGTGAGTGTTCTTTTAATGATTTGTCATTGGTAATAGCTAGAGTACAGCCACATTTTCTTTAGATTATATTAGGTTTAATCTCTGTGTACTGCTCTGTGGTGCTTTAGAGACAAACTACCTGTTCTTTAGAATAGAAATCTCTAACCCAGTATATATCCATTGTATAATCTCTAGTCTGGAAGATATACTTATTAAGCCTTAACTCTGAAACTCAATACTTTTCATCGTTTAAAATATATACTGTCATTTTATAACTAGAATTTATTTAGTAGAATTACTTCTCATGAAATAAAGAAGCCGAACTGGGAGTAAACAGTGAAATCGAAGAAATCAAAGGACATTGAATTATCTTTTTATAATATGTGTTCCAAAGCATTTGCTACAGGTATTTATGGATAGAGTTGTGTTATAGAAAAAATGATGGACATTTGTAATTGGGTCCAGTGGTGAAATCTGTGCATTTATTGTAGAAAGGGAACCCAGTAGTGAATAGCCTGGTGGACTTTTCTAAGATGAAAAACTGCCCTAGACCACTTAGAGAAACAAATGCTTATGTTGCTTACTTCTGGTTAAAATGAACTTTGTGTTTGCCGTATTAATGACCCTCTTTGAAACTGTGTGGCATTTCATTTCATTTCACACTGATCTCCTACTGTTTTGTTATCTTGAACAGGGTTCTTGAGTTCTTTGTGGGTTGTCACATCTTTTGAAATGGTGCCTATAACATAGAGATGTGTCAGGAACTTAACTGGTTGAACCTCAAGACCATGCTTCATTCTCCCCAATTTTATCTTTACTGGGGAAACTAGAGTCACTATCGCAGTGAGCTTATGGGAATAAGGAGGATAGACAACAACAAGCTTGCAGTGCTGAATCTTCCTTTATTCAAAAGTGTCAAATCTGGATACAAAAATTAAACAGTATGAACAAAAACCAGTGTGATCCCTGCCTTCATAGAGTCAGCACTTCAATGTCATGGGGGCACACTGGTGGGGACAACTAAACTAGCATTTTAGGGTCAGGAGAGGTTACAGAGAAATGGCATCTAAGCTAAGATGCAAAGGGCAATTGAGAGTTAGTCAACTATTACTTGGGGGTGAAAGGTCCTGGTCAGCATGTGCCAGAGAAGCAAGAAGGTTGGTTCTGGCAGACACATAAGTAATTTGATATGATTGGCACTGAGTGAGAGAAAGGAGTGGCTCTAGATGAGTCATTGGCAGGGGTTAGGTCATAAAGGGTCTTGCTGTCAATTATGAGAGTGGGCTTTCTAACAAGAGCAATGGAGAATTGCTGAGGGTTTTTAAAATAAGGGTGCTGACATGAGACAGTGTTTTCTTTAGGACACTCTTTCTACCTACGGTATGAAGAATGGGTAGAGAATGAAAGAAAAGAGGCAATGAGACCATTTAGGAAGTTATTGCAATAAAGTTGCCAAGAGACGGTGATGGCTCACACAAACATGATATTCGTAGGGGTGGAGAAGAGTTGATGAATTCTAGAGATATTTTAGAAGTTTAATGTCTGTATCTCCATGGTTTATTGGACATAAGGAGTGAGAGAGAGATGAGGCATCCAGGTTTAAGCAATTGTGTGATGTGGGTAAGAGGAAAGGAGCATGTTTTGCAGGAAAGAAAATAAATTTAGTTTTGGACATGGTCCATCTAAGCAAAATGAAAACCAGGAGATAATAGCATAGAAGCCAAAAATAGAGGGCTTTTCTAGAAGAAAGGAATGGTGAACAGTATAAATGTTGCCAAGAAGTCAAACAAAAAAGAAACCAATTAGAAAAGTCTACCAGGGAGGTCCAGGTTTTAGTTAGGAAAAAAAAAAAAAGGTAGAATTATTAAACAGGTTAAATGTAAATAAAAGGGTGTGGTTTCCATGGAGAAGTGTTTCTAGTGTGGAGGTTTGAAAGACAGGAGCAGTAGAAAAATGGGTCTATGGAAACTAATTCATCATCTTCAATATTTATGGAGTGCTTACTATGTACCTTGGAAAGTGTTTTACAAGTATTACTGAATTTAATGTTCACATTATCCCATGCAATTGGCACTCTTATAAGGCCCCTTTAACAGATGAGAAAACTGAGGTTCTGTGAGGTTAAATCAGTTTATCCAAGCTCTCACAGCTAGTAAGTGACAGAGCCAGGATTTCAACACAGATTCCCTTGGCCAAGAATCCTGCTCATCACCACCAGCTGTGCTGCTGCCTAGGTATCATCTACAAAGCACTGCGAAGAGTAGAATGCAGTAACAGATGACCACAAAGACTTGGGTTTTTGAGAGTTTGAGCCTATGAATTGCATTATTTGAGATTCCTTGCTGGTTGCCTTCTGATTGGGTTTGGCCAATGAGACATTGGTGGGCAAGAGGAGAGAGAAGTCTCCCCTGTTTTAATGTTCCACATCTGATAATAGCTGTATTCCTCTGGGTCACCCCTTTTTCTTCAGTGCTCCTGTCCTCAGTGAGCTCTGGTGGCAGTCTTCATATATTCTCTTCATCCCTACAGCCATAGGGGGAGGGGGTTTCACTGCTTTTAGCTGTGCTGGCCTCATGGCACCTCATCGTCCCTTGTTTATTTCCTTAACTGGACCCGTACGTTTCTCAGTAGCTTCACTAGAGTCTCCCCATTTGAATCATCTGGAAATGCATTATGTCTCCTGCACTGACCCTGAATGACAGAGACTGTAGCCAACGGGCAATGGGAACATGAAGACTGAGAGATTTTAACTGGCAGCAAAGCCTATACATGCCATCTTCATAAATAACAATGATGAGAGTTATACTTCTCACTCATAATTATTGGCACTTTATAATTTATGAAGTACCTTCACATAAGTTATATCATTTTAGTCAAGAAATAATCCCAAGTGGTAGGTACTATTGACATTTTAGATGAGCAAACTGAGGCTCAGAAAAGTTAATTTGCCCAAGGTGTTTCCGTCGACACAGCTGCACCTCCGGACCCAGGCCTCTTGAGACCAAGGCCAGCATTCTGACTACTGTACCTCGCCTGCTTCCCATTAGTTAGTGAGATGACAGGAAGCCTTTCTGTGTAAAGTCTCCTGCAGTGGGCAGGCGAAGAACATCTAAATCTTGTCAGGAATCCCCAAGGACTCAGTACGTCTCTCACATAGATTCACATGAAACAAAACTTCCGTCCACCTCCTGGGACCTGGCTCACTGTGTGTAGGTTGAAGAAGACTAATAAAGCATGCCAACTTTGCGAACAATATCAGTATAGAATGGGAATTGATAAAAGGCCTCAGGGGGATGAAAATAACTGGACGAAGTACTAAAAAACATCCCACAATGCTAACGGATCATGCTGATGATTTCATTGGGCTTATTCTTTGGGTCTGTAACCCTTTTCCAACCTAGTGCATGTTTCCCATAGGAACTGTCCCTAAACTGAGCCACTTATTTGAGAAATGCTTATTTCTCAAAATCCCTACTAGCTGACTATAGATTCGGATTCAGTAAGCATCTTTTGAGGTCCTACTCTGTGCCAGATGTTCTCACATGCATGATCTCTTTTTAATTCCTCTAGCAGCCCAGAGGTGAGGTGTCTTGGCTCACAGCTATAGGGCTGGGGAGAGGGGAGAGTGAAACCCAGGCCTCCTGGTTCTTTTCAGAACACTAGTCCCTCAATTCTGCTTCCACAGGAAGCAGTTTTGGCAGTTTCTTCTCCTTTATTTTCTTTTCTTTAGATATGCCCAGTGGAAACTGAAAAGAGGAATCAAGCCCATGTTGTTGAATCTGTTGATTCAGTCTGGAGGTGTGTGGAGGGAGCTCTGCTGAATAAACAGGGAATAGAGCTGGTTTATGAAGGTTTACATTGTACAAAACCGAAGTTTTCCTCCCGTCTTTCCCTAGGTGCTTAGAAATAAAGGGGGAGACCTGAACTTATTTTTTGGGTTATGAAGAAATAGTCCTGGAAAACCTCCCCACTAAAAGCAGCCCCTGAGGGGTTGTGTTCTAGTCCGATGCTTCAGCCTGTGTTAATGCCTCCCCAAGGGGTCACTCTGACAACCGTGATCAATATAACCTAGCGATTGCTCTTCTTATTATTGTTTTTTGCCTACATTATTAGAATAATGTACCCAGTGAGATATTGTGATTTATAAGAAATACATATTTGGCCATTTAGATAATCAAAATATATGTCTCATATATATTTGGTCTTTGTCCATAGTTCCTGGCTTACAGATCCCAAAACCCTTAGAATTTCCAATAATAAGAGTGACAAAGGTGTCTCTTGTTATGTTAATGAGGTGACTTTTGGACCACATTTAAGGGTGGGGACTAGTTGCCAGGAGAATGGACCAGGTAATTGAAGAGTTGGAACTTTCAGTGCCACCCTCAGACCTCTTGGGAGGGCAGAGGGGCTGGAGTCTGAATTGATAGCCAACGATTTAATCAACTATGCTTTTATAATGAGGACTCCAGAAAAACGCCAAAGTAGAGGGTTTGGAGAGCTTCTGGGTTGGTGAACATGTGGAGATGTGGAGAGTGGCAGGCTCCAAGAGAGCATGGAAGCTCTGCATGCTTTTCCTATACCTTGCCTGGTGCATCTCTTCCATCTGGCTCTTCCTGAGTTATATCCTTTTATAATAAACCGGTGATCTAGTGAGTAAAATGTTTCTCTGAGTTCTGTGAGCCGCTCCAGCAAATTAATCAAATCCAAGGAGGGGTCATGGGATCCTCTGATTTATAGCCTGCCAGTCAGAAATACAGGTAACAAATTGGGCTTGCAACTTGCATCTGAAGTGGAGGGCAGTCTTGTGGGACTGAGCTGTTTACATGTGGAACTTGATGCTATCTCAGTAGACAGTGTCAGAATTCAGGGGAACTGAGTTGAATGCCTGAACACCCTGCTAGTATCTGAGAACCGCGTGATTGGGTGGGGGAGGCTCCACACACACATGTTGGAATTGGGTCTGGAAAACCAAAATAACCAGCCTCAGGGTTTGTATCCTTCCTGATAACTAATGGTTCATCCAGACAGTCATTTTTATTTTATTTTATGGACAGTTTTTAAAATTAGTTTCAGGTGTGTAAAACAACGTAATAGTTAGACATTTATACCCTTCACAAAGTCTAACCCCCCTCCCCCAATCTACTACCTCTCTGACATCATATATATCTGTTACAGTTCCACTGACTCTATTCTCTATGCTATACTCCACATCCTGTGTGGGAAATATATATATATATATATATATATATATATATATATATATATATATATATATATATAATTATAGTTGACATTCAGTATTATATGATAGCTTAAACTAGGCAGTGGCAATGGAGATGCAGAGAAAGGAACTGTTGAATAAACATCTAGATTATTTAGCGTGGAATTCAAATCTTCTCAGTTTGAACCCAACTTGTTTTATAACCTGCTTGACTCCCCTTCATGCACACTGATTTACACTTGCACCAAATTGTCCAAGCTCCTGGAACACACCACACCTTCATGCCTCTGTGAGTTTTTCCCGCAATAAACTCCCATTCTTTTCCATTTGAGGAATGCCTGTATTTATTTTAGGACCCATTTCAAAGTTCATCATCTTTCATAGCTTTGCCTGATCCCCTCTCCCCTCATCCCTGCAACTCTAGAACTGATCACTTCTTTTTGTGTGCTCTATAGGTAGTAACGTCTTACCTCTTGTGCAGAGCTTGCCACTTTATAGAAAGAAAGCTTTGCGCATTCCTGACACTGATAAACTCTCCTCAAGGGAGATGGTTGTTCCAAAGTGGTTCTCAGTGGAAGTTAACGCCTGACTAAGAGATTGAATTCTCATTCTATATGTGGAAGATTGTGGGATTTGATCATTCTCAGACCCTCACAAAGCATTCCAGATTGTGGTTACAACATGGCAATTTATATCTTTGCTCTCAGATAGGACCAAATGTTGGCTGGATGCCTAACAATATAGTGGACATAAATTAACAGTGGAGCAATTTACAGTCTGTCATGTCTTATTGCTTAATGAATTTGTCAAAAATCATATTACTCTGAAAATTATGGCAAGCAGTGTCCATGGGGCTTCCGTCTTTAAAAGTGTGATTGTTCCAGCCTCACTCAAACAAAACTGCCTCACTACTTTCCTCTTTTTAATGTAAACACTAGAACCTCTGAGCACTTCTATTTATTTATCAAATCTCTGTTGACTTTCACTTTGTCTTAGGACCACCAGGGATGACCTTGGCCAGTTTGCAAATCCCCAGCTCCAGTCCACCTGCTGTCAGAGCCAAATAGGATTTAGAAGTCTCTCTTAAACTCCTGATTCTATGCTAATATGATGTCATCCATTTCTGGCTGGTGCTCACCCCACACTTTATTATTCATTTTTCAAATAAAGCTAAAGCCTTGTCCTCTATTATGAGGGCACCGAGCAGAATTTCCTTTTAGCTCTGCCCCAACTTCTCTCCTATCTTTCTTCCTCCTGTTCTCTTCCTTTTCCCTATCCACTTGCTCCCCAAACCTCTCCCAACAGTTGTTTCCCTGTTTCTCACTCTCCTTTGAGTGATGCAATTTCACAGTGTAAAGCTTCAGATACACTTCGGTTTCTCTAGCATTGCTTTCATTATTTGTAAAACGGGAATAATAACAGCCAACTCACTGGGCTAATGTTAGGATTAGAGTGCCTGGCATCCATCCATCCATCCATCCATCCATCCATCCATCCATCCATCCATCCATCCTTCAAAACTCATTCATTTATTTTATAAATATTGTTTGAATACTTACAATGGGTCAGGCTTAATGCTTGATATTTCGGATACATACGTGAATTCTAGACTATTGTTAAGGACCTTGGAGTCTGGGAGGATGGACAAATTACAAGATAACTAAAAACTAATGTGGGAAGTTTAGTGATTGAGACATGCTCAGACAAGATGACAGTTTCCCAGTGAACTTGACAGGGCTCCTGGGAGGTATGTGGATGGCTGCCAGGGCTCTGCTCTGGGTGGGGGGAGGACTACCCTAAGGTTTGAAGCCGTAGTTAATACTCAAAAATGATGATGCCTCTGCTGGTGGGATCCACAGCTCTGGCACCAGTACTTCTGGTTACTATTATCACCTTTCTCTATTAGTTTCTATCCCTTCTTTATCTCTGCTTCTCTTTCAGTTTCTTTCTGCATGTTTCTCTCTGTTTTTCTCTTTGTAGTTCGCTTTTCTCATTTCACACCCTGTGTATCTTATAATTCTTTTGGGAGCATGTAACTATGGATTAACTGATGGCTGATTAAAACACAATTGGACCTTTTTATTACGTGTTTTTCCTAAGGAAACATTGCTTCAATGGCACCTGAACATATGGAAGACTCTGGGTTGCAAACCAGTGGGGGCTGCCCCATGGAGGTGGCAGATGCCCCCGGGCAGCTCCCTGGCTCATCCTGTGATCTGTCTGGTTGGCCAAATGGAAGCAGGCCAGCCACCTAACAGTTAACTGTGATTCTTTTTTCCCCCATTTCATTTCAATCTCTTTGTTCCATGCAACCAAAGAGCTAATGGCTGGCGAATTTATTATGACCCATTGTTTGGCTTGTGGAATAAACCAATTCTTCCCTTTTCTGTGTTCTGACTCCCCCTTTTGTCTGCAATTTTATTTTACGGTTCTTTTTGTACACATCCAACACATGCTGAGGTTATTGAAAAGCACAAATTACACAGAATTCAATTTGCATATCTATTGAGGGTCCAATCCCAGAGTCCTTAGTGAGGCAAAATGCCCATTGACTCTTACCTCCTTTACTCTGCTCCTTCTTGGCACCAAAACCTGCAGACTGCCCCTCTGCTGCTCCTAGCAGGTCTGGCAAATGGCTCCTCGAATAGTTTAAACAGAATCACGCCACAGAGGACAACGAGTTGGGCTTTTGCAAAATTCTATCAAAGTCACTCAGAGTATCTTAGTGGGCAAGGTGGAGAATGAAAGTACTGATGACAGAAAAGTGGAGTCGATTTAATACTGGTGTGACTGGAAAACTACAGGTGTTGGAGTCACACAGGGTTATATGTAAATCTCTGCTGTGCTTTAAAAATAATTAAACTTTTAATTTTGAGATAGCTGTAGGTTCATATGCAGTTGTAGGAAATAGTACAGAGAAACCTCATGTACTCTATACCTGGTTTCTTCCATCATTTGCTTTTGCTTTTGACCTTGAACAAGTTATTTAATCAGGCAAAGTCTCATTTCCTCATCTGTAAAGTGGGAGTGACAATAGTACATACCACAGTAGCATGTTTTGAAGATCATGGGAAATAACATCTATGAGACAACATAGCACAGTATTTGTATATAACCTGCCCTCAATGAACAGATATTCTCCTCAGAAATAAGTAATGGTAACGAGATAATCCTGACTAATGGAGGAATATTAACCTGGAGAGTCTCTAGCAATATTCATAGTTTTGATCTAAGTCCTGTCATGAGGAATAGCACATGTTTAAAAAGTTTCGTATAAAAATGATTTTATTTTGTAGAAATTAAAAACAATAGAATAATATAAAATAAATTAAAACAAACTGTATTCCTAATACCCAGTTAAAATTATTGCTAATATTTTGTTGTATATCCCTCGTAGTTATATTTTCAACATCAAAAAATGACATCATACTTCTCCCACTCTTTTGCAACCATTATAAAAATGTAGCAGCTATTTTAGAGCTGTACGACATTGTGCAGTAAGGAATATTACATTTTATTTCATTTCAGGGGTGCCCAATGTCTTGTTGCTTGGCAATTGGTTCCTTCCTTTTCTTCTCCTCCTTTTCCTTCAACCTCTCCTTCAATTATTCTCCCTCCTCTTCTTCTTTCTCTTCCTTCTTTTTCTATTTATAAATATATCTGTGTTAAACATCCTTGTACACAAATTTTTTGCTCATCTATGATTATATTTCCTTAGAGTCCATTTCTAGGAGTAAATGCTTATGGCTCAAAGGCTCTGAACATTTTATGGGTTTTGATACATAGTAAGCACCATTATTATCAATTATTTAGATCAGTGATTCTTTAATCAAGGTGTATATCAAAATTATCTGGTGTACCTTTTAAGCCTATGCATCCTCAGACGTGACCTCTGGAGATTTTTATTTCAAGGGTCTGGCACTTTTAAGATGCTCCTAGGAGATTCCCATATGCACTGGCTGAGATGAAGAGAGAGGTAAAAAGTCAACAAAATTTTCCAGTGACAGGAGGCTGGAAAGAAGTATGTATTAATTAATTAATTGGGTGCTAATATCTGTTTTCCCAAGATGTCTATGTGCTGGAATAATGGAGGAATGTGCTGAGAGAATTTAATATATATGTTTGGAGTACTTTCTTTGAGTCCCACTGTGTTGCCACAACATATAGATTATCTTAATGGTCACAGTAACCCAAGCAGGAATTTGTTCTCCTATTTTACAGAAGGGGAACTTGAAACACCATTACTTGAAACTTGACAATGACTTACCCAAGGTCGTCATTGCAGAACCAGGTTTGGAACACAAGTCTTCTTATCTTCAAAGCCTATGCTTATTTTTTTTACACCACAAATTTTCATTGGTGAATTTAAGAGGAATCAATGCAAAGTTATGAACTTGGACTCTGAAATCCAACTGCACAAGGAACACCATTAGGAGATGTACTTTATCCAAAGCATCTGTGAGAAAGGTTTAAAGAAATGTCTCAAAGTGCAGTACAAAATCCAAAAATCCAAAGTCCGGTCCAAAAATCACCAACGATATAATTATTGAAGGTGGGGGGATTGTTAAAAATGCAGATTCTTGAGTTCCACCATGGATCTACTGAATTAGGATATCGATGCTGGGCCCCAGATATCTGCATTTCTAACAAATACCCCGGTGATTCTGATGTACACCAAAGTTTGAGACCCAGTAGTTAGGTGTTTTAATTCAACTTGGGTTTACTATAAGTCAATAGGGCAATATTTCTGACAAGACAAAGAAATCTTAATGTGAGCAAAATTTACATGGATCAAGGAGCAAACACACCTGCCCTGTGGAAATTACTTTTTTGAGCAACTCATTTTAAGGATGCTTAAAATTTGCATGTACACAGAGAAGAGTCAGCAAGCAGCATGGTGGGTGTACTTGATGGAGTTAAGGAAATTGTGACCACTCAACCTGGAAGAGAAAAAACTTGTGTACCAAATAGCATTGCCATCATCCAGTTCTAGTTAAGGGATGGTATTTGCAATTTAGTATAAACCAGAACTCAACTTCTAGGAATATCAGAATTAGACATTAAACTCAAATAGCAACTTCCAGATTCCTACTTTCAATGATTATGCTAAACTACTTTTCTGTATGTTGACTGAATGAACTAGTCAATAAAAGGGCTTGTGGAAATGGCTATTTTTTTTCTTGAGTCTAGTGGAGTTTTGCTGCCATCATGCTATTTTGCTTATAAAAATGAAGTATATTGACATTCTTTTTAAGACAAGAATGAGAGTAGGACCTCTATGTCAGGTCCCTCTATGCTGAGGGAGGGTCAAATGTAGTTTTTCAGATTTCGTTGGTGTGTAGAATGGAATCTAAAAAGCAGCTCAGAACCCAGAATGCTCATGTAATTGGAATGTCCTGGGGATCCCAGCCAATCCTAAAGTACCTTGAATGGGTGGCTTTCTTTTCTCTGCCTACCTCTCTCCATGCCCATGCACCTTACTAAAAGGGCCTCCTGTATACAAGCAATTATACATGTTCTGTATGGCCTCAGCGCTTGAAACAGATCAGGGGTGACATGGAGATGGCATGCACTACATCAGCTCTCCAGGTTGTTAATATTTTGACTATCACCTTATCTTGAGGCTGAAGGGCACTAAGCTTTATGGAGGTACCGATCACTGCTTAAACAAGAAAGAAATTCCTAAAAGCTGAAGATGACATAAACTGCTTCTTACAGTAGCTGATTTCCTGTGAGTGGGGAGGTCAAGTTCGTTGGATAAGCTCTTGCAGATGCTATAAAGAAGATGTGAATATCAATTCAGAGCATGGACAAGATTTGTGACTTTTGAACTATTTATCTATTTATTAGTAGGGGCAGAACCATTTCTGAATGGAAATCTGAGGTGGAGGCTCAGTCCATGAAAGAGATAAAAGAGGTGCAAAGCTGGCATGTCAGGGCTTCCTTCTTACCCTCCCTTGCAGACCCCATCAGTTCAGCTGGGAACCTTCGGACTGAGGAGCTCATGTTCTGTTTAGCAGGGGAGCAGAGGCTTTCATCTCTGAGATGTCTGTGAAGGTCTTTCTCTAGCAGGAGGAAGGGCTGTCACTATAACTTGGGCCAAATGGCAGCTCCGTAGGAAGCTGAAGACTTTATCTGTCAGGCTGCCCTCAGTCTGCTTCTGGTAGTTAAATAATCTCATGGTGCCAGAGAAGGGCTCTCACTATGGTCCCCTTCTAGGGGTGCTGCCATGGTCATCACCTCCTTTCTCAATTGTGTCAGAATGGGAGAATAGACAGAATCTGAGCTTCAGCATTAGAGAGCTGGATTTAGCCCCAGACTTGTCATTAACCGGGTGGTTAATTGGTTAATGCAGGATCCACAATCTCTCTGTAGTCTTTCTTCATCAGCAAAATAGTGATCATCGTGGCTGCTCTGCTTCATCATGGCGTTGCCAAAAGGGCCAAATGAACTAAAAAGGAAAGTGGTCTAACTATAAAATATTATACAAAGTGGGGTATTAACACAATTCCTACAACAGATTTATATATATATATATATACACATCTATATTATTTGAAAACGGAAAATAAAATGTTGTGCATTAACTTAAGCTCAACTATAACAGAATAGATTATGCTAACACAAGAAGGATTGGAACAAATTAACTATAACAGTTAGTGGTGGTCTCTTTACATAAGCCCTACTTCCTACCTTATAAGGTTATTGTGAAGAAAGAGTACATGTGTAAGGAAGAACCATGAATCTGCCAAAGTTGGTTTAAATGCATTAGCTATTATATTCCTACCAGAATCCTTGAGGAACAGCTATTGGAAGCCCCTGATCATATAGTTGAGAAACAGATCCAGAAAGTGTAAGCATCCTCCTGCCCTTGGCAGTGATTGGCAGCTCCACATGAAAGGAATTGCTGACATTAGGCAGTGGTGATGGGGAAGGGGATTGTGTTATTCTGTGATGCCACTGGTGAAAATGACTTAGGTCAGATTTATCAGATAATTGTCTGATAAATACTATGGGTCTACGATGACCTTGCACCAGGATTGGTCTCAGTCACATGCATTTATGGAGTCCCTGCTCTAAGTACGTGCTCTACGAGTCTTTGGAGAGACAGCCATAACATACCATTCCTGCTATTATAATGTCCTCAATATTTGAATGTACAATTTCCATTTACACTTTCTCGCTGTAGCTTCTGCTTCCTTCCTCCTCTTCCCTTCTTTTCTTTCTTCAATTCTCCACCTATAAAAACCCTGCCAAAATAGAATTTAGCTATTCTTTCTCCTCTCCCTCTTTCTGTCACCCTTTGCCTGCCTTCCTCTTAGTAACAATTTCTTATATATTTACTATGTGCCAGACTTTGTGTTACACACTTTGTATAGACCTTCTAATTTAGTCTTCATACCAAGACTATGTAATGTTTTATTATCCCATTTAAAAAAATATATTTGGGATGTTAAGTGATTTGTTCAAAATAGCCTGTCATGGTCAGTAAATGTCTGAGCTGGCTTTCAAGCCTGGATCTTTAGACTGCAAGTACATCACACTTAACATGACATAATAGCTGCCTCTATTTAGCATGCATATATGTTTGCTGTTCCCATTGATAATCATTTGATAGACATTAAGAATAAAAGGTTCACAGCTTCTGGAAGCCACATTTTAAGAGAATTATATGTATTTGAGAATTATAAGTAAAGGTCATATGTCTTGAGATTATTTATCTTATGAGCAAACGTAAGAATGGCTACTTACATGCTATCATTATTAAGAACCTGTAGAGTTAGAAAAATTGGATTTAATTGATGAGTGACCTTGGAAATTTTATTTAGATTTGGTAATCCTCATTGATATAATGGGAGTAATAATAGTGTCAAACATATGGTAATTCTAGTGATTCAAAGCACAGCATAATTCATAGTATATAGTAAGTGCTAAATATAATTTTTGTTGTTTTTATTGTTATGACCATAATTGAATCTTTAATGCTTTTCAGGTACTCTCAGGGGTTTCGGAAAAGATGCTGTCATTCTTCATTCTTTTGTACTCAATAAATGTAGAATGAATGAAAATTTGGTGTTATTCAACACTATTAGAAGAGAATGTCTTTTCCTTATACCTTGCCCTATGCATGTTCTTCATCTCTTTCTTATGGAATTACTCTGTCCCAAGAGGGGTGTCAAGACTTTATGAAAAACTTAGGTAAGAACAACTGGCAATGCTCTGTTGTTGTTTTTCTTCCTCTTTGGAAGAAGCAGGGCCACTTTCCTGCAGTTGATTTCTCTTCTGGTTAGTCACACTATGAGTCCTACCTGAGCATACGTCCCCTGACTAACGATGCTGTAACTGAGCCTAAGTTGCCAGGTTTTTATTTTCAGTGTAAGGAAAGCCATTTTGGTTCTCATGTTAGTGTTCATCTTCCAACATATCAGTACAGGCAGAAAAGTTGACCTTTTGACCTTCATCTGCCACTGTTTTGCTTATTTTTCAATGTGTTCAGGACTCAGGAAGAGAAGAGTGGTGTTATTTATTGTGGGCTCCCTCAGAGACTCCTAATAAGCACTTTTTAGTTAATTTGTCAATAATTTATTAAACAAGTCAGTGAGGCCATATTGCAAGGAGTTGATAAGTCCAGATTGAGAAGGGCTTACAGCGATGTGGGAAAGTCAGGACTTACCCAGTGGAAACTCAGGGCCCCCAGATGACAATGTGGATGGTGCAGTCAAGCCAGGGAAAGACAAAAAGTAGAATCGGCACAGGCTGGAGTTGGTGGGGAGTTGGGTCTGACATGATGTGTGGAAGGATGAATAAGATTGGGTCATTCAAGAATATTTGGCAGGCCTTCCAGAGAGCTAGAGAAACAGTACTAGCATCAAGGAAATGACTAGACTCTGGAGTCTAAGAGATTTTGATTGCTTCCCAAATTGAATGTGGACTTGGTATGGTGGTAGAGTGCTCACTTTTGCCATTTATTCACTGAATGTACTTGGACAAATGAATTCCCCTCTCTGAACTATGATTTCATCATCCTTAAATTGAGGACAATAATTTTACCTTTGTCCTGCAATTGTGAAATCTTAATAAGACAATGGATAGGAGGTGTATAACCCAATGCCTGACACGCAGTAAAAACTTGGTACATATACTTGTTATGTCCAGAAAATGAACTGACGTGCATGCAAATGATGTGAATTTCCTGCAGTCAGTGAGTGTTGCCTTTGCTTTCCATAAAATCATGTCAGAATTCCTTGACTTCTGAAAAGAAAAACTCTAATTTTTAAATGGGTATAGCTACTGTTCAGTAGACTAGAGTTTAACCTTTAATTTGTAGCTGAAATTTTTTTAAAGCTCTAGCCTTTCTTTAATTATTCATGTTCACTAAATTTTGAATAAAAGAAATGTAAATACAAAAATAGCATGACCAAATTACATTTCTCATGCTTTACACCAATTATTACACGTAGGTTTTAAATATTAAAAAACATAATTTGTAAGGATGAGTTTATGAAATCAAGTCTTGCTAGAGGTTTCATCTGCCTCAATTTCTTATAGTTTCTCTATTAGAGTTTTATTTCCTTTTAGCAACTCAATTGCTTATTATTGTTGTGCCTTTTGGAAAACTTCAAACATGGCCAATAGGTGAAAATAGCCATGTCCTTAGGCAACAGTTAGTTCACAACTAGCAGAATAAAACACATTTCATAGGCAATGAGAAATAGTTCTTGATGTGCAATCAGAACCATGTGTGCAATTTGAACACCAGCCTGCCATTTCACATTGACCACAGCGGTGGCAGAGGTGGACAGTCCAGGTGCCCACTTGGTGATGTTGCCATCTGTACGCAGATGACTTCCAATTTATGTCTGCAGCCTAGAACTCTTTTCTCTGCTCCCCACTCACTTGCCCAGCTCCTTGCTGGGCTTTTCCACTGTGATGTCACAGGTGCCTTACTAACAGGCTCCTAAACAAACTTCGTCCTTTTTCTCAACATCTGCTTTTTCTCCTGTCAAGAAGCAAATGGCATGGCTCTCCATCCAGTAGCCAGCTAAGCCAGAGTCACTCTTGGCAGCATGGTGTATGTGCTATTAGTATTTGTGGTGAAGAAAATGGATTCAAGGGGATGACTACCTGTTTAAAAGCTGTGAGAACTGAGGTAACTGACTTAACCTCTCTGTGTCATATTTAATATACCCATAATATAAGGATGACAGTAGTTGTAACTTCATAGGTTCAGTGTGATGATCAGATGAGTTAGTTTTCCAAGTGCTTAGAACATTGCTTGGCACCTAGTAAATGCCATGTAAATGTTTGTTAAATAAATCAATCACACATAGCATTCCCTGAAAGGCTATTCAATTCATACATTCCCCTTCATCTTCATGGAGGCTGCCTTAGCTCAGATTCCAATGCCTCTGGAATAATGTAATGACCTTCCTTTTCTCAGTGATCTTCTGCCGCCAGTCTTGTGCACCTCCAGTCTATGCCCTATGACAACCTAAGTGACGTTTACTGAAGGCACAGCTGATCCAGTTGTTGCTTTGTCTACAATGTTGAGTGATTCTTCATTGTCTCACTGAGGCTAACTTGGCTTTGCATAGCCTGGCTTCTGCCTGCATCTCCAGCTAACCACTTTCCCTCCTTGACACTCTAGGCTCGAAACATTATGGACTAAGTCTGTTTCCCTAAGCGTGTCTTCATTCGCTCTGCTCCTCATTGGTGGAAAGCCCCTCTCTGACTTATTCACCTTCAGATCCAGTTTAAGTTTCACTCTCTCCCTGAAGATTCCTTGACTCTTCCACCAGGAAGGATTCCTTCCCTTGCGTTTCCCCTGTACAGATGGTTATCATTGCACAGCTACTTGCACATCCATTTCCCCAGCCAAAATATGAGCTCCTTAGGGTATGGAGTATTTCACTGTCTCTTTGTTTCTGTATCTCTCTTTCTTTCACACTTAATTTTTAAAAATTTATTTTTTAAATGACAGTTGATATTCAATATTATTTTATATTAGCTTCAGGTGTAAGCATAGTGATTAGACATTCATATAATTTATGCAGTGAACCCCGGATTAGTCTAGGACTCACCTGGCACTATACATAGTTGTTGCAACATTACTGACTATATTCTCTCTGTTGTACTTTACATCCCTCTGACTCTTTTGTAATTTGCAATTTGTATTTCTTAATCCGTTTGCCTTTTCCACTGTATTTTTAATGAAATTTTAAAATTTTATTCCAGTACCTTCTGTAATGTCTGACACAGGGTAAATCTTCAATTAATATGCAATGAGTGGATAAAGAAATAAACCAAATGACATCTTATTAATCATTTAATCCAACTCTAATTTTATGTACGAGAAAACAGATCTCAGAGAAGTTAGTGAACTTGCTCTGTGTTAGCCAGCTAGGCAGTGTTAGAATCTAGACTAAAAGCAACTTTCCAGCATTTTCCATTACTACATAGCCTCAATCATTAAGATCCTTTTGGATCAATTGCACAAATTTAAATGCTAGACTGAGGAAGCTAAGTGCTCTCTGAATCCATTCTCTTAATCTATCCCCATTAGAAATGTCTTTATTGATACCATGAATTCAGACCCTGTGGTCAGGAATGTTAGCTGAGTCTCCAAATAATTCAGGGGTTCTGGGGCAGGAATATGACTTGCCTACTTTCCAGGCACTAGAAGTGATCTTTACTCTTCAGCATTTTATTTGGGGTTGGGGTTGGTGCAGCAGTCCACTTTTTGAAACTTAAATGTGGGAGCTCTTTTAAGAGGAATTATTTTGTCCTTGAGAAACTTGTGTGTGTGTGTGTGGGGGGGTGAGCAAGGGGGTGGTAGGTCACTTGAAAGCATGGTTCAGAGGTCAGGACATAAACATGCTCTGCGTTTTGCATTCCAGTTGAAAAGTCATCAGGTAAGGGTAAGGTCAGCTCTGAATTCTGCCAAGTTTTGCCTTCAGTGCTGCAGAATGAAATGAGGTAATGTACTTTATGAACTGTGAAGAGCTATAGAAATGTGAGGCATTTTTAGAATCATTGATTTATGGAAAAGGGAGGACTTTAGAAATGATGTCGCCCTCCTACTTCCTCATTTCACAGAGAAGGGAAGTGACTCACCCAAGGTCATAGCTAGAAGGTAGCAGAGACGTGTCCTGAGTGCTCTAGCCCGTAGCTTACCTTTATCCATAGGAATCCTACAGTCTTACCAACTATGACGGTGCTGAAAAGGGCTGGACCCTGCCCTCCTCTGTACTTTGGCAAATGCTGTTCCCCATGCAAGGATACCTTTTATTTCATGGCTGCCTTGAATCTCCTGTGAGATTTCGCTTCACTTAAGTGTCTCTTGTCTCCCAGTTCCGCACTCCAATACTTGAGCAAAATATAAAACACAGAGAAGACAGAGCCTTTCCCTTAAATAAATTTATGATGAATTATGTCCATTTCAAAGAGGGCCCCATAACTACAAAAGTCTACCCACAGTGTGGCTTCAGTTGGAAAAATTTCCAGTGATGGGAGGTGGGATTGGGTCTCAGAGAAGTTCCTCTCAGATACATGCTCCTTCTCATTCTCTGCAAATTACACGTCGTAGGCCGTAACCTACTCTACTAATATTTAAATTATTATTTATAAATTATTAATGATTATTTATTGTTATTTATAAATTATTATTATTTATAAATTATTGATTATTATTAAATAAATAATAATTTAAATATTTAATATTTAAAGTCAGGGATTTATAGGAAGCGATTATCTTGGGGATCCGGGACAGCCTGCAATATCTGTCAGAAGACTGTTTGCTTTTTCTTAGAATGAGGTAAAGTTATAGAGAGGAAGATCTTGAATTGTTCAAGGAAGCCCTCCTTATCAGTAAGGGTGTGCACCCCTGAGGAGGTGGGGTCTTCGTGTCCTTGGGGATGCTAAAGCAGAGCAGTCAGCAGCATGCAGGGCTGAGCCACGTGACCTCCAAGTTTCCATCTGGCTTTGAGGCCCTTGATTCAATGGTCAAGTTTCCATCCTACTTGACGTATTATAATCTTGAGTCCTGATCCCACAAATTGAAGAAGGATTTTTCTAATGGACCTCCAGAGATACGTTATTTTAATTGAGATTGAAATGACCAAATGAAGGTTTCTTGAAATGTTAAAAAAAAAAGGTCAAAATTGTGTTGTGTGTGTGTATGTGTGTGTCTGTGTCTGTGTGTATGGAGACAGCAGCAAATATAGATATATTATTGAATTTTTTCTTATCTCCCTCATCATTCCATGTACTGGTAATTCTATGGAAGCCTATTCAAAACACACACACACACACACACACACACACACACACACACACACAGGGAGGGAAGGAGGGAGGGGAAGAGAGAGAGAGAGAGAGAGAGAGAGAGAGAGAGAGAGAGAGAGAGAGAGAGAACATATCCTGCATCCCGATTTCTGAGCTAGATGTTGAAGATACATATTTCAAGACGAATAAATTTGGTCATTGTTCTCAATTTGCTCAGCTTATGTGGAGAGAGAGATAGGAAGGACAACCTCCCCATCTCTCACTGCATCCTCAGTTGGTTTAGTTTCTTAATCCTTTGCAAGACTTATAGAGTGTATGTCTGTCAGGGTCCCAGATAGATGGCATACTCAAACTAGGTGATTAGAGAAGAATTGAATAAATAATTCAATTATAAAGGACTGGATAGGTTGTATGGAAATCACAAGGATAAAGCAATGTCCTGGGATGATTAACAGCTGGTTGTTTTTACCCTTTTGTGTGAGGGATAGTAGGAGGGGACACTTAACAGAATCTAGAGATACAGAAAATGGCATGGAGAGGGCCACTTGGCAGGCATTGTGACCTTCTGCCAAGGATGCCACCTGAGATGACTGTACAGAAGGGAGGTTGAACTTACTCTTCCTTCTCCCTGATCTCCTCCATGTCCTTCATTTCTTGACCCAACTAGAACTCAGAAAGGTAGCCCTTTGATAAAGTCCAAATAGGTCAGGCTTTCAGGGCACAGAGCTGGTAACCAGGGGTTGGAAGTGATCTTTGGGCACATATTGGAGATAAAGAATTTATTATATTAGATAAAGTAATCCTTCAGTGCTGCAAAGGCGTGCTCAAGGCCTCCTCTCTGATCTACACACTCATGAACCCACATGTATCTTTCCTCCACCCAATACCAGTTTTGAGAGCTTGCTGGAGTCAGATACTGTGCATAACATATCATCTACTTTGTTTTCTCATTTCAACTTCATGATCTTGCCTCAAATCAGGTGAAGAGACAGAACAAAAATGAGAATAAAGTCTCTCTGACTCCAAAGCACATGTGACATGCCAAATTCCTGAGACCTATGAGCGACTCTGCTTTGGACGGTTCTCTGGGGCAGTATCTTTAGGAGACATTCTCCTCTGCCTGGACACCCTTCCAACCCCCATCTGGTTAACCAGCCAAAATTCTTCACCTGTGACTCAGGTTGGTCTTCTCTTCTAGGAAGCATTTAGAGAATCTCCTAGCTGGTGGTCTCTCTCTCTCTCTCTCTCTCTCTCTCTCTCTCTCTCTCTCTCTCTCTCCCCCCCACCTCTCTCTCCCTGTGTACACTGGTCTTGTTTCTCATATGGCACCAATCATAATGAGTTTAATCATCTTGATTGTTTTGCCCATGAGGTCTTTGAGCTCAGGGATCATTTCTTTTCCATTTATATGTCGGTAAAAAGCACAGTGTCTGCCGTGCACTAGGGCTCAGTAAAGATTTCTTAACTGGATGATTGAAAAATAAGGAATTTGTCTATAACTAAAAGAGATAGATAGAGGGAATCTAGAAAGATAAAAAGTACAGAATATCCTTTATTCCTCAATGTTTCAGGAACATTCAATATTCAGGATACCTAGTAGATTCTGTAACCAGATAGGCCAAAGTGATGTCATGAAAATCCCATTGTTATCATTCATGAGAGCACCATCCCATTGCAGTTAATGGAAATAAATGTACCATTTAGTACTTTAAATCATGAAGCAACATAACTGCCTTCTATTTTCAGTGACCTTCTGGTACCCTCATTATTTTCTCTCTGCGGATGTCTGTGCCTGATCTTGTTGATTCAGCATAAGGGGGTGCATTCAAGAGGCATAGGTGAGGTGCAGAGAGGTGAGAGAGTAGAAGGAGGAATCTGGAACCTCTTGAGGAGTGGAGAAGGACCACCCATGATTCCTCCTCCCTCACCCACCCATGGGTCCCTCCATCATAGCTCTTAGCATATTGCCTTGCAGTGCTTTACATGTTTCCCCATTAGACTGTGAGCATCTGAAGACTGGTATCACACTTAATTCATCTCTGGGTCCTCAGTGCCTAGTATGGTATGTTGGATGTAGGAGGTTCTCATTAAGTGTATGCTATATAAATGAAAGATGAATGAGTGAATGAATGATTAAAGGAAGGACTTGGCTCTTTCTAGCCTCTACCACCAATTTAGAAGAATGGGAGAAAGCATGAGAAAGGGAGTTAGGATTCTGTGAAGAAGACAATGATTGAATTTTGGGGAGAAAACCCCGGAACAAAGAATGTTTTGTTCTCCTGCTGCTCTCCCCTTTGCTCTCTCATATTGACATCACTGGAAAATTTGGCACCATAAGCACCATAGCTGTTTGGTTCAATGTGATATTCTCACTGCTTCACACAGTGCTCAGCACATAGTGTAGCTGAGCACTTTTTAATAAAGTTAAAACCTCTCTTTCTGGGCTTTTACTCCTCCTCTTACAGTTGTTCCCTCCCACTTCCCCTGCCTCCACCTCCAATGCTGACTACACACACTGAGCTGCCCTCACTCCATGGACCTTCTAAAGTGAAATCAAAAGGGGGCTGAGCTCTCATGTTGCTTAACTTTCCATTTAGCAGGCAAGGACAGTGAGACCTAAAAGGGAAAAAAGACTCAACTGAAGTCATAAGTAGTATTGGATTTGACATTAAAATATATCTCCTTTGTTTGCCATCAGATTATAACCCTAAAGTTTAATTTTTTTCTTTTTTTTGGTTCAGTGGCTTTTGCTTTTCTTTTTAAACTAGGAAACCCCTTTTTTCAAAGGAAATGTTATCCAGAAGCTCAATATGTAAAACAGATAAAGTCTGTGCTGCTCTGGTTAAAAGAGCAGTGGAAACATTCCCCCAAAACTCAACACAAAGGGCTGCTAGGGACCTCAGAGGAGCACAGTTTGAAACTGTGAATGTAACAGGGTGCATGAGATTTTATTGAAAGCATTTTGGTGAGTGAAGGGAAGGATCGATTGAGATTGGGCTCTTATCCATAGGTTCGCGCAAACCTACACGATGACAAGTGGCAGTAGTGTGAACTAGTTAAGCCTAGTAAAGGGAATCACAAAGAAGATGGCAGGGGACACAGATTCCAGGTTCAAGGCTCAGAGCGGCCAATTATTACGGACAAAGTGGTGTTGTTGTTTTTTAACCTTCAATTCAGACTTGATTTCCTCAAGATATAAATGAAGCTTCATAATATCAGTGATGAACAAGCAATTTATGTTCTAATGCTGACTAATTCAGGAAATGAAAAAGAAAAAGTTTAAGTGCCACTTATTTAAAACAATTCAGAGTGAAAACTGTACTGAGTTCTGTGGAAAAATTATACTGATCTAGGCTATATTGCCTCCTTTATTAAGTAGGAGACTTTCAATGAGAAACTTGAAAGCTTTATAAGCCACTAAAATTAAATCTTGGCATACTTGAGAAATGGCAATGCGGAGACAAGTTTGTAATGTTCTATCCTGAAATTGTAGAGTAATTGAGCATTCACATTTGTTCACATGCATTATCTCTATTCATTAATGAAAAAAAATCCTGCAATATAGATATAATTAATGGGGAGAATTAGGAAGGTAAAGTGATTTTCCCCAAGTCACCTAGCATGCTTCCCACAGAGCTGGGACTCAAAGTAGTTAATTCCAGTTAATGCAATGTTTACTAACTTTATTAATGAAGGCAGACCTAACAGCTGTAATAAATCTCCAAATTTTAATGCTTAGTGCTATAAGTTTTTTTCTTGCGAATCTAAGGGCCTGATGTGTGTGCTTGTGGATCTCTTCTAAGCAGGCTCCTTTCATCTGTGGTTCTACAATCTTAAACACAAGGCCCCAGGCTACTTAGGGGTCCTCTCCATTCCATTCAGCTGGAAAGGGAGAAGCACATGGGGGACTGCATAAGGGACATCTTTATGGAGCAGGCCTTCTATTGGTCATAAGGCAATCACATGACCATTGCTGACCACAAGTGGGCTGGGAAATATGCTCTCACTGTGTGCCCAGAAAGGAAGGGGGCATGTTAATCTGCCACATTAATGAACACCTTGAGGACTAGGACTGAGTCTTACTCATTTCTCTGGATTGCACATTGTTTTTGAACATGAATAATATGTGTTCAGAATCTTCCTACCACCTGACACTCCTGCTATTGTTGAAGGGTTTTCTTTCTGTTGATGAGATGGAGTAAAAAATCCTATCTCTTTTCCTTTCTTCTGACAGTATTCCCCCCATCTCCCCTTCATATGGATACAGTTGGGGTTGCCGTATTGTTGAACATAATTTTGCTCCTCTAGACACAGCTGATTGGTGCAGGCATAGGCACCACCCCAAGCTGAACCAAATAGAATACTTCACAGAAGCCTTCTCTGGGATTATTTCAAGCTGTAATTGAAGGAATTAACTTCTTTGGAGGTGCAATCTGAGGCTTAGGAGCTGTTGGTGGTCATAGTCTCCACTTTGCAGAAGAAGGCAGTCTATGGTAGACAAGGAAACCAGGAGCGCAAAGCCAGAGAGGGGCAGAAAAGAGATGGGACAAGTCCATAGGGTTCATATCCCAGATTCCAATTGCTCCAAGGCCCAGGTACAATCTGGGTTCTTGCAGTTTAGCTCAACACTTCCCCCTATGTGAGTGGAACCATTATCCTTCCAATATCTTTCCCATTTGCCTGAGCTAATCTGAGTTGGGTATATATCTAAGCAATCACAGGAAACCTAATCATGCAGCACAGGGTGAGCCAGAGTGGGACTCTGCTGCCCTCCAAAAGGGCCTTCTCACAGGGCTCGTTCGTTGCTCTGGTGGGTCGCAGTGAGATCATTCCCCACCCTGCAGGCCTTTCCAGCCCCAGTGGGGAAGCCCTTCATCCCTCCCATGAGACTCCATCATTAGGATATTGTGCCTGAGGATACTAAAACATTCTCTTTGCAGATGCATGTTCAACATTCCCTTTCTTGTTCATCTGCCTCACATAACTTGAATGCTTGTGTTTCCACATAGATCGAAGGTCTTATCTAGAAGCTAGGTGGGCCAATGAGAACCGTGGTTCTAGATTCAGTGATATTCACACCAGATATTCTGTGAGATCCTGTGCCACGCTAGTACAGGTGTTTCACGTGGGCTGGTGGTGGAAAAATAATTCTTTCTGAAGTACCTCCCTTTTTGCAAAGTGACTCCCCCATGCTTTCTCTTTTAAGCGTATAAGGGATAAATACTTCCATTACATGTGAGTTTGGTAGCCTAGTGACCTTTAGGATTTCCATTTTATCATTTGTAAAATTAGTGATGAGTGACAATTACATTATACTAATGGATACAAAACACACAAGGACAGGAACTGGCCTAGTGTTATTTTCTCCCTCACACCTCACACCTCACACCACCTACCTTTACACTCAGTGCTCTGAGCAGCGGAGGTCACTTAAGACAAGAGGGATACAGTGGTTTGGTCCAGATTCTCTCAGGAACCACAACTGCATCCCCCTAATCCACGCCCCTTGGCACGCCTCTCCTTCCCTCCCTGATACCTCTGTGTCTTCTCTTCTCTCCATTGCAGTGTCCTTGTTTTCTCCCACAAGTCCCCTTTCCCTCCCCCTTGCTCTCCCCTCCTCCCTCCAGCCTCCGCTGCTGATGTGGCTGGCTGTTCTGATGCTATTGATTTTGCTCTATAAAAGATTGCTCAATTCATTTTCTCTACTGCGGCCCAGCGCCAGACCTCAGGAGAGGCCCCACAATGACCGAGCTGATTACGTGCACCGCTTCCCCTGAAGGACTGCAACCACATTCCCTCTCAGCCCTCAGGCAGGATAAGACAGTGAAGGTGAACATGATTCATAAACTCTAAAGAGCCAAACAGAGAGCAGTGGACCCTGACTTACTCATCTCCATATTTGCAAAGCTTAGCACAGGGTCTGGCACTGAGGCAGTGTTAATAATGTTTGTTGAAATTCAATGAATCTCTTGTCTTAGCTTCACAGCATTCTGGGCACACAAGGAGAATCTCCGTTGTCTGGCTGCACATTAGAATCACCTGGGGAGGTTTAAAAAATGTCCATGGCTGGGCCTTACCCAAGACCAGTTCACTAGAAATCACTGGTAGTGTGGCTAAAGCTTTGGTACTTTGTAAGAGCTCAGTGGGTAACTGTGATAGACACAGTTGTAGGCTTTGTGGGCTCCCAGGATAAGACTAGGTTCCCTAGCCTGGTCCTCAAGGTCCTCAGCACCTGCCATTTCTAGTCTTACCTCCTAATTTATTCTGCACGCTCAACGTTGCAGCTCCCTGACATTCTCACTCTTCCCTGTGGGCGTCACTATGACTTTGCCCATGCTGTTTCCCCTTCAAGGACAGCCCTTCTAGCATCTTTCCTGGAAAGCTCCTACTCGTCTTATAAGACCCAGATGAAACACCACCTTTTCTGAAAAATTTCCAACCTTTTCAAGACTCTGGTCCTCCAGATTTTCACTGTTGCATCATGTTCTCCTTTCTCAGTGGGTACTGCCTAATACCTCCAATTTCTTTTCTACTGCCCTGGATTTAGTTTTTCCACATTGGTCCATCCTGCCTGATAGTCCAGGCAGATTTTTTTACTTGGTCTTATATTCCAGCAATGTCCTTGGACATGGCTGTTTGGGATCTTTTTTGGCTCTGAGCTTTGAAGTCCACTAGCTGCCCCAACTCCCCATCCTTTCTCTGCTTCCAGAACCCCTGCCTGGGTGTAGTGGTTGGGACCCTACTTCTCTGGGAAAGGTGCTTGGATATAAATTTCACTGGGTAACAATGGCCCAGGTTTATTGAGTGTTTACTACATGCCATGTTAGAGTGCTTCACTGTATTACCTCGCATAAGCCTTTATGGATGAGTTACTGGGATTAAAGACCTTAAATGAAATGTCCAAAGTGAAACAGGCAACAAGAGGCAAAGCTGGGATTTCCCTGGCCTAACACTCCCCAAAGTCTGCATGTTCCATATTTTAATGTTATTCTCTATGTATTTGGTTTCTTAACTCTGTTGTTACGGTCTCATGGCGATATCAGAACTTATTGGTTGGTGTATCTTTTCTAGCCTACTAAACTGTGACTTTTTCCAGGTCAAGGATTAAAATATTCAAGTCTATATTCCTAGCACTTAGCAAATTGCCTGGCATGGAACACAGACTCAATAAATGCTGTGGCCTGAATAAATAAATGGCCACTTTAGCCTTAAGGGAGACTAGTAGGGAAAAGGAGACAGAGCGATCTAGACCACAGACTGACCAAAAAGCCCCTTCTCTGAAGGCCCTGATTAGTGAGATCTCTGCTAGTCTGGGAAGGCAGATGGGTGAAGGAGTAGGGGCAGCCAGCCCAAGGGCGCCTTTCCCTGGTTCCCTTGAAATCCAGCGTCTGTCCTGTCCTGTCACCCAGCAGCAAGAGAACATTTGTTCCCTAAAGGGCCGGCACTGTGCCAGCAGCAGGTGGTGGCCTGTCCACTGGGAGGGAGGGAGGCAGCAGGCGAGAGCACTGATGTGTGCCGGAGACAAGATGCTGCGAGTCTGCTCATGGCACGGTGATGACAGCAGCTGGGACAGGGTTGCAAGTCACCATTCTGTAACCATTAAAAACCAGTTGCTGTCCCTTTCACAATAATAAATTAAAATATCACTCCAAACTGTGCTGGTTTCAGACAGCAAAAAACACGAAACTCGAAACACACACACACACATACACACACACACACACACACGCCCCTATATGTTATCAGTTGGGTTGTCTATAAAATCGATAGGTTGTTTTGAAAATTACAGAAAAGCTTTATGGCTGTTTTTCAAGATGCAATTTTTCATTTCCTTGCAGGAAAAAAAAACAAAGGAAAAACAGCAATCTACAATCAGTGAACAACATACACATTTGAAAACAAGAAGATAAGAAAGGAAAGTAGAGGCAACGTATTTCTTTCTGCTTATTTGGTTGCTTGAAGAACTTAAGTGTTATTACTAAACCAAACCATCAGTATCTTTTTTCACAACTGTCTGAAAATGTACACATTTGATGATGGCAGGGCCAGAGGGCAAGCCTGTGAAGTTGACCTCAATGGCCTCATGGGCTTTGGCCTTTTGCAGGCCACTTTTTAATTTAGTGACCAGATAAAGTGGTTTGGAATCCTCCTGTCTACATTGGGCAGCCCAGTGCCCTCCTGAAGACTGAAGGGGATTCATGATATAGCTCCTTATGATCTCTTACAGCCTCTTGCTGTGAATTTTAGTTTCTTGATCAACCTGCTCAACACAGCCTCTTGTGGCTGCCCCCCCTGCCTCTCCTACTCTATCCTGTTCATTGACAATTTTCTTTTTTATTCTCCAAGTCACCATGGACAGAAGGCAGCTATAGGAAACAGACTTTCACTAAAAATGTAGGAATGACTACAGGGATTATAACACAGAAAAACTGGGTTACTAGTTGTCTCAAACACTGCCAGCCTCCCTTCCCATGGGGAAAGCCTCACTTGCTGTGTAATGTGCAGGTCCCGCTTGCAGACAGTTTATTGGCCACACCTCCAACATTCCTATCACTTTACATGCAGAGCAAGTCAGCTCTTTTTGGTTATTCTTTCTTTCTTTCTTTCTTTCTTTCTTTCTTTCTTTCTTTCTTTCTTTCTTTCTTTCTTTCTTTCTTTCTTTCTTTCTTTCTTCCCTTTCTTCCTCCCTTCCTTCCTTCCTCCCTCCCTCCCCCTTCCCTTCCTCCTTTCCTTCCTCCCTCCCTTCCTCCCTCCCTCCCTTCCTTTTTTTGGTAAATTCTTACCCATTTGGGACAACATAGGAGGCCGTGGTGTATACAATTTTTAAAAATAATAATCTTTGAATTTATTCTGAAAGACATAAGAATGTAGGTTTTATCATACTAAGAGAGGGAATCTGATTAAATAAATTTGACATCAAATTCTTACTATAAGATTTACTGCTACTATTACTGTTAAAATTACCATTATTATAAACAGGGAAAAAAGGGCAGTTTTATGCCTTCTTCCCTTAGAGTCTGTAAGCTTATGCTCTGATCTCTGATCTCAGTGGTCTGAAGTAGCGCTGTAGCTGTCACAGAAATATCATGCACAGCAATCTCCTTGGACTGATTTCCTTAAATTATCACAGATATTTACCTTTTCAGCCTGTTTTCCAGTGGGGTAAAGCTGGGTATTTGAGTTAAAGGAATGGCACTGATATCCCAGATGTGGGCTGAATAGCTTGCTTAATAGATGGAGGAAGATTACTCAAGGCCCTCACCCACACTTGAAATCATACCCAATGTATGAGATTATTTGTGAGATCTTATTCCTGATGGATCAAAATAAATTCCTCAAGGTAGTGGCAGTAGACAGCAGGGGTTTTGCGTTTTCCATTTTGGAATCTTCTGTGGAGACTGGCAGAATACCTGGCATGACATGGGCACTTAAGCTGCTGAATGGGTAAATGCAACGAATGACATATCATGCCAAAGGGTATTTCCAGTTATAACTGGAATACTTTCCTTCAATTTGGCATGTGTGCATGTATGCATGTGCACACAGAGTCTCTCTCTGTCTTAATTATGTTTATTCCTACATATTCCTATACATCATAACCCCCTATAATGGGTTGTTGGAAAAGTCATGACGTATTTTTTCTATGTTTTTCATTGCAAAACTGCGTCATGACTTTTCCAACAACCCAATATGTCATATTACTTACTAAATTTGCCCCTTGTACTCTATGTTCTCATCATACTTATAATGGTGTTGTTTAACCCTCCATCGGGTGCAACTGATTTCACAGACTCATTGCACACAAATGTTCAAATATCTAACAGTTAAGTATCATGACTCATTGTTTCCGTATCTCCCCCCTCTACTATTGCCAGTTGTGTTTGTGACTTAGTACAGTAAAGACTTATTTCATAGCGGCATCTTTATGTGCAGTGAATCTGTGAAATCAGTTGCGTCTGATGGATGGTTAAATATGTGTTCATGTGTTTGTGATTATTTGTTGAAGCTCTCCATTCTTCTCTATACTTTTGACTCCATGAGGGGAGGCCATGTCTGTGTTGTTAACTGCTGTCTTTCCAGGGCAGAGCTCAATGCCTGAAGTAGAACAGGGACTTATGGCAGAGACAGAGTAGCTTTCACCAAGCCCATTTCCTCTTCTTCCTGGGCATGAGCCAGGCTATACTTCCTAGACTTATTTACTGCGAAGTAGAGCCATTTGATGGCATTCCAGCCAATGGTTGGGAGCAGAAGTAATATGTCATGGCCCTCCCCAGGCTTCCCCTGGGGTATCTTTCATACTCTTTTTTCTTACTGCTGGCTTGTGAGAGACAGGCACAGTTGTTTTGGAAGCCGTGTGTTGAAGATGATGGAGCCACATGATAGAAGGAATCTGGGCCCCTGAATCATCTCCAAGAATAAGGCCATTACCAATCAGGATTACCTATTGTGAACTATACATGAATGAAAAAAATTTGTTATATTTGAGCTTTTATGGATTTTTGAGTTTGTTGCACTGGATAGCATTATCTTAATTTCAGCGCTCATTTTTCTGTTTGTTTGTTTGCATGTAGAATTAATAGATGTAAACAGAAAATAGGTAGCTAGGCTATAAATTGTATTTTTAGAGATGTTGAGTCCTGTGATATTATGCCAGTCTTCAAAGTTCTAAAATACAAATTATTGCATGGTTAAGAATAAAGTGGTATCCCAGAAATCCAAATCCCCTTGTACCCTTGCAATAAATCCCTCAGACTGAAAATAACACAGGCTTGTTCTCCTTTTATACCCACAAAAGTCCTCTCCTCTCTAAGAAACCTAACTTTTCAAGTTCCTATATACCAAATGTTGGTATTCCCCCCTAGTTATACATATATTAAATCCTAACCCCCAATGTGATGGAGGTGCTTATGTCGTGAGGGTAGAGCCCTCATGAATGGGATCAGTGCTCTTATAAAATAGGCTCCAGAGACACCCTAGTTCCTTCTACCATGTGAGGACACAGAGAGAAGGTGCTGGCTATGAACCAGAAAATGGTTCACCAAATATGACATGCTTGATATTGGACTTCTCAGCTTCCAGGACTGTGAGAAATAAATTTCTGTTGCTTATAAGCTACTAGTCTTTGGTATATTGTTATAGCAGACTGAACATACCAAGACACTACTTCTCTATTCTTTTTTTAAAAATTATTTTATTTGATATAAACATTTTTTTAAAAAAATTATTTTCAGATGTTTAACACAGTGCAATAGTTATACCTTTTACCCCTCAAAGTGACAACCCCCTCCCCCAATTCACCAGCCCACTCCTCCCCCCATATCATACAAATCTATCACAATTCCTTTAACTCCCTTCCACAGTATAATCCACATCCCGCGACTATCTATAGATTGAATTACAGTTGGTATACAATATAATACAACCTCAGTTTCATGTATACAGTGCAGTGATCAAGCCTCTACTCCATCCATGAAGCGGTCTCCCTAACAAGACATGTAACCATCTGACATCCCACAAAGTATTTACAACATTATTGTATTCCCCTAACTGTCTTTCATATCCTGTGGCAATGTTGTAGTTACCTATTTATGATGTCTAATCCCTTCCCCTTTTCCCTCATCCCCACCCCCTCCCAACTAGCAACCATCAGTTTTTCCTCTATATCTATGAGACTGTTTCTGTTTACTTTGCTCGTTCATTCAGTTTTTCAGATTCCACATATAAGTGAGATCATATGGTATTTGTCTTTGTCCGACTGACTTATTTCACTAAACATAATAGTCTCTAGGTCCATCCATATCATTGCAAATGGTACGATTTCATTCTTCTTTATAGCGGAGTAATACTCCATTGTATAAATGTACCACAGTTTCTGAATCCAGTCATCTACCAATGGGCATTTCAGTTGTTTCCAAGTCTTGGCTATTGTAAATAGCACTGCAATAAACATAGGGGTGCATATATTTTTTCGAATTAGCGTCTTGGATTCTTCTGGGTGGATACCCAAGAGTGGAATTGCTGGGTCATATGGTAGTGCCATTTCCAGTTTTTTGAGATACCTCCATACTGATTTCCATAATGGTTGCACCAATCTGCAGTCCCACCAAGAGTGCACCAGGGTTCCCTTTTCTCCACACCCTCGCCAGCACTTGTTGTTTGTTGATTTATTGATGATAGCCATTCTGACTGGAGTGAGGTGGTATCTCATTGTGGTTTTTATGTGCATTTCTCTGATGATTAATGAGGTTGAACATTTTTTCATATGCCTGTTGATCACCTGTATGTCCTCTTTAGAGAAATGCCTCTTCATATCCTCTGCCCATTTTTAAATTAGGTTGTTTGTTTTTTTTGGTGTTGAGTTTCATGAGTGTTTTATAAATTTTGGATATCAATGCCTTATCAGATATATCATTGACAAATATCTTCTCCCATTCATTAGGTTGCCTTTTTGTTTTATTGATGATTTCGTTTGCTGTGAAAAAACTTTTAAGTTTGTTGTAATCCCATATGTTCATTTTTTCTTTTATTTCCCTAGCCCGAGGGGATATATCAATAAAAATATTACTCAGGGTAATGTCTGCGAACTTACTCCCTGTTTTCTTCTAGGAGTTTTATGGTTTCAGGTCTTACGTTTAAGTCTTTAATCCATTTTGAGTTTGTTCTTGTATATAGTATAAGTAGGTTGTCCATTCTCATTTTTTTGCATGTGTCAGTCCAATTTTCCCAGCACTGTTTATTAAATAGACTGTCTTTACTCCAATGTAAATTCTTGCTTCCATTGTCATAGATTAAATGACCGTATATGGGTGGGTTTATTCCTGGGCTCTCTATTCTGTTCCATTGGTCTATGTGTCTGCTTTTTTTTATGCCAGTACCATACTGTTTTGATCACTGTAGCCTTGTAGTATGTTTTGATGTCAGGTAGTGTGATGCCTCCCACTTTGTTCTTATTTCTCAAGATTGCTGTGGCTATTCGGGCTCTGTTGTGGTTCCATATAAATTTTAGGATTCTATGTTCTATTTCTGAGAAAAATGTCTTTGGTAGTTTGATTGGAATTGCATTGAATCTGTATATTGCCTTAGGTAGTATCGACATTTTAACTATATTAATTCTTCCTATCCCTGAACATGGTATGCATTTCCATTTATTTGTATCTTCTTTGATTTCTCTCTTCAATCTCATAATTTTCTGAGTACAGGTCTTTTACTTCTTTAGTTAAATTGATTCCTAGATATTTTATTGTTTTTGAAGCAATTGTAAAAGGGATTGATTTCCTGATTTCTTCTTCTGATAGTTTATTATTGGTGTATAGAAATGCAACTGATTTCTGAATATTAATTTTGTATCCTGCTACCTTACCAAATTCGTTTATCAGTTCTAGCAGTTTTTTGGTGGAGTCTTTGGGATTCTCTCTATATAGTACCATGTCATCTGCATATAATGACAATTTTACTTCCTCTTTTCCAATTTGGATGCCGTTTATTTCTTGTCTGATTGCTGTGGCTAGAACTTCCAGAACTATGTTAAATAGAAGTGGTGAAAGTGCCAGCCTTGTCTTGTTCCTGATCTTAAGGGGAAAGCTTTTAGCCTTTCCCCATTGAGTACGATGTTTGCTGTGGGCTTATCATATATGGCCTTTATTATGTTGAGATATGATCCCACTATTCCCACTTTGCTAAGAATTTTTATCATAAATCATAAAAGGCTGCTAGATTTTGTCAAATGCTTTTTCTGCATCTATTGATATGATCATATGATTTTTATTTTTCATTTTGTTAATGTGATGTATTATGTTAATTCATTTGCAGATATTGAACCAACCTTGCATACAAGGAATGAATCCCACTTGATTGTGGTGTATGATCGTTTTAATGTAATGCTGAATTCGGTTTGCTAGTGTTTTGTTGAGAATTTTTGCATCTATGTTCATTAGGGATATCAGTCTGTAGTTTTCTTTTTTTGTAATATCTTTGTCTGACTTTGGAATCAGGGTGATAGTGACTTCATAGAAAGAGTTTGGGAGCCTTTCCTCCTTCTGTATTTTTTTGAATAGTTTGAAGAAAACAGGTATTAATTCTTTTTTGAATGTTTTGTAAAATTCACCTGTGAAGCCATCTGGTCCAGGACTGTTGTTTGTTGGAAGCGTGTTGATTACTGATTCAATTTCTTTGGCAGTAATCAGTCTGTTCAGAATTTCTGTTTCTTTTTGGTTCAGACTTGGTAGATTGTATGCTTCTAGAAATTTGTCCATTTCTTCCAGATTGTTGAATTTGTTAGCATATAGTTGCTTGTAGTATTTTCTTAACATTTTCTCTATTTCTGTGGTATCTGTTGTCACTTTTGCTCTTTCATTTCTGATTTTATTAATTTGGGTCCTCTCTCTCTTTTTCTTGGTGAGTCTGGCTAAGGGTTTGTCGATTTTGTTTATCTTTTCAAAAAACCAACACTTGGTTTCATTGATCTTATGTATTGTTTTTTTGTTCTCTATTTCATTTATTTCTTCTCTGGTCTTTATTACTTCCTTCTTTGTACTCCCTTTGGGCTTGTTTTGCTGTTTTTTTTTCCAGTTCTCTTAGGTGTAAAGATAGTCTGTTGATATGAGATTGTTCTTCCTTCTTTAGGTAAGCCTGCACTGCTATGAACTTACCTCTTAAGACTGCTTTCACTGTATCCCAGAGATTTGGGGTCATGGTGTTTTCATTTTCATTTGTCTCAATGTATCTTTTGATTTCCTCCTTGAACTCATTTTTGACCCATTCACTATTCAGTAGCATGTTATTTAGCCTCCATGTATTTGTAAACTTTCCAGATTTCTTCTTACAATTGATTTCTAGTTTCATAGCATTGTGGTCAGAGAAGACACTTGATATGATTTCAATCTTCTTAAATTTGTTGAGACTTGTTTTGTGGCCTAACATGTGGTCTGTCTTGGAAAATGTTCTATGTGCACTTGAGAAGAATGTATATTCTGTAGCTTTGGGATGAAATGCTCTAAAACTATCAATTAAATCCAGTTGGTCTAAAGTGCCACTGTGTCCATGTTGATTTTCTGTCTGGAAGATCTGTCCATTGGTGACAATGGGGTGTTGAAGTCCCCTACTACAATAGTGTTACTGTTGATCTCTGTCTTTATGTCTGTCAAAATCTGTTTTATATATTTAGGAGCTTCTATATTGGGTTCATAGATGTTTACTAGGGTTATGTCCTCTTGTTGAATTGATCCCTTCATTATTATGTAGTGCCCTTCTTTGTCTTTTATTGTAGTCTTAATTTTAAAGTCTATTTTGTCTGAAATAAGTATTGCTACTCCAGCTTTTTTCTCATTTTTATTTGCATGAAATATCTTATTCCATCCCTTTACTTTCCATCTGTGTGTGTCTTTTGATCTGAGATGAGTCTCTTGTAGACAGCATATGCATGGATCCTGTTTTCTTATCCACTCAGCCACTCTGTGTCCTTTGATTGGAGCATTTAGCCCATTCACATTTAAAATAATTACTGATAGGTGCATATTTATTGCCATTTTTTTATTTGTATTTCTTGTCTTGCTGGGTTAGCTTGTTTTCCCCTTTCTTCTGTTTAAAAAGCCCTTTTAACATTTCCTGCAATGCTGGCTAGGTGGTAATGAACTCCTTAAGCTTATTCTTTTCTGAGAAGCTCCTTATCTCTCCTTCAATTTTCAGTGATAGCCGTGCTGGGTAGAGCAATCTTGGTTGTAGATCTTTATTTTGTGTCACTTTGAATATCTCCTGCCACTCCCTCCTGGCCTGCAGAGTTTCTGTAGAAAAGTCAGCTGTTAGTCTTATAAGAGTTCTTTTGTATGTAAACTGCTGTCTTTCTCTTGCTGCTTTTAGGATTCTGTCTTTGTCTTTAAGCTTTGCCATTTTAACTGTGATGTGTCTTGGTGTGGGCCTGTTTGGGTTCAGCTTGTTTGGAACTCTCTGCACTTCCTGGGCTTGTATGTCGATTTCTTTCACCAGGGTGAAGGGTAGGGAAGTTTTCAGTCATTATTTCTTTAAATACATTCTCAATCCCTTGCTTCTTCTCTTCTCCTTCTGGTATTCCTATGGTGCAAGAGTTGTTGTGTATCATGTTGTCCCAGAGGTCTCTTAAACTATTTTCATTCTTCTTTATTCTTTTTTCTTTTTGTTGTTCCAACTGGGTGATTTCTGCTATTTTGTCTTCTAATTCACTGATCTGATCCTCTGCTTCAGTTATTCTACTGGTGAGTCCTTCAAGTGTGTTCTTCATTTCAGTTATTGTATTCTTTAGTTCTAACTTGTTGTTTTTTATGGTTTTCCTATCCTTCTTTATGTCCTTGCTAAGTTTCTTAAACATTCTTTTCATCAGTGTTCTAAACTCTGTCTCTGAAAGGTTGGATACCTCCGTGTCATTTCTAGAGTTTTCTTCTGATCTTTTATTTGGGACTTGTTTCTTTGTTTCTTCATTCTGGCTGTCGTTCTGTGAATGCTTTGATGTATTAATTAGATAGATCGCCTGGGTCCATGGAATTGGCTTGGGGTCCGGGAGACCTGGTACTTTCCTGCAGGGAATGCGCCAGGAAGTGTGCACCTCCGCCCCTTCTTCACTAGTTCTCTATCCTTAAATGATCCTCTCTTTCTTTCTGTACCTTTGAAAAATCTAACATTTTACCAGGCATTAATAATATTTTGAAACCAACTTGTATTAAGGTGTGAACTACCGATTTCTGTTTTACTTTCACAAAGAAGATATGATTTTTGGGAGAATGGCAAAAATTGGTCTCTATTTGCTGAAATTTCAGGAGTGGATTAATACAAAGCAAAGATTATTTAGCAGTGTCAGGCAGTTGACACTCTCATTTCTCATCATCCTAAAGTATTTGCACTACTCAACACAGATGGCAGAGAACAATCATAAAGGAAGTCTGATATTCATAAAAACATAGAACTGAGTTATCAGCCCTAGACTTTAATCTCTGCATTACTTTCATTGAAGGAAAATCATTCCTAACTGAAATAGATGCCAATGTTTTCTCATGACAATGTGCTGCCTCTGAAATTATGGACTCCAACAGGCTCAGGAGAGAAGGTGGGAGTCTAGATGTTATGGTGTCAGGAAGACTGTAGAAATATTTGTTTGTGGGTTCAATCTAACACAGCTATAAGAAATAAGGTTGTCTGGTAACTGGAAAGTAATACTCCATCTGGAACCTTTCTTTTCAGAGGCATGGAACCTGGTAATGAAGGCCAGACTTGAGGAACCGTAAGAATCTGCAATGTCCTTGCCTGCATCCCCGACTTCCAGGCTTAAGAACTAAAGACTCAGCTTATCCAATAAATTAAAACATTAAAGGACCACTTCTTACTATGAGTGAGGTCCAGATAAAGTGTGTTACCTCCCAACTGATGTTTAGGTAAGTCTTGGATGAGTATATTAACCCCGTGGGCAAAGTGAGTCTAGATTCCCTGCCTCACCCTGACCATTTGTGGCCTGTCTGCCTGACTGACAAGGATCTTCTTTCTCAAGTATCCTTAGGGTTAGAGCCTAACCCAGCATTCCAAGATGGTTAATTGAAAGCCAAGGCCATCATGTCCTGCCAGCCTTCTTTTCTAAGAAGCTAGATTCAAACAGCCTTCTTTGATCCATGACTGTGACACCTACCTGAAAACAATCCATCCCTTCCTAAAAGCCCCAAATCTGTTCTCTACAAGGAGACTTAGTCTCTTTGGCTATTACTGCTTGTTATGCTGCCCTTCATGGACCGCCTCCCTCCTTAAAGACCTGGTCCATGTCTTATTCATCTCCACATCCCTAGTGATCAGCATGGAGCTTGGCACATTGAAGGTGCCCAGTAAGTATACAGTGACTACATAAAACACTGGCTCCATTGTGAAAAAAAGACAGTCTCCTGATGCTCTGATTAATTTCCCTGATGTTGACTGCCTCCAGCTTGTGACCATATCTAACCAAGGCCACCCAGAGCTGGGCCAAGTGATAGATATAGAGCCTTCCCAACTGAGGGTGTGGGAGGTTGGGAAGTGAGAAACATGACAGAACACAGCGTGAAAGAAACAAAAACCTGCTGCTATTACCAAACATTTAGGATAAAGGATGTTTTCTCTAAAGGGAAACTGAGCTAAGGGAACTCTAGCCTCAGAAGCTGAGATAGTTGTTCCTATGGAAAGGGACTGAAGAGAGAAAAATAGACTGCTTTCAATCCAAGATTCTGACATTCTGAGCAAAACGTGATCAATAAATCCTAACAATGTTTCAGTAGTAATTCTATTCACTATGATGACTACAGCAATGATCACCATCAGTACCTCTTTTGTCATCACTATTACCACCTATTATCTGAGCCAGAGCTTGATAATTTTACCAATATCTCCTTATTTAATCCTCACAATAAACTGAGAGAGAGAGAGAGAGAGAGAGAGAGAGAGAGAGAGAGAGAGAGAGAGAGAGAGAGAGAGAGAGAGAGAATAAATCATTATCTCCATTGTATAGGTAAACTGAGGTCCAGGAGGATTAAATATGACAGAGACAAGGCTGCACATCATCACATTTCCTGAGCACACAAACAGACTACACTTCTCAGCCTACTTTGCAGCTGGATTTGGCCATGAACTAAATTCTGGCTGGTGGAATGTGGGGAGAAATTATGTAAGCTATTTCTAAGACTGGCTTTTAAAAACATTCTACACAAGCCCCCAGCTTTTCTTACCCTCCTGTAGTAACCTTAAGGGCCTCTCTCAGATGGTGTCACTCCAAGTTGGAGGAGGGCTCCAAATGACACTGGACTGAGACATAAGCAAAAACTAATATTTATTATGTAGGAGCAACTGAGATTTGGGTACTTTTATTGTAACGGCCTAACCTACACTAATTAATTGATTTAAGAAATTTGCTTGATCACAATCCTAATAATTGGTAGAATTGCTGTTTAAGTTTCAGAAGTTATTTGGGGCTTATTAGGTATTCTGCTGGCCATGGTTATCTGCTTGATGTTACCGATGGCCCTCTAGGAAGATCACATGGCACTGATTGCATTCCTATAGGCTGAAGAAAGAAGGTTTTGACCTTGAGTTCTGTAGCCACTTTTGTGGCAGGGCCAAGTTGTCATGGTATTCCACCTGTTTTTAGTCTCTCATGTTAGCACAATGGCTCCTCCTTGCAGCTTCCATGGTGCTATTGAATCAGGAAGTACCTTGGAGCCCCAAGATTCAGTGTCACATGTGCATACTGACTCACTGTGGTTGGGCAGCAGGGTTGCGGGGTGCAAGCATACAGTCAAAGAGAGCCACAGACTCCCCCATTGCAGAGTGCTCCCACCTCAAGCACTGCCAGGCACTTCAGGTATCCAGGGAACTGGCTTCCTGGAAGCTTCTATGTGGACAGGTAATACAAGCTGGACTTGTGAGGGAGCTGATGCCCCTTGGAGTGAACTTTACCAGTGGGCTAATTATGCCTTTTTCTCCACATTCAGCTTGTATGGTGAAGCTGTGGTTTCATAGAATCTCTCAGAAGACAACTCCTGAGACTGAGCTGTGACCAGTTTGGTAACACCTTCCTTTGTATTTCCTTACTTTCTTCCCAGCCGCACTCTTCTTTCTCCCTCTCCTGCTTCCCTGGGACTATACTCTCCAATAATGTTTGCTATGAAAGCTTTTAACTCAAAATTCTTTAGGGAATCCAGCCTAAGACATAAAGCCTTATGTTTGGCTAAGAATATGTGAGCCTACCTAAATTGGGATATTTGAGCTGCCTGGCAAAAATGAGGATAGTTATGGGGACAATGGGTTGAAAAATTTTAATAATATTTACCTACTTTTTTTCAAATTATGAGTAACATATATTTATTATAAAAAAGCCAGAAAATACAGGCTTTATTATCAATGAACTCATTTTCTCTCTTTCTCTCTGTCTTTTCTCACTCACTTACCCACAAATCCAAGTACTTGTTCCTCTTACTAATGAGGGAAAGTTCTGATGTTCATTCTCCAAGAGGTACTAGGGAATTTCTGCATTGTCTTTTTCAGGGAGAAGTTCAGTATCTTTAGATATACTAAACCCCCAGAACTGGAACTGGAGCTGATGGGAACTTCAGGCAGAAGAGACCAGTCAGTGAGGGAGATACCATGCTATCTACACACTTGGCCTGTGCTCAGGTTGTCTTCCAGATGTAAGTGTGTGCACACCTGTGCGCTTATGCATTGCAGAGTGAGCAGTGAGGGGCAAACCACGGGAGAAAAAGAAGGTGATTTTGTTGAGTCATCATTTCAACATGACTTTCTCCTTCATTTTCCAGTAAGCTCCCATGAGGCAAAAGCAGAGATTTGGAACAGGTGAGTCGCTAACGTGACAGCCACATGGGTCCTCTTCTTTTGAATGGGAGCCCTTTATCAGAGGAGTCAGATCTAAATGTGCTCACATTCTTACCTTTGTCAAGTAAAGCTTTTCATGACTACAGGGGTCTTTGAGAAATGTTGTTTAAAAATAAATGCAGAGATTTGGCGAAGTTGCCAGGACTCAGACCTTCACCTTTCAAATCGTGTTAGTAATGGTGGTATGTGTGGTTGTTGGACAGAATGGACTTGAAATATCATCAAGAGGGAAAGATAAATCAAGATACGTTTCCTTCTAGTGGCTTGCTCTGAAAGCAGGGATAAAAGGGCCAAGGATGAGAGGGGGTCAGATTTGAGTTGTATGTGTCACAGCAGTGAATGAACAATAACAAAAATCCATTCCTGATCCACAGAATTTGAAGGGCTAGAGAAGTCAGATAAATAATAGTTTAGACAGAAGGAAGATTTCCAGCAATCAACCTGGACTCTAAAGATATTGAATGGGACTCTTGAGAGCTGGTGGGGGATGCTAAGGAGGGGCAGAAGAAGAATGTGGAGAACTGTATGGATTAGCAGTTGAGGTGGAGGGCTTATATTAAGCCTTCAAGGCTTTGCATATCATAATTTCACTTTTCCCCTGCTTGTTCTTGGATTTGGAATTTGAATGTCTTTTATAGGAAACCCTCAAGATTGAATAGCTTGGGCTAATTGGTTGGTAAGAAATAGAGTGTCACCCATGGTACCTGATTAAATAGAATGTCTTCTTTGGGAATATGCTTGGATGGAAACAAAGGAGACCTTAGGAAACAAGGCAACTGTAATGACTTCCTCCTTTATCTCTCATGGGCCTCATGGCCCTCCTCCCCCACCTTCTTACAATTCTTCTCCATGAACACATCCGTTGCCTTCTTTTTTTGCTGCCACCTGGAAGTCTAGGCATCTGCTTTCTTTGTGTATCCTGTGTCCTTGGCTTGCCCATGGGTTACCGTGATTACTCTGATCCTGGCTCTGCCTTTGAGCTGCAGTTCCCAACATGCACTTAACACATCCTCTTAGCATTCCTTATTTCAATGTTTCAAGAAAGGTTGTCTGATTGCCTGCTTTTAAATCCAAGTAGCTATAGTTAAAGAGTAGAATCATATCATACATGACACAGTCACTTAGGTAGCAGGGGTTGTGAGCTGGGCAGTTTCACCTGGAAGAGGCCATGGGTGAGAAGGTATGATAAATAACTGATTCCTATAGCCCAATAAGCATGCTGGTTTCTTAGGAGAAATGCTCACTAGCTGGTTTTGGAAAAAGATGTTGTCAACAGTTATCTGTATAACTGGGTTACCTGTGTCACCTGGATATGAGCATGACAGAAACAGCAAGAGCATGTAGAATGGAAGGAGCAAATATGTTATAACCAGCTTTGAAGCAGGCACAAGGAAGTATGATGACTTTGTAGTTAGACAGAACAGCTCTGGGGAAATTACTAAAATTCACCAAGATTCAGTATTCCCTGCATTAAAATAATAATAATGTCTATTCCACTACATGGCCATGAGGATTAAATAAAAGAATGTATGTGAAAATATGTGGCACATTCAAATGTTTGCTGGTGGAACAGGATGGTGTGGGTTTAGGAACACACAAAGGCTTTGAAGTCAAACTAAATTTATAATAAATCCAGGCTCACTACTCACTAGCTGGGCAACCATGAACAAGTTAGCCAATCTTTTCAGACCTCAATTTTGTTATCGGGTGAGATTCATGGCAATGAATGCCATAAAGCATATTCCAAATAAATATTTAGGGTTTTTATTATAGTTTTTATTGTTTATTTCATATTGAAACAATTTTGTGTACAAGCCTATCAAGTAGAGAATGGGAGAAAGAAGTTGCTTGCATCATAGGAAAAGAATGTATGTAGTCATGGAGGTGTGGAATGATTTTTTTGAAGAACAAAGAGGGGCCCAATGGAGTAGAGTGAGATTATTGGGCAGATGCCAAGATTGGCAACTCAACAGCAATGTCATCAAGGACCAGGGTAGCAGTACTGGCTCTCAGGTCTTTGATTGGGAAGATGCAGAACTATGGTATACAGTCAGCTCTGCAGGGGCCTGTCTCCAGACTTGATATCTTCAGTCTACCCTCCATGGTCTAGCCAGGGTCATCTTTCTAAATCTCAGATCTGAGCATGTAGATCTGACCAAATAGAGACCCTCATGGCCCAGTCCCTAAGGATAAAGTTCAATGCCCTTAGCATGGCACTCAAAGCCCTCATGATCATTCCAGGACCCTGTATGTCCCTGCTGTCACAGCTGCAATGCAAGGGAACAGTTCTCCCATTTCCGCTGCTTTGTCTCTCCAGCTGTAGAGTTGAAGCCTCAGGGAGGAAAAACGGACAGATGGAGACCAGGTTACATGCTGATACCTCAGCTGCTAGGCAGCTGGGAAGGTGAAAACCTCCATTTTAATCTTTCAGGAAAGCATGAGATGTGAATCACTTTTTCCATATTCCAAGTATAATGGTGGCCGACCTTTCCAGGATGTTTGCCTTTGAATGAAACAGGAAGTTTTCACTACACTATATTGATTTCACTGATATTTTGACTCCTTCTGTTTTCTATTTGCCTTGAATAAAAATATATTGCTTTACATCTTATTCGTATGGGATATCATTGATAGAAATAATAAAAATAAGAAAAAAAATAACAACACTAAAATCTTACATGGTCAAATGTGTTACAGGTGAACAACTGAGAAATGCAAAAATCAACTGGTGAAATAAGTTTTTGGAATTATAGCCCAAAAAACAATCAAAGGCTAAAACTAGATATGATAAAAAAAATCACAAAATATTAATGAGTGAATAAAATCATGTTGACAAAATTTATAAATGCAAAATTGAGTAAAGAAAATTAGACTTTGTAGAAATAGCGGCCCTCAGAGAAAACTTACAATGGCAGAAGCTATTATTTAATTTGATGTGGAGAAAAAAAATCAATGAATGAAAGTTCTATTATAAAATATACATGGAAAACAGTGGATATTCATGAAAACAATTTTAGTAAAATAGAAATAATACTGGAAAAATATTACTAAATAGAAAATTGGTCAAAGAATTAAAATGACTTATCATACCAGAGAAATGCATTTTTTTTTCTTTAGGAAAGTTCACCAATATTGGCCTAATTCTGGGCACATGTTTGTCTTTATGAATATTGAGTTTAAACAATTTTAGGTTGACTACATTTTGATTGAATTGAATAATTGTCAGCCAGAAATTATGCCACTCATTTATTGGCAACGGCACTATAAAATTACTCATCAGAAAAGCAACTTTTGGCTGAAGTATTTCTCAGAGCCCAAGATAAAAGGCAGGGATTTATTCATTTTTTCTGAGTTGATAATTAGATTCTGGGAGCAAGCTGCTATGCAATGTGTAACCAATATGAGGAGGTTCCCATGAGGGAAGTCAGCAACTGTCACTCTATACTACCTGGAAGCTTATGGAAAAGGCTGTACTCTCCCAAGGCCCTGGGTGGTGAGCAACCCAATACAGCTCAGAGCAAACTTCTTGGAGTGTCACAAGAGGTCTCCAACACTCTTACTCTCTTTTGTCATCCCTCAAATAATTTCTCCTCTCTGTTGCTGAGAACATCAATAAGGCTGAGGGATCCTGCAGGCCTGCTCCCTACACTTGGCAATGCAGTGCTGTGCATAAGATGTAGGGCCTTCCTGTTTAGAAGTAGGGTACATAGGGCCTCTCCTCAATGTAGCCCCATGGAGACTGCTTGCTGGGATCTGTTTCTGCACATCGCAACACATTTCTCTTTGTATATGCTTCATTGTGACACTGGACACAATAAAGAGAACAGATGTGGTGGGCCACCCTCCAGTGGTCTGTAATCCAAGCAGAAAGACAGACAGTGGGAGCACAGATGAGAGCTCAGGCATAACCTGTGAGCCAGGACACAGGTATGACAGTTGGGGTTGACATAGCACTGGAACCCAGGCAGAGTTTCCCCGTTTACATGAGGATGCTTCTTTTTACCACAGGGTTCCCTCCAGGGCTCCTATAAACAGCAGGCTCTCTTTGTGTACTTCTAATAGGATCTGATTTACAAAAAGGTCTTGAAAACAACTTACAAGGAGCATACTGACTGCATACAGCTGGTGACATTGATATAGGGAGATGTGGCCAATACTAAACAGGCCAGTAAAGAAATATGAACTTGTATTTATATTATAAGCCATCCAATGGGGCCTCTTCCAATGTGTATAAACACTAAACACCTGGTTAATTTCTGTGCCTAGCTGAACACGTGGCTTGTGGTAAATGATCAACTAATGTTTATTAAATGAATGAATAACTGGATTAAAAACAAAATACCCTATTCATAGGTAAGATAGATAAAACTCATTTTCTAACTTCTGTCTTTTCCACTCTTCTCTTCCCCTTTGTCCTCTTTCCCTCTCCCTTGTTTTCTACTTCCTCTTCTTCCTCCTTCTTGTCTCTTCCTCATCCTTCACTACCTCCTCCTCTTTCTACTCCACTCCCTTCTTCTAAGCATTTACAATTTTACCAAGTATGCAATTTATTTTGGTACATGCTGTAAGGTGAGTCTTTACATATTTTTTCCCAAAGTCGTCATAAATTCCCCAGTGACATTTACTAAATAGTTCTTCCTTTGCTTACTGATACAAGTTTCTTCAGGAGAGGGACTCTGATTTACCAATTTTTATGTCTCTAGTACCTGCCATAGGACCTAGAATATGTTATCTCCTTATTGGATGTATGATGTGTTTGCGTGGCCACACTTAACACCTGTTATGGGATGAATTGTGTCCCCATAAATTTATATATTGAAGTCCTAACCCCTGATACCTCAGAATGTGATTGTATTTGGAGATAGAGTCTTTAAAAAGGTAAATGGTTAAAATGAAACCTAATCCAATATGGTTGACCTCCTTATAAGAAGAGCAAATATGGGCAGCAGGCATAGACAGAGAGATGAACACATGAAGACATAGGGAGAATATGGTCATTGAAAAGCCAAGGGCAGAGGCTTCAGAAGAAACCACCCTGCTGAAACCTTGATCTTGAATTCCTAGCCTCCAGAATTGTAGGAAAATCAATGTCTATTTAAGACGCTCAGTCTCTGGTACTTTGTTATGTCAGCCGTAGGAAACTAATACAGGACCTTTAAAAGCAATATACTAGTATTTTTATATTAGGGTCTGGTCTATTTGTGGCTATGTACTTTATTACTTTGAAGTATCTGACTTTGCATCATTTTAAACATGTACCATATGCATTGGAAAAAAAACAAAGGAAATATGGTTAAATGTTAACCATGGTTATCTCTAGGTGTGAGATTTTGGGTTAATGTATTTTTTGCATGTTTTTTAATGTGATGTGTTTGTATTTTTCAATATCTTTCAAATTTCTATAATGAGCTTGAGTTCCTCTTCTAAACAAGGAAAGAGGCTATTTAAAAATCATATGAAGGCGTTAGTGTGTTTATAAGTTGGTGACCTCACTATGATGTAAGTTGAGGTTTATAAATAGATGAGGCTTTTTTTTTTTTTTTTTTTTTTGAGGGCACTGTCACTGGCCCTCATAAGTGGGACCCGAACTGGGGCCGCTGGCGGCCCAAGCCAGCACTTAACTGCCACGCCACTGGGCCGGCCCTAAGATGAGTTTTAAAGTCTCTGATGCTCCTTACCCATTTTTGAACTGATGCAGCCTAGGTTTATGCTGTGAAAATGATTATTTCTGAAAATGATGATTTATGTGGCTAATCCTCCCTGTTTTTTCTTGTCTTTTTATTGTACAATTTCACTGGGAAGGCACTGTTCAGAGACTGACAAAGTTCATACTTCTATTCCTGTCGTTGACAGTATTATTTGCAACTGCTTTTTTTAAAGCCTCTTCTAATTTCCACACTACCACTTATTGTATTTCATTAAAACTGGTTTAGAAATGCAAGGCATATAATTAGATTAAGAAATATGCTATTGATTTAGTTTTCCATTATGATGTTATCACATGCACAAAAAAATTCATTCAGTACAATTGTTATGATTAAAACCACAAAGAGATCTATCACACCAGACGTACTTTTCAGTGCCTGATGCAGTGTAAAATATGAAAGAGAGGGGTTAATCCTTTTTTATTAAAGCTGCATGTCATGTATCCATAAATGTCTATAGGCTAATAATTTCAATTGAATCTTTAGTAGACAAGAGGTTTTTCAGGAAGTCATGTTAAATAAAAATAAATCAATACTTAAGTACTCAACTTTTAAGGTTGCTGTGGATAATCATCCTTCGTTAGCTCTGCACTGTGCAAAAACCCATGCCCCAAATCTGCACGAGGCAGCTTGCTGTTGTAGGGAGACTAGGAAGGACAAAGAACATGAATTGTGGAGTCAGAGGAGAGTCAAATCACAGCCCCGTTGCTGTCTAGAAGAAGGTGGGATCACTGTTTAATAAATATCTACCAGGAGCTACCCCTTACAAATGCCGGTTCAGTCAGTTCCTACAGAGCTGTTAAGTTACTGGCCCAAGTTTATAGCTAGTGATTGACAGGATTTTAGTCCCTTTCACCCCAGAATCCATGCACTTTCTGTAATAATATTATTTTTCCTTTTGTTGAGTGATTTTGCTTAACTATTTAATGTGTCTGAGCTTTAGTTTTCTCATTTGCTAAACAAGACTAAGAATACTTCTTCATAAGGTGTTTTTGATGATTCAGTGAGTTAGTATCTGTATAAAACTGAACATCATGCTTGGTACATAATGCCATTGTATGCCCTTTTCTCTGGTAACCTGCAGTAATTTGGGGGGTATATCAGTTTGACTCTGATATTCCTCACCCCTGTATACACAGGTAAGGAAAATGCAGGTCAAAAAAATAATAATAATCACAATGACTGATATAGAAAGATCTTGTTTGTTAGAATAGTTTGGGAACTAGCTATAAAGATTATAGTACAGCTATGCTTCTTAAGTTTTTTAAAAATATAGATTCTATTTTTTATAGTAGTTTTAGGTTCATAGCCAAATTGAGATGAAGATAGGGAGATTTCCCGTATCTCCCTTGTCCACCCCTGCATAGCTTCTCCCATTGTCAGCACCCCCAGCAGGGTGGTGCATTTGTTACAACTGCTATATCTACACTGATATAACATTATCACCCGGAGTCCATAGTTTACATTAGGGTTCATTTTTGGTGTACATTCTATGGGTTTGGTCAAATTTATAGTGACATGTATCCATAAATAGTAGTTTCATTGCTCTAAGAATCCTCTGGGCTTTGTCTATTTATCCTTCCCTCCCCCATCCATAACCCATAATAACCACTATCTTTTTACTGTCTCCACAGCTTTGCTTTTTACAGATGTCATATTGTTGGAATCAAATACTATGCAGCCTTTTGAGCTTGGCTTCTTTCATTTAGTAATATGCATTTAGTTTCCTCCATGTCTTTTCATGGTGTGATAGCTCATTTCTTTTTTGAGTTGAATAATGTTCCATTTTTGGATGTACCACAATTTATCTATCTATTCATCTGCTGAAGGATGTCTTGCCAAATCCAAGTTTTGTCAACTAGGAATAAAGCTGCTATAAACGTCCATGTGTAGGTTTTTGTGTGGGCAGAAGTTTTTAACTCCTTTGGATAAATACAAGAGATGTGATTGCTGAATCATATGGTAAAAGTATGTTTAATTTTGTAGAAACCAACAAACTATTCTCCAACATAAGTGCACCATTTTGCATTCCCAGCAACAATGATGGAGAGTTCCTGTTGCTCCACATCCTCACAGCATTTGGTGTTGTCAGTGTTCTGGATTTGGGCCATTCTAATAGGTGTGTAGTGGTATTTTATTGTTTTAATTTGCGTTTCTCTGGTGCTTATTTGCCACCTGCTTATATTTTTTGATGAGGATTCTATCAAGATTTTTGGTCTCTTTTTAATTAGATTGTTTTTCTTATTGTTGAGTTTTATGAGTTCTTTGTATATCCTGAATAACAGTCACCTATCACATATGTCTTTTGCAAATGTGTTCTCTCAGTCTGTGGCTTGTTGTTTTTTTTTTGTTTTGTTTTGTTTTTTGCATTCTTTTGAGAGTCTACTTCTGGGGAATCTAAGTTAAAGGATTTATTTAGTTAGCTATTGCTGTAGTCGTGGTGAATAAAAGTTATCATCAAATCTCAGAGCCTTACCACATCAAACATTTTATTTTTACTAACAAATTGCCTTTTCATTGGAGAGTTTAATCCATTTATATTTAAAGTAATAACTCTATCTTTTTACCCTCCTTTCCACATTTTATGTTTTTAATGTCACAAGTTACATCATTTCTATATTGTGTACCCATTAACACATTATTGTACCTATAGTTATTTCAATACTTTGTCTTTTAATCATCATACTAGAGTTAAGTTATTAACACCCCATCATTTTACTGCATTCTGAATTTGACTATATATTTTACTTTACCAGTGTGTTTTATAAGTTTTCTTGTACAAACTAGCATTCTTTCATTTCAGCTTGAAGAACAGCTTTTAGTAGTTCTTGTAAGGAAGGTCTAGTATTGATGGATTCCTTCAACTTTTGTTTGGGAAAGTCTTTATCTCTCCTTTTTTCTCCTGAAGAACAGCTCTGCTGGGTAAAGTATTCTTGGTTACCAGGTTTCCCCCCATCTCTCCCCGCGTCCCCAGCACTTTGAATACATCATTCCACTCTTTCTTGGCTTGCAATGTTTCTGCTTAGAAATCAGCCTTATGGATGCTCCCTTGTATGTGATGACTTTTTTTTTTCTCTTGTTACTTTAAAAATTCTCTTTGTCTATGATTTTAGACAGCTCTATAATAATGTTAATAATGTGTATTGGAGAAGATCTCTTTGAGGTGAATTTGGGAACCTATGAGTTTTTTATTTTTTATTTTTTATTATTATTACTTTCAGATGTAAAAAACAATGCAATAGTTAACCTTTTCATCCCTTACAAAGTGACAAACCCCCGCCCCCATCCACTGCCTCCCCCACCACCAATATCATGCATATCTATTACAATTCCATTGACTCTATTCCCACACTATACTGGAGACCTATGAGTTTTACGAACTTGGATTTAAAATCTCTCCCCAGATTGGTGAAGTTCTCAGCCATTATTTCTTTAAATAAAATTTCCACACCTTTCCTCCTTTTTTCTATTTTCTGCCCTTTCCACTTTTCTTCTGGGACTCCAAAAATGTATAGATTGTTTCTTTTCAAGGTATCCCATGGTTCACATAGGCTTTCATTACTCTTTTTCATTCCTTTTTTTTTTTGTTCTTTTCTACCTAACAGATTCTTTCTTATATTTGATCAAGTCTGTTATTGATGTTCTCTGTTGCATTTTTCATTTCATTCATTGTATTCTTCAGCTCGAAAATTTCTGTTTGGTTACTTTTTATGATTTTTACATTTCTGCTAAACGTTTTGTTTTGTTTGTATATTACTCTCCTGAATTGGTTGAATTGTCTTTCTCTGTTTCCTCAGCTCACTGAATTTTCTTAGAACAACTATTAGGTTGTTGGAAAAGTCATGATGCATTTTTGCAATGAAAAATGTAGAAAAATACATCATGACTTTTCCGACAACCCAATATTTTGGATCTTTTTATCAGGCAAATTACAAATCTCCATTTCTTTGAACTCATTTACTGGAAAGTTACGGTGTTCCTTTTGTGTGTCATGTTTCCTTGATTTTTCACGTCTCTTGAAATCTTGCTTGGCTCTTTGCATTTAAAGAAAGACACCTCCTCTAGTCTTTAGTGAGTGGCTTCAGGAGAGAAATATCTTCCATCAGCACTGTTAGAGATTCTGAGGCTTTCTCAGACCTTTTCAATATGCCTGCTCCATACATCTTGTTCCCTTGTGTGGGGAAATTCTTAACAGGTGCTGAGTCTCCCATTTGCTATCCCCTGGGTGGTGTTGAATCCTCAAGTTTGTTTGCTCTTTCCCGGTCCAACAGAATTGGGCTACCTTTATGTGCATGCTCACTAGCTGTCTGCAAATGTTTGCTCTCACTGCCTTTGGGGACACACACAGCAACCAACCATGGAGTGTGCATAGGTGAGGCACACTGAGCATTAGTGGTACCCATGGAACAGTTGGGGGGCGATCTACAGGCAAGGCAGCCCCACTGGTTCATGGGCAGGCATCCTAACGGAGTCTGCTGCAGTTAGTAGGATCTACTTTCCTTTGATGCCTTCTGAGAGTGCTAAACACTTGTTTCCTTATGAGTAGAGGAATTGATATCAGCAGCAAGCACAGAGAAAAGCTCTTGTAAGGTCACAGTGAGTAGGCAGCCACTTGCAAGCCAAAGAGGGAGTCCTCAGGGAAAACCATCCCTGCCAGCACCTTGCTCATGGATTTCTATTCTCAAGAACTGTGAGAAAATAAAGCCACCCAGTCTGTGGTATTTTGTTATGGCAGCTCTAGCTGACTAATACAGATGGCATCTGGCCTCTTTTTGGAGCCTTTGGATCATATTAGATTTGTTCTCAAAGGTTTTAATAATTCATGCATTTTATAATGATAAATATTCATATTTATTTAAAGAAACAGTTGTTGTGTGTAAATTAAATTAAATTGTTGAGATCCAAAAGCAGGCTATCTTTTCATAGCATAGAAAAGAACTGGAGAAGAAAAGGTCTGAAAAATGAAGAGGGAAGTGAGAAAATATGCTGCAGAGAAAGTCCCAGCTTTTTTTTTTTCTCCTGACACTAAATATGAACCTGATATATTTGTTCTTTTGCACATTAATATGAGTGGCAGCAGGGCCACAGCCACATCCTGAGGGCCTTTGAGAGGAAAGAAAATGTGTGCAGAGTCATTTAACTGGCAAGAGGAATCACATATTCCCAAAAAGACATTAAAGAAATTACAAATAGGCAAGTATATAGTGTTTATTAAACTCTAGCTCTGTGCCATGTAAGATGCTGAGCCTTTTATTCAGTTATTATTTATAGAGTTTTTATTATTGAATTAGAGTATTTTATTAATTAGGGCAATTCTGGATGTTGCAAGGAACAAATGCCAATAGGCGAATGGATGAACTTAGGAGAAACTTATTTCTTTTCTTTTTTTTTTTTTTTTTGAGGGCAGTGTCACTGGCCCTCACATGTGGGACCCAAACCGGGGCCGCTGGCTTCCCAAGCCAGCTCTTAACCACCGTGCCACTCGGCCGGCCCGAGAAACTCATTTCTTGATCATTTACATTCCTGTGTAGTGGGAGTCTTTCTTCCATGTGGTGATTTGGCAATTAAAACTCCTTTTACTTTCTGCTTGGTCCTTGAGGACCTTCCACCTGGAAGAAAGGAAAAAAGGGGGAAGAAATACACTGGCTACTTTCACTACCTTGGTTCATGAGTGATGCTCTGTACTTCTTACATTTCATTGGTTAGAACTAGTCGTATGATGCCACGAAAATGTATACTTTTTCTTTAATTATGTGCATTTGTCACTGAAAGGTAGCTATCCAGCTGGGTACTACTAAGTCCCCTCTTGAATTAATCTGGAGCCATATTACTAGTTCTCATTCATGGAAAATAAATAGAAGCAATGCATGTCATGTGTGGGTCATGGTGATTTAAAGCGGGCATGTTTTTTTTTACCCTCTTATTTCCCTTCCAGTGGCAAAAGGTCCTGGGGCATAACAAAGTGAAGAAACTTGGGTTTCTGGATGACTGTATAGAATGCTTCCCACTTCACTCACCATGACTACCTTCATTTTATTGCAGGGAGCCAGAATAAACTTTTATTGTGTTAAGTCACTGAAATGTTGAAATCTGTTTGCTACAGTGGCTAAGCTTATTCTAATAAATACACATGGCCTCCTCTAGAAGCAAGAGAGAGTGGAAGATATGATCCTTAGTCATACAACCACTTCTCAATGAAAACTTGCGATGCTTTGGAAGCAGGAGTACAGCTTTTTGGTACTCAGTTAGCTGACTCTGCCCAAGCACATTTCACAGTGCCTGACTATTGAATAAATAAATGACATAATTAAATTGATGTCTGGGGGCCAGGCAAGTGGCTCAGTTGGTTAAGAGTTGGCTCAGAGTGCATGCTCTAAGCAACAGGGCCTCTGGTTTGATTCCCACATGGGCCAGTGAATGCTGCACCCAAGCTGAGCTGTTGCTGAGCTGCCAACAGGTGGCAGGATGGCTCAGCTGGTGTAACAACAAGATTACCTGTCAGATGGTGGGCTATGCCCACCCGCAACTAAGGCTGAACTCGGCACCTTGAGCTGAGCTGCCGCCTGGATGGTTCAGTGGATAGGGCATGCGCTTTTAACAACAAGGTTGCTGGTTCCACTCCCACCTGGGATGGTGGCTACGCCCACCCGCAACTAAGATTGTAACACAGCACCTCGATGGGAAGCCAGGTGGTGACTGGCGCCCTCCACAATGAAGACTGAAGAACAACAATTTGGCTGGTCCCCTCCCCCAATTCCCCAACACTGTTCTCCTCCCCCAATTCCTCAATAAAATCTTTTTTAAAAAAATTGATGCCTGTTAGAGGGAAGCTCTGTGGAATTTGATATAGCTATTAAATACTGGCCATAGTACTTTCTATAAATGTGATCTTTATATACATTATTTCATTTAACTATGTGATCATCCAGTGAGTTAGGTTTCACTGTACTCCATTCATTTATTTGTATGTTCGCTTTCTTTGTTGAACTGTGAGCTTCTTGTCATTACGGTTAGTGTCCAACTTGTCCCTGTGTCTTCACTCCCTGGCATAGCATATGGCACATAGTGAGGACTCAGTGTGTATTGACTGATTACATTCATGGACAGGTGGGTGAATAGATACTGATTAATATATACAAAGCCCTGTGCTTGTCATAGAGGGCTATGTGTCAGAGCTGAGGGCAAAACACAGTAGGAGAAGAAGGGTTTGGGGAATAGGTATGCTAGGTGGGAGAGGTAATAGCAGATAGGCACTAGACAGTAAACTGATCTTCATTGGAAGAAATTCTCCAATTGGGAGAAATTCCAGTCAATAAATTCAAGGCAATCAGGAATATGTGGTTTGGTGCTATAGTCCACGCCGGTGGTGAGTAGGTCTCCAAAGTTAAGGGATCTGGGATTTGTCCTTCAGGTGTTCTAGGCAAGTACTCATGAATCTGTCTGGCTAGACATTTCTGGTATACAAACTTGCTATGTAGTAAAAACAAACAAACAAACAAACAAACAAACAAACAAAAAAGCCAAACAAACAAAAAAAATGTATCTAAAATGTTCAGTTATCTAAAACTGAAGAATAATCCGAATTTTTTGGTTAATGTCAGCACTTTAAAAAACAAAACAAAACAAAAACCATCAGATGCACAGATTTAAGTTAATCATCATCCTCAGTCTGGTTCACTCTCATCTCTAGTCTTTGCAGTTGCCCTTTGTTTTGTTACATTTTAGTACTTTCTCCCTTCGTTTTCTTTCCCAGTCTCTACTATTTCCTCCCTGTTGCAATTGTCACACAAATTATATATTTGACGTATGCCCTCTCAACCATCTGCCACACAAGAGGCAGTATTTAGCACACTGTGTAAGAATGCAAGCATTCGAACCTGAGTTTAATTCCTCCCCATGCCAGTGTGACCTTGGGAAAGCTATTTATTCTTTCTGTGCTTCAGTTTCTAAATTTGTATATGGTTATTAGATGGATAAATATACTAATATGGGCCCGACCGAGTGGCGTGGTGGTTAAGCACTGGCTTGGGAAGCCAGCGGCCCCGGTTCAGGTCCCACATATGAGGGCCAGTAACACTGCCCTCAAAAAACAAAACAAAACAAAACAAACAAACAAAATATATATATATAATAAAAATAAAGTCCTGGCATCAAGTGAGTGTTTGCAAGCCCTTAAAAATGTACATATTATTTGTATGCTGTAAATGAATATATTTATAAATCAGGAAATGTAATTTAGTTTACTTTCATTGCTGTTAAGGTTATTGGATTTTGACAAATGCATAGTGGCATGGCTGCACTATTATGGCACTATACAGAAGAGTTTTACTGCCTTAAAATATCCCTGTGCTGCATCCACTCAACCCTTCCTCTTCACAAATCCCTGGTGTCCACTGATCTGCCCTTCATGTGACAACATTCACATGAGATTCATGGGTGTTATCACATGAATTAATATCTCATTCCTTTCTATCGCTGACTAGTAGTCCATGGTGTGGATCCGCACAGCTTGCTTACTATTCATCTACTGAAAGACGTGTTTGCTTCCAAGTTTTGGCAATTGTAAATAAGATTGTTAAAAAACATATCTATGCAGATTTTTGTGTGGACATTGCATCTATTTGTAAAACTGAAATTGACTTACATCTTTATATCCTTACCTTGTCATTTGATTTTGGTATCAAGTCTATATAAGCTTCATAGAAATGACTAGGGTTATTTTACCTCATTTTCTATTCTTTAAAAAAAATCGTGTTTAAATTTGGAATATTTTTGAAATATTCTTTGGAAAATTCTTGAAAATTTAGTAGAATTCATCTGAAAACCTGTGCTATGACTTTCTATCTGGGTGAAGGTTTTTGGTTACCATTTCATTTTTAAAAATGATTATTGATCCATTAAAATTTTCTAATTTTTTTATGTGCCAGTTTGGGCATTTTATATTTTTCTAGAAACCTATCAATTTTATTTAGGTCTCAGAAGTATTGTTGCTTCATAAAAATCCACGTTATATCTATATTTATTTCTCTTTTTTCCTTCTGTGTATATGTTTGTGTGTATATCCTTCTGTGTATTAGTTTTGTACTTGCTAGAAATTTGTCTATTTATTAATTTTTTAAAAAAGATTATGGTTCCCTACTTATCTTTTTTTTCTTGTTCACTTATTTCTGTTCTTATTATTTATTTGTTTTTATGTTGCTATTCTTTTAATAGCTTTTAAAAATAATTATGGTAAAAACGGGTCACATGACATCTACCTTCTTATGTTTTTAAGTGTAGAGTATAATATTGTTAATGATATGCATATTGTTGTACAACAGATGTCTAGAACTTTTTCGTTTTTTTTTCATGACTGAAACTGTACCCATTAAGGAGTAACTTCCCATTTCCTTCTCTCCCCAGCTCCTGGCAACCACTGTTCTATTTATTATTATTATTATTATTTTTTTTTGGGGGGGGCAGGAATCCAACCAGCAGCCCTGTTGCTCAGAGCTCGCACTCTTGAGCCAGCTCTTAGCCAACTGAACCACTTGGCCAGCCCTACCACTGTTCTATTTATTGCTTCTATGAATGTGACTACCTCAAATACCTCAAATGAGTAGAACCATGCAGGACTTGCCTTCTGGCTGGCTTTTTTCACTTAGCATAATGTCTACAAGGTTCATCCATGTTTTAGCATATGACAGAATTTCCTGCTTTTTAAAGGCTGAACACTATTTTATTGTATCTTTATATTACATTTTTCTTATCCATTCATCCTTAATGGACCTATACATTTTTTTCCACATCTTGACATTTATGAATAATGCTACAATGAACTTGGAAGTGCAACTATCTCTTTAAGATATTGTTTTTAATTCTTTTGGATAAATATCCAGAAATGGGATTGCTAGATCATATGGTAGTTTTAATTTTAGTTTTTCTTAAGAACCTCATACTGTTTTCCATACTGACTGCAACATTTTACATTCCCATCAACAGTGTACAAGGCTTCTAGTTTCTTAACAAACACTTGTTATTTTCTCTCTCTCCTTCTCTCTTTCTTTTTAAATAATGTCCACACTAACAGTTCTAGGGTGATGTTTCATTGTGGTTTTGACTTCATTTCCTTGTTAATCAGTGATAGTGAGTATCTTTTCATATACCTGATCATCAAATTCCACTTATAAGTGAAATCATGACATTTGTCTTTTGCTGTTTGACTTACTGCGCTCAGCAAAATACCCTCTAGGTTCATCCATGTTGTTGCAGATGGCAAAATTTTGATCTTTTTCACAGGTGAGTAATATTCCATTATATATATGTACCACCTCTTTATTCATTCACCCTTTCAGGGACACCCAGGTTGCATTCATGTCTTGGCCATTGTATATAATGCTGCAATGAACATATGGCTGAGTATATCCCCTCAAAGTAGCTTTTTGGGTTTCTTCAGATAAATCCCCAGGAGTGGGATTACTAGGTTTTTCTGTCTCTTGTTATAGTCTTTATTTTAAAGTCTATTTTGTCTGGAATAAAAATTGCTACCCCAGCTTTTTGTATGTTTGTTTGTTCATTTCCATTTTAATGAAATATCTTTTTCTATCTCTTTACTTTCAGTCTCTGTGTATCTTTCAAGCTGAAGTGAGTCTCTTAAAGGCAGCATATTTAAGGGCCTTGTTTTCTTATCTATTCAGCTCCCCATCTTTTGATTGGAGTATTTAGTCCATTTACATTGAAAGTAAATGTTGATAGGTATGTAGTTATTGCCATTTTATTATTCATATCTTTGGTTTATTATTATTATTTTTTCCATCTGAAAGAAGTCCCTCTAAGATTCCTTGTAATACTGATTTGGTGGTGATGAACTCTTTTAGCTTTTCCCTGTCTGGGAAGCTCTTTATCTGACGTTCAATTCTAAATAATAGCTTTACTGGAGAGAATAACCTTGGTTGTAGGTCCTTGCTTTTCATGACTGAATTTTATTTTGTGCCAATTCCTTCTGGCCTGCAAAGTTTCTGTTGAGAAATTAGCTGACAGTCTTATGGGATCTCCCTTGTAGGTAACTAATTGCTTTTCTCTTTCTTCTCTTAAGACTCTCCTTTGTCTTTAACCTCGACATTTTAATTCTGATGTGTCTTGGTGTGGGCCTCTTTGGGTTCAACTTGTTTGGGACTCTCTGTGCTTTCTGGGCTTGTGTATCTATTGCCTTCATCAGGTTTTAGGGAAGTGTTTTCTTCACATAGGGTTTTCAATTCCTTGCTCTTTCTCTTCTCCTTCTGCTACCCCTATGATGCTAATGTTGGTGTGTTTGATGTTGTTCTTAAAGCCCCTTAAACTGTCCTCATTTTTTTGGATTCTGTTTTCTTTTTACTGTTCTGATTGGGTGTTTTCCTTACCTTACCTTCTAAGTTGCTGATTTGATTCTCTGCTTCATTTAATCTACTGTTGATTCCCTATAATGTATTCTTTATTTCAGTTATTATATTCTTTATTTCTGACTGGTTCTCTTTTAGGTTTTCTATCTCCATTTTTATGTTTCCTATCTCTTTGTTAAAGTTCTCCCTTAGTTCACTGAGCATCGTTCTAAGCAGTGTTTGGAACTCTGGGTCTAGTAGATTGCTCTTTTCCATTTTGATTAATTCCTTTTCTGGAGTTTGTTCTGTTCTTTTATTTGGGATGTGTTTCTTTGTTTCCCCATTTTTGCTGCCTCCCTGTGTTTGTTTCTCTATGTAAGGTAGGGCTGCTAAATCTTCCAGTATTAGTAAAGTAGCCTTAAGTACTAGATGGGGCTCAATGGCATAGTCTTCCTGGTCACCTGAGCCACACACTCCAGGGTCTTGTGTGGAGTGTGTGTGCCCTCCTCTTGTAGTTGACCCTTGGTAGCTGTTTGCACATCAGTGGGAGGAATTGACCCTCGGGCTCCTTGGTTGTGGAGACTGGCCATGACTACAGTGAAGGAGCTGTGATGCAGGGGCTGACCCTACAGAGCAGGAACTGCCTCAGAAGGGCTCTGGTGACTGTCCAATCTGTCGCTTGGGTGTGTCATCCTTGGAGGCAGCTGGGTGATGCTCCAGCTCATTTAGAAGCTGACCACTGGGTACACCAGCCCCAGGGCCACCTGGGAGGGGATCCACTGCAAATCAAGTTCAGCTGCAGCCATTGCTGCCCATGCCCAATTGGGGACCACCGGCAGAAGCAACATAACAATCTGTAGATGGCCACTGCTCATGCTGAACTTGGAAGTGCCTCAAGAGGCCAATCTGTGAACCAATGCCGGTTGCCACTAGTGCCAGGCTTAGAGCTGCTCAGCCAGAGATACCGGATATGCTTAAGCCAGATGCTACTTATCTGGGTTCTGCAAACCTTTAAGAGACCCTAGGAAAGCCTGCAGGATGAGCCAAGGCAGGCAATTTGTACAAAAAAGCCACTGAAAGTGGCTTGCATGTATCTGAAAGTTGGGTGGGGCGGGGTCTCTGAATCATTAGGGCATGGTGAACAAATGATGTCAGCCAGCTTGATGGAGACTCAGAAATGGCAGCCACCTGTATCTGCACGCCAGGAAGGGGGAGGGATCAACAAAGAAACAATGGCTTTAGTCAGTTCCTCCCTTCAGGAGAAAGCTGCCCCTCCAGCCCTCCTCCTAAAGTCAGACATCTCAGTTCCTCTGATAGTTTTCTGTGGCCTCTCCAGCTGCTGCCCATGTGCTGGAGCTCAGAGCCAGTGATTCCGTAGGTAAGTCTGTGCACGGTCCTTTTAAGAGGAGCACCTGGGACTGCAGCTGCCCTTCATCTCACTCAGCCTCAATCTCTGCTGGTTTTCATAAACAGAAATTATGGGGACCTCTTTCCCTGGAACTGGAATCCTAAGCTGGGGAGCCTGTTGTGGCCCTGGGACCCTTTGCTCCTTCAGAGGGGGGACCTCCACAGTTGAGATATCCCTCCTGATTTTTAATGGTCACATGCTGGTGTGGGACCAGCCTATTCTGTTTCTCTGCCTCTCCTATCAGTCTCAAAGTGGCTTCTTTTGCATGTCCTTTAGTGACAGGACTTCGGTTTAGCAAGATTTCAGATGATTCTCAATGATGGTTGTTTTATAGTTTAGTCGTAATTTTGATGTGGTCATGAGAGATGGTAAGTACAGCATTTACCTACTCTGTCATCTTGACTGGAACTCCCATCAATAATGTTTTTATATCCAATAAATCCGTGGGATTATTTTTCTTACTTGCTTATGTCTGATTTTTTCCCATTATGCTCCCCTTTCTCTCTGAAAATATTTAATTATATTTAAAAATATTTTTCTATTTGCTTCACTTATTCTGCTGCCACTGCTATTGTCTAATAATTTTCCTTTATGAGTTGATATTTCCTTGGAACTCCTTTTTTTGGTCACTACTGTGTGTCTCTAGAAGAAGGTTGGCATTTGAGTTCCTGCTTGTGAGTTTTCAAATAATCTTCTTTTGGGGGCTGGTGGTAGAGAGAGTGCCTGAGTTCCCAGTTGAGGCTTAACCAGGGCCTGTTTGCAGCTTTCTCCCTCCTTGCCTAGAGATCCTTCCCCTTAGAGTATCTTCTAAGAACTGCTATTTTCTGAAAGCTGTCACTTTCTGCTGTGTTACCTAGCCCAAGGGTAGACATTGGAAAGCAGGTGAAGAAATAATGGGGGAATCTTGAAGTTAAGAAAATAAAACAGAGGGAACATTCACAGGTCAGATTGATCATAGCTATATTAGTAGTGGCAGATGGACTAGATCAGTCCATGGTTTGCCTTTAGTTGTGGCTATTTCCCAGCCTGCTCTTCCATCCAGCATCTCATGGGAGTCTGTGAATCTCATTTATTCTATCTAACTATCTATCTATCTATCTATCTATCTATCTATCTATCTATCTATCTATCATCTATCGCTAACTGGCTATCTAGCTGTCTAGCTAATTTGTTTGTTCAAGAGTCCGAGAGTAATTATTTTTTGCTAGCTTTCATGAATCCTGGCTAGAACATGATGTGCTTTAACCTTCTAAAATGTAATAACTTTAGAAATTAACCAGAACATATACTCCCTGGGTCTGTCAGCTCAAGAAAACTTTTTAAATGCAGTAAAAGATTAAAATGTAATACTTTTTATACTGTAAGAGAAGAAAAGTAATTGGATTTGTGAATATATTTCTCCAAAGTATTTTGAATAAGATATGAAAAACCGGTTTTAGAAACACATGTTACTTTAAAAGCAGGTGTAATATACAACCTCTTTCTTCCAGTGAGTACAATTACTTGGTTTTCAGTAAAGCTTCTGCTTCCCAAGGAGAAAGGAGAAATGTGGAAGACATTTCAAAGAGTTTAGCTGTTTATTTTATTTATTTATTTCTTGGTTGTCCTTCCTAATTACAGAGAAAACCCTGTCTAACTAATGAACAATTTCTGGCTCTGTTTCAGAGTCTGGCTGCAGTGCATTTGCTATTTGATATCTGAGAGATGTATAACATGTTCATGATGAATTCTCCAACTGAAAACAGTCGAGTTCAAATAAAGTCAATTAATTCACAGAGTGAATGGATTGAAGCCCAGAATCGCATGTCTTGTGGAGGCCTTTTGGATTCACATGCCAAAAGATATCTGTTTATAAATGCAGCAAATGTAACTATTTGGTACTATGGCAGTTATAACCTGATGTGTTTCCACCTCCCTACCCACTCTGTGTATTGCTGATCTCAAATAATTGAATGGCATTTTACATACATTTAGAACATTCTTCGTTGCACCCTCCCTTTCCCAGTAATTCAGTATGTCTTCCTGCTTTAACATATAGATGTTCTTTCATTCGCTCCCTCTCTTCCACCCTGACTTCCACGTTCCTCTTTCTTCCCCTTCCTGTTTTCTCCCCACCCCCAAATCTTCCAGTTTTCTTACTCTCCATATTTTTCTTTTCTATCTTTCCCTCTTTCTCTTTCCTTCTATTTTTCTCTTCCATGTCTCCCTTTCTTCTTCCAGCCTCCTCATAAAGATTTCTAAAACTGCTCCCTTGTAGTCTTATGAATCCAGTCTCTCTGAGCATGTTAGGAACCTCATTCTTCTTGCACTTCTGTTTTCATAATCCTCTTGTGCTGTGTGTCTGGGGGTAGCTTTCAGCAACCAAACTTGATGCTTTGGCCCTGTACTTATAGCTTTTTTTTTTTTCTTAAACTGTGGGTTTTTTTGTTTGTTTGTTTTTTTTACTGTTGTTGTTTGATATATTTTTACATTGGATTCCTTTTTTTATGTCCCAGTTCCATACCATATCTGAATTCTGGCTTATCTCCTTGTCTGCTTGACTAGTAAACAAACATCTCTTCTTTGGTCTAATTTTTGAATTTGGATGTTGTCCCTAATACAAAAACAATACAAAAACAAAACAAAAAAGAGAGAGAGAGAAAGAGAGAAGCAAGAACAAACAACTATCACATTCTGAAAGGTTTGATAACCAGGATTCTGACTAAGTCTTTATTTTGACTTCATGTATAACAACCTGTCTGAAGATTCCTGTAGCTGAGTCCTTCATGACATTGCATGATATTGGATTCTTTTTTGTATACCAGGTCCAGGCTCCACTTGAATTAGCTACACCCTATTAGGCATTCTATATTGAACTGTGTGTACCCTACTTAGGAACTACCAAACAAGATGTCTCCTGTGTCAGCAAAGCCCTATTTTCCTTCTTTACCAAGTCATCTCATTCATATTCCTCCCACCCTTTCTCTACCTCCAGCCCTGCATATTTCTTCTTCCTTCAGACAGAAGATGGACAAGAATTTGAAGTAGAAGAATAATTGACCACTCCTTCCTCGAAATATAATTTTCTTTTGGCTTTTGACCAACCTTTATTTTTATGCCTGCCTCTTTATTCTTTCTTTTTAGTACTGTTTACAAACATCTCATATTTACCGGACCTTTAAACATTAGAGTTCATGAGATCTTGGGACCCTTTTCTCACTCACACTCTTTCTTGCTCATTAACCCAAGTTTGGCTAATTCTGTTCTTGCAGACTGATGTGGTTCTTTCTACCTGACTTTCACTGCTGCTTCCTAATCTTGGCATCTGAGCTTCTGCTTTGGCATCTCTTTCTTAGAGTTCTGAGTTTTGGCTTGTATGGTTTTTGGTTCCTGTTACTGTTCCCTTCTAGATAACATTCTTCTTTTTGTAAGTATGTGTATTTTTTTTTTTTTTTTAGAGGGAAGTGTCACTGGCCCTCATATGTGGGATCTGAACCGGGGCCACTGACGTTCTAAGCGAGCTCTTAATCACCGCGCCACTCGGCCAGCCCAGTATGTGTATTTTTAAATAAGCGTATAGAAACATATAGTGAACTCCTTTTATCTCTCAGGTTCTTTCACATATATTATCTTATTTATTCTTATTAATCCTTATAACAGATTTTTAAGGGAGGCATTATTATTGCCATGTAGCAGTTAAAGATACTGAGGTTTAGAAAGATTAATGAATTTGCCCAAATTGCCACATCTTGTAAATATAAGGTCTGGGTTTGAAACCCAGCATTGTCTGACATCTGAGAATATTCTTAGGCCAACATATTATCTCACATTATCTTTACTGCATTGAACACTAGTGACAGACCAGAAAGTTACTTCATGCTCAGAGGACTCCCCTCAGCCCAATTTCCTTCACTTATCACCTGACATCTTGCTGTTTTTAACTCTTTATGTTCTGACACATTCTTATATTTAAATGGTGAACATCTATTTTTCATCTTCCCTTTGGATTGCAACTGAAGAAATGGGATTTTTCCAGAATCTGAGTTTGAAGTAGAAAGTATAACTTTCATATGTGTTAATAAAAGTTGTAATCCATCCACTCATACCATTATTAATTAATAAGTTAATCACAAAAATATACATCAAACAACTACTGTATTATAAACATAGGGTTTTTACTGTGTATAATTATTTTAGGCTTTTTTTTTTTTAGTTCCATTTCTTTTTTCTATTTTTTTTATTAAATTATAATGAACATAAACATATTAGTTTCAGGTATACAACATAATGATTTGATATCTGTATAGAATGATCACCATAATAAGTCTTATGAACATCCATTACCATACATGGTTATAATTTTTTCCTTCAGATGAGAATTTTTAAGATTTACTCTCTTAGCAACTTTGAAATAATACAATGCAGTATTGTTAATACAGTATAGTCATCACAATGTATATTACATACCCATGATTTATATTTTTTTAATTTAATTTAAATTTTTTTTGGAGGGCAATGTCACTCGTCCTCATATGTGGGACCCAAACTGGGGCCGCTGGCTTCCCAAGCCAGTGCTTAACCACCATGCCACTCGACCGGCCCCCCATGATTTATTTTATAACTGAAAGTTTGTACCTTTGATCACCTTCACCAGTTTTGCCCATACCCCACTCTTGCCTCTGGCAACCACCAATCTGTTCTCTGAATCTATGAGTTCATTTATTTTTTGTTTTAGATTCCACATATAACTGATACCATATATTTTTTGTTTGTTTGTTTGATGTATTACACTTAGCATAATGCCCTCAAGTTCTATCCATGTTGCAAATGACAGAATTTCCTTCTTTTTTTCCCCTCACATTTTCTTTATCCATTCATCCATCAATGAACGCTTAAGTTGCTTCCATTTTTTCACTATTACTAATGATGTTTCAGGGCTGGCTGAGTGGTGCAGTGGTTAAGCACTGGCTTGGGAAGCCAGCGGCCCCAGTTTGGGTCCTACATATGAGGGCCAGTGACACTGCCCTCAGAAAATAAAAAATAAAAAATAAAAAAAAACCAAATGATGTTTCAATAAACATGGAGGTGGATATATCCTTTTGAGTTAGTATTGTTGTTTAAATACCCAGAAGTGGTATTGTTGGATCATACAGTAGCTCTATTTTTAATATTTAAATGAGCATTCATACTGTTTTCCATGGTGCCTGTACTAGTCTACATTTCTACCAATAGTGCACAAGGGTTCCCTTTCCTCCACATCCTTGCCAACACTTGTATTTCTCATCTTTTTGATAATAGCTAATTCTAACAGTTGCGAGGTAGTATTTCAATGTGATTTTGATTTGCATTTCTCTGATGATTAGTGATGTTGAACACCTTTTCACATGCCTTTGAGCCATCTGTATGTCTTCTTTGTAAGAATGTCTAATCTCTGTAGTTTTATTATCTCCACTTCATCTAAGAAAAAACAAATAGACTTTCAGAAAAATAATGTATTTGCCCAATGTCACACAGCTAGAAAGTAATAGTGCAATTTTTTTCTCAAAAATATTTTTGGTAATGTATTGATTAAAGCAGAAAGGTAGAGGGGCAGGAATATCTGCTGGGCTCAGAATTATTAAGAAAGCCATACTCAGGAATACAAATGCCTGCCTAAATGTAGGGCTTAATCAAAATAGAAGAGAACAAACTACACCCTACACTGCTAAAGCAAATACCAATGAGTAACAAGTAATATGCGAGAAGCATAAATATAAAAATAGATTTAATGGGATTAGTGGTAGATTAGACATGCAGAAGAAAAGCTTGAGACACAGCACTAGAAACTATAGAAAAAGTGAAACACAGGGAGAAAAAAAAAATTGTTAAAAAAATGAAGAAGGGCCGGCCAAGTGGCGCGGTGCTTGAGAGCTGGCTTGGGACACCAGCAGCCCTGGTTTGGATCCCACATACGAGGGATCCCACATACGAGGGATCCAGTGACACTGCCCTCAGGGGAAAAAAAAAATCAAGAAAACATCAGTAAACTGTGGAACAATTTCAAGTGGCCCAACATAGATATAATTGAATTCTCTGAAGGATAGGAGAGAAGAGGAACAGAAAAAAATTTTTTTTGAAGAAATAATCACCTGAACTGTTCCAATTTGATGAATATTATAAGCCCACAAAATCAGTAAGGTTAATGGATTCCAAGAGCAAAAAACATGAAGAAAACTACACCAAGGAATATCTTATTAAAAATTTTAAAACCAGTGATAAAGAGAAAAATTTTAAACTAACCAGATAAAAAAACAGACATATATAGAGAAACAAAGTTAAAAATGATAGCATATTTCTCATCAGAAACACTGTGAAAAATAAATGAAACTAAATAGAATCAAGAGATTCAATTTAATACCAATCTAAATATCAGTAGGTAGCTTTAAATATAGAAATCGGTAATGTAATTCTAAAACATTTATGTAAAAATGCAAAGGTACCTATAATAACCCAAAACAATTTGAAAACAATTTTGAAAATGAACGAAACTGGAGGATTTACACTCCTTACTTCAAGACTTACTATAAACTACAGTAATCCAAACCGTGTGGTATTGGTCTAAGAAGAACAAATACATCAGTGAAATAGAATAGAGAGCCCAGGAATATGTCAGTTAATTTTCAACAAAAGTTCTGAAGCAATCCAGTAAGCGATAGTCATTTTTGCAAATTGTACTGGAAGAGCTAGAAATCCAGGTTGGAAAAACAAAACAAAGCAAAATAAAAACATAGCTCAACTCATATCACACACAAAAATTAATTCAAAGTAGATCATAGACCTAAATGTAATAGCTAAAACTTTAAAACTTCTAGAAGTAAACATAGGAGAAAATCTATGCAAATTTGAGGTAGGCAAATATTTTTAAACTAAGACCCCCCAATTTTAAAACCATAAAAGAAAAAAAGGATAAATTAAACTTCACTAACTAAAAAATACTGCTCTTTAAAGATAACGTTAAGAAAATGAAAAGGTAAGCCACAAATTGGAAAAAAAAATATCAATAACACATATATCTAGTAAATTACTGGTATATATAATATATAATAAACTTCTGCAGCTTAATTATAAAAAGACAGACAACCCAATTAAAAATTGGCAAAACATTTAAATAGACACTTCATTAAGGAAGATATATGAATGGTCAATAAGCACATGAAAAGATTCTCAACACCATTAGTTATCAGAAAAATATAATTTAAAATCACAATTAGATACTACTATATTTCCATTAGAAGAGTTAAAATAAAACAGACTGTAATTATCAAGTGTTGGGAAGGATTCAGAACAACTTAATATCTGATTTGTTGCTGATGAGGATGAAAAAGGGCACAATCACTTTGGAAAAGAATTTGGTAGTTTTCAATAAAAATTTACATGCACTAACCATATAACCCAGCATTCCCACTTCTAGTTATTTACTCAAAAAAAATGAAAATGAAAACACATGTCACTGTGTAAGGGAATGTTCCTAGCAGCTTTGTTGGTAATTAAGCTGGAAACAACCTAAATGCCCATCATTGGGGGACTGGATAAACAATTTTGTGATGTATCCACAGAAAAAACACTACTCAGAAATTAAAAGGGAAGACATTTTTTTAAATGCATTATATGAATGAATCTCAAAAACATTATTCTAAGTGAAAGAAGGCAGGCACAAAATAGTATATATTGTATAATTTCATTTATACAAAATTCTAGAAAATTCAAATTAATCTATAATAGCAGAAAGCAGGTCAGTGGTTACCTAGGACAAAGACTTGTGGTATTGAGTACAAAGCAGCATGAGGAAGCTTTTTTAAGGGATGCAAATGTTCCATTTCTTCATTGTTATGATTGTTATCTGGGTGTATGTTGTCAAAACTCATTAAATATACATTTTAAACATATGTATTATATATAAACTGCACCTCAATAAAGTTGACTATTAAAAACATAGTCAAGGAAGAGACATTTAAGGATAATTCAGAACAGAGTGTATCTGAGTATGAATTAGAAGGAATTGATACTTCTGGATACCTGTTCATACCTGTGCAGTATATTTCAATTTGTTTTGCAGCTTAGTAAAAAATTGAGGCATACTAGATTGTGATCTCAAAAAGTAAATATATTCAGAATTAAATTCAGATGAAATTTATTATTTGGTCCTTGAACAAAAAACATTTAATAATATGAATGAATAAATATCAACCTCAGTTTTTCAATCAACATAATATATGGGCCAGGTTTTCGAAGATCTTGAATGACTAGAGAGGTTCCTGAAGGTAGAAAATATTTTTTGGGAGTAGGAGAAAACTGTGGTCTATACAATATCAAGTAGTATTATGTAGATGAAAATAACATTGCATGGTTTTCTGTAGATGTGCTACCTATTGTTAATAAAGAAAATGACTAACCTTATGTAAGGAAATTGGGAGATGAGAGACCAGTGTAAAAACCGTTGTAATGTCACTGATGAGAGATATCAAATACTGGAACCAGGATAGTGGTAGGGGGATTGAAGTGAACTGGATACATTCTAAGCATACTGTAGAGATAAATAAAATCTTCTAGAATAAAGCTACTTGTTGGCTATTATAAGACAGATAAGACCATTATATTTGGCAGGCAAGAAGCTAAGCTTCCAGCTTCCTTGCCCTTCAAGATGCTTTAATTCTGTGCAGACAACCAAGCTAAGGATCAGGAATTGCCTTTGGGGAGAAAGGTGTGGAATTGCTTTAACTTTCAGACTGAGCAAAGAGGGTTTGACAAATATTGACGCTTAGCTTATCAAAGTTTATCAATCATGTGAAGGATGTTAACTTGTTTGTGGCTGTTTGGGAAGTTGCTGGAGTACAGGTGTCCCAGTTGTGAGTCTGACCTCAAGGAATTCACAGCTAAGTAGGGACAACAGGCTCTAGCCAAGGATGATTTCAATATACACTGTCACATGTACTAAACCCGGGAGCTGGAGGGGTATAAGGGTGGGAAAATTAAAGAAGGCTTTCCAGAGGTGGTAACTGAGCACTGAACCCAGTACTCTAGTGAAGAAAAGGGGAGGGGTGCCTCATGGGAGTTATTTTCATGCAGGGAGGGATTAGTCAGTCCCTGAAAGATACTTGTAGAAACAGTTATTTGACACTATGATTTTTTTTAGCCTTCCCAACTTGAGCTCATAAGAGCACTGGTGTTTTGAGAGGTGTTCATAAATGTTGTATTTTAAACATAAAACAAAATAAAACAACACCTGAACACAGGAATTAAACAAAATTAAATATATTTATATTGTTCCGTGTTTTCTCCGAGCATTTGATTTACTGATGTGAGTCATCATAATTCAATATGAATGTAAATACAGAGTGTAGCATTTTCCAGACTTATCTGACCACAGATCACTCTTTTTCTGTGGAACCCTCATAAACATCTCAAATATGTGTTCTGGGAGCAGTTTAGGAAACACTAATGTATCCTATTTGTTTCTTAACTTTCCTTTTGACATCTGTCAAGGATATTGAAAAGATATGTTCATATTCAACTTCCATGGTTCTCATTCAAGCTCTTTCTCAAATGACCAACATCTCACGCTGAATTGGTTTCAGACTTCCGATGGGAGAAACCCTATCATTTCCCCACAATTCTGCAGCAGTCACACCACAGCCTGGATCTGATTAGTCTGTCCAGTGCCACAGCCTCCCCAGGAGTAGGCCAGGGCCTCAGTGCATTCTAAGCAGACATCATTTTAGTTCTTGCGTCTCAAAATGTGAGTCTATCTGTGTAGCACCCTTTCCTGACCCAGGCCCCACTGTAGAGTTTCATTGGAAAGGAATTTTGGCACCCAAGATTCCCTCAAGAAGGACCCTGATGTTTGTCCTCTTGGAACTCAAAAATCTCCTGGGAGGGGCTGAGCAAACCCAAATGCCACATTAGCTTCCTAATGACTGTCTCTAAGGTTCTGTGCTGCTTACTTCTCATGAGGTCGAGATTATTAGCCTCCTTAGCAGATGAAGAAGCTAAAGTTTAGAGAGATTGGATGATTTGTCTAAGGTATTAGAATGGCAGAACCGGTACCCAGACCCAGATATAGATGACTCCAAAACCTATGCTCTTAGATCCCTACCCTCTATTGTTGCTTGGTGCCAAATAAGCATGACCAGCTGAATTTCAAGTCCTGGTTTTGAGAGAGAACTCTTTTCTGTCACCACTTGAGTGCCTCTTGGTGTAGTTCAGGATGTCTTTATTTTTCTTTTCTTCTTTTCCATTTTTTTTTCTAATTTTTTTTTTTTGAGGGCAGTGTCGCTGGCCCTCATATGTGGGGCCTGAACCGGGGCCGCTGGCTTCCCAAGCCAGCGCTTAACCACCACGCCACTCAGCCGGCCCCTCTTCTTTTCCGTTTTAAAAGGACTATCTCCAAGAAGATCCCTTGAGGATACCTTATATTTCCCTGATCCAAATTCTGAATGAATAAACCTTTTGTGGTTGGCGGTGATTGTTCAGCGCCACATGAAGTTGTGATCTCCAAACTTCATGTATAAGATTGAGGTCCCCAAACACACATTCCGAACATCTATAAAGCACTCCCCAGTGTACACCCTGTGAACAGTACCCTCTTATAATCCCTAGATACTACTTTTCAGATATTCCAAAATTTAACCAAAATAATTACTTTATTGGATGGCTATTAGCATTATACACTTGAGAAAACCCATGTCTGCTCTGCTCTTTTGTGTGTTGTCCTAATTTAGTTTATTATTATTCCTGATAGTAGTAACAGTAACTTCTGATTGTATGCATGAATACATTCTTTATGTTCTTCTATGTCAGAAGCTTTTGCTGTTAATCAGATCCCTTTGAATATTTCACAGCTAGTTTTGATCCCCATGCCATATCCTTAGGAAAAAGCCATGTAAGTTTCTCTTTTTTTAATTAAAGTTTATTGGGGTGACAATTGTTAGCAAAGTTACATAGGTCTCAGGTGTACAAAAAAAAGCCATGTAATTTTAATTTGGTCATGAAGGTTACTGTTTGAATGGATTTTTTAGACTCCAGGCATCCTGGTTATTTAAACTGACTCAGACAATATAAACCAGGCTGCCTGCCATTCCAGAGACTTCAAGAGTCAGTGCCTTCTGGCAAGCATCCACTCAGTCTTCTCTTTGCCTTTAACTAAATCAGCTCCTACACACTAGCTCTTTAAAATATGCACAATAAAAAATGTTCCAACATTAGACCAGAATACCTATGGCTGTAAACTGCCCTTGAATGACCTTTCTCCCTATCATTCTTTTCATAGATCTTGGTCTTTTGTAATTACAGGCTTTTATTCATTGAGTGACCTCATTGTATCAGATATTTTGAATTTCTTTTATTCTCATAGTATGTCTACAAGGCAAATATCATCAACTCCATTTTACAGATGAGGAAACTGTGGCTAGAATAATAAGTGAGTAACATTAACTGCTATTAAATGATATAAGTAAGGTTTAAGCTAGCATTTATCATGGATGCACAATAAAGATTTATTCCTAATGTAAACTGAGTATTTACTATATTCTAATCACTGTTCTATTAGGTTGAATCACATGAAATTGCTGACCTTTCACCTACAAAATAGAAATTTCATATGATTGAACCTAGTATTGTTTCGGTTGATCCTATCAATGCTTTACAAAGCAACTGTTGTTAATATCATTTTGTAAGAGAGGAAATTGAAGCATAACTAGGTTATATAATATGCACAGGGTTAAGTAGTCAATAAGTGGTGCATTTTATTTTATTTTTTTTCTTTTCACCAGGGAATTCTTCTTCACTATGAACTGGTGACTATGATGAAGTGATGTGACACTTTTATTGTTCCCAGTGGTGACAGTTTTGAGTTTGTTAGTTCATTGAGTTCATTCAATATATTGAGCCCATGCTGTGTATGTGAATCATATATTTTTAATCTCTGAAGAAACAGTGAGGTGGAAAATTAGGCAAGGTAGTCCAGAGACTTTGGTTTAAAAAAACGCAAAGCCATCTGAGATAGATTTCCTTTAATGCCTGTGTTGGTAGATCATGGAGACTGTTCCTAAAGTATTCAGAAATTAGCTATTATTAGAACAGGATTCAGCCTTTTAAAATTTGTATTTCTAAAGTAACTACAGCCTTCGGATAGTGTAGTTCTAGTGTGTTTATTAAACAGTCACTTTTGCTGTTCTCTCTGCCTGGGTTGCTAAGTTCCTAATCAGAAGATCTTTGAAGTCTTAGCTCAATGCTCACTTTCTCCACGACTCCCCCAATTTGTTCCAGCTGCAAATGTAGTGTCCTTTGTTTTGGTTCTTATTGCATTTTGTTTTCACTTTTTGTATGCTACCAGTCACCTTCTCTCCTAAATTCTGTTCATTTTCTTATTCATCCATCCATTCATCCACCTGTCATTTACTATACATTCTTAAAGCTCTAATCACTGTTATGGGCCCTCAGGATAGAGAGGTGAGAAGATGCAGTTCCTCCTCAAAGGCCTGGTAGTAAAGAGACAGATAACTAAACAGGAAATTTCAGTTCAGCTATCATTATTTTCATGACAGCTCAGTGGATATGAAAAATGTACTCCTGTCAGTAGCGGTTGCTCATGATGGCTGCGATTCTGGTAGGTGGTGAGGACAAGGGAGAAAGAGGCGAAGAGATGTGCTCCGCTTTCCCCAGAATGGAGATGGGGAGCATATGATGTATGTCTCTCCATTCCAGCTACCTCAGCTGGGCATCAGTGTCAGAGGTTAACATGGATGTGATTGCCACACATAGGGGTATGTTCATCCCATACTTGGAGCATCCATGTGGGTGGTGCAGGGACAACTTCTGGGAGCTGATGTTTGAATTAAATCATGAAGGTGAGTTCACTGCATGAGTAAAGAAGGGTAGGAAAGTCAGGTGGAGGAGATAGGTAGTACCTGAAAAGGCTTGTAGATAAAAGACACAAAGGTGTAGTGTGTGTGTGTGTGTGTGTGTGTGTGTGTGTGTGTGTGTGTGTAGAGGGGTCTGGTATGACTGTGATAGAGGGCAAGGTGACCAAGAATTGAGTGGTCAAAAAGTAAGCAGTGTCCAGATAATGGCATTTTTTAAAAGTCACACTTAATTGTTTGGAGAATGGGGAATATGTACATATCTTACACCCATCATTAGACTATGATCTACATAAAGGCAGAGATTTTAACGTTACCTGTATCCAGGTATGCCAGACTCCTAGAACATCATTCTAGATGCTTTAGAATGTACTAATTTGTAGCTACAGCTTGGATATCACCTCCTGTTTTTCATTCTGGGTTGGCTAGTTTGCAGGCAGTAAATTTCAGGAGAATATTGCTACTTCTTTGGGGAGACTGGGGAAGAGAGAGGCAGTAGGCTATAGTGAGAGAGTCTGTTTGGAAGAAATAAAGGAGGCTTAAGTCTGTCATCACAATGACACTCAAATACAGCATTCCTTCTCTGAATGGTATTTGTTCCTGTTTACTTTCTTCCTTGTGGCATGAGCTGGGCTGCATTTGCCATTTAGGCATAATTACTATTTTTTTATTATTTTTTCACAGTTAAGTGGAGCATTTGAGCACAGCTGAATTGCTGGGCGCCTTGGTGGAAGAAATCTATTAGTGGTACGACTTGAAACAATACACAAAAGGCCCCTGCGTGTGGTCTGCCCTCCACGCTTTCAACTTCCTTATGTGGAACAATAAATCTCCAAGTCAGCTAGAATGTAGAGACTCCCATCCAACGAGAGGGAGCCGCATTTTTATCTTTTATTCATTGGCAGGAACATTAGCTGTAGGAGGTATTCAAATCACACTTTTATTTAAACAAACACAGCTGGATCGCAGCCTCTTAATATAGCAATTCTCTAATGAAAAATAACAACACAGTATTTATCTCTTTTCTTTTGTGTGACTCTCAATTTGCTAAAATTAGGCAGACTTCAATCCCGTACAAAATTGGCATGTTTTCATGACCAGAGCTCATCGCAACTAACTGCAAAATTATAATGGGGATGTAATTATAGGAGGGCATGTGAAATACACATCCTTTTGCTGCTGTAAGCTATATGGGGTTATACAATTATGTTGTAATAACATCATTTATCTTAAAGGAGTCAGACAGCTGACTTCATTTATTTAACTTGAGCACTCCAATTATGTGCTGTGTCAGTTTAACATAAATGTCTTACCCAAAGAACATGGTGTAATAATAATGGTAATAGCAATAATAATAATAGCACACATTTGTATAGGGCTCTCTGGAGCACAAAGCGTTTTCACAACTGCAGTCTTGCTGGGGCCTCCTAACTGCTCTGTAAGTCAGGCGTCTAGGTTTATGATTCTATGTGCCCCATTTTACTGGTGAGAACACTGAGATTTGCAGAAGTGAAGTTGTCAAGACTGCAGTTAGTAAGCGGTGCAGTAAGAGCTTAAAACTATTCCTGACTTGACTTTTGGGGATGATTCTATTCTCACCAATGGTACCAGATTTTGGACCGTATGACACATTTGTTCTTATCTCTTATTCTATGTTATCTCACAGCCATCATTTAAGGCATGCAGCACAGTCTTTGGTGGTGGGTATCACTGGTATTATTTCTGGGGCAAATTCGATTAATTTTTTAGACCCCAGATTCCTTGTCAGGAAAATAGATAACACCTACTGAGCAGATGAGTAGAGTTATTATAAGAATTAAGAAGATAATGCTTCTAAAGTGCATAGGTAGGTGCTCAGAAAATTAGTTCATTTTCTTTCCCTGCAAGACAAAAACATGCTTTCATTTTACATGTGATGAAATCCCTGTATGTTCTGCATAAATGACTTGCCCAACTCACCAAGCTAGTAAGTGTCAGGACAGCGACAAGAATTCATGTCCTGTTCTTTCCAATCTACTGCTCATTATTGTTAATTATATCGTAACACCTTTAAATGCTTTCCATCACTTTTTGGCTCTTTTTAAATTCTTTACAAAATACATTTGCTTAAATATGCAAAGATGGAATAAAATACCTGTCCATCAAGTGGGAGGGACGACAGGCATGGGAAGAGCAGGGTTTGGAGTCAGGAAGCTGTGCTGAGCTTCCAGCAGCGGTGGTCACTAGCTGTGTGAATTTAGGCCAGTCTTCTGACTTCTCGCTGCCTGAATTGGCTCATTGATAAATGTTATTTCAGTCTGAACTTCCTGAGAGGAAACCTGAGGTACATAATAGTTCTAGGAGAGAAGAAAAAGCTTGCAAAACAATAGAACTCCTTTACCCCATGCAAGCAAGGCACCATTAACACATTGTTCAGCAAACTGTCTCATTTAACCCCATAGGATGATGTGTTTTTCTGTTTTACAGACTAGGAAATGGAAATTAAAAGATTGATCAGTTATTAAATGTATATTTGGGTGAGTTCTGCCTAATGGTTTGGGGGACTTAATTTTCAAGTTTCCTGAATAATTAAGTAGTTAAGTGGGAGAAGGTGAGTGGGATCTCTTTGGATGCCTCCAATTTACAAACTACAAAATTTTATGGTTTCTGGACTGTAAGTGTTTCTAATTTTGCCAGCAAAGATAGAGTTTCTTAACTTAGGAAAAAATTACTTAGTGAAGATATTTCAAGTATCTCACCTAATCCAGTCTTAGCCTAGGGGCCCAGGTATAATAGCTTTAGCTGGGCGGACAGAGGTACAGAAAGATGAAACGACTCAGCCAGGAAGGAATAAAATAGATTTTATGTTTTTGTTTTTTTTAATTTTCATTTTGCTAAGATTTGAGTTATAAACAAACAAACAAACAAACAAACAAAGCATCCTGTACTTTCACTGCTTTCCAGAAGCTTGCAATGTATTAAGGGGAACTTTCAAGTCAGAAAGCATTATATATAGTGCAATCAGATTGCAGTGAGACAGATAATATGTCAGAGATAAGTTTAGGTTTAATGTTGGCTCAAAGTTGGGGGTTGTCAATTTTGCTTAGAGGATAGACAGGGAGGCTTCACAGATGAGGAATCCCTTCAGCAGATTTATTTTTTTTTTCCAGATGCTTTTAATTGTAAGTAATAGGAAACCTATATAAATGATTTCATCTCACAGGGCTTTTATTGTAGAGACACAAGGGCGTTTCATAGTGATAAAGAGAGCAACATAGTTGAGCCCAAGGAAAAACTGGATCCATTCATTTGAACATTAGCAGGATGTCTCTTCGCTTCTCATCCTTGCTTCAATCTTGTTGCAGGTTGTCTGGCTGTCTTTTGTCTCTAGGTGTCTTTAACAGGAAGTATGGTCATTGACATTTCTGAAGTTTTTCATCGGACAGCTCCAGACACTGGAAAGAACTGTCCATCGTCCAAAGTTCTGAGGCTAAAATTTCTGGGGAAGATATTCACTTCTAGACCAATCAGATGTGGCTGTGGGCAGGGTTACTTAGAAATAGGCAGGCAGCGTCCACCGGAGCTGTATGGGAGGAGTTCAAAGAGGCAGTTCTCAAAAGAGGGGAAATAGGATCAGGCTTCTGATTCCGTAGATGTGTGGTTCTCAAAGCATGGACCATGAAATCCTGGGAGTCTCAAGGCCTTTTTAGCGAGTCTATGAGGTCAAAACTACTTTCTTAATAACCCTAAGACATTTTTTGATTATTTGCCTTTTTTTAGAAAACTATTTTGACATTTGCAATGATGTTACAAAAGCAGTGGTAGATAAAGCTTCTGGTACCTTAGCATGAATCAAAGTGGTGGCACCAAACTGTAAGCTCATTTAGTTCCTTAGCACCTTGCACACAAGGTTAAAAATGCCATTTTAATTTAAGAATGCCTTTGAATAAATAGTAAAAGTATTCATTTTATTAAATATTTACCCTGGTTGCCTGCCTTTTAATATCTGTGTGGCCAAGTAATTAAGTCATCAAGTTATTCTGCTGCAAACTGAAGTATAAAGATGGCCTTGAGGAAAATTAGTTGCACAGTTGTTTGAGTTGCAAGCTGACCTAACTGCCTTTTTTCATGTAACCTAATTTTCACTTAAAACAATAACTTACAGAAAAAGTATGACTGTTTAGATTTGGGTGTTCAGCAGACATATTCATGAACAAGCTAAACCCTTCATTTCCAGGAATATAACTGATAGTATTTGTTGCCAGTGATAAAATTTGAACTTTCAAATAAAAAACAGAATTTTAGAAAACTTGTATCTACCATGGTGAACTTGATAATTCCTAATACTTAATGACTTTTCTGATGAGATTTGGAAGTCTCTTACCTGGCAAACCCCCTCACCCCCTGCCCCCGTTTCCATAACATAATCTGAGAACTGAGACTAGAATAAATGAGTCTATACTATATTATAAATTGGACTATAGTATTATCTATAATATACTATTATCATCTCCTAATTACTTTTACTACATACTTGCATCTTTCACCCTAATCCTCCACATGCTGAGGCAAAATAAACTTTTCTGAAGTATATTTCATATCATGCTATTTAATTTGTCAAGAATCTTAATTAATTCCTCACTGCCTACTTAACATTCACAAATGCCCACAAAGCATTCAAAGCCCTCTTGCAATTTTACCAAAAGCAATATATCCAGGCCTACTTCCTGTATAATATGCTTTAGTCAAATGGGACATAACCCCCTTTGGGCAATCTAACCTCTGTGATTTTGTTCAAGTTGCCCTATGTTTTAGAATTCTAGCAGTGCACCTAACATGGGCTGGTGAAACCTACAGAAGATACATAGGATTGCTTGAATTTCAGTCCCCTCTCAAAGGCAATCTCTAATGAGACATCATAAGACCCAACTTCGTAAATGTAACGTTCCACATTGTATAGTTAAAGAGCATCCTTCAATCCATGCTCAACCATCCACAATAGTCTTAGGGAAGGAAACACTGCTTACAAATTCAAGAGTCTGGGCATGTGCATAAATGTTCCCCCTATACTCTTGCAGGGAATTCAATGTTATATTTCTTACCTGAGCCCTGAACTTACTAGGTAGACAGTTTTTGTTGTTGTCAATGTTATTGTGTTGCTGTTCACTGTTTTTATTTGTTTTTCCTTTAACCTTACTCTTTACAACCTAAATGTTTTTTCCTTTGAAAGAAGACATCTCAGCATGATCTGCACATACACCTTTGTGTTTATCTAGCATTTGTAATTAACCTTACACAGAAATAAAAGACCTTGGGGGATTATCAATGCCAGGGGCTTCTTATTAATGAGGAAAACTTTGTGTTCACATTGGCAAACTGATGCTCTCATTTGCTCTGGGTCCTTTGAAAGGTGTCAAGATACCTAAGCCTTATTACATGCTTTTCATTATTAACTCTTACTTGCTGCCATTGGAATTATGTTGTGGGAACACAGTGGACTAGAAGGAGAACACCTGAAATCTCTTCTCCACCTTTGCCCAAGATCCACAGTAAGGTGTAGAATAAATTATGCATGCAGTTGATTCAGAGACTGATTCAATTTGTAGGGCATTGACAAAAGTGCTACAGAGTCCTATTAAAAGTTATATTTTCAACCTGAATTTCCTCATCAAGATAGGGCAAATAGCACCTATAGGACAGTTTACTTTTTGCCCTAGCAACAATTTTTAAGAAAGTTAGGGCATTTACTGTTACTTAGCACCAATTCAAGGTTCACACATGTTAAATAATTTACTTAATATTGTTTTCTAACTCAAGCTAAGCAGGTGTCAATTTTAAAATTCCATTCTGTCTCTCTTGGTTTTAGTGTTATCTGTAAGGTCATTCTATGATCTATAGAATAGGTGTTAAATAATGATCCTATATCACTAGTCAAGTTGGAGCACTAAATGAGATAAAAGATGTGAAAAATTCTGGCCCATGGTAGGTGTTTACTAGGGATTGGTCTTGAGGAATGTAGCTCTATTCTCAATTATTCTGGATTTTTCACACCTTTGGCCAGCATTTCAGCTAGTATGGTTAGTTGTCTGGTGGGATAATATAGACCTTCATCCTTGATAGGAATGAGACCTTAATGACTGAACTCTTGTTGGATTTTGGTTGCTGTCATTGCCCATTGGTGATTACATGGCATGGAAATATTAAAAGACCCTTTAGTTAATCTCTTGAGTTTTACATACTGTCTTCCGTGCTGTCCTCACAATGTAGTAGCTTCTTTCTTTGCCTACTGGGGCACTGGAATGTTGTACATAAAGTAGCCATGTCAAAGTCACGGTGTTCCCAGTTCAGTGAAACCATCATTGAGTTCCTTAGTGGGTATGTTCCCCATTCCCAGAAACAAAGTTGTTGGGGGCAGGAAGCACAATTCTGTAAGTGGGTCCCTGGGTGTGAGAGAGGCCATGCCTACTTTCGCTCTAGATACCTAATCTGTGAACTCTAGCTGTTGTAGACACAATACCACATACTGTTTTTTTATTCAATGCATAATCCATATTCTGGAAGTTGAGAAGCAAAGCAAGGTGATTTGTTTGTTACTTATTATTCATTGTTTCACAAATATGACAAACAGGGACCGCAGATCTCTCAGCAGTTGGGTTCACTTGGCCTCATGAAACATTTCCAGTCTGGCTACACAACGATTCCAGGCTTCAGAGCATTCCAGAAGAAACAAGAAGGAGACTGATTTTATTTACTTGGCTTGCTTTTATTTCCTCTGTCTCATTGCTTAAAGCTAACCTCATTGGGAGTTAACCCATGCACACTTCTAGGTTGTATCATCCATTCCTTTGATCAATACATTATTATTAGTAGTATATTATTAGTAGTACTGTCATTATCATCATTATTATTACTCTATGTTAGGAGAGAGAGAGGGGTACATCAATTTACATATGTGTCTACATAGCTTTATCTATCTATCTATCTATCCATCTATCTTTCTATCATCTATCTATCTATCATCTATCTGTCTATCAGTATATCAATTTATCACAGTAAATACAGCGACAAATATATTTAATAAGAATGTCAGAGCACCAAGCAGGAAGCAGCAATCCTCTTGGGGATCAAATGAGCTAGCTAGGAAAAGGGAAGAGGGCTTGTCTTGAAAATGAATTTCAGTCACAGAAACAGTATGAACAGAGGCACTGAGTCAAGATACAGCATAAAATGTTCAGCAAAGCAGTTTAGTACTGTTGAAACATGAAATTTAAGGCAAGGCTGTCAAGTCAAGTAAGGGAAGTATTACAGAGGGACATATACTTCTATTGAGTACCTTGAAATCAATTCAAATATTGGTAGCTTACTAAATTGTTTTTCTTTCTGTGCTTCAAATTCCTAATTTTCATAATAGGAATAGTAACAATAACTATCTCACATTTTTTTGTGTGTGTGTTAGGCAGGTGGCAAGCATTCAAAATGGTAGCCATTACTAGGCACCAGGGAGCCATGGAGCATTTTCAGTGGCCGAATGACATGGTCAGATTTATGATATTAGTATAGGGAAAGGATCGGAGGGAGTTAGGGCTAGACGCAGAGAGACAAGTTATTTGCTGATATGATATTGTAATAACACAAGGGGGTGATTATGGCCTAAATTAGGCTAGAGTCAATAGAAAAATAAAGTAAATGTTTAGAAGACCAAATGTATAGGACTTTGTGGGTAATTGTATGGAAGTGATGAATAAGGGGGAAGGTTTATTCAAAGATTACATCGAGATTTTTGGCTTGACTGACTTGGTAACTGTGATGACCTCAAGTAAGAGAGGAAATACAAAAGGAAAAGAGAAGAGAGCAGAGTTTTAAGGGGGAGGACATTATCAGTAGTGCTGAACTGGAAAGGGCCAGTGAAGAACAGGAGAGAATTGCATCCACTGCATTGGCATTAGTGATCTTAGTAATAGTACTTTCGGGAAGTAGTATTATCTCTTCTTTACAGAAGAAGAAAACTGAGGCTCAGAGTTGTCAGGATCTCTTAAGTTCACATAGTCGCTTAGGTCTACCATCTAGTGTGGAGTATTAATTGATCAAAAACAGCCACAGCAGCAGCAGCAAGAGCAGCAAAACTCTTATTGTTTACCAGGTAGCAGGCACTGTCCTAGGTGCTGGGAAACTAAGTAAAGGGAATGAAAAACTCCTGTCTTCAAAGATCTCATCATTTGGAAGCCATGTAAAGAAACTGTAAATTTATATCAGAGCTGTGTTTAGAGTCAGGAGGCAGTGGGCATGAAAAAGCGTGATTGTGCTAGTGATTTGCAAAAGATTTCAAAGTGGTGAAGTTGTTCAGCTGACTTTTGCTGGGGTGAATTGGGGCAAAGGGGAGATGAGGAGGAATTTCTGTTTTGGGAGCAGAAGGTACAGAAGCAGAGAGGTGAGAAAGGGCCCAGCATTCCCAGGAAATCACAAGCAGTTCTATATGGCTGGGTGTAGGCTGGGGCTGCTTAGTGAGGAGGGTTAGAAAACAGCATTAAGAATTTTGACATTATTTCAAAATTAGACCAGAGGACCTTAACTCATAGGCTTCAGAAGGTCTGTGAAGTCCTTGAAATCTTACTCCTAACTTTCTATAAATCTATGTAGTCTCAGAAGCTCAGAGAGAAATTTCAAGAAGAAGGTAGTGATTGTCAATCTCAAATACTAAAATATATACATAGATCTATTGTTTTAAGAGGTAATTGTATTTTATAGAAAAAATCCTCTGTAATCTTCAGATAATTGCATACTTTCTACTCTGCCTGACAGTTAGTGCAGGTTCTCTGAGGATTAGATCATTAGAAGTGCAAGGGAGATTTTTGTTTGTTTGTTTTTGGTGGTGGGGGTGGGGAGGACACTTGTGAAAAATAAAGGGGGAGAGAGAAGAAGTAGGCAGAAAGATCTTTCAGACCACAATTCAGGTCTGACACCTGTGAAAGGAGAGAAAGAAGGAAGGAGGGTCAGGTCAGAAAACCTTTAGACTACAGCCGAGTTCTGAGAATGGTTTGACTCAGCTGATGGGGAGTAGACAAGAAAAGGTTGCCCATTAGAGAAACCCCATTTGGGACATTAATGGCCTAGGTCTCACACCTTTCCTACCATGCCCAGCCATTGTCTGGGAGCAGCTTGGTGGAAACATGGCCTTGGCATGAATATCACATCAAATCCAAAGGCATGACTACAGGAGGCCACCAGTCAACTACGTTCCACATATCAAGTTCTTTAAAAGGGAGATCCGGCTGCTTCACCAGGCTTCAAATTCACGGGAAACTTAACATGATTAAGCAGAATGTTGACTGGTTATATCTATTGCCAGAATCATGGAAAAGGGTCTGAGTTGAGGACAAAAATCTAAATCTCAAAAATATAACTCTCAAGAATTGGGGGCAGAGGATGCCACATGCTATCCAGATTTACTAAATTTTTCCAGAATTTGCCCTGCAACAATTAGGCTCCTTCTCTTTCGAACTCCATGTAAGGGAAGCATAGTGTTTTCAGTTGCATGAAAAATACAATATTTCTGCACAGGAAGTGCTCTTTTGTCTGAAAGCTAGGAGTGAGGGTGGGAGTGCAAAGTAGCTCTAAGGAGTTACTTGCAGAGACTGGAGTAGCCACAAGAGGTGGAGAGTGGCATTTTGCTCCCTGGATGAATAGACTTATTAAGCTGAAGAATCTTTAGCCTCATTTGCATGTTGTCCTGGGAACCTGGTGAGAAAGCTTTTGGGAGAGTTTTATGTGGGAGCCAGGAAGACGGAAGGTTTAATTAGTACAGAAAATGCTATCTTTTTCTACATGGGATTTCCTGAATGTAGAGAGCTTTTTGGAGCAAAATGAAATAAGAAGCCAAGGAAAGATTATAAGGTCATCTGACAGGGAATGGAAAAGTGGTTGTTCAGTCCTAAAGACAATGAAAAGGAAGACCTTAGCAGCTCACAATGCCCCATGTGAATGAGCCCAAAGGTAGGGAAATGGCAGAAACTGTGGAGCTGATCAGGAGACCAGGAAGCATGGACACATCCATCTAGAGAGGACAGATGGGGAACACACCACTGGTGTGCCTGAAGAATACATGGCTGTCCCTGTCTGAGGGATTCTTCAGGGATGTAGGGAGTGAGAGGGGAGCCAAACCACTCCAAGAAAGCCCAAGATGTGCCCTGTCTGCATAAAGTTCATTCTATACTCCACTTATTAGATGTGACTGTAGGTAGCTTATTTGACCTTGGTTTTGCAGTTTCCTCATCAGTAAAGTGAGATAATAATAATAATAGCTAATCTCACAATATATATTTCTTTAAAGATTTTACTAGGGAATTGGAGAAGGGAATAGCCAAGTTGTTGTCCTTCAGTCTTAGTTGTGGAGGGCGCAGCTAGCTCAGCTCCAAGTCCAGTCATCATCCGGCCCCCAGGCAGCAGCTCATGGCTGCTCAGCTCATGTACAATCTTATTTGCAGGTGGGCGTAGTCCACCATCCCATGTGGGAGTTGAACCGGCAACCTTATTGTTAGGAGCACATGCTCTCACCAGCTGAGCCATCCTGCCACCTGTTGGCAGCTCAGTGGCAGCTCAGCTTGGGTGCAGCTCACTGGCTCATGTGAGAATTGAACCGGTGACGCTGTTGCTCAGAGCTCTCATTCTTTTTTTTTTTTTTTTTTTTTTTTGAGGGCGGTGTCACTGGCCCTCATATGCGGGACCCGAACCAGGGCTGCTGGCTTCCCAAGCCAGCGCTTAACCACTGCGCCACTCACCCGGCCCAGAGCTCTCATTCTTAACCAACTGAGCCACTAGGCCGGCCTCACAATATTATTGTATTAGATGAATTAATATATGTAAAGTGCTTAGAACTGTCTTGTGCATTCTATATTTCATCATTTCTCAGACTCATCATTGTCTTATATACCACTAAGAGAAAAAAATGCTTGCAATTAAACTATGATACATTATCAACTATAAAATATGTTGTCATTTCAGAAATATTGGAATATGAAAGAATGTATTTAAGAATGAGATATGGTAGTGAATACTCAAAATGCATTATATATTACATCATTATAATTATGGTTGTCATTTGTTGTAATTGTTTTTATTATTATGTATTTGTGGAAATCACCAGAAAAAGATAAATCAGCCAAAATCAAGGCAAGATAAAAGATAGCATCCCTTTACTGATAATGTGATGAATTATAATATATAAAATGACTCCTACTTCCTCTGTTCTTCTTTGGATCCTTATAAAACTCTGGAATAATCAGACCTGGAAGAGGGACTAGAAGGCTGTGTAGTTAGGGATCCCTTCCGTGGTTGTGCAGATTGTGTACTGGACAAATCTATGGAAGCTGTAATATGGTATACCACAGGAACCTTTCTCCCTAGAGTTGAGCATTGCATATCCTGCATGAATACGTCATTACCCTGGGAGGATCTCAGCCTAGTCTGCCCAGTATTCTCTCTGACCCCCACTCTGAGAGGCCAGGGTCACAGCACAAGGCTTACCTGGGGAAAGTGGGGAAAATGAGTTTTAATTCAATTTTGAGACTAAAGTTTTAAACTGTACTATCAGTAATAAAAATGACTAGGAATTATAAAATCTGCCCATGGTATCATAAGGCAATTGGAAAGAGTGATTTGTCAAAACATGGTTGAAAGTATTAATAACACAGAAGTTCAAATATATTCTTGTTTTTACCACACCATAGTGAAAATCCTCAATAATCTGTTATATAAAATTGGAAAGAAGTTATGACTTTTAATCCAGAGGAACCTCCACTCCTAAGAGAAACAGAGCAGTAATAATGAGCTAAGTGCTGTTGGAGAGGGGAGTTCAAGCAGGTGCAAGGAAGAGGCAGGGGTTTGTTCTACAGAGGCAGGGGAGGAGCCTTCTTTGAAAGGTTGATATTTTGAACCAGGTAAAGCTTAATAAATGGAATCCAAAGCCATGTCTATTTCTATAAATGGTAAAAAAAAAAAAAATAGTTTTAAGGAGGAATCCTTTGGTAACCTGTGTATTATGGACTGAATATTTGTGTCTCCCTTCCCCCACCCCCTGCCCCATTCTTATGTTGAAGCCTGACCCCTCAACATGACTATATTTGGAGATAAAACCTGTGAGAAGATGACAAAGTTTATATAAGGTCATTAAAAATGAGGCCTTTATCTGATAGGACTGGTGTCCTTATAAGAAGAGAAAGAGTGGCACCAGACAGCTCTCTCTGGCTGTGGTCAAAGCAGAGGCCAAAGAGGTAATTTGTAAGCCAGGAAGAGAGCTCTCATCAGAAACCAAACCCCAAACTCTGCCAGGTCTAGTTATGGGACTTTCAGTCTTTAGAACTGTGAGAAAATACATTTCTATCGTTTAAGCCACCCAATCTAAAATGCCAATCTGTGGTATTTTGTTATGGCAGCCAGAGCAGATGAATACACTGTGCCGACTGTTTTCTGGCTCCATTCAACTAACTCTAGCCTACAATTATAATTTGAATCTGCAATTCCCCAAACATGCTTTTCTTTTTATCTGTCAAATTTCATCAGATTATTACACTAGTCTGGTGAAAATAAGTTATTTTCCCTGTTTTACAAATGAAAAATATTGAGGCTCAGAGAGTTTCAGCTAATAAGTTGCTCTAAATTCATTGCTGTTTCTACTCAAATCCAAATAATAGCCACATCTCACCTTATCAGCTATATGCTGTGGTGATTTCACAGGATAAAAATAAAGATGTTGTTTTTAGAAGAGTAAAGCTTCCAGAGCTTTAGCAACTTCTCAAAGCCTTAATACCATTGAGTTGTTGACTTTTTTGGGGTAGGGGGCAGGTAGGAAGAAGCCTTTGTCACATGACTGCAAGAAATAATCCTAGAACATATTTGATCTATCTTTTATTCCAACTATTCTTTACAAGTAATTATACTAAAACATCAATTAAGGGCCTTATCAGATATGATAATGCCTCAGGTGCAGTTCGGAAAGTGCAATTATTAGAGTGTAAAGTCGGCTTCAAAACCATCAAGCAATCACACTCAATCGTGGTGTTGAAACGAAAATAGCAGCAATTGGCATTTGGAACTATTACCTGGTGTCTCTTGTTCATGTTGATTTGGGAATCCAATTTCTATAGCAGAAATGAGAATTCCATTTCCGGAGGGCCTTCCCACTCACCAGATTACTGATCATCTCCACACCAACCCACACTTCATCTTCTTAGATCCCTTGTCTCTTACCCATAGGATCACAGCAGGGTCCTTAAACAGTCCCTGAAACCACAATTCTAAAGACACTGTTTGCGAATCCTCTCCTACTACATTTTTTTCTTGCTATTCTTCAAACTGTATTTAACATTAATTTGTCATCTTGATTGGTTATTGATCACACTGGAGCACATTGAGGAACTGGTTAAGAGGCTCCACTCTTTAAAAAATTCACTAGCTTGACTTTACAAAGAATGTTAGGGGGTCTGAATTGTTAAATTAGTTGGGTTTAAGAAAAGACAGACTTGTCCTTAGAATAGCAAGCCATGTACATCAGCACATTCTAGGTGAAAATAAATGGAGCTCCTCATGGTTATGTAGCTGTATGCCATTACAAAATTCCTTCTCAGACACAATTTTGGTTTTTCTCTTTCCCTCTCTTTTTTCCTTCCCTCTTTCCCTTCTTCCCTCCCTCTCTACTTTATTTTCATCCTCCTCCCTCCCTCCCTTCATTCCTTCTTTCCCTCCTTCTCATTTTCCCTTTTCCATCCCTTCTCAATATTTTCTTCTGCAAACATTTAAAGACTGCTGGGAACTGTAAAAAACTGTGAATTCACAATGAAAATATTGTAGATTTCAAAAGGTTCCATATTCATGGGATTGACAGGGAAAGAGGTGATTCTAATATAGATTGATAAGGTCTACCATGGAAGCACAAAATGTTTCTAAACTAGAAGCCTCTAACCCCAAATGAGCTGGGTGCCAGGGTAAGGTTAGGTTAAGAAAACTTTCTATAAAAAGTGACCCTTGAGCTATTTCTAAGAGAAGGGATTCAATTTCAATAAGTGACAAAGGGGAGGAAGAGTTTTCTAGGAGAAGGGACCAACAATGCAAAGGATTGCAGATAAATGTGTTTGCTCTCAGGAGAGTACAAATAGGTGTATTTGTCATTAAAGATAAGGGAGGTTATAAAAGGGGTAAAGCTGAAGGGTAGGGCATAGGAGCACCAGGGTCTGATCAGAGAGGCAATGGTTAAATCATGAAAGCTCCTGTGTGCCACATAAGGGAGTCTGGATTTAATCTTGAAGGTAGTAAAATGTTCTAACAAGGGAAGTATCACAGCTTGGTTAAAGTCTAATTAGATTTTTAAGTCCCTTGTCTGTCTTTGAGATTCAGCCAAATGTTCAGAGTGGTGTTGTATTCTTAGGCTTCACCTGACCCATAGGCTGCTGTTGCTTCGCAGAAAGTATGAGAGTAGTTGCTGAGTCAGCACTGCAGGGAAGGGAGTGTGTAAGGCACATGGATTATTCATGGGCCTGTGCACTCTTCCAGGTGCAGCCATGACTGCTGTGGACTGGGCCCATTTGTAATGCAAAGGCATGGCAAGAAAATCCATTTTCTCATTTTCAGAGCTGATTTTATCTCTATGCTTGGGCCCATGTTACAAATGTAGGCTGATAAAGTGAAACAGGAGTCAGAAGAGCAAAATGGAATTTCTGGAGACTGTTTGCAAAATGAATTTTTCAATGCCAATTTGTGAACTCCTTTATTTGGAAGGAAATGATTCATAGAGAATATATATTGAAACCTTGTGGTATAAAACAACAGAGAATGAGTTTGAAGTCAGGCACATCTGAATTTGAGTGCTGTAAACTTGGGCAAGTCAGCTAGCTTCTTCATGTCACAATTTCTTTATCTGTAACATGTGAGTCATGATGCAGTGGGAGGTGGAATCATTGGCCCCAATTCTTCACCTCTTTCTGTGATTTTACCTTGCAACTGCAGTTGCTTCTTCCACTAGAGGGAAATCTGGAGGGATATATACTTTCCTGTCTTTTTACTTTGGATTTAGTCCTATGACTTAATTTGGTAACTTGAAAAGTTATTACATGGTTCCCTTTCCTTCTTGCACTTCTGCTATTGCGAGATGAATAACTTCCCTAGGATTTTTCAGCCAAGGCCTCAGTGGAGCTAATTTATACCTAATTCATAGCAAGGGGCCAAGCCAGGGGAACCTGTTGCCTAAATCAGAGAGGTTCAGTTGGGCCCCAGTTGACCCACAGACATGTGAGCAAGAATGGATAATTTTCATTTAAGTTGTGGTGATTTGTTATACAGCAATAGCTAACTGATACAGGTACTGTGGTAGGCTATATTTAAAATGGCTCCCAATGATTCGTTTCTCATGACAGACACCTCCTTGTGTAATCTCCTCTCACTGTATGTGGGCTGGACATACTGACCTCATGACTTGCTTTTCACTAATAGAATATGGCCAAAGTAATGGGATGTCACTACTGAGATCAGGTTATAAAAGATCATGACCTCCATCTTGCTGGCACTTTCTCTAACTCCATTGGCTTACTCACTCCAAGGACGAAAGCTGCCATATGAAGATACCTGCATTGAAAGAAACTGGGAGTGGCCTCTGGCTAACAGCTAGAATGGAACTGTATCCCTCAGTCAATAGCCTATAAGGAACTGAACCCTGCCACTAGCCATGTGGTGAGCATGAAAGCAGAGCTGTCTCCAAGTGAACCTCAGATGAGACTGTAGCCAGATTGGACAACTTCATTGCAACATCTTGAAAGACCCTGAAAAAGGGAACATAGCTAAGCTTCAACCAGACTTATGACCCTAAGAGGAAACTGTGAGGTGATAGATGTCATTTTAAGCCACTTAGTTTTAGGGTAATTTGTTATACAATAATGAGAATTAATGTACCTAATCTTGGAGGTTCCCTGGGAAGAATAAGTGAAATAATATAGATTGGTTGTCATATGCAGAATAATGGCACCCCAAATATGTTTATCCGCTAATTTTAGGAACTTCACATGGCAAAAGGGACTTTACAGATGTGATTAGCATTACAGACCTTAGGATGGAGAGATTTTCCTGGGTTAGCCAGTGGGCTTGATCTAATCACATGTGCTTAAAAGTGGCAATATTTTTCAACTGTGATTAGAGGAAGGGCAGGAAGGATGGGAGTGGGGGGGGAGGGAGAGAGAGAGAGAGAGAGAGAGAGAGAGAGAGAGAGAGAGAGAGAGAGAGAGAGAGAGAGAAAGAGAGAGAGAGAGAGAGAGAGAGAGAGAGAGACTATAATGGAAGAAGTATTAGAGAGATGCACCATGAGAAGGACTAAAACTGCTGTTTCTGACTTGGAAGATGGAGAAAGGGGGCATAAGCTATGGCCATAAGCATATGGCCTTCAGAAGCTCAAAAGGAAAAGGAAACAGATTCCTCCCTACAGCTCCCAGAATGGAATGCAGCCATGCTGACACCTTTATTTTAGCCCACTGACAGCAGCACTGGAGCCTGACCCACAGAATTATAACATAAAAAAATGTGGTAATTGGGCCTGCCGAGTGGCGCGGTGGTTAAGCACTGGTTTGGGAAGCCAGCGGCCCCGGTTTGGTCCCACATATGAGGGCCAGTGACACTGCCCTCAAAAAAAAAAAAAAATGTGCTAATTTATTAAAGCTGCAGTAGAAAATGAATACATAGAGTAACCTATCTGGTCTTAATAACTACGATTTTCTTCTCTCTTTGTCTTTCTCCCTTTCTTCATTTTTGAAACAGATTTAAATTTATATAATAGCAGTTTGTATATAAATTTTATCCTATTATTTGAGGGTTACTCAGAGAATATCTGTAAGCCTGTAGAACAATGAACATAATAAGCAGTCAAATGTTAGCTAGTATTATCTTCATGGTTGTCATTGTTACCATTATTATTGTTTAGATGTTTTGGTTTCAGTGCTGTATTCCACTTGGGAATAATGTTCTTTATTTCACTGAGGAACTATGACATAGGCAGCAGTAGAAAGCGTTGGACATAAGACATATATTTTTTTTCCCTGGGAATCCCAGTGCTCAAACTTAAAACTTTACTACAAAAAGTTTAAGCTCATTTGTTATAAACTTGTACTTTCCTGAAAAATAGCCATAGTTTGAGGCATTTCCTCTGATTGTTAAAAAGAAACCTCGGGATGTGAAAACTGTCCTCAGATATCTCATGGGCTGTCATGTGAGAACTGGGGCAAATTTAATTTTCTTTCTTTGTGATCTCATTGGGTGGGAGGAGCAATGGATGGAAGGTTCAGGGAAACAGAAGAATTATTGGAGCTGCAAATAACTCCAGAGCCCCTGCGAAGAGACTTATAGACTATGAAGTCAGTAAACACAAAAAATTAGAGTGTATAATGCTGTCACAGTTATGCTGGAATGTACAACTTACAGTCTTCAAGGAGACATATTGGTTCTACAATCTAGACTCAGGAAATAATCAGAGACATAGACTAAGTTGTATGAAATTACTTTTTTTAATGCAGCATTAGTTAAAATAGCTTAACAAAATAAAACAAAAAAGAAAAGAACACAATTCCCCACTGGCTATAGAGAAAGGTTGGGTAAATCCATACACATCCACTTACTGGGTTATTACACAGACATTAAATATAATTCAATGTGAAGAATTTATATGACATGGAAAAAATAGTATAATTTGTAAAGCCAATAATAAGGCTAGGGAACTGTATATTCAATCAGATAACAGCTATGTAAAACAAATAAACAAACAAAAGTATGCTCAGAGAATGAAAAGCTATAATAAAATATATCTCACTAATACCAGAATTTTCTTTTGGGAGAGGAACTCTGAGTAATTCTCTTCTTTCACTTTTTACACTTACATTTTTTTGGTTTAAGAATATAATATACTTTGTTTTTAAAAAGTTGGTAAAAGGTGTTTCTGGATTTGTTTTTTTTCCCTATACATTTTTATTGTCCCCAAGGGGTTCCAGAGACTCCATTGTGTTCCCATATACATCCACTCCAAACACTAACTGTGCAAATTATTCAAAATGATAAACCATTTGCATACACAAACAAATACAAATACCAAAAGAGGTTCTATCCTTATCGAGTGCTTATTAAGTATGAGGTAGCAGAGTGTCAATAATGAGGCCTCTCATTCATTCTTGAGTGGTAGAAGTAGACTATTAAGTACTATTTCCCGAGTGTCTACCCTATGCTGAACACTCTACATATATTCTCTTATTTTAATTCTCAAAACCATCATGCAAATTAGGCATTCTATTTTCAATGCCAGATAAGTAGAGTAAAGCTTACCCAAGGTTGCCCAAATAGAAACCTACTCAGGCAGGAGTATAAACTATGTCCGTCTGTTCCAAAGCTTAGGTCATTCTCATCATCCCATGCCAGGAACACGAAGAATATGTAATACACAGTTTTTCTACTTTGACCCAAACTGTTAGCTTTTGGGTTTTTTGACCCAAACCTTGTTATGAAAGTGCTTGAGCTTTCTCATTTCTCTCCATTATGTTAGGTTTCTTTATGACTCCTTTGACAGTTCCACAGTGGATCAAGCGAAAACAGCTTCAAGTTAGATATTCTTTGAGATGTTAGCGTTTCCTCACTATATTACTTTCCTGGCCTGTTTTCCTCTAGGCTCCGTGTAAATAGATTTTTCATAAGTCATATACTCTCCACCCCCTTTTAAATTTTATAGAAGAGGAGTTTATGAGGCACTACTTCTTCACAGGACAGTTGCCCATGATATTATGGCAGATTGGTTACAGCCGACAGAGCCAGGGGTGGATACCTGGCTCAAGGGCAGCCAAGGGCCTGGCATGATAGATCTGTCCAACGGGGATGTTAATCATCAAATGAGCCAATTAGATCTGACCTCACTGAACTTGAGTAGGATACATAGAGGGAAAGACAGTGATTAGCGGTGAAGGCACAAGCAATAATGCATTTGGAGGATGGAAGTTACTAGAAGTTTGAGGTGATAGAAGATAGGAGTACCCAAGTGAGTTAGTAAGGAAGGAGACTAGCCAGGAATTTGTTGGTAGCAGCAGGATAAGAATGAATGAGTCAAGGTAATGGGGAACATCAGAGAGGGACAATGGACTGCTGATGCAGCAGCAACAAAGGCTGGTTACTAGAATGGCCCTTCAGTTCTTAAACAATGTTCCATCTACATGAAGGCTGGGGATTAAAGAAATTAAAGCTTATTTCTCTTCTTATTCTTCAAACAAGTAAACAAACAAAAACTTACAAACATAGTGTGTGTGTGTGTGTGTGTGTGTGTGTGTGTGTGTGTGTCTGTGTGTGTCTGTGTGGTCATTTGAAATAGCCTAGCCATGAAATTATACCTAGATCGATGGTGTAAGGTCTCTTATACAGCCTGGAAGGCTGACCACAGTAAAGAATGAATAATTGATAATACGTAGCCAGGGGAGCTCCCCTCAAAACCCTAATTCTGGAATCCACCTTGCTTAGGGAAGAGAGGGAAAAAGAAACTAAGAGTAGACCTGCCTTCAATTTTTTCTAAACCTCAAACTTTCTTATTTGATGTGTTTCATTAATACAGTGAACAACAAGTGCAGGTAAGAGTGCAAATGCCTCCAGTTATGGTCCTATCGTCTCCCAGACAGGCATGGTGATGTGGTGGGAAGGAGTATAGGGCTGGGGATTGGACACTGAGTCATGCCCTATTTGTGTCCCTGTTAGCTGTGTGATTCCTAGCAAATTATTAAGTTCTCTGGATTTTGATTTCTTCATCCATTAAAATAAAAATAATAGTCCCTGCCTTCCTAACCTTTGGAATTGCTCTGCAAATGTAAAAGGATAATACATTTGAAAAGTATAAAGTAATTGAAAGAGCTAGTATTTTTTTTTACCATCAATAAAGCCATACTGCTAATAAACCAGTTTCTGAATTTGAAGAGTTTTAATGAAAAGTACTTTGACATGTAAACATCAGCAGGATAGTCTCAGAAAGAAATTTTAGAGAAATCTCATGGGCTATTTGCTTCAAGGACTATGTCAGTTTCACTGGGCACCGAACATGAGCTGGAAGTAGCATTCGGAATAGGGTGACAACATCAGAAAGCAGCTGTTGGTGATATGTGGTTTCTTAATGATCTTTCCTGTCTTCCCTGTCTCTTCAAGGGTTGCACAGAAAAGGAAAGGCCACCAAACCATCACTGACAAGCCTGCTTGTAACATCCCAATAATAGCAAACCCAAGGTGCAGCTCAGAAAAAGCAACTGCTTTTTTTATGTTGACTGTAGAAAGCAAAAAGTGTTTATCTGAGCAGCCATCCCAAGAGCAACTGCTCTCCACATATAGAATTTGTTTCCCCTTTCCAAGGTCTTTCTTTGGTTGTAGAGTTGGCTCCTGTTTAACCACCTGCCCATCAAGTCCCACTTTAAAGGCCAATGTTATCATGAAGTCTTCCCTGGTTCCCCTTAGGTGAGGATGATCTCTTTTCCTTTTTAAGTTTCTTACTGCTTTACCTGTTGCACTTTTATGGCACTAGCACTTTTTGCATTGAATTTCACATGCTTCTGCACACATTTAATTTCTGTCACTAGGGTGCTATGTTACCTGGGGATAAGCTTTCTTTCTGATTCATCTTTTTATGCTTCGGAATGCCAGGTTTGCTACCTGTCACACAGAAGTTTTGTAGAAAATGATCAATGAATAAATGGGTATCAACCTACAACAAGTAGGATAATAGAAGAGCAGCAGAACCTAACTTATGAACAGTTTGTTTTGAAAGTACTCAATAAGTCAGCTCTCGGAAATCTAGAATGTCTTTTCCTATACAGACTATTATAAAGGGTGAGTAGATCTCATGTCAGTCCTTTCTATTTTGGGCTGAAATTTCCAATTTTTGTACCCATTTATTTTATCCTCTTACCACCATAGCCTCTTCTTCTTGAATTTCATTTTCAACTATCTCTTCAAAAGTTCTAGAAATTAGCTTAAGCTTCTAGACATGATCCTGATATTGTGTGGATAGAGTATTATATATGAGCGTCCACTCCACTTCTCCTCTTTGGCTTCCCTCAGATTGACCCTTCCACATCTGCCTGGGCCCAAAGATCCTTCTACCAGATGACTTGGCCTTGTTCTAATTCCCAGTGACAAGCCAAACTAGAATAGCCTCAGCCTCAGTTAAGGAAACAGTCTCTTGTTTTAGTCACCTATCCATTATTTTGCTTCAGATAATGTAGTGATTATTAGTAACATGCTAAGCTCTTTGAAGTAAATACTGTTAGGATTCCTATTTTACAGAAGAAGAATTTAAGACTTAGAGAAGTTAAAGGAATTGTTTCAGCTCACTTGGCTAATTAGAGGTATACCCAGTATTCAAATCTAGTCTTATCTGCCTCCAAAGTCATGCTTTTAATCACCATGCTAGCTCATATTAGATGGGAAATAATCATTTGGATGTGGGATAGGGAAGGGGTCAAGAAAATTGGATAGACGTCATGCTTTTGGGTCTGACAACATTGGATTTGATTCAAACGGAGTTTTTTGGTTTCCTACCACTGAGATCCTGGACAACTGAGTTAATCTCTATGAACCTATTTCCCATGAAAATAAATGGGGATAACTAAACTACTTCCTTATGAATACTAAATGAGATAATGTATTTGAAAGGTCTAGGTCATTGGTTGATGAAACCATTTAACAAGTGATTTATTTTCCTTCATTTAATCTTTTCCTCCTACCCCTTGGTTTACTTACAGTGTGGTAACCATAAATTCCTGCTTCCTGGTATAGAGATGAACACTCCCTTTCACTCAGAAAAAGGTCTCCATTGAATTATATGGTCATGCTTTGGATGACAATGGTGTTCTCCCTGCCTCCCTTCTCTGCATCCAATGGAATATTTCTAACTGCAAATATGATTGTACCTCTTCTCTGCTTAAAACTCCATACTCCATTGCTCTGGAGATAAAATCCAATGCTTTCATAGTGGTGTATGAGGCCCCTCATGATCTGAGCCTTGTATCCTCTTCTTGTATTCTCCCCAGACATTTATTTCAAGTGCTGGTTATAACAACTCTCTGCAGTTTCTTGAACCATCTATGTTCTCTATTGCTTCTCTGCCTTTGCAAATATCTTCATGCTCCTGAAATATTTTTCACCGCTGTCATTGATACCACTCTTTCTATTGTTCTAGCATCAGGACTCTTTTCTAAGTGTAGGGGATCTCTCACTTTGAGATATGGTGTGGGACAGTCTGCTTTACTGCATAAGGGATGAATTATTATATGCTACATTACAAACCCTTTGTAGCTAAGACATAAGCATGTGACTTAGGCTCTACCATTAAGAATTTGGCTCAGGAACTTGTGACACAAAAGGGAAGGAACAGGCATTATCTCTTATTTTCTGACAGAGACAGCAATAACAGGAACTTCAAATTCAGAGAACCTGAGCCCAGAGCCTCTCAACTTCAGCTACTGGTTGTATAATCTTATACAAGCTACACAACTTTTCTTTACACTATTTTCTTCATCTATAAAATGGTAATAATGATAGTGCCTACTTCAAAGAGTGCTTGGAAGGATTAAAAACACGTGAAATGTGGTTGAAATGATGCCTGGCACATAATACATACTCAAAAATGTTAAGTCTTATTACTATTGTTGTTAGTAATAGTAGCAATAGCAATAATAGTAAGCTACTTTCTGTAACATCAGCTTTTGTTTCTTGCATCTAATGGTTGTGACCGATACATTTACCTCTGGCCAGGCTAATTGGGACTTATGATTCTAATAGTAGCAGAGAATTTATTATACTTTATTTAAATTACTGGTTCTTGCTGTTCTCCCCAACTAGACCATGAACTTCTAGGCAGCGCTGGCCACTTCCTCAACCTTGTATCCCTAGAGTCTATTTTAGGCAGTACCTTGGCAGCTTACAGGTGTTCAATAAACATTTACTGGATGAACAAGCAAATACCCTGCCACCCTCTAAGATCCTGCCATAGGAGATTCAGCCAAGTAGAGGAGTCGCTGATTTCTATTCACATACTCCAGCTCTTACTGTGGGTTCTCTCCCTGGGACACCATTTAAGATTGTGACAGTCAACATTCATAATTGTGCTGATGATTCTGAAATATCCATGGCAATCTCAAGAGAGTTGCAATCAAAATATTTCATCACTGCAGTGCTTCTGCCTCCCAGGTTTGGCTTTGGAGATGGAACTCACCCCAGAGATTCGATCCCAATGAGTGCTATTGTGCTTCCCTTAAAGAGTATTTTACAAAGTCAGGAGGATATGAAACGGTTCCCCGTAATGGGGAGCCAAAAGTGTTATAAGAAGGAACTAAGTGCTTCTATTTACCCTTATCTGAGTCAGTGACCAGAAGAAACACCATGCTATCTTCTCACCAAATAGAATTTCTTGTTCTTGTATGCAGGGCAGAACATCTACATCTTCTTGCTTTTGTCGACGCAATTACCTCAGATTCCCATGGTTCTCAGTTGTTTGAAGTACAAAACCTCAATGAGTTAGCAGGGCATTCAAGGTCCTCATAAAGGAACCCCAACAACCTTTCCAGTTTTATCTCCTACCATACCCTATCGGATCCCCTAACCTCCATGTAATAAATGATTCATTCATTCCTTTCATGCCTTTAATAGCAATTTACAATTTAGATTGTAATTTGGACATGGTTGTGACCCTTATGGCATTACAGCCTAGTAGTAGAAATAGACATTTAAAAAATATAAAGTAAAAATAGAATTAAAATTATAATCAATACCCTGAAGTTAAAATATCATAGAGGGCTAAGAATGGCAGGACACTGCATAACAGAGAGGACTGACTGTGGAGGGATTCATGAAAATTAAGAGACTTATGAAAAACCCTTTAGAAGCTTGTCAAATCCAGGCACTATTCTGTGTCACTGGGGTGTTAATAGGGTTTAGAACCAGGCTCAGAACAGAGGAAGCATACAATAAATGTTAATTGAATAAACTAATCTAAATGAAGTGAAAAAAAATTAACATTGACAAAGGATAAATTAGTCTGCCCATTTCTCATAACCAATTTCCGTTTCCTATTCTTAGGTAAAGTTGGCAAAAGCACACAGACACATGTGCACACACTTGCATTTGTCTGGGAGCAAATGTTAACGTAATTATGTATTAATTAGTACCTTAAAGTTTATTATGCTTTTCTATCAAATGTTTCAAGGAATTTCACATAAACCCATTAATGCAGGAAGATAAAATGCTTATCTTTTTTTCCCTTTTTTAAAAATTAAAATTTATTGGGATAACAATGGTTAGTAAAATTACATAGGATTCAAGTGTACAATTCTGTAATATGTCATCTCTATTTCACACTGTGTGTTCACACAGAGTCAGTTCTCTTTCCATCACCATGTATTTGACCCAGTTTATCCTCTTCTATCACCCTCCTCTCCCCTTGCCCTCCGGTAACCACTAAACTGTTGTCTGTGTTTATGAGTTTTTGTTCCTTTACTTGTTTGTCTTATTCCTCTGTTGCCTTCAGTTCTCTATCCCACATATCAGTGAAGTCATATGATTCTCGACTTTTTCTGTCTGACTTATTTCGCTTAATATTATAATCTCAAGATCCATCCATGTTGTTGCAAATGGCACTATTTCATCTTTTCTAATGGCAGAATAGTATTCCATTGTGTATATATACCACGTCTTCTTTATCCAATCATCTACCGAGGGACACTTCGGTTGTTTCCATGTCTTGGCCACCATAAATAAAGTTGCAATGAACATCAGAGCACATATATCTTTATGGATAAATGTTTTTAAATTTTTTGGGTAGATACCAAGGAGAGGGATTGCTAGGTCATATGGTAATTCCATTCTTAATTATTTGAGAAACCTCCGCACTGCTTTCTGTAGTGGCTGCACCAATCTGCATTCCCACCAACAGTATGTGAGGATTCCTTTTTCTCCACAGCCTCTCCAGCACTTGTTATTATTTGTCTTGTTGATCATAGCCATTCTAATGGGTGTGAGGTAAAAATCTTATCTTTATTTATAGGAAACTAAGTCTGTGAGCAAGTTATCCAAAGTAACACATCTAGTAAGTGATAGAAAGAGATATAGTACTTTGCTCTCTTGGCCTCAACTTTGTGGCCTCACTCTTCTTTATTTACAAGGAATTAAGGTTGGGATGAATGTAATAATATAGGAATAAGTGATGCAAATCAATACTTTACTAGATAAAATATTAGCATCTGCTTGAAAAAAGAGGAACACTATCAATACGGTGAAGAATCACAAGGTTAGATTTGGGAAAAGGAAACTCAGAGGGGTGAGTGACAGGAAGTGCTCCTTGTCATCCAAGAATATCTGCCAATTCAGGCAGAGGCAGCTGAGAGGTGGAACTAGAAAGTTCAAGGCCCTCTCCTGATGGGGAGCCCCAGTACATAAATCCCTTATGCTTTGAATTGGGAACTCAAAGTCTTCTACTCAAGACAGGGCAGCGAGCCAGAAATAAAATCTGGCTTTCTAGAGACTCGATCACTATAAATGACAAGGTGAAGTTTCATTACTAGTGTTTTTGCCTATGCCCAGAGGTAAATCCAAATCCTCTTTGGAGCAGGATAAACATCACCTAGGCCACGATTAGTTCTGCAATTATTATTTTTTCCACATAAACTACCCAGAACTCAATAATAAATAGCCTGAAGGGAATCATTCTTGGATAAGTTAAATTTCATCTCTCAAATATCATTATGTCCAAAACGCTTAACTTTATATTGGGGCCATGAAAGGATTTTTAAGGAGGAGACTGGAATATTTGGGTGAGTTTTGTAGAAAGAAAACTCTGAAAGCTATATGCAATTTGGTTGAATGTTCAGTTAGAATTATCTTAAACAGCTTCTTACTTAACCAATTGATTACATTAACCAGCTTGTAAGACTAAATGTTCTTTATCCCCTCTATAAAGCATCTGATTGATGTCTACAGCACGCTTGTGGCTGGGAGGCAAATCTCTAGTACTCACATACTTCTGTTCTAATCAGTGAGTTGTAGGTTTGCAGTCACTCTGTTAGTTACCAAGTCATTTATGGCAATTATAGTTCATACTACAGATAAATAATTTGAGTAAATACTATGAAAGCTAATAAAATATTACCAGGAAAGTATAGTTTTTATTTCAATGAAAGTAGACTTAATGTTTTAGAAAGAAAATCAATAGAAATATATACTAATGAACTATCTACCATCAGATATGATGTGAGCAAGAGAATTATAAAGATAGAGGAAAACTGCAGAATTTTAGAAGGATTCTGTATTTGATTATTTTTCAAATATTTAAAAATTCTTATTTTTTTCATTTTTTCCCCCCTCCATCACCATATGCTTGATCCCATTTATGTTTTTATTTAACTAGAAATCATATATGGATCCTTGCTATCATGAAAATTACATTTTAGCTTCCACTGGAATTCTGATATATGGAAGATTATCATATCAAAAGGATTTATTATGTATGTAATGGTACTACTATTAGTAACATGGAGTCAAATTAAATACTGCCATATTAATAATATGACAACATTATGTTGTTATAATATATTATCGTATTCATTATTATAATAATAATTATATAATTATGTCATATTCATGTTATTAAAAATAAGTTCTAACACTATTATAATGTTAGTTGATAATAGCAGAATAATAAGTAATATGTTCAATTTTTTTCAGCCATTTCATAAGTGAACATCCTGTATCCTTAATGACTAGCTCAAGGCTTTTCACAGAATAGGCATTCAAGATTACTCAATGAATGAATAAATCAATATATAACCTTCCAATATCACAATCACTTTTCTTAGGTATCACTTAAATCAGCTAAAACATTAGTTATTTCTACCAGCTATTTGTCACCTGAAACTTTGACAAGCATGTTATTATGTAATTATTCAAGTCATTGAGGGAATAGGTGGAACAGGATTGGGCCAAAAGCAAGACAGCAGAAACCACTGGAACATTTCTCCTAGGTTTTCTAATTCTTGTTCTCATTCAGCTGTGACTGGATATGGAACAAATCTGACAAGGTAGAATTTCAGATAACTAGTATGATTCAGGGACAGTGTGGTACTATTTGGTAATGTTTAAGAGGCTATCCAAGAAAATAGACAAGGAAGTTCTATCCCAAAGGGGAAAAGGTCAATGCCAAAGGGACATCTAAAAGGGAATTCTCTAGGAATGTTACAGTGTGGGGAGAAGAAACCTGGGGAAGTCATAAGTTAGGTTCATAGAGATAGAAGGTAAGCCTTTAGGAATTCCCTTGGGAAACAGTAATGGCCATGACATATTTTTTTAGACCACCTGTGTGAGTGTGCCCAGCACTTTTAATGGGAGTAATGGTGAATAGAGATAGGTTGAAATCAATCATCTCTTTTTTATGCTATCAAATCTGCTTTGGCCTTTATCCCAGTGAATGGGAAGGATTATTTTTTACTTGCAAAAGTAGGGTTCCCTGACACCCAAACCAGGGAGGAACCAATCAGGTATTATATCAATACCCCTCCAGTGATGACCTGGAGATACAGAATTGGCACTTCCTGTTCAAAGGGTGAAAGATGCTCTTTCTGATACTCTGATGCTCTCAGGGGCACCAGGTCTGGAATTCACTTGATATCACATCTCCTTTGCTTGAATTTATTCAATATCAGGAATTTCTCTGTCCTGGTGGGAGAACGCAGAGCTCTCATTTTCTTACATCTAGAATATGGGCACAAGGTGCAAGTGCGGAAGGTTCTAAATGGCATTAGTGCAGCAAAGATTTACTGACCACTGACAATGTTCCAGGTAGTCTTCTAAAGTGATGGGAGTATATCAATGAGAAAAAGGCAAAAAACCTGTCCTCAGGGAGCTATTATTCTAGCAGAGAGAATTAGATAATAAATATTAAAACAAATCAACACATAAATTAGGTTGTTTCTTAGGCGCTCATAATTACTATGAGAAAAAAGCAGATTAGAAATGTAAGAGAGGTGAGAAGTCCATGGGGAGGATAGAAAGACTGATGTATTAAGTTAACTGATCAAGGAGGACCTCAGTGACAAGGTAAAGTTTGAGTCAAGTCTTGAAAGAGGTGAAGAATTGAATCATGTGGATATGGGGTTCGGGGGAAATTCCAGGCAGAAGAAACAGAGTAAAGGCTCTGAGGTAGAAGTCTGGCATCTCTGAGTAACAGCAAGGAGCAGAGTCAGTGATGAGGGAATGAATAATCAGAGGCTAGAGAATTCATGGAGGACTAGTTCATGTTGGGCTTAGTAGGCTTTGTAGGATGGGCTTTTACTCTAAGAGAAACAGAAAGCTGTTGGAGTGTTTCAAACAGTGGGGTAAAATGATCTGACTGAAGATTTATAAGGGTCACTTTGGCACTTGTACTGAGAACATAGTGCAGGGAAGAAAGACTAGACACAGGAAGTCTAGATACAGGAAGTTGTTGTAAGAGTCCAGAGGAAAAGTTTTGGGAGCTTTGCCCTGGGATGGGAGCAGAAGCAAGAACTGGCCAGATTCTAGACATATTTTGAAAATAGATCTAACAATTCCCTGGCAAACTGGGTGTTACATGAGAGAAAGAAGGTTGTCAGGGATGACTTCAAGGATTTTGACCTCAGCAACTGGAAGGAGTAAGCTGATAGAAGCTGAGATGGAAACGACTGTGGATGTAATGAGTGTCAGAGGGAAAACAGAGTTCAGTTTTAGACACACTCATTTGGAGATATCTACTAGACGTCCAAGTGGAAATGTTGACTCAGCTGTTGGATATGAGTCTGGACTTCAGGAGAGAGGTCTGGGCTAGAGATGACAATCTGAGATGTCAAAATAGAGACGGCAGTTATGACTATGAGACTGGATGAGTTCTCCAGGTCCATCAGTGGAAATAAAGAGGAGAAGAAAACTAAGGACTGGTTCCTGGGCCACTCCAATCTTAAGATAAGGAAAAAGAACTAAAGGAGACTGACAAAGAGTCTGCTGTAGAGGCTGCTGTCCTGGATGTCAACAAAGACTGTTAGTTCATAAGCAAAGTTGCTGATAGGCCAAGAAAAATGAAGACCAAAATGGAAGCGGTAGCAACGTGGAGGTCATAGGTAACCTTGTTGAACACAGTGTTTTCTTTATTATGGCGAGCTGACTTTTCTGTTTAATGCTGCAGCTGTTTTCTTGTGGTGAGAGGAGAGAAAATGTAACCTGTTTTTTGCTTCTTGCTCTTTGTTTTGGTGGGATTCCTGGAAGGATTCAAGCCTATATGGAAACCTTCTATCTTCTCCAGTCTGTTTCTTTTCCTTTTTTTTTTTTTTTAATAAAGATTTTTTTTTAAATTGGGGAATTGGGGGAGGGGAACAGCATTGGGGAACTGGGGAAAGGGAACAGAAAAGTTACTGTCCTTTTGTTCTTCAGTCTAGTTGTGGAGGACACTGCTTCATTGGCCCGTGTTGGTATCATCATTGCGCTCTTCTCGGGTGAGGCAGATCGGTCACCGGCCTCTGGACGGTCGCTCATGGCGGCTCTTGGCAGCTCACACTGGCTGCCAGCTGCTCACGCTGGCTGCCGGCCACTCACTGTAGCCTATGGCAGCCCACTGCAGCAGGGGCTGCAGTTACGCCATCCCGGGGACTCACAGCAGCCCAGCTCCAGGTGGAGCTGTTGTTCACCATCTTAGCTGAAGAGGGCAGTGTCACTGGCCCTCATATGTGGGATCTGAACTGGGGCCGCTGGTATCTCAAGCTAGTTCTTAACCAACATGCCACTCAGCTGGCCCTAGTCTATGTTTCTGAAGCTGCCCAGTCCTCGAAGGTATTGTTTCTCTGACTCTTGACATTCAGTCTAGAAGTGCACTGAATTGGCATGCCTCTGTTTAGATGCAGTCCTTGATGAAGGTAAATTCATTCTACATTTTTGCTATTTTCTCGAAATCTCTTCACCCTTGTCACTGGCCCTCTTCATTTCCAGGAAAATAGGGTTGACTGACCTCATGATTATGGCAACAAGATGTTAACATGAATAATTATAGTTGTTCTACCAACTATTGTTCTATATTGTAGTTAATCCTAACTGCCTCATCTTGTTTATAAGGCTATCATGAGACATTTTGTTGAATGACATTTGACTTTGCTACGGGGAAGATTTTATGGCATTTTATTGCTTGTCAGAGATCATGTTAAATGTCACATTAACTTTCTCTATGGCATTGTCCTTAGGTTTGTTTGGTAGAATCTACTCCACTTGAATCCATGATGGCTTAATGTGATTACCTTGCTTTTCCCACATGATAACCAGAAGTCTATTTATGACCATCTCTCTTGCCAGGGATTAAGTCATAGTTACACATCTTAATATCTTGGGATTTGCTTATTTACCCTCTTTTGAAATTATACAATGTTTAGTCTGTGTTTGATATTCTCGCATAGCTCCAGTTTTCCATGATTTTTCTCATGCAAGTATGAATTTGAAAAAATTTTTTGAACAGCTTTTCATTAACACTTTCTAGAATTCAGAGTTGGTAAAAGATGCCATTTTTGAGAGAAAAATATGGACTTTTCTAGTAAGAAAAAATCTGGGATGGTTTTCTGACATATGTTACTATATTTATAAAATAAACTTATTTTGGAGATCAGTTTATAAATTTGACATTAAGTTTAGTATTTCTACTCTATTCCATTAAACTTTTAGTTTTGTTATGCAAATGATGCAGGAAGTCATATGACTTTTAGTCATGGTGGAGCTGTTAAAGCATACAGTAAAGTTTTTTCTATTAATAGTGTGGGTTAATGGAAAGATTATATTTTGAATCAAAAGTATGAAATTAAATTCTGGTTCTGTTACTCACAAATTTGGTAACTTCAAGGTCATATCAATTCTTGTAAACTTCTTCTCATCATCTGCCAATTAGGGATAATTATGCATGCCCCATGGATTGCTGTTTTTTATTAATTCAACAAAGTTATCGAGTGCCACTATATGCCAAGCACCATTCTAGACACTGAAGATGCAAAGGTGAAAAGATATAACCCATGTCCTATCAAATAGTTGTCCCATAAATAGTGTGCAAACACATTGTTAAATTACAGAGTGGTCATTTTTGTAATGGAAGGATTATATGAAAATATATCATTTTAATGTACTTAACAGATTTGGGGGCTTAAATTTATGAAACAATTCTGAACTCTCCTCATATTTAAAGATCTTTAAATATATTAATAATTAAAAACTACAAAGTCAGCAAATGGCTTCTACCAGCTGGGCATAAAATACAACTTAACTATAAACTTTGAGTTACATTAGACCACTTTTGAGTTATGAAGTTACTAATAAAGCAACAATCACTGGTCTTTATGGGACTGGAAGCAAGTGGAAAAGACAACCTCAAGTTACATGAGAAAATGATATGAAAAATTGTGTAGTCTGAAATAATTATTTGGCCCAATAGTATGGACTTCTTTAACCCCTAGAAATTTTAGAATTAAGTAAAGAAATCAAGTGGGTATCAAGATCAAGAATATATATTCTGAATCCAAAACACTAATATCCAATTTTGTACCTATTCTTACTAATTGTATAAACTTAGGTAACTTATTTAAGTTTTCTGTACCTTCTCCTGTATCCTTATTTGTAAAATGGAGAGAGTGATGAGACTGCTATGAAGATCAAAAATAGTACCTGAAACATAATCATTAGTATAAAGGTGTTTATTATAGTATAGTTGCCAACAAGAATATTGAAAATCAATAGTACTAAACATGAACTTAATGTTTTTAAGTTAAAGAATTTGTATTCAACTTCCAGGCAGTACAACAGATACAGGAAAATACATTAAAATCACAAAGACTGGAAATTAGAAAATTAAACTTCATTATTTGCAGATGACTATGATCATCTGCACTGGAAATTAAAAAAACACTTATGGACAGAACATTGGAAAAAGTAAAAGATTTTAGCATAGTAGCTAAATCCACTGCATTTATAAATACCGAAATAAATATTGGTTCCTGTTGTGTTATGAAATACCTATGAGACCTTGAGCAAGTAATTTCACATCTCTGGGCTTGGCATTTTATCTGTTTATCAGTTTATCTCTGTAAACTGAGGTCATTTCACCAGAGTCTCTGCTCTGATCCTTTTTAGTTCTAATATATGATGTGTTATCAGATTCTCTGCCTTACCTCCCATTGCCAGTTTTTCAACTGAAAAGGCTGCTCTGACATTTGCTAAGTGCAACATATTCTTTTACATGACAATTTTGATATACTCCTTGCCTCCACTGAGTTTATAATCTAGTAACAACAGAAATATTAATGATACCTAACATTTTCTTAGCCCATCAGAGTTAACAAAGTGCTTTCATTCATATGATGAAATATTTCATTAGTATATAACAAGTACATAAATAACATGAATATCATACAGAATGTATTAAGCTCAATAAAAGAGGTAGAAACTGAATAGTATTGGGGAGAATTTTAGTTAACATTGGCTGATTGGCTACTCATGTTTATTTCCCTTTTCTTTCTTGACATTAATAAAATTATAGTAAAGAATTAAAGAAAAAAAATCTATCAGCCCATAATGATTTATTCTGCATTGTTCACTTATTGTATTCCCAGAACCTAGAAAAAGTGCTTGGTACCTGGTGGGCACTTAATAAATATTAATTGAATGAATAACACAAAGAGCTGAGGAGAGGCCATCAGCAGGTGGGGTATTACAAGAAATTTCTGAAAGACAGTGCAGGTGGAAAAGTCTATTTCCAGGTATATGGCTGATTAGATAACCTATCTCTTGCTGAAAAAAATAGAAGTTCTATATTATATGTCTTTTAAAATAAATTAGCTAGCTAGCAAGAAAGGAGGTCAAAATCAACATGAAAATAGAAACACAGGGGCCAGCCAAGTGGCTCAGTTGGTTGAGAGATGGTTTAGGAGCGCGAGCTCTGAGCAACGGGCCTCAGGTTCAATTACCATATGGAGGCCAGTGACATTGTGCCCTCTACAACTAAGATTGTGAACAACAGCTCGACCTGGAGCTAGGCTGCTGTGAGTGAACATCAACAACAAAAAAAATAGAAACCCAGAAAGAAGCATAGCACTGCATTTGCTCTGAAGGTAGCTGGTCAACACTGAAGACCTTAATCTGCATGACTTTGAAAGGCACCATGATCAAGAGATCAAGCCTATGGTCCGGGAAGTCAATATAGGGCACCCTGTTTCCATCTTTTAGAACTGAGGATAATCTCTCAGTGCATCTTTTGGTGAAGTCCAGGTTTCCTAACCTTGAGGCGATAGCAAAGAAAAGTGCTTGTTTTAGTATTTTGTGTTCATTGGAGATAAAAGCAATCTGTTGTAAGAATTTTAGCTACAAAATAGCTATTATTAAAATTTATAGCCAAAATCGATATTACCTGAGTTGTTAAAAAAAAAAATTCTCAATTGGGAAGTTAGAGTTCTAGATTTATAGTACCCAAAATGCCTGGAAGAAGAAGCACATGTGACTATTCTTTGCAGAACTCCTCAAATTAGGCCTCAATGAATACCTAAAATCTCAAAGAATATAAATAACAGTTAAAAATCCAAAACACGAAGAAAATGCACACCAAAGACCCAGCAGACTATAGATAGTAGAATCAGATTCAACTCTCAGAATTTCAGGTACTGGAATTAGGCAGAATATAAACTAAATGTATAAGTATGTTTTACGTAAGTCTATATAATAAATCACTTCAAAATGCAATGGCTTAAAAAAATAAACATTAATTTCTTGCTAAGGATTTGTAGGTGTGGATGTAGCTCTACTTGTTTTTAATGAGATGCAGTGGACCTGGCTGAGCTGGAATTCAAGCTGAAGGTTGGTTTCAGGTCTACTTTATGTGCTTCTAATCCTGGGACACTGGCAAACAAAGAAACAAACAAAAAATGCAGTTAGCTCGTATGTGCTTTTCTTTCTTTTTTTTTTTAATTATTTTATTTTTTAAATCTTTTTTTGTTTCAGGTGTACAACATAGCGATTTGACATTTATATAACTTATGATGTGATCACCCCACTAAATCTAGTACCCATCTGACACCATATTCCTTATGCTGTACTTTACATTCCCATGACAATTTTGTAACTCCTATTTTGTACTTCTTACTCCCTTCACTTTTTTCACCTACCCCCTCCACTTGCCTCCCATCTGGCAGCCATCAAAATGTTGTCTGTATCTATAAGTTTGTTTCTGTTTTACTTGTTTATTTTGTTCTTTAGAATGCACATATAAGTGAAATCATATAGCATTTGTCTTTCTCTGTTTGACTTACTCCGCTCAGCACAGTACCCTCTAGGTCCATCCAAGTTATTGCAGATGGCAGAATTTCATTCTTTTTATTTTTTTACTCCACAATGCTGAGTAATATCATTGTATATATGTGCCATCTCCTCTTTATCCATTCATTAATTATTGGGCACCCAGATTGCCTCCATATTTTGGCTATTGTAAATAATGCTGCAATGATCATATGGATGCACATATCCCTTCAAATTAGTGTTTTGGGTTTCTTTGATTAAATACCCAGAAGTGATATTACTGGGTCCTCCTTTGTGTCTTGTTATAGCCTCTGTTTAAAAGTCTATTTTGACCAGCCAGCCGAGTGGCGCGGTGGTTAAGCGCTGGCCTGGGAAGCCAGCGGCCCCGGTTCGGTCCCACATATGAGGGCCAGTAACATTGCCCTAAAAAAAAAAAAAAAAAAGTCTATTTTGTCAGGAATAAGTATTGCTACCCCAACTTGTTTTGTTTCTATTTTAATGAAATATCTTATTCTACCCCTTTACTTCAGTCTGTGTGTGTCTTTCAATCTGAAGTGAGACTTGTAGGCAGCATATGTATGGGTACTGTTTTCTTATCCATTCAGCCATATGTATGGGTATTGTTTTCTTATCCATTCAGCCACCCTACATCCTTTGATTGGAGGATTTGATTCATTCACATTTAAAGTAGTTGTTGATAGATATGGAGTTTTTGCCATTTTATTATTCATATTGTTGGCCTTATTTTTCTTCTTCTTCTTCTTCTTCTTCTTCTTCTTCTTCTTCTTCTTCTTCTTCTTCTTCTTCTTCTTCTTCTTCTTCTCCTTCTCCTTCTCCTTCTCTTCCTCCTCCTCCTCTTCCTCCTCCTTCTCCTCCTCCCCCTCCTTCTTCGTCTCCTCCTCCTCCTCCTCCTCTTCCTCTTTCTTCTTCTTCAAGAAGTCCCTCTAACATTTCTTGTAATACTAGTTAGGTGGTGATGAACTCCTTCAGGTTTTCCTTGTCTGGGAAGCTCTTTACCTGTCCTTTGATTCTAAATGATAGCTTTGCTGGGTAGGGTGATCTTGGTTGTAGGTCCTTGCTTTTCATCACTTTGAATATTTTGTGCCAATCCCTTATAGCCTACAAAGTGTCTGTTAAGAAATCAGCTGATACTCTTATGGGACCTTCTTTTTAGGTAACTAATTGCTTTCTCTTGCTGCCTTTAAGATTCTCTCTTTGTCTTTATTTAACCTTTGGCATTTTAATTATGATGTGTCTTAGTGTGGGCCTTTGTGGATCCATCTCACTTGAGATCTCTGCCTTTCCTGCGCTTGTATGTATATTTCCTTTGCAGGCTAGAGAAGTTTTCAGTCATCATTCTTCAAACAGGTTTTCAATTCCTTTCTCACTCGTCTCCTTCAGATATCCTTATGATGCTAATATTGGTAAGCTTGATGTTGTCCCATTGGCCTCTTAAACCTTCCTCATTTTTTGGATTCTTTTTCTTTTTGTTGTTCTGATTGGGTGTTTTCTGCTGTTTTACATTCTAAATCATTGTTTTGATCCTTTGTTTGGATCTAACCTATGGCTGATTCCCTGTAATATATTCTTCATTTCAGTTTTTGTATTCTTTGTTTCTGACTGGTTCTTAATATGTTTTCTATCTCCATTTTTATGTTTCTTATCTCTTTGTTGAAGTTCTCACTGAAATCATTAGCATCCTTATAACCAGTGTTTTGAACTCTTCATCTAATAGACTGCTATTTCCATTTTGTTTAGCTCTTTTTCTGGAGCTTTGCTCTGTTCTTTCATTCGGAACATATATTTTTGTTTCCCCATTTAGAGATCTCCCTGTGTTTATTTCTATGTATCAGGTAGAGCTGCTATGTCTTCTGGTCTTGGTAGAGTGGCCTTAAGTAGTAGGTGTCCTGTGGGACCCAGTATCCTGTGGGGTCAAGTGGCACAGTCTCCCTGGTCACTTGAGCTGGTTGCATGTGCCCTCCTATTGTAGTTGAACCTTAGTTACTGTTTTCATGTCAGTGAGAAAGATTGACCCTTGGGCTGATTGGTTGTGAGGACTGGCCATGACTACAGTGGAGAAGCTATTGTGCAGGGCTGACCCTACAGAACAGGGTTCGCTTTATCAGGGCTTTGGTGCCTGCCCAGCTTGCTCTTTGGGTGTGTTGTTCTCAGAGATAGCGGGGTGGTACTCCAGCTCTGTCTTTTGTTTCTTGCTCTTTTGACTCCCATGTCACATTTTCTATTAGAGTTCTAAATGATTTTCCCAATTCTCCCTCCCTCCTTTGTTTGATCCTACATATGCTCACCATGTTAATTTTCCTATAGCAAAGTTCTGATTATGTCACTTTTGCTCAAAAACCTTCTCAAGCCAATCAAAATGTTTTACCTAAGCCTCTAGAAAGGAAGGTGAAAGAAATTCTTGTTTGTACTTTTTTATATGTACATAAGACATATGTTGGCTATTGCAGATAGGGTGGAGAAGTTCAACGTAGGTTTATTTATTGTCTAGGAGGCTACAGGGACCATTTTTTAATGTGTTGCTGTGAAATTTACTTGCATATTTAACATTATTAAGTAGATATCCTATGTATGCTATTGGCAAATTGAGGTAGGAGAAGCAGGGTGTCTCAGTCAGTTTGGGCTGCTATAACAGAATACAATAAACTATGTGGCTTAAACAACAGAAATTATTTTTCACAGTTTTTTATTAGAAATAGTCTAGTAACAGAAAGCACACTAGAGTGCAGATTTTTAAAATTCTTAAAGATTTCTATGAAGAGTTTACTTTTTTATAAGTAGTTTTAACCATTTTTGTTTCCATACAAATTTCTGTGTCCTCTTATATTGCTTAAATTATTCTCTATTCAGAGATTTTACAAAGAAAATATTCATCTGATATTGGCAGAAGCACTAAATTATTGGACATGATTCCTACGTATTTTCCACTATTATTATAACAACTACTAAGGAAGATTTCAGGTTCTATGTCTCAGTTGATCTTTGCACTATCCTGTAAGGTTGGTAATGGTATTCTCATTTTTCATATGAGGAAACTAGGTCACAAGGAAGTAAATATATCTATAATTATAATGATAGTATGAAGAACATTTAAGTTTTGGATTATACATTTTATCTACATCATTTCCTTTGCTTTTTACGTGCTTAACCTATGTAAGAAATAAAACATAAAAGGCAGAGCAACATACATTTGTAGGATGAATGGTCAGATATGAATCCGTATGGTCAATTATAATCAGGTCCAGATGGTTAGTGCTCTGAGCTACTAGAGACCCCATTTGATGCCCCAATTACCTACCATCATTAGGATCAGGATGGCCATCAGCCGACACTTAATAAAGGAGATGGCATAATTTGGTGGAAGGAACATGGGCTTTGAAATCTGTCCAGGAATCAGTTTTCAGCTCTGCCACTTACCAGCCATAAGATGAAGAGTAACTCCTCTGAATCTCCATCTCCGTATGTGTAAAATGTTAATAATAGCAGTATTTATCTTATGAGGACTAAATGAGATAGCAAACATGAATGTACCTACGATTGTCCTTGATACAGAGCAGACACATCATAAGCATTCAATAAATGTTAGTTAAATATGAATTATAGTGTTATGCATTAATATTAATTAATGTAAAATTCAATCTCTCCCTCATTGGGGTTTACAAACTAATTGGTGAGACATTGAAGAATGACAGCATTAAGGCAGCAAAGACCAAGTGCCAAGTAAAAAAATCATGGCAGGTCAGTAGAGGTTCTTGAAGGCTAGGACAGAACAACTGACTTTTTTTTAGGTGATCAGGCTTCTGATTAAAGGAAAGCTCTTATTTAGATAGATAGGGAGGAGAGAGCATGCATGTTATGGAAAAGAAGAAATAACTTCTAAGAGAAATGTAAATAGTGATGTATGGGAAGAAGAGTCCATCATTATGGGTGGAGCACAGATACTGCAAGGTGGGTTGTGTATTGTGCTTTACAGTTTCCAAAATATTTTGCTTCATTTGAGATTCTCCTCAGATGTAAGAGGAGAGGACAATTTTCATGATCTCCCTTTGAAATATAGATAAAGAAGAAATAGAAACTTGGAGAGGTGAAGTGACTTAGCTCAGGTAACAACACCTCTACTAAGTAGCAGAATAGAACCTCAAACTCCAATTTGCTGCCTCCCAGGACTTAGGGAAGTAGCAGAGGGAGGGATAAGTCTAAAGAAGCTACAGAAAAAATTGTGACTTTGAGTGACAGCCTTAGGGGTTTGGAATTTTTATTTTGTAAGTATAGAAAACCACAAAAGCTTATGACCAAAATACATGTGCAAGTAATATTTTTGAAGATTAGTTTAGCAGCAGGACCTGGGATGAATGTCTATTTCTCAGACAAGATAGAGTTCTTCTAGAATCTACCTCTTCAATGACTATTGTCCAAATGAATTTTAGGGCAAAGGGGGCTCTATTCTTTATGCCATCTTGGAGAAAGCCCTCTTAATCAGGGAAGTGGAGCTATTAGCACACTGGCAGCCTTTTCTGTTCTGCATTTTAAATTGTTAATTCAATTTATTTCTGGATAAAATATCTGTTTAAATCAAGCTCATATGCAAAACTGACAGCCCCATGGGGAAAAAAATGTTTTTGGGAAAAAGATCATATGCATGACTAAGCTATATTTTAATTTAAGCAAGTGTTCTGATTAAATCATAAAGGGAATGAAAATGGCATAACGGGAACATCATAACTCATTGAATTGGGGTCAGGTTCTCTTCCGCAGACAGCACCAATGCAATAAAGCACTGGGTTTGGTAAAAAGATTAAGGATTTGGAGCAAGTCAGATCTGGGTTCAAATCTTGAACATAAGCTCCAAGAGGTCAGGAATGTTTTGCCCACTGTTATAACCCCAACATCTATAAAAGTATCTGACTCAGAGTAGGTACTGTACAAAGACTTGCTAAAATTAAATGAAATGAGAACTTGATCTTACCATTTACCAACTAGAAAACATTGGGGGAGAAGTGACTTCGCTTTACTGAGACTCTGTTTCTCATATGAAAACAGAGACAACAATATTTACTTTATAGAATTATTGTAAGGGTTAGCTATAATGAAAAGTAAGCAAGGTCTTGGCTTGGAAGTGGGATAGTTTGGTAGCTATTTCATTAACCCAGGTTATAACCTGGGATTTCTCTTTCATGTGTTCCCCAGTATGCTTTGCTGGGCTGTGATAATGTCCTAAAGGTCCCTAACTGAGCCAGAAGGTATTGAGGTGTATGTCCTTAGGGACTCACAGAGTACTTTTACTAATAGGTGCTGAACTGTTGAAATTAAATTTTCCAAGGTGGTAAAACTGAACCAACCTATTCCTAATTGTCACTTAGTTTATTGAGGAAGATGATGGATGCCCACATAATGGACACATTTATTTTATATTATTATTTTATGAGCTCTCCCCACCAAGACACACTGTATTATTTTACCTCATTTTTTAAAATTCCTATAATGAAGTCCCTCCTAAAGTATTCCCATTTTGAAGATGAAGAAATAGACTTGCAAAAATCAAGTGACAAGCTCACGGTGACATATTAAACAGCAGAGCTGACATTTGAACCAGAACTTTTGGATTCAGTGCCATAGTACTTTAAAGACATATTCCATGTACATTTGTTGATTGAATTAATGGGCAAAGGCCAATCATACACAGCTTTAACTTTCCTTCAGTCACAAGATGTTCTTTTAGCTCCTGTCATGCAGATATTAAAAATAAGGAATCTGGCTTTGGTTCAGTGGCTAAAAGCATGTGTAGTCTGGAACTGTTGTTTTTTTGTTAGACTATTCATAAGTATATATCAGTCTTACAAGAGCAAGGGCATCATTTCGATTTATTATGTGCCCTCTCTTCCACCAAAAGAAAGAGAAATGAAGTAAAATATGATGAAAAGGCCATGGAGAAGAGGCTATGAATTTAATGTTCATAACAGCAGTAGCTAACATTTATTATCTATCCGTTATGTAACAGGCCCTGTGCTATGTGCTGTACATACATTAGTTCACAAGGACCCTCTGAGGACATATTGGTGTCCTCAAGTTGTAAAATAAGAAACTGCTCAGAACTCTCCACTGGCTTCTTGTCTCACTCTGGGTAGTGCCAAATGTTCTCACCACAGCTCACAAAGCCCTCCATGGCCAATCCGACAACCATAAACTGAGTGTAGGAAACACAATACTGTGAGTGAGATTAACACCTGTAACATCTGCACCACTGCAGATTTTGGGATGCAATGAAAAAGCACAGGAATATTATGGTCGCCCTACTTCTGCCCTATGTGAGGAACTTATTTCAGTTCAGGTTCCAGCAGGGAGAGGGAATAAGGAGGGGGCAAACTTTTCATCTCCATGGTGACATTTGAGACCCCCCCAAAAAAAATAAATAAAAGGGGGTAGAGCATTGCCTCCCCATGGCACAGAGAATGGGCTGCGAAGCCACCAAAAAGACAAAGACATTTCCCAGGGAACAAATACCAAATTGCAGTCACTGGGGCATAAATGAGGACACAATGTTCCTTAAGGATACTTTGATTTAAAAAAAGAACAAACAAAACAAAATAGTCTTTAGTTAAAATGGTGGGTGAGCAGTTACAGAGATGAAGGTTTTCCTATGGGCGAAAAAGACAAGAAGGTGGCCCTGCAGCTGTGAAATCTCATATTCCTGGAGGGTCTCAGTTTTACCTTCAAGAGGATCCATTTAATCTCTTTCCCGCCACTTCAGAGGTTACTCGCTAATTTGGGAGTTGGTATTCCTTGGTGAAGCTTGATTTGAACTCTTACTTTCTTTGATGGCTGTGGAGAAAGGGATATGAGAGGTGGAAAAGTAGAAACTCCTTGTGGAAGTGTGCCCACCTAAGTCTCTGCCTGGATAAATGAGAGCAGCAGATGACCGGCTGTGCTTTACAAAAGCATCCCTGCAGCAACTAAGGACTGCCAGGCGGTCATCAGTCCAGGGTATGGCCTTACCACCAGCTCTTTACCCCTATCCTTTACCCACTCCTGACAGGTAGAAAGAAAATTTGCATAACAAACTCTTTAAACATTCAATTTTTATCTACCTCCAAGGCACCCTTTGTCCTCGGCAGTTCTAATGGTTAGTGACCTCTTCAAAATCAACATCATTTGTCAAATCAAATTAGGTTTGTTACTAAGTGCAAGCCAGTGACATTCATCTTTCTGATGCTTTCAAACCAGTCTGAAGTAAAGTTCTCCTATGGAATCAGGCTTGGTATGCTGAATGAGTCACTTCCTCAATGAGGCCATTGTCAGAAAAACAGGAGACTTAGCTGGAAGGTAAATATTGTTCGGTCACTTGAAATGTATGCAGATTTGACATTTTCCTTCTGATTAGCGTGTCTACACATTCAAGTTTTTTGTATGTCACATCTGAGAGTTCAGATGCCAGTATAATGTCAGTGAGCACTTGATATAAACTGCATGTTGCTCCAGATGAAAAAAAACGGAAGAGTGAAGGGCAAAACTTAAGATGGCAACCTCATTTGGGGTGACACATGGAATAGCATAGGGGGTATTCTAGCAGAGCTGAAATTTCAGACTCATGCCATTTGATGTCAAAGTCCACGCTTCTCCCACTGTAGTGTGTTGCCTCCTGAAGTTGCAAAACATTTGACCTAGCCCTGACAGGAAACCTTAATTGAAAGTATCAAACAATGCCTTAGCTTGCAAATATATAATCAGAACCTCAGAGCATTTTTCTGGTCCAACGTGTTCCTTTTATAAATAATGAGTACCCAGCCTTCACTTGAACCCATCCCGTGGCCAGGAGCTCACTATTTCACCATTATTCAGGCCTGTATTTATTCCCATGCTGCTATGTTTATTCATATACTAATAGCTCTACTTATGATCATATATGCTTAAATGTACAATTGGATCTACACCTAATTATGAATTTAGAGTATTTTCTCTGTTAGAGAATGTGCTGTCTTTCATTTATGATGTCACTTGATCATCACAATAAACCAGTAAGATATGTTCTATTATTATCCCCACTTTATAGAAGAATTCAGACTTAAGAAGCTAAGTAACTTGCCCAAGCTACGTCTCTCACTTCTCAGCTTCAAACATTTTCCTAACACAATGGCAATCCACCTGTAATATGCAACCAGAGCATTGTCAGGAAAGAAAATGCAGCCTTCAACCTCAGTTTGAAGTTGGCTATCTAATCTTACCTTATTTCCTGCTGTCAAAATTTTATAAAATATGGCACTTGTTTAAGACCAATGAAAAAGAGGTTCAGATAAATCCAGGCTTTCACCATCATCTATACATAAAGGCTAACAGTAGAGACCTTTTTCATACCTTGCAACACACATTAGATCAGGGGTTAGCAAATTGTGTCCCATGGCCAAACCCCATTCACTTCTTGATTTTTTTTTAAGTAAAGTTTTATTGGAACACAGACATGTTCACTCATTTACATTTTGTCTGTGGCTGTGTTTTCACTGCAAAGGCAAAGTTGAGTAGTTGAGACAGAGACTATATAGCTTGCAGTGCCTAAAATAATTTCTGATCCCTTGGGAAAAGTTTGCGGACTCCTGCCTTAGGACTTTTGCAGAAAGCCTTCATGTCATTGAAAAGGTATACATAGGGAATGACAGGCATTGGGGCCAAAGGCAGGCTACCCCAAAATATAGCCTAATAAAATATTGATTATTTTAAATTAAAGTTACTTGAAAAGTAGCCAATGCAAGAAGGGTATGTTGATCCTCTTTTGTCTCCTTGAATGTAGGAAATCAATCTCCCCTGTGAGGGCTGGCCGAGTGGCGCGGTGGTTAAGTTTGGGAAGCCGGCGGCCCCGGTTCAGTCCCACATGTGAGGGCCAGTGACACTGCCATCAAAAAAAAAAAATCTCCCCTGTGAAAAGTGCTCTTCCTTGCTCGAGGTGGGCACTGAAGGAGACATCCTTATCCCCTAAGTTTAGGAATTCAGGGCCAAAAAGCTGTATAAACAGACTTAGCTACTTTTTTACTCATTTACTATGCAAGCCAAAACTTTACTTAGATTCCTCACAAATGAGAACCCAAACCTAAGTTTCTTTGTCCTGTCAAATCCTTACCAATTTATTGTTTCTTATCTAAATATTATAAAAAGCTTCCTGCTTCAATAATTTATCTGAGCATCATTTATGATCTCCCATGTGTGGGTATTAAATTGGTTTTTCTTTTGTTAATCTGGTCTTGTGTCAATTTTATTAGTAGCACAGCCACAAGAACTCAGGAAGGGAAGGGGGCAGATTTCTCCCTCCTTAACACGGGGTATCATGGAAGGATCACGTATACTACATGAGAAATGGCAAAGTTATAGTCAAAATCGTGTTCTAAGCTGTAGGATCAAGGCAAAGAAATGATATCTAAAGTATATTTTAGTTCAAGCTCTCTGTTGTTAACACAGGGATTCTAAGATAGCTCTTGCAATCCTTGCTGAAGCACTAGAGTGTATTAACTTTATTCACTTATCCTGTTTTCCTGACTCTTCCCTTAAAGCAGTTTTTCATCCTCAGATTCACCTGGGGAAATTAACAAAAAAAAAAACACACCTACAGCTTACTGCACCATGGATAGAAATCTCAGACCTATGATGTCAAAAACCTTTGGAATGGAACAGGACATTTATATTTTCAAAATGCTTTATTAAGCAGCCAATGTCTGGGTATCACTGCCACAAACAACTGCAATTAGATTTCCTTTGTCTTTCTGTAAGCATTTTAAGATAGTTATAATTACCATGGCTTTACATATCATCTATATGTCCATAATTTAACCTTGACCTTTTTCTGAGCGGGAGATATATTTATTTCATGTCTACTAAGTATTTACACTGGGCATCTCAGACTTTACCTGCCATAACATAAACTTGATATTCCCACCAAACTCATCTCCATGACAGTTAATGGCACCTAGTCCCAAATTTAAAACTACATTCACTCTTCTCTCCTGTCATTCATGTTAGCCTCATAGGCCTTCTTTCTGCTCCTTGAACGCTAAGCTCATTTATTTTCAGGTACTTTGCACTTGCTATTCTTTGAGCCTGGAAACTTTCTCATGCCTAGTTCCTCCTTATCATGCAGAATTCAGTTCAGAGAAGTGATTCCTGACTACCATATCTAAAGAAATCACATTAAAGCACTATATCACTTTTATTGAACCACCTTGTTGTATTTCTCAGATAACTCTATATGAAGTTATTATATTGGTTTGCTTATTACCCATGTCCCTGCAATAGAATCCAAGGTCCACAACAATACCCCCAAGAGCCTATAACAATGTGTAGTGCATAATTGTTGCTTAAAAATATTTATTAAATGAATAGCTACTGGTTTTCTACTTCATCTTTTCTTTTTCAGGCTAACTCTTTCTGTTCTTTCACATACTTAGTAAAGTATACTGTGTGAATTCAGTGTGAGTTCATTAACTTTACTCTGTTCTGTGGTCACAAACAATCCATTCTAGCCCACTTTCTATGTACTTCCTCCGAGCAGAAGCTGGTCTCCACCATCCTTTGAAAGCTTCTTATTCATTGAGCACAATATTGTGTACATAGTGGGTATTGAATAAATGTTGATGAATGAACTATGTAATGGGCTTTTGGCTCCATACATCAAGATTTTCTTGAAGGACAGATAATTACTTCTACTTTATATCTGACATTTTAATATAACTGGTTGTGGTCATTATCCTTTGAAATTGCATCCTAGTCAATTCTTTCAAAAAAAGAAGAAAATAAGGCAAAATTACCTTGTGAGCAATCCACAATTGGATTTGCATTTAAAAATTGCCAAGTGAGCACTCCTGCCTGATAGCCAAATGAAATTAATCTCTTGTAACTCAAGGTCTCATCTATTTGGAGAGACAGGGGCTGGACTCAAGGAGGCTGCAGGCTTTCTAAGTGGTAAAAGTCATCTCATTTATACTTACAGGGTGTCCACAATGTTCTCTCACTATGCTAGCCAGTGCGAATATAAAGGTGGTTAAGATACTGTCCCCATACTTGAGCTCTCCTCGTCCTTGTCCAGCCTGCACATTACTTCTTGGAAGTGTCCCACATCCCTGATGAAGGGATGGATCAGATGTCTATAATAGTTTGTTCCCTCCTCTGGAAACAGTTTTCAGTCTATGGGTAGACACCTGACCCAGTGGAGTCAGTTTCTCTTTATGAAAAGTTTGAATTAAAGGAACAAGTACCGGGGGGAATTAGCCCTTAAGTTATGTATATGGTAGAATGCAGATGTCTATGAATTCCTGCTGTTCTGGTCCCTGAGAAGGGCTACACTTGATGTCCTGAGACCTGATTATTTTCATTTTTGAATTTCAATGAGGCCTTAAGAGAAATTAAATAGCCTTCTGTTTATTGCAATAAAACTTCCATAAGAAACAATTATGTAGATGAAGAGATATATAAATGAAAATGTATTCTTCAGTGTGATCAGTGCTATGATAGAGGTTTAGGCAGGTTGCTATGTAAGCAAATAATGAGTGCCTTAAACCTGGCCTAAGGAAGTCAGAGAAAGCTTGCAGGACAATCACCTTAAGTGAGTTATGAAGAGTAATCATTATCTTGGTGAAGAATGGTGGGGAGGAAATGGGAGGTTTATGCAGCATGAAAAAATCCAAGAAACTGTGAAATAGCAGGTATATTTTGGGAAATACAAGTTTAGTATAATTGGGGCTCGAAGTGTAAAGTGATGAAGTGGAAAGGAATGATGAAAGGAAAGGAAGGAAAAGTAGGTAGAAGCCAGACCCTATCGTGTCTTTCCCAAGATACTAAGGAGTTTGGACTTTACTTTCTAATCTGCCAAATGACCAGTTTTGATCCTTTCTCTGAGGCAATGCAGACTATACCCTCAAGTATCTTTTAGCTATTTCACAAATGCTCTCTCTATAGGAGTGGCCCAAGGCAAACTTATAGAAAAATGAAACAAAACAAAACAAAACAGAAAAACACTTGGCATGTGAAAAGAAGCTGGGATCAAAATCAGTACTTCAGAATTTGAAGTTCTGCTCATGTGATCTCTTGCTGAGTAATATTGAACAAAGGAATTTAATCTCTCTGAGCCTGTTTCCTCATTTACAAAACGGAAGTTAAAAAAAAAATCTGCCTCCCAGGGTTGTAGTTCAGATCCAAATATCCACAGATATTTTTAGTGTCCTACTGTATATCAGTTTCTGACCTTATTCTTTAACAGCAGAATCTCAATGAATTATCACCGCATCTTGAGGTAGATATTATTGTCCCCACATTCAAAACGGGGAAACTCAGGCTTAGGGAGGTCAAGTGTCTGTTCAGTTTCATACGAGCTAGATGTAGGAGAGCTGGTATTCAGAATCATATCTGTTGGACTTTCAATCCAGCGCTCTTTCCCCAAGCCTGAGCTCCTAATAGTAAAGAAGCAAATGAGAATTTTAAAAATAATTGTTTTAGCTAAAAAGTGTTGTATACATGTTGGTTGTTGCCCTTCAATGGCTGAAGCTAATGTCTGCTGAACCCCACCTCCTGTTTTGGGAGGGCTTCTGTCACTCAAGTATCCCCTGTCTTCTTGGGCTTGCTTCTTGTTATAGACAAAATGCTTCTACTACCTTGGGGTACCACTTAGGCTGCCCACCATGGCATCATCTGGGTTTCAAGGTCCTCTCTGACTACCTATCCAAATTGGCATTTTAGGATATTCTATGGCATTAGGGTCTTGCTAAGAACCTAAAAATTCACCTGATTAATTGATTTATCCTAAAGTATGAGAATTTTTAATTAACTTATTTTAGTATCCCTCATTGTATCTTCCCTTTTACAGGTTCCTTGGAGACTCAGTTTCTTAATCCAGCATTTCTTAAAGCTGCTTTAGGAAATGTTAACACAAGGAATTGTTCCATTAAAAAAGAATTCTTGAGAATCACTATATTGGTTAACATATTAAAGACTCATAGGAATTCTGCAGATTTAAAAAAATAGCTTTTCTAACTGAATGATTTTTCTTTGTTTTAATAAATTCTCTTTTTGTGGATCATATAAATAAAATCAGCATTATCCAGTATATACTTTGGGAAGCCCAGGGCTTTAATAAGAAACTGTCTTTGTGGAAATTCCGGCATTGTACTGCCTGAAAGGAGTGATTTTGTGAGGGTAGGAACATGTGAGTATACTTTTCAAAATATAGCATATTAACAATATTCTTAGGAGTTTTTTGGGACTTGAAGATTATATAGTTGGTGGGGACTCTCTAAAGAAAAGAAAATACAATTATGAATCAAAATTAGGTTTTGGAGGTGACTGGGTAAGTGAAGAGCCCCCACAGCTTAAACTTCACCACTTTTATCATCAATCCACAAAAGATTGGCCTATTGGAAACTAGTGTAAGACCAGCATGCTTGTTTTCATGCAGTAAGTGAAAGAATTGTGGACTAGGTAACAGCAGGCTTATGTTCTTGTCCAGAACTGCTTACTTTACTTTCACTTACACAATTCTTTGAAATTTCTCATCCTCACAGGCTTCATTTTTCAAATGGGACAATAATTGTCCATTTAATGATGAAGAATCATTTTGAAGAGGTAATTGCTGGGGAAGCACATAAAAAAAACGTAGACATGTAGCTCCATGGCTTGTTGATTCTTATAAAAATGCTTAATTCTAAGTACTGCACATATGCTAACAATCATTAATATTATTACATGTCAAATAAAAACAAATCTGGACTTAAGTAAGGAGAGGCTTTATGTAAAAAGAATATTGCAATAATGAAAGTGAAACTATTGCAATATAGAAGCTGCTTTGATCATAAGATCTGCAAGCATCTCAGACAGAAAAGTGATTTTCTCTTACAGGAGGAGTAAACACTGATGAGGCCAGTGGACTCTCAGGCCGGATCTTTAAGGTGGGGTTGTTTCCAGACTCATGCTCAGTGGTGGATTCAAATTCAGAGACCTGGGGGAAGGAAAGTATCTGGAGGAAAGTTTAGTCAAGTCAAGTTATGGGCATTTTGTCCAGATTGGTCAGTGGAAAGAAAAGCCTAATTAGTTCTATATGAAACAAAGAATGGGTATTTAGAAGGTCTGCATCTGGCCTTTTCATACACAAATAAGAGTATCATCCATGAGTCATATGTAAGTCATACAAGACAGGGTGGTTCTTTGCAGGAAGCCATTTTGGGGAACTTAAAAAGGAAATGGGATTTCTTGACCATTGTTGTTTTTCAAGAGCACAATGCTGAAATAGAGCTCAACATTATCAAACATCATCATTATCATTGTTTTCCTTGTGTCTGGTTAGTCATTCAAAATACAATATCTCTGGGCAAGTTGTTTAATTTTTCAGACCTTCAGGTTTTGCATCAGCAAAATGGGAATAATCATAATGATAATCAGTTCACTAGAGTTCTGTGATGCTTGAAAGACCTAGCAATAATACAAGTGCCTCATAGCTGTAAATGTCGTAGAAATATTATTGATTATTTTTCAGTATCATTATAAGTGGCTCCATGGGCTCTGCCATGGTCCTTTTCTCCTTTCTCCTTCTCTTTCTCCTCTCCCTCCCTTCTTCTTCTCTGTCTTCTTTTCTCCTTTCCCCTTCCTCTTCTGCTTCTTCCCCCTCCTTCTCCATCCACTTTAATACAAATGGATTTCATCTCATGCAGCAAAAAGAGGAAGGCAGCAATCATTTATTAAATAGGTATTGATGCCTGCCCCAGGGCTACTCACTATTCACAGAAAAACCCCAACATGAATATTTAGTGTCCTCATGTTACAAATAGGGAAACTGAGTCTTGGCAAGGTTTATGTGTCTAAGCTCACACAGTTCAGAAATGATAGAAAGAGACGACACAGATCTAGAGGTATCTCATTCAATTCTGTTTCTCACCAGGTGCACGGAGTGTGAGTTGGTCATGTGCACAAAACAGCCCACCTTCATCTCAAGAATGTGGAAGCGAGATGGAGAAAGAGACATCTCCGCTACATATGTATGTGAATAATTGCTTTTATTTTATTTGGGAGGCAATGAGCTTATTTTCCTTATAGTGTGTGTGTGTGTGTGTGTGTGTGTGTGTGTGTGTGTGTGTTTCAAAGAAAAAGATAAAGAGGACAGAGAGAGAGAAAGAAAGGAAAAAAACCAAACCCATTAAGCCCATATTGCACATTGGCTGCCAGCAATGTTTCTTTTAAAAATAAAATGAAAATGTTCAGTTGTAGATTTTTTTCCCTTTTGGAGAGATACAAGAATTGCAAAGAGTGCCAGACAGCACTAGCATATGCTTATTTTTCTAACTCAATGTGGGCATCCTTTCTTAAACATTTTGTATAAATATATTTATTCTCCCACTGAGACCTTGCCTGCCAGGTTCAGGAACAACTGAGTAAGCAGATGAGTTATAAACCAAGGAAAGAAAAGGAGAGATTGCCATGGAAATGCTGATGGCCCCTTTATTCCAGCTGAGTACATTGCCCAGGTATAATAAATTAATGGCTGATGCGTTGATGATAAATCTATCGTGGTTTTCATATTCAAAGTAAAAGATATTTCATTCTGTCTTTGCTGGAAATGTAGTCAGAAAGCAAGGAAATGTTGACATCCGGTGGGCAAGACTGAAAAAAAAAAAATCACAGACACACAAAAACCCTTTGGTGCACAACCCACATTTGCAAGCTGTCTGCCTTTCTTGTACTGGCCTCAGCTTTGACAAATGTAAAAAAAGTCACTAATATTTTGACACTCTCCCTGCCCAAGCCTGATACCAGCTGGCTGCGAAGCCACATACTCATTGTTCCACTGGATTTTAAAGACTGGGTCCCAGCCAAAGACTGGACTGGATCCATTCATTCATTTTCAAGATTGAAGTTGCAGCTTAACTGTAATGACCATTTCTCAACTCAATCTGGAAACCTCTTCCAAATCGAACAGATGCCTGAGAGGCAAATGTGCATTTGGATTGGAAACCGCTCTCCCAGATAAAGAAACAAAAGGTGATCTTTGAAAACAATTCCTTGTATTAAGAGCTATCAATATTCCGTGTATTGATTGTGTCTTACTTAAAAAAAAGCTCATGCTTTTAGAACCTTTTTAAAAAATACCTATTTTACCATTTTAAGTAAAAATGAAAATTTAAATTGCAGATAGAGTGTGATAACACTTACGGAAAACTATGTCCAGAAAAAAAAAAAATTGGAAGAAAACACCGAAATGTCAAAGATGTTAATGGTGGGGGCGGAATCTTTAAGGTTATAATGATTTTTTTTTCTTTCTACTTTTCAGTAGTTTTCTTCTAAAATAAGTTTTAAATTTATAATTGGGGAAAATAAACTACCTGTTCCTTTGAAAATGCGCTCTATTTCTTTTAATTTCACTATTTTCAACTCTGGTGAACATGTTGTTCTGGTAATCATAAGCAACTACTGCTAAAGTGTGCTACAACCATGGAAAATAAAACTACTCTATAACCCACAAAAAATATATTTGCTTTCTAGTTCTAAAATGTGCTCCCCTGCTGTGTGTTCCTGCTGTCCCATTTTTTTTCCAGTCATTTAATATTTTGAGGCATTAACCCTGATTGCTTGCAAATTTTCCATTGAAATTTATTTTCAGGTTAGCAGAAGCTTGGAAAAACTGCCATCATAAAGCTATAGGAGAGAGGGAATTACAGCTTGATCCTGAAATCATTTGAGGGGATTATTTGCAAGGCATGATGTGATGCTTCTATTTTTCAGTGTCAGAGTAACCTTTGAGAAATTATTTGTATTATCATTTTCATGTAAATATAACTCATTGTGTCCTTCCATTTGCCAGATACTGTGTGAAGGACTTACATTACTTTTCATGTAACTCTCAGACAATTTTATAAATTAAATATCTGCATCATATACACACTTCAGTTGAGGAAACTGATGCGCAGATGGATTAAGAATTTGAACCTACATCAGTTTGATTTCAGCCCGTGCATTGTTTATCCTTAAGCTACTACGTTTTGCATTCAGAAAGACTTGCTTTTTTATCTCAGTGCTTCCACTTAGAACCTGCTGACTCCAGCCAGTCAGTCACTGTACCCCTTTAAGTCCCAGTTTCCCAGTAAAATGGGTATAATAAAGTTGAAGATACAGGGTAGTTACAAGGATTAAACTAGTTAATGCCAATAGTACAGTTTGGAGAAAAAACCTTCAGATTCCAGAGCATCCCATCCATATAAAAATGATTGAAAATGAACACAGAGATAGGTGCCTTCAAAAACATTTCTTTATCCTGCCTGTAAAAATTTGACATTATTCGTCCACAGCCTGTAGCCGTATTCAACCCTCTGGCTTATGCAGCACTGATTAAAAAACGGATTGCCAGCAGTCATCTGTGATTGTCTACCACAAGCACTTCTCTTCCTCCACCCAGTTGTCCCATGCACTATTCATGAGTTCTACAATATTCCAAACTTTAATTTCCACAGATTAATTCTCACTAATTATTCACCATATGAACCTTCGCAGGAGAATTCCACTGGATGCTCTGCCATCCTGAGGCAGGAAAGGCAATGTCAAATCGTTTTCTGATTTCAAGTGGAAAACAAACTAATTACGTGGAAATATGATAATAGATTGCGCTGCAGGGACCGGTCCTCTGCAGGCTTCAAAATGTTTGCTTATGATCGGCTCCTTGTGTTATTTCTTCCAGGAGGAGTTGCCCTTTCATAATGCATCAACATTATTGACTGGCCTGTGATTCCTTACTTGGAGTTAAGGTAATTTGCATAATTGTATATTACTTCCGTCTGGTGGAAACAAACAAGATGTGCGGGTGCTAATGATCAAGCAGGCAGCAGTGACTGCTGGGAAAAAAAATAGCATTAGTAAAGTCCAAAGAACTAGGAATAGCAACTTCTCTGTTTGACATCTTTCACCACCTTCCATTGATCTAGCTCTTTATCCCACTTGGACACGGCCATTGTTATTTTTCTGTTTGTGCAAGCATAGGAGGTGGTTTGGGCTACACATGTATTTCAAACCTATAAAAATAGAAAGTGTCCTTAGGCTGTGAATTTTCATATATTTGTTTATATTTGTTCAGGTCATTTCTTCTGCTTCAGGTATCTTCCTTCTCTCTGGCATAAGGTGTCTTATTCTTTATAATCGAGCTGAAATGCTGCTCTCCTTTTGATGTCTCCCAACTTTTCCACTTAGGATGCATTGTTCTCTAAATGAACAAATGTCAAATGAACACAATAGGTGCTCAGCAAATCAGTCTTGTTTATTTGCTTAACAAACTGTTTTTGGTCTTTATAGCTTGCTAGTTTTGTTCTAAGCACTCTGGATAGACTGAACAAGTATTAATAAAAAAAATCCTCCTTTCCTTCAATTCTTTAATGCTTCTCTTCTCTGTAGCAATTCATATCTCTATTTAGCAATTATTTATTGTACCTTGTAGGACACCTGATGGATAGGGTCATAACTTATTTATCACTGTAACTCCATGACCAGGTACCTGATAAATATATTTCTGTTGAATAGAATTGAAGTTTCAGAAGAGTGGATCATGCAAACTGATGAATTTCATCAGGGATGCAATTGGTGTACCTTACTTACCAACTCCAAATGATTTGTAGAGGCTGCATTAAGCACTGAGAAAAGGATCTTGAGGCAGCATACGAGATCTGATAATTAGGTTTGTGAACTTGTTGCAAGGATGTTGCTAACCTTTTTCGATATCAGAGGGATTACTCATTACGAATTTGTACCAACTGGACAAATAGTTAACCAAGTTTATTATTTGGAAGTGCTGAAAAGCTGAGTGAAAAAGTTAGACAAAAATGACCTTAACTTTTCGCCAACAATTTATGGCTCTGGCATCATGACAATGCACCAGCTCACAAGGCACTGTCTGTGAGGGAGTTTTCAGCCAGTAAACAAATAATTGTATTAGAACACCCTCCCTACTCACCTGATCTGCTCCCAATGACTTCTTTCTTTACACGAAGATAAAGGAAATATTGAAAGGAAGACATTTTGATGTCATTCAGGACATCAAGGGTAATACAACAACTGTTCTGATGGCCATTCCAGAAAAAGAGGTCCAAAATTGCTTTGAATGGTGGACTAGATGCTGGTGGCCAGTGTATAGCTTCGCAAGGGGAATACTTTGAAGGTGACCCTAGTTATATTCAGCAATGAGGTATGTAGCACTTTTTCTAGGATGAGTTCGTGAACTTCATTGTCCAATTTTGTTAATGTATGTATGTTTTGTAGGTGGAATTGATGAGTTTATCAGGCTGCCTACAGTTCAAGTGTTAACAGGTTATGATCTGTCAAGCAAATTGCAGTTTTGTGGTTTTGAACATTAAACCCTTGAAACAAAATGTTTTGATTGACATTTTATGGAAATAATAAGATCGGCCATTATTGGGCTATGCACCTTCCATATATTATTCCAATTAATTTGTCACAGCAACACCACACATTAGGTCTTTTCAATCCCATCTGACAGGAGAAAACTTGACCAGGATGAAAAGGTTGTGAATGGCAAATCCAAAATTCAAGTTCAATTTGTTCTGATTCCAAAATCTGTGCTTCTTTTTCATTATTCTCAATACACATTATCATTTAGTTCTAGTCTAAAGCACACTACTTTGCATTTCTGAGAAAGGAGCCACTTTGACCTAGTGGATAACGAGCCAGACATACGTGAGGCATTTCAACGATTATGGTCTTTGTGGGTATTCAAAAAGCAAGGCCCTTGTATATGGGTGTGGGTGCAGACAGATGGAAAAGGAAAAGCGGCTTCACGTGGAAAGACACTGACATGGAAGGAAACTTGAGTGTGTTTATCAGGACAGGCATTATGTTACATGCTGAATGAGTTTCTTACAGACCTTTTGAAATGAGCATTCCTAGGCCCATTTCTCAGAATAAGAAAACATAGGCTCAGATAAGCTGAGTAACTACATTAATGGTAAGAGGGATATTGTTTATGCCACTTGTCAAGTATTATATCCCTATAGTGTCTTCTGTCTAGCACAAATTAGACTCTAAACACACACACACACACACACATTTGATGATTATTAAGAAGTAAATCAGGTTTTAAATCCAAGTCTGTTTAACTCCAAAGCCTGCGCTATTACTTTCATGCCAGGCTGCCCTTGGGAAGTTTAAAATGTGCTTGAGACTTTGAAACCAATTCTATTTTTTAAGGATAACTTCTTACACAGCTGCCTCAATGCAGCTGGTCCTTTGGAAAAAATGTTTATAAGAAAGCTTGGCAGGTTTCGTGGACATTAAATATCTCTTACAAAATAATATTTTGATGGATTACATGTAAATGAATCAGAAACATATGGCTTTCATTTCCTTTAGAATGCACACACAGAATGATTTTATATGTTTGGCAAAATGCATTTTCCTGAATGCCACCTCCAACATGTCCTTCCCCTTTTACCCCAAGTCCTTTATACCCAAAAAGACTGGAATATCTATGAATTCCACAAACCCCTGGAACCTTCCGTCTCTCTTTCTGACTCCACAATCACACATAGGTCATTTTCCCTTTTATTTCCAATAGCAGAAGCAGCTGCTGTTCCATAAGGCAAGAAGGTAGCCACCTACGGCTTCCGCTGAATGTGAGTCCTCATCACAGCAGATATCCACTCGCCTTTCCTGGGAATGCTGGGCAGTCAGTCATTGCAGGCAAAGAGAATTCCCCTTCATGTACACAATGTTAGGTCATATAAACTTTATAATACAAATGTGTATTTATTTTGAGCCTTTTTAAGAAAGAGATTCTGTGCCTTGGGGCACTCATCTGAAAAACCCATTGGACTGGGCACAATCAGATATTCCCTAGAGCAGAAAAATGTGATTATGTCCCATGGAGTATAAAATGCACCCATCTGACTTCAACCACAGCATACACACTAGCGAAGCTGCACAACAGGCTGATGACCAAATGAACCACAGAGAAAGTCAAGAGTGCCCAATCAGGCTTTGAAGAGCTTTTTATATTCATTCTCAAAAGCCGGTATCTAAATCATAATGGTTGACCTTAACATTCAACTTAGATCAATTGAAAAAGTGAAGTATCTATAAATAGTGATTTATTATAAAAGGGTGATTGTGACTTTCCAACATCTATAAGTTGGAGAAAATGGGGCAAGGGCAGGAAATATGATCCTATTCAAATAAAAAAAAGCAGCAACTTCAAAAGAAAGGAATTGTGTTCAGGTTTCACCTAAGTCTGGAGATATCACAAACTCACATGCCTCAGGGATCAAGGTAAATGAGTGAACACAGGGTGAAAGACGACCAGTTTTGTTGGCGACTACAAGAAGCAGGAGTGGGCACAATCCCTCTGTAACATTCACATCCATAAATTTGAAATCACCATTTGCAAATACATCTTTGAATCACAGAAATAGGTATAGCTTTGCATACCTGGTTTATAACCTCTGTGACCAGTCACTTCTGAGCAAATCTGGTTCTCTTATACCTGCAAACATTCCCTCTGTTTTCCACCCTCACCTGCTTTTTTCCAACCTGTCGTTATCGACAAATGGATTGGCTGGATGGGCAGTAGATAGTTAGCCTGCATTTACTCTTGAGAAAATTTGCCAACACTAGAGTAAAGAAAGTTCTGCCAGATTTGCTTTCACCTTTCCTCCTTCTCCGTTCTCTCTTCTCACATGGAATTTCTGTTTGTAGGAAAGGAACTTCGTTCTGTTTACAGCAATGTGATTGATACCCAGAAAGGGAACTCAGGATGGAAGCAAGATAGTACCAAAGTTGTGTTTTCAGATTGGATGGGCAAGGCTAGAATATATAAGAGAGCAAGAGGAAGGTCAATAATAATAGAGGTGAAGCAAAAGAGTGGAGTACTTTTGAATCAAGTACATTTAATATAAAAAATATATTTTTAGCTATTTGCTTAGGTTATTTTCAAATTATTCTAGGTCTGTTGTCGAATATTCTTTGTAGCATCCATCTGGAAAAGTACCACATCCTGTCTCATGGAGTTGCCTCAGTGAGAGGAGAAGATAATGTAATAATGGCTGAGATCATTGGCTTCAGGTCAGATATCTGCGTTTGAATCCTGGATCCCAAATTTTCCTAAGATTGCATAGCTTGTTACATCAGAACATGTTACTTGGTATTTATTTAAAATATTTATCGAACAGTTACTTTGTATACTTTAGATTTTACAAAGCACTTTTACATTCTTTGTCTCATGTATCCTAAAATACTTTTATAAGACAGGAAGGGCAAAAATAAGTAATGCCACTGTTCCCATTTGAGAGATGTGAATTCAGAGGCTCATAGAATTCATTTGACTTGCTTAGGGCCACAAAGCTAGTAAGTGTCATAGTGGAGACTAGAAATCCACCTCTGATTCTGAGACTACTTTTCCTCCCACACTATACTTCACCAACAGACTACAGTAAAAAGGTGACCTAAAAGATTTGAGGACATGTGAAATAGTGATCATATTTTTAGGCAAAATGGTTTGTCATTTTTGTTAGAAGAAAAAAAATGTATTGGTATCAATATTTTCAGAGAACTGCATTGTAGAATCAGCAATCAGAAAACAAGTTTATTTATACATGTTCTGATTCACTTCCTCTTGGAATGAATTAAGTTCATAGCAACAAAACAACCTATGACCATAGTGCAATTCCATACAAAGGTCCTTGGACCGAATGTGTGTGTCCTCCTAAAATTCATATATTGAAGCCCTAATCCTCACTGTAATGTAAATAGGAGGTGGAACCTTTGGATAGTAATTAAATCCTCATGATGGGATTAATGCCCTTATAAGGAGAGGGAGAGACATCAGAGCTTCCATTCTCTATCATGGGAGGATACAGGGAGAAGGTGGCTATCTGCAAGACAGGAATGGAACCTTCACCAAGAACGGAATCTGTCATAACTTTGATTTTGAACTCCCAGCTTCCTGAACTGTGAGAAATAAACCTCTGTTGTTTAGGCCACCTGTTCTACACTACTTGGTTATAACAGCCTCATCTGATTAAGATAGGCATCTTGTAGAATATAAAATCCCTCTAGGCTACTAAGATAGAAAATTTCATCAGAGAGGTAAATCTATAAAAATAGTTAAATAGAAAGTGTACAGTGAAAACTGCAAGTATTAAAATTAAAAAGTTAATTTTAACAGCAGATTGGATACAGAAGAGAGAGTAAATGATGGGAAGAAAAGTTAGGATAAAAAATTAAAAACATAGAAACAAGGATGGGAAATGTAGAAAAGAGCATGAAAGAATATGGAATATGAAGAAAAGATCTCACCGTGCATAATTAGACACCCAGTAGGAGAGCGAGAGAAGATAGAGGGAAAGAAATGTTTGAAGAAATAAGGTCTAAGAATTGTTCAAAACTTACAAAAGATATCATGCCACAGAAGTTGAAAAACTCTACAAACCTCATAAAGTATCAATACAAAGCATTTTGGTAAACATTTTATGCATACTTCATAGCAAACTGCTGACAATCCAAAGACAAAGAGAAAATCTTGACAGCAGTCAGATGAAAAGAAATAAATATTGCCCTCAAAGGAATAATAAGACTGATGGCTGATTTTTAAACAATGTATTGAGGTATAATTGAAGTACACTACATTGCACATATTTAAAGTGTACAATTAAATTAGTTTTGACATATATCACATATCCCAGTGAAACCATCACAAAAGTAAAGATTCTAAATATTTCTGTCACTACTAAAATTTCCTTGTGCCCCTTTGTAATCCAGTCCTCCCTCCACCCCATCCCTAGGCAATAACTGATTTGCTTTCTGTCACTATAAATTGGTTGTGGTATTCTATAGTGTTTTACATGGATGGGACAATATTGTATGGACTCTTTTTTGTTGTCTTCTTTTACTCAGCATAGAGATTTTGAGATTCATTCACATTATTGCATGTATAAATAGTTAATTCTTTTTTATCGCTGAGTAGTGGTTTATTGCATGATTATGCTACAGTTTATCTACTCACTTGTTGATCGACATTTGGGCTATTTTCAGTTTTTGCCTATTACAAATAAAGCTGCTATAAACATTGTGTAAAGTCTTTGTGTGGACGTATGTTTTTGATTCTCTTCAGTAAATACTTAGCAGTAGAGTGGTTGGAGTCTATGGTTGGTATATGCATAAATTTGTAAGAAACTGTAAAACTGTTTCTCTAAAATGGTTGCACCATTCTCTATTCCCAGCAGCAGTGAGAGTCCCACTTGCACTACATAATCCCTAACACTTGACAAGGTTAGTTTTTTTTAAAAAAAATTTTGGTCTTTTGAATGGGTATGTAATGTAGCATATGGTTTTAATTTAAATATCTTAGATACTTAATGGTATCAAGCATGGTTTTAAATGCCTAATCATAATTAATATATCTTCACTTATAAAGTGCTTGTTTAAATCTCTGCCCAGTTTCTTAATGTGCTGTTTGTTCTATTATGATTTGTAAGTATTTATATATCCCTGTTAAAAGTTTTTTGATATATGTGTGGCAAATATTTTATCACAGCTTGGGACTTCCCTTTTAGTTTTCTTAATGAGATATTTTGAAGAACAAAACTTAAATTTTGATGATGTCTACTTTATCAATTGTTTCTTTTATGGTTCATGTTGTTTATGTTTTCAGAAGACTTCACATCTTTGTCAGAAATCCATCAACCACATTTATATAGATCTATATATTCACTATTCTGTTTCTGTGATCGACATGTCAATCTTTTAACCAAAACCAAGCTGTTTTGAATACTGAAGCTTTGCAGTAAGTCATGAAATTGGATAGTTTAAGTCCCCCAAATTTTTTCTTCATTTGAAAAGTTGTTTTGGCTATTCTAGGTCCTTTACATTTCCACATAAATATTAGAAAAAGCTCCCTGATTTCTTTAAAAAATGCCTGCTGGGATTTTGATTAGGATTGTGTTGAGTATACTGATCAATTTGGTGAGAATTAACTGCTAGAAGCTAGAAGAGAATGGGGTGACATCTTTAGACTATTAAGAGAAGCTAATTGCAAATGTAGAACTATAATCACAATGAAAATATTCTTCTAAAATAAAAGGGAAAGTAAGACATTTCAAATAAACTTATTGAGATTATTCATTTCCAGTGGACCTACCTAAATGAAATAGTAAAGTGAGTTTTTCAGGAAAAGGAAAATGGTCTCAGATAGAAGTATGGAAATTCAAAATGGAATAAAAAGAAATGGAAAGGGTAAGTACGCGTGGTGACTCCAAATTAATATAGACTCTATAAAACAGTAGTAATTGCTTATTGCATTTAACATGTGTGTAGAATAAAGTGCATGACAACAGCAGCACAAAAGGTAGGATGGTGATGAATTGAGTTAAAGTGCTCTAAAGTTCTTGAATTGCCTGTTAAGTGATAAAAATACTAATTTATGGAAGACTCTAATAAGTAAGGATATATTTGTTATCTGTAAGATTACCATGAAAAAAAAATGCATGCTTAACATATTTGTAGAGAATAAAAATGATATATTAAAATAATATACCATAAATCCAAAGAACATAATATAAAGAGAAAAAGAACAAAAAGACAAAGAGGAAACAAATAGTATAGTAGACTTTAACCCAAATATATCTATAAGCACATTATCACATTAAATGGAATCAGAATAACTATTCCCATAAAAAGTCAAAGCATATCAAGCTGGGTGTTCAGCTACAGGCTGTTTAGAAAAGATGCATCCTAAATATAAGGACTCAGAAAGTTTGGAATTAAAAGTATGGAAGAAGATATATTACGTAAATATTTATCATAAGGGTGCTAGTATTGTTGTACTAGTATCAGACCATGTAGGTTGTGAGGCAAAGGGTATTGATAGAGATAAATGGAGATTTTTTTTGCAACTATATAAAAGGTTGGGGTAAATCCACCAGGAAGACACCACAATTCTAAATTTGCATGTACCTAATAACAGACTCAAACACATATGAACCAGAAACTAACAGAAATAAAAGCAGAAACAGATTCACAATTATAGTGGTAGATTTTTAATAAACAATTCTTAGTAAATAATAAAAGCAGACAAAAATCAGCAAGAATATGGAATAATTAAACAATACAGTTATTAATATTACCTAAACGACTTGTACAATACACTATATAGAGATCATGCATCCAGCAAGGAATATTCCCAACTGTTTCAGCCAAGAGGCTTCTGCCACAGTTAATTGGTCAGAGTTGACAAGAGAAGTTCATCTGATTGTTGTATGTTTTCCCTCATTATAGTCTCTCTCAGTGGGTGGCTGGTGGTAATATTGTGGTATCTGTGTTCTGTGCAGAGTTAAGGCACAGTCTCTTAAGCTTTTATGGGAATTTGGGGATGAATACAAATGATCTATGTGAAATCACATAATGATAATCGGTAATAGAAATATTATTGCCAAGTCTCATGTTTTAATTGGGACAAAAGTGTTAACTAAAGGCTGCATAATGCAAACAGCATGAGCTTGGGAGCCAGGCACACTTGGTTCAAGTTCCAGAACTACCACAGTGTAATTGAAATGTCAACTACTTAACTTTTCTGAGACTTTGTTTCTTTATCATGAAATAGAGGTAATAGCTGCAGAAGGATAGGCTGATCAGAAAGGGCTGAGCTCTAGAATGTGCTAGACTAGCTTAGTTAAGATACTCCCTGAGATGAAAGATAAAGATGGTGCTTTTGCTGATCTTAAAGACCCAACGCCCTGACATCAGCAATCTGACAGTTTCTGCCAATTCATTGCAGATGTAGCAAATGAGAATATACTTCTGTAGTTACTTAAAATTTTCCAAAGCATGGAAAGCGATGAAGAGGAAAATTCCAGGCCAAATACTAGAGTTCTCATTAAAGATGAGTTCTCTGGAGGTCAGCAAATGACGTTAATAAGATGAGGCCTAGGGCCGGCCGAGAGGCACGGTGGTTAAGCGCTGGCTTGGGAAGCCAGTGGCCCTGGTTCGGTCCCACATATGAGGGCCAGTGATAATGCCCTCAAAAAAAAAAAAAACCACAAAAAAAGAAAAACAAAGATGAGGCCTAGATGCCATAGTTGGGTTCATAGGGACATTCAGTCTCCTTTAGAAGGTAATGCTCTCTGTGCCTTTGCACATACTGTTCACTCTGCGGAGAATGTTTTTTCCTCTCTGTTTGACAAACTTCTACTTGTTCTTCAAAAACAACTGGACATAGAGCTACCAGGTGAGTAGTGGTACTGTGTGTAAAGCTATTACACATAATTTCCTGAGTTTGCTAGTCAGGACGATTGGTTACAAGTGGTAGAAATCCAAGCCAAACTGGCTGAAAAAATGAACAAACAAACAGCTTTTGTAGCTCATGATCCAGGGAAGGTTGTTGTCAGGGACTAGTCCTTCAGAGTCTCATGGCTTTCCTTCCTTCCCTGTTGGCTTTGGCCTCATGCTAATCCTGCCACCAACAGCTCCAGTCTTACATACTGCCACTTCAGGGACCCCAGAGAAAGTGTTCTTTCTCATTCATTCCAGTGGAAGTTCCAGGGCCAGTGGAGTCACATGTACATAACTGTGGAGTAGAAGGATCAGCACTCCAGTCCTAGAGGCTTGGGTCCGGGGCCAGCCCTGGAGCCCTGGACAACTTTTCACTTCGTGGTTATTGTTTGTGTCTGATTGTGTTTCCCACTGTCCTCACAGCTTCACAAGGGCTCACTGCACTCAGAGGGTTTCCAGGACCAGGTAGAGGTAGCAGAGAACTGTGGTCAGGTTGGTAGGGGCGGGTGATACAGTGGATCAGGGGAGAGACTGGCATCAGACTGCCTAAGTCAGGCTTCAGGATTTACCACTTACTGGTTCTAATCACTTATTCTTTCTGAGCCTATTTCCTCATTCAAATAGGGACAGTAATAGATAGTAATAGGGCCTACCTCATGGGGTTGTAGTGAGTATTAAACTAATACACACAGAGTACTTATGATGGTGTCTGAGACTTTTGAATATATATGAAGGTCTGACAATTAGGTTTACGAACTTACTTGTCTGAACTTTGTGTGTGTTTGTGTGTGTGTAATATTTATATAATTATATAATTTTTAGTATATATATTTATGATATAATTATATAACATTATAATTTTTATAATTTTGTTAATTCACTGTTCTTCAAATGTAGCATAATTTCTGGCACATGCTATGCATTTATATGTTTCTAATGAGTAAATAGTGTTTCCTTTTCCTAATAACTCTATGAATTTAGTGTTGTGATTCCCATTTTACAGATGAAAAGGGAAGCATAGAGAGGTTAAGTAACTAGTTCAAGGTCATACAGCTACTGATTATTTAAATGTATTGATCTTGGATCTCTGACTGCAGAATCTGGGTCCATAAACACCCCCATTAACCAGCTTTAAAGATGTCGCTTCGCTATTATCTCTTCGGTGAGAATTTCCTCAATGCTGGAATCAGCCACAGGGAGGGAAGCCCCCTTCTCTGAGTTCCCTCTATTTGCCTGCCTGTGTACCTGGGGGCAGGGTCTGTGTCTTGCTCGTCTTTGAATCTCTAGTTTCTACCACATTGTTACTTTTTAAACTTCATTGCTAGTTAAATAAATGACTGTTAAACAATGATATGGGTGGATCGTGGGTGTATGAGTAAACGAAACCCCCCTCTTAACTGAGCAAGATGGCTTGTGGGAGCTGTTTCCTTTGGGGGAAAGAATTATGATGGAGGTAGTGCCTCCCACACATCTGCTCCCAACAAAGAAGGTTGTGCAGATTGCCACACAGCTCGCCAGGCAAGGATCTGAGAGACTCTGAAATCGATTCTTCACTTTACAAACCAGGATGCTGAAACACAGAGAGTGAAAAGGACTTGCTCATAGTCATTAAGTCTGGGGATAGCCAAAGTGAGAACCCAGTCTTCTGAGCTCCCGTTACCAATTCTTTCCACTATCTTATATGCTGAAGAATTTGGATAAATAGGACAGCCCAGGGGAAATAAAGACAGAACCACTAGCTACTGGCTTTATGGAAAGAGTTTGAAAATGAAAATACATTCAACATTTGGCAAATGAAGAAAAATGCACTAGCAACGACAGCAGGAAAAGAGACAGGGAAAAATTTATTAACTTAATATATATCAAGCTGAGGCCAACCTGGTGCTGGGTCTGGCTTTGGAGTGGGAAAGAAATTCTCAGCTGCTTTTGAGTAGAATAGATTACTTTGCTACTCTGAAACAAGTGCAGGCAGATAACAAATCATGTGAACTGTCCAAGAACAATGCAGATCCCAAACTCCCTTTACCTTTGCCCTTGGAGTAGAGGCTAAATGCTTATAGACCCACTCTAGCCCTGCAGTGCCATGGAAAAAAACACGGGCATTGGGTCTCACTTGACTTGAGCATTCTCTAGGTCTGTGGCACCAGGCAACCTACTTACTTGTTCTTTCAAAAACTGACTTCCCTCACTTACAAAATGGGGCTGTTCATCTTTACATAAGAAGCTGATAAGGATTAAGTGAGAATGACTATGTCAAATTCCTGGAACACAGTAGGCGTTCAGCCAATTGCAATTATTGTTATTATTGCAAAGATGCTGGTGCCCATAGGCAGAAGGTGAACCCATCTACCACATAAGGTAACCAGCAAATGAGACAAAAGAAAATCAGCTTCATTCAATACTTCCTATCATTCCTTTCTTTTTCCACTAAAGGGTCTATTCTGCAGGAAGTGGAGGAAGCATTGTGTTATGCTGGTTTTATTTAGGACATTTTATTTTCTGTCTGATACAGGAGGATTCCCTTGAGGTCAGAGTGAGATTAAGAGTTTACAGAGGGAATTAATATATTTTTTAATGGTAAGCTAAAAAAAGAGTGTTAATTAGTCTATGCTAATTTCTTCCCCATTTGATTTTCTAAAATACTGAAAATATCATATTAGAAGCAGTAGGTATTCTCAAAGCTACAGATGGAAAAAAAAGAAAGATGATGAAAATCAGCAGAAGACTAATAAAAGCACAACATTCTGGGCCACTTTGCATGTGGTAAAAATAACAAAATGTATTTAATTAGTTCCTGAAGGCACAGTATAATTGTTGGTGTTCATATAGATTTTCTTAAACTATCGGTTAAGGGATCTAACTGTCTACAAGCTGAAAAGACAAGAGATAAATATTTCATGAAAAAGTAATGCAGGAGAATCAGTTTCACATCTATAAGAGATAACCTGATCCATCATACAGATGTGAGCACGCAGAGTCCTGTGTAATAGGTACTATGGCTTCATGGAAATCACAATCCTTTCTTTGCCTCAGTCTCACCTTGGGAAATAACAAGAAGAATAAGGATCAGGAGTTAAAAGACTTAGGTTTTTTTCCTTGGATTTTTTCCTTATTGCAATTGATAAAAACCAAATCTAAATAAGTTTAAGCAAAAAGAAAAAATAGGTATACATATACCTATATGTGAATTAATATCTTAATTAATATGGCCACCAGAGCATAGAAAGTGAAGCATAGAAACAAATTACAGAAATCACACCACTAAGGCTCAAGAAAACTAGAACCAGTGCCTTGAATGCCACCAGGACTCTTTTCCATGACTGCTTTTCTTTGCAGGTCTGTTTGTGTTCTCTTTCTCTTCTCGTCACTCTCTCTCTCCACACTTGCCTCCTCTAATCCTCTGGTGCTCATCCTGGGAATTAGGGTGAGGCTGGGAGGCACACTGGGCCTCAAATTTAATGAGGCCCTCACTTTCAGGGCTCTGAAACTGCTGACTGCTAAATTTTGTGTCCCAGGTGTCCTACTTGCCTCACCCTAGTCTCTGCCCTGATAGAAAATATGGCTGCCAAGAGAAATCAAACTTAAAAAAAAAAAATCTGTTTCTGTTGATTTTCTCTCTTGACCCCAAGCCAAAACTTCTTAGGGAAGGTATATGTTTATTTTGCTTCCTCCACTGTATTTCCTACACCATTTCCTAGTACATGTAAATCATTTGACTTCAATGTAATTCACATTTACTCTCTCAGTAAATCATCCCAACCACATGATGAGATGGGCAGGGCCAATATTAACATCACCCCAAATTTACACATGAATAACCATGACTCTGAGTATGTATATAGTACATGCCAGGTACTGTCAGATTAGTTTGAGTTAGTGTGCACCATGAGTCAACTGTGGCCAAGGGTTGGGCATGTTTCACACATTGAGAGCCATGGTACCCACTGGATGAGTTTGAGGAAGAAGTATGAGGAAAAGTTCCTAGGAAAGAAGAGCTCCGTAGAGCATGTATTGCTGGTACCCCATATGCTGGATCATCGCTTGCCATTGGTGCTGTGGTGGGGGGTCTGAATTGTAGTCCCCAAAAAGATATGTCCTTATCATAACCCCTAAAACCTGTGGATGTGAACTTATTTGGGAAAATGTCTATGCAGACATAATTAAGGATCTTGAGATGCCATCATCCTGGGTTATCCACGTGGGCCCTAAGTATTATGACAAGTGTCCTTATAAGAGATACACAGAGGATAGACAAAGAGAGGAGAAGGCTATGTAAAGATGAAAGCAGAGACTGGAGTCATGCAGCTACATGACAAGGAATGCCTGGAGCTACCGGAAGCTGAAGAGGCAAGGGTCAGGTTTTGGGGAGGAAGTGTGGCTCTGCTAATATCTTGAGTGTGAACTTCTGACCTATATATAGAACTGTGAAGAACAAATTTCTGCAGTTTTAAGCTACCAAGTCTGTGGTAACCTGTTATGGCAGCCCTCGGAAACTAATATAAGTGTAAAATAAGAAATCTTGGGCAAATTATATGACTTTTGTGGCCCTTAGGGGAAGACATGTAATATAGTGATTAAAGCATGAGCTCTGGAGCCAGGCTACTGGAGGTTGGATACTGGTTCTGCCATTTACTAGGTTTCAATTTGGGCAACTATTTAACCTCTCCGGGCTTTAATGCCTCATTATTAAAATAAGAATAATATTAGTTAACTCATGTAGAGTTTAGAACAGTAGCTGGCATGTACTATATACATACTCAGAGTCATGGTTATTCGTGTGTAAATTCGGGGTGATGTTAATATTGGCCCTGACCATCTCATCATGTGGTTGGGATGATTTACTGAGAGAGTAAATGTGAATTACATTGAAGTCAAATGATTTACATGTACTAGGAAATGGTGTAGGAAATACAGTGGGGGAAATAAAATAAACTAAATAAGGTATCTGACCTGGAGGAGGTTATAGACTAAATTGTATTGCCCCCAAACTCACATGTTGAAGCCCTAACTCCCAATATGACTACATTTAGAGATAGGGTTTTTAGAAAGTACTTAAGGTTAATGGGCTCATATGTTTGGGGCCCTAATCTGATAGGATTGGTGTCCTTATAAGAAAAGAGACATCTCTATGCACATATGCACAGAGGAAAGGCCATGTGAAGACACAGAGAGGGAGAATCTGGAAGCCAGGAAGGTTCTCACCCGAAACCAACCCTGCTGGCACCTTGATCTTGGGCTTCCAGCCTCCGGGACTGTGAGAAATAAATTTATACCACTCAATCTGTGGTATTTTGTTATGGCAGCCCAAGCAGACTAATATAAGTCCATTAATGGAAGTTATAAAGTAATACGTATCATAATTGTTGTATTTTACAACCATTAATACAAACAACTAATTCTTCCAACCAGTCTATTATCTGTAGAATGAAAAAGGATGCCTCTAGGTTACAAAACTTTCTTTGTTTTACACTCTGACTCTAAGAAGTTTGTGCAAACACACATTGGAATTCAGGAAATTCTACAGCTCTAAACGAAATGTTCCCTTGAGGGATGTAAGGGGGAAAGAGATTAGGATAAAACAAAATGCTTTCTACTCAGGGAGAATTTTTGCCTTTGTAAAATGTGTTTTCTCTAACTGTATCCTCTTCTATATATTGACCTTCATTTTGGGAGTCTTTTTAAATGAACAAAAATATAGTTTTCCTCCAAATGGATGGAAGTGAGTCTAAGGTAAAATGTTGTTCCTTACTGGAAGAAGAAAATATTTTTCCTTCCATGTGTTAGACTATGGTTATTCTTCAAGTGTCCACTAAAATACTTGCTCACCTTTCAGGTGCACTTAAATGTCACCTCTTCCATGAGAAAGTCTCCCGTCTTGAACACTACTTCTCTCAAATTAGAATTTATTAAATCCCTCCTTCCTCTATGCCTGCCACCTGTGGTAGTCTGAGTTGGGACAGGCATATCTCAGTAGAGTCTGATATCTTCGAAGTCATGGACAGTTACTTTTAGTCTTGAACTCATTCTTCCCCCCATAGCCAATGGGATGCTCGTACTCAGAGAAATTTCAATATATGTATTAAAATGAACCGCACCTATTCTGATTAGCACACACACACACATGTACACACACATGTGTACACACATGTGCATGCATGCACACACACACAGACTGGTCATTTCTGTTTGGAAATATTGACTTTTTGTTATAATCTGAGTTTACCCTATGACAAAGGAACAGTAAGGAAGACATATTTGAAAGTCAAAAACTGGTATCTTATCCTGACCACTCTACTCACATACATTTAAACCCTGATGGATTCACCCCCACACCCCATCTCTGGGAGCCATGTAAACCCTATTGTGGAAAGTTTGGGTGTGACTGTGGCAATCACTTCAAGCTCTCTGACTTGGCTCCTCCTACCATGGCTCTGGCCTGTTTGGCATGGTATCCAATGTTCTACCCAGTTCCTGCCTCTTGAGCATAATGATGGATGAAGCTTTCATGGTTTGGGCTAATAGCACTGCAGTTTCACACTGCAGCTTACCAGGGTTTTTGACCTCAGCACTGCGCATTGCATGCTAGATACGTGGTTTTCAAAGTGTGGTACCTGGAACAGAAGCAGTAGCATTGCCTGGGAATATGTTAGGCATGCAAATTATACCACCCTACCCTACCCTAGAGCTGCTAACTCAGGAACCCTGGGATGGGGAGGTCATGCCCAGCTATCTGTGTTTCAATAGACTTCCAGGTGATTCTTATGATGCTAAAACTTGACAACACCCACTATAGAAAGTTCACGTAATTTCTTCGAGTCCTCGATTCTCAACTGTGTGGGTATAATTTCCATCCTGCAAGGTGATTTCTGTAATTTAAGCTCTAAAGTCCACTAAGTTCACATGGAAGGTGCTAAATAAACAGAGTTGAATCTGAACTTAATAGTCCTGTATTAGCCCTTGTGGGTCGAAGTAACCATAATTTCATCTCACAGGGCCTTCTATTCACATGGGCTTTCGTGCACCTGTTTCACAAGACAGCAACACTCCCACCTGCACTGTGGCAAGCTCTCCATCACCGGGCACATATGCTGCTCCCAGGCTCCTCACACCTTGGGAAAGGAACACATGGGCCCATATGTCAGCCAACGTGTTTATATTCTTTTCTACAAAAAGGGGAAATATGTTTCACAATAAATGTTCGCATGCTTTGGAGCGTTTTTTTGTTTTTGTTTTTGTTTTTGTTTTTTAATGAGAGAAAGAAAGCAAAAGAGAGAGTGAGAGACAGAAACTACTTTGGGTGGAGCAAGTTGAAGCTTTGTTCCCTTGAAATGTTTTTATTAACCTACTTGAAAAGAGCTGGCCTGTTTTCTGGGAAGGATCTGTGCTAAGGTTTGGATCTCTGGGATCAGAACAAGGATGAAGTGTTCTGGTTGAGACAGTCAGGAGAGAAACTGTAAATAGATTAGATGTAAGAACTCTTAGAATCCAGGCAAGGAAACCAAAACTCAGAGATATGAAAGCCCCAGACTAAGGGACAGGAACCAGGAACTGGAAAGATACAGGAGATAGGTTATAAAAAATTTAAGAGGTTGCTAGATGATTGCCAGAATATCCACAACATGCTTTACTTGGCTTTTATGTACACACTGGGGATGGATTGCTTTTTGGAATAATGAAAAAGTTTGTGTGTTAAAATAATTGTAATTTGTAAATAATGAACAATAGTATGTGCTATAATATACTGATGTGCTTTTATTTATCCCCTTTCTTGTGTTTGTCTATTTAACACTGTGACATTCTCTCTTTCAGGCTCAGAAACAAGAAACAAGTATTGCTGCAAAAGTGGAGTATCAGTGGAGAGAAAATGAGAAGTGAAAAAAAAAGTTATTGTTTTTATGTTTTAGAAAGCAACAGTTTAGGTGTAAAACATAAAGTTTTAGGAAAAGATAAGGCCAGTTAGAATATCCAACCCTTCTTTCCCCTCCTAACCCCTAGGAAGCAAATAGATAAATGTGATTTTCCAAGCTAGGAAAAAGGAGAAAACATTAGAAGAATGCAGCCTACAAAAGTTAGTCACCACAGAAGGCCCGTCCTGCTCCCCCTCCCTCCTCCAGCCATGATAAGAAACAGACACCACAGAACCTCAGACAAATATGGGGATCTAACAGCAGAAGAAACCCATGCTCACCTCCTGCCCATAACTCTGAGAGAGTAGATTCACAGATGGTCGCCACAGCCCTCATGTTATAGGAACCAGAGAGTATAGAATTATGCCAAGTTTGGTGCTAGTTTCTCTAAATATATTTTCTGAAAACAACTCTATATTATTAGACTGTTTTTTCTAAAGGAATAAATGAGATTTAACTAATAAGTCTATGATCACACAGCAAGTACGTAGGAGAGGTGGCAAAAAAGTTCAACAAAGCAGCAGATGGAAAAAAGAAGCCCTTGGTGGTCTTCAGAGTTCCGCCTTCATACAACTTATGCAAATGTAGATAAAACACTCAATCTTTCCTTATCAATAAAAATATGGATATTTACTTTGGCTACATCATAGTCTTTGAGAGGATAAACAGAACGGAGTATTTAGTATTTATCCTGCTTGAGGTGCTCCAAGATTCTTGGATCTATGGGTGATGTCATTTGATACGTTTTGCAAAATTCTTGGCTTTTATTCTTTCAAATGTTTTTTTATTAATTATTATTTCTGTCTCTCTTCTCCTTCTAAGACTCCAATTACACATATGCGTGACATTGATATTGTCACATAGCTCTTGGACCCTCTGTTCTGTTTTTCTGTTTGTTTTAGTGTGTTTTATTTGTTTGTTTTCACTTTTTTCTCTTTGTGTTTTGCTGTGGGTGGTTGCCAGTTGATCTCTCCTCACAGTCACCAATTCTTTCCTTGGCTGTGTCAAAGTTCATGATGAGCCTGACAAAGTATTTCTTCATCTCCAGTGCATTCATTTATATTTTCTCTGTTTTCATTTGCTTCTTATGATTTCCACTTATCTGCTGAAATGTCCCACTAATGTTCATATGTTTTTCACCTTTTCCACTAAATTCTTTACATATTAACCACAGTTATTTCAGAATCCAACACTTAGAGCCTTTCTGGTTTTGATACTGTTAAATTCATTTTACTCTTAATAATAGGTTGTTTTCTTTGTGCCTTTGTAATTTTTTAATTGAATATCAGATATCTCATGCAAAACAACAGATACTTGAGTAAATGCTATTTATTCCTGGAAATCACCTTGGCACACATCTCGTCAGGCCAATAATGTGGGGGGTTTGAGAAAATCTAGTTAAGAGTTGATTGGGACTAGCATTTTGGTGTTGCTATGGTAACCTTCAAAAGCCCCTAGCCTTTCCTCTAAAAATGCCTTGTGCTTAGGATGGGAGTTGTGGTGCTAAAGGGTTTTTTCTCAATGTGCATACTTTATCCTCATTTGTCATCTTTCCTTGTGACATGTGCCACAGAGTGGGGTTCTTTATTCAAGCCTTTTCCCCTTATTCAGTTGTGTGTTGTTGTTGCTTGTTATTTGGTGTGTGTGAGGCTGGTGGAGGAGGGGTAGAGAGATTTTTCTTTTTCCTGGTCTAGCCTCAATCTTAGGAAGATGCTATGTGCCTGGGCCTTCCTTTCCTTTCTCCATATCCTAGAAAGGGCCTGCTCATTAATCTGGGTAATTGAGTGAAGATAAAGTGAACAGAGCCGGAGGTGACTCACGATGGACAAGAAATGTGAGTGAGGAGTACTTCTTTGCCATTGCAAGCCAATAAGATTTGGGGGCCTTCTATTACTGAATAATAATTTAGCCTAAGGTGACTAATATAACCCTAAAGCACTATCTTTCCATTTAGATGTTTAAAAGTATTTATTATATTCAACCAAAACCTTTTAAAGTTTAGGGAAATGGTACATGGCTATCCAAGTATTCTAATTACTTGAAAAACAGACTTGTTTGTAATCTCTCCTGTTTAAATAGTATAGGTGGGGAGTAGAATAGAGTCATTTGATACAATGGGGCTTGATTTTAAGTCAAAATATATGGGTTTGATTTTTGACTTCATTGTTTCCATTTATGAAATGAGGGCGATTGGACTAACTTTAGTAATTTCCAACTTGTGGGCTTTGGAATGCTGAGTGGTCTTGCAAGGGGTTTGCATGTCCAAAGAAGCCTGGACATTATTTGTAGCATCAATACCTAATGTCTAGCTAATGTTATGAGTTGAATTGTTCCTCCCACCAAAAAAAAAAAAAAAAAGTATGTTGAAGTCTTAACCCCCAGCGCCTCACAGTGTGATCTTATTTGGAAATAAGGTCTTGACAGAAGTAATCAAATTAAAATGAAGTCATTGGGGTAAGCCCTAATATAACATGGCTGGAGGCCTTACAAAAAACTGATATTTAGACATAGAGACAGATACTCACAGAGGTAGACAATGTGAAGACACGCAAGGAGAAGAGAGACATGTGACTGGAGTGATGCATCTATAAGCCAAGGAATGCCACAGATTGCTAGAAAACCCCAGAAGTTATAAGAGTAGAGCAAGGATTCTCTCTTAGAACCAGCAGAGAGAACATGGTGCTGCCGATGCCTTGATTTCAGACTTCTAGCCTGCATTTCTGTTATTTGAAGCCATCCACCCATTATTTTTGTACTTTGTTACAGTAGCCCTAGGAAATTAATGTGGATTTTGGTACTGGGAAGTAGAGTACTGCTATAACAGATACCTAAAAATGTAAAGTGGCTTTGGAACTGATATTGGGTAGAAGATGGAAGAGTTTTGAAGTACTTGGAATGAAAAATACCTCTGTTGCTTTGAAGAAATAGATTATTGTCAGAAATATGAATGCTAAAGTTGCTTCTAGTATGGTCTCAAATGAAAATGAGGAATATGTTATTAGAAAGAGGAGGAAGGGCGATTCTTGTTATAAAGTGGCAGAGAACTTGATGAACTTTATTCTGTTGGGTAGAAAGTAGAACTCATTAAGTGATGAACTCAGATATTTAGCTGAGGAGGTTTTACAGCATAGAACACCGAGGTCCTGCAGCAAGGCCCTGCCATCTGCAAAGGAGAAACAGTTCCTTTTGGTAAATAGTTCCTTATGTGTTACTGGGTCCTAGTAGAAACAGACGGCTTGCTCATGGAATACATGCTTCTGGAACTACCCATTAAGGGCTGGATTATGTCAGCCATCAACCTGAACCATGGATCCAGAAGTGGCACGTCGTAAGATGAAAATGGTACATTGTGAATTGAACCAAAATGTGTGAATGATAAAGGGAAAAGGACTAGAAGTAGGCAGAGTGCCTTCAGTTCACTGTGCAGATATCTGAAAGCGTTGAGAGGAGGAAGGGAAGGAAGTGGGGTAAATAGGAAGAACTTCTGGCTATAGTGTAATTTTGAGAAAACGTTGGCCAGGCTGATGGGAAGTCTCTACACAAAGGTTGCTTGTTAAAGGTGTCTCCTGTTAGGTGATAATGATCTGGATTTAGTATCCCTGTTGTACTTAGTCATTGGTTGGGAAAAGCCTGGCAAAAGCCTTGCCTTCACATGAACACTGTGTGGGATCAAAAGTGTGTTGACTGGAGGCTGCCAGTCAACCAGGCTTCTCAGAGAAAGCTCTTCTGAATGGAGGCCTAATGGTGTTCTGCTATTGCTGCCACATCTACCAAGTTGTAGAAATTGATTTTCCCTCTTTTTTCCTTCTCTAAATTACATTGCACCCTCCTTGTGCAGAGTCTTAAAATATACTGTTCCCTTCTGCTTGGGAAACTCTTCCCCTCTCTATCATTCAATGACTCTTCAGCTCACAGCTCAAAGATCATCTCCCCAGGAAGTCTTTCTTGGAATCTCCAAAGAGATTGGATTCCTTACTACATGATTTTATAACTTGCTGTACTTTTTATCCATGATACTTATCAAAGCTTGCAATTACATATTAGTAATTACACATATTTTAGTGTTCTTCTTAGGCTGTAAGCTCTGTAAAGACACAGTCATTTCTATTCTGTATTTCCAATACCTGTCACAGTGCTTGGCATATAGAAAGCATTCAATGTGTGTTGAATGAACAAATGAATGAATCAATGACTCAGTTGTTTTCATTAATTTCAACAATTTTTTTTAATAACTGAGGAACTCTGAGAGCCTTAGGTTCATAAATCTGGACATAAATAGTCATCATTCTATATATAGATTAAAGTACAGAACATTTAAGGAAATTGTGCCAGGAAGTTATAGTTTATAAAATATAATTTTTTTGGCTCTTTTTCTTGAATATAAAGTTAAACAATGAGAAAAATATTTATTTTTGGAGAATTTTGCATATTTGGCTTCCTCGTCTTCAAGACTTTGTAAATGGCTATTTAATTAAAATAAAAATCTAGTAAAAATAACAATGATATAATAATTTAATAATTCTTTATTATGTGCTATACATTGTACTAAGTCTCCTATATGAACTATTTCACTAAATTCTCGGCATGATATATTAGGTATTATTATTATCCCCATTTTGCAGATGAGGAAATTAATACTTAGTGAAGCTACATATTTGCACAAGGTCTCAGACATAGCGTGAATGGATCCAAGTTTAGGTCCATCACATCTGCCTGATTCCAATGAGTATGGCTTTCTCCACAATCCTATAACTACTTACATTTTGAATTTCTTACTCAAGTGCTGAATTTTTTATTTCTTTCTAGGAGGTTAAATTCGTACCTAATTCGAGACCTGATTCAAATTGATTTTAGTCTCAGATTCTCCTCAGAAGGTCAAAATCTCCTACCCTTGCTGCTCACCCATTTCTGTATCTGGATGTCTTTCTTATTTATTCTTAATAATATTATATCTAAGGTCAAATGTAGTGCTTGAGTTCCTATATCAGTCCTTTACTTTGATTCTCTTTTTCATGGTGGTACAGTGGTGAGCATAGATGCCTTTCTTTGGGCCCCTTTTTAATGAGTGCCATTACCATATTCCCAGGCATATAGGTTTGAAATCTCAGAGCTACTCATTCCTTTCTCAAACAATATTTAATGGAGTTGCCAGAGAATATAGACCTTGTTCTATTACCACTGTGTGTATCCTATACAGCATCTGGTGTGGAATATGTGTTCAAGAAATAATGGTAGAATGTGTCTTTCTCTCTGGCTCCAGGCATCCATTGGAGATAAAATAGTGTTTAATGCAACAGCATTCTCCAGTGAGGACTAAATTCTGTTAACTGCAGTGCTTTTAAACTGGGGGTTCAATGGATGTGACAGTCAATCCTTTGAAAATATTAGGAAAAGTTTTTGTGTCTGGGTATATATGGTCATGTTTGTAGGAAAGGGTACATGCTTCAAAGAGTTTAATAATCACTGGTTCTTGAAATTTTGCAACATGGAGATCATCACCTTTAAGGGCAATTTCAGTGAACTGGACAGACAGAATCAGATTTCACAGTGTTAAGTGAATGGGAAATAAAAAAGTGGAAGCAGGGAGAATTAGGTTCAAACAAGAAGAAAAAAAAATCATGGATGTAGGTTAAAAGGATATTATGTTGCAGGATTCCAGAGACTGGAACTGAAGGGGGAATATAAGAGCTGCATTCATTGAACACTTACTATTTTATAACCACTGAATCATGTCCTTTACATAAATTAGGTATTAGTTTATTGGTCAAGTCACATATTGAATACGATGGAATGGGGAAGGAGGGCTAAGGAAACAAATGGAATAGAAGAGTTGGCCTTGGATAGCATAAAAAAACACCTCATTCTCCGAGACTTGAAAGAGGGAGGGAATAAAGGTACAAATGTCAGTAAGGGGAAGCAGAGACTAAACTGATTCATACAGATGACCTCAAACTTCTCTATCAGGTATAAGGCAAGTCCTCAAACAAAAGGTGGAGGTGAAGTTGGGTGTGGGACTTGAGGAAACTGGGGAAAGTTTTGAAAAATTACTGAGACTTTTTATTTAATAAATATTTACTAAACACTCAGTATGTAGGTACTGAGGATATGGTTTTGGTTCTCCATGAACCAAATGAAGTTGCCACATTTAATGAATTATAAATTTCTGAAAGATATGGAACATGTTATAATTATTTCACAGATTTCTCAATAGTGCCTAGCCTAGTGCTTTGAGCAGAGTAGGTAAACATTTACATTTTAGGTCAACTGAATTGAACCCACAAGTGCTCTTTATTTTAAGCAAAACTTGAAGCTCTTGGGCCATGAACCATTTTGGTGGAAGTTCTTTACAAACATCAGAGATCTGACGTTGGGAATATAGCTTAGTAACTGAAAGTACAGTTAGAGCAGAGTTTCTCAACCTCAGCACTTGACATTTGGACTGGAAAATTCTTTGTTTGCAGAGCTGTCTTGTACATTGTAGGATGTTGCATAGTATCTCTAGTCTCTGTTGACTAGATTCTGGTAGCACCTCCCAACTCCCACCCAGTCCTGACAAAACTTACTCCAGACATTGTGAAGTGTCCCCTGGGGACAAGATAGACCCAGATTGAGAAATCCTGCATTAGAGTATTGATGGCTAATTTATGGAAAAATCATTCTGCATAACAAATATCTCAATTCAGAAAATGCAGTCATCAGGTGGTGATACCAAGGCTTGGCTGCTCCCTCTTTGTCTACTGGTTGGTGTTTGAACAATTTCCATTTCTCCAGGAGGGAGAAATGAGGAGACCCTCAGTGATGATTATTCTCTCCCCTTAGGAGCTCTAAATGGGAAGGAGATTGCCCATATTTCTTTGATCTTTGCCTTCCTTCCTTTAGGATTGTAGAGAGTGGGCTGTCCTTGCTGGTGATGTTTTTCCAGTGCTCGCACCTACATTCATATAGCATGTCAATGCATGCAATGAAATAAGGTTGGATTCAGAATCAAAGCTCTTGTATTTAAAACTAACATAGTTATATAAACTTGGCAAGTCACTTAATTATATTGCTTTTTCATTGCTTTTTAGTTATTTTGATAAAAATATATGAAAGATAGAGTTTTGTAAGCTATAAAGCACTGTGAAATTTGAGAATTTATATTTCTTGCCCCTGTGCTTACATTCAAGATGCTCTCTTATTTGGAGATAAAGGATATAAAGGATCAGGCAGATGATTTGAAGAGAAAACTAAAAATATTTGCCTTTTTCAACGTGTTGGGGATGACAGGAAGTCAAAGATGTTGCCAAATTTTCAAGGGTTAGTAGAAAATGCTAAACTAAAGAGAGTTATTCTGACCATTTATCCTCAGTTTTTTTGTTGTTGTTTTTTGTTTTTACTTTCATATTTATTGAACACATATTAAGCAACCTTCATAGGATAGGTGCTTTCACTGAAACTGACTTGTTGACTTTTTAAAATATCTCTATGAGAGTTGTCATTGTATTCCAGTTTGACATAAGAAGAAAATAAAATTCGGAGAATTTGGCCCAGTTCATAGGAGTAGTAAGAACTAAGATTTAAGCCCTGATATTAAAAATTCAAGTCCAGGATCCTGTCTACTATGCCAGGCAATCTCTCATATGGGAAATGCTTAATAATGAGATTAATCCATTTCTTAGCTTTCCATTAATGAATCCTTCATTTCCACAATGTGCAAAGACTTGTGCAGGGCTACCTATAAGTAAATGCCAAGCTATATACTGGTCATACTTCATGATGAGACACATATTTTAGAAAAAAATTTTAAAAGTTTGAATCCTTCCTTCTTTAATATGCAAATCAACACCATCAGGTGGTGTGAGGCCACAGGTCATCAAAGGATCATGGACATTTCTGACAGAGGAAAATAAACCCCAACAGTTGGAGCTGTAAGCCATCTGTCTTTAGTTATTTCATATTTTGTCAAAAATCATCAGCATAGTTGGAAAATAGCAACTAATATTACTAAAATATAAAGTATGATTACATGGAATACAGAAACTACGCAGAGATAAAATACACATCCTTTGAAATTTTGAAAAAAACACTAAGAATTATGGAAGGTATTCCTATGGCAAGGCCATTACAGAATATTTGACAGTTTTGGGGAAGAAAATGAATTTATATACAAATTTTTTATAGGTACTGTATTTTAGTTTCTTACAGGAGAACTGAAATTGAAGTTAGGACTATTTGACTGAATTCCATTGTTTTACAGGTAAGAAAAATGAGACAAAGAGGTTAAATGGCTTGTCCAAGATCATAAGGTACTGAAAGAAAATGACACTTAAATCTCACTATATGAAAAGAGTCAGATTATTATCATTATTATTATTATTATTATTACTTATACAAATAGCTCCTATTTATTTGATGCTTATTATTTTGAGAATTTTACATATACTAGCTTATTTAATCTACCTAGAAAATCTAGATGGTAAATATTATCATTGCCATTTTACAGGGAAAGAACTGAGGCTCATGAAGGTTAAGATACTTGCAACATGGACTCTACACAGATATATAGAATGATATAATTAAGCTAGCAAATAAAGAAATGGGGGAAAAGCAAACACTCTTTTTGGATTATTACTCTTCCATCTAATAAATGATGAAGGATCAATGAAGTCAGAAAAAAAATCAACTTTTGGCAAGCAGCACAGTATTCATTGATTAAGGGAAGAGTCAACAATAGATGGTAACACCAGTAGGTGAAACATTGATGGAACTAACATATTTACCTAGACTCAAAAATTCTGTACTATAAGATAATTATTAATTACAAATGAATATACAAATAATATTATGTTTCTTTTGACCTCATGCCATGAGAACACAATATCATCTCTGGAATATTCTTGTAAAACATGTAGAACCTGAAACTAATCATAAGAAAACTCAAATATGAGAGACATTCTAAAACACTTCTGACTTGTTCTCTTCAAAAATGTCAATGTCAGGGCCGGCCGAGTGGTGCAGTGGTTGGGAAGCCAGCAGCCCTGGTTTGATCCCACATATGAGGGCCAGTAACACTGCCCTCAAAAAAAAAATGTCAATGTCATAAAAGACAAAGACTGAATGAAACATGTGACCCAGAATTTTCTTTTGATACAAAGGACAATATAGGCACAAGTGGAGAAATATGAATGCAACCTGAAAGTTAGAAAATAAAATCAGATCAATTTTAATCTCCTGACTTTGTAACTGTACTATGGTTATGTAACAGAATGCCCTTGTTTTTAGAAAATAGACACTGAATTATTAATGGTCATCATGTCTGTAACTTACCTTCAAATGATTCAGAAAAAAATATGTGTGTGTATGTATATGAATGATAAAACAAATGGGATAATGTGTTAACATTCAATGACTTTGGGAGAAGGTTCAGAGGAATTCTTTGTACTATTATTCTTGTAAATTTTCTTTAAATCTAAAATCATGGAAAAAAGAAGTTAAGGAGGGGTGGTAGAAAAGGGTAAAGGGAGTGAAATGAAAGGAGAAGAAAAAGGGGGTGATGGAAGGAGAACTGACTCTGGGTAGTGAACACACAATACAATACACAGATGATATATTACAGAACTGTACACTTGAAACCTGTTTAATTTTACCAACCAATGTCACCCCAATAAATTTAATTTTTTAAAAAAAGATAAGAGATTTGCAACAAGTGACATCCTTAGCTCTGGGACACTAATCCTGGCCTGCCTGAGTTCAGTTTATGCTCTTAAGGCTTTAGCGTCAGAAGGTATGATAAGCTCCCATGGATGCTGTGCATTGTCTCATCATGACAGAAGGGCTCTTACCTCCTCCATGAATCCTCTACTTATTGCTGCAAGATAAGGGATTCTATTTATTTAGATTTATATCTCTCATGTAATTTCTCTACCAGTGACTCTAACCTTCATCACACAGTGCAGTTCAGATGTAAAGTCCTGAACCTATTAATTATCCTCTGTAAATTTTAGTTCCTTCATTTAAAAGAAGGGATAATAAGCGCTGGCTTAGGAAGTCAGCGGCCCCGGTTCGGTCCCACATATGAGGGCCAGTGACACTGCCCTCCAAAAAAAATTAAAAAAAAAAAAAAAGACGGGATAATAATACTTACATCAAGGATTGTTTTGAGGATTAAATGTAATCATAAGGAGAAAATACTTATATTTTGAAAAACCAGGTAGTTTTCAAAACAATGTTAATTGCATTTTTCTTTTCCTTTTGGTATCTACCATGACATGTAGGTTAAGCAAAGGGGGTCTAAGGAATTGAATGGATGATGACCAAAGCTCTTTTGAAAGTTGGATTAAACTATACCAAATTGCCTTCTCTAGTTTTCTAGTTCTACTTTATATTCTCTATACTTTATATATTCTATTTTAAGTTTTGCAGGAGGGAGGTATGTCGATTTAAGTTCGCAAAGCAGCAATGGAACTACATGGTAGCAGAGGCTGCTTCTTTTCTAACTTTTTTTTTTTAATGTTTATATTGCACATCTATAAGATTCAAGAAGAGAACAAGAATCTTCTTTGGTAATATTTTTGAATCAAGAGCTGCCATGAAAAACCTTAAGTGGCAACAAGCATGCCATTGAAAAAGGAAAATTGAATTTGGGATTTGAGATTGTTAAAAATCATCATAGAATACATATTCTACAGAGAAATAAACTGATAAATAAAGAGTATATTGGAACATACTCTCAAAGTTCGTGTATACAAACCTACGTTCTTTAAGGAAGACAGATTCAGAGAAGGAAAATGACTTGCTATGATTGCAGAATTATTTAGTGAAAATACTGTGAGATTGGTTCTCTTGACTTTTAGACCAACAGAACCACCACAGAAAGGTAGTTTGTGATTCTTTGTGCCTTGGTCAGTTTCTCTAAGCCACTGAAAGTGAATGGTGAAATTTCTATTTCCCCTACTTTTAGTGTGGTAGGCTAGATATACAGAACAATCCTCCATCTAACAAACAAACAAACAAACAAACAAAACTAATAGATAAAAGAAAAAACAAAATTCTTGAATGAATCACTGAAGTAGCAATAAAATGAGAACTCCTACGAAGCTGAAAAAAGAAGTTAAAGTAGGACTCCAGAAAATTAAGCTAGTAAAATTTTAAGTCAAAAATTAAAGGAATTTATAAAAAAATGATACATTATTTATAAATGCTGATCATTTAATACTTCGAACTGTCCGACTTCTAGGCCCATAGTAAGATTATACTTCTTGGATTGCTATGTGAACAATTTTGACCAATAACTTGTGAGTGGAACTGACATATGCTTCTTCTGGGCTAAGCATTTGATTTTCAATTAGAGCCTCCAACACTTTCTTTTTTCTTGGATTATTGGCAATATTCTACATAGTGTCCTCTTTTCAGCCTAGGTCCTGGAGTAAAATTGACAAGCAACAGAGATGGAGCCAACTCTTGTAAGACATGTGTTAGAAGGAAAAAGAAATACAAAATAAAAAACCAAAAACAATAGCTTTGTTTTGTAAAGCACTAGCATTTCACTTTGTGAGTGCAGCAAATGCTAGCCTGCCCTAATGTAGAAATAATAATATTAATGGGAATAAATTTACACTAGTAAACATTAATGTACCTGTTAATATGTGTCAGGCACTTTTCTAGGTGCTTTACATATGTCAGTTAATATAGTCTTCTCAACAATTGTATAAAGTAGATACTACTACTATTCTTACTTCATTTATGAGGAAACTGATGCACTAGTTAAGTAATTTGCTTAAGGTCACATAGTTAGAAAATGGCAGAGCTGGCATTTCCTTCAGTAAGAAGGAAAATTATCCTGATTAGAAAGCCTAATACACATTGGTATGGCACATGAGAATTTTGATATATATGAAATAGCTAAACAAAAATAACTACATAAAGTTACAAAATAATGACTATTGGAAGGTTATAAAGGTAAAGTAGAACTACAATACTGAACAAAAATTGCATATAGGTTTGAAGATAATGGAAATTGGATGTTTAAGAGTTGTAATGTTTTACCAGGACTCAAAATTAGAGCAAATGTATAGATAATTTTAAGCTTTGTAAGATATATGGTAAAACATTTCTAAAGTAGTCACTACTACTCTATAAATTATATAATTATATGCAAAGTTAGCTATAAGTGTATAATTTCCAAACATGAGAAGGTTAAAAAATAAAAGACAAAGAAAAATCTCAATCAACGTAAAGGGAGACGAGAATGGAGAAAAATTGAAAAGGTAAGAAAATAAAAATTAAGTGGTAGGAATTAAAATAAATTAGTAATTTTGATTTTATTTAAGTGAACTTATTCTCCATTTACAACACAAACTTTTTTTTTTTTTTTTGAGGGCAGTGTCACTGGCTCTCAGATGTGGGACCAGAACCGGGGCCGCTGGCTTCCCAAGCCTGAGCTTAGCCACCGCACAACTTGGCTGGCCCCACAACACAAACTTTTAATGTCTATTATTCTTGATATTGGAATTAAAGATAGAAGAAGAAATAAGAATTACATATTATTCCTTCTCATATGCTAAAATCTCTAACAAATTATTAACAAAATAAATCAATTATCTAAAATTATTTAATATATCATAGATGGTTAGACTTCCCCATACTGCAAGGTAGGTTTAACCAAAACATAAATTAACATAAATTAATTATATTAGCATATGATTAAAAAAGAAAAATGCATGACCTTCTCAATGGGTATGAAAGAACCATTCACTAAAACTAAATATGCATGAATGACAAATAAGAATCAGAAGGACCATTTAATAGAGAAACATTAAAATATATACAAGTTAAAAAGGCTCATCATAATCACTTCCTTTCAGTGATTTCCTGAAAGTTCAGGACAAGAAAAATGCATAAAAGGTATAAATATAGGAAAGAAAGACATAATGTTGCCATCATTGTTTGCACATACACTGATTGTTTCCATATAAAATGCAAAGAATGTAGTAATAAAGTACTAGACACAAATAGGGAATTTTTCATTTTTGATCAAAACAATATCATTATCAAATTCATTGTAATTCTGTGTATTACCCATGAGCTAGAAAATGTAATATTAAAAGTGATATAATAACAATAAAATATATCTACTTACATACATACATATACAAAGAAATCTGAACAATATTTTCAATACTTAAAGGAAAAACTATAACATTTAATTTAAAAGTATTAAAAAAGATCTAAACCAATGGAAAGATATACTGTGTCCATGAATAGAAAGATTCAAAAGTTTAAAACTATAACCTGATCTTACAGGCAAGAAAGCTAGAGGGGTTTAAAGATACAAAAAATAAATAAGATTATTTGTATGTGTTTAAAGTTTTCTGTAATAAAAAATTTTTTAAGCAAATGAAAATAAAATTGCCAAGTTTTCTGAAAATTATCTACTCTCATGAGAATCTTACCAAGGCTTTTGTGCACATTGAAAATTGACTCTAAAATTCCAAAATGATTCTAAAAGTTTTATGAAGGAGGAAAAGCTAAGAAAAGTCAATATGCTCCTGAGCAGGGCAGAAGCCCAGCAAAAATTGGGGGGCATGACCCCAGGATAGCAAGATCCTTATATAAAGCACTAATAATTAAAATTTTAGTGTTATTTTGAGTACAGACAAATAAACTAATGAAATTAGTATAGAATTAGTAGAAACTAATGTGCAAATATATGGAAATATATAACAAAATATGCAGTGCAAGTCACTGGGTAGAGAATAGGCAACTTCTAAAAGCTAAAATAATTAATAGGAGTCTATCAAACTAAAAGTCTTCTGCACAGCAAAAGAAACCATTGACAAAATAAAGAGGCAACCAACCAAATGGGAGAAGATATTTGCAAACAATGCAATAATATCCAAAATATATAAGGAACTCGTATGACTCAATCACAAAAAAACAAACAATCCAACTAAAAAATGGACAGAGGACCTGAATAGACATTTCTCCAAAGAGGACATACAGATGACCAATAGGCACATGAAAATATGCTCATCACTAATCATCAGAGACATGCAAATAAAAACCACAATGAGATATCACCTCACACCAGTTAGAATGGCTATTATCAACAAGACAAATAATAACAAGTGTTGGAGAGGCTGTGGAAAAAAGGAACTCTCATACACTGTTGATGGGAATGCAGATTGGTGCCGCTGCTATGGAAGACAGTGTGGAGGTTCCTCAGAAAATTAAGAATAGAATTACCATATGACCCAGCAATCCTCCTCCTGGGTTATATACCAAAAAAATCTAAAACCATTTATCCGTAAAGATATATGTGCTCCGATGTTCATTGTAGCTTTATTTACTGTGGTAAAGACATGGAAATAACCAAAGTGTCCTTTGATACATGCTTGGATAGAGAAGATGTGGTATACATACATAATGGAATACTACTCTGCCATAAGAAAAGATGAAATAGTGTCATTTGTGACAACATGAATGGATCTTGATATCATTATGCTAAACAAAACAAGTCAGACAGAAAAAGTCAAGAACCATAGGACTTCACTGAAATGTGGACTATAAAGCTGAAAGCAACAAAGGAACAAGACAAAACAAATAAAGAAACAAAAACTCATACACAGACAATAGTTTAGTGGTTACCAGAGGGTAACAGAGTAGAAGGATGGTAGAAGAGGTTAAATGGAACAAAGGAACAAGACAAACAAATAAAGAAACAAAAACTCATACACAGACAATAGTTTAGTGGTTACCAGAGGGTAACAGAGTAGAAGGATGGTAGAAGAGGTTAAATGGGGTCAAATATATGGTAATGGAAGGAGGACTGACTCTGGGTGGTGAACACACAATGTGATATATAGATAATATATTACAGAATTGTATACTTGAAACCAATATAATTTTACTAAGCATTGTCATCCCAGTAAATTTTTATTAAAAATAAAAATAGACAATTTCCTTTTTATTGTATAAGACAGTACTATGTTAGAAAAACTTAAATTGGATTTCTATCTCTGTATATATAAAAATAAATCCCAGTTAAAGACTCATATTTGAAAGAGAACATCAAATTTTACAAGAAAACATAGGAGAATATCTATGTGACCTTGGGGTAGGGGAAGATTTTATAAACAAGACACTAAAGCACTACCACAAAAATACATTTTTATACATTTAACTATTTTACAAAATACACCATTTTGTATTTGTTAGAATGGCAAAATTTTAAAGTTTGCTACTATCGGGTTTTGGTAAAAACATAGAATACAATACTTCACATGACTGCTGGTGACTATTTACATTTTGCACCCTATTTGCAAAACAATTTAGAATTCTCTTGTACCTTTAAGTTACAACTATTTTACAAATAAGCAATTCCTTTCCTGAGTTTATATATTGGAGAAATTCTTACACATGCACATGGAGAGTAGAGTACAAAAGTGTTCATTAATTTGTAGTAGTCAAGAGAGAAACAAAAACAAAGCAACAACAATAATACCACCAAAGAGGAAACAATTCCATTGGCAAGAAGGTGGATAAATAAATTATAGTTTGCTAATGCAATGAATTAATACACAGCAGTAAAAAGTTGAATCAATTTAAGTTACATACATCAGCATAATTAAATAACAACTCACTGACATGATTCCATTTATATAAAATACTAACAATATATGTTCAGAAATATGTAAATAATTTGAAAAAATAATCAAAGAAAGAAAAGGAATATTAAATACACAATTCAGGATACTGATTACTATTAGGGAGTATGGTAGGAATGGGATCAGAGAGAAGCACGGGAATTCTCAAGGCCTGTGTAACTGTGTACCGCATTGGGGTAATGTGTTTTTTCTCAAGTTGGATGGTAGTTACGTGAATGTTTACGTTATTTATTTTTTAAACTTACACATTTTTTTCTAAATACATATTCCAATTGGAGCAATTGTGTTGTAATGTCACCTAGATTTTCTACTTAAGTGTAGATTTTCACAAAAAACTTGAGCAGTTTTGTCCTGTTAAAAAGCTATGCTAAATAATATTTCCCATTCAGTATTTATTCAGGATTCCAGATGAATGATGATGTATTTTAGATTCAGCAAATTTATCTTTTAGTCAAAGTTACCTGTCTTTGACAACTTAAAAACAGTAAATTTCCATTCCCTGCAAATTGAAAGTAGTTTAGTATAACCACTTTAGAAATGTAATCTATGATTGTTGGGGCTTTTTAGTGAAGTTTCTCCCCATTCTCATTGGCTTATTCTCACTCAGCCCTGAATCACAACAGCCTTGTGCTATCAGTAGCACCACACTAGCCTTTACTATCCACACCAGTGAGTAATTGATTGCTAAGATTCCCAAATCAATGGGCTTGCAACCAGATGATATGAATTTGTGGCTTTACCTGTCCATTTACTACCTATGTGACTTGATCAAAATTTGTGTCAGATGGAGTGGGGAGAGATGGAATCTCATTGGTCAGTAAGTAGAGAAATTCTAATATGTACTTGTTAGATTCCTATAATGGACACTATGGTAGGCAGAATAATGATTCCCCAAAGATGACCACGTCTTGATCCGAGAAACCTGTGGAGATGTTCTCTTCTTACACAGCAAAAGGGACTTTGCAGAAGTGATGAATGATCTTGAGATGGGAAAATTATCAAGTGTGCCCAATTTATCACAAGCATCCTTACAAGAGGGAGGTAGGATTGTCAAGCATTACAGAAGGAAGTGGGATGCCATAAGGAGAAGTCGGAGTGATGCCATTGCTGGAAGGGGGCCATGGGCCAAGGAATGAGGATAGCCTCTAGAAGCTAGCAAATGCAAGAAGTGGACCCACCCGAAAGAATGCAGCCATGCTGACACCTTCATTTTAGGCAAGTAAGAGCCATTTTTGAACTTCTGATATCCAGCACTGTAAGGTAATACACTTGTGTTGTAAGCCACGAATTTTGTGATACTGTGTTATAATAGCAATAGGATACAAATGCAGACACAGATCATATGGCACTAAAAATCCTTATGGGCTCCATCTTTTCCCAAGTGCTGCTGTAGTGACCAGTTCTAACTAGCTTTGTGCAGCTGCAATCAAGTGATCTTGCTGAAGGATTCTCTGATGGTTGCAGGCACTTCCTGACAAACATATACAACCTGGAAATTTATGCCCTAGAGCTGGCCTTGAGAGTGGGGGATAAGTGCTGATGAACAAAAATACTTGTCTCTTTTTTTCTTCGGCAAAGAGTTCTAAGTTGCCTTTCATAACACTTCAGGACCGGAAGGTCAAGCACCAGCCATCTGCACTAGTAACCAACTCGATAACATCATTGTACTAGCTTTCTCTTTTCCCCTGTTCTCCTCCCTGAACTTCCCCTTCTGCCCCTGAAGATCACATCCAGAAAAAAACACATGCATGCCTCAGGTTCTGACCTCAGGGAGTCACAGACTAAGACAGCGATATGCTATGCTGATTGCTTTACCTGCATCTTTTCATTTACTTAAAATATGTGCCCAGTCAGATATTTATTCATATTCCCATGATTTTATGGATAAGGTATCTTTAACTCAGAGAAATTAGTAATTGGCAGAAGGTAATTCAAGTAACAGCAAGCAATTAATTGATGAAACCTGGATTCATCTTCCAAGGTAGGTTGGTTGCAAACCTTGAATGTTTTCTGATATATGGCTCAAATTCTGAAACGCTGTTGGGAGAAATTAAATGAGATCATAAGTATGAGATTCTTGGTATAGTTAGTTCTCAAAAAAAAAAAAAAGCCTTCAATCTGTAGAATCCATTTCCTGTCTTCAGGAAGGGAAAATACTCCACACTCCACTTCACCCTCAAAGAAATATTTAAAAATTCAGCAGAGACTCCAAATCTCAAGTTATGTTTCTTAGAATATTTTGTTCCTATGGAAAAAAACAAAAAATCAAAACCAGCTTTGAAGAATTTGCATCAGTCAAAAACACTGTAGAGGGAGAAGAAAAGTCAGCCTGTCACATTGTGCTCCAAATCAGCTGAACCTAATTGCCCCACACCTTAAGTGCAGTGAAATTCTGGGAATTGGGATCATCCGTCATTTCAGACTTGTCATATTCTGCTGAAATAAAACATATAGTCTAATTTGCAAAGTTCTCTTGTGGAAAGAGTCTTAAAATGTATATGACCTCTGTCCCAGTAATTCCATTAGGAATTTATCCAACCCACAATCTAAAAGCCCTACATGTTGGATACTTATGGCAGCATTTTTTAAAACTATGAAAATTGGAACCAACCAAAGTCGCCAAAAACAGACTAATGGTTAAGCAATACAATATATACATACTATGAAATATAGCAATTGAATATTCAAAATATGTGTTATATGGAAAATTACTTATGGTATCATATGTGGTTAAAAATGGGAAAAATTAAGTTATATTTTGTAAACCAGTACTTTTACATTTTTATGAACCTGAAGGACAAGACAGTATATGTTAAACTATTTTTCTTTAATTGTTGGGGCTATGTGTAATTTTCATTTTCTTAAAACTTTCGATCTTCTCTGAATTTTTAATAATAATTTCTAATAACTTACAAAAATGCAAGTCTTAAAAAGTCTTTTTTTCTGTGTTTTTTTTTGATTTCTCAACAATAAAATTATGCATCAAGGTTTCTTCAAGAATCCTAAAGTATTATTAAACCATTTAACACAGGTAGATATTTGAGTCTGCCTACTTAAGAGTAGAAAAGGATAATCAAACAGATGTAGACACTGTTCTTTATCAGTTTTCCTTTTCCATTTACTGTTCTGTTTGCTTCTACTTGATTTTCTTGACCCCCCCTGAAATCTACCCTCCACCTTGTGGCCACAAGAAACTTTGCATCAGGCGAATCTAACTATGATGCTCCCCGGAAAAAGCTCTTTGATGGTTCTCTATTATCATCAGGATAAAGTCGTTGCCTCTTTCAGTTAATTCTCTCTCTCAGATGAAAATATCAGACCCAATGTCACTACTTTAATAAAAAAGGATAATTGATTGCCTTATATTCCTGAGAAGAAACCTGGGTAGTGAGTAGATTGAAGAAAGATCTGTAGGAAACAGGTCCTCAAGTAAAAGCAATGGGGTCTCCAATGCTACCCTAACTTTCTTCATGTGAATTTCACATCTATTGTCTCTTATCATTGTTTTATCCTGTGAATCTAGGCTTTATATAGATCCTGTCAACTTCTCAATTCATACCTGCTGTCACACTTTTTGTGCCATGTAGAACTACAGGCATTCTAAAATATTCTATGCTGGTTTATAATCTGTGCTTTTGCAAAAGGTGTTTCCTCAATTTGGAAACACCATTAATTATCCACCTTTCTCAACTAGAAAATATTTATTTTAGTTTCACTTTCTCTAAGAAGTCTTTCCTGACTCTTGCTGGTAGATGTTAATTTGCTTTGTATATATTTCCACTGTAGACATATTCTGCTTTCCCACTATATGGTAAGCCCCGAGACCCTTGAAAGAAGGTAGCCTTCTGTATAGCATTAGTCAGTTATTGGCCACAGGTTGAGGCAGATCAATTGCCCAATACAGTTCTTTTGAGGATGAAGTTGTAAATTATTAATAGTTAACATTCTTTTACAAACAGCATATACTAGGAAAGTCAAGATACAAACCAGGTATAGATATTTACAATGTGTATAAATGGCAAATGATCTATATCACATATATATAAAGAAGTACTACAAATAAAAAGAAATACTTATGGTCAATGTATGAAGACATTCTCAACCTCATTACAATGCAGGAAATGCAAATCAACATGATATACCATTTCACATCTACTTCACTGACAAAATACAAGAACCTTGACAATCATAATTATTACAGAGAATGTGGATTATCAGTATCTCTCCTCTCATCCCTTGCTTGTGTGTTTTGTAAATTGTATAGTCCCTTTGTAAAAGCAACTTGACATTTTTCTTGTAAAGTTAAATATTTACGTAACAACTCAGCAATTCTACTCCCAGGTATATATTCAAATGAATGTTGAAATATTTATGGCAGCATTATTCATAATAACAAAAACAAAAACCTGAAAATGACCCAATTTTTGATGAATAGAACAATAATTAAATTGTGTTATATTTATAAATTGGAATATTATTGAGCAGTGTAAATTAAGGACCTAACAACTATACAAAATAGTGTGGATAAATATTAGTAAGTTTAATTAAGAAAAATCAAGTTCCAGAAGACTACATACAACATGATAATTTTAATATAATTTTTAAAAATAAGAAGAAATAACAAAACCATATTAACTGTAAAGAAACAAAGGAATGATAAAATTCAAATTAAAGATATCTTAAGGTTGGGTGATAAATCAAGGGTTGGTGAGATAGGGAAGGAGGAGTACATAGATGTAGTTAATGACAAGGTTTTAGTTACATGAACAAGTGGTATGGGGCTTGCCGAGTGGCACATTGGTTAAGAGTTGGCTTGGGATGCCAGCTCTCAGCAGCAGGGCCCAGGTTCATATCCCACATGAGGGCCGGTGACTCTGCACCCTCTACAGCTTAAGATGGTGAACAACAGCTCAACCTTGCGTTGGGCTGTTGTGAGTTGCCCACGGTGGCGTAGGCTGCAATGGGGCTGGCCAGCAGCTGGCATGCGCTTTTTTGAGCTGCCATAAGCCACCGTGAGCAGCCATCTAATGGCTGGTGAGCAACTGCCTCACCCAGGAAGAGCACAATGATAATACCAACATGGGCCTGTGAAACGATGACATCCTCCACAACTAGACTGAAGAATAAAAGGACAGCAACTTGTCTTTTTCCCTTCCCCAATTCCCCAACGCTGTTCCCCTCCCCCCAACTCCCCAATAAAATCTTTAAAAATACAATAAATAAATAAGTTGTGTGTTCATAGGTATTGGTCATATTAAAATATAAACACATACATACACAGAAAAATTCAGGAACATGCATTGATTAGAGATGACTGTGATAAACCTAAGGATATGATTAATTCAATTTTTGTACACTTGAGGTCTATTTAAATTAAAGGGTATCTCCAAGGAATAAATTTAGGAGCACATGGCTCTAAAAATTCCACTTAATTGAAAATAGTGCATTAGAATTGAAGCCATAAAAAGGGAGTTGGTTTTCTGTCTCCCACTTATTTCCCGTAGACTACTGGAATCTCAGTCTTCTCACCTTTCTTATCTGAAAAAAATGGGATTAAAGAAAGACTTTATGGTCTTGTGTGGTTGAGTCCTGAGATTCAAGAGACCATATCTATGAGGTCACTGTGTAAATTATAGGTGGAAGCACAGACAGCTAGATATACTCACACACATACATATAGATATGGGTGATGATGATGAATGAAGAATAATCATGTCATCATAACAAAAAGTATTGACGGAATGTGAGCTGTGTTCTAGGCATTAAGCTAAGCACAGATTAGCTGTAGACATATATGGGTAGCTGGTAACTGTAGTAAAAATCAATAAATGTTCACTGAAGGTTATGATCAAGTGTTGTTGAGGCACAGAGGAAGGAACAATAGAGTGAATTGGAGAAGACTTCACAGGAGATAAAACTGGCATACCTTGAAGGATGAACAGTTTACCAAGAAAGAAGAGAGGAAGGCATGCCAGATAGCTTGAACAGCATGTGACCTGGATGGGTTTAAACAATGCTGGGATTTTGGAGTTACAGGGGCAGGGGTCCAAAGTGAAGTTCAGTTGATGACAGCGTACTGATCAGAGTTCAAATTCCTAAGAGTCAAGAAATTTATTATACCTGTCATGACTTTTTTAAAAGAATTCATTATATTTAATTGATCCTAAACCAAATCTTTTTCCAAATATTCAAAATGCCCCTTTCCAGAGAATAAATAAATTACTGAAATGGATTGTGCTTTCTGAGCCTAAGGAGCTATGAAATCCATTCATAATTAATTTTTTTAAAGAAAACTATTTCATGAATCATATGAATACTATTTATATTATCACTGTGAGATCATTTCCTTCATACAGAGGAGAATAAACTTCAGGGCTCTATCAACTCCACCCAATTCATTAAAACTTGAGTTGGATTCTTCAGAAACATCCCAGTGTTTTTCCTCACCCCCAATTCCCTACCAAATTTATTCTTTAGCCCTGGCTCTCATATTTATCAAACTGTAAAAACTATAGAACCCATATCATTTGGAGACCTTTCATTCATGAGCCTTAAAAAAATCCCTCAACCAACAACAACCAAAATATATTAGTATTACTTGTTATTACTGTATAAATAGGACCTTTTAATTGTTTTACTGTAGTAATGTTAGACATGGATGATTATTTTCTTGTATAGTAAAGTCCTGTATTTTGGATGCTTACTTACTTTAAAAGAAAAGTGGAGTGTTCTATTGTCCCTTATTGTGTTAGAGAAAAGATGAGCGATGTCATTCCAAACAGTAGTCACCAAATTTTCAATTCTTCTATTAATTACTTTTTTCTCTACAGGCTCAAAATTGCTAATTCTTGATTTAGATGGCTTCACTTTGGCAGAGAAAGTAAACAACTTCTGGAAAAGTACAATATATCATAGGGCTAGTTTACGGTCTTTCAGTGAATCTAGGGGTTCATTTGGCATATCCAAAGGTCAGTGTCCCTTAGATGATAGATAGATGACAGATAAGTGTCATAGATAGATAGATAGACAGACGGACAGACAGACAGACATAGATATTGGATTGTCGCAAAAGTCATGATGCAATTTTGCAATGAAAAACAGAAAAAAATGTCATGGCTTTTCCGACAACCCGATAGATAATCTTTCCTCATAAATGTTGTCATTCCCTGTGATTCCTCTCTTATCCATATTCTCATCTCTCTTTAAAGGCTTTCTGTGGGTCATCTCATCTACACTTATAATTACTGCCTCTAAGCTAATTATTTCTAAATTTCCACCTTGTCCCATCCTCTCTTATTAGCTCCAATCCATATATCTATGTTTGTATATCAGTTTCAATGTCTCTAAAGCATCTCAGTATTACCATTTCCAGAATAAAATCTTGTCCTCCTCCCAACTTGCTCTTCCACTTGTATTCCAATATTAACCACTTCCAAACAAGAAACCTGGGATCATCCTTGACCCTCTCCTTCCATGGTCCAGTTTCTAAGTCTTAGAGGTGGTTATCCCTATAGATTTAATACAAATGTTCCTTTGTATTTATTTCTACTGCCATTTCTTTAATTCTAACCTTCATTATTCCATGTCTCCATTACTATGATGCCCTCTTAAGTAATTTTCTTCTATTCTTTGTTTCATATACCTGCAGGAATGCACTGTCTAAAATGAAAATATAACTATAGTTCTCAGCTTCTTCAAATCTTTCAATAGTTTCATATTGCTCTTAGGAAAAATAAATTATATAGTTAGCGTGGTATATATAGGTAATCAGAGTCTGGCTAATTATCTCTTCGGGACCACGTCTTGGGACTCCTCTCTTCATATCCTAAGATCTAAGATCTAGTTACAATGAAGTACTGGCAATTACTTGAGTTTGCTATACTCTTTTGCCTCAGTGACTTTGAACATTCCCTTCATCTGAAATATTTTTTCCCTTCTTTCCATTTGTCATATTCCTCTCCTGTCTTTAAGAGACAGCTCAAGCTTCATCTCCTTTTAGATGCCTTTCCTTACTCCTGAAGAGAATTAACCATTTCCTCCTTCTTTTCGTGTCCAGAGACAGAGAATTTTACACTCTACCTTAGCATCCATCATACTGATAGCTTTTATTCATGCACAGATTTATGTCTCCCATTGCATTATGAGAATTTTAAGAACAGAAGCCATGTGTTTTTTTTTTGTTTTTTTAAGATTTTTTTATTGGGGAATTGGAGGAGGGGAACAGACAAGTTGCCATCCTTTTGTTTTTCAGTCTAGTTGTGGAGGACATTGCTTCACTGGCCCATGTTGGTATTATCATTGTGCTCTTCCTGGGTGAGGTAGATCTGTCTGCCTCTGGACAGCTGCTCACGGTGGCTATTGGCAGCTCACTCTGGCTGCTCGTTGCTCTGGCTGCCGGCCACTCACTGTAGCTTATGGCAGCCCACTGCTACAGAGGCTGCAGCCTACACCATCTCTGGGACTCAAGCAGCCCAGCTCCAGGTGGAGCTGTTGTTCACCACCTTAGCTGTAGAGGGCAGTGTCACTGGCCTTCTTATGTGGGATCCAAACCGGGGACGCTGGTGTCCCAACCCAGCTTTTAACCAACGCGCCACTTGGCAGGCCCCAGAGGCCATGTTTTATATATCTTGTTCCTAGCACCCTGATTAGTGTCTGACCCAGCATATGAGTCTAGTAAATATTAGTTTCATACTTAACTGGATTTATTGGAATGAGAGCCACAAAAAGTATAGTTTTTTCTCTCCTGTCCTCATTTCAGTCCAAGGATTAATTTTTTCCTAAGATGATTGTGGAAATGCCTACATTCTTTATGAAAATCTCCACCTTTCATTGGCAGAGGTACCGTCTGGTGCTATGGCCACAAGACAGTGACACAAAAGGGAAACAGTCCAACATCAATAGTGTGTGAAAGGCTCAGTTACTTACTTCCAAACCCACCACTTGCCTAAGGTCACGACGCTAGGAAGAGACAGAGCTGAGATTCAAATCCAGTTCAGTCTGAGTTGTGCCAAGCCCACACAGCTTTCTTTCATCCAGTTCTTTGTCCAGCTTGAGTGAAATGCTGGGCCTGCATTTCTTTTCTACAATCATGGAGTCTCTATTACTAAACTCTTTTGATCAAATAAAAGCATATGCCTCTTGGTCAAAGCAAGCAATAATTTGCTGTCTAAGCTCTTATTTAATAAAGAAATCTTTCCCTCAAAGGAGCAACAAAGTATGCAAAGAAATAGCTTTGCTAAAACATACATTCAATTTGCATTGGCACATTTATCCATTTAGTCTAAAACATATGCATTCAGGTTATTTCACTGTTTTCTCTAAGAAGAGGGATGATGGTGGGGTAGGATGGGGTGGAGAGTAGTTATGCTACATTTGCATAGCTAGGTACATATATCCAGATGCTTCTTCCCACAACAAAGAAATGATATGCTCCAAAATGTCATTAAAATACATACCACTTGTAAAACAGAAAAGCCATAATATTACTTTAAAAATGTTTTCACTTGTTGAGGTTTTAAGCAAAAAAAAGTTAAGTCAAATAATCCAGAACAAATGAATGAACAACACAATACCAATAATAGTCATAATAAGAATAACAAAATTGCAATAGTAATAATATCAACTCAAACTATTTGCCAAGTTCATTTTTTAAGCACTTTCATATATGTTAATCTATTTAATTCTTGTAATTTTTGGCTGTAAATACAATGGTCTCCATTTTATAGGGAATATCTTAAACAAGAATTATTTATGATAATCTCTGAGATGTGGAGATTAAGATACTTGCTTATAGTCACACAGCAATAAGTGATAGAGCTAGGATTCAAATTCTGGAAATTTGGTTACAGAATCTATGCTCTTAGCCACTATTATATAATGTGAAATGAATGATAAATACGGATGTCATATTATAAAACACATGTCAGGCAATTAAATTCACAAACTCATCCTAGGAAAAGTACTACATACCTCACTGCTGAATATCACTATGGTCACCTTCGAAGTACTCCCCTTGGGAAGCTATGCACTGATGCCAGTGCCTAGTCCACCCTTCAAAGCAATGTTGGAACTCTTTTTCTGAAACGGCCATCAGAGCTGTTGTCATATTACCCTTGATGCCCTGAATGTTATCAAAATGTCTTCCTTTCAATATTTGCTTTATCTTCAGATAAAGAAGTCATTGGGGGCCAGATCAGGTAAGTAGGAAGGGTGTTCCAATACAGTTATTGAAATTAAAACTCCCTCACAGACAGTGCCATGTGAGCTGGTACATTGTCATGATGCAAGAGCCATGAATTGTTGGCGAAAAGTTCAGGTTGTCTAATTTTTCACACAGCCTTTTCAAGCCCTTCCAAATAGTAAACCTGGTGCATTGTTTGTCCAGTGGGTACAAATTCACGATGAATAATTCCTCTAAGATCAAAAAGGTTAGCAACATCGTTGCAACAAAGCTAGGGCACTTGTCAGACCTCATATATGTGTATGCATGTACTCAATTCTCAAATCATAGTGAGCATAAATGTGTATATACATAGACATTTATATGCATACACTGTAAATATAGACACATTCTCACATGTGTTATATGCATATACATAGAGAAATGGAGATATACATATTTATATACACACAAATATGAAAATATACAATATGTGATAAATATAAAATAGAAATATAAGAATAGCTTTAGTAACTTTTCCTGCAATAATCCAATTGGGCCTTTTAAAATCCAACAATATAAAAATGAGAAAAAAATTTCCCTTACAATTATATTTAGCAAATGTATTCCAGAAAATATTGTTTAATCACTTCAGGGAAGCAGAACCTTCTAAGCCTGCAGCCAAGTTAAACTTTTGAAAATTGTTTTTGTAATGTTTACCCAGTGAGATCATATTTTCATTGCCCTGATGAAATACAGGTGCAAAATCTAAATACATCAGCCCCCGTAGTGCAGTTTCCTGTTGAGTTCCTTCCTTAGGTAGCATGGCTGAAATCCCTCTACCTCTTTTCTTTTACCTCTGCCCTGCACCCCACAATTTTTGACTCATGTGATTCTAATAATATCCACTAAAAGGAAAAACAAAAAAAAAAATATTTACTGAATACCTACAATGTGTAAGTAACTTTAACAAGCATTATTTCATGTATATAACTGACTCAGTGACATTATGTGCTGTGCATTATTTTTACAAAAGGAGAATCATGGGCCCAGGGAAGTTAAATCATATACTCAGGAAAAGAAAGCTATTGAGTGGTGGAGCCAGAAGCTTGTGTTCCTTTGTAGTCATAGCAGAAAGAAAGGAAAAATAGAACTGTGGAATACCTCTGTTGGAAGAGGCTTTATCCATTATAAATGACTATTTACTACATATCCCTGGAGGGCAATGAATGATCTTATTCATATTTGAATCTCCAGCCATGTCCATTGTGCTGACACAGAGTATGCACTGGATTATTTACACGTAAGAAACAGGGTATGCAGCTATTTTTTTGAAAATTGATTTTAAAAAAAATATCCAAGGGCTAACATGTATCAAACATTGTGCTGTCTTTGTCATATACCTCCTCTTCTTTAAGACTTTAACATAGGCTCCTAACATTGCATTTGAGGAAACTAAGGTTCAGAAAGGTAAAGCAATTTATTCAGTGACACCCAATGAGTTTGGAAGGGACCATATTTGGGATTAGTGTTCTTTGTGTGCGACAGGAAATACTTCTTTAATTACTGGTATGTTTGTATTGAGATGATTTGAACTAAACAGATTTGAAACAAACAGAAAACTATGGATTCCTTGCCCATCTAAATTGCTAGTGCCAGTTCATAAACCAGATGGGAAGACTGTTTACTCCTAATAGCACTAGGAGGTTAAGGCATCATTTTTGTTTTCATAAACAGGACAGCAGCACCCCCTAGCCAGGAGCCCAGCCCCCATGTTGAGGGCCAGAGCTGCCAACCATGAATGGGAAGGGTAATAGCCTCTGCTGGGGATTTAGACTCACATATCCCTGCATGAAAGATAAAATCTATTTATTTTTTTTTTTGCTTCTTAATTCGATCACATACCCAACTGGCAATCTTGCATATCAAAATGGGAATCCTGGGAGACTCTTGGAATATGCAGATCAACAGAAGCTAATTAGCATTAGCTTGCAGCCATCCCGAACTGATTGGCAGCACAGCTGTGGGGACCCAACAAAACATGCTGAGTTGCATGTTTGTCAAGCCACCTGCCACTTGGTGGAATCCAAAATAGTGTAAACCACCATGCTATAATAACTCGATGACCTTAGTTTGGGAGGAGTAGGGAAAAGACATATTTGGATAATGCAGTAATTAGTACTGCCTTCACCTGACACAAATTCAACAATAGGCTTCATGGCAGTACCTTCCTCATCTGACATGTTGACATCTTAACTGAGATTGACAGTGTCTTTCTAAAGGCCACCAGTTCTCCATGAAGTTCGTAATTCTACTCAGGATCAATACAGGCTGCAGGCATTGAAACTCTGGTCCAATTTCATTTCCAACCTCCTGGGGCCTGGTGCTTGTTTCCTAAATCAAGGACACATTTTAGGAATAAATACACAGATATTAGGGCAAGTACAGGGAGTGTGGGAATCAGAGATCTGGCTGGGTGGCTTTATGTAAGTGACCTAACTTCCTAAAGCTCAGTCTCTTCATCTGAACTGTGATACCTTACAGAATTACTGTGAATGAGATAATGTATGAAAAGACCCAGCACAAAGTAGAGGCTCAGTAAGTGGAAGCCATTGTTCTTTTTATAGTTATTGAAACACACACTCACACACACCAGAATATAGGGGGACTGACCAATGCATCCAATTTTTATGACATGTCAATGGAAACCATTGTAATGATATTTATGAAGCAAATCACTATTGCTTTTATTTGGGAAATTTGCAAAGTACATTGTAAACCTTCATTTTATTCTTTTCAGGTCTCTACCTTATAAATACATAAGGAAAGTGAACCTTAATAATAATAAGGGCGACTGCTAAAATTTATTGAGAAATTACTTTGTGCCAAACATTGTCGTAGGTATTACATACATGTGATTTTATCTAATCCTCACATGCACAGCACCTAACACCTCAAATTTAAAATGAAAACAAAAACAAAAACAGAAAAACAAAAAAAAACCACCTAAGGCTTGGGAGGTCTAGTAACTTGCCCGAAGTCAATCTTTCTGTCATCCTGAGTACTTTTTGTCATCCTGCAGAGTTTTGGTGACACAAATAATAGTTACATTTTCACCCTTGGGTTGTGCTTCATTCTGATTAGATAACTGAACTCCCTAATAAAGTTTTAAAGGAGAAATTGAATGTCCCCTTGGTTGTAGAAAAGATGTATGCAGCAAGTACCAGGTTGGGGAGATTGTTAGGTTTTAGCGTGGTCTTGTTAGGTTTTAGCGTGGTCGTTTCTAAGATCCATTCTGAGAGCCTCCAATTGACATATTTATTATGTAGTTAAGTGAAAAGCTATCTAAAGTTTCAGTTCTAGTAGGTGAAGCAGGTGAAGCAATAGCAGCTGTAGTTCTAACAGAATTTTACCCCGTGGGGACAGCAGGTTTGAATGATGTAAAATTTGAGGGGAATAATCACTCTCTTTTGATCTTGCAGTATTAGTTCCACTGATCCACTCCATGCAGATGTGCTGAGATACTGTGGCTTTTGCTTTTGTTGGAGTTTGAGTTGTTTTTGGAAATCGCAAATTCCTCTGACTGTCCATTAGTGAACCTTTTGCAATTGTCTGCCAGAAAAAGGTCACTGTGCCAGGAGTCCTCTTAGTCACTTTCACTCCATCCCTCACTACCACTGCTGGCAACCCTTGCTATCTTTACCTGTGGCTTGTGAAATGTTGTAAAAATATATTACACTTGGAATGAATGAAATACCAAGCTGAGGTGCCAAATAGTTTTCAGCCTGTGTCTTGGCCCTCATCTATTGGGAATGGCATCTGGAACACTGAATGGAGATAGCTCTGAAGCCCCATTCTAGCTTACTAGGAACCAGTGAGGATGAGCTCAAGGGACCATGAACCAAATAAATGTCATTTTTACTCTAAATCGACTCAACCATTGACTACTTTCTTCAAGCAGGTTTAGATTAGAGAATGGCAGGCAGAGAGAGCATAAGGGCACTCTAGGCCAGGAAAGGAAAAATAGAGTCATGGAGAAAAAGAGGATAATTTGAGTTGGGGTGTCTCTTACTGACATTATCAAATAAGGAAGCAAAAAGTCAGCAACTAATATGTTGAAAGCATCTACGTTGTTTAGGGAACTCGAGCACATATTATCATGGTCAATCATTTGACAGATGAAAAAAAAACACAATTGGAGACTCAGAGTTTGATAGGATGACAGTGCTAGCAAATGACAGTGATAAGATTAGAGCCCACTCCTTGCTTATGCTTATGTTTATGTTCTTTTTGCTGAACAATCCCATGTCTTAGTTTGGAATGCAGGAACTATGTCAGTTAAAGAAAGGAGATGCAGCATGGAAGACTGCAATGTGATGCAGAGGGTTCTATCTCCCTCTGTTATGAATGACCCCGGACTAGTCACTAATCCTAATAATATAAAAAGCTGCATGTTATTGAGTCAGGGCATGCAATAAGCACCCAAAATAATTGTTTATTTCTTATGCTGCTCTATGAGGGAGATGTCATTAACTCTGTTTTACAGATATGGTTCTGGGAGGTTCGATTAATTTTCTAAGAAATATCTGGTGAGTACCTGGGGTACAAGTCCAGGTCTGTCAGGCTCCAAACCCTAGTTTTTAACAAATCCATCATAGAACCTCAGTTGTAAAATAATAGTGTTCAGAAGAAATGAATGCCTAAGGGAAATCAATGTTATAAAAGGTGATATGAAAGGGAGAAGATAGGAATTTTGGAGACAGATGAGAAAGGTATTGTATCGATAAGAAAATGGATGGCAGTTGGTAAAGAAGGTAAACTTTATAATGTATCTAAAGTGCCTTTACATAGTATACAATGACTAATTCTGGGTTCTGCCTTCATCCTCAACTCCACCCTCCATCCATGAGATTTTGACTAACATTGCTAGGGAGTATCAGCTCTCTGACTCAATCCTGGTTCTTCCATGAGGGCTCCTTACCTTATCAGTCAAGCTATTATAACAAAATACCATAAATGAGGTAGTTTCTCAACAGCTATCAGTAGTATAAGTATCTTTATGATGTGTCCATGACAAGAGCCTGCCCTCTTGCAGGTAACCTCATAGGAAGAGCTAGTGCAGCAACAATAAAGGCCTTCAATATAGTGGTCAAAAATCCTTATTAAGACTCTCAGTCTCATTCTTGGTTTCCTGGAATTCAGATTCCATTTCCTCCTAAATTATACCTCACATGAGCTCCATTATCAATTGCTTTCTAACACTTGTCTATTAAGCTTTCTCCCCACTTATAGACCAAACGTGGCACCTGGTTGTTCAGTCTTGGTACCGGTATTCTTTGCCTTTGGACCTTATTTCTGACCATCAGAGCTGCGTTGACAACAGCACCTGATAGTATGAATTCTTAGGGAGAGTTGAGGGCTCAAAATATTTTTATTCAGGTTTTTGGAATCTAGGAGTTCCAAAATGGATACCTGAGAGCAGAATGGAGCCTAAAACCTTTGGCCAGTACAGTGTTCTTTTTTTTTTCTTAAACAGCTATACTCAGGTATAATTTATATGCAACCATCAACACACTTTAACTTTAAAACATTTCCATCACCCCCCATGAGAGGAAAATCTGGTGTACATTTGCAGTCACTCCCTGTTTCCACTCTCTCCCCCAGGCAAGCATGGATTCTCTTTCTGTCTCATAGGGTCACCTTTTCTAGACGTTTACTATAAATGTAAGCGTACAGTGTGTGGGCTGTTTGTCTGGCTTCTTTCACTTAGCATAATGTTTTTGAGGTTCATTCATGTAAAGCATGTCAGTGCTTTGTTCCTTTTTATTACCAAATAGCATTCCATCAAATGGACATGCTACATTTTGTGTGTCCATTGTCCAGTGGATGAACATTTGGGCTGTTTCCCTTCTTATTTTCTATTATGCATAATACTGCCATGAACTGCTATTCATGTACAAGTTTGGGTGGACATATATTTTCATTTCTCTTGTATAGATGCCAAGGAGTGGAATTACTGGGTCATATTGTATATCTACGTTTAACATTAAAGAAACTGCCAAAGTATTTTTCCAAAGTGGCTGCATCATTTAACATTCCAATTTCCAGTTTTTCCACATTCACATGAACACTTGTTTTTGTCTACTTCTGATTACAGCCATTCTAGTGGGTGTGAAGTAATATCTCACTATGGTTTTAATTTGTATTTCCCTAATGTCTGTCTAGTGATGTTAGGCATCTTTTCCTGGACCTATTGGCCTATATATCTTATTAGGTATAATGCCTGTTAATTTTTTGTGCATTTCCACATGGGCCAGTGAGCTGCGCCCAAGCTGAGCTTCCACTAAGCTACCAATAGGCAGCTGGATGGCTCAGCTGATGAATAAATAAATAAATAAAATAATAAATAAATAAATAAATTTATTTTTCTTATTGAGGAATAAGTGTCTTTTTTTTTTGTTATTCAGGATACAGGTACCTTATTAGATATATGATTTACAAATGTTTTTCTCCTTATCTGTGACTTTTATTTTTCACTTTCTTGGTAGTGTCTTTCAAAGCACAAAAATTTTTAATTTTGGTAGAGTCCAACTTATTATTTTTATCTTTTATCCCTTAAGCATTTGAAGCCATATCTAAGAAATATTTACTTACACAAGGAAGGTAACAAAAATTTACTAGTATGTTTTATAAGATTTTGTTTTATAGTTTTAACTCTTACATTTAGGTCTAATTTTTTTTGTATGGTGTGAGGTAAGGGGACACACTTATTCTTTAGCATATGGTTATCCAGTTGTCCCAATACCATTTCTTTAAAAGACTGTCCTTTCCACATTAAATTGTTTTGACACCTTTGTCAAAAATCAGCTGACCATAAATATGAGGGTTTACTTCTGGACTCTCAACTCTGTTCCATTTATTTTTATGACATCGTTAATGCCAATTCCACCCTGCCTTTGTAGTAACTTTTGAAGTTACTTTTGAAGTCAAGAAGTGCAAACCCTCAAACTTTGTTCTTCTCTTTCAGGATCTTTTGGCTATTTGTATCCTTTGCATCTCTATGTGAATTTTAGGATTACGGGGTCAATTTCTACAAAACTACCGGCTGGGGTTTTGGATGGGGATACCTCTAAATGCTTGAAGCATAGCATTTTAAACCTTTGGAACTTGAGTGCTTTTAGGAGGGATGGTTGCTCTCCAAATGGCCAAATCTCCACTGCTTTTTATTGCTTTTTTCCAGATTGTTTCACATACTCCATGACCCACCCAGACCCTGAAACATTTGAACTTTCAACTCCAGGTTTCCAGTTATAGATAGCAAAATGAGAAATTCACTAAGAATGATAAAGATTGGGACACTCTAACCTTATTGATAAAGTTTTCAGCAAGCACTGATTCCTAAGGAGAAAAAGAAAGTATTTCTAAAGATTTTTAGTAAGGATCCAAACAAAACTCGCAATGAATCCTCATAAGTTTGATAATGTTTTAGCTCATTTATTGGGCATCAATTATATGTTTGATGATATCTGATACCTTTTTTTAAAAAAAAAAAAAGATTTTATTGGGGAATTGGGGGAGGGGAACAGCGTTGGGGAATCGGGGACAGGGAACAGACAAGTTGCTGTCCTTTTGTTCTTCAGTCTAGTTGTGGAGGATGACGTTGCTTCACTGGCCCATGTTGGTATTATCATTTGAGCTTGAGGGAGTAGCTCACAGGCCACTGGATGGCCACTCACGGCAGCTCATGAAAGCGCATGCCAGCTGCCCACCAGTCCTACTGCAGCTTACGCCTTCACCGGCATTTCCTGGCAGCCCAGCTCCAGGTCAATCTGTTGTTCATCATCTTAGCTGTAGAAGGCGCATCATCACTGGCCCTCATGTGGGATCCAAACTGGGGCCCTGCTGCTCAGAGCTGGCATACCAAGCCAACTTTTATTTTAACCAATGCCAGGCTCATATTTGATACCTTTTACATATACACTCTCTGATCCATACAATACATCTGCAAAGTAGATGTTATTATTTCTGTCCTATAGATAATCATTAAACAAACATTTATTTCCCCCAATAATTCTGATGCATTTTTTTCCTTTACCAAGATGCAGTATTTTTATCCCCTGGAATCCCATGGCACTCTCTCAGAACCTCTCAGGACATACAGAAATATTTCACCTTGTATTTTACCCATTTTATGTACATATCTTACCCCTTACCCCTTATTAACTGAGAATTTCTGAGGAAACAGACCTTATCAGACTCATCAGCATCCCAGACTGTGCTTTCTACAGTAAAGATTGAACATTACAGTGCATTCATATTTGCTGCATGAGTCAATATACCAACTGATAGTTAACTGAGGTTTTAATGTGAGGGTTTTTTTGTTTTTCTCTGAAAAGGCAGGACTTTGGGTTTCATTTAATACTTATTTCCAAAAAAATCATCTACAGATTACAAGTATGTTACATAAGTGTTCTTCTTCATTGATATATTTAATCACACTTTTTTGTTTGTTTGTTTTAGGATTGTTTTAAAGCTCCCTAAACCCTCCTCCACATTCAGCCCATGCATTACCCCCCTTTCTTGGTACTCTTATGTCATGCATTCATGAGAATATTTCATTTATCTCCTATCAAATTGGTCAGATAGAACTATGCTTTGATCACAGTTTGATCCCATTGTCAGAACGCTAATGCAGAACTTGTTTTGCTGGCTGCCAAGGCCCTTTGTTCTGTGTCTTGTGATTGAATGTGTAGGTGGAACAGTTTTGTCTCTGATGCTGCTGAGTTCTTATTTTTCTTAAGAGCAGTTTGGGAGTGAAACTATGTTTGTGACATTTTGTTTTATGGACTTGCTTACTCTAATGGTAAATCAAGAGTATATTTTATTATATTTTAAAACTAAATGAACACCAAAATTGAACATCAAGTTGCTATAGTCTCAGTGATCAATTTTAAAGTGTGTGTGTGTGTTTCCTTGTTGAGAACGTTTTGAGATTCTAGCAGGAAATACTTTAGAATTCCACAGACCCGAATAATATGTGAGCTAGGCCATAGAGCCCATCTTATTTCAACACTGAATCCTGAGCACCTAGCATAGTACCTGGCATATGTTTGTGCATAAATAAAAGGCAGTTTTCCTTTCTACACCTATCCTCCTGTTTTTCTTTTCTTTGCTTTTTTTACTTCTCAGCTCAAAGGTCTACAAACATCTCTGAGCTTATCAAATTTCACATAAAAAATACAATTATTGCTAAATTACTAGAAATCAGAGGATCGGGGTGATTTGAGTGTTCCCAGGATACTGAGAACAACTTAAGGCCTCTATCTGGCGATGATATTGCCACCACGTGGTCAGGGGCTAACTCTTAACTCTTTTGTTGGCTATTTATTTTGGAGGTAATTGGATGTCAGAGAGCTAGACTGACTGGACATTTAAAAAGTATGCAAATATAAGTCTTACAAGATGCTCTTTTATTTGCTTAATCATTCAAGAGATAAACATGGGCCATCTACCATGTGCCAGTCCTTGTGTTGGGGACCAAAAGATAAAGACACAGTCTCTGTCCTCAAGAAGCTTACAGTACAATTGGTCAGGGGAAATACGACAGACATGGATATGCTGTGCTGAATGCTGTATTAGAGGAATTAATAATATGCTCTGGGAGAGAAGGCAGTGAAAAATGTTGCCTGGGGGTTGGGAAAGCATGTTTATTTTGTTGGTGTACATACTCTTTCATCACTGGAAGCCCCGAGGACAATTTTTACACATACTCATTTGGCAAGATAATATTTGTAAAATATTTTACTGTCCTCAGATCAGAAGGGGAACGATTCATATGGCATAGCAGGCCATGCAGCACCAGCCTAACATGGGATTAATACTTTCAAAGTATTTACAGTCATCACTGTGAAATGACCTAGAAAGAGTCTAATTACCTTGTGACAATGGATGCAAATTGAAACTTGCTGGATGAACAACTGTTTCCTCTGACCAAGAATATCTTCTCCCTAATTTGCTAGTGTTAAAATAATCTTTTCTTTCCTCCCTTCCCTTTTGTGTCTCCCCTCCTCTCAGCCCCTCCCTACACCCTCAAGTAGTTTTTGAGTACTCACCATGTGTTAGACCCTGTACTAGGTGCTGAGCATACAAAGACAGCTAAAACTGTCTGACAGGGGAGGAAAAGAAATAAACAAATCCACTATTCACTAGGACACAGGCTCTAATAGAAGTGTGCGCAATGATGGGGATGGTTCTAGAAACAATAAATATATCTGCCTCAGGGGAGTTCAGTAAGGCTTCTGAGAGGGGATGATATTTGAACAGGGTAGTGACAGGAGCATGTTGTCGATTTCATACATAAGGTCTTTCTTACCACCTAATTAACGTCTGGACCACTGTAGCAATCTGTTATTGTGAGTTGAGTCTTCCTAAGAATAGTGTATAAATTATAAATTAAAATTCTGCTCCTGAAATCCCTACATTTAATATAAAAATCCAGAGGGTACCAAAAAATGTATACACATTTTAAGAAAGGAAAAAACTATTAAAATTGTAGTACTCAATATTTACCAATAACAAAAGATGACTACAAGTCACGTTTGACTTTTGCAATTACAAGAGGTGCCCAGAGTGGTTACTATCAGTGACCAGACACTTCTGATTATGGGCTACTGCTCAAGCAACATTGACCGAAGTGTCCACTTATATATATTTTTGGCACCTCCGGTATTTCATGACTATTCTTTTGAAGAATTTTTTTTTATAAAAGCTATATTGACTGAGACTCCTTAAAAATAAGTTGAATGAAATTTGGTGTTTTTGAAATGCAATTCTAATAGCATGGTACTTTCCACAGCAATCACATAAGGTTATGCAATTTGTTCAAGTCCAACTCCAAGGGATGCTTATTTAGAAAGAAAGACTATAATATGAATTTTCTTCTGTTGGTTGGGCAGTGTAATGATCCTGATCTTTTATTTGGCTCCTGTTTGTCTTTTGCATGTATATATGTATGTATGTATACACATATCTACATCTATGTATATGTAGATGTATATGTATATATGTACATATTTACACATACATAGGTACAAGTATATCTAGGAGGTCTGACAATTAAGTTGAGAACTTGTTGCAACAATGTTGCTAACCTTTTTTGACCTCAGAGGGATTATTCATTATGAATTTGTACCAACTGGACAAATAGTTAACCAAGTTGACTATTTGGAAGTGATGAAAAGGCTGCATGAAAAAGTTAGACGACCTGAACTTTTCGCCAACAATTCATGGCTCTTGCATTACAAGAATGCACCAGCTCACATGGCACTGTCTGTGAGGGAGTTTTTAGCCAATGAACAAATAACTGTATTGGAACACCTTCCCTGATCTGGCCCCCAATGACTTCTTTCTTTACCTGAAGATAAAGGAAATATTGAAAAGAAGATACTTTGATGACATTCAGGACATTGAGGGTAATAAGACGACAGCTCTGATGGCCATTCCAGGAAGAGAGTTCCAAAATTGCTTTGAAGGATGGACTAGATCCTGGCATCAGTGCATAGCTTCCCAAAGGGAGTACTTCAAAGGTGACCATAGTGATATTCAGTAATGAGGTATGTAGCACTTTTTCTAGGATGAGTTTGTGAACTTAATTGTCAGTCCTCGTATGTCTATCTATGCATATATATGTGTGAATGTAGTTTTATACATTTTTTAAACTATACATATATATGTAATACTTATATGTAAATATAGAAATGTATGCTTAAGTGCGTAACTCATTCAGTTATCACAAAACTAACACTCTTGCAACAACCATGCAGACAAGAAACAGAACATTACAGAATACTATCATGAAGTTCCCCTTATGCCTTTTTATAGTTGTTACTCCAATGAAATTGACAACTATCCTGATATTGAATAACATTGATTGTTTTGCATGTGTGAGAGAGTTTTAATTAGCTCTCTCTACATCTATGATGTTTTAATACTTGCTCTAAAGTTTGGAACATGCATCTTAAACTTTCTCAATCTACATTTGAATAACATATCATTCCATTATAATATTAAAACCTCACAATAATATACTTCATTATTTTCTTCTGTCCTTTATGATACTATTGTTAGAATTTTTATGTATACATGTTTAAACTCCCAAATACATCATTATTTTTTCTTTAAATAATTATCTTTTTAAAAAATTTAAAAATGAGAAAACAAATATCTTTAAGATTTAGCTCATATTTACCCCGTCTAGTAATCTTTATTTCTTTGCAATGATTCAAATTTCTATTTTGTATCATTTTCCTTCATCTTGAAGGGACCACCTTTAATATTTTTGTTGTTATTGTTTAGGTGCACTGGGATTAATCCTTTCAGCTTTTTTTTTTTTAAATTTTATAGGGAAACAGCTGTGGTCATGGTCATTGGTTACACATTGCTTTCATGCTATTGGATTGTTGGAAAAATCATGACATATTATTTCTGTTTTTCGTTGCAAAAATGCGTCATGACTTTTCTTTTTTATTTTTTAAAGATTTGATTGGGGAATCGGGGAAGGGGAATGGACAAGTTGTTGTCTTTTTGTTCTTCAGTCTAGTTGCGGAGGACATTGCTTCACTGGCTCTTGTTGGTATTGTCATTGTGCTCTTCCTGGATGAGGCAGATCAGTCGCCAGCCTCTGGATGGTCGCTCACTGTGGCTATTGGCAGCTCAAGCTGGCTGCCAGCTACTCACTGTAGCCTATGGCAGCCCACTGCAGCAGGGGCTGCAGCCTACACCGTCGCCGGGGCTGGCACAGCCCAGCTCCAGGTGGAGCTGTAGTTAGCTGTAGAGGGCAGTGTCACTGACCCTCATATGTGGAATCCGAACCGGGGCTGCTGGCATCCCAAACCAGCTCTTAACCAATGCGCCACTTGGCCGGCCCACATCATGACTTTTCTGACAACCCAATACAACAGCATAGTTGACTCTTTTAGGGAGGGCACAGCTCACAGTGACCCATGCAGGGATCAAACTGGCAACCTTGGTGTTATCAGCACCATACTCTAACCAAATGAGCTATTGGCAGTTCACCAACTGAGCTAACTGGTCACCCAAATCCTTTCAGCTTTTGGTTGTCTGAAATTGTATTTATTTCACCTTTATTTTTTAGAGGATTATTTCTGCTAGGCATTGAATTCTAAGTGAATAGTTTTTAAAAACTTTTTTCTTATATCACTTTAAAAATATTGTTCTGTTGCTTTGTAGCTTCCATTATTTTGGATGCAAAGTCAATATTGGTTTTTATCTTTGTTCCTCTGTATATAATGTTTCTTTTCGCCTCCAGCTTTTAAAATTTTTTTCTTATTATTGGTATTGAGCAATTTGATTATTATATGCCTTGCTATGGTTTTCTTTATATTTATCCTTCTTAGAGTTTGTTTAACCTCTTGAATCTGTGGGTTTATATATCATCACATTCGGAAATATTTTGGCCATTATCTCTTTAAATATTTTTTCCTGCCTCCAGCTAAATACCAATTATATATATGGTAGATCACTTGCTTTGTTCCACCAGTCACAGCAGCGTCGTTCATTTTCTTTTAGCTGTGTGTGTGTATGTGTGCATACATGTGTTTCTATGAGTGTGTGCTTCATTTTGGATAGTTTCTATTGCTCTGAATTCAAACTTACTGCTATTTCTTTCTCCAGTATCTGATTTTCTGTCAGGACTGTCCAGTAATTTTTAAATTTTAGATATTGTCATTTTCACCTAAGCATTTTCACATGGTCTTTTTTAAAAATAGCTTTTATTTTTCTCCATTATATTAATGCTTTCCTTTAAATCTTTGAACATGTTTATAGAAGCTGTTTTGAAGTCTTGTGTACTAATGCTCTCCTTTCTATCATTCCTATGTCTGTTCCTTTAAGCTAATTTTCCTCTTGTCTATGGATTTCATTTCTTTGCTACGTGGCATATCTAGTACTTTTCAATTGGATCTTATAATTGTGATTTTTATATTGTTGTGTGTTTGGATTTTGTTGTCTTCTTTTAGAGACTGTCCCAATTTGTTCCAAAAGACAGGCAATTCACTTGTAGATTATCTTAATCTTTTTTTTTTTTAAGATTTTTTTTTTTAATTGGGGAATTGGGGGAGGGGAACAGCGTTGGGATTTGGGGAAGGGGAACAGATAAGTTGCTGTCTTTTTGTTCTTCAGACTAGTTGCGGAGGACATTGCTTCACTGGCCCATGTTGGTATCGTCATTGCGCTCTTCCCAGATGAGGCAGATCAGTCGCCAGCCTCTGGATGGTCGCTCACTGCAGCTATTGGCAGCTCACGCTGGCTGCCGGCCACTCACTGTAGCCTATGGCAGCCCACTGCAGCAGGGGCTGCAGCCTACACCGTCGCCAGGGCTCGCAGAGCCCAGCTCCAGGTGGAGCTGTTGTTAGCTCGGCCAACCCTATCTTAATCTTTTTTGAAGCTTGCTTTTAAACTTTCTTAGTGCAGGTTTTGAAATGCCCTTGCTCTAAGTTTATCTTAGTAAACTCCTAAAAAGTAAACCTCAACGGTCTCTACTAAATGACCCAGATGGTCAATAAGCTATCTTCACACAGGCTGGTCAGAATAGGAATGTCTCTCAACCTTGTGTGAGCTCTGATAGTAGTTCAATTTATAGCTTTCCAGTAGTTATTCTTTTCCTGGTAATTGTGCTTTACCCTAGTTCTTGGCATCTTGCCGATGCATGCAAAACTCAGAATTCAGCTAATGACTCAAGGGGTCTGCTATGCAAAGTTCTTGAGGCTTTTCTCTCCATAGACTTCTCTTATCAAGTTCTCTTCCTCACAAACACCGGCTACTTTTGCCTGCTTGAACTCCAGCTTGTGTCAGTTTCGTGATACTGCCCTGCTCACCTTGGGTTCCCCTCCTCGAAACGAGAGCCTGGAAAGTGCTTAGAGATAGAAATGTAAGTTAAACATAGGGTTCACATTCTCTTAGCAAACACAGTCTATGCGATTTATTGCCCAATAGCTGAAAAATGTTTTATATTTTTTCCAGTTTTTGTTTGTTTGTTGGTTTTGGTGGCAGGGTTCATCCATTACCAGATATACAATCATTTTTTTTCCCTAAAAATTAAATATGGTTAGATATTGTCCAAAAATATAATAATTCTGTAATATACCACTTAAGAGTTGATTGCCGTTTTTTGTTTGCTTCAAACATAACACTGTCACTTGAGTTTGGAATCACAAATTTGACTGAATTAATAACTATTAAAAATAAGACATCCTGTGAGATTAAGCATCTTTGGTTAAAGCCTTATTTCACTTACTTGCTGAAAACTTATTTTATTTAAAATACTACCTACAGTCAAATTATCAGTGCTTGTAGTTTGCAACTTGCTACCTTACCTAGGATTGGGGATTTGGGACTTCACATGTAGTATAAAATCTGTATGTACAATTTGCTTATTGGTAGCCTGTGATATGAGGAAATCTGAACTATTTTACCAAAATAGATCTCAAAATTTTTCTTAAAAATTGCTTTTTATTTTCTATTTTATGTGCTGTTTATTTATTTATTTATTTATTTTGAGGGCAATGTCACTGGCCCTCATATGTGGGACCCAAACCAGGGCTGCTGGCTTCCCAAGCCAGCACTAAACCACCGCGCCACTTGGCTGGCCCTTGACTCAGTTTTTCCATCTGGAAATTGGGGTAATGTGAATAATAGCACTAATTTTTATAAGGTAGTTGTGATTATTGAATTAATATCCATAAAGCACTTAGAAAAGTGCCTGGAACTTAGCAATGCTACATGAGTATTGGCTATGTTGTGAAGAAATCACTTGGCACAAAGTTCAGTAAATCTTAGTTCAGTAATGTTAGTTTTCTTTCCTTTTCTGATGATTAGTTAAAGCCTATAGACAGCCCATAAAAGGTAGCATTGATAAAAGAATTGTGGTATATTTAGATAATTGAGTGATGTTATTACAATGTAATGACTGAGCAATCTTCCACTACAAGCAAAAATATGGATGAATCTCACAAAGATAATACTGAGTGAAAGTAGCCATCAACCAAGGTGTTTTAATGTGTGAATGCTGTTATGTCAAATAATAAATCGAAAATAGATAATAGAAAAATTATCTTCAGTGGAAAAGAGTTTGGCCTGTCACTCTAACGTTGGTTTTCTACTTTTATATCCCGTACTTCCAATAGTTTTTTTTTTCATTTCACTGTTTATTTTTAAATAATTCTAGATCCACAGGGAGTTTCAAAGATAGAACAAGGAGATCCCATACACTCTTTGCCCAGCCTCCTGAATGCTAACATCTTATATAACGAAAGACCACACTTAAAACCAGGAAACTGATATTGGTGCAGTCCACAAGCCACGCCTGATTTGATAATAACATCTAAATGCTCCAAAAGTTATGACACAGGAGAGTGAGACAATTAGCTCTCTTTTCTATCGATAAGGGAAATAAGTTTAGAAGGACCAACAGAGTAGAGTGAGTTAAATTGTGATTCTAAGAATAAAGACTTAATTTATCTTTGATGCATGGAAGCAATATCCATGAGAGAAATTATGGAATAGGATACCCGATTCTGAAACATATTGCAAGGGTATTGCATGTCTAGTATCTCTCAGAAAATTGATGGCTATATCCTCTTTCGAAAAGTTTTCCATTTAGTTTATGGCAGACGTATTTGCTCTGCAGCATCACAACTCTAAAAACCTTTTCATAGAATTTACTAGAAACCTAGATTCATTGCTCAGAAATAAGTGTGAAACCACTTAGCCTATAAAGCAAGGGAGACCTGTATTTGCTCCTGCTGGACTATAAAGCAATCGTACCGCAGGTATTCCAATAGCTGCAGCGGCATGAGAACAAGAATTGTGGTATGTTCATAAAAATAAATCTTTGTACCTTTTCCCAACGTGGAAGTCTGAGACCCGTCCCACATTTCTTTCAAATCTGAAAATCAAATTCTTGCCTCTATTTAATGCAAAGCCTATGGTGTTTTGTCCAGCCCATCCACTTATTTATTTATTACATTTATAGAGCGCCTTTTTCACAAAGCAACGTCTTTGTCAGAGCTGGTTTCCAGAAGAACAATTGATCATAGGGATGTTGTGGAGCCTGCAGGGTAAGCAGAATATCAGGCACTAGAGACAGAAATGGCTTCTCAGGATCTTTACTGAGAGGATGCTTGTTACACTTGTTTTGTTTCTGTTTTTTTAGGATGGTTACTATAAGATAATTTCAAATCTTGGAAGAGGTGAAATTCTCTATTTTAACGTATTTGCAGTCCTAAATCATGATGCCTTCACTATTCACTTATTACAATCCAATAATGGGTTAAAATGGGAAAAGTTTCATATTTACCAATTTAAACAAGATAGGAGGAAAAAAATTGAAACATCTCTGGGTCATTGGAATTGGGGTTTGGCAGATTCACAGACATTTTGATTTGTTGATCTATCTTCATCTTTCCAAGCTGTGTCATACCTCCAAAAAACATTTTCCAATACACTCCAAAATACATCAGGCAAAATTCAAAACCTTGAGAATATATTGCAGATTATTTTTGTGTCTGGGAACTCAGGCCCTCTGACCTGTATGACAAGCGGCATGAGCAAAGAGTTGCAGACATTCTCATCTCTCCACTCATGACTTAACAATGCATTACCACATATTTTCATAGTGGATAAACACAGAAACTTTAAAACATTGCCAAAAGTGGTTGAAGAGACAAGTGAAGGAATATCACAGGTGAAAGAGTATTAACCCAACAGTCAGAACACTTGTTTCTAGACTAGGTCCATCATTACTTGCTGTGTGACTTTAGACAGTTCATTTGATATCTCTGGCCCTAGTTTCCTCATCTATAGAATAAAGTGGAAATCCTATATGATCACTTATGTCATTTTCCCATTCAGACTTCTAGGAAACTCAAATTATATTCTTGGAAGTTCTGGTAACAATAAACCAGGTGGTAGAACTAAAGTTTGTGAACAAGTTTTCATATTTTATTTGCGAAGTGCAATTCAGTTCTGTCAACATTCAAAAATATTTGTTGCATATGTTTAATGTATACCTACTATATGCCAGGTGGCATGCTAGTGTCTCAAACGTAAGTCTAAAAAAGACCTTATAGTCTAAACAACTAGACAGACATTAAATGAAGAAGTAAACAAATATGCTTAATTACAACTGTGATAAAAGCTGTGAGAGAAAAACACAGGATATTATTGAGAGCTTATAATAGAATTTGGCTATATAGGCCATGTGCATGTTTTGTTGCTTTGTTAAAACTTCTTTTTTATATTCCCAAGGAGTATATTTCTCGCACACCTTTGTTTTAGGAAGAGTCGTAGAATTCAGGGCTAAAATTTATAAAGCATCCTTCATAGCATTATTTATATCCTGAAACAGTGCATGCAAACACTAAATAATGTCATAATAAGAGCCACCTGAAGTCATGATAGGCCTCTCCATGGCACAACTTGAAGCATCAACATGGTTTCTGAGTTTATTTTGGTGTCTTTTGTTCTAGACTACCTTTTCAAAGATGCTGGGATAGTGAAAAGTCATGGAAGATGGAAATGTTTCCTTCCAGAGGAAAGGGTAAATTTGCTCATCACCTTGGAAGGTAGAGATAGCATCTTCCCCTGAAGTAAAGATGAGTATGTTTACTGTCCAGTATAATCAAGATAATGCTCCCCCACTCCCTGGGAAAGGGGAGGCACATTTAATACTCATTTTAACAGATTTGAGTTCTCTAGGCTCAGGGTTCCTCTTCTGTGACACAATCCACTGTGCTAATCTAAATGTGCAGGTAACATTTGGCCCTCTTCCTATCACTCTGTGGGAACTGGGGCTTTGGGGAACAATGCAAAATTTGCTGATACTCTGGCTTCTGATATTTCTGTGAGTAATAAACTGTTCTTCATCTCATGTCTTCTAGCATCATCCACGAAATTGTGGCAGGCTCACTTCATAGGTTGCAAGTAAGGTGAAATCTTAGACCCTTTAAAGTCCTCAGTAGTGGCTAATAGAGATGAGGGAAGAAGAGCTTTTGGTGTTCTTTTTGTCTTAGTGTGGCAAATACTAAAGCATACACAGATATATGGAGTCTCACTTGAGACAAACTACCGTGATTTGGAAGAGTTCATGATTCATGTTTTAAATAGAAGTTCCTTTTTCAGAAGGGATTGCCTATTTATTTCAGTAATAATAATATAAATAATAATTAAAATTCACATCATCTGTGGAGCATGTATTACTTCCCTACCACCATGCAAAGCATTTAACATACATCACTTCTTTTAATCCTCAGAACAACCAATGGAATAGGATACAAAAAGTCTCATACTTTTGGTAACGATGCCTACTGTTAGTTCTTGTTCTTGCTGTAGGATTTTTGGTCATTCCACACCTTATCCATGTAGTAACTCTAGTTCTCACCTTATTCATATAGAAGAGCTGTGGCCCTTGGGGTTTCAGAGTAATCTAAGATTCAAGATAAAACTCCATGGCTCCATTTTTCATCCACTGACTGTGGCTCTCTGTAGAGGGACACTCCTTCCTCAGTCAGCATGCACAGAGACCAGAAAGTCAACTCCCTGCTAGGATATACATTATTCATCATTAACTGTCCTTAATGACCTCAAGCCAAAACCTAAGTTCATACAGTCCAGACAAACTGGAGTTCCTCCTGCCCAAGACTCAATTCCTGTGGTTGCAATAGAGTAGAAACATTGTTTTGAAGCCAAGTGTATTTTGGGGTCAGTTTTCTTGTATTTTGAATATATATACAAGTATTACTACTAATAAGTATTTCTATGTGTCTACCAATTGCCACAAACTGGGTTAGGTGCAACACATAATCTCAGTCTTCATGATAATGCAAAGAAATGAAACTGAGGTTCACAAGGATTAAGCAAATTGCAGTATAGGATAAGCAATAAAATATAGTCATTAAAAATTTTGGCTCTGGATTTAGGCTAGACATAGATTTGAGTTCTGGCTCCTTCTGCTAGCTTTGATAACTCAATAATAGTACCTACTTTTAAAGGATATTTTGAGGATTTAAAAAGATGATGCTTCCATATGCTTTGAATAATGTCTAGTAAATAGTAACTGCAAATAAATATTTGCTGTAATTGTTATTAATTCCAATTTAAGATAAAAAGTGAGTGATAGTCCAGTACTTGAACTCAGGATAGGGTTACCAGATAAAATATAAAATACACAGTTAAAGTGAATTTCAGGTAAAAAAATGAATAATTTTTTTTAGTATAAATGAATTCCAAATCTTGCATGGCATATCCATATGCTAAAAATGTTCACTTTTTTTTTCTGATATTCAATATTAACTGGAGATGTTATAGTTTTATTTCCTAAATCTGATAACTCTAACTCAAGGTTAATTTGTTCCCAATTCCATGCTCTGTCCACTAAAAGCTTAAAGAAAAATTGGTTATTTTTATACTATTTATATCATCTTTAATTTCTTCTTATAAATTTCTGTTTCTCATTTTTCTTAACAGTCATTGCAAAGTAGTGAGACAGGGGAGATGTGAAATAATTCAAATCACATACAGCAACCCTGGAAGAATTTAAGGAAATAAAGTGATCCCCCTGATAAGTGCAGTGCCCATCTGGCACTCTACATAATCTTTACAACATTATTGATTATATTCCCCATACTGTATTTCACATTCCCATGACTCTTTAGTGACTACCAGTTCGTACTTTCTAATCCCTTCACTTTTTCCCTCATCCCCTAAAACTCTCCCATCTAGCAACCTTCAGTTTTTCTTCTCCGTATCTCTGAGTCTATTTCTGTTTTGTTTGTTTGTTTATTCTGTTCTTTAAATTTCATGTATAAGTGAGATCATATGATATTTGTCTTTCTCAGTCTGACTTATTTCACTTAACATAATATTCTCTAGGTCCAACCATGTTGTTGCAAATCATAAGATTTCAATCTTTTTTATAGCAGAGTAATACTCCATTGCATAAATGGACCTCAATTTCTTTATCTAATCATCTATTAATGGGCATTTTGGTTGTTTCCGTATCTTGGCTATTGTGAATAGTGCTGCAATAGACATAGGAGTGCATATATGTTTTTAGAATTAGTGTTTTTGATTTCTTTGGATAAATACCCAGGAGTGAAATTGCTGGGCATAGGTAGTTCTATTTTTAATGTTTTGAGGAAACTCCATACTGTTTTCCATGGTGGCTGTACCAATTTGCAATCCCACCAACAGTGCACCAGGATTCCCTTTTCTCCACATCTTCATCAGCACTTGTTGTTGATTTATTGATGATAGCCATTCTGACAGGAGTGCGGTGGTATCCCATTTTGTTTTTTATTTGCATTTCTCTAATCATTAATGACATTGAGCACCTTTTCATATGTTTACTGGCCATCTGTATGTCCATTTTAGAGAAATGTCTCTTTGTGTCTTCTGCCCATATTTTAATTGGGTTGTTTGGTTTTGTGATGTTGAAATATGTGAATTTTTTATAAATTTTGGATATTAAGCCTTTATAAGATGCATCATTGGAAAATATCTTCTCCCATTCAGTAGGATGTCATTTTGCTTTATTAATGGTTTCCTTTGCTGTGAAAAACTGAATAGTTCGATGTAGTCCCATACGTTGATCTTTTGCTTCTCTTGCCTGAGGAGATTTTTCATTAAAAATATTACTAAGGGTAATATCTATGAGTTTACTTCCTATATTTTCTTCTAGGAGTTTTATACCTGAAGCTGAAGTAGAATAATATTCAATGTCAACTATAATTAAATATATATTCATGGGATGTAAAGTACAGCAAGGGGAATATAGTCAATGGTATTGTAACAGCTATACATGGTGTCAGAGGGGTAGTAGATTGTGGGGGAGGTATCACTTTCTGAGGGAGGTAAATGTCTAATCATTATGTTGTTTTGTACACCTGAAACTAATATAAAACAATAAAATTAAAAAAAAGAATTTAGGAAATAGAAGCTGAATTAAGTGATAAAAATCTATCGAGTGCTAACTTTCCTTGGGAGACTGCCTTGAGTTCTCCATGCTGGGTTAATGGTCCTTCCTGTGCCCCACGCAGTGCTCAGACATGGTCCTCTAGCAGAACACTTCTCATACTCTGAAGGTTCTGAAACATGGGCTATCATCAGAATCAGCTGGAGGGCTTGTTAAACCAGACACTGCTGGGCCCCACTCCCATGGCGATCTGGGATGAGCCTTGGAAATTTGCATTCTACAAGCTTCTGAGTGATGCTATGCTTTTAATTCAGGAGCCATACTAATAAGACTTTGCTTCCACTGTAATCGTAGGTTTACACCTTTGTCCTTTGACTAGATGGTGAACTCTTTTAGGGTGATTCTAAGGCCTCCTTCCTAAAATACAATTTTCCAAAAGTTAGTTCACCAAAGATTAGCTCACCCACTCATTGAAGATTTGTTCTCTGCATGTTTGCTTTTCCTGTGCTCCATCTCTGTTCTGCCCATTTTCTTGTCCTAGCATTGGCCCTGGAGAAAAGAAAAAAAACAAACGACTGTGGCGAACTTACCTACACTCTGTATTTTGCAAGACAATCTCTGTGGCTGTCCAGAGGTGAGAGCATAGAGCAGGGCAAAGACAAAAAATGGATAGGGAATACATCCACCACTATATCAAAATTAAAAGAACACACACACACACACACACACACACACAGGAAAGCACATCCAATCACCTAAATAATTTAATGACAGAAGTAAAAGTAAGTGCAAAAGTAAAACAAAAATATGTTATTTTTCCCTTGTTTTGTGAAGTAGATTTTCATTAATTTAGTCACTTAGTGCATTAATATAGGAAGACTTTTTTGTTGTTTTTCCTGTATTTCCATTTTAAAAAAACTGGCTTCAGTCTCTTCTTGGGCCAGGAATCGTGTCATTCATATATCCACATAACATTAAACAATATATAGCACTTATAACTACTTAATAATTTTTTGTGTAATTATTGAATAAATGAATTTATAGAGCTCAATTAGCCATGATATTCTTGAATCTTTTGACTTATGAAGGAATATTATTTAAATATCAAATTGGAAGGAAATTGGCAGTTTTTCCAGGAAGACGGGCCAAAAAGTGATCATTATAAATTAAACGCAATATCTCTAAAAGAAAAGTGTGTCTCCAAGGAGTACCTTCTGTTCTATGAGACTATGATTCAATAAATTCTATTTTTTCTTCTGACAACAATTTCTTTATGGATTTGAAGTGCAAAGATTTTACAGAAGTTAGAAATAGCATTGAGAAAAATTCAAAATCAGGTCATCTACATAAGTACCCCGCCTTCTGAAGCTTCAGTAATGCGAGTCTTTCTGCTGAGCTGGAAAATTTTGGCTGAAATGGAAGATGTGTCTAGGACATGCTGATGATCACAATTCATTTCAGTGAAGCTGCAGTAACACGTAGTTGAAAGCATGGAATATAGAACTGCTATCTCTCTAGGTGCCACAGATCAGGAATTTCCTTTAGTCCTTCCCACATCGTTTAGCAGAAAAGTACTTACTAGATATGTGTTCTGGAAATCTTTCAAAAACAAATATCCTTTTCAAAGTCATCGCACATCATAGAATCTCATAATTGGAAGGGACATGAATTAATACGTGGTTAAAATACACACTTTTATGTTCTCTTGGCCCATTTTTCTCCCGGGGGCAGGCAGATCACTACTGCACAAGGCACCTGCACAAGAGGTTTATTTGCAATAAAATCAGTTCTTGTTTTGGGCTAAAATCCAATTTTACTAATACTGTTAAATACTGATATAAGTTCATTTATTTATTCACTTATTTAGTTTGCTTTTTTTTTTTTTTTTTGAGGGCAGTGTCACTGGCCCTCATATGTGGGACCCGAACCGGGGCTGCGGGCTTCCCAAGCCAGCGCTTAACCACCGCGCCACTCGGCCAGCCCTCTAGTTTGCTTATCTTTTAACATGTACAATCATAATCATTTTCTGACCTAGATCTTGGGATACAAAGTTGGAAAACAATGGTCTTTGCTCTCAAGGATCTTATAGTTTAATTACAAAAGGAAAATGGAAATAAATAATTACAATACAAAGAAAGATGGATTTGATGATGCTACATGTAAGTGTAACGAACACTTAGGGGAAGGATTTCCTAAATCAAACTTGAGGGTTAGAGAGGCATCATAGAGTAGGTACTATTTTAATTGAAATATAAAGGATAAGTCATATTGTAGGCAGGAAAATAGCATGCACAAAGTCCAAGATATTAAGAAAGATCACTCTGAGTTCTGGAGCATAGACTGTGTGGGGTGGGGAAAAGGGGAAGTTAAAAGTGGAGAGTTATAGGAATGGCTGGACATGAAACAGGACACAGAAGTAGGGGCAGAATATTCAAACAATTTTATTCTTTACATTGTAGGAGGCACTGCAAAATACTAAGCAAGGAGAAGTAACAATCATATTTTCATGTGAAAAAGATCATTTTGGCAACACCGTATAGGATATATTAGTGTAAGATGAGACAAAATAGATAAGTGAGAAGCTCACTGCAATTGTCCAGACCAGACTAAAAGTGAAAAAGAGATGAGTGAATAGATTTGAGAGAGATTTATTAAGAATTATTTAGAATAATTGATAAGATTTGGTGACTAATTGTTTCTGAAGGAGAAAGCAGATGAAATAACATGTCATATGTATTCGAGTTTTGTGACTTGGACCCTTAATCCTCATGGACCAGCACTGGCAGTATCAGCAAACGGGATAAAAATGCAGAGATTCTCAGGCTTCACTCCAGACCTATGGAGTCCAATTCTGCATTTCCACTGGATCTCCAGGTGATGCTTTTGCGTATTAAAGTTTAAGAAGCACTAGCTGAAGCCAAAGAGTGGACAAGAATGCCATGCCATGAAACAGAAAACCCTGGAAGTAAACATTGTAGGTCATGAGGTAGGTGGGCCATTCAGAGGGGGAGAGGAGAGGACATCATTTCAGTTTAGGCATACTGAAGAGTTTGGTGTGTCTGTGGAAGATCTAATTTAAAAAGCTTTTATATATAGTATTCTAGAGCTCAGGATGGATATCATTTCAGCAACCATCAGAGCATGAAATAGTGGAATTACAGGATTAGAGCAGATTGCCCAAGAATGCAGGCAGACTAGCGACCATTTACCTTATAACATTGATTTTAGATTCCTAATCATTAGAAAGATAGACAATTTTCAAGTCAGTTTTCTCAATTTTAATCATTTGAGAACATATTTGAGGTGGCTAGTCCCCTCCTTATATGTTCATATTATCCTCAAATCAAGAGGTGGGACTTACTTATCTTCTCCTTGAAACTGAAGTGCACTTGAGACTGGCTTTGACAAAGAGAAAGCATCAGAAGTGACATCCAAGGACTTCCTTCCATGCCCAGGCCTTAAAAGAATGAGCATCTTCCACTTCCTTTCTCTTGGAAGTCAAAACAACATGGACAGTGATATGGAGAGAACCGAGGCACTGCTGTCAATATCCCCAGCTGAGCTCCCAGCTGACAGCCAGTACCAACACCAGACATGTGAGTGACCCACCTTGGGTATTCCACTCCATCATGGCCCAGATGACTGCACTCCCAGCCAACATCACCTGAAATAGAACTGCCAAGCTCAAGTAAATGAGTCAATCCCCAGAGTCATTATATATAAAAGATGGTTGTAATTTTAGGCAACCAAGTATTGGTGGTGGTTTGTAACACAGCAGAAAATAATAGAAAGAATATGTCCACTCACAATCTTTTTAGCAGTCTATCTTTAGGCAGTTAGGTAAACACAGGAGATATCTCTATTTGAAAATTAATTTAAAAAACATGCTTACTTACATGTCAATACATGATGGAGAAACACAAAATAAATTAATTGGCAATACTTATTACTTATAGTTAAATACACAGGTACAAATTTGGGAGGGTTTTGATGCTATTAATTGACTCATAGTTGTCTTCTTTCACCTCTCCATTCCTGTTGCTATTGTTTTAGTTCAATCTAAAACAATACCTGGAATATATAGTAAGGATTTTTATACTTTCAGTTTTCCTGGTTTAGTCATATCCCTTAATGCCACCACAGGATCTTCCCAAAAGTTGTTTAGAACAAAGATTTTCCTGTTGTATTAGTTACTATTGAATCAATATATTCATTCACTCATTCATTCATTCAGTTTTGCTCTTTATCAAAGCATGAAGGTTGTTCATGATCTTAGTTGAATCTAGTTGTCCAGTCCAATCTCCCTCTGAACATCTTCTTCCCCCATCTTCTGTCCACATTGGACAATCTTCTGTTCTCCACACCTTGGGCATGACTTCCACAATTCTATGAATATTCCTAGGCTTTATTGTTCTTCTCCCTTCTGACTCTTATTTTTCTACAACAATTTTCTTCATCCTTCAAGGTTCAGACAAATACTACCTTCTTGGTTAAGATTTTTCTATACCGCTACTCAGTGCTAATGACTCAACTGGTCTTGAATCCTTTTTAGTCACTTTCACTAATTGGAAACATCATATTATGCATGTACTGTGTTAAAAACTTCACATATGGGGCCGGCCGAGTGGCTCAGTTGGTAAGAGTGTGAGTACTGAACAACAAGGGCTTTGATTCCCACATGGGCCAGTTACTCTGTGTCCTCTACAGCTAAGATGGTGAACAACAGCTTGATCTAGAGCTGGGCTGCTGTGAGTGGTTGGCGACGGCAAAGGCTGCAGTGGGGCTGCAGTGGGCTGCCGTGAGCTACCGTGAGCAGCAGGCAGCTGGCAAGAGCTGCAGTGAGCCGCTGTGAGCAGCCCTCCAATGGTTGGCGACCGATGTGCCTCAGCAGGGAAGAGCTCAGTGATCATAATACCAACATGGGCCAATGAGTGGTGTCCTCCACCGGACAAAAGAACAAAAGGACAGCAACTTGGCTGTTCCCCTTCCCCAATTCCCCAACACTGTTCCCCTCCCCCACTTCCCCAATAAAAATCTTTAAAGAAAAAACAAAACCAAAAAAGGTTCACATACCATGTGCTTTTTAATCTTCCAAACAAACGAACTGCAACAGACCACAAAACCTAGAGATAGTTTTAGTATTTCCATTTCATAGGTAAGAAAAGCATTGGAGATCAGAGACCCTGGGAAGACAGTGAGTATGTAATTTGCCCAAGGTCATGGTGTTGTTAAATTGCAGAGCCAGAACTCTAGTCCAGGCTTATCCTACCCAAATGACTGAAATCTTAAGCACAAAATTATGTTACCTTTTTGTGAGGAACACATTTGTTTGTACACTTAGTAGTCTTTAAAGATCTGGCTCCCACTAGATATAAATTCCTTGAGAGGAATTAAGTGCACAATCTCTGCACTTAACAAGGTGCTTGGTATTTCTTTGCTAAGTGATTCATTAATTGATAGTTTAATTCAGATTAGTGAGGTATACCATTTTAAAGAACTTTCTATATGCCTTAGTTTGAAGTGCTAAGGGGGAGAAAGAAGAGAGTTTACATCCAATATTTTCTGTCTTAAAACATAATAAAACTGGAAAAGGAAGACAGATGTTGCTACCACCCCACCAGCACAGATGGGGTTAAAAAAAAAAGTGCTCGACCAAAGCTCCTTTCCCAGTTAATCAATCTTTGTGCAAGCACTTCTCACACATTTCCTATTCCTTCCACGTTAATGTGGACCAATGTCCCCAAAGTTGATATGCATCGCAACAGCAGGTGTTGAGAGAGGAGGGGACAAAAGCACATACTGTATGGTAAAGTCTAGTAGACAATTTATTCACCTGGCACTCACTGCATTAATATTCAGGATGAGCTCATTGTTTTGGCAATCAGCATGCTGCCACTCCTAGGGAAAAAAGAAATCACAGTCTCCTGTTTCACACTCTCCTATTCCCCATTCTCTGTCCTCATGCACTCTTTTCCTCCACCCCAATGTAAGTACTAGCAAGGACAGCTTTGCTAATGTGGGGGTTACAGCGTAAATTAGCAATGGAAAGAGTACATTTTAGGTAGGATACAGAAACAGTAAAAGCAGGAACTCATCAAAGGTTCTTTACTGTCTTTACCCTGTGCCCCAGGTTCTACTTACCACAATGAAAAGAGGATGTAAGTCCCAGATCTTCTCCTTAGGAAAAACATCCACCAATTTAACATGGTAGGCAGTAGGATGTTTCATGAATCCACAGAGGATCCAAGGACTTCCTATCCATAAATTTAATTATGGAGGGTTAAAAAAAAAATATTTGCATGGCGTAAGAAGCCTGTCCACCTTCCCAAACTATTCATATATGCCGTAACGGCTTGTCCTGAGTCCTTTTTGGCAGTCTCATTCCTCACTTCATGGTCTAGCAATTTCTAAGCTTTTTGGTAGATCATGGAACTTTGTGGCCTCTCATGCCTCAGTGCCTTTGCATATTCTTAGCTCTCCAGGGTTTGCCTGCAATGCATAATTATCACCAACCTTTGAGACTTGGCTTGTGTACTAAGTCCTCTGAGAATCCTTTTCCCACATTTCAGGCCAACTTAGGCTTTTATTTCTGAATATTCTTATTAAAATTTATAGAAATGACCATCAAATTGCATTGTAATTGCTAGTTTACATCCTCACTTAATAGTACTCCACAAGGGCAGAAACCTCGTTTATGTATTTTTTTTTTTGTATTCTTATGACATAAAGGGATTCAAAAATTTTCCATTCAATAAATGGCTGTAATGTAGCTTTCTATTTCGATAGTTTTGTGGGTTCCAATTTCAGATAATCTGGGTTGGTACCCTGGTTCTATCACTTAATAAGTTGTGTGATATTAGCCAGGCGTGTCCCTGCAGCTCTCAGGACTATGTCTCCAACCAGCTCCATGTCTTTGTATGTCTTACTAAAGGTACAAACTCCTGGGAGAGAGCACTGAGTTGACAGAAGTTACATCACATGGCATCTTCTGGTTAACCTGGGCGAGGAGAGGCAGATCTGTAGTGGTAGGCAGCCATTCCCTTCAGGACCGTACAACTTGGGGGGTTCCAGAAAAGGAAGGTAAGAATGCAAATAGGGTGGTTGCCAGCGGCCGGGGGAGGAGAGAACAGAAGTGATTGTTTAATGGGTACAGAGTTTCAGGTTTGCAAAATGAAGAGTTCTGGAGATAGATGGTGGTGATAGCTGTACCACAATGGGAATGTACTTATTGCCACTGAACTGTTTATTTTAAAATGGTTAAGATGGTAGATTTTATGTTATGGGTATTTCATTATAATTAAACAAAAAACAAAAAACATTAAGATAATTAAGTGACAAAAGAATGTAAATAGGAAAGTGCTATTGACAGCCCCAAGATAGTGAATGTCTGTATGTCTATGTAAGGGCCCAAAAGAAGAAGTGCTTAGAAATCACTTTTAGCTCTGGAGGCTCAGAGGTACTTTGCTGCTGTGTGGCCTTGGCGAGTCACTTTATCCCTCTGCGAGACAGAGTGATAACCACTGTTCCTGGTCAAACACTGTCCTCTTTCTGCTGCCTGATCCTCTGTAGCTCTCCTGGTTTCTCTTTGTTTTCCAGGGCTCCTTTTTCAGACTTCTGTCAATGGGATGGGACACTATAACTTTCCAGTAAATTCCTTTTCTGCTTAAGATGGCCAGTGTCTACTTCTTTTGCATGTAACTAAGAACCCTGAGTAATAAAGACTTTTACTTAAACAAACCTCCAAGGAAACAGCATGGGAGAGATCCAAAGAGGATACAGGGCACACCCGGAATAAAATTTGGGACCATCCTGAAATATTCTTATGCCACATAGAGATTTTTCTCTAACAGATACACTGTTAATTATTTCTTGGCAGAACTGAGGTTTTATTTAAATAAAGCTTGTGTAAATCATTCTTTAAGATGATCCTATTTCAAAATTTTCCGATGGTCTCTCAGGCCTTCCCTGACATCTTCCATCACTGCAATGATTTTCTGATATTTTCCACCACCCTCTTAGTAGGTAACAAACTTGTCTTCAGTGTTCTGTTTTTTTCTGTGTTTCTGACCCAACTGTCATTTCCATTAGAAAATAGACCTTATATTAAACATGTGTATACCCTTTGCACTTAGAAAGTTGCCAGAATCTAGTAAGTCAGTAATAAAAGAACTAATGAATGAAGAGAAAACTGAGTGAATAAGTGATAAATTGCTAGTGTACAGTCAGTTTGGCCTGGAGTACTCTACCAGACTCTGTTCACCTCGTGATTGATTCCCCTTTCCCATTCCACCTCAAGCTTTCTGAACTGCAGACATTCTTTTTGAAGTCCCATTACCACAGTCAACATTTGCACCATGGCTAATAAATTAGCATCACTTTGAAAACAAAAATGATTCTATTTTGCAATTGGAATGTGGTTTCTGAATTAGAAAGGGCAGGGGTGTTACTTGCCCTGAAGCCTGGAAAGTCTCATGGTGTTTTATTAGGTAACGATTTCTGTTTTTACTGGGTTTGCTGGTTACTAACTAGCTGGTGGGAGCCTGAATGAATGCCAAGAGTAAAAAAGAAACCAGCGTGATCCCTAATACCTGGAGACCAAATAACCTCCCAACCAAGAGGCACCTACTATTGAAATCAGAGGCATCTAATGACTGTAATTCTGAGCATAAACTTAAAGGGAAAAGGCCAGCAGAAAGAGGTCAGTGTTAATAACATGGCTAGGCGAAGTTGTCCCTTCCTGCCAGCCCTGCTTGTGGGGAAGTCCTAGAAATATTTATTTCTTATGTTAACTCTTACCTTAAAAACGTGTGTTTCACAGTGGCAACCAGAAAATGGGTTTTCTTTTCAGTGACTGTGTGAGATTCAGGAAAGCAGCACTAATTTTTCAGAACATGGGAGGTGATTTGGTGCTACAGACACAGTCTTGTTACTACTTAAAATCTATATTGGGCTCCTTCATGAATCATCCCTCCTGTCATGTTGGAAACCAGAGCAGCTATGAATCCTAAAACATGGTGTAGTGGGCGGGCATTAACTCAGAGTTAGAGGATTTAGGTACTTACAGCTCCTAACTCTACCTTCTGCAAGTAGGTGACCATAGATAAAACAGTTAAGATCTCTGACCTTTGGTTTCCTGAACTGCAAATCTAAGATGTTGATATCTCTCCTACTTAAGCTACCTAAGCTTTAAAAAGCCACAGGGGATGCAAAGTCTGTCACAGTGTTTGGTAGGCAGAAAGGCAACATCACAATGGAAGAGATTACAAGAATATAATGGGCAAGAGGAAATGCTATTTGCCCATTTGCTCCCCAGTTGACATCAGAACAACCTCCAGAAAACCACTGCACCTTCACAGTGAAGCTGCAAAGCAGGCAGCGGAGAAGGAAGCCCAGGCTTTGGTGACAGGCAGACTGATTCAAATCATTCAAGGAACCTATCTTCTCAGAACCTCAATTTCCACATTTGTACAACAGAGATAATACCTACAGGGTTCCTGTGGGGTTTAGATGAAATAATAGAATAGATAAATAATAGAGCTTTGCCTGAAACATGGGATGTCCTTGGTTTTAAGCTCTCTCTCTCTCTCTCTTTCTCTCCTCCCTTTTTTTTTTTTTTTATCTCTGTTTCTCTACTTTTAGAATTCTAATGGGGTTGGGATAAGAGGGGTTGATAAAAGGGTAGAAATTCTGCTATGTGTTACCCATGGTCTCTAGAGAAATTTGCCCAATTGATTTTGACTGTTACTGGTAATTTGGGAGGGCTGTGTTAGTCTTATGGTAGGCAGCTTAGTGTACTAATTAATCACACTGCTGTGTTGTAACACAAACTTGGTTCTGGCATTTACTTGCAGGGTAACATGGACCAGACCATTTAACCTCTTGAACCATCAGTTTTCCAATCTATAAAATGGGGATAATATTATATCCAACTTATAGGGCTCTTATGACAATTAAATACCAGATTATATTTAAGTCATTAAAAACATAATGGTTGGCATCTAGAAAATACTCAGTAAGTATTAACCTTTTACTGTTTTTGAACTTGCTTACATTAAACACCAGTACCGTTCAGTTAACTATTCTGGGTTCGATTGTCTGCTTTTGAAGAAGCTTCTTGACTTTTCCAGGTTTGTCTGGCTATAGAGAAGAAATGCAATGATTATTATTATGGTCTATATGATAATTATCTTTCTCGTTATAAATTTAAAAATTTCCATTCTGGTTTACCTACCATTTTCTCTATAATATCAATGCAGGCTAATAATGCATGTATATAGAGTTGATAAACATCAGATTTCTGAGTTTAGATGAGTCAAGTCCTGATCTTTGTTGAATTCGCCATGGAAAACACCTTTTTAATAGGCCTTCTGGAAGTCAGCAAGCTAGCATCTCTTGCCTATGCCCCAATAGAACTATATATGCCATCAATGAGCAATTCAGAAGGGGAAATTTGGTGGGATCATCTGGTTGGTTCAGGAACTTCAAATTCGTTAGTTCATTAGGCTCAATTATTCTCAGAAAGTGTTTCTTGAACCTTAGCATGCCTCAGAATCACCAAGATGGCTTGTTAAAGCTCAGATTACTGGAGCCCACCCCCAGACCTATAGATTCTGGGGGTGGAGCCCAATAGTTTGCATTTCCCACAAACTCTCAGGTGATGTTGCTGCTACTAGTCTGAAAACCACATTTTGAGCTATCACTGCTCTAAAATGAATATCTAAGTGAACATCCATTTCAGGATAGCCCTCTCTTTTAATGTAAAAACGTTTTTTGAGTATCTGCCATGTTCAAGCGCCATGCTGGATTTTGGATATACAAGAATAAGTACCTACCAGGAGACAGGTAAATAACCTAGAATGCCAGTAGCTGGAAAAATTAAATTGGCAAGTCAATTAAATTACTTCATTTGGCTAGTCTCTCCTCTCAAGGAGAATCCATATGGGCATTCCATCACTGAGTAGCTCGTTTGAAAATTCTAATGCTGAGCACAAGAAGGTTGAGTGGTATTGAGCAGGGCTACATCAGGGAAGGAATGCTTATATCTTTCTCTATAGTTTTCTGGCATTCAACCTGTCTCCTGTCTTGCTTATTCCCCCAAAAGGAGTTTTTAGTCTCACTAGCCAGATTGGGTCCCTTTTGTAGGTACTGTGTGATTAAAGATTCTGTATGCGTGACTCTGTTGCTATTCCTACATTTCCCTTCCATGCATTTGTATGGATAAGATAAACCAAGACTTGCCTTTTTAGGACACACCTTGATTCTTGGCTAAGAGGTTGGAAAGACCTTTATTACCTTTGAGGCTATAGCAAGTGTTCCAATTCAGAATCACAAGAGATTTACCCTGGGTGACATTGAGATCCATCTCAGTTCATTATTACATGTTTCCCATTATAGTATTAATTTTAAAAAAATAGACTGGTTTTTAGAGCATTTTTAGGTTCATAGAAAAATTGAGCATAAAATACAGAGTATAAAATACAGAGTGTCCCCATACAGGCAAAGCCTCCCCCACTATCAATATCCTGCACCCAAGTGACACATTTGTTACAATTGATGAACTTGCATTGGCACATTATCATCCAAAGTCCATAGTTTACATTAGGGTTTCTTTCTTGCTGTTGTATACTCCATGGGTTTGGAAAAATGTAAACCTATGTGGAGCCATCATTTATAGTATCAGGCAGAATAGTTTTACTACCCTGAAAATCCGCCGTATTTTGCCTGTTCATCCCTCTCTCCCTTCAGCTCCTGGCAAACCTTGGTCTTTTTACTGTCTCCATAGTTTTGCCTTTACCAGCATATCAGATAGTTCGAATCATCATCATTCACTTTTATATGTTCAGGTGCCTCAAGAACATTGTGGGTGATTTTCTGGAAATATTGCAGGCATCTTTGTGGACCATAGACAACATCTCCCAGAAAAACACCTCCTTAATGAGGGAAGATGGGTGGCCACTAGGCCACATCCGAGGGCCTTGCTGAAGAAATACACTGTCCAATTCTTAACACTCTTGTGAAAATAACTCTGATTTCAGAGGGGGCCATCTGTGTTCCCCTCCAGGCTTGGAGCTTCCACCACAATTGACACTATGTTCATTTGAGTGCAACTTGGAAAATGGAGCCTTGGAGGACATCCCTTAGATGTTTAGGTCTAGAGTGGTGTTTAATAATTTTGGTTTTGTGGACTTATTACTAATATTATAAAGTTATGAAGCCTCTCACAAAAGAGATATATATCCACAAAAGTATCTACCTAATGTCAGAGACTTCACTGAAACTCAAAGATCACTGGCCCAATGTAAAACAAAGCAAATGAACAAACTGAAACAAAAACAAAGAAGTCAATATTGTCTAACTCAATTGGGATATGATTGACTGTCAATCAGTTTGTCTGTCTTACCCCATTAAAATAGATGGTGATTGGTTGTCTTGGTCAATTTGAAGGTCAAGGGGCTTCAAGAGAATTATAAAACACATCCTCAGCAATTAATGAAATAGTCAGCCTCGAGTCTCTGATCTGGTATGCATTAGGGCCTAGTCATTGAAATTCTTAACCATGCCAGAAACTTGATTTTTTGAAAAATTTATTTGCAAATTATAGTTGATATACAATGTTATGTTAGATTCAGGTATACATTATAGTGATTAGAAATTTAGATATTTTAGGAAGTGATCACCATGATAAGTCTAGTACCCATCTGGCATCATACATAGTTATTCCAATATTATTGACTATATTCCCTCTGCTCTGTATTAATTACATCCTCATGACTAGTTTTATAACTGGTAATCTGTACTTCTTGATCTCCTTCACCTTTTTCACCCATCCCCCAACCCTACCTCCATCTGTCAACCATCAGCTTATTTTCTATAACTATGAGTCTGTTTCGGCTTATTCATTCATTTGTTTGTTTGTTTTTAGATTCCACATATAAGTGAGATCTTATGGTATTTGTCTTTCTCTGTCTCTGTTCGACTTATTTCCTTTAGCATAATACCATCTAGGTCTAACCATTTTGTCATAAATGACAGGCTTTCATCCTTTCTTATGACTGAGTAATATTCCATAGTATATATGTAGTACATCACATTTATCCATTCATTTATTGATGGACACTTAGATTGCTTCCATATCTTGGCTATTGTAATTAATGCTGCAATGAACATAGGTGTGCATATGTCTTCTCAAATTAGTGTTTTCAATTTCTTTGGATAAGCACTCAGAAGTGGAATTGCTGGGTCATATTATGCCAGAAAATTTTCAAGTGATTTATTAACTAATGTATTTTATCAAACACTGGTTCTTGGAAATACATGAGTCTTTTTACTATTTATATTACTATAGAGCAATATACTCTACAATATAGTTAGTTAATTAACTTTCATTTTTCTTGTTTTCTATGGTCCTAAGAAAATTGAAATTCTCTAGACATGTATTAGGCATGAGTTTTCTCCTAGAACTTCTCAGCCATCTCTCGTAGGTGATAACTCTTATGTAGTTTTTTCATTCAACACATATTCATTGAGGGCCCATTCAGTGCAGGCACTGAACTAGAACCTTGGGGTGTAGTGAGAGAACAAGAGGAGATAGTAGGAACAGTGAAGTGTGGAACTAGATTACATAAAAATCCAAATTCCACTGGTGAAAATTGCTATTTTTGACCTTAGCCAGGTTATTTAGTGTCCATTTTTAACCAAAATTTCACCATCTGACATAAGAAGTGATGACTATCCAGTAGGATGGTTATGAGGATTATATTGCAAAATCTGACTTGACCTATTTTATTTTGGGGTTTTGTGTTCCCAAGGTGGCATTTATGTCTGATCTTCCCCCCATAGACTGGACATATGTCAGTGGAGTTGCAGTGAAAGTTGCTTTCTTATATCAATTGTTGCTGTTAAGATGCTCTTCCCTGAGTTCTTTTAGGGCCTTTCTCACATGCATCCAGCGTACACACTTCAGGGTAGAGTGGGATCCTTTTCCTACCGTTACAAGCAAAATAGTATTTAGCCAAGAAATAGCTCTGAAGTGCTTGGCACAGGAAAGCAACAGAGAAATGAATGGTCACTGCAATTATAAATGGGTTACATTCCACAGTAGTCCAGAAGAATAGATTTCAGGCAAGGCTGCAATGAAAGATTGGGGGGAAGGGGCAGTATACAACTGACTCAATTCAAACATGGGAAAAAACCCTTCTAAGAATGATTACAGAATGAAACACCTGCCACCCAATTCTTCTCATAAAAGTTTGGCAGAAATACAGTGGGCAATTTGGAACAACTTTTACATTCCAAGTTAAAGGAGCTGAATAAGAGAACTACATTGATGAATCCCTGAGAATGAGGTTTTATAACGCCAACTGTTTTTCAAAACCAATAGAACAGAAGTTAGAGTTCAGAACTCATCTTTTCTATCTTGTATCCCCTAAATATATTTTCCTTTTGTATCAAGATTTAGTTTGGCCACTTGAAAGAGTATAAAATTCTGCCTGTGACCCTGATCCTTCTAGCTCTGCTCTCCTTTTTTCTCAGCTGTTGGCAACATAATCCCAAACTATTGGCTCAGATTCTTTCCAGGACCATTATTTTTGCTTCCTCCCTCTTTCCTTCTAAATCTTCTCCCTCTTCCCTCTTTTTCTCATTTGTCCTTTTTTCTTTTCTTTTGATTGGAGTATAAATTTCATACAATAAAATGCACAGATATCGGGCATGAAATTCATTTAGCTTTGGTAAATGCAATTACCTGTGTAATCCACACACCTATCAAGATACAGAACACTCCCATCAACCTACATAGCTCACTACATTCACTCCAAATCTACCCCAATGGCCCTGAAAATAGCCAGTGGAAACCAGTGTTTTGGTTTCTTTGACCATAGATTCACTTTACTGATACTAAAAATTTAGATAAATGGAATTATATAGTATATATTCTTGGCTTCTGGCTTATATTATTTTTGGAATTCATCCATTTTGTTGCATGTATTAGTAATCTGTTATGGTTTATCGCTAAATAATTTTAGAATTTAATATGTATATATATTAAATTTTAGAATTTAATATATATATATATATATATAATATATATATATACAAGGTCAGACAGTTAACTTCGTGAACTCATCCTAGAAAAAGTGCTACATACCTCATTGCTGAATATCACCATGGCCACCTTCGAAGTACTCCCCTTGGGAAGCTATGCACCGTTGCCAGTGCCTAGTCCACCCTTCAAAGCAATTTTGGAATTCTTTTTCTGGAATGGCTATCAGAGCCACCATGGTATTACCCTCGATGTCCTGAATGTCATCAAAATGTCATCCTTTCAATATTTCCTTTAACTTTGGGTGAAGAAAGAAGTCATTAGGGGCCAGATCAGGTGGGTAGGGAGAGTGTTCCAATACAGTTATTTATTTACAGAGCAAAAACTCCCTCACAGACGGTGCTGTGTGAACTGATGCATTGTTGTAATGTAAGAGCCATGAATTGTTGGCAAAAAGTTAATGTCTAACTTTTTCACACAGCCTTTTCATCACTTCCAAATAGTAAACTTGGTTAACTGTTTATCCAGTTGGTACAAATTCATAATGAATAATCCCTCTAATATCAAAAAAAGGTTAGTAACATCGTTGCAACAAGTTCGCGAACTTAATTGTCAAACCATATATATATTTATATTTATATATATTTATATATACATACACATACACACACACACACACACACACACACACACACCACAACATATTTATCCTTTCTCCTATCAATGAATATTTGGGTAGTTTTCAACTAATGTGACTAAAACTGCTATGAATATTCCCTAAATATACTTTATAATTTCATTTGTTATTTATAATTTTATTTTTCAAATGCTTGTTGCTAGTATAAATAGGTGGTAAATTATCTGTATTTTGAGATTTGTTGTATTTATTAATTAGTATATTTGTTTTGTAGATTCCTGAGGATTTTCTATGTAAATAATTAGATTGTCTGCAAATGAAGACAGTTTTACTTTCTTCATTCTCCAGTGCAATACTGAATAGAAATGATGAGAGCTAATACCCTTTTTTTTGTTCCCTGCCTTGGGGGAAACGATTTATTCTTTTTTCTATTGTGTGATCATATTTGTGTCTTTTCCATAAACAGACTCCCTTTATCAGTTTCAGGATGTTTCTATGAATTCTTAGTATGTTAAGAGTTATTTTAATCATGAATTAGGATTGATTTTGGTTAAATGCTAGACCAGTATCTACTGAGATAATCATAAAAATTTTCTTCATTATGTAATATTAGTATTGTGATTTCCAATGATTGATTTTTAATCAACATTAATGTTATACTTACCTTGCATTCCTTGGGTGAACATTTTTTCTTTCTCATGATGTATTAAAACTTCCCTATTTTGCTGGATTCAATTTGCAAATACTCTGTTGTGGATTTTTGTGCCTCTGTTCATGAGGAATATTGATTTGTAATTTTGTTCCTTGTAATGTATTTGTCTGGTTTTAATATCAGGTTTATGATAGCCACATAAAATAAGATGGCAAGTGTTCCAGTTTATTCTTTTTAATGATTTTTTTAAAAATTTTAATGAAAAGAGTGGTGTTATTTCTCCCGGAAAAGTTTGATAAAATTTAAGAATAAAATGATCTGAACCTGATGTTTTCCTTGTGGGAAATAGTCTGTTAACGAATTTAATTTATCTAATAGACTTTTTATTTTTAATGTCTTATTATATAGGTTTTATTTTTTTCCAAGTAGTCATATATGATTTCCAACTTGTCAGGCTTATTAGCATAAAATTGTTCATAAAAGTTCCTTATTATTCCTTTTTTTATCTGTAGGGTTTGGATTAATGGAGTAACAGCCGGTCTTTTATTCATATTGTTGACCATTTGTGCGTTCTCTCCCCCCCCCTCTCTTTCTCTCTCTCTCTCTCTCTTTTAATTTTATCCCCCTCTAATTGATCATTATAACTAGGACCAAATGTGTAGATATTTTCAAAGAACTAAACTTTGGTTTTTCTGATTTGTTTTGTCTATTTTTATATCACTAAATTTTATTCATATCTTTATTACTTCCACCGTACTACTTGCTTTACGTTTTTTTTAAAATCTTAGTTCTTTAAGTAGATCTTCAGATGATTAATTTTAGAGCTGTATTCTTTTCTAATATAGGGTTTAAAGGTTAAGCTTCCCTTTAAGCAATGCTTTAGCCTCTTGATACAAATTTTGATATATTGTGATTTCATTATCATTGACTTAAACATTTTTCAAATTTCTTTGGAATTTTTTTCTTTGACTCATGGATAATTTAAAATTATGTTGTTTAATTTTCAAGTATTTCAGAAATTTTCAGACTGGCCATAAAGCAAATACAAATACCTTCAAAAATATTGAAATAATGTATAGGATGTTCTCTGATTAAACTTGAGAAAAAATAAGACAGTGGTAAGCTTTTTTTTTTTTTGTCAACTTGCTTTATCAAGTGCTGAAAATGAGTTTTTCAAATCTTCAACTGTAATTGTGAAATTAATTTATTTCTCCTTTTTGTTCTATTAAGTTTTGTTTCATGTATTTTGAAGTTCTGTTATTAGGTACATGCATATTTAAGATTGCTCTGTCCTTTTGATGAATGGAAACTTATCATAATAAAATATCTCCCTTCATCCTTAATAATATTCCTGTCCTGAAGTCTCCTTAGTCTGTTATTAAGATAGCCAATCCAGCTTTTTTAAAATCAGTGTTTGCATTATATATTTTTTGAATTGTTTTACATGATCTGTGGCTTTGCTTCTTCAGTGCATTTCTTGAAGATGCTTACTAGGGTCTTGCTTTTCATAGAGTTTGATAATATCTTTCTTTTAATTGGGGTATTTGGTTCATTTATGTATAACATAATTGTTGATAGGATTGAGTTTAAATATACTGTCTCATGATATGTTTTCCAGTAGTCCCACCTCTTTTTGTTTCCTTTTTTCTGCTTTACCTGCTTCTTTCAGAGTAACTAAGCATACTTGTACTTTACTATTTAATTTTAAACTTCATTATTGGGTTTTTAGCTACACTTCTTTAATTGTAGTTGCTTTTCCAGGATTTCTGATATATCACCTTACATATAATATAAGAATCTCATCTTATACTTGATTCCTTTCCCTCATTTTCACTATTCTTGTCATATACTTTATTTCTATAATTATTATAAACCCCAAAATTCATTGTTATAGTTTTTGCTTGAGATGATCACTAATCTTTTAAAACATTAAAAAATTAGAATAATATTTTTTACATTTATCCACATGTTTACCCTTTCCAATGTTCCTTTGTATAGATATGAATTGTCAACTTTTTTTCCCTCTCTTATCCTGAAGAACTTCCTTTAACAATTCTTGCTGTGCTGGCCTACTGGTGATGGATTCCTTGAGTATTGTTGATCTGAAAAAGTTTTAGTTTCACCTTTTTTTTTGAAAGATATAAAGTTAATCCTAGGTCTGGGACACTGAGACCTGTCTCTTGCTGTTCAATCTTTGTTAAGCTCTTTTAAAGACAATCCCCTCGCTCAGTAGAGCCACATCATGACATATATAAGATGAGCTCACACCTCCTTCAATTCATTTAAGTCCCAAGCTTGCTTTTATTATAATTGTTATTTAATTTAGTCTTTATAGTGTCATTCAACTTGTGGAATTCTATTAGCTAGTTGTTTCTACTAAATCACATTGTTCAGTATATATATATATATATATATATATATATATATATATATATATATATAAAAAACCAAACCGGGGCCGCTGGCTTCCTAAGCCAGCGCTTAACCACCACTCGGCCGTCCCTGTTCAGTATATTTTTATGCTTTGATCAGTAAATCTTTTTGAGTTCCTAATATGTGAAAGACCCTGAACAAATTGCCTAAGGCACTGTTAGAAATAGTCAGCATGGCAAAATCAAAGAAATGAATACCATTGGACTAGAGTGTTGATCTGGGTGATAGTCCTACGATTCTCAATAACAAGCTTTAGGTTAGTCCCTTAGCATCTTTGAGCTTAGGTTTACTCATTGTTTTCTCATCTGTAAAATGGAGATAATACATGTTTTAAGAGGTTGTTGTGAAACTAACTAATGACATAGGAGGGTATCTGAACCCAGTATCTGAACTCAACAAACCATTGCTGACCCTGAATGATTCACAGGAACATGTGAGAATTCCAAAAGAGTTACTTACACAGAAGGTGTCAAGGTGAAATTATAACATATTGACTGGACTTTTATATAGACACAAATAGCTTGTGGGAATTTTTAGAGAACAGATTTGGGGAAAGCAAAAAATGATTTGACAATGCTAGTTTTACATAAAATCCTTGTAGGGTGGGAATGTGGAGTGATGATGCTGGGAAGAGTTTAAATAACATCTTATCCAATTCAATTTCATTTTATTCAGCTCTATTTTATTTGAATTCCTTCTAAGTGCCAAATTCTAATAAATCAGAAATGGAAAATAAATCCCTCCCATCCAAGAACTCACACATTAATAGGAAACAAGGTAAAAATATGTTTAGTGGAATAGTATAGAATTTTATCAGCATGGGCAGATTCTAGCCCTGAACTACTTGATTTAGAATCCTTACTTCACTGCTTACTAGTTATATAACACTTGACAAACTGCTTTACCTCAAAGAGTATTTGTCAAGGTAATGCTAGACAATGTTATAGACAAAATCTCAGTGGTTTACCAGAATAGACATTTGCTTCTTGTCCGGTAATATCCAGTTGGTGGTGTGTGTTGGTCGGGTGGGAGGCTCTGATCCACTCTGTTATTCAGGGGCCCCCGGTGAATGGTGACCCCAGGGCTTTGACATCTAGCTAACAGATGGGGAAGAGACAAGGTACAGGGTCACACTAGAGGTTTGTATGGCTCAGGCCTGGGAGTGGAGAACATCATACTTACTTATATTCTGTTGGCAAGAACTATAAAGGAGACAAGAAAAGGTAGTCCAGATGCGTGCTTAGGCAGAAAGGAAAATAAGATCAGAAAACAAACAACCAGTCTGTGCTGTGCTCTGTCTCAGGTTTCCCATGTGTGAAATCAAAATCATACTAGAATCCATCTCAAAGAGCAACTGTAGGAATACAATGAAATAACGCACATACAGTGCTTGCCCAGTGCCTCACTCATGATGAGTGCTTGTTAAATGTTTGTTAGCTGTTACTACTGTAAATGCCATGACAAAGGTAAATGGTGGATTCAGCAGTATATAGAGGAAAGAGTAATCAACTGAAACTAGGATAGCAGGTAAGGCTGAATACACTGGGTTGTCGGAAAAGTCATGACGTATTTTTTCTATGTCTTTTTGTTGCAAAAATGAGTCATGACTTTTCCTACAACCCAATACGTCAATGGGATTGTGACTGTCAGTTGTGCACAGTTCCTCAAATGACCAGATGGAATATACAAAGGTGTATTGACATATCTTCAGGGTCAGCTGCATCCCACCGCCATCTATTCTCCTACAGGATGTTTCTTCTGCATTTTGGCTCATATTCCCCCAAGAAGATGGGGGGGAAAATGCTAATGATGAAAAGATATTTTTATATAGGATTATCTGATTATATATTGAATTTACTTTTGCTGAGATCCAACCTATAATATTTGTGTAGCAGATGCAACATTTTCAAGCTAGTCTTGGGTATGCAAAACTTGTAATTTGCTTTATATTTCTATAGTTTCACTTAATTGTTATTTCAAAGCCCCAATCTATCTTTTGGCAGCATGTGTAGGCTTAATCTAGTTCATGGAAATGCAGTCATTTCAGGTTTAAATTCAATCTATTTAGGATTTTCTTCTTTCTCCATGTTCTCTAGGGTGACATCCAAATTCTGAGGGTACTGATAGAGCATTCTGACAGTAGGAGGAGAATCTGAACCTTTGTGGCTACCAAGTGTACACATGTTGCGTGTGTAAGATCCTGCGTGGTCCTTGTGTGCTGCATCTCCCCACCTGGCATCTGCTACAGGTGCGGAGTTGTATGTTCCTGTTTTCCCAGGACAGTGTCAGTTATACCTACTATCCTGGCATCCTGCCCAGTCGCTGTGCCCTTTTACTCTCAAAATTGCCCTAACTTGGAAAAAAACATATGTGGTCACTCTAGCTGAGGGTCTACTTAAACTCCAGTGAGAGTGTGTGGCCACTTTCAGTTCCAAGTACACTTCTCCTAACTTTGATACCCCTTAAGCTCCACCTACTCCCAACTTTCTCCACTTCTAAGGACAAAGGAAGACTTGACTACTTCCCCACTCCATTCCATTCCACTCCAGAGCAAGAGGACACTACAGCTAAAGGACCTGGGCTCTCTCAGCTCTAAAAACATCATGCAATCATCTCTACCTCATTTAATTTTTATCAAGCTTCTACTTCTCAGTGTTTCAAGTTAAAGCAACTCAAAATTCCATCCTGTCTCCAATTCCCAACCCTTTGGAGCACACGGGAGCAACAATCAAATGTACCTCTGAGTGAGGCTGTCTAGTGAGTGATATTATTAGCATTGAATTTCTTGCTTTCTTTCCAAACCTTCTCTCCCCTCCCCTGGCTCAAGAGAACGTTAGGAACTGCCCTCCCAGGGGAACTTTAAGTATAAGAGATAGACATTACAAGGAAGTATTTCTATTATAATCAAGGCAGATATAAGGACCACAAAACAAACAAGCCAAATGAAATTTGTATTTAGGGGAAAGAGATTCCATATTTGGTTGGAAGTAAGGAGAGGGGCATTAAAATTATTTTCACAGAGCAGGTGGTTAGGAGCCTTGAAATAAATTTGGTTTGGGTTTTGGTGGATGTCAGGTAAGGCATTCTTGGTCCTTGTGAGTAGATGCAAGTCTGTGAGAAAATACAAGATTTGTTCAAATGAAGGAATACAGAGGGTAGGGCTGAGAAGTTAGGAGCATGGGGGTTAGATTGAGACAGATCTCAGTTTAAATTGTACCTCTACCATTTATTTATCTGTGATAAATCACAGATTTAAAGTGACTTTGACTTGACTTTGATGACTTATTTCATCGCTGTAAATTTCAGTTTCTTCATCTTTAGTTGCAGGTTGTAATCTTTATGTTGCAGATTATTTTAAAAACTAAATACTTAATGAATATAAAGCATGCAGAATATGCTTGGTAAATAACTATTGTTTTTCTTGTGAATAATGAATAGTAACTAATTTTGTGGATTGTTATCATTTTGTTGTTGATAGTTGGGCAAGGACAGATGTTAGTAGGAGAATAGAAACAGTAATTCATTTAAGTCTTATTCAATCTCTGATTCCTAACAGTACTTATGCCTAAGAATCTAAACTCCACTTGTCTCCCAGGTCAGTGTGGTTCAGAGCTCTGGTGGAAACATAAAGCCATAGCACATTTTGCCTGTTTGCTCCAGCAGGAGAGCTGAGAGACTTTTTAGGTGAATCCTAGATCACTGTACGGATAAACTCCAAATGACATTTATTTTTCCAAGTGTGTCTTAATTGACCAACCAATGTCTGTAATCATATACAAGTGTGTGTTAGAAAAAGGGTTCAAAAAAGGTACCTCATGTCATTGTGGAAGACAAGACCATTGCCTTATGTAACAGGGTTTCTGAACCAACTTTTGGTGTTAGGAAGCATACCTTGTTTTCTGGTTAGTGCACAGCCTTTTCTGGTACAATGCCTGGTTTGGATCATACCTCTGCTACTTTGGAACTCTGGGGCTTGGAAATCCATATGATAAAAATATCCCATAAATTTGCAGAGAGGATTAAGTTATTATGTATATAATTTTGTTCAGTGCCTGGCCAACAGTAAGAGCTCAAGGAATGTGGCTGTTATAATAACTATTATTAGCTCAAAAGCAGTGGAATCTACACGATCTTTAGAGTAAAGTGATGTGGCTTCAAATTTCTCCTAGGACACTCAATGCACTTCTTTAATTCACCTTTGTTTTATCTATAATATAACAATGAAGGTGTTAGTCTATTAGATGTTGAGTGTAGAGTGAAAATGAGACTTTTTTGAATTACTACTTTGGGTCAGGTTCTTGTTCCCATCTTGTTTCACCTTGACAATAATGCTAAGAAGTGAAGTTTATTACCCATCATGAAAGGCTGCATAAAAAATCGTAGAGCCAAGATTTTAACACATGAGATAATGTATGAAAATAAATTATATTGGATTGTCGGACAAGTCATGACACATTTTTGCAATGAAAAATATAGAAAAAAATATGTCATGACTTTTCCGACAACCCAATATAAAGTGCCTCACACAGGTCTAACCAGGGTAGGCCCTCTGAATCATGCTAGTTAAGAGAATTTTGTACTAAGTTTCTTCTAATGATTAGAGGCATCAGTGATGAAGAACAGTTGAGGACTTTGCCCACCTCAGGTGTCATGCATGAGGGCCCTTCAATTTTCCCGCCATCTGGCAGTATATGACTCATACTCCAGGCCTGGGCATCAGGGGTTCTGACAAGCCCTGCGCTTACAGCCTCATTGTCACTTAGGATCCAGGGGCGTTGGTTGCCTCTCTTGGTCCCGTGGCCAGAGTCCCTACTCTAATTCCCAGTGAATGCCCTTGCTCTGCTTCTGGCCTTGTCCACCCCTTTCCCTGAAGGAGGCTGGATGCTCCTTCCCATTGCTGGCCCTTCTCGGACACCAGACTCTCTGCTGCTTCTCTTATTGCCAGCTTCTCTTCTTCTTCACCTTGGCTTTCCCATAGCTGCAGCAATTGTTGGATCTGGCATGAAGTCTTGGCTGCATCCCTCACTAACAGTGTGTCCTTGTCCAAGTTACTTAACTTCATTGAGCCCTGAAATACCATAGTACTTCACCAGTAAATATAATGCTATTTTATTCAAAGTCACATCCAGACAAAATTGAAGGTGAAGTTCATCTCAGCCATTCTCCATTCCCATCTCAACAAAGGCCTGCTTTCGGCGTTCTCTCTATGCTGTGCTGGGCTGCCTTCTATCTTGCTGTTTCCTGGATGTTTCTTGCCCAATTACACTGTCCTCTACTGCATTCTTCCTTCCACATTTATATAAACTGCTAGTGTTTTATCACCTCCAAGACTTGCTGGGTTTGCAAAGACTTGCTGGAAACCCTTATAAGGTTTTTACTGTTATATCACAGGCCATCCATGTGGGCATGTGAGGTCCCCAAACTGAATTTCCCCTGACCCTGTTGTCTTCCTCCTTATCAGCATTCGGCCAATAATCCACTGTGTCTGTCAGGATTACATGTGATGGAATTTAGCAGAGGCACAACTACAGTGGATTAGCTAAACTGGGTTTTATTTTTCTCAGTAACAAGAAGTTCAGGAGAGAGTTATCAGAGGCAAGTGACAATGTCGGTCTGAGTTACCAAGGTCCTAAAGCTCCTTCTAGCTTCCTTATCTTCCCTCCTTAGCATGTGCTGTATTTCTTACAATCACAAAATTGGAAAAAATGGGGAGAGTCATGAATAAAAAATATGTGTCTGCTGGACCTGTCCTATTGTATTAGGAAAACCGTAGCTTTCCCAGAAGATGGTCTCCACTGGTGGCCCACTGCCTTTTGTGTATATCTCATGAGCCAGTACTATATCGCATGGTATTCTCCAACTTCAAAGAATGAAAGAGGAGATAATTTAACTCCTTTCTGTCCCTCCTAAAATTGGGGTCATATTTATAAGGAAAAAGAGAAAAATCATTATAAGGCAGGAAACTTGACATGTTGGTCACAACCCATTACACACATTTTATTTCCTAAATATTTCTTTGCTTCATTACTGTCCCTCCTCTCCTATTCTCCTTACTGCATCACTGGATAGTTACAATTGCCTACTAAGTGGTCACTCTCTGTTTCACCTTTACCCTTTTAAAATTTATTTTCTACATGTAGCAATTTTTCTAAAATGGAGGTCCAACATGCCAGTCCCCCATGTAATCTCTCCAGTAGCTCCTTATAACTTTCAAAGTAGAATTCATACTCCCGAGAATGCCATCCAAAGCCTTCTATGTTGTGGTTCTATCTAGTTTTTCATTTCACTGCTTATGTACCCTATACTCTGTCCTGGGCTTCTCATTCATTTACCCAAAAATACTGGGAATTCTTGCCTTATTATGCTCTTGCACACCTCTGCATAAAAGAACAATAATTTCCTCTCCCACTTTCCTCTTGTTTTTAATTCTTCAAGAGACATCACCCCTCCCTGAGCCATTTCTCTCACCATCAGCATCAGCAAGGAGCACGTCTTATGTGTAGGAAAGACTTCGTAATTTTAGGGCCCAACACTAAATGAAAATGTGGGGTTCCTTACTCAAGAAGTATTAAGAATTTCAGGACAGTAAACAACAGGACATTAAATTAAACAAGGGCTCTACTAAGCACAAGGCCCCAGGGGACCACACAAGTCACATGACCTTGAAGCTGTTCTTCTTCCTGTGCACCACACACCTCTCCCTCCCCGCATTGTAACTGTCAGTTGGCCTGTCTGTCTCTCCCGCTAGACTGTGAGCCTCTTGAGAGCAGTGACTGGGTCATAGTCATCCCTGTATTACAGACAATGGCGCATGCATATAGAAAACAGAGCACACTGGATTTTGTTTTGCTTCCCTTTTATTTAATAAGCAGCAGAACATTTTCAGAGGCCTGGTCCAGCAGGCTTCCTTCCCATAGCCCCCTGACTTACAATGGAGCTGATGAAAGGTGGGGAACAAGAATCAGCTGCTTGCATGGAGGCTCCTGCCTGTGGGATGCATTCCAGTCGTTTTGCATGTGTTGGACTCCCTGAAGTCAGGTTTAGCATTGTGTGGGGGAACTTCTGCGTGTTCTTTAGTCCCGCTTTTGTGACAGTGTAGCTATTGAGCAAGCACTCCTAGGAAATAAAAAGAGATTGTGAAAAACAGTGCAAATTGCAGGAATTAAATAGGCTGGCAACAGCAGGACTGTAACAGGCAAGAAAGGAGGAAAACTGCAGAAATGCGAGTCCTGTGGAGATGTGTACCCAGGCTTCTTGCAGCTGCAGAGCACGGCACTTGTTGAGGTGTTTCTTTGTGTGACTTTATGGAAGGAGCACTGACCCTGCATCTGTAGGCCGATGTTTGTGTCCTGAAGCCATTGCTCACTAGCACGCTGATCCTGGGAAAATTGCTGAACTTTCTCAGCTTCCTAGATTCTTCGTGTATAAAATCAAGACAATAATACTGTAGGTGAAATGATTATATTAATAAAACAAGCTGAGCTACATAACATTACCCAGAATAAAGAAAGCACAGAGTAGGTGGTCTCCATTCTATATATTTTGGTTACACACTCAAACTACAAGTTACCTGAGTTCAAACAACATTCTTCCATATATTTTGCAAGTCTTATTTGCTGGGAATTCTAACTATGGGTCATCATTCTACATGGCTTGTGTTTTCCCTATCCTTAACTGCATTCCCCATGCTCACACAAGTGAAGAGAGCCAGTAAAAGTATATAAGGGTTTAAAAACAGACTTGGTTCTTTTATTTTAAAATTGTGTGCTTTGGGGCAAGCAGTTGAATCTTACTGACCCTCAATTTTCTTATAAGCTTCACAAGGATTGGTTTGGAGTTATTGTGAAGATTTTATAAAATAATGCTTATAAAGTCCTAATACAATGGAGTACCTTGCTGATAGTAAGTGCTTAATGATGGCTGGTTTTATTGTCATTCCAGCACTAGGTGATCCTGCACTAGAGTAGCTGCTTAAAGGAGTGAATAGTCCCTTCTGGTTCCCCTGTGTCTGTGACACTGGGCAGCTGTTCTACATCTCTAGGCTGGTGGGAAGAATTAGACCATCTATAAAATGCTTGCCCCAGAGCAGTCCTAATACACCAGCTAGCACCTCATTATTAAAATATCCACACAATTTAGGTACTCTTATGATCTGTATTTTGCAGATGAGGAAAATAGGCTTAAGGAGACAGGATAAGATCTACAGAGGGAGAAAATGGTGCATCTGGGTGTCCATCCAAGCCTTCTGCCTCCACAGCTTTGTTTTTCAACTCTCTGTGTATTGATACTCAAGGAGTCACCCTTGAAAGGATCCTGGGGTCTGCAACCCTCCACTTCTCAGTTCTTGAACACCAGCCTATGAGCCAGAGCTTCTGGAATCTCCTAATAGTTCCCTGAACCCTTGACAAACATGACAATCACTCTTCCTTCTACATAAATGAAAAGGAGAGTGGGCATAGCAGTGGAACAGCAGGTCAGTTCTCATTCCCGGGAATGAAACCTACCTCTGTTCTCTTTCTAAATATAATTACGATTTGGCTGTGAGACACTTTGCCAGTACCGGGAGCCTTTGCCCACCATGGCATTGAAGCTGAATGCACAAGAAGCCTGGTGTTCCCACACCAAATAGGGCTGGTCACTGGCCATTGCAAAGGCAATGGGCAAGGCATCTGTGATCTTTGCTCACCCACCATCCACTTTCCTCTTCCTCTGGCCACAGTGCCCTGATTTACACTCAGAGAAACATTCCCCTCCAATCTTAGTCCATATGGTTTGATTAGAACTGACCACATATGCTGGCTTTGGGCATGAGCACGTGACCTGGGTTATTACTATCAGAGCCAGCTAGTCCTGGGATTTTTGCTAAAACCACTGGAGAATAAGAATGTCTTTTCTTGAGAGAGAAACTTTTCTCTTTTCCATGGTGTCCTTACCTGTGGCAATATGTACCTGGGAGTGCTGATGGACATCTTGCCCGCTCACCTGCCTAAGAATGAAGAAAATTTAGAGGAAAGCAGAGGCATGGGCTTAGAAAGGGATACATTCTTGGCATTTGAGTATATGGACCCTGCTGTGCCTGAAGCCAGCACTTCTATGAGCCCATCCATCCACCCCTAGTTTTTGTTTAAGCTAATTTGCATGGCGTTTCTATCATTAACAACCCAAGATGGCTATTACGTAAAGAAAGAACTGGGTACGAAGCTTAAGGTGAACAAGGAAGGGCAACTAATTCTTTTTTCCAAATGCCCTTCTAATCATATGGTACCACTGAATTCAGCAATTATGCTCTGCCAACTTGTGGTGGCAGAGCCTGTGAGGGTGACATCTTACATCGCAGAAGGGACTTTGCAGATGTAGGTAAATCAAGGATTTTGAAATGGTAGGCTATTCTGGATTGTTCTGTGGATCCATAGGGTCCTCATAAGGGGCACACAGGAGAGTCAAAATTGGAAAAGGAGATGTGATGACTGAGGCCGGGGTCCGAGTGATGGGATTGCTGGCTTTGAATTTAGAGGAAGGAGGGTGAGCACACTTTTGGAGCTAGAAGGGGCAAGGAAATGGTATCCCCTAGAGCACCCTGAAAAGAATGCTGCCCTGAAAACACTTTGATTTTAGCCTAGTGCAACCAATTTAGGACTCCCAAACTACAGAAGTGTAAGATAATAAATTTGTGTTGTCTTTAGCCACTACTTTATGATAATTTGTTGTAGCAGCAGTAGGAATGTAATATACAGCTCATATGCTTAATGCTTACCTTTCAAATAATATGAGCAATGACTATTAATTATGGAAAACTAAACATGTGCCCAGAAATGTTTAAATTATTTTTTTACATAATTTATCTTATATCCTCATAAAAATGCTGAGAATGATAAGCATAGCCCACTGACAGCATCTGCTACGAGCTGGTCTACCTGTGACACACTGACAGGCTTACAAAACTCACTGTGTCCCTTCCATTGTTTCAGGCTGCAAGTAATAGGGAAAAATAGAACTGACTCAATAAGATAATTTATCTTTAAGAATTTTGAACATAGGGAGTTTCCAGGGTTTATTAAATTAATAGCTTGGTGATCTCATCACAGGTTCATGCTGCTAGTTTTCCTCGGTTGCCATGTTACAGCAAGTTCAAGTGCTACCACTTCCCTGAGCTCCCAGAGGCAGAAATACATCTTTATCCATGGATTTTAATTTCAAGAGCAAATAATTTTTCCCCTTAGTTCTTCCACCTAAACATATTTTTGCATAGTTTTACTTTCCATTGCTTTTTCTGGGAAATGCAGCTACCTTTTATACTGAACTAAAAGTGCACTTAGGTTTTCCTGAACTTTACTAAGATTTCATTACCATTACCAATACTGTCATTGATGACAACACTGCTCATACAGTTTGAGTTGCTAATATAACATGCCTGTATTAGGTTGCATTCATATCTGTTGCATTCATTGTGAATCTATGCATAGATATAAGCAAACAACTACTTTATTGTGTATTCAAATGTTGGACTTCTAATAAATTGAAGCATTCACAGAACAACAGCCAGAATGAAGAAACAAAGAAACATGTTCCAAGTAAAAGACCAGAAGAAACCTCAAAAAATGGAACTAAATGAAACAGAGGTATCCAAACTTTCAGAGACAGAGTTTAGAACACTGATGATAAGAATGTTTAAGGAACTTAGCGAGGACATAAAGAAGGATAAGGAAACCATAAAAAACAACCAATTAGAACTAAAGAATACAATAACTGAAATAAAGAACACACTCGAAGGAATCACCAATAGAATAGATGAAACAGAGGATCAGATCAGCAAATTCGAAGACAAAATTGCAGAAATCACCCAGTTGGAACAACAAACAGAAAAAAGAATAAAAAAGAATGAAAATAGTTTAAGAGACCTCTGGGACAACATGAAACGCAACAAACTTTTACATCATAGGAATACCAGAAGGAGAAGAGAAGAAGCAAGGGATTGAGAATGTATTTAAAGAAATAATGACTGAAAACTACCCCACCCTTCACCCTGGTGAAGGAAATCGACATACAAGCCCAGAAAGTGCAGAGAGTTCCAAACAAGCTGAACCCAAACAGGCCCACACCAAGACACATCATTGTTAAAATAGCAAAGCTTAAAGACAAAGACAGAATCCTAAAAGCAGCAAGAGAAAGACAGCAGGTTACACACAAAGGAACTCCTATAAGATTAACAGCTGACTTTTCTACAGAAACTCTGAAGACCAGAAGGGAGTGGCAGAAGATATTCAAAGTTATGCAAAGTAAAGACCTACAACCAAGATTGCTCTACCCAGCACGGTTATCACTGAAAATTGAAGGAGAGATAAAGAGCTTCTCAGAAAAGAATAAGCTTAAGGAGTTCTTTACCACCAAGCCAGCATTGCAGGAAATGTTAAAAGGGCTTCTTTAAACAAAAGAAAGGGTAAAACAAGCTAACCCAGGAAGACAAGAAAGACAAATAACAAAATGGCAATAAATATGCACCTATCAATAATCACTTTAAATGTGAATGGGCTAAATGCTCCAGTCAAAAGACACAGAGTGGCTGAGTGGATAAGAAAACAGGACCCATGCATATGCTGTCTACAAGAGACTCATCTCAGATCAAAAGACACACACAGATAGAAAGTAAAGGGATGGAATAAGATATTTCATGCAAATGGAAATGAGAAAAAAGCTGGAGTAGCAATACTTATTTCAGACAAAATATACTTTAAAATGAAGACTACAATAAAAGACAAAGAAGGGCACTACATAATAATAAAGGGATCGATTCAACAAGAGGACATAATCCTAGTAAACATCTATGCACCCAACATAGGAACTCTAAAATATATAAAACAGATTTTGACAGACCCAAAGACAGAGATCAACAGTAACACTATCATAGTAGGGGACTTCAACACTCTTGTCACCAATGGACAGATCCTCCAAGCAGAAAATCAACACAGATATAGTGGCCTTAAATGACACTTTAGACCACCTGGATTTGACCGATATTTTTAGAGCATTTCCCCCAAAGCTACAGAATATACATTCTTCTCAAGTGCACATGGAACATTTTTTGAGATAGACCACATGTTAGTCCAGAAAACAAGTCTCAACAAATTTAAGATTGAAATCATATCAAGTGTCTTCTCTGACCACAATGCTATGAAACTAGAAATCAATTACAAGAAGAATTCTGGAAAACACATAAAGACATGGAGGCTGAATAACATGTTACTAAATAGCAAGTGGGTCAAAAATGAGATCAAGCAGGAAATCAAAAGATTCATCGAGACAAATGAAAATGAGAACACCAAGACCCAAAATCTCTGGGATGCAGTGAAAGCAGTCCTAAGAGGGAAGTTCATAGCAGTGCAGGCCTACCTAAAGAAGGAAAAACAATCTCAAATCAACAGACTATCTTTACACCTAGGAGAACTGGAAAAAGAACAGCAAAACAAGCCCAAAGGGAGTACAAAGAAGGAAGTAATAAAGACCAGAGCAGAAATAAATGAAATAGAGAACAGAAAAACAATACAAAAGATCAATGAAACCAAGTGTTGATTTTTTGAAAAGATAAACAAAATCGTCAAACCCTTAGCCAGACTCACCAAGAAAAAAGAGAGAGAGGACCCAAATTAATAAAATCAGAAATGAAAGAGGAAAAGTGACAACAGATACCACAGAAATACAGAAACTGTTAAGAAAATACTATGAGCAACTATATGCTAACAAATTCGACAATCTGGAAGAAATGGATACATTTCTAGAACATACAATCTACCAAGTCTGAACCAAAAAGAAACAGAAACTCTGAACAGACTGATTACTACCAAAGAAGATAAATCAGTAATCAACAAGCTTCCAACAAACAAAAGTCCCAGACCAGATGGCTTCACAGGTGAATTTTACAAAACATTCAAAAAAGAATTAATACCTATTCTCCTCAAACTATTCCAAAAAATACAAAAGGAGGGAAGGCTCCGAAACTCTTTCTATGAAGCCACTATCACCCTCATTCCTAAGTCAGACAAAGATATTACAAAAAAGGAAAACTACAGGCTGATATCCCTAATGAACATAGATGTAAAAATTCTCAACAAAATACTAGCAAACCGAATTCTACACATCACATTAAAAAGATCATACACCACGATCAAGTGGGATTAATTTCTGGTATGCAAGGTTGGTTCAATATCTGCAAATCAATTAATGTAATACATCACATTAACAAAATGAAAAATAAAAATCATATGATTATATCAATAGATATAAAAAAAGAACATTTCACAAAATCTAGCAGCCATTTATGATAAAAACTCTTAGCAAAGTGAGAATAGTGGGATCATATCTCAAAATAATAAAGGCCATGTATGATAAGCCCACAGCAAACATCATACTCAATGGGGAAAGGCTAAAAGCTTTCCCCTTAAGATCAGGAACAAGACAAGGCTGCCCACTTTCACCACTTCTATTTAACATAGTTCTGGAAGTTCTAGCCACAGGAATCAGGCAAGAAAAAGAAATGAAAGGCATCCAAATTGGAAAGGAGGAAACAAAAATTGTCATTATCTGCAGATGACATGATGCTATATATAGAGAATCTCAAAGACTCCACCAAAAAACTGCTAGAACTGATAAACGAATTTAGTAAGGCAGCAGGATACAAAACTAATATTCAGAAATCAATTGCATTTGTACACACCAATAATAAACTATCAGAAGAAGAAATCAGGAACCAATCCCTTTTACAATTGCTTCAAAAACAATAAAATATCTAGGAATCAATTTAACTAAAGAAGTAAAAGACCTCAGAAAATTATGAGACACTGAAGAGAGAAATCAAAGGACATACAAATAAATGGAAATACATACCATGTTCATGGATAGGAAGAATTAATATACTTAGTTCATGGATAGGAAGAATTAATATACTTAAGGCAATATATAGACTCAATGCAATTCTAATCAAACTACCAAGGCCATTTTTCTCAGAAATAGAACATAGAATCCTAAAATTTATATGGAACCACAAAAGACCCCGAATAACCACAGCAATCCTGAGAAATAAGAACAAAGTGGGAGACATCACACTACCTGACATCGAAACATACTACAAGGCTAAAGTAATCAAACAGTATGGTACTAGCATAAAAACAGACACATAGACCAATGGAACAGAATAGAGAACCCAGGAATAAACCCATCCATATACGGTCATTTAATCTATGACAATGGAAGCAAGAATTTATATTGGAGTAAAGATAGTCTATTTAATAAATGGTGCTGGGAAAATTGGACTGACACATGCAAAAAAAATGAAAATGGACCACCTACTTACACCATATATGAGAACAAACTCAAAATGGATTAAAGACTTAAGTGTAAGACCTGAAACCATAAAACTCCTAGAAGAAAACATAGGGAGTAAATTTGCAGACATTACCCTGAGTAATATTTTTACTCAAGCTAGGGAAATAAAAGAAAAAAATGAACATATGAGATTACATCAAACTTAAAAGTTTTTCACAGCAAAGGAAATCATCAATAAAACAAAAAGGCAGCCTACTGAATGGGAGACGATCTTTGCCTATGATATATCTGATAAGGGGTTAATTCCAAAATTTATAAAACACTCATGAAACACTAAAAAAACAAATAACCCAATTAAAAAATGGGCAGAGGATATGAAGAGGCATTTCTCTAAAGAGGACATACAGATGGCCAACAGGCATATGAAAAAATGTTCAACCTCACTTATAATCAGTGAAATGCAAATAAAAACCACAATGAGATACCACTTCACTCCTCTCAGAATGGCTATCATCAATAAATCAACAAACAACAAGTGCTGGCGAGGTTGTGGAGAAGAGGGAACCCTGGTATACTGTTGATGGGACTGCAGATTGGTGCAGCCATTATGGAAATCAGTATGGGTGGTATCTCAAAAAACTGGAAATGGAACTGCCATATGACACAGCAGTTCCACTCTTGGGTATCTACCCGGAAGAATCCAAGACATTAATTCGAAAAAATATATGCACCTCTGTTTATTCCAGCACTATTTACAATAGCCAAGACTTGGAAACAACTGAAATGCTCGTCAGTAGACGACTGGATTAAGAAACTGTGGTACATTTACACAATGGAGTATTATTCTGCTATAAAGAGGAATGAAATCGTACCATTTCCAACGATATGGATGGACCTAGAGACTATTATGTTAAGTGAAATCAGTCAGTTGGAGAAAGACAAATGCCATATGATCTCACTTATATGTGGAATCTGAAAAACTGAATGAATGATCAAAGTAAACAGAAACAGACTCATAGGTATAGAGGAAAAACTGATGGTTGAGGTTGGGAGGGGGGTGGGGATGAGGGAGAAGGGGAAGGGATTAGACAGCATAAATAGGCAACTACAATATTGCCATAGGGATATGAAACACAGTTCGGGGAATATGATAATGTTGTTAAAATTTTGTGGGGTGTCAGATGGTCACATATCTTGTTAAGGAGATCACTTCATGGATGGAGTAGAGGCATTATCATGCACTGTACACCTGAAACTGATGTTGCATAATATTGTATGCAAACTATAATTGAATATATGAATATATAGATAGTCACGGGATGTGAGTATACTGTGGAAGGGAGTCAAAGGCATTGTAATAGATATGAATGGTATAGCGGCGGGGGGGAATGGGGTGGCAAACTGGGGGTGGGGGGTTGTCACTTTAAGAGGTAAAAAGTATAACTATTGCACTGTGTTGTACACCTGAAACTAATTTTAAAAAAATATTTATTTCACAATAAAAGAATTTAAAATAAAATGTAGTAATGTCTGGGTTTAAATCCATAATATTTTATTATATTTTTTTCTCCCTTCTATTATTTTCAAGACTCTATATATAAATATGTATTTCTGTATAATATAAATAGAACATATATTTATATACATACATGTATATATCTACATATGTATATATGTGGAGTGTAGATTATAATGTTTATGTATTTTATATCAAAGTAATAAAGGAAGTGCTACAAAATATTTGTTAGAAAAAGAAGAGGCTTTAATAGGATTAAGAATGACTGCCATAACTCTTCACACAGTTCACTATTTCAAGAATACATTACATTTATTTCTTCAAGTCTTTGGGACTTTACAGAAATGTTCCTTCTGTCTAGAAAATTCTTTCCTGCTTATTGGCATGATAAACTTCTTCTTGTTCACGTATTGAGAAGCATATGAATCCTTTCTTGACAGTACTGTTTTCTAACATAACTGTGTCTACTCACATCACAGAACTCATCAGATGGCATAATGAGAATGTGTGTGTGTCTACTTCTGTATTAACCTCCTACGGCTGCTGTAGCAAATTACCAAAACCTTAGGGGCTTGAAACCACACGTGTTGATTATTTCACAGTTCTGTGGTTCAGAAGTCTGACATGGATCTCACTGGGCTAAAATAAAGGTGTCAATAGTATTGTGTTCCTTCCTGAAGGCTCTGGAGCAAAATCCATTTCTTTGGCTTTTTCACAAGTTCTACTTTTCAGAAAACACTAGAACACAAACAGAATTCAGTTGAGTTCTTTGTTACTAGGATCACCTTTCATCCAGTTCCTAAACATGTTCCTTGTTTCCATCTGAGATCTCACCAGGATAGCCTACAGTGCCCAGCATGTCCTACCAACATACTGTTCATGATGATTTATATATTCTCTAAGAAGATGGAAGCTTTCTCTCCAGCTCTCCTCTTTCTGGGTTCTCACCAGAATCACCTTTTTAACACCCGTGTTTCTAGCATGCATCTCAAAACTGTGCCAGCCTCTATCCATTGCGTGAATCCAAAGCCACTTCACATTTTTAGGTATTTGTTGCAGCAGCACCATGTTTCTTGGTACCAAAATATATCTTTGTCAGCTCTGGCTGCCATAATAGAATACCATAGACTAGTTGGCTTAAACAGTGGACATTTGTTTTCTCACAGATCTGGAGATAAGGTGCCATTAAATTCAGTTACTGTTGAGAGCTCTCCTCCTGGCTTGCAGATAGCCACCTTGAATTAATAGTTGTTTGTGCTTAGGGGAAGGTGAGGGGGCAGAGTTTTCTCTCTCTTCCTATTCTTATATGGCCACTAATTCCATCATAAAGGGCCCGCCCCCATGATCTAATCTAACCCTAGGTATCCCCCAAGTCCCCATATCCAAATATTATCAAATTGGAGACTAGAGCTTCAACATATGAATTTGGGGAGTATGCAAATATTTAGCTCATAATATAGCCGATAAAGCAAGTATAGCAAAATGTTAATTGTAGAATATAAGTGGCAGAAATATGAGTGTTCATGGTAAAATTTTTTAAACTTTTCTATATGTTTGAGGCTTTTAAAAAGATGTTGGGGAAAATATTAATCCAGGCCTCAGCATAGCAAACAACCTCTATAAATAGTTGTTGAGAGATGGGAAAATTTGGTGGAAATCTGCTTGCCAGTTAGTTCTGAGGTTAAGATGGAGAGCAAGACAATCTGTCCTTTTCATGTTTCCGATGCACTGATTCTTTTCTGGAAAACATTATGCAATACGATCAACACTCCATTTGGAGGTACTTATGTGCTAAAGGAGTGGTTGCTGAAACAAACTTAGTGATTAGAAGACTGTGCAGCTAGTCCCAGCAATCTGGGCTATTGTTGAACGTGGGCTGTAAAGCAGCAGGTGTCTTATCTGAAGAAGTCTGGTGGGAGCCCTCAGGTTACTCTGTATTGCAGAGGATGGATCTTATCCAGTTATATATATGATACTCAGATGGAAAGAGAATGAGTAGGAGGTTAGTTCAGTGATTTTCAAGTCCAATTACAAACATTAAATTATATGGTTTGTTTATGACCATGTCTAAGAAAGTAAATAAACTCTTTTGCAGGGAACAAGCCAGTCATGACTTCATTTAGTCATGTAACAAGCATTGTCTGAACACCTACTATGGGCCTGACCTTGGATTAGGGACTATGAAATATGTAGACACAAATCAATGATCCATCTTAATGTGGGCCACCCACTCTGATCTCTAGGAAGACCTCCAGACCTATAGCTCTCCTTTCACCTCCCTCCCGCTCAGGAGGAGCTGCTCTGGTTCATGAACGAGAGAGGTATTTTTTAAGGATGAATAATGGAATCACCATAAAGAGTAGTGCACTTTCCAACAGATGTAGAGTCAAACTTGGATCCACCTTGTGACTCACCCTCCATTCTTTCAGACTAAGGTCATGGTAAGGTAAGGTTTGGAAGTGCCATCCTGGGAACTGCCTGTGCCCTTGGAAGGACAAATGTAGTAAGAGGAGCCCCAGCCAGAGGAATGCTTGGAGTGGATGTTTCACTCAGTTCTACTCTAGATGAAAAGGAGAGAGATGGAAAAAGAAATAAAAGGGCTTCAGTTATTTAACACAGCATTGCCCAGTACAGGACCACCAAGGGATTTTGGCTGAAAATGGTACTGATAATAAAAAGGGAGCATTTTTTTTTTTTGAGAGTCCGTTACAGGTCTGTATTCCTGAAAGATTAGAGTCTCTGTAGAGATAAACATCTCATCAAGAGTCAAAGATTCAAATCTCTACCCATCTTTTCTCAGGAAACATATCTTACTCTTAGCACAAGTAGCTTAGGGGAAATAAGATATGTATTTCTGCATAATGACTGTTCATGCTAATTACCCCTTGTTGCAATAATAGTAAATATTACTTTACAATCCTGTCTCCTTTTCCAGTTTTTGAACCCTTAAGATAAAGGACAATGGTTTATTCAATTTTCTTTTCCTAGTACCTAGTATAGTGACTCATGGTTGCTTAATAAATATTTTGAATGAATTAAGGAAATAATTAGTAGGTTGTTGTTATGAACTGACTAACAAATTCAGTCCACAAATTGATGTTGTCTCTGCTAAATTCACATGTTGAAGCCTGAATTCCCAGTGCAGCTGTATTTGGACAGGGAGGTCTCTAAGGTAGCAATTAAGGTTAAATGAGGTCATAAAGATGGGGCCCTGGTCTGATAGGATTAGCGTCCTTATAAGAAGAGACACTAGAGAGCTTGCTCTCTCTCTGCATGTACCCACAGAGGAAAGGGCCATGTGAGCACACAGTGAGAAGGTGGCTCTCTGCAAATTAGGAAGAGAGCTCTTACCAAAAACAGAATCAGCCAGAACCTTAATCTTTGACTTCTAGCCTCCACAGCTGTGAGAAAATAAATTTCTGTTTAAATCTTCCAGTCTTTTATTACGGCAGCTGGAGCAGACAAATACCAAAGTGCAGAAAATGCTAGAGCATTTGAAAGGATTAAGAAATCACTTCCAGCAGAGGGAAGGTGGATTATGTCAATGAGGAAGTAGCATAGGAAAAACTTGAAACATACAAGCTGTTTCCAGTAAGGAGAAACATGATGAACAAAAGAAAGGGGAGAGGAAGGATAGGAAATCAGATCACAAACACGAGATGACTTGTCTGAAAATGGGGTTTTTGAGAATTTCAATATAATTTAATGGCCAGCTAAGGTCTTTGAATTTATTTTCATATGCATCAGAGCAATCAAAGTTTGAACTTGATAGTCATGTGGTCAGAGTGATGTTTTGAGAGGAATGGTTTCAGTGTTCAAGTTCCCCATCTGAGGGTAACTGTCAACCAAACATGAACTCACTGATGCTCCCAACAGGATAACCCCAACTTGTCTATAATACATCAGCTCCCAAATTCATATGTGATATTCACATAGTTACAGGCATCCATTGTTTATAAAACTGCTAATACAAAGGTTAATTGTTGGCCAGCTCTTATCCAAGCAACTTATTCACTCAGGGTCAGGAGTGCATTGCAGGAGGAAACAGTAGCTCAAGAACCTCCTTAAATTTACCACTGGATTTATTTTCAATTCCTTTGTAATCTCTTCCTTAGAGCAGTAAATTCTGAGCTCACAGGGCTTTGCATTTAATTCCAGTATTTGGATTGTGAGAGCTTTTAATACCTGTGGACTTGGCAGTTGCAAGGAGTAAAATGCATCCCCATTAATCAGAATTGGACTGAGTCATGTTACACAAACCATAGATTTCGACAAGAAAATTAAAAGGCAATATCATTTAACTTCTGCTAAATGTTTTATTATGATTCAGGGGGAGAATTGGGACACTCTATATTGTGTCCAGTGATGCTGCCAAAAATATATCACCCAGAGACACGACAAATGAATGTATAAATAGGAATTGCTCAGAAGGAGTTAGTCATAAATCACTGAATAAGCCGGATCCCAGGCTTCTTTTTTTTGTTGCTTAAAATGTGAAACATTATTGGTAACTTCTAGAAAAAAAAATTGATTTTTGTACAAGGCATTAGAAATTTGTGGGAAATAGGGAAGTGTAATTTCCCTAGGTGAAATCAAAAGCAAAATAAAAAATTTTCTGGTGACTCTAGGAACATGTTAACCATTTTGAAAAATGAAATGGAGTTTGTTAAAAAACAAAACAAAACAAAACAAAATAGCAATGGTGTGATTTCTAGACTTGTGAGTTTTTATCTTGAACATTTAGAAATCTGGAGTATGGTGATGGGCTGACTTTGGGTCAAAAATGGACTATAATAAATTGAATTGAGGCAGCAGCAACAATTATGAGTCTTTTCTATTGGGATCCTATAATTCCTCTATAGTACTTACTCCTAGAAAACCTTTCTCCATATTTTAAAAGAAACTGCTTTATCGTGTCCTAAGTTATTGTCCAAACAATTATATATTGGGAAAAGCAGAAACTAAGTCCCTGTTTGTTTTAAAGATGTTACAGTGGAAATTGGGAAACTATGGCTGAAAGACACTAAGACCTTCACAAACAGAAGTTTAAGTATTTTAATAAAACTGTAGATGTTAATGCTAAATATTTAAAAATTTTCTTACATATAATATTCCTATTATGCCAGTTACCTTTTTGTTTAAAAGTATTACATTTCCTTTTGCTTAAGAGCACAGTGGCTGAGATTGCTACTTTTATTTTCATAAAACCTATAAAGAAGTTAGGAGGGTAATGAATTTGTTCAATCATCAACCCCAAAACATAATCCCTTAGAAGACAATCAAGTGTTAATTGATAAGGCCAGAACCATTGAATATGATTTCCAAAGCACTATAACTTTCCAATGACCCAATTTTAAGTTAGTTTTTGATACATAAAAAAGTGCTCTGAAACTTAGTATCTTAAAACACTCGCTCATTAGTTCTTGATTCTGTGGGGTTGGCCATTTGGTCTAGGCTCAGCTGGGTGGTTCTTTTGCAGGTCCTGTGTAGGCTCATTGATGTGACTATAGTCAGCCAGAGGGCTGCTTGCAGTCTGTGTGCTGGTCCCAGATGCCCTCACTCACATATCTGGAGTTGGGCTGGGGTAATAGTGCAACTCGACAACATATTTTCAACATCTGCTAAACTAGTCCCGGTTTCTTCCTATGGGGTAGCTGAGTGCCAAAAACAGCAAAAGAGGGTACATTCCAGTGTGCAAACACTTTTCAAGCTTTGCTTTCATCTTGTTTGCTAATATTCTATAGGCCAAAGTAAGTCACGTGGGCAAGCCTTGATGCAGAGGGTGGAAAAATGAGTTCCAAACCCAATGTGGTTTGACTTTTCCTCTTTACAGGTTTGCTGAAAATAATTTTAGCAATTTTCAACTACTGGGTTCTTGAGGAAAGGAGCTGAACACTACTGTGTTGTGGGTTGTGTGTGTGTGTGTGTGTGTGTGTGTGTGTGTGTGTGTGTGTGTGTATTTCGGTCAAACTATTATATCCAACTTATTCTTTGATGACATCATCCCAGTGGTGGATATGTAGCCTATCTCTACAGCTTTTTAGTGATGTTGGGAATTTTTTTTGTCTCTCTATTCCCCAGTTTCCTCATTGCTTCATGGAACTAAGTTTGGTATGTATCTCATAGGTTTATTTTGAGAATTGAATGAGTTAACAATTGTTCTGGAAAAATGCTGGGAACCCAATGTGCATTCAATGAGTATTGGTTTTTACCAGTTCTGGTCTTGTATGTCTGTATCAATTTCCTATTGCTGCTTTAAGAAAGTATCTCCAACTTAGTGACTGAAAACAACACAAATTTATTATCACAGTTCTTGAGATCACTGGTTGAACTCTGGGTTTCACTTGCTAAAATCTATGTGTCATCAGGGCTGTATCAATGTTTCCATGAATTTTTTCAGCTTCTAGAGGTTGCATACATTCTTTGACTCATGGGGCCTTCCTTCATCTTCAAATCTTTTCACGGGAGGTAGAATCTTTCTCAAATTACACAACTCTGACCTCTGCTTCTGTCACATATTCTTCCTAATTCTCCTGCCATCCTCTCTGACTTACAAAGACCCTTATTATTATATTAGGCCCACCTGCATAATCCAGTATAATTTCCCCATCTCAAGATCATTAGTTTAATCACATCTGCAAAATCCCTTTTTCCATGTAAAACCTATTCATAGGTTCCATATATGAGGATGTGTACATATTTGGGGGACTATTGGCCTGTCTGTCCCAAATATTCTCATCCAAGGACTTGGATAATTCATCCCAAAAGAGAAACATGTTGGGAAGGCTTTGCTTAGCCATGACTATTTAGGGAATAGTTCTATACCAATGAAGAAATTCTGTCTTCTATTAGATTGAGAATATCCCTTTCCACTCTAAACTGCCAAGAGGGAGAATAGATATTTTGAGTAATGAGAAAAAATGATTATCTACCACCTATCATTTAAAGGTGTGTGATGGAGAAAATTCCATATATCCACCATACCCTATTTATTTTACTCTCTGGCATTCAGCTATATCATACTTCCATCCCTATTGCCTCTAAGTGTGATTACAAGACAAATTCTCACCAATGAAATGAGAGTGGCAGTGATCATTGTCACATCTGAGATGAGGCAGTTAAGAGTAGCTGTGCCTTTCTCTTGATAATTCCCTTGGGTGGCTGCATAGAGGGGATTCATGAAAGATTTTTGAGGCCCTAAGAATACACAAGATAGAAAGATCCTGGGTCCCTGAGTGACTGTGGTTCAGAGTCCCATTTTCCTGTGTTCAGGCACTGAGAGTTTAGGTTGCTTCTTTCAGCCTACCATGACTAATGCAAGTAGTTACCCATACATTAGTCTACAGAAGGATCCTACATTCTGAACCCTACACCCTTAATGAATAGGGATATGGTTTGTGCTCTATCTTGATCTCATTCATTTCCTTCTCACTCTTGGATTGTAAGCAGAGACTTTAGATATTTTGCTAGGCTTTAATGTCATTTAGATTAGGGAATACTGAAAAAGGGTGGTAGCTATTGGCCTTATCATGCTTCTGGCTGGAATAATCTGTACAGCATGGCAGAATTTAAAGAGTTCTAAAGTCTTTTAATAATCATCTCATCTTGTCTTCTTACTGAATATATGAGAAAACTTAGACCCATAGAGTTTCAAAATTTTCTAAATTTTCCTAGGGAACCTCAGCAGTGGAACTGGGACTTGAATCAAAGGCAGCACTGAGGTCAACACTCAGCAGAGTGTACCAAAGGATCTATGAATTGTCAAATAAATGAATGGATGAATAATGTACTCCTCCTTCAATGTCCAACTCAATGCCACCTTTACTATGGAGCCTTTCTTAAAAGCTCCTGTTTCAAATTAACCTCCCCCATCTTCTCTCTTCCTAAAAGAGAGTATTGATTCTTTAATGAGCATTTAATAAAATCTGCCTGAAAAGTTAATTTGCATGCATCTATCTAAACCTGGGTGACAAATAGATTTTATTTCATGTGCCAAATTAGATTGGTGGTAATGCTTAGATCTCAATATTAAAATGGAGTATGAGATCTTATCCAGCTCAGCATCATAAATGATTAGTAATGTCTGCCATGGAAAAAGGATTAGGGAATAATAAAACATGTGCTATATGTTTACCAATCCTAGTCTATTGTTTATTAGAATAAAAACTTTCTTAGGACAGAAGAACACTTGTTCTTTTTTGTATATTGCATGGTACTCAATTTCTTGTATATAATAAAAAGATACTTAACAAATATTTGTTGAATTAAATGGAAATGAAACTCACACAATACTGGATCGATAGGTCTCTTAAAATGAAATCTTCAATATATCTCTCCCCTACTTATTTTTCTTTTTCCTATATATTCTAAGTTTTTTAAAGAAATACCCTGAGTTTCTGTACTTAGTTTACACTCAACTATAAATCTCTTGAAAATAATATTAACTTTCTATTTTCTAATTTTACATCATGTAAGGGTATTCAAACTAGTATCTTTTCTACCAGAGTATAATAGAATCAGTAACCTGAAGTATTACCACAGTGTACCTCTAGGAAACTTGTCTGCCAAGCATACTTATTTTAAACTGTATCTAAAAAAAAAAGAGTGTGAAAAGAAAAAGGAAAAAAAGGGAGGACATGGTAGATATGAGACAGAGAAGGTGAAGATATAAATTAATGTTACCTTAAACACAAATGAAAGAAAACTTTCAAACAACAACAACAACAATAAAATCTGAGGTACTAGCCAAATGTACTAACTGATATAGTTTTAAAAATTAGAATATAATATATGGGCTTATGTCCTAGTATCAAATGTGCATGCTCTCCTGGGGAAAATGCAAATTATTGGTCAAGTTGTTTTCTCTAAATAATTACTTTACAAGGAAAGGAATTGACTTAGAGGCCTAAGGCTGCGGGGGAAATATACTCGAAAGACATAAAGTGTATATTGACTCTTCACTTAAAAGCAAGAGTATAGAGGAAGCTGGAACACATTATCTCGGTGTTTAAGAATTTTAACTGTTTCTTAAGCATTGAGATTCAACTCTTATATATCTGCCTTTGAAAGTTAGATCCATATGCCCATTTTTGTAATCCAAATTTAGTCCTCAGGGCACTTGAGAAAATGACACTGTGGCTTTGGTTCTCCATTTACAACAGCCTATTGAATACCTTCCCCATCAAATTTACCCTGAGTGGTGCTGAATTCATCCCTACCAGGAAATTGATTCCGTCCTATTCCTGTGCCTCACATGTCTACCAAAGGGATTACTAAATTCCAAATTATCCAGGTCCCAAGCTAAGGGTTTTCTATGGGCTATTTTTTTTATTTTGGTGTTGAAATAAAAAAATATTGTTATCATTATTATATCTTTCTTCAACCTCATTGAAGTATAATTGACAACATAGTAAAATATTTAAAGTATACACCTTGACTCATCTTTCTTTCAAAGAGCTTCTGTTCTTCTCCACTCTTATGTCTCCTATTCCTCAGATCATGAGTCCCAAAAAAGTAGGAAAGGGCATTCTACAGACAACTGTACTTCTTTGCACTTGGTGCTACCTCAGCAGCTCCCACTGAGACCTCAAATATTTGCAAAAACAAAAATCAGAGTTATATTCAACGTAAAATCTTAGCCTTTTGAAAGGAATAGAGACATGGGTCAAAATCTGAAAATAAAATCTTACCCTTCTACAAAGAGTGGAAGTGTGTGTGTGTGTGTGTGTGTGTGTGTGTGTGTGTGTGTGTGTGTGTGTTGGGGAACGGTAATAATAAATAGCCCATTTTAAAAAAAGTCTCTTCTTGGGCCGGCCGAGTGGTGCGTTGGTTAAGAGCTGGCTTGGGATGCCAGCTGCCCTGGTTCAGATCCCACATATGAGGGCCAGTGACATTGCCCTCTAGAGAAAAAAAAAAAAGTCTCTTCCTTTGAGTTGCATTTTCTATCCATTGGCCCATGGTATCCCAAAGGTCAAGGCAGAAGAGTGAATTAAATCTTAGGCAAGAGCCAAAAATGTGTTCAGACCTCATATATTCACCCTAAGTTACAAAGGCAGACTTTGTAGGCCAAAGCCCTATGCTAACAAAACTTTAAATTTCAGTATGGTATTTGGGACATATTACATCTCCTTCAGGTATCTTCAGTGTTGGTGGCACCCAGTTGCAGATTCATGGTTTTGGAGTTTTAGTCAGGTGGCTTTCTGATTCATCACAGGGCAATAAAGGCATTTTTTCAGTTCAATTCAGAGAGTAATCCTGAAGCACTTCCTCTCTGTCAGACCCAGCATGTGGCCTGAGATATAAAGATAAGTAAGTGTCAATCTTTGTGTCCTTGAAGCATTAAAACTTGAGAGAGAGAGAGAGAGAGAGAGAGAGAGAGAGAGAGAGAGAGAAAGAGACAGATCAATAAAGCACAAAGAATGCTATAAGATAAGAACATATGAGAAAGGAATTAATTCTGTCTATGAGGAAGGTTGTAATTTCTAAGAAAGTTAATCGGAACACATAAAGACAAAGGAGTGAAAATGCAGTGTGTCTAAGAACATGGATGGGGTACTAGGGCCAGAGAGTGTGTGTGTGCGGGGGAGAGAGGTTGAATAAAAAGAAATAAGTTCACTGAGCCAGATTAACACGCTGCATGTGAGTTTCCACCTTATTCTGCAGTATTGTCTGGACTATATGCCCAAGAGAACCTTGCTATTGATTATGGGAGTCTTAGACAATTTTTATGTAAGAAGTGATGTGGCTGAATCCACATCTTAGAAAAGTAATATTGGTGGCAGAGTAGGCATGAGCTGAGAGAACACTTGAAGATTTTTGCGATAATTGAAATAAGATGATGAAATCCTAGATAAGGAAAGTAATAGTGGGTAGCAAGAAGGGGAAGGAGGTGAGAGAAGTTTCAGTGATATCATTGTAGAGACTTGATAATTGATTGGCTTAGAAAAAGATATCAAGGACAGTTCTGATATTTTTAATGTAGACAGTTGGGTTGGGTAGATGGAGATAACAAAAACTACATAGAAACAGATGAATAAGCAAAGTTTAGGAAGGAAAATGATGGTTTGTGTCTGTTGAATTTTATGAGCTTTTGTGTACCTTATCAGAAATGCTGTGTGGGCAGGAGGAAAGGGGAAATATGAAACGAGGTTAGGACGTGGAAAGTAGACTTAACATTAAAGTGATTCCCATTAAGGAGGCCTTTGAAAGGATGGCAGATGCAGGTGGTGGCAGTGGTGGTGATGGAGTTCAGCTGAGGAAATAGGTAGAGGAAGAAGTGAAACTAGTTTGAACCAGAATTCTGAGAAACTCAGCCGTTTAAGGATGGACAGTCTTTATCTGTATCTTTTATAATTTTTTCAACCTAGAATTCTATCCCTGGCTTCTTGCATTTCTCCATGGACTTGGCATACAACTTGAATTTCATGCAATATTTTATTTTGAGAAAGGTTATAGCTATTTTGTAAAAATTCCATAAAAGCCCTGCTTCCCTGTCTCCTATGAAAACGTAGTAAACTCCTACATGGTAGGTTTGGAACAGGACAGAAATTGAACCACGATTCTCACACAAACACAATTTAAATGGGACATATCCACAGGCAACACCATTATAAATATGTAAATAGAGCCAGGTACAAAGAAGTGTATAGTGTGAACACACAAATGGCAGTTCATTGGTTTGCTGCACATGAAATACAGTCATCAGGCAGCACTGCCATCGGCTCAGAGGTGACTTTTCCACAAACTCACCCAACACTGGAGAACAATGGAAATGGTGGCAGTTGCTGGGCTGTGTTTTCCTGAGACAAAAGACTGATTCTTAGGACTGCCAAAATGAGAGGATGTTCTCTAGCAAATGACTGGGACTTGAGCGGTCACCTTTACCTAGTTCTCAGGAATCCTCATTTGCCTGTGGGAACCTTGAAAAGATGGGAGTCTTCACAACTGAGAAGAGGAGTTCCTTTGGGAGGTGAGGCATCATCTGAGGATTTCAAGTCAGAAAAGACAAAGCCCAGATAAACACCCATGATAACTCAGCCTCTCATGAACTCCCAAGAGGCCAAAATACCCTCATGTCTCTGTGGCACTGGGCCTTACCCCGGCACTCTAAAAATCGGGTCATTTGGGGGTCTGAGAGAAGCTGGTGCTCATTTTAAATGGATGGGATCTTTTGAAAACCAGCCAAATATTGAATCCAGAGCAAACATCCACCCCTACCTAATGGTGTTGGACAGGGCACAGAGGTGGGAGCGCCATGCTGTGGTATTCTGCATGCCTCTTGCCAAAAGCCACAGGCTTTTCTTTCTCATTTATTTTAAACCATTCTCTCCAAACTCACCTCATAGTTCAGATTGCCAAAGCCCTTAAGTTCTAGCGGTCTGCTTTCCTTTTCTCACACCCTTCTAAAATATATTGCGGTGTTTGATCTAATGCCAACGATGGACCACTAGGGAAATTTGGAAATGGAGCCACTCAGTAGTTCGTAACCAGAAAAAAAAAGGCAGAATATATAGTTTCAACAGTGTTGCCTACCCAGACTATTTCATCTGATTGTTGTGGATTCTCTTCTTCCAGAGAAATACATAAAAGTATAAAGGAAAAAGAAAGTCATATCCAAAAATCCCACCCATAATCCCATCATCCTGAAGCAACCATTGTTGCCATTTACTCATGTTTTCTTACAGTTGTTTTAATTTTTGTTTCCAATGTAGTTCAGATCTACTGGTTATTTCCTTTATTTGTACACATATCCCCAAATATTTAAAGCCACAGAACTAATTATTTACATTTTTTCTCACAACAGTTAGTTATTTCCATTTTGTAAATTATTTTAAATGGGATCCCTAGAGGTTAGAAGACTCACTTAATGCCACACAGAAAATATATAATCAGGCTGGAATATGGACCCAGGTTCCCTGGATTCGTGTCTATAATTCTTTTCACTGAAAACATAGTGAAATTGTATTGCCTGAATTGTTCAAGTTAAACAGCCTAAATTTCAACTGGTATGTTAACAAATAATGCAGCGTGAACAGATTCATATCCACAGGTATTGAGCTTTAGTAAGTATTCCAAGATTTCTTAAAAGAGTGAATCCACCTTGCTCAGAACTCCAATCTCCTACCGGTGATATGCTGAGATGCTTTCTCTGGTTGACTCTGATGCAAACTGAATGTTGAAAACATAGAAAATAGAAAGTGGGCTTCATGAAGTGTGTTGTCTTTGTTTTATGAGCTGTAATTTGCACAACTTTAATTTTAGATTTTGTTGATTACTTTTTAATCTGCTAGTATGGTTGAACTGTGTTTGATACTTTCATCTTTGTTGATGTTCATTTGCCGAACACTTGTTTTCCTGGAACCAATGCAAAATTCGAAATGGCTTTTAAAACCATAAATAGAATTTAGTTATTTATTTTTCAAAAGTAAAAGTGCTTTTTTGACCAAGACAGCATGTCCTGTTCGAAATTCCAGTCAAGTCCACATCTTTGTAATTGAGTTATGACTCTGTAATAGCTGAATTTTATGATGGGAAATTCAGAAACCACCTTTCCGTATCATATATCATGTATATATTTTTAAGAAAAAATGTTAATTACCTATTTCCTCCCTGGAATGTCATAGGTGTACTCATCATTACTCATTAGAATTGTTGAAAACTACTGGTGAGCCCACAAGCACTTCCAAACCCTTTTTCTGTTCTCAATCATAGTTTCTCCATTGAAGCTCTGACTTGCAGCTGAAAGTGTGCCTTTCTTCATTTATCACCTAATTTTTGCTTGCTAGAAAAGGTTGTATCTCTTGACAACAAACTCTTTTGGACTGGGCACACTGAAAAAGGGGTATCAAGGTACTTTACGTTCTTGCTTTCCTTTCATTATGAATCTATAAATTAGGTAAGGAATTGTCCCAGAATCACTGGTACATTCAAATTCCGTTCCAAGTAAAATAAATCAAAATAGTACCTATGGCTTAAAACTATTTTGTCTCTCTTTTTAAATTTGACTCAACTTAGCTCTATGGTTGAAATATAATGCATATAGTTATATATAATAAATTGCATATATAAATTAAAAACAAAGCTAAATTAATTTTCTAATTATAAAAATAATAAATTTCATTGTAGAATGCTTGACAAATAAAGAGAAATAAAATAACTCTAACATCCATAAAAAAATCTGCAAATATTTTTATGTATTTACTTCTAGATTTTTGTGTGTATGTGTGTGCATACTGCATACTGCATATGCATACATTAAAATAGCATATTGCATATGCATACATTTTTATATCTTGCTTTTTCATATAGCAGTATCATGCGAGCATTTTTATATCTTTAAAATATCATAAACATAAAATATTCTCTGGTTTAGAAAATATAAGAAAACACACCCTGGATTGACAGAAGCCTTTTGTTCTATGTTGTTTAAAGCTATTGTCCCTCTCAGGAGACAAAGGTTAAAAAAATGAATTTGAAGTCAAAATTGTCTTGGATTCTTATCCTGGTTCAGATATTAAACCTTAGTGTATAATATTAGTTATGTGACTTTAGATAGTTTGTTAAAATTCTCTAAGTTTCTGAATCCTCTTTTATCACCATATATTTGACCCTGTTTACCCTCTTCTACCACTTCCCTCTCCCCTTACCTTCTGATAACCACTAAACTATTGTCTATGTCTGTAAGTTTTTGTTTCTTTATTTGTTTGTCTTGTTCTTTTGTTGCTTTCAGTTTATATTTCACATATCAGTGAAATCATATGGTTCTTGACTTTTTCTAGCTTTATTTATGGTGGCCAAGACACGGAAACAACCTAAGTATAATTTGATAGATGATTGGATAAAGAAGATGTGGTAATATATACACAGTGGAATACTATTCAGTCACAAAAAAAGATGAAATAGTGAATCCTCTTTTAAAATGTAGTTAATAATACCTGTTTGATAGAGGAGTTACTACAATTAAAGAAAATGTATGTAAAGGTGCTTTTTAGGAGTGATGTACAAGACAGATACATAAACAATACAAATGGCTTTGTACGTGCTAAGGTAGGATGAGTAAAGGTTATGGGACTAGACAAAAGAGCCACCTGACTCAGACAGGAGGGCAAAGGGCAGGATTGGATCAGGAAAAGTCACTTGATGGGTAGTAGGGAGTAGCCAAGAGTGGTAATGGAATTTAATGTTGTCCAAAAGGCCAAATAGAAGCAAGAAATAGTTATACAAGGAGAAGACTTAGGGAAAGAGGTGTAAGATAAGAATGCAGGAATAGGTGCTTAGGATATAGGTTGAGTGGGGAGCATCACAAGAATTTATAGCCTATAGGAATTTAGTCTCTAGATGAGGGGATTAATAGCCATGTACAACCTACTTGATTGAACCATTTTGATCTCTTCTTGTGGCTACTGTAGAAAAGTAGAAGAAAATTTTTACTGATAGTCCAAAGACCTTAATGTAATTACTTTCACATTTTGATATTTTTGGGTTACTTTTTTATACTCGATTGTTTTTATATGGTGTGATTATTCTATGCATATAATTCAGCATCTTTTTCCCCCAAACTTTATGTTATACTGGAAACATCTTCCAGTATTCTTATCAACCCTTGAGAAACATCATTTTTCATTATTGTATAATAGTCAGTTACAGAGATTTACTTTAATGTACTTAATCCCTCTCCCATTTAACTTCTAAGTCTATTATAATTGTTTCCTAATGTTAATAATGTTATGGTAAGCATCTTTATCATCTTTTTTCCACATTTTACTTTAAGTCCTTAGAACAGATAATAAAAACCCAAATTATTGTGTTAATGGGAAAGAAGATTTTATTCAATTTCTCTGGGACCCTGACTCACATCTCTTCTACCAGATCTCTTGCTCCATCTGTGACTGAAATGGGTCATTCTGGATACATTTAAACTCATTTTGAACCAACAGAGTCTCAACTTAATTGTACTGCACACCTTTGCTTTTTGACCCCAACTCCAGGAGACGTATAGGTACTTTTTTGGCCTATGCACATGTGAGGCTTAGCAGTGTGGGGAAATGAGTGCTTCCAAGGGCAACACATGACAAAAGGTTTGCTGCAGGCTGATATTATGATAAATTCACTCACAATTTTGGATAAACAATTTAAAGTAGCATTTTGTATGTTTCTTGAGAAGCTCTGACAGAATTGATCCCTCATTTCCCGCAGTGGTAACCCTGGTACCACACCTAGAGTCTGGCTTGTACTCTTTCTGTGTCTAATGCTGACTATTCCCTTATTCTTGTTCCCTGGAAACACTTTCTTGCAAGCTCTAATTTTGGGGAAACCCAAACTAAGGCAAACATTTTTAAGCATCACAATACACCCATGCTGTGAAATTGCTTTCCAAAAGGTTGGTCATTTCTCATAACTTTATTCTCATGAAATCTGATGTGTTAGTTTTCCCTGAGGGTGGAGCTCATAAATTTAGACTATCCTTTGGATAATATCTGAACAACAAATACCTATCTTACTCCATCCAGCAATAATGACTTGTCCTTTTCAAGTTAAGTTACACCTCTGCTCTAAAAACAATGAGAGCCAGGACAAGTAATGTATTAGGAGCTCTGCCTCCACCAGTAGACATGACTGCAAAGAGTCTGTCTGTTTCCATATGCTCAGAGTCCAATGCCTGGAGGAAACAAAGTATAGTGCTTTGCAAGCACAAGATTCCCAAAATGCGACCTGCCATCTTTAAATCTCTCAATTTTACATTTCACTATTGGCCTTGCTTTTGTCCTAGGGTCCAGACCCCCACAGAAGGCCCAACACCATTGCTTGGGCCTTGCTCCTTTGCTGTATGACACAGATATTTCAGAGACTAGCCCTGCCCAGTATTCTGCTTCTGGTATCCCCAGCCTCATTTTATCTATATCTTCTTAAGCAAGGATTTCTGCTCACTCTTATCTTAAGACCCCCTTCTGTTATTGACATTAGTTTGTTTGGAACCACACTTATCTATATGAAATACATTAACAAAGCACCAAGCTGAAAGACTATTTAAAAAAAAAAATTAGAGGATAAAAAACATACTGAGATGGAACAGAGATATGGATCTGGGTGAAAAATTAACTTGAGGGAGTCCAGGAGTAAATTCTTTGATCCTAGGCACAGAGTCCCTTTGGTGTGGACTTTAGCACTCAGATGTCAGGCTTTCTTCACCAATGCCCAGTTGGGTTTGAGGGTAAGATGCAGAAGCCCCATATTTTGAGGGATGTCTAAAGTGCCCTAGGTTAAAATAATTTATGGCGAACAGTTACAAGTTACACATTATATCCTTTGCATTTTGCTGAGTAAAAGGCAATACTTAGGTCACACGTTGTCATTGTACTTGCTAAGACTAATAATATTAACTCTTTAACTCTTGTTATTCATTAATTCATTTAAGAGCTTCTCAGGAAAGTATAAAGAGGTCACATTCTTTATAGAGATGGTTCCCATCTGATAACACTTTATTTAACCACACAGGCATGTGTCCTTGTTGGGACCTGACCACACTGAATTATTCATCATCAGAACTTAAAACTGTTTCTTTATCTAGAAATCTGACTCTTGCCTTGCACATACTATACAATTTGCTTGTGTACTTTAGAAACAATGGTGCTGTTTATTCTTCCAAGAGTCACCTAGAGTCCAAAACATTGATCACAACTTGCAAATATAATTACTTTTTTTTTTATTGCTTTCATCTAATTTTTTCTAGCCTCTTTTTCTTCAGTGAGTAATTAACTGGAAAAAGAGATAGTTTCAATTGTCATTCTGTACTGGGTAATCCCAAACCTGTGATGTTCTCTGATGCCAGTGGAATTCTCACCATCATTAATTTATTTGTTCAGCAAGTATTTATTGAATGTTCTGCCAGACAGAATACAGCAGTGGAGAAAATAAATGCGGGTCCTGTTCTCATAGGGACCAATTGTGATCAATTCTAGACTTATCTAACTTTGGGTTTATGAGGGGCATTAATCTAATTATGGTACCAGATAGAAGCTGGGAGGGGAGTTTGGAACCAGCATTTAAACTTGGAAACCCAAGAAGGAATGCTCATCTTCCTATACACATGGATAAATTGTCAAGGGATTGATAAACTCCAGTGAATTCAAGGCAGACTCTGAGGTTTTCCAGTCATGTTGAGGAGAAACAACAGATTTTCCTACCTCTGTCACCATGGGCAATCACTTTATCACCCTGTATCTCATTTTGACTCAAGTATACAGTGAGGAAGGTAATAATTCTTATTTCATAGAGTTGTGAATATCAAATGACTAATACATGGAAAGCACCCAGAGTAGAGAATGGCCTTAACAAGCACTCAGACATATTAGCTACGTTTTTAATTAAAATTTACTGGGGTGACAATGGTTAGTAAAATTACATAGGTTTCAGGCATACAATTCTATAATACACCATCTATATATCACATTGTGTGCTCACCGCGCAGAGTCAGTTCTCCTTCCATCACCATATATTTGACTATTTATCTTTATCTACCACCCCTTCCCCCCTTACCCTTTGGTAACCACAAAGTTATTTTCTGTGTCTATGAAATGTTAGCTATTTTTATTCTTGATAGTGAAGCAGCAAGCAGACTTTAGAAGTCAACATTTTAGATTTGGGATTCAGGTAGGCAATTATCATCCATGAGGTTTGTTTAGAGGTAAATGATATTGGCTCTGTAGCTCAGGTGAAGAATAAGCAGACTACTGATGAGAGTGGATGAGAGCCTAAATAGGGGCAGTTTAGTAGTCTAGGGATGACAAGTTCTAGAAAGATGCTATGAAAGAAGGGGCACTTACCCCAGAGATGTTAAGTAAGAATTCATAGAAGAGGTGGAATATGAATTGCATTTCAGAGAATAAGGACGACTTAGCCAAGAAGAGAGGGAGATTATAACTGTTAAGGAACAGGGTAAGGTGAATGAGAAATAACAAATAATTTATTCTAGCTAGGGTGTAGGGTATATTTCGGGTAATGATGAAAGAAGATACAAAGGCCATATATGTAGAGAGTTCTATGCAGGTTACTAGTTAGGGGAGGCAACTAATGATAAGAATACCATAATGTTGATGGATTAACCCAATAGAAGTTTATTTCTGATAATTTAACATTTTAACATAGAGATTCTATGAGTGATTTTCCATATAGTTTCAGAGTCCCAAGATACCTCCATAATCTTGAGTAACTTAAGTATTGAAATCTTCTGCTGAATTCTTGCTCATGGGCTAAAAGCACAGGGAAGAGAGTATAGGGAGTTATGTGGAACTTTTTTTAAAAAATATTTTATTGGGGAATTGGGGAAGGGGAACAGCATTGGGGAACCGGGGAAGGGGAACAGACAAGTTGCTGTCCTTTTGTTCTACAGTCTAGTTGCGGAGGATGTTGCTTCACTGGCCCATATTGGTGTCATCATTGCACTCTTCCCGGCTGAGGCAAATTGGTCGCCGGCCTCTGGACAGCCACTCACAGTGGCTATTGGCAGCTCACACTGGCTGCCAGCCACTCACGCTGGCTGCCGGCCACTCACTGTAGCCTATGGCAGCCCACTGCAGCAGGGGCTGCAGCTATGCCATCCCTGGGGACTCACAGCAGCCCAGCTGCAGGTGGAGCTGTTGTTCTCCATTTTAGCTGTAGAGGGCAGTGTCACTGGCCCTCATATGTGGGATCTGAAACCAGGGCCGCTGGCATCCCAAGCCAGCTTTTAATCAATGTGCCACTCTATTGGCTCTGGAACATTTTTTATAGCTAGGCCTGTACGTGGTGATCATCACTTTAGGGAACATTCCATTGGCCAGAACTGGGTCACATGGCCATTCTAATTTTATGAGAGGCTGAGTAATGTAGTCATAGGGTTCAATGATCAGCCACAACATTTTTTTTTTAATTTGAAAATGACAGGCAGACTGAAAATTTTATTGATTAGGAATGTGCGTTTTAAAATCAGACACAACTAATCTTAAATCCTGCTTCTGCCATTTACCAAACCCAAGGTAAATTTCTTAGCTTTTCTGACTTTCAGTTTTTCCATCTATAAAGTTGAAAGAGCAATAGTACGCATCTCATAAACTTATAGAATAAAAATGACTTAATGTAACTACCAGTTTATAGAGTGATTTTCATGTTTCATGCTCTAAGATGGTTCTTAGCAATGTATTATTTCATCTGCTCTGCTCAAAAACCCATGGAATTAATAGCTTTGGGGGCTCAAAGATGGAGCAATAACATATTCCTGGGAGAGTGGCAGGAAGGAAGGTTTTCTAAAGGGATTACTTTGGTTCTTGCACATGAAGGCTGAGTGTGAATGGCCAGACTTGCAAGGGCAAAAGGACCCTCAGGCAGAGGGTATGGCACATATGTATTCATTAATGTATTCACTTGTTCAACAAATATTAATTGAATGCCAGCTATATGCCAGGCATTGTTCTAGACAAAAGGGAGTTAGCAGTAAACAAAATAAACACTGGCTAGCACCATGGAGCTTAGATCTTAATGGAGGAGACAAAAATATAAGCAAACATATAATATCAACTAATTATTAGTGTTAAAAATAAAAGATAATTTTGATGTATAAGAATTAATGTGGAGAAATGTCCATGATAGTTTTTGAAGGAATAAAACATAACTTACAGAGTCTTATGAATAATATGGTCTTATTTTAAAACAAAATCCTTTAACTGAGGATATGTATTTATTTGTATGCACATGGAAAAAATTGTCAAGGAATATACGCTAACTTGTTAACATTAATTATCTAGGAGGTTGGAGTTGGTGAAGGGAAAAGGAGCAGAACATTAAGTTTTTAAAATATATTCTCAAACAATTTTTTTTTTCCTCCAGAGGGCAGTGTCACTGGCCCTCATATGTGGGATCTGAACCAGGGCCTCTGGCGTCCCAAGGCAGCTCTTAACCAGCGCGCCACTTGGCCGGCCCTCAAATAATTTTGACAGTGGATAAAGTAAACCCAATTATTAGAAAACCTATGCCTGTGAAATGTGAACCTATTGATGGTCCATCTCCCACAAAGTTATGTCATCAATAGTCTCACGAGAACAAGTAGCAGCAGATAAGGGCACAGTAAGGTTAAAGCCATGGTCCCGGAAGTGCCCCTAGCATCGTACCCATCAGGAGTCATACTGAGCAGAATAGGACTACTCAGACTGATAATTCAAGGTGTTCTGGAAGGTGAAGGAGAATGTTTGGTGTCATTATGTTCTTTCTTGTCCACTGCCCTCAATAAGTAGGACTGTATTGTTATGTTAAGGGCCTGAAATCAGCAATGCACTGAGTTGTCCCTTGTGACTTAATTCAGAATTGGATCTATGCCCTTAATTTTAGAAACATTACACTATACATAAAATTCAAAAATCAAGGGTGCTCGCTCTATTCAGAATAATATAATAGAAATACCTTAGGTTTGGGGCTTAATGCATGACTTTTAGCAGCTCTAAGAACTTAAACTTCATCTTTAAAGGAAACAAGATAGTACAAACTACAAAACGTAATTGTTAGGGTAAAATGAGATTATGTGAGGCCCAACTGAGCATACAGCACATACTAATGACAACTAACATTTATTGAGAACTTACTACATGCCAGGTAATATGCTAAATGCTTGACAAGAGCTATGTGTGCTTATTAAATGAGGGGCAAATTGATTAAGTACTTAGGATTTCAATTTACATAGGTTGTCAGACTACACTATATATTACTGCCTCTCAGATAATTAACAAGGGGCTATTTATATTGTTGTAGTTGTTATTGCAGCATCTTTATAAACCTATCACGTCTATTCTATTTGGATCTTATGTATTTTGGTCTCTTTGGGCACCATCAGCCATCCCTTTTCTTCAGATATCACAGGGCACCCAAGAATAGAGGCACATGCGTTAGAGCAAGGTGTTATGCAATAAATGTTCCCTCTTAGCCAGCATTATAACCTATGAAGTAGGAGTGGTTTTTCCATTTCTTAGATCAGGAAACTGTGGCTCAGAGTCACAAAGCCAATAATTTCATCCCATTCTAATTCCCATGAGCTTTCCACTTAGTTGTAGACTTCTGTGTATAAAATGCCATTCCTAGGATTAAATACATTAAGCCTGCATATCCTAAACTGTGTGCTGAGGCACCCCAGTGTCCTACAGCGAACTCATAAAGGTACTTTTCAAATTTTCAAGAAGAACTCAGTGATTCTATCTTTCAGATACCCCATGAACTACTAGCTCCAGTTAGTTCAGTGTCAACATTAGATCCCACTACATTCCTTTTGATGATGTCACATCTTTGCAAAGCTAGGGTTTTTATTTAAGCACAAGCATCAGGAGTGTAGGAGGAGGGAGTGTATGGGAACCCTGTAATCTAGCTGTGCTCCTATAACTGCTCTTAAAAATAAAGTCTCTTAAAAACCAAACAAAGCCAAACATCCCATGAAAATTAATGTGAAACAGGAAGTGAGGGTGGTGGTGTTAGTCCCATTCCAAAGTTTGAGAAGTTATGCAGCATCTGAGAGGCATACACTTCCCATTACTGTGTAATTTTGGTTATATAAAAATGAAATAAAATATTTTCTTTTCAATATATGTGTATTTTTTTCAAATGACTACTAAGTACTAAGAATATGAATACTTATTTAACTGTTTATATCCAACTATTTAATGATTTCTTTTGGCTGTGAAAAATATTACTGTGACACAAAGGGTGCCATGAACCAAAACTATTTGCGAGACTCCTTACTTAGTTATGCTAAACTCCTTCAAGATTAGAAGTCTTTGGGACATATTTCTTTCTGTCCTATTTGAATTTTGTATTTTGAAGATTTACTAATGACATTTTGAAAGCAAAAGCTACTAGTGTCCTTTACCCTGAGAATGACATATGGTCTATCACATATAACTTCTTTTGTTTGGACATACATTCAGCACTTAATTTTATGTTTTATATTTATAATTGTTTTTGTATTTTCTACCCTATCTACATTATATAGCCCTTGAAAGTATGAATTACTTATGCTCTTGTGCATGTGTGCATATATATTATACATAAATTTGTTCTAAGCATAGGAAAAATTAGATGAATATACATTGCAATATACATTGTTAATAATGGTTACTTACCTCTAAGGATGTATTTTATATAAATTTTAAGTGATAAGGTTATGAATGGGTTTTATTGTTTTTCTGCATGTTTTTCAGCATTTTTAAATAGGTAGTTTTTAAGACATTTTGGTTGATGAATATAGCTGTGTAATGGATCCTATTGCCCTTTGCATAGAAAGGCATAGAAACTGCCTCTGGAACAAAGATTTGGAATATGGAACAATTCCTTAGAATTGTTCTCAGAAATCAAGCCAAATTTTATTTATCAACTTCTGTATGCCAGGCACTGTGCTACTTGCTTTCGCATATTATTGTTACTACTTTTTTTTTTCTTTCACCCAGTAAGCATTTATTGATTCCCATGATCTCCTGTAATTTGCAGGTCAGTAAGGGGAGATAAACAGTAAATAAATAAACCCACTATTTAATATATAATTTTAATAATGTAAGTTTTTTTTAAATGGAATATAGTATAGGGAATTGAGTCAATGGAATCGCATATTATTTTTTTTTATTTACTTCTCATAACTGCCTCAGGAGGTATTATCATATTTATTTTATAAATAAGAAAATGGATGTTCAGTTCAAATCTGTGGGATTCCTGTTTGGTGACATTAACGTTTTAAAACCTAAGTCAGTCACAAAAAACACATATTGTATGATTTCATTTATGTACAATGTCCAGAATAGAGACAAAAAATTAGATTAATATTTGTCTGAGGCTGTGTATGTATGTCGATGCTGGGATGGGGGTAACTGAGGAACCAGTAGTGTCTGCTAACAGGTATGGGTTTTCTGTTTGGGATATATACTGTGAATATACTACAATTGAGTTTTATGGTGTGTGGATTATATCTTAATAAAGCTATTTTAAAGAAAAAACAAACTCAAGCTCTCCATTGTTTGAAGCCTCAAGGACAATTTCATCAGTGTATAAAGAGCCTTCATGGTACAGCTGAATCTAAAGAACGAAGAAAGATCCCAGGAAATGCTTAAAGGCAGTAAACTTTACCCAGAAAAAATATTTTCTTGTCAGATTATCTATTCGTCCTTGAGAAGTATCACAGCACCTTCTAAAAATATAATTAGAAATTGGAATATTTTGAGTGTAGCGAGGCCAGGCAAACGGTGTTTATTCCAGTCATTGCATCCCACATTTGCATGGGGCCTAACACCTAATGCCTACTCAACAAATGTTTGCACAATTGAAATTACATCAGTGACATCCAGTGACGATAGTCTCTTCTGGGGAAGAAGAACGCTTCTATAGAGAGAATGGTGTGTTTTCCTGAGATAGTTTGGAAGAGGCATATTACCCATTCATGTTCCTTACCCACTCTTTGGGTTCCAAATAAATGATTGGGAATCTTCTTTGTCATTACTGTTTAATTACCATGGAACCTCTAATCCATGCCAGAAATTCCTCACTGCCCACATTTCTTTCTACTTCAGAATGCGTATCTAATAGCAACCAATTACTTTTCCTATTTTCTCACTTGGAATCTGTTTGGGGAGCTGGGAATTGCTATGGAACAAAATCGGTAACACCTGTGATGACGGGCCGCGAGTGGGGAGAGGTAGTGGGCTAGACAGATTTCCTGCCTGGGAAGGCTCTTTTCTCCACAGAGATTGCTCTGGGACAGTTACTCATAAGGCCTTCTCTGACTTTTCCAGTGTCTTTCTACCCCTTCCCACCCGCCGTTTTTCTCTGAGGGAGGGGGAAAAAAAGTTTGATGTTTAAGAGGTCAAGTGACTTCAGGGAGCCATTCCAGCCTTCTGAAAAGTTTCAGTTTCAAACACATGAAAAATAATCCAAAGGAATAGCTCCAACTCTGCTTTGCTCCCAGGGATGGCTTTGATTTTAATGCTGGCATGCATCTCACACTCACTATGTTAACTGGGCTCAAGAAACAGGGCTCAATATTTGGCCACTGGTGTTTTTTCACATTTGGCCATGACAGAGCCAATGCTAAAACTAGAGCTTCACAAGGTTAGAAACCACCTTCATTCTTATAAGCATCCTTAAGCTATACGGACCTAAGTCTTTTATCATATGCAAAAACACAGTTTTGTACTTGGAAAACATATCCATGATGGAATGGCATCAGGTGATTTTAAGAAAACAAGGGAAAGAATACGATCCTTTAAAATGTATTAAATAATTTGTTCTGGATTCTTAACCCTTGTTTGATTTTTAAACAAAAGTTTATTCTGTGTTCTTTAGCTCAACTGGTGTCTTCATACACCTGCAATTTTCAGAAAAGGCATGTTCCAGGATGGAAAAGATGGTTTTGTTTTGGGAGAGCTGATTTTGCTGTTATTGAATGACTAATGCTCTTCGGAACAGACAACAAAAGTGTTAGGGAGCTTCTGCTAAATTATTCATGCCACTAATGATGTATCTGCATCTTCCTGGGGAATGCTGTGACTTATTTCTCTTCCTTGTAAAAGACAAAACCACTTTTGCAGGCAAATCTGGCACACCTGCATGCTTGAGGCAATCAGGTGTCATGTATTCCTGACACACATCCCTCTCCCCGCCCCCCTCCCCCATTCTCCAGGCTATGGTTTTAAAATAGAAACCTCTGGATATTTGGCCTTCCTTTGTATGATAGACATACTTTCTGAAATGAACTTACCAGGTCGAGGGAGAGGGAACTCATCCATAAGCTACTTATGATTAAGAATCTGACACCGTGGATCACATCAGTATCTAAATTACCAGCTGCAGGTGCACATGCCTTTGAAACTGCAGAAACGTTAGGAGCTCAGACACCATTAATAAGGAGACTGAACTGTTGATGTGAAACTCAATGAGTAGTATTTATTGAGAGATTATTCTAGGCTAAGTATTTGGTGCACGTTATTTTATTTAATCTTCATAACAGTCTTATTTTGCTAACATGGAAACTGAGTTTTACATAGGATAAATATTTTTTTTTCAGTATTACTGAGCTAATAAATAGTAAAACTAAAAATTGAATCAGAAACATCACTCCATACAGCTGTCTACTAAGTCCTATTACGTGGCAAGCAAGATGTAAGTGTTGGGAGTATAAAGACATGTAATCATTGCTCCTGCCCTCAGCAGGTTTACATTTTAAACTCATATCGTTTGACTACACTATTCATTCACTGGAAGGACATGCATTGAGTGCCCACTCTATGTCAGCTTCTGTGCTATGCAATGTCTGAAATGATAACTCTATTTTCAGACAACAAAATTGGGGCCATGTCATTGGACATGGGATTTGAATAATTAGTTGGAATATAATGAGATGGAATATTTGAATTGGGATGTTTGGGCACTGCTTGTGAAGAGGAAAAGGGAAGAAAGGCGAGAAGGAGGGACCAGATATCAAGAAGACAGAAGCTGCTGAAACTGAAGGAATGACGTCTTGGAGCTTTCATTCTGAAGAAAATTTGGCCATGTCCCCATGAGATGGATGTTATCAGTCTCTGGCAACCTTAGGTAGAAAATAAATTTTTCATCTGGACTCAGGATTGGCAAGTAGAGAAGTTGGAGGAGAGTAGAAGCCAAAGCTCTGCCAAATACCTTTGAAAGTTGCTGAAAACCTGGCAGATGGTGAGCAAGTAACTGAGGAGGTGACAAGCACAGAAATGCCCTTCTCCTCTGCTTGACACATCTGTGGGGTGGACTAACTCAGGAGTAAAGCAGGGAGAGGTATGAGGGAAGAGCTTGTTATAACCTCCGGTCACTCTTTCCCATGCCAAGTGGCTAGAAATGGCAATCTCTTATTCTATTTGGGCGTTGTATATGATCTTCCCAACAGGCAACATTTTTGTAAGGAAACTGTTGACAAATTAACTTTGCACAAATGTAAATTGTTTCTGCCCTTTGGTAGTAGAAAATGTCACTTTTCTTCATTGCTAAAAACAAGTGCAGGTTCCAGTTTTCAGTTCTGACTCTTCCATGGCTTTTCTTGGAAGAGGCGACCAAAATAGTCATTCAGTGAGAGAACCTTTCTTTATAGTATCTGTTGTGGAATTATTAGTTAAATTACTCTTTTCAATGGCATGTAGAAAATTAGAAGGGAAATATTTCCCTCTCTTTCCAAAGAAGGCAGAGACAATCATAAAAAAAAATAGAGGTATTTGTCTAATAAATCACAAGAGGCAGTTGGAAGGGAGGCAAATTTGCTTTCACTCAAAAATAGGCAAATTCAGCCTGAGGTCTTCCTTGTGAGGCTAGGTCTCTTCAAGGAAATTAGTTCAACTCAATAGACTTTGAGTAATTACCCCAGTCTGTGCAAGGTGACACATGTGTCAATTAGGCTAGACTAGGCTATGTTACAATAAAAAACAACCTTCAAGTCTCAGTGGATTAAAACCAAATGTTTATTTCACACTTAAGGTACATGTCCAATCCAGGTTGACAGCAGATCTTTGCTCATAATAGTCACTCAGGGGTCCAACTCTACATGTGCTTCCACAGTCACCACAGCAGGAAGAAGAGGTATGAAGAATCAGTAACACAGCACCTTCAAGTTTCTGCCACAGGTTACAGACATCACTTGTCCTCCTATTACCTGGTCAAAGGAAGCTACTTGTAACTTCAAGGTGGTGAGGGAATGAAATCCTACCATATGCATGCAAGGAAAACCAAAAGTATTTGGTGAAAACTCCAAAGATTATTACCATCAGGCATAGGCAAACCTATGACGCACACTCCCACCTCCCATATATACTCACATGTACTACAGGGTTAAAAGGGGAGGTATGCATTGTTCCATCTCACCTGGGAAAGAAGAAAAGTGAAGCTGGGGAGGGATGAGTGTATGCAAAAAGCTGATGAGTTGATTTTATTTTTTATTAGCTTTAGGAAAGCACTAATGAAACCCTTTATTTATTTATTATTTAGTTAACATGTGTCATACAGTTAATATGGATGAGAACTGTACTAGAAGATTTACATGTATTATTTCATTTAATCCCCTCAAAATCTTTGTGTACTATGTACTATTTTTAAATTTATATATCTTAGTATTACTATAGATTCATGGATTTCTTTTTCATTCAGTTATTCATTTTTGATGATTCAATTGTCCCAGATTAAAACCAAAGTAACAACTTCAAGGTGACTCCTGTCTTTTTCTTTTCAGTCAACTTGATGGAGCTATAACTTATGTACAATAAAATATATCCACTTTACATAACCGTAAGGACAGTTAACTAAATTGAAGACGTAGTATTAGAACTCAATATCATTGGTGGGGGTGGGGGTGTGTGCGTGTGGGATTTACTGCTGGTTTTTAAGAATGCCTAGACACTTTAGCCATACTAAATGAAAAAATGATCACAACAGTTTTCAAATACTAAATCAGAAAATATTATGAAGGCTAGGAGGAAAATTTGAGAGTTTAGATTCTCTTCATCATCTTGCAATTCTAATCTGTCTTCGCTGGTATCATCTTCTGCCCAGTTTTACCCCACGACCCAGCTCTTCTGTGAACTTTCATACTTTGGGGCCTTTGCATATATTATTCCTATGTGGTGCCCATTTTGCTTGTCTGTCTAGAAAAGTCCAACTGTTTTTTTTTGTTGTTGTTGTTTTATAATCAGTTCAAACATCACCTTCTCTAAGAGGCTTTCCCTGAAACCCTTTCCTTATATGTTGCCTTCACATATTTTCACTAAAGCAATAATTATGCTCTGTCATAATTCTTAGTCTTTGAATTCTTACAGGGAGAGGTTGTTTTTACCTAGTATCTTTAGTACCTTACAAATGGTCAGATTGTCACTATTTGTTGAATGAATAAATTGAATGAATGTTCATGCTGATGTTATAACAGAACATTCATCTTTTTTGGGAGGGTGATCTCTATAAATACAAGCTCTTGATGTCAAAAATTCCTCAACCAAAAATAGCAGTTGTCCAACAGACTAAGGCTGATAAGCTCAAGTTGTTTAAATAAATGTAAATGCTCGGCCTGGTGGTAGAATATGGACTTGCAGGTAAGAGATATGAATGAGAAAATCTAGTCCTGAAATAGAAGGTGTTATCTTGGTTCTGTTTCCTCATATTTTAAATCTTAGTCCTTTCAAAATGGAGATGGGCAGGCAGGTTTTTTTGTGTGAAGAAGGAAGTTAATATATATGAATATTGCAGCATACTCTAATGCTCAATAAGGAGCAGCTCTCGTAAGGAGTTCCTTTGCACTGTTAGAAACAATGCAAAGTTGTTAGTCTGAGACAAACCTTTTCATCTCGATAGGGTGTTGTGAAATACATTAAAGAATGACTTTATGCCTTAAAAGACTATTGCTTTGAAGAACTGGGTTGATGACCATCTAGATTAGTAAATACCACACAAGCAGGCAGAGCACATACATATGCACCAAGTAGAAACATTTTCCCATTTAAGCGAATGGCACATCTATTCACCTTTTCCAGTTTTACAGAATGGATCAAGGGTCTGACAGTTCATTTCTTCCAGCCAAGCCTGACATCAAATATGCCTGCGTTCATTGCTTTCAGAAATAATTAGGTGTTGAAAGCTCTGACTAGAAGGATTAGAGATATGAATAACAACTTGACAGATCAAATCAAATACATTCTGATTTGATTACATTACTAAGTCAATTATTATTTCTTGTCACATTAATTATGGCAAGAGTTATAAAATGTGTCTTCCAATAATTTCCTAACTAAATCATAATGGCCTTATCCTTGTGGTAAATCTGTGTGAGATCAAGGGTACATCTCTGTGTCGACAGTGGAGGAGGGAGTAGAAGGAGGGAAGGATTTCATTATTAATTTATTTATTGAATATTTATTAAGTACTCATTCTGTGCTAGGCACTGCACTTTGTTATTGAAGTTAGGGATACAAAAATGAAAAGATTGAGTCCCTGCTACCCCTAGGAGCTCATAGCTCTGAGGGTGAGGCAGGCTTGTAAACCGAGATTGTTTTTAAGTTGCAGGAGAGAGGTGAAAGGCACAGTAAAAGAGTGGAGAGAGGATTAACTGTGATGGTGTACTCAGAGAACTCTTCACAGAGAATTGTCTGCATCAATTCTACTCAGAAATTGGCTAGAAGAGAGTTTGCTAAATAAGATCATTGCTATCAAAATAAATGACCCAGAAACCTACTGGGAAGATGCACCAAGAACAATCACATTGTCACTCTGCCCCCAACAACCAAAGTTTTTAATAAGTCCAATAGGCACTTGATGTTGAATTGATATTTAAAGGGTCACTTTGGTGTATGAATGTGTACTTACATGCACATATACTTGAGTTTGAGGGTCCCATGAGCCAAGCACATGGCTAAGCACTTCCTACTGCCTGCGATCACTTAATCCTCACATTATCTTCTTGAAACAGTTAGAACATTGAGAAATAGTGAGGTTGAGTAACATAGCATGATCACATAGCTAGCTAGCATGTGGCAGCAATAAGATTCAAACTTGGTTAGTACTGATTTAAAAGACCATTGCATTGTAATTATGGAACAATATAAAATGTAGACACTATTTTTCTTAAGGTGGGCCTGGGCGAGTAAGTGACTTGTTCAAGATCATCAAGAAGTTAGTGTCAGAGTTGGAAGTTGAACTCCAAACGTACAAGCTGCCTCCATGTAATTTTATTCACTTTTTAACTATGTGACCCGACATATGCATGATAATTGAGTGCTGCAGAGTAGACCCAATAGTTTTGAAAAAAAACAACTGCTCTATGTAGACATTCTACAAGAACATAAAGTCAGATTCCAGATATTAACTTTACTTTCTCGTTTAATGGAAGAAAGTAGGAGAAAAAGAAAGGGAATCAATTAAACGCTCTGCTAAGAACAACAATAATAATTGTAATGATAGTGTAATACACAGTTTTCTGCCATGAACCTGGAATATATTATCAAGCATTGTAAGCATTTTACACAGATTATATATTTAATCTTAAGAGGCAGGTTCCATTATGATTCTCATCCTATGGAAATGGAACCTGAGGATCAGAGGTTAAATCTCTAGCCATAGGCTACAAAACTAAAAAGTAGCATAATAGTCATCCAAATCCTCATGCTCATGCTTCCCAAGTGTTTCTCATGTAACATTGAATGTAATCATATGCAATTATTTTCATTGCCACTTTCCAGATGAGTAAGCCAAGGCTCTGAGAAGGAAAATGAGAGGCCCAAGGAGCCACCAATTGCAAATGCCAAGGGTAGGATTTTAAAACTGTGACTAGTCAGCACAAGCAGCCTGCTAGACTAGAAGGATGCTAAAAAGTACACTTAGATATCAACCAGATCTTCATGAGATCCATATAACATAGTGGATACATAAAGGTTCCCTGCTTTTGAATCTATTAGTCATAGGTCAAGTTACTCTAGTTGTCAGTCCCTTTTTGTCCCCAGCTCCTTTCAACCATGAATGATGATTTCAACCATGGGGTAAGTTCTACCTGTTAATATGAATTATCCTTAACCAAAACAGACCATGCCATAGCAGTTTCACACTCACCAAGAGGTTAGAGCTAGAATTTATCTTACTCCTTTTAAGTGGTATCTATAGTGTGAACCCAGTCCTCTAGAGCCTATGAAGTAAAATCTCTACAGCTAATTGTATGTGTTCAAATTGTGGTTTAGCTCATTTGTTTCTGTGTGACCTTGGGCAAACTGTGTGATCCTTTCTGGGATGCACATTTTCCTGGTGCCCACCATTATTAAGGGTAAAGTACCTCCGCTAGCCATGGCCTCAAACCCTGATAAATGCCCACTCACTGAATCTTTACTCACTGCCTAAGCCTTTCTGGTAAACCTCCAAAGTTCTCTTTCTATGTGCTTAGGCCATTTTCTAGGATACTGCGTTGCAAAATTTCATATCAGAAATCATGACAAGGCCATCCTTATGACTTTAAGAATAGGTACAGATTCTTAATCTCCATAAATACTAAAAGGAGAGAAGATAAAACTTGAACTTTCACACCTCGCTGACCACATGACACTGACTCTTGTTGAATCCATTCAGAGGAGTCCTACACTGTGCAGTTCTACCACAGCTCTGCCCTCACCTGGTTTCCATCCCGTTCTCAGCACCTGTCCAAGATGCAAGTACTACTTGCTGTTGAGTGTCACTTAAAATATGTTGATAACTAGCCAAAGACAGTCCAGAGAAAGTTATCTTGTTTATCCTTGGACTTCTCTTACTCAGTATTTTGGATGAAACATTTCTATCTCTGGGTAAGATTATAAAAGACATGAATCCAAGGAGCCATTTTAAGATAAATTAATGTACTGGATATTGATAGAATTTGGATGGGAACTAAGTTACCTTCCCGTTTTAGCACCACAGTTTCTGTAATTCTGCATATTGGGATTTTCTGGGAATAAGTTATTTCATTAAATTGTAAAACCTTACTGTCTGAAATTAGGAGATTAGTAAAAACAGTGTCTCAAGATGTCATCCAATTGTAGAATATATAATTATGGGATTGATAGTTTTACATTTTGTGACTTTTAATGGTTGCTGTTGGCTGAACTTACTTCAGAATCCAAGATTATGTAATAAATACTCACTTTTTAGCACTAACATAATTGGTCCCTTACTGAGTTCATTTTGCTCTAATTTTCTAGATTTTGTATATTAATTCTGTGTTTTATCAAAAGTTAAAGATCTTCCCAACAATCTGTATTCAAGTGGGAGGCAGAGCTTTCTACATGGAGTGGCTGAAACAATTTGGTCCAAATGGTTGATGCCACAGGCAAACTATCCAAAGATTGTTCACTTGAAAATTATGACTCTTTTTCAGGATTTTACAGTGCATTATTTGTTTTGTGGACTATTCAGTATGCATTGCACCAACACTAATTACAACACTAATAAGTCAGCATGTTACCAAGATGTTTTGCCATTATAATTACAGCCACATGTTGTTGTCCTTCCTCAAATAGTCCAGGCTTAATTGCATCATTTTTCAAGAGAATTTATATGGTGCAGCTTAATTCAAAATTAGTACATGAATAAATGAAGTGCAAACGACTTTCTGTACTGACTCACATGCAGCATAAATGTTCTGGAGAGGAGAGTGGCCAAGCTTTCATGTTCCCAGTTGTCGGTGGTAATTTTCACAATGAACCTCCAGTGGTAATTTATGGAATGGAGGCCACAAAATGGCAGAGAAATCTGGGTGGATATGTAGAAAGAGCGCTGTGCAAGGAATTAGGAGCAAGGGTCTTAGTTTCTGCCATTTATTTGTCATATCACTCTTGGGGGTTTCTTTTCCTTATCTGAGGCCCCAGTTTCTTCATCTGAAAACTTAGCAAGTTGTTTGAATCATCTATGGTTTTCTCTAGCTTTCTCTTTTTAATAATGGTTTATTTCTACTAGTGTAGTTCTGTGGAGGTAATAATAAAAGTCTGTCAGACCTTAAAAATGAATACTATTCTTGCTCATACTAAAAATTAACAATGATACTTAAAATGGAAGCAACAGAAGCCATTTGAATTCTGCATTCTATAAATTAGCCCTATTCCTGACATCTATATAACCTCTTCCTCACATTTTCATTACTTTATTTTTTTTCCTTCAGTCTCTTCCTATTTTCTTTCCTTCCTGTTAGTAAAGTTGACCTTATGTTTATGCATATGCACATATTTCTATCCTGGTCTTTGGAAGCTGGTCTCTTACTGCTTTCATATAGCCTTATATGTTGATGTGAAACAAAGGTCATTTCAGGCCCTCTGCCCTGCACACTTAGCCCTGCACACTTAGATCATTCTTTGGTTTGTTATGTTAAGTTCTAATACTTTAAACTAAATTTCGCTGGTTGTCAGGTGGTGTAGAACTTGTCCCAGAAGGAAAACTCTTCCCCTTTCTCCCATATCACACTCAGGTAGAGCAGCAAGCTGTGGTTGGATGAGACAAGGAATAGCAATACAGGTCCAAGAGCTCCTTTGAACCACTCATGTTTTATTTCTGCAAAGAAACTGGCTTCAAGAGAGTTTTTGTTTGTTCGTTTGTTTGTTTTTCTTCATAGGACTGAGTAGAAAGACAGGAAGGATAGAAAAAGAGAAATAGCTATCAACAGTCATATGCTGTTGAGGGCCTTGAGTTGCGTCCTGGTTCGGCTCCATTTGGACAAATCTCTGAAACTTGATTTCCTCGTCTGTAAATTGGAGATAATCTTACTCACGTGGTGAAATGAATAACATATAAAGCATGTGTCCCACAAGGCCCCTAGACCACATTGGCTTCCTCAGTCCTTAAAGGCAAGCCAGTAAATAGAGAGGGTGCCAAAAAAATGTATACATATTTAAAGAAAGGGAAAAAAATGTTAAAATTATATTGATGGTAACCACTTTAAGCACTTCTTGTAATTGCAGAAGTCAAACGTGACTTGTATTCATCTTTTCTTATTGGTATATGTTGAGTATTACAATTTTAATATAGTTTTCCTTTCTTAAAATGTGTACACATCTTTTTGGCACCCTCTGTATATGTAGTTGGTGGTAAAAGCATTCCATGTGGTGATAAAGGGGTCGCAAAAACTACAAAGGTGGAAAAACAAGGAATGCTCAGGGACCCCCGAAGTTAAACTGAAGTTTCATGAAAGTGACAAGAACCATAGAATGGTAGATAGGGCCCAGATCTCAGATAGTTTTGGATATCCAGCTGTAGAAATGAGCTTTATACTGGTTCTGCAAGAGAGGACTAAGTAATGGATTCTTGATTTCATAATGAGGCGTTGTCAGGGTCTCCATTAGCCTATAAAACACTTTTGTGCGAATTTCAAAAAATCATATTTTCCTCAATACACTTCTTCCATCAGTCAGTAGTTTACCTTTATGATTAATATATAATTCTGTGGTGCCTATGATGTGAGTTATTCTCTCCTGAGACAGGGCGCCCCTGTGCAGTGTAACTGCACAATTTCAGGCGACACTGTGAGCCTTTGGCCTGTGGAATTTATGACTCCCAATGGTGGAGTACAGCAAGGAGTGATGTATTCATTCATTCTTTCTTTCAAAATATATTCCAGGGGCCTCTTAAATGCCAGTCAATATGGTAGGCCCTGGATATGTAGCAATAAAAAGACACATTTTTTTCATCTTGTTGAGCAGAGAGGCTAGATTAAGACAGGATAAAGCATCATGATTGATCACAGGCAGAAATGATGGCATGCATGGTTGCTGACATTCTTGGTTTAAAGCACTGGCTTTCAATCAGATTGATTTTGCCCCTCTGGGGACACTTGGCAATGTCTGGTAACATTTTTTGTTATCACCACTAGGGGGTGCTACTGGCACCTAACGGATAGAAGGGAGGGGTATGCTTAAACATCCTACAATGAGCAGATCTCCGCCACCAAACAACAAGCAAATATGTGGCTCAAAGTGTTGATAGTTCTGAGGTTAAGAAATCTTGGTCTAAGTAAATATTATCTATTATGCTACTATAAGTTCATATAGGAGATAATAAAGCATGAGATAAAGTTCCAGTAACATCACTAGGTAGGAAACAAACAGAGAGAGAATGATATCATAATAAAAAAAGAAAAAAGAAAATTATTTAATTGATTGAAAACGGAAGTGCAGTGAGGGAGAGGAGTCAAGGATGAGTCTAAGATTTATGTAGGTTGACAGACAAGAAGAATGGTGATAACATTGCTAGTAATATAGTGGGGAGAGAGAAGTGATGCATTTGTTTGTTGATATGTTGACTTGATGACAGGGCAATGAGATGGACACACAGAAAGAGTCAGAGATGAGGGTGGTGGCGGGGTGAGGGGGCGAGTAAATTCTGGGTCACTGGAAAGCCCAGGGTGTAGAGGCATTGGCAGTGTACTTGAAGATGTGAGAGTGAATTGCATTATCAGACTCTGCAAACGACATGCCCAATGAAAAGAAATGCCCCTTAGGCCGTGGTTTTGGTGGCTAAAGAACTTGGACATTTCCCGTCTCCCTACCCCGTGCCCTAAAAGAACCACAACATCTTATCCCTGTCTACACCCACATTTACTCCCTTCCAGGCTAAATTCCTTTGAAGTTAATGGGTACAATGAACAGGGAGATGTGGGGAAAGAGTGGAATCTATCCCACACTTCTTCAATTTCCATTAAATTACATGGGTCTTGAAAGATAAAAGGAAAAGGTCTAGGGGCAAAACACATTTTGGGTTTCACTGAACCACATTTTAGGTTTCCTAATCCAGGGTTTGGGCGTTCCATTCATTGAGCCAGACTATGAAGCAAATTGTTTCAGGGCTGGAACCAGTAGGATGGAATCTGGGACCCACAGACCAAGGTCGGGGATTGTCGGTCTCCCTTCATCACAGAGGAATGTGGCAATTGCTTTTTATGAGTCTTTCCATTTTTATTAGATTAGAAATTTACCATTGATGAGAGAAGAAGAGAAGAAAACTTACTGGCCTGTCTTCTTTCCTTTCTACCTTCCCTTTTAGCTTTTCTTTTCCTTTTTTCAACAAACATTATATGCTGACCATAGACCATGTTTTCAGGGCCTCCAGGACAGAACAATAATGTTTTATAGTAGTCAAAGCAATTTTGCATTTTGCTGTTATCTATTCCTCACAACCACTCTCCATGAGGCAGTCCAGGTACTACTATCTTTACTTCTCAGACAGGGAACTTGGGCTCAGAATAGTTTCATTTGGCTGAAAGTCGTGGAACTAGTTGGTTATATACTCAAGAGTAGAAGACAGGTCTCCTGAAGTATGGATCTGAGAGTAGCAGAGGAAACTTTGCAAAGTGATCTATAAGCTTTGAGAAATTTTACTACAAAGCCCAATCATGTACTAAGGAGGAGATGGTAAGAAAATAAGGAGATGGTAAGTGACTGGATTGACTAGCTATCTGAGATTCCTCTGGCCTTGGTTTCCTCACCTATAAAATGAGAGTACGAGGTGAAATAAATAGCTTTCAAACTTTGGTTTTTTTGGAACAGCTAAATGATATTTTTAAAGGAAACATTCTGCAGAACCTTGATATGTAAAACAGCTTAAAATGCATCTTCTTTGATTGAGATGGCAACGGGTGTCCCAGCACAGCTGTACTTGGTCCCTCCCTTCCTAACACCCTCACCCTCATTTTTGTCACCAGTGCCCACTCAGGCACCTGCAAGTCTTAGGATTCTGCAGAACACAGTGTGAAATCCCCCAGGCTACATCTTCCTAACCTAACACTCTGTGTGTCCAGTCGTGATCACCCCTTGTATAGTATGTACATCACTATCAGGTCCACCATTTCATGTAACACGAAAGGAAACTGAGGACATGCATGACAGAGTAAGCAACTTTTATAAGATTATTCAGTTAATGTGATATGGCTCGAATGCCTAGGATCTTGTACTTCTTGGAGCTGCCTCCTGTGGACCTGACAAGTCCTGCCTCTACAGAAAGGAACTCCTGTACAGGTGCTGTGGTATGGGAGGTCCAGGCCTTAGGGAACTGGTGAGCTTCCCTTTCCTGCTCTGTGAGGCAAAAGGCTCTCTGTGTTACCCCCAGCTGTGCAGTATGGCATGCTGACCTCTCCCATGTTATTTTCATTGTTATGTAGAAACCAAGTGGAAAAAAGATTTGGGCCCTTACGTCAGGCTGGACCATATGGTTATAATAGAGTAGAGAATGAGGGATGGGGGCATTCACTAATTCATTCACCCATTCATTCAGCAATGTGCTATGTGCTAGGGACTGTATTCTAGGTACTGACAATATGGAAGTAGGACAAGAAATATGGTCCTCATAAAATGTACAGCCCAGTGGTGGAAATAAAGCATTCATCAAATTATTACTTGTGAAGTGACAACTGATAAGTGCTAAGAAGAAAATAATATTGTTTCTATGAGTTGGTATATCAGAAAAAAACCTTCCTGGTATTTGAGATGCAATGAATAAGGAAGAGGATAAATGAAAAGTTGAGAGAAAAAGTGGTACAGAGAGATGGAACAATAGGAGTGTGGGGGAAGAAGACAAGTGTGGCTGGAATGGAGAGAACGAGGTAGTGATGGCATGAGATGGGCTGGAGAGGCGGCCAGGGTCCAACCTGGTGAGCGTCCAGTGGGCTCTATGAGTGGTCTGGATTTTTATCCTGACTTCAGTAAGGAACCACCAAAGGGTTGTGAACAGGGGATGACAGGAGCAGATTAGGGTTTGAAACACATCATTCTGGCTGTTGCATGGAGAGTGGGGCACAGGCCTGAAATAGTCTGGATCTCTTTTGCCTTAAAAATTATCAAAAACCACCAGGCAGACTTTTCAGAAAAGTCAAAGAGAACTAATCTAAGATTTGATGAATGCATAATGAAAGTAAGCTTTTGAGCACTTGAGAAATTGACATTTGCGTATATAATTGAAAAAAAAATTGGTCTGATTTTAAACCTGGGATCATTAGCGGTGTGATATCAGACTAATTATTTCACTTCTCTGTGCCTCAGTTTCCTCTCCACCCCAAAGAAGTAATACTATCCACCTTACAGAATGTTTGAAAACCAATGTATAAGAAAGGCAAGCTGTCTGACACTGAACATTCATTCAGTGCCTATTAGTGGTCTCTAGAAACTTTTTGAGTTTTATGTTCTGAGATGATAATTCTTCAGTTTATAAATGAACTAATGGGCTACCTGACACCCAAATGTTTAAATAAGAAAACTAAACAGATGATTAAAAACCATTTATTGAATTGAACAATGACAGTTGACATTACATATGTTAACAGGGGCTTAATTGCCATTTTCTGCCTGAGGAACATGTTTCCAGGAGCAGTTTGTTACAGTAGGTTTCCAAGACTGCACAGGGGAAGCCTCTTCTGAGTACCTGGCCCAGAAGTGTGCAGTGCATATTTTGGCAATCTGAGACCAAAGTGCCCTAACATTTTCAGAAAGATTCCAAGCCAGAATCTCTTTTGCGAAAATAACCAGTTTAACTCAAAGCTATAGGCTGTGCTGACTCAGAAGAAAGACAGCCAATATTCGTTTGGCAGCTGGAGCATATAAACAGTCAAAGCCCTATCCACAAAAGGTTATAACCATTGCATCCTAGCTCTTCTGGGAAGGATGCTCTTGGTATTCTACCTGGGCTCCCTTTACGAGGCCAATGTACCCATCCACTGTTGCTGTGAATGCTGGTTGCAAACAGCACAGACCTGTGCCTTTCCCTGGAGGAATGACCCCTCATACCCTAGGGAAACCTGCAGAAAATGAGTGGTTGACATGGGCTGCAGATGGCTAACCCCTTGCTTGAAGATGAGGCTAACTCGGTGGTATAATTTGTGCTCCAGAGCTCACTATAAGATTAGGCTGAAGTTAGTCTTCAGTTGAGAGTACATCCTTAGCTTTTTCCCATCTGCCAATTTTCACTCTCTCTTCCTCCTGAGAATATGTCCTTAAATAAATCTCTTGCACATTAATCTCCATATCAGACTGTTTCTAGGGAACTCAATCCCATTTAAAGTGTTGAATTGTTTCTTGGGAGCCTAACAAGATTTCATAGTTAAGAGCAAGAATCGCTGCGTTACATCTGGATTTGGATGTAAGCTCCATCACTAACTGGCTGTAGGACCTTGGGAAGATTTCCTTATGTCTTGAGTGTCAGTTTCTCCATGGGTAAAAGTGAAATGGGCAAACCTACCTTAAAGTTCTCTTATAAGAGGTAATAAGAGGTTTAAAAAGTGCTTGGCTTTTAAATTTCTTTATCATATTGCATTACACAATACAGTTGCTCAGTAAATATTTATTTATTCACTTATTCAATAAACCCTTACCAATAATCTGCTTTATTCCAGGAACTATGTTTGTACTGGAGATAGAGACCAGTCCGAGGCACATCAACAAAGGTTATGAGAGAGTGAGATATATCCCATAGTGGTGACACTGATTCTGCTCAGAAGATAGGGGGATGATAGTTATGAGGAAACTGTAAATATTTTCACGTTCCTGCATGAGCATATACTTACTGAATAAAAATTACTGGCAACCAAGGCTAACGGATGACTGATTAGTGACTTAGGGTCCTAAGATAGTAAAATACTCCAGAGAGAGAGTTAGAGTTTTATTACACTGGAGCTAGGTGTTTTACGTTTCAAAGAAGGATAAAACCAGGAGCTATTTGTTTACATTCCCAAGTGTTGTAACAGCCTTGGGATCCTTTCCAGAGATGATTTGCTTATACTAAAGAAGAAAGGTTTCTCTCCCTCTCTCAAAAAGGGAGGGGGGTAGCTGCGCAATGGTTCCTATTAATACCTACGTTCCCAGATTCATAATTTGTGGGTTGCTCTCTCTACATGTGAAGAGTGACATCTGCTCTCATCACTTTGCCCTGAGGGGCAGAGTGGGGCATAAGGAACCAATTCAGTTATTGCTGTAAGTAATAAGAAGCTTAGTCTTTGATCTACAAACCTAATGCTTGCTTTCAGAATCAAATCAATAAATATGCATATTCAAATTTATTAGTGGCATAAGGTACTAGATTTTAAAAAAAATCACAAATGGATTATTGATGTAAGTCATGAAAAATGAACTGGGGTTTTCCAGGTAGGAGTAAAGGAAGATATTCCAGGCAAAGAAAGCCAACTGAGCTAAAATGTGGATATATGAAAATAAAATTGGGTGATACTATAAGTATATAAGAATTTCAACTGCTAATCATTTAGGATCTATGTTCATTCCCCATTATGCATGGTTCATCTCCTTTTTGCTCTTGTAATGTAATAGTGTTTGGCCCTCATTAGTGATATCTCAGTGGCAGCCTATTTTAAGGAAGAAAATATTAAGCAAATATTAACATTATGTCTTGAGGTGATATATAATAGAGGATAGAAATTTTTTTTTCTTAAGTGTCAAAAGCGCTGTGAACTGAAATAGAGAAGCTGTGCTTTCTCAGGGGCATTAAAAGCCAGCAAGGTGCCAACTGGTACACATGCATGGATTGGAGTGAGTTGGTCCACAAACCCCAATAGAGGGAGATTACCATCTATAGAAACAAAGAATGTAATTCAGGGGAGAAAAATCAGGAAGCAGGCAGAGCACAAGGACTGAAGAAACCCCATTGATGTCTGGTGTCATTTTTCTCCATCCCAGTCCTAATTGTAGCTGCCCAGAGCTGCTAGTTTCCCAGGGGATAATTTTGTGGTTAAGAGGTTTGAGGTATTTAATAACATATTTGGAAAGCTTTCTCAAGTCCACTTTAAATGAAGAACATTAACTTAATGACATAAGAAGACAGACTTTACTCCTTGAATAATATTATTTTTGGAACTATGCAAATACACAGACTGAGTTATGATGTTGGCAGACATGGTCATAGAGTTGTCAGAAGAAAGTCTCTTACCTGTAGAAATAATAATAATAATAATAATAATAATAATAATAATAATGCCTTTCATACAAGTAGTACTTTCAGTATAAAAATATTGACATAAACATGGTCTCACTGGATTTTCCCACAGTCTTATGAGGAAGGCAATCTGAAATTATGAGAAAATTATGGGCTTTGGAATGGGAGCAACCGGGCTCCAAATCCAGACTCTTCCATTGCCATGTTATCTCTAGCAAATTTCCTAACCTCTCTGGAATTCAATTTCTTCATCCCTAAAGACAGGAAAACGAAAACACCTTGTAGTGTCAGTTGGGAGATTAGACCACAAATGCACACATCACCCAATACAGGCTAGCATAGTTTCTTTCCTTTTTTTATTAATTTTTTTAAAATTAAAATTTATTGGGGTAACAATGGTTAGTAAAGTTACATAGGTTTCAGGAATACAATTCTGTAATACATTATCTATATATCACATTGTGTGTTCACCACCCAGAGTCAGCTCTCCTTCCATCACCATATATTTGATCCTTTTTATGCTCTTTTACCATCCCTCTTCCCCCTTTACCCTCTGGTAACCACTAAACTATTGTCTGTGTCTATGAGTTTTGTTTATTTGTTTGTCTTGTTCCTTTGTTGTTTTCAGTTTTATATACCACATATGAGTGAAGTCATATGGTTCTTGACTTTTTCTGTCTGACTTATTTTGTTTAGCATAATAATCTCAAGATCCATTCATGTTGTTGCAAATGGCACTGTTTCATCTTTTCTTATGGCAGAAAAGTATTCCACTATGTATATATACCACATCTTCTTTATCTAATCATCTATCAAAGGACTCTTTGGTTGTTTCCATGTCTTGGCCACCATAAATAAAGCTGCAATGAACATCAGAGCACATATATCTTTATGGATAAATGTTTTCAGATTTTTTGGGGGTATAGACACAGGAGAAGGATGGCTGGGTCATTTAGTAATTCTATTCTTAACTTTTGAGGAACCTCCACACTGCCTTCCATGGTGGCTGCACCAATCTGCATTCGCACCAACAGTGTATGAGGGTGTCTTTTTCTTCACAGCCTCTCAAATACTTGTTATTATTTATCTTGTTGATGATAGCCATTCTAACTGGTGTGAGGTGATATCTAATTGTGGTTTTTATTTACATTTCTCTGATGATTAGTGATGTTGAGCATCTTTTCATATGTCTATTGGCCATCTGTATGTTCAACATATGCAAATTGATCGATGTGATACACCACATCAACAAAATAAAAGACAAAAATCATATGATTATATCAATAGCTACAGAAAAATCATTTGACAAGATACAACATCCATTTATGATTAAATCACTTAATAAAATGGGTATAGAAGGAAAATACCTTAATATAGTAAAGTCCACATGTGACAAACCCTCAGCGAATATCATAATTGATGGAAAAGAGAAGCCCTTCACTCTACGTTCAGGAATAAGACAGGGCTATCCCCTATCACCACTGTTTTTCAGCATAGTATTGGAAGTCCTAGCCAGAGCAATCAGACAAGAGAAATAAATAAAAGGCGTCCGAATCAGAAATGAAGAAGATATATTGTCACATTTTGCAGGTGACACGATGCTATATATAAAAAACTCTAAAGATCCCACCAAAAAGATATTAGAAACAATAAACGAATAAGTAAAGTTGCCAGCTACAAAATCAATGTACAAAAATCTATTGTATTCCTATATACTAACAATGAAATCTCAGAAAAAGAAATAAAAAAAAATTCCTTTTGCAATTGCAACAAAAAGAATAAAATACCTAGAAATAAACTTAACCAAGGATGTGAAAGACCTATACACTGAAAATTTAAGATACTTTTAAAAGAAATTGAAGAAAACACAAAGAAATGGAAAGACATTTTGTGTTTCATGGATTGGAAGAATCAATATAGTTAAAATGGCCCTATTACCCAAAGCAATATAGATTTAATGCAATCACCAACAAAATCCCACACAAATATGGACAGATAATTTTCAACAAAGTAGCCAAAAACATACAATGGAGAAAATACAGCCTCTTCAATAAATGGTGCTGGGAGAATTGAAAAGCCACATGCAAAAGAATGAAACTAGACTGCTATCTGTTACCATGTACCAAAATTAACAAAATGGATCAAAGACCTAAACGTAAGACCTGAAACAATAAGCTGCATAGAAGAAAACATAGGTACTAAACTTATGGACCTTGGGCTCAAAGAGTATTTTTATGAATTTGACCTCAAAGGCAAGGGAAATAAAAGCTAAAATAAATGAATGGGACTACATCAAACTAAAAAGCTTCTGCACAGCAAAGGAAACCATCAACAAAACAAAGAGGCAACTAACCAAATGGGAGATTTTTGCAAACAACACCTCCAATAAGGGGCTAATATCCAAAATGTATAAAGAACTCATACAACTCAACAGCAAAACCTGCCCCCCAACAATCCAATTAAAAAAATGGGCAGAATTGGGCCAGCCGAATGGCTCAGTTGGTTAAGAGCTCGCTCAAGAGTGCAAGCTGAGGTCTGAGCAACAGCGGTTCAAGGCCAGCCCGAGCTGAGTTGCCGTTGAGCTGCCAACAGGTGGTAGAATGGCTCAGCTAAAAAACAACAACAACAAAAAAACAAAACAAAAAAATGGGCAGAAGACCTCAATAGACATTTCTCCAAAATGGCATAGGTTCTTAATATCAATTTTTATTAGGTGCAGGTGGATTAGGATAGCTTGGTTATTTATTTTTTTTCTGGAGAGAAAATAAAAACTTGAGATAAATGACAACACCAAGGCCACCCACATGGAAAATAAATGAGTTTAAAACCAAACATTTTTTTTTAAGATTTTTTTTTTTAATTGGAGAGGGGAATAGCGTTGGGGAATCGGGGAAAGAGAACAGACAAGTTGCTGTCTTTTTGTTCTTCAGTCTAATTGTGGAGGATGTTGCTTTACTGGCCCATGTTGGTATAGTCACTGAGCTCTTCCTGGATGAGGCAGATCCGTCGCTGGCCTCTGGACGGCTGCTTACCGTGGCTATTGGCAGCTCACGCTGGCTGGCTGCCACCACTCACACTGGCTGCCAGCCACTCACTGTAGCCTATGGCAGCCCACTGCAGCAAAGGCTGCAGCCTACACCGTCGCCGGGGCTCGTGCAGCCCAGCTCCAGGTGACGTGGTTGTTAGCTGTAGAGGGCAGTGTCACTTGCCCTCATATGTGGGATCCGAACCAGGGCCGCTGGTGTCCCAAGCCAGCTCTTAACCAATGCGCCACTCAGCCAGCCCTAAAACCAAACATTTATACCTTCCAGACAAGCCCTTCTCATGGCACTGTCCTGCTAAACAGCACTGGCTGTGTCTATTTTTGAGCAGCTCATTTGCGGGCAAAGGAAGTGAGTTTGTAAGATGAACCTTTGGAATATTGAATAAAGTTTCCTCATTCCACCAAAGATACCCACTTCCTAGCCCTCAGAGCCTGTGAATATGTTACCTTACAAAGCAGGATGAACTTTGTAGATATAAATTCAGGATCTGGAGATGGGGGATTATGCTGAATTATTGGGCAGACCAGGTATAGTCATAAGGACCTTAATAAGAGGAAGACAGGAAGGAAGTCAGAGAGGAGATAGAATACTATGCTGCTGGATTGGAAGATGAAGAAATGGGTCACAAGCCAAGGAATGCAGGTAGCCTCTAAAATTAGAAAATGGAAGGGAACAGGTTTTCTCCTAGAGCCTCTAGAAGGAACATAGCTCTGCTGAACCATTTTCGACTCTGACCTCCAGAACTATAAAATAATAAATTTGTATTGTTTTCAACCACTAAGTTTGAGGCAATCTGTTGCACAAGCAATAGAAAATTAATATACAACCTAATAGAAATTTCTAACTTGTGGAGTTGTGGCAAAAAGTGAAACATCTGAATCAAATCTACACAAATGTTAGCAGTGCTAATGTTTCAAAAGTAAATGCCTGACACTGCCTCTTCCTGCCACTTTCTTACCCAATCCCAAGAAAACAGCATTGCAATGTAAGACTCTCATTTCCCTCAACTGTAAGAGGGAAACAGTTATAATAATGGGTGTTAAAGAACTGAATGAGATAGCACAAGTTAAATTGTTTTGTGAATTATGGTATTCAAGTATGTAATTACTACATATGTGAAGTTTAGAGTTGGTAAAATGTTTAATGTTAATAGTCTAGCATGTTTAACAGAGGTTTGGAAGACACTCTAAAGAGTTCTAGAGATAAACTTACATCACAGAGAGATTTTAGTTGCCCCAAATAAATGTTTTAAGATATTTGTTCTTTATGCTTTAACAGAAGTACCTAAGCATGTGTAACTCCAAGTATACTGAAGTTAGAATTATAGAGTCATAGGATCTCACAGTTGGAATAGACTTTAAAGGATGCTGGATCCAATTATTTGGCAAATGCCAACATCTTTTGTTAGGCATTACAGATAGAGAATTTATGGGGAAACAGGACCTCTCATTTCCATAGCATGTTTGAATATCTACTGCACCTCTGCTCACACTGGATTGTTTGAATCCCACCACAACCTTTTGAAATCAGTTGGGTTCATATGAATGGCCTCTTTTTAAAGAAATTGTACATGCTGAGAACATAAAACATCTTGCCAAAAGTTTCACAATCCGTTAAAGCCCTTTCAGGCCATTTCTGGGTAAATCCCTTTGAGGTATGGTTGAACTGTGTTTTATAGAAACATAGCATTCTAAATGGTTCTAAATAAGAACTGGGTAATGTACTATTATTGGCCTGAATGTCTTAAAATAATAAGTAGGAATGCATTTTATATATCTATTATTATCTATCTGTATATATTGAAAACTGTGAATTCACACTGATAAATTCAATTCCAACCCAACTACAAATAGCCTGTTCTGTTTTAGTCCTGTCTGTGTTTGGAACTCTCTTCCCCAACAGTGAGTTGTCTGCCTTTCACTATCCTTACTTAACATGTTTCCATGTTTAATCCATTCACCTGTGAGCTATCAGTCTCCCTTTGCCATTCCACCACCTTCTCTGTGCAGCCTTCCTCCTTACCTTGCATGGGATTCAACACCCAGTTCGGGGGCTCTGCCACCTTCCATTCACTTGAATCATCTCCTTACCCTCACCTTGTTCTGACACCCATGTCAGATTCCCTCAATGTGTAGAAATCCTCTTCATTCTGCACAGATTCCAACATTTTCCTTAGCTATCCCCTCCCCATTCTCCTTATAATGCTTGGTCTCTGACACACCGTATCAGGCATCTTTCCCACATGGGTGTATTCTGGCTCTAATATTCCATGCAATGCTGACTCTCTAAAGAAATATCTTCCTTTCATGCTTGGGCTCTGACATTGTACACCAGGCTGCACACTTGTGTGCAGGGATATCCTCTTCACCACACTTGGATTCCAGCTCCCCTATGCTGGGTTCCCTCCAATTTATATTGTCCTTCCCAGCCTACTTGGATTTGAACACCCCATGCCATTCCATCTCCTAAGAGATGCCTTCCTTATCCTGCTCAGCCATCCTCCCCTGGCTCATGCTCTGAATCTCCATGCAGCACCATCCCCCCCTTACATGGCATCCTCTCTACCCTCTTCAACAGCCATAATCAGATACATTCTCACTCTGCTTGGGCTCAAATTCCTCTCTCTGAGTCACCAGGGCTCTCTCTTTGTTACCCAGTATGTTCATCTTGCCTGCTGGGTTCCCATATAATAGTTACACACACGAGTGAAATGTTCAGAAAAGGAAGGAAAGGGAAAGAGGAAGAGAAGGAAGTACAGCAACCCCAGCCCTCAGATGATTATGGAGTTCTGAGCCACATGGGAGCTGTTGAGCTTTAGTTCCTAGTCTCTGCCATGGCTTTGAGTTTCTTCCTTGTTTCTCACAGCTGGAGAGAGGAGTGCAAGCTCCTCTCATGTATTGTCAACATAATTGTTATATTTTATTCAGTATATTTTTATGTGTTTTGAACAGAAACGAAGGCTTCCTGGATCAACATGATCTGCTATATTGAATATGATGATACTTGAGCTGAAATCAAAAGAAAGGGTGATATGTTAAGTAGGTGAGGTGGAGAGGAAAGACTGTTACAGGCAAATCTGGGTGAAGTCAGAGCGTTATGGTTGAAGTGGAGAGGGTGAAAGATAGTAGGGTTTAGGATAAGGCTGGAGAGGTAGAAAGAGACCAGGCTACACAGAGCCTTTGTCTTTAACCTAAAAGCAAAGGCAGGCCAGGTGTGGTGTTTTAAAGATCCTGAACCAGTCACCTTCTAAAAGAAATGGGGTGTCTCTAACAAAGAAGTTTTACCTTCTTCTACTAGGTTACTAGGCCATTGAAATCTGGCTAAAGCGGGCAAATTCCGCAAGTATTTCTTATGCCAGATCCTCAATTTTTGTTTTCAGTTCTTGCTTACCCCTGGTTCCTGACTCTGCCTTGCTTTCTGAAGTTCAGCAGATTTCTGACTTTCCAGTACCTTCTCAAAGGAAGTCCCAGGGCTGATTGACTGTCTGCCCCAATGTTGCATCTGAGATTTCAAACAAAACCTGTTTCCCAAATCCACATTACTACTTTAATCTGGGCTCCTACCAAGTTCTGTTATGTTTAGATGAAACTTCACTCAACAAGTTTCAAGTTGAGAGATGGATCTGTAAGGTGAATGGCATGTTCTGTCCAATCAGGACATTCCCAACATCATCAATAAATATTTTCAGTACCATGTGAGGTTTACCCCCACCAAGATCCTTCACAACTGCATTTATTGTCTCTTTGGCTTTTTCTGGTAATTGGATCTTCAAGTCATTGATGGTACCTTTGCAAAGAGCCCTTCTATCTTCTCTTCTTCAATTAGAAAGGTTGAAAAACACAGCTTATCGGGAAGTGTGGATCATAAGAACATTGACTCTCATCTGAAGACATTTTTAATTAACAAGCATCTATAAATACCCAGTGATGGTTAAAATGCTTGCAGGCTGTGCCGTGGTGCATGAATACAATTAATTACAGAAGAATATTTTTAATAAGAGGTGACATTGGAGAATAGAATAATGACCAAATGTGTAGCACCTCAACTCTGTCCATATGTTGAGACTATTATTGAAAACCTCAGATAAAATTTTTAAAGTGAGATGGAAACTCTGAAGTAGCTTATAAAACTTTAAGAATCATAGACAATGAATTGAGCTCCCTTCCATAGAGGAGGAAAATATAATGGAAACAACACCAGCTATGAAGTCTCAGAGAATTTGGTTTTCCAGTCCTGGTTACTAGTTGTGTTATTATAGGTAAATTAACTAACCACCCTAAGTCAGTAAACATATATGTAAAATATAGAATTATATTCTGAATGCTTAGCAAAAAAGCCACAGAGTAGGCACTCAATTAATATTAGCCCTATTTTCTTTGTGTGGGCCACAACTGAAAACCCACTTTATCATATTTAATGTTTAAATTGACTCTTGAATCTGTCCTTTGGGAATGGATGAACAATGACTTTGACTGACTAATTCAATAAAAGGAGACAAGACCCTTCAGTTTCCAGGGGCCTTCCAAGTTCTGGCAAAATCTTTTTGCATATATATAGAGAGGGTGCCAAAAAAGTGTATACACATTTTAACAAAGGAAAACGGTATTAAAATTGTAAAAATATATAATGCTAACAAAAGATGAATACAAGTCACATTTGACTTCTGCAATTATAAGAGGTGAGCAAAGTGGTTACCATCAGCATCCAGACACTTCTGATTACGGCAAACTACTGCTTGAACAACATTGACCAAAGTATCCACTTGTACATTTTTTTGGCACCCCTGGTATAATATATTAAACAATGGATTACACAACACTTTACTTCTCCAATGGATTTCCCTTGTTGCCCCCCCTCCACTCCATTCCAGATCAAGGTTAATATTCACTTATTTTAGAAAATTTAGAGAACACAAGAATATCCTCCAAAAGAATATAATTAACTAAAACCCTACCACACAAAAAGTCTTTTTTCCTGCAAAAGTCTTCACTGGGTACCCACTCTGTACCCACACTTTGTGAGGCACTGGGCATCAGCTGTAAACTAGGCAGATAAGGCTGTTGCTTTTGTGGACTTGATGTTTTAGTGGGAGAGAAAGGAAATATGTAAATAAAGAAAAAAGAGCACTATAACTGGTAGTAAAATGTGTGAAGGTAATAAATAAGGTGGCATTTTAGAAAGTAACAGCACATTAGATAAGACGGACAGAATGGGTTTTCTAAGGTGACTTCTGAGTGAAATGTGATACTGTGGACTACACTCAAGCATAATTGAGAATCAGATGAGATACTACTATATAAGATACCGTGTGGTGCTAAAACTTTAGATGCATATTAGCCAAATAAATAAAACAATAATGAAGGAATGCATAGTGTGCTTAGCTTGAAGCTTTGTTTGGTATTAGTGAAATATGTATCTATCCATTAGCTTTTGCTGCCTTATTTACACACAACCCTAAAAATAGTGATTTAAAGCAACAACAGCCCTTTATCTTGAGTCTGTTGTTCAGCTGGGGTGTTCTTCTGGTCTGTGCACAGCTTGACTGATTTCTCATAGACTTGCCTGTGCATCTGCCATTAGCTGGTGAGCTGGCTAGCTACCATATGGTCCTGTATAGCTTTACTCACATATCTCATAGTTGGCAGGCTAAAGGAATGGAGTGATGGGGATGACTGGGCTACATGCCTTTTGCCATCCAGCAGGATAGCCCAGACTCTTTACATGGTGGTGGTCTCAGAGCTCCTAAGAACAGTGTAGATTAAGCCAAAGTGTGCAAACACTTTTCATGTTCCAGCTTGCATAATGCTTGCTGATCTCCCACTGGCCAGTCCCAAGATCACCTTAGATTCAAGAAGTGGTGAGACAGACTTACTTCATCATTAAAGGGGAGGAATTGAGGAGAAACATATTTGGGAATACATCACAAAAAGACTCCTAAAAGGGAATGTACACAGGCTAGTTGTATCCTTCAGGATCCCAGCTGGAAGTCAGTTCACCACAGATGTTTCCAATGAAGAGAAGCTAATAAAAAGATGCCTTGCAGAGATTTAGGCAGGGTTAAGGAAACTAACAAGGGGTAGTGAGGGACCCAGGGAATAGCAACAGAAAGAAGCCATTCTTACCTCTAGAACTGAAGAGACAAGTGTAGAAAATGAAGACACAGCAGCCTGGCGAGAGAACTGGAGTTCTGGAGAAACATCACATGTGTTTGAGAGTTGGCACTAAGGTAACATGGAAGCAAAGAAGAAATACTCTGTCTTAAATTGGTTTTCTTAGAAGCAGAGTCCAAGACAGTGATCTGGGTGCCCTTGATTTATAGAAGGCATGCTCTCAGGAGACAGAGAGTGGGAAGCAGAATAAGGCTGGGGAGGAGCTGAAGAAGGATATGTTTGACTCTAGCTTCACTCTAATCCTACAGAAAGTTCTAGAACATGAGGGCTGATGCCACCTTGAGACATGGGCTTCTATGTTAGTAAGCTGTTGGATGTGCTTATGGTAAGCACTGGGTGGAATGCGGCCTCTTACACTATGACTCCTCATTCAGTTAAGGATGATGCTCTAGAGACAGGAGCAGCAGGGACTCATTGGAAGGCAATTGTCACAGCTGTGTGGGAGTCCATCCATGAATGGGGTCTGACAGGGCAAAGTAAAGTTGTTCCACACTCTGATATCCCTCTAATGCCTGCCTTTGGCTGAACCCAACCAGAGCCACCCAAAGCGGATGGATTTGCCTTTCAGCCATACACATTCAAGTATAAAATCTAACCCAACTATCTCAAGTTTGAGCTCAGGGCAAACATTCGGTTCAGCATTGGACACCACACTGTCAGAAGAACATTAATACAAATTATGGTGTGGTAATAGAAAAAAGATGACATTTTCAGCCAATGTCCTCTGAGGTGAAAAAGCTAACTAGTGATATTCATCTGGAAGAAGTGAATATTTAAGGGAATAGAAAAGAGCTTTCCTTTCTATACCCCATCCCCTAAGGCTGTCATGTGAAAGAGAGTGGTCCTATTCTATGTGGACTTGTAGGTAAAAGAACTAGGATCAATGAGGAGGAAGAGGAGGAGGAGGAAGAGGAGGACGAGGAGGAGGAGGAGGAGGAGGAGGAGAGAGAGAGAGAGAGAGAGAGTGGGAAAATGCTCTAGCTACAGATTTCTGTTCTGCTCAGTCTTGGGAAGCAGTTTCTATAGTCACAGAAATTTTAAAATGGATCAGTCTACCAGATGAAGAAGTAGGTGTCTCATGAGAATAAGCAAATTGGGCTTGGGACATTATAAGGATGATCCGAATATGAAATATGTGATGGGATTAGACTAGACTCATGCGTCCTTTCAGGCCTGAGCCTATTTTCTAGTATGGAATTCAATCCAGTATTCTAGCACGCAGCTAGTAATCAATATGCATGTATATATGTGTGCAGAAGCCAGAGGGGCGATTGGGTTGGGAGGGAAGGACATCTGGAATGTAGCTTTGTTTTGCCAAGGAAAAAGAGGAAAGGGTTGGAACATGGTACTTGTGTAAAAAAAGGATTTTGATGTGGGAATAGAGTAGAAACAAAGGGAGGAAAAATTTTATATAAATATATAAAAATATATAAATATATATAAATATAAAATATAAATGTAAATATAAAAAGTATTAAAAACATGATAATTGACTTAAAAAGTCCTACTGCTCTCAGATCAATTTAATAAGTTACTCAGTGACCCATCAGAGCAGGATCCCATAGCTTATTTATTTAGGCTATTTGTCAAAATATGAATGTAAAACTGGTTGTCTTAAAATTATGACATATGACTTTTACTAATACTTAAAAATTTATGATTGTTTCTGGCAATTCTAAATTATAAAAACTTGGGAATTTTATTTATGTTGCTTAATGGAAGAATGATAACAGAGTTGGAAGAAGCCTTGAAAATAATTTAGTTCAATCTCCTGTATTGATTGTTTCCTCTGCAAGTAGTAATCTAGCCCCTGCTCAAATACTTTCATGATAGGGAGATGCCTACTGCCTGAGGCTATTGCTCCAACTGTATATTAAGGATGATCTCGCTAACCCAATTAATCATTCTGGATTCTACCATGTATTTGAGAATGGTCTGTGTTTTCGTCAGGATGTTTTGGGCTATAAGGCAACCCTTCTCAATGTAGTTTAGACAACATGGACAATTGTTATTTCCCTAAGAGATGTCCTGAGATATGGTAGGCCCCTCTGTTGATTATTTTAGCTGATCAGCAATGTCATCAATATCCAGATTCTTTCCATCTCCTGGCTCTACCATCCTGAGGGCTGGTAACATAACAGCTACCACAGCCCCATGCATCACATCCAGATATAACCACACACAGAGGAAGAGTGAATTTTTATAGAGTGCAGAATCCTTTGCCAGAAGCAATCCCCACAGGCCTTTTCTTACATTTCACTCATCAGAATTAGAATTGCCATGAGTGTCTTAGATCAGTCATCAGGGAAAAATGGACACAGAGAAAGCAAATTTGTGGGCCCTGTTTACCATTCTTCCCTCTCAATTCCCCTGTATCTTTTTACCATACATAGATGGGTTTAGGAATGTGAGTATGTATGGAAATGGGTAAATAGAAGATAAATTAATTAGGGTCTGTCTCTCCAGTTCAGGCATCAAGAGTCATTTCTTCACTTGGAAGTATTTGCTACATATTGGGTATAGTGTCATGGTTTGGACTTTGACTAATAGAGTTTAACTCTTCGAGTTTGATTTCCTATTCTACTCTTCACTGGTTAAATGATGTTGGATAAGCTACTTAACTTCTCTGGGTTCCTTGTTCCTCATTTGAAAAGTGGAAATAATAATTGTACCTATTTAAAAAAATTGTTCTGCGGGTGAATGCATAAATGCATGCTAACGTGCTTAGAATATTTCCTGCCATGCTGTAAAGCTTGAATAAGTGCATTAATATTAAATAATTGTCTTTCTCTCTATGGAGAACTAGCTTTTAAAAATAAACCCCCTCATTCTCTTTATCTTTCTAATAAAATAAGGACAAGATTACAAGTACATTTCCTTCAGGGCAGCTGTAAGGATTAAATTCAGAATATGTAAAGCATCTGCACTAAGATCATATTTAATAAATTTAGTAGATAGCATGATGCAGTGGGACAAACATGAACTTTGAAAGCTGATAGGTTGCAAAGAGTTCAAGTCTAGCTCAGCATCTCATTGGGGACAAACCACTCCTGTCTGAGCCTCAGTCTCCTCATCTATGAAATGGAGAAAGCAGTGTCTCTTTCTGAGGCATGTTCTAAAGGTTGAGTGAAATCATGCATCCAAAGCAACTTCCTGGTGGCACACAGTGTGGCTTATCAAATATGACAGGGGACAGAGTACATTTGCTTCCACTTATGTAGGGATTTTATCAGCTCTCTTTTGCTGACTGATGACTTCGATCTCATCACTTTCCTAGCCTCTGTAATGGACCCCAAGAAACATAAGAAAGACATGGCAGATACGAGCTCAGAGAAGGAGGGCTTAGTGCTAAACTGTGCAATACAAGACAATGGGAGCTGTGCAAAGGTGCCTGCGGTGTCAATTGCTTTGCAAGTGACCTCACTGACTGAATATTCCCAAGGAAACTTAACCCCTATCTGCAGGCACCATTCCACAGATTTTTTAAGAACTCTTCATCATGTGCATTAAATAGTGAAAATCAAGTATTTTGATTTCTTCGTTTTTAACATAGCTGCTAGAGTTCTCTCAAACCGCAGGCTTAATGAAATTTCACCCAGTTTCTGCAGGGTTAGTAGCTATATATGAATATGTGATCTTCCAACAGGTCACCATTTTCTACCGCTTGTGAATACTTCTATGGCAGATTGTTTGGGAAGACCTGGGCAGGTCCTAGTCCCTGTCTATCACTGCTCCACCTCCTCACACACAGATTATGAGAGACAGGTCATGGAAGTGGCCCTCCTGGTATCCATACAGCTCTCTGCCTTGTCACAGGGCCATGCACAATCTGGATTTCTTGTCACCTCATCTTAGAAGAGAAAGAAACACACTGCAGAGAGCTCATCTCTTCTGCTTCAAGCCAGTGACTGACGATGGTAAGATGGGAGAGTGGCAGAGCCAGAAAAAGAAGCCGCCTTGACTCTGCCAAGCCCGAGCCCCTGCTGCCAATTGCAGCTCGTTGTGTATAGACAGTCTGTGCAACAGACTAGGACTCACTTCACGCACCGCATCTGCCCGGGGCTCTTTCCCAGTATAGTTTACTGCTTGCCATCCCACCCCTGAGGATAGCACATCCCCAAATCCCCCCCAGCCCTCCATGACAGCTTCCTGTCAATTGACTCTCTCCCACAAGTCTTTTTGACAAATCTTAGAGATGCAACAGCTGGTCACCCTTCAAGACTTCCACATGTCTCTGTTGCCACTTATGCAGATTTCTTTCTTCCTCATTGATTTTTTTTTCCCATTTCTCTTCTTCTGTTTTGTGGATATCGACTAACAGTTTACATTCTCTTGTATTGCTCAGTTCTCTCTATTTAAAGTCCCTACCTTGTGGCAACTTCTGCACATATGGACTTTCCAATTATAAAGTTATAAGGAACCATAATAGATACTAACTTGTCTCTATATGCATTCTGTTCTACTGTTCAAAAAGTTTTTGCACAAGCAGTCATGTTCCAACTTCTCTCTGAAGTAGGAAACTGATGCAGGGGTTTATTTTTAAATGTTTAATGAAAGTTCAAAGAACTTCAAAATAATAATTACAACATATATTTAATTAACAACAAAAGCAAGCATCCATGCACTTACCTTCTTGCAAAATAGAACATTATCAGCACCTCTGAGCTCCTCAGAACCCGCCCTTCATCTTGGTACCCTTCTTCCATCCTCCCTACCACATCAGAGCCATCTGGATCTTAGGTTTATCACTTCCTTATTTTTTGTGTAGTTTTACCAGACATTGTGTATCCATAAGTAATATAACATTGAGTTGTGTTTACTTTGAAGATGGAATGTAAAATTATACTATTTGCATTTTCTCAAATTGTGCTGTTCGATATGATGTCCATTGGCCACATGTGGCTACTGAGCAATGAAAAAGTGGCTAGTCCAAATTGAGATGCTCTGTACATAGAAAATGCACACCAGATTTTGAGGATGTAGTACTAAAAATAATGTCACATATATCAATATTTTTATACTGTCTACATGTTGAAATAATAACTGGATATATTAGGTTGAATGAAATACTATATTAAAATAAATTTCATCTGTTTCTCTATGTTTTTAATATGACTACTAGAAATTTAAAAATTAAAAATGTGTCTTACAGCATATTTCTATTGGACTGAGCTATTCTAGAACTTGTATTTTTGCGGAGTACATTCTTTATGAGATTCAAACATAATGCTGTCAATAGCAGTATTCATTGTGTGTTCTATTCATTCTATTCTACTTTTTTCTTCCATACTGTTGTTGGTAGATAGTTGGATATGTTCCATTTTTTCCCCAGTTATAAACAATGCTGTTCAAGTGGGCAAGAGTTTCTTTAGGGTACGGATAAGTCCTAGAGTTTGCACCTATTAATCTTATTAGATAAACAAATTGTTTTCTGAACTGGTTGTGCCATTTTCACTCCTACCAGTACTGTAGGACAGTTCCCATGCTCCTTATCAGGGGTCAGCAAGCTTTTTTTGTAAAGGGTCAAGTAGTAAATATTTGGGGCTTTAGCATGAAGTGATAAATTTGAGCAGCTGTTCTCCATAAAAGATAGTCTTCTTTTTTAATACTTTTCATTAAAATGTAAAAAACATTCTTGGTTAATGGGCTGTACAAAAGCAAGTGGCAGGCTAGATTTGGCCCATGGGATGGAGTTTGCCAATCCCTACTCTACATCATTGTCAACAATTGATACTGTCAAATTTTAATTTTAGCCAATTTATAGGTACAAAGTTATGTTTCACTATGGTTTTAATTTGCATTAACTTGTTCATTGATGAGGAAGAGCATCCTTCATTGGTTTATTGGACTATCATGTTTCCTTTTCATGTTTCCATGAAATGCTGGCTTAATTCTGTTGTCCATTTGTATTGATCTGGTATTATTTTACAGGCAATGGGACTGCCCTTGCCTGAGAGAGGAGATTACATGAATGTTCTAGTATCACATAGCTAGGAAGGAACAGAACATGGACCCAGGCTGTCTTTCATGATTTCGTTGAAACAAACAAGCTCTAACAGTGTTATAATAATTTACACTCTTATTTAACACTGCTGTTCCTTTTTCAGGTAAATGTCTTTTTTACTTAACTTCTAATAGATTTTATAGTGCCTGTCTGGATAAGGGTAGCAATTTTTTATGACTGAGATTTGTTTTTAGATCATTACATTGCTGGGATTGTAAGGCTGATTTTCTCTGTGCTGATTTCAGAGTGTGTCAAGCCTATTCTTTCTTCCTAATCATGATAATCTAATTGCACTTTGCTCAGTTGAAAAGCTGGACTTCCCAAGCTGTCTTGCAGCTTTGGATGGCCATATGACATGCATGGAAGTCCATTAAGTACATTAAGGGCATTCTGTTAAAGTTATTGTTCTCCTGATAAGATGGGAAAGGTTCAGCTGGCACTGGCCATTGGTACCTCTGTACTTCTCCCTGGAATTTAGCTTCAGTGTCCAACAGTGCAGTAGCCATATTGTAATCATGGAAGCTAGAAAGATTCTGGGTTCTCAGTGGCTTCCTTGACCACTTGTATTAACCTTGGAGTGCCTCCAGATGTCTTATTATGGGGGAAAAACAAAACCTCCTACCATTTAAATAATCCAACTCAAATTGATGGAGGCAGAAACAAAGACTTATAGAAGGTTTACCTCATGTTTGAATCACTTTTAGGGAATACTTTGTCAGGAAAAAAAAGATAAATTCCAGAGAAGACACATCATAGGAAGTCTTTTTAAAATTGTTTAAAGAATTATTGTAAATTTTAGGAAAACTTCTCTTTTCCCATTTTCTCAACAAGATTTCATTCTGTAAAACCTGAGCTACTAAGTTGTAACATAAAAGAACACTGTTCCAGGCCTGCCGAGTGGCATGTTGGTTAAGAGTTGGTTGGGACAACAGCTGTGAGCAGCAGGACCGCGGATCAGATCACACATTAGAGCCAGGCATGCTGCGCCCTCTACAGCTAAGATAGTGAACAACAGCTCAACCTGGAGCTAGGCTCCCATGAGTCGCTGGCGACTACCGGGTAGGCTACAACCCCTGCTGCAGTGGGCTGCCATGAGCTACCGTAAGTGGCCAGCAGCCAGTGTGAGCGGGCTTGAGCAGCCGTCCCATGGCCGGCGACCGATCTGCCTCAGCCTGGAAGAGCGCAATGATCACAATACCAATATGGGCCAGTGAAGCAATGTTTTCCACAACTAGACTGAAGAGCAAAAGGACAGCAACTTGTCTGTGCCCCTTCCCCAATTAAAAACTAATCTTAAAACAAAACAAAACTAAAATACTTAATACAATAAAATAATAAAACATTTTATATCTTAATCAACATTAATGTTTACATAAATATACGTTAACTGATTGTTTTACATTAAAATTTTTGGTGAATGTAGAAAGAATAATTTTCTCAAAATGTCCTCAACCAGAATTCTAAGCAGAACAGCTCTATAAACATAGGTGTTCTAGAAACTTCCCTCTTCATCTTGGTTACCCCAAAACCTACCATATTTAGATGACCATTACAACATGTCTTATGACAGGTAGAAAAGATATGGTGTCAAGTTTGAGAATAAAGACTAAGAATTGATCTTGCACAAGAAACTTAAGAATCCCTAATAAATATATTAAGAGGTCTGAGGAGGAAAAATATTTGATAGATTTGGAACCCTGTATCTCTAGAGGAGTAAAAACAGGACTAGCACATTAATAAGAGGAGGGCCTTGGAAATTTCACGTCTTTCAAAATAAATTTCATTTGGGTTAAAGAGCTGAATGTAATTTTTAAAAATAAAATAATAAGTGCAAAAGAAAATAGAAGTGATTTTTAAAAATCTTGTCAGAGGTAGAAAGCTTTCTAACCTTAAAAACACTTTAGTCAGGAACAATAACAGAAAAATGAAAAACAATAGTGACTCCAGAAAGGTCCCAAATGTGAATTTTTAAAAATTGAGAAGGATAGCAATTCAATACAGTAATAAAAAAGAGTTTGGGGAAAATATATATTTAAACTTCTACATTAATTATTTTACCAAAGTGAATTCTTGAAAGATATATACTATATATACATGCAAAAACATAAAAGTACTAGAAGATAAAATGGGTAACATTTTTATTTAATAATCTTAGGTGACTTAGTAACCTTAGCATGGAGAAGGCTATTTTGATATTCCAATTATTAAAAAATGAGAGATGAATCTGACTTCGTGTAGATAAAAAATAAATTATGCATAGAAATAACTATTATAAACAAAGTAAAAGACAATTATTAGCTGAGGAATTTTTTGAACACCTAAGACAAAACACTAATTGTTCTATAACCTACTCTTACCAAAAAAAACCCCAGAGCAGTTAAAATTTTAAAATGATCAAAAGACATAATTCTGCAGTTCCCAGATTAAAACAAAAAAATTCTAAATGGTCTTCAAAAGCTATGAGTAGATGTTTAATCATGCTCATTATTAGGGTCATGAAAATTAAAGCAGGATAATTTATTTCACCTATTGAATTAAAAAGGAATGAAAAGCTCAAGTAAACCAGTGTTGGCTAGAGTAGGGAGACAGTTACTCAGTTGTGTCAAAGTAAAATTCATGTGATTATAGTGGAGGACAGTTGGCAATCCCCATCAAATTTTAAAATGCATGCATACCTTTTGACTTGGCAATTTTATTTTTAAAAATTTTAAATATAGGTACAGTAGATATGTCTGAACGTGTGTAAAGGATATACTTACAAGGAGGTTTATTGCACTTTTATATGAAATAGACTATGACTGATAACAATGTAAATGTCCATGAATAAAAAAACTGTGACACCATATTAAGGAATATACTACTAATGTTTAAAAAAATGAAATTAAAAAATTAACAGAGACCTGAACTATGCTTACTGTAAGCCATTTATATTAACAATTTTATGAAGTAGGTCCTATTATTATCCTTATTTTATTTTTAATTTTTTTAGCTGAGCCATCCTGCCACCTGTTGGCAGCTCAGTGGAAGCTCAGCTCAGGCTGGGCATCGAACTGCTGTTGCTCAGAGTTCAGCTTGTACTCTTGAGTGAGATTTTAACCAACTGAGCCACTCGGACAGCCCAGTTATCCTTATTTTATAGATGAGAAAGCTGAGGTGCAGATTGATTAAACAATATGTTAACATTGCAAAAACTATTGTGTTGCAGCGAGAATTCAATTCAGGCAACCTGGCTCTAGGATCTGTGCTCCTACCCACAAAATATGCTTCCTATGAAAATTATAATGCTCACTTTTACTTTTTTTGTAACTAGGTGCAGAATATGGTTATGATCAGCCCGTTTATATTAAATACACATACGTACATAGATTCTTCTATGTCAGTAGACATTTTTCAAAAGATACATGAGCAACTGATAACAGCAGGTATCTCTAAGTTCTATGTTGGTAACATTTGCATTTATTATCAGCAAAATATTAGAAACAACCTAACTGAAAATATTTGGGTTATAATAGTCTTCATTATCGTACTCATTGAATTTTATTTTGTTTAAACAAGTTCATAATAGTGTGGGAATATGCTTACATTATCATACTAACACAAAATAGCATATGTAATATATTCATGGCTGTATTATATTGAAAAAGTGTATATAAAATCACTACTGTAATGAATGCACAAAAAAATGTTAACAGTAGTGATTTTGGGGTAGTTGATTAAGGGCTTTCCATCTTCTTACTTTTACATATTTCTGAATGTTTTGTATGTGTTACATTTATAGTAGAACATATTTTATTTTATAGTAGAATATAACATAGTGTTACCAACTCTGGGAAAATGAGACTTACAAAGCTGAAAGTTACCTTAGAATGATAACAATCTATTAAACATGGTATTTGGCCAGAGGATTTCAGTTATACCTGGTTCCCTCAGCCCTTTGATAAGAGACCCCTCCCCACAATGTCTTGTGTAGAGAAGGGCAATCTATGTACAAGGAACTATAGGTATGCTCTAAAACCCGGAGTCAAAATCCCTTGAAGAGAAGAAGGAAACCCACGGCTACAGGCTAATATAAAATATCGCAGAATTTACACTTAATTGGGAGAACATGTGTTGTACCAGAATCATATAGAAGATCATCAGAACAAATGAAATGCCACCGAAAAAGAAAGTTGAAGAGCATTCTCTGAGGTCCTTCTCAAAAGTTCTAGAGGAGGTCTTGGCACTAATTATGCTTCCTTTGTTCTGTTACTTATTAGAGCAGCATATGGCTGCTTCATTAAAGCCATGTAGACGCACTTCTGCGCAAATACGTTAATGTTCCCACCTCGACTGGATGACTTCGCAGGCATAATACATTCACCAGCCAGTGTGTAGACTGACCCACATGACTCCATTGCTAAAAGATCAAACGTAGAATATTGTATACTTTGTTACTAAGCAGTTAGAAACAGTTTATTTTTCTTTTAAATATTTTTCATAGTAACCTGTTTGACCCTACTCCAATTCTTTCTGCTCATTATTGCCAGACTAAGCAACTCAAAACACTCTCTGCTCCCTCTCTCCAGGGAGTTTTGAGGTATTCTATAGAGACAGTGTTTTCAGGTTTTTTTATTCCACTATATTTCCAGAAATTGAAATGCACCCCTCTTCATTTTATATGTGAAGCACTATATAAATATAATTAAGTATAATGAACATGTATAGTATATGACCTGAGGGGCATAGTTATATTTTAGAAACAGCAGAAGTTTTGGTGTCACACCTCACCTATTATAGTCCAGGGGTAACAAAGTGGTTAAGAAAATAAGTTTTCTTTTTAAAAAAAATAAATTTATTGAGGTGATATTGGTTAGTAAATATACATAAGTTTCAAGTGTACATTTCCTATAATACATCATCTCTATATTGCATTTTATATTCACTACCCAGAGTCAGTTCTCCTTCTATTACCATATATTTCATCCGCTTTTCTCTCTTCTGCCACCCCCCACCCCCTCTTACCTCTGGTTGTCAGTTACCTGTGGTTACTAAACTATTGTCGGTGTCTATGAGGTTTAATTTCTTTATTTGTTTGTCTTGTTCCTTTGTTACTTTCAGCTTTATATCCCACATGTGAGTGAAGTCATATGGTTCTTTTCTTTTTAAACAGTTTATGCTTTTTTTTTTTAAGATTTTTTTTTTTTAATTGGGGAACTGGGGGAGGGGAATAGCATTGGGGAATCGGGGAAGGGGAACAGACAAGTTGCTGTCCTTTTGTTCTTCTGCCTAGTTGTGGAGAACGTTGCTTCATTGGCCCATGTTGGTATTATTATTGCACTCTTCCCGGGTGAGGCAGTTGCTCACTGGTGATTGGACAGTCACTCATGGCAGCTCTCCCTGGCTGCTCACAGTAGCTCACAGCAGCCCACTGCAGCCCCACTGCATCCTATGCCATCGCTGGCAACTCACGGCAGCCCAGTTTCAGGTCAGCTGTTGTTCATCATCTTAGCTGTAGAGGGTGCAGCGTCACTGGCCCTCATGTGGGATCCAAACCAGCAGCCCTGCAGCTCAGAGCTCATGCTCCCAAGCCAGCTCTTAACCAATAAGCCACTCAGCCAGCCCCAAGTCATATGGTTCTTGACTTATTCTGTCTGACTTACTTTGCTAAGCATAATCGTCTCAAGATCTCTCCATGTTGTTGCAAATGGTAGTATTTCATCTTTTCTGAGTAGTATTCTGAGTAGTATTCCATTGTGTATATGTACCACATCTTCTTTATCCAATAAATCAAAGGACACTTTGGTTGTTTCCATGTCTCAGCCACCATAAATAATGCTGCAATGAACATCAGGGTACACATAGCTTTACGGATAAATGTTTTCAGATTTTGGGGAGTAGATCCCTAGGAGAGGGATTGCTGGGTCCTATGGTAAATCTATTTTTAATTTTTTGAGGACTCTCCATATTGTTTTTCATAGTGTCTGTACCAATTTGCAATTCCTTCCAACTTTGGGTTTAAACTCTCTCACCTCTCCTTACCAGCTTTGTGATGTTGAGTCGTCACTTTCTTCCCTGAGCCTGTTTTCTTCTTGGTAAAAGGAGGATATTCATACCCATATTGGGGATAATTATCAAAGTTAAATAGGATAATGTATGTGAGCACTTGTCAAAATACCTGGTACATAATAATTCAGAGACAGGATGGATAGCCTGGTGGTGAGTGTAGTAATTCAAAGAGTTGAGATAGTGAGGGCCATATGAGCCTGGAAAGTTAGTGACCATGTACAGGAGTTTCAACTTTAAGGCTCTAACTTTAAACTTGGTTAACAAGCATGTAAGGATTTTAAACTTCATCCTAATTGTATGAAGAAGCTGTTAGGAGGCAGGTACATCCTTATAAAGACTTTTTTTCAAGGAGTATTGCAAGGTATCTAATGTGTAACAATGCTTTTCTAGACTGTGGAGTTCAAAAAAATCAATTGTCCAGGGAACCTTCCAAGTTGTCCAAAATTCAATTTTAAGAAAATTTCCAGTTCTATTAACATTCTATTAACCATTTTGATATCAACTAGAACATTGCTTCCCAGTAAGTTTAGATTCATGTTTTAAAACCAGCCTTTGTTTTGTTTTGGTTTTATGAATATAAAATATCTGTCTCTCCATCTCTGTCTCACTCCATCAATCCCCACCCCTCATCATGGACGGCATTCATCTTCCTATCCTCCATGCAATAAGACTAAATGTCTGTCATGGCATTTGGCTATTGATATCCATGTGATTCTAAAATGTACTATGTACCTGGCTTTTCCAACATCATTTTGCTTGGAATAACTTGTTGGGACTGGGGATTTGTGTGTGGCATTTAAAAAATTCTCAAGTGTTCTTCTGGTGCTTAAATAACCTTTTTACTTTATTAATGCTTTAGACTCTGAGAGATGAAGCTTTCAGAGATGACAAACTGGGAGTCATTATGATTCAACCTCAAAGCTTTGGAACTGCAGCTACTAAAGAAACAATAATTAAGGGCCAGCTGAGTGGCTCAGTTGGTTAACAGCTCGCTCAAGAGTGCGAGCTGAGCTCTGAGCAATAGCAGTTCATGCCCAGCCCTAGCTGAGCTGCCATTCAGTTGCCAACAGGTGGCAGGATGGCTCAGCTAAAAAAAAAAACCCAAACAAGTAAAAACAAACAAACAAACAAACAAAAAATAAAGAAACAATCATTCTTCCCCAGTGGATTGAGATTGAACAGAAAAGTAAATTTAGGAGAAGAAACATTAGGACTTGAATTCTTTTGAGCTTTAATTAAAATAGCGATTCAATTTTAGGAATTCTTTTTCACTGTGAATTTAATGATTGATTCTTATTGTCCAAATTGAGGGACTTTTTGTATCACAGGCGCTGCATTAATTTATGTATTTTTATGCTGTCTTTTAGAGTCATTATATAACTACTGATGTACTATATTGGACAATGTGCTTATGTAGAATTGGAAATGGGATTCAGAACAGGGAATGACTTCCAGCCTGGGCTGCAGTATGCCCACCCTGTAGTCAATGAAATTCATGTACTGATCCATATCCATGATCCTTCTGGCTGAAGAGCTGTTGTATAGGCTGTACAGATTGGGGCTGGATTGTCATGTGAATGACATCACCTAAAGAACAACCACAAAAGTCAGCTCTGCTTCTGGGGATAAAAGCTGAATTGCCCCATCACCATCCCAGTAGCAGAGGTTGCTATTGGTGGGGAAACCACTCCAATATCATTACTGTCTTCTCAAACTGCAGGTCTCTGCCTCCCAGGGAGGCAATCCCTTGGGCAATGACTTGGGCTTGAGAGTTGAGATCAGTGAGTTGAGGAAACAAAAACTCAGCAATTATAGGCAACAATATTCTTTCTTTTTTCATGCTTCAGCCCATAAAATAGGAACCTCTTTTCTTTCATAGATATTGGGAAGTGGTCTTGTGCCTTTCTTTTCCCACCCCCATTTTGTACACAGGTCCAGAACATTTTCTCCATTACAGCATTATCTCCATTACAGCATAATAAGACTGACATTTTGCTCATTGAAAAGTAATGCATATGCAAAAGATATATGATTAAAAAATTTTAAATTCTATTCTGTCCATCAAAACCCTTCCAGAACATTTAGACATATATAGAAGTACTTTCATACATATAAAATAAAATAAAAACTCCCATACTTACAATTTATGAGAGTCCTTGATCCTTAAACCCTCATCAAATATCATCTATTTAAGATGAAAATAAGAAGCTGTTATTTATAAAAGGAATTGATTTCTGAGATGAGATATTACATAAAGCAGAAATTACTTAAAACTTGCAAAACCAGCTGAGGCACTACCACACCCATTCTAAAGGTGAAAAATCTGAGGATCAAAAAGTCCAGGTGATTTACGCTCACATGACTGGTAGATGACTAGAACCCATGGCTTCTAAAGTCAGAAAAGAGTTAGCTCTACCACATTGCTTTTGCTACCTCTGTACCTTCCCCTTGAATTCATGGAATAATCTGAGAGGCAAGAGAATGAGATCCTGAGGTTATGTTTCAAATTTGGCTAAATTTGCTTCCATGTGCTTCAGTTAGGTCCAACTTGAGACAGAGCTAAGCAATAAACTGAGTTTGAAGCTATTTGCTGTTTGACATAATTCACTGAGTACAGGGGTCTTCTGTCACAACCTTTCCAGCATATCATTAAAGGGCTAGGATATTTATGAGAAGCTGTTATTTCTTCTAAAAGAAGAGTTGTTTTTTTGAGATCAGCAGCTCACAGCATTTTAGGTGCATGTCTCCCTACCCAAATGGTTTATGCTGGAGCACCTGTTGGTGGTAGAGCAGAAAACAGTTGGCAGCGAACTACGAGTGTAAGATTTTGAAGGTAACTAGGTCTTATTACCGTATGCCTGTATAAAAATATTATTTCCTTACTTGGATGGAGGAACAGAAGCCTTGCGTCGGAAAAAATATGAACATTTGTTTGGAAAATTTATGTTGATATATAACAGCATATGGTCTTTTTCATCATGGATTTATGTACAGGAGGCAGGCTTCATGTTCACAGTTAGAAGCATTAAAGATGGAGACACATGAGTGACCTAGTGTGTAGCTGTCTTGGCATCTCTGATAAGAATCACAGTGCTTGGCATACATACACTATCACCTCCTTTCCCAAAGAGGAAAGGCCAACACTCGTGGTAAAGAATTTGATCTTTGAAATCATCAAAGGGACACTGGCACTACCCTCCTTTATGGACTCCCACAAAGTCCACATATTTATAGTATAAAAGAGCCACCACATTTCAGAGAGTCCTCAAGCCTGGTGGGCCAACCAAACCACAAGAAGGCTAAGAGGAGCAAGAATATATCACTAGGTCTTGCTAATGTTAGAAAACGCTCTTTCTACCTGCTTTGGAAGACAGAAAGTGGTACCAATAAGACCCTTGGCAAATTGCCAATGCATGGGATTAATAAGCTTCAGGTCTGGGATATTATTTTGCTGGTGTTCTATAGTTGGTGCTATGATTGATTGATTGACTGATTGGTTGATTGATTTATTATTTTTATTTTTTATTTTTTTAGCTGAGCCATCTTGCCACCCGTTGGCAGCTCAGCTTGGGCTGGGCATCGAACTGCTGGTTGCTCAGAGCTCAGCTCGCACTCTTGAGATAGGTCTTAACCAACTGAGCCACTCGGCCGGCCTTTGATTTACTTATTTTTGATTCATTTTACTAGTCAATATAATATTTAATCATCTTGTTTTTCATATTTATACCATTTAATCAATAAATATCTGTGGAGCTGACAGATAGTTGGGTTAAGTTTAGTGGACACTAGGTTTGGAATTATACTAGTTTAGTTTCTTCCAGAAATATCTGTGAGTAATTTATGAACTCACACCTTAGTTATTTTATCCATGTGATGAGTGTAATGATTAACCTATCTTCTTAACAAGGTGCTGTGAAACTCAAGTGCAGTAATATGCATGAAAGTGCCTTTTAAATGAGAGAGAGAGAGAGAGAACACACATGGGTTTGAATATAACCATGTACTGTGTTAGTTTTCTTGGATGTCCATACCAAAGTATCACAGTCTGGTAGACTTAAACAACATAAATTTATTGTCTTATAGTTCTGGATGCTGTAAGGTGCCAACAAGTTTACTATTTTCTGAGGCCTCTTTCCTTGGCTTGTAGATGGCCATCTATCTCTTCACTGTATCTTCGTATGGTCTTTCCTTTATACACATACATTCCTGGTGTTTATTCTATCCCCAATTTTTCTCTTATTATAAGGACACCAGTCATATAACATTAGGACCCACCCTAACCACCTCATTTTAACTCAATCCCTTCTTTAAAAGCTGTATTTCCAAATGCAGTCACATTTTGAGGTACTAGGGGTTAGGTGTTCAACATATGAATGTTGGTGTAGCATAATTCAGTTCATAATAACACTGCATTTTTGTTTCCTTCACAAACTACATTTTAAAGTTTCTGGTTTTGTATAGACTTTTTGGCTTTTATTTTTTCTTTTTCATCATTTATAATGTAGAGGAACTAGGCCAAATGCTCCCTTCCAACTATTCCATTCTACAACTATGGGAGTAATTCAGTTTTATTGAGATACCAATAAGTGTGGGAATAGTATGGTAGTTCAAGTTTGAAGCAAATTGTAGGAGCAAAGGAAATAACAGACACACACACATACACACACACACACACACACACACACCCTATGTAAAATTGTTGTTGTTCCATCCAGTTATTTTCTTGAGGTCCTGTGGAAAAGCCCTACTTGGGTATGCATACAAGAAATAGTCCAGCAGGAGTTTAGTGTTCACAATTTAAATGATAAAGGAGGCCCACTTTCTGTGGTTTCATGCTGTGGGGTGGCACATGGCTAACTCATCTGCCGTTCATCTTTGGTTGCATTCTCCTGGTTCTATGACTGCTGGCTTCTCTACATCCCCTTCATCCCACATCTTCCATTCTCTAGTCCCCCATCTCACAGCACAGCTCTTCCATAAACAGTACCAAGACAAAGATCTGCCTCCCCTGCATTTATATCATGTTGAAGGCTACCATATTACTGGTATACCACTAACCTGTGCTTTCCCAGGTTTTCTCTGGCCACAATTTTCCTGATATATGTACCTATACTGTACCTTGTATTTCCCATTGTAACACTTGTTGTGTTGTGTGAACTCTTGTAGGTTCTCTGTCTTCCCTGCTGAACAAAGGCTTCCTGAAGACAGGAACTATGTCTGTCCTCTTCATTGTGGTTTCCATTTAATTTAGCCTAGTATCTGATGCAAAGTAGATATTAATAAACCTTCAAAAGACAGGGTGGTATAGAGCACTCTGCTACCAACTGCCTCCTTTTTACCAATGTGTGATCTTAGATAAGTTACTTAGCCCTTATGTCATTTCTAAAATGGGAATTATATTAGTAATTATCTCAGAGACTGGTGAGAATTCCATGAGGTAATATATTTAAGCATTTAGAAGAATGTCTGGTGCACGGAAAACTTCAGAAATGGTTAGCAATTATTGTTATTAGCAGTTAAATAACTGAATGGTGGTTATTTGGATGAAGGGATGAATGAGTGAATGCACTTTCAGTTGACATTTGGCAATAAGTTGCCAAGTTAGTATCACTAATAAAGTTTGAGGCATGTTTTTTTCCCTTTAGAAATGCATTATACATTTGTCTTTAAAACAGTTCATTTTTGCTTTACTATCAAGTTTGTCTTGTCAACAATGATAATATGGGCTCTGTCAGAGTAAATACTCTGGCATGAATTTTTAAGAGGGAATGGGCTAGCATACAGTTTTTGCTTAGCATTTCTGACAGCCGATGACAATGTAGTCATATCAAAAGATTCCTTTTCATTGTAGACTTTTCATTTTTTCCAAACTGCCTTTTCCTACAATGCTCTCACATAGTGAGACACTCAATGAATATTTGTTGAGTGAATAAATGGCATAGGGCAAACAATTTGTGAGTTATTATTGTTCATAAAGTTCACTGCTAGTAAAATACTGGAAAATTATAACGAGAGATTACCTGGAGACGAGAGAATAGATTCATTATGATGGGATTCTTTATGTTGTGATCATCTCTGTTCCTTGCCTTACATTATAAGACAAGCTCTCATCGCGATACAGGAGAAAAATCCCTAGGCTATAACTTTTGAGGTGTACGAGGTATAGGAGTCATTTAGAGTCTATGAGACTGAGTTTCTCATTAGTCAAATAAGGACAATTATATTTATCTTATGGTAGTGTACAAATTAGATAATATAGTTACATTGAAATACCTCAGCATAGTTGTGTCTATAATGGTTTTCATTTCTTGTCCTCCAGTTAGTCATCAGCCAAATGGGGATATAGTTTTCATATTTGTCAATTTCTCATTGTCACAAGGGAATAGTAATGATTAGTGAGACAGTGTAGTTATAAGCAACTTGGTGGTACATGCTCTTTGCTAATTCTCAAAAAATATTTAATAAAAACAATTCCAAGTTAAAAATGCCAACTTTATGATAGAAAATGAATGGCAAGATCAGAAAGCATTTCCCAAGGTATGAGAACTTTGGAGTTGGAAGTTAGCCCCCAGCTAGAATATAGATCTATAGGCCAAAGAGTAGGTGCAAACTTGATCAAACCTGGAGGTCTCCAACTTGAAATAAATTATTTTAAGATCAGTATAGCTATAGACATCTGTACCAATCATATAAGTAAGAAGTAAAATGGAATTTACTGCATCTGAAATTGTATTTACTTTTGGACTATTTCTTCTTTAATTCTTAAAAGCCATTTAGATATACATGTGCATCTGCCAGCTCACAGTGGCTATTGTTGTATGTCAGAGAGAGAGTACTGTCTTAGGAGGATGGGGATAGGGGTTCTATTTCCTTGGCTTATTCTGATTTGCTGCTCACATTGGTCAAGTCACAACATTCAAGGAATGGCCAGAATGAATCCAGGACAACTTTTCTCCTCAACGGTTTGAGGTTTTGTACAAGAAATACTCATCCGCACCTAATATATTTTATAGCCTTTAAAATGGAGTGGCCAGAAGAGGCAAGGCTATGAAAGCAGTGGTAATTCTAAAAGCAACCAGCTGAGCTCATTTGATGATAAATGATACAAGGAAGGAACCAAATCAATCAACCATTAATCTGATTTTATGTTTTCATTTTGTTATTGTTTTTTTTTAAAAAAAATTGATGTAGCATGGTGGAATGGAAAAGGCACTAAACCAGAAATCAGAAGGCACAGTTCCTTGCTGTACTCAGATTTATTATTTTCTTAATATGTTTCTTTGTGCAAGTCATTTAATCGCTCTCTGATTTTTTTTTTATTTGTAAATGAGAATAAATTTCCTGCCCTAGATAATTCTTTGTCCTTTGTGATAGCCCAATTTAATTGAACTTAACAAACATTTGTGTGCTGTTACTGGGTGCCAGGCATTGTTCCTTCATGCACATCTTATTATTACATTCAACAAATAGTTCCTAAATATCCACCATTTATTAGATGCTGTGCTGGGTTCTAGCCTACTGTCATAGATGTCATAGAAGCTTCAGTCTCACGGGGGGTGATGCATAAAATCTATTGATGTGTTCAACACTATACAAGAAAGTATGAGTATAGTCCTGTAGGAAAGCAGTGGAGGGAGGGTTAGTTCTGCTTGGGGTAGTGGCAAAGTCACCAAAGGTCTCAGTGAGGGAGTGCCACATGAGTTTGGTCTTGAAGCATAAACAGAACTTCTCTAGATAGAGAAGGGTTTAGAGCAAAACAGAGAGTACATTTGGAAATGTTTGGCAAACTATGAGATGGTGACAGATTATGGCTATTGGTAACACCCTTAGAATGTGTTGCTGCAGATGTCACAAATGGCAGTGTGACTGTATGTCTGCCTTAACCAACTGGTCAAAAACCCAGGTGAGAAAAACCAACTCCTGTGGTCATTCTTTTTTCTTCTCCATTGAGTGTCCATGGATGATCACCATTTTGGAATTGGCTACACCAATTGCTTCACCATTGTTTGCACCAATTGATTGCACCATTGCTTCCCTAACATTGATGAGGCACCTACGATATCCATAGGCTATATGCATAGGCTCTGTGCTAAGCATCTTTTTATTTACCCAATGATAAGTATTGACCCAATGTTAAAGATATTGTTATTACACTTACAGAAATAAAATCAGAACAATAAACCCAGAATTATTTTTAAAAACAGAAATAAAGATACAGAAAAAAAAATCTACCGTGTGGACCAATGTGACTTGTCTAGAGACATAGAATTCATCAGAGGTGGAATTCTCCAACTGATATGTCTGAGTCCAGTGCTCAGGCAGCATCCATATACTGATTCTCTAACATATTAGGTATATGGATTACGGTCAAAAGCCTTGCACACATTTAAACTTGTGTGTACATTATCATAGTTAAATATCTTCAGCAAAGTCTGATACATTAGACACCTCTTTGGTACCTGACTGGTCTGCAGTGATTTCCTGTTCTCCTAGAGTAGTTCCAGCAACAGAAGTGAGACCCCCCTGTCACCTCTAGGTTAGATGATCATGTCCCTCTGCTCAAAGCTGACAGGTCTAGGAATGCACTCCTGATCTAAACTTTTCTCCCTTTGGATGTGCCTTGTTCTCTTTGTTTGAATTGGATATGGGAAAAAGTCAGCCTCTGGTGGTGAGAGCTACAATATATGACACTTGGAATTTGCCAGAGGCCATTTACCTTAACCTGGGGAGAAAGCCATTGTTTGTTTTCAAATAAAAGCCTTATTGAAATATAACTCATATGCCATAAATTTTACTATTTTAAAGTGTATAGTTCAGTGTTTTTAGTATATTCAGAGTTATACAATCAGCATCACTAATTCTATAATATTTTTGTCACCCCAAAAAGCAAGCTTGTACTCACTGGCAGTCCCCTTTCTTTCCTACATTCTCCAGCCCCAATTACTTTCTGTCTCTATGATTTAACCTATTCTAGACATTTAATATAAATGGAATCATATGAGAAAGCCATCTTTAGTAGAAGTTACTAAAGCTGACACATTAGAAGACAAGATATATATATATATATATATATATATATATATATATATATATATATATATATATATATCCAAAAAAACGTATACACTTTTTAAAAAAGGAAAAAACTGCATTAAAATTATGATATTCAATATATACCCAAAACAAAAGATAAATACAAGTTATGTTTGACTTCTGCAATTACAAGAGGTGCTCAAAGTGGTTACCATCAGTATAATTTTAATACAGTTTTTTCCTTTCTTAAAATGTGCATACATTTTTTTGGCACCATATGTATATGTATTTCCTACCTGTTTATATATGAGAGAGGGAGAGAAAATCTCAGAAGCATTTGAATCCTGGATTTCAGTTCTAAACTCCAGTTACTTTCCTGTTCTTTCTATAATTTTGTTATTCAAACCTTTCTTTGCTTGCATTGCAGGGCAGACGGTTAACACATTTAACTCAGATGTGCAGCTAAAGTTATTTTGTCTACAAGTAATTTAAACATCATCCCTACACTTTTACTCACTGATCAGGAGTAAAAAACTGTCCAATATTTTAAAAATCTTAGTCTAATCCAATAATGTAAAGTGCCAATTCAGCTAAAACCCAGATTATATTGAAGAAACATGCAAATCCTTGGTAATGTGAATCCTCCATTGATTCAATGGATAGAAGATGTGCCTTGGAATCTGACTGTGCTAGATTTAAATCCATGTTCTAACACCAATCAGCTACAGCACCTTGAGCTAGTCATATCCCCTCTTACAGTCTCACTTTCTTTTTCTGATTAGTCAGGATAAGAATTCACAGAGCTTTTAAAAAGATTAAGTGAGAATATATATGAGAAGAATCTAAATACAGTTCCTGGAATAAGTGATAAATCCTATCCTCTCTTGGGAGTCTAGGCATTTGGCATATATAAGGAATGCAAGAATGGCAAAGTATATTAAAAAGTCGTTGGGAAGCAGCTGTCCCATTAGGCACTGTATTTTTTCAACTTCCCTTGTGTGACCCTATATGGAAACCTGCAACATCAAATCGCATTTGATGATTGTGTATACCTTTTAAGACTTTAGCTTACAAGATATAATACACCTAATTTAAAACAAAAAAAAATTTTTTTCCTCCTACATATTAAACCTTCAAAAGCCTATTGCCAGAGAAGTTTCTAAGCACCACAACTGATATCATTGTTAAGGAAAAAGAGACTGCCCCCAGTAGTGGGATTTTGTAGAAAGAGGAAGCCTTTAAAACCATTGAAACCTACATAAATTCTGTCTTCACCGTTTCTCAGATCCATTTTCTTCATCTGTAAAATGGGAAATCTAATGGCTATCTCATAGAGCTTTAAAGTGGATTTTAAGCCATTTATATACAGCGAATAGTAGCCTCATAAGTGCCCAATAAAAGCAGTTGTGATTATTGTGTCCAAGAAATCTCATCTAATTCACTAACTTAGATTCTCTGATGACCTCATGACTGATAAACACTACTGTATGATTTGGCTCCTCACCCTCTACCATATACACAGATGGCTCTCATCAAGTCTGGACCAATCTATGGACATGTGTACGTGATTGCACCTGTATGCCTACACATGAATGCAGAAACATGAATACATGTGCACATGAATGGGCACATATGTACTTTTACACATTTTTCTTGTCAGTATTCATGATGAAAGGCAGCTTAACTTCCTCAGTCTGAAGGTTCTAAAGATTCTGCTAGTTCTACTTACACTTGAAAGTCTCTACTTAGCTGAGTTAAATATATCCATTTGTTTTGCTGATACCTGCTCCAGGTTGTTTATTATTATTATTTAGTTCCACAGATAAATGAAAACTTAGTGTATCACACCAAGAAACAAAGAAAGGCCAAGAATTTTAACAAATCATCTTGAGCAATAATCTATGAATAAGCTTACATAATTTTTTTTTTAATGATAGGATGTTTCTGGGGATTTTAGAAGCCCTAGGGTGAATTGAATATGCTCAGGTTTTCTGTAAAAATACTTGTGCTGGCGACATGCTTAATAAACATTGACCTTTCCTCTGAAAATATGTATCTGCCTGGGTATATTCTTTGCTCTTTGTATCCATGTTACTGAGTGAGAAAACCAAAGGAGGAGTAGATTTAGTCAAAAGGTTTGTTTTTTCCTGGTTCCTAGTTGGGAAAGACAAGTTTAAGGCATAAATGGTGGTAGCAACACTCAATTTCCTCTCTTTCCTAAGTACTTCTATGCTTGAGTACATGATTGAGTCTGATGCAACTTCCAGATTTGGGAAGATTGATAAATCAGTCCTCTAAATGAGCAAGAAAAACATCATCCTTTATTTTCTGATTTTTCACCCCAACAAACAGAGCTATCAACTAAAGTTTCAGAGGAGTGAAAAATCATTGCCCTAATGACCAGTATTAGCATTTATACAGCACTTACTAAGTGAACATCTTTATATTTTGAACATCTCATTTAACTCACAATATCCTCAACAATGGTCTCACATAGGTACTATTATTATTCACGTTTATGAGTAAAGAAACAGAGACACACAGATTAAATATATTGTCAAGTAGCAGAGGCACGGTTTGATTTGAATCCAAGCAGCCTGGATTTTGACAACATGACACTACTGGCCCTCAAACTCATGTACCCAGAGGTATCATGGAATTACTAGTGGGAGGCTGTGTAATTCTGGTTAAGCACATGGATTATGGTGCTAGGTTTCTATAAATTTTGATCCTGGGTATGCTATGTAGAGGCTGTGTGTGACCTTGAACAAATTATTCAATCTACTTGGTGTTTTCTTACTACTAACATCATATATAGATTGTTAAAGAGAGAACCACAGGTCCAAAATGGTGTCACTAGTACTAAAGTCCATGATACCAAACCTAGATTTAATATCTAATCTAACTGCAGTTTCAACCTCTGCCCAAAACGCAATCTTAATCAACCAGTCTGGAATTTTCTGGTCAAGCACCAATAAGGTAATAAGGTAATCTGGCAAGTGGGTCCCCTCCATCCCTTGTAGAGAGAAAAGGCAATATGCATGGTAAAAACCTTTGCCATTTCCTTCCCCCTAAAGGAAGATGCCCCATCTAAAAATAACCCTTTTTTTTCTTTTGTTAATAGTTTCCTTACCCCCATCCATCTTCCTATGAAAACCTTGCACTTTTTTTATAGTATATATATATTTTTTTCTTTTTTATTTATTTATTTATTTTTATTCTTTTATTGTGAAATAAACATTTGTTTAAAAATTAGTTTCAGGTATACAACACAGTCCAATAGTTATACTTTTTACCCCTCAAAGTGGCAACTCCCCTCCCCCAATTCGCCACTCCACTCCTCCCCCCACATCATACATAACTATTATAATTCCTTTGACTCCCTTCTACCGTATAATCCACATCCCGTGACTATCTATATATTCAATTAAAGTTGGCATACAATATTATACAACATCAGTTTCAGGTATATAGTGCAGTGATCAAGCCTCTACTCCGTCCATGAAGTGGTCTCCCTAACAAGACATGTGACCATCTGATACCCCACAAAACATTTACAACATTATTATATTCCCCAAACTGTCTTTCATATTCCTGTGGCAATATTGTAGTTACCCATTTATGGTGTCTAATCCCTTCCCCTTCTCCCTCATTCCCACCCCTCTCCCAACTAGCAACCCTGTTTTTCCTCTATATCTATGAAACTGTTTGCTCATTCATTCTGTTTTTCAGATTCCACATATAAGTGAGATCATATGGTATTTGTCTTTCTCCAACTGATTTATTTCACTTAACATAATAGTCTCTAGGTCCATCCATATTGTTGCAAATGGCACGACTTCATTCTTCTTTATAGCGGAGTAATACTCCATTGTATAAATGTACCAGTTTCTGAATCCAGTCATCTACCAATGGGCATTTTGGTTGTTTCCAAGACTTGGCTATTGTAAATAGTGCTGCAATAAACATAGGGGTGCATATATTTTTTCGAATTAGCATCTTGGATTCTTCTGGGTAGATACCCAAGAGTGGAATTGCTGGGTTGTACAGTAGTTCCATTTCCAGTTTTTTGAGATACCTCCATACTGATTTCCATAATGGCTGCACCAATCAGCAGTCCCACCAACAGTGCAGAGTTCCCTTTTCTCCACACCCTCGCCAGCACTTGTTGTTTGTTGATTTATTGATGATAGCCATTCTGACTGGAGTGAGGTGGTATCTCATGGTGGTTTTTATTTGCATTTCTCTGATGATTAGTGACGTTGAACATTTTTTCATATGCCTGTTGGCCATCTGTATGTCCTCTTTGGAGAAATGCCTCTTCATATCCTCTGCCCATTTTTAAATTGGGTTGTTTGTTTTTTTGGTGTTGAGTTTTATGAGTGTTTTACAAATTTTGGATATTAACCTCTTATCAGATATATCATTGGCAAATATCTTCTCCCATTCAGTAGGCTGCCTTTTTGTTTTATTGATGATTTCCTTTGCTGTGTAAAAACTTTTAAGTTTGATGTAATCCTATATGTTAATTTTTTCTTTTATTTCCCTGGCCCAAGGGGATACATCAGTAAACATATTACTCAGGGTAATGTCTGCAAACTTACTCCCTATGAAAAACCTTCCACTTTTTACAACCCCTTCAGTGGCCTTTTAGTTGTTACATGGGATGCTGCCTGATTCATGAATCACTTAATAAAGCATTAGATTTTCAAATTTACTTGGTTCGATTTTGAGTTTTAGCAAGGTAATACCATCTATCTGATGGGATTCCTTAGAGGTTTAATGGAGTACAGATGCTCAACACTCCATACATATTGGCTACTATGATTGGATTTTTTCCCACTAGCTTTGTAAAGTTCTCAAGTGCAAATAGTCCTGGTCACTACTGGGTTGCTCAGAGCACAGTGCATGTTTGGCAGATGATCAACAGAAGCAGAACAAGTGAAGAAAAGAATGCTTCTGTTTTGAAGGGCATACATTGGCATCTAAATGTGTGCATCTTGTCCTAGAGAGCCTTTTCTGTTTGTCTTTGAGAATAAGGCCACTGGGTCGTTGAAGGGGCTTTCACATAAAGGTGAGCCTGTTGCATACATAGCTCCGGTTATTTTCCCTCTAGGAGGCCCCACACACTGACTCAAAGTTCCTCCTGGGCCAGATCTCATGAAAAGTGTGGTATGTTGGTTGGTAGCACAGAATTATCCAGACAAAAACATACATGGATCTCTCTGGGCCATTCATTCATTCTACAAGTATTCATTGAATAACTTCTGTGTTCCTGGCTCTGTTGAGCTAGGGATATAACAATCAAGCAACATCAGCTCTTTCTCCTCAGCAAGACTGTAGCCTCTAAAGATGCCAAATATATGTTCCCCATGACCTTCTTAACCATGTCCACAATGTGGTATGACCAGTTGCCTTCTTGCAGTTAAACTTGGGCCATGCAGTTACTAGAATGAAACTCCTTAGCAGCAGGTTCTGTGGTTTGTTCACTGTGTCCCTTTCAGGGTGTGGTCATAACAGGTGTTCAATAAATACTTGTTGAATGAAGGAATTAGACACAATTAGCATCAAGGGTAAAATATATTAGAGATCTCTAACTTTGGGGAAGTTATAATTTTGATTCTAGGAATTATTGGTCAAAGAAAACTGGTCTGGGTTTGCAGTAGGTAAACCCTTCCAATAAAGACCTTTGTGTAGTTAGTTCAGGAAAGGCATAGCCTCTTCATCCCCATGTGCTCCTAGGGCTATATCTGTTATGTGCTACAGGTAGTGTGTGCTACCATCCTTACTTCACTCTTAGAATTAATAGAAAAATAAAGTAGAATTAACAGAAAAGTATCCCAATGTGTGACAAATGTAAAAGCTACAAATAACATTTGTGCATAAATAATCTGGCACTTATAGTCACTAAGCGGTCATCCAAATGGCAGAGGCTTTACAGACTAGACTAGGTAGGCAATGGCCTACCACCACTAGAGTGTTGTAAAATGAAGTGATTATGAGAAAATAGAAAGAGAAGAGGCTTTAGAGTCAGACAGACTCAAGTTTGCTTCTAACTGTTGCTATGCTATCTTGAGCAAGTTGCTGAACTTCTCTGGGCTTCAGTTTCTTGAATTGAAAAATAGTTATATGATTTAACAACACCATTTCTGAGTAGATAGCCAATGGAAAGAAAATCAGTCTCTGAAAGAGATATCTGCACTCCCATATTCGGTCAAGCATTATTCACAATTGGCAAGATACAAAAACAACCTAAGTGTCCACTGACAGATAACTGGGTTAAAAATGTGATATGTATATATTATTTTTTTTTTGAGGGCAGTATCACTGGCCCTCATATGTGGGACCCAAACTGGGGCAGCTGGCTTCCTAAGCCAGCGCTTAACCACCGTGCCATTCGGCCGGCCCTATATTATATATATTATATATATATTAAAGTACATCCTCTCCTTTGCTACAACACAGATGAATCTGAAGGACATTATGCTAAGTGAAATAAGCCATACACACACAAATACTGTATAATCTCACTTATATGTGATCTAAGAAAGTCAAACTTACAGAAGAGACTAGAATAGTGATTGCTAGGGGCCGGGGGTTTGGGGAAATGGGGAGATATTGATCAAAGAATATAAACTTTCAGTTATAAGATGAATAAGTTCAGGGGATCTAATGTACAGCATAGTGACTGTAGTTAATAATACTGTGTTGTATACTTGGAATATGCTGAGAGTAGATTTTAAGTGTTTTCACCACACACACAAAAATGGTAACTGTGAGGTGATGGATATGTTAATTGGCTTGATCGTGGTAATCATTTCATAATGTATATATATATATATGTACATCAAATCATCACATTATACACTTTCAATATATACAATTTCTATTTGTCAATTATATCTCAATAAAGCTGGAAAAATTAAAAATTACAGTAAAAAACAAAAAGTAGGGTTAATATTATATACTTCATTTCTTGTGATAGTTACATGTGACCCAAACTGAGAGACTAGTGTGGTAATAGGCTAAACTGCTAGTAATTTCTAGTTGTAGCTATTGTTTACTTGATTTATATTTTATATCATAGTGCTACCAGAAGAGGACAATATACTTAATGTATGTACCACTTTTTTGTTTTCTGCTGGTATATGATGCCAATCAAATGATTTTCAGGTATGCTGCACTTGAATTACAGGAGGGTTGGGGAGCTGAATTCTAATCAGCAAAAGAGTCTACTTTCAACGTGTGTGTGTGTGTCTGTATCCTGTTATCACTGGTACTTATTCTTAGTAGCTTCATCTGGCCAGAGTTGATTTCTTTTGCTTCCAATCCCTCAAGGCTAAGACAGCCATCTTAGACAACATTCCTGCCACAGTGGGGGTAAAAAGCACTTCGTAGTATAATGAAAGAGTCCAGATTTTTAAGTCAGAAAGGTCTGGTTCTGCCTCGATTACCAGCTATACTGATCTTGAAAAGTGCTTGACATCGCTGAGCATTGGTTTCACCTGCCTAAAATGTGGCACTATAATGATTATTTCAGAGGGTCTCTTGGCATTAGTCCTTACCCTTCAAATTCATATTCTAATCTACTCTTGGAATGATCTTTCTAAAATATAAATCAGATCATGCTTCTTCCTCACTAAAAAAACTCATCAAACACTGGCTGTGTTAGTCGTAGTTGGTGTGTGTGTGTGTGTGTGTGTGTGTGTGTGTTATTCAAAATACAGGCTATCTGCTCACACCCTAGATTTAGTAAGTCATAATCTCCTACATGAAGCCAGTTATCTGTAATTTCATGTCGCTCCCCTGAGAATCATAGTTACATCCATTAGCCTAACCTCTCCATGATCCAACCCCTGCCTCCTCTCAGCATTATCTCACATTCTCCCATGTCACAGACTCTTCGCAGCTATACGAACTGCCGACAGCTTTTCTAACATGTTACGTGTCTGCCCTTGCTCATGTAGCTTCCTCTGATTGAATGACTTTCATGTCGCACTTTTCTACTAGATAATCCGATACACATTTTGCAACACTCAGATAAACTCTACCTCCTCTGTGAAGATTTTCCCTGTCACACTCCCAGAAAGAACTGAATACTCTTTTTAGGTTTCCCAATACGCTGCACAAAGTTAAAACTCAAACAGACAACTCTTTAATACAAATATTCTTTTTTTTTTTTTTTTGGCTGAAAACCTTTAAATGGCTGGATATGAGTAGTCTTATTTGTCTTTGTATCATCAGCAGCTGCATGTAGTACCTAGCCAACAAAATTCTGATGAAGAAATGAAACCTATCTTTTGAAATTATGAACTCTGGTATGGAGATGTGTAGCTTTGATGAATGAGGGCACAGAACTACAAGTTGTAAATCATCTCTTTGCCTTTCATGTAGTAAGAAACAAATCACTCTCTTTGGATCATTAAACTTGGACCATTTTATATAAAGCTTTCGAGAAACTGTTTCTATTGAATGCTGCCTTCTATATTTCAGGGCCGTCCATGGTTTCAGATGTTGATCTGCAGCCGTGGCCTTAATACGGCTGCTGACATGTCAGGAAGCCCAAGGAGCAAAGCTTTTTGGGGTGGAAAGATTACCAAAGCTTTTTATTTCAGTCCAACCCAGAGATTCAGGGATGATATACACAGCACGCTGTTTTATCCATCTGTGATTGCTCAGGGAAGTGTGCGGTAGTTTATGGGCAACGTGGTGGCAGAAGATATATTGTCCAGTGGTTTTTCTACCTGCTGTTTGATTCATGATTGAAGGTCAGATATATTATGGCTCACCTGCCAATGCTAACTACCTTTCATAAAATTATGGTCCTGCTGAATGGATGAATGCCCCTTAGTACGCACTTTCCATTGGTTTTGTAGGTAACAGTTACTGATGCCAGTTGGTTCTTGGCAGTAGCATTAAACTTCAAGCCATAGATGGTGAGGACCCTTGGACCTTCTGATGTGTAGATCAGACCTTAAGATCTTTACAGGGAATACAAATGGTGATTCTAAATCAGGTTGATCTTTCTCCTAATCTCCTTAAGTTCTTTTTTTTTTTTCCTTCCTCTCCAGTGTCATGTTTCACTGCTATAAAGAAGTTAAGGGTCTGTCAAACAGGTATTTATTCTTTGCTGAGTCAGGAACTCACTCTTTGGCTGCATATTTTTTATTCCTTTTCCATCCAGGAGCAGTGATTGTGGGCACAGCTAGGTGATGAATTCTGCTCAGGGCACATCTATATTACGTTCTGAAGTACCTAGTTGGCTATTACTCAGAAAATGAAGTACATAGGTTTGCAGTCCAACAACTCTTATTCTTCTACAGTTCTTGCTCTCCTATAAGGCATTCCCATATGAGATCTCAAGGTGGGACAGCAGAATGTTGAGAATATGTACTCTAAAGCCAAACAGAACTGTGTTTGATTCCTGATGATGCCATTATAAGTGACCGGCCTTGAGTTCCTTTCCGTGCTCTTCAGATAACGGTGACAAAGTAATATATATATATATATATATATATATATATATATATATATATGCGCAAAACATCTAGTAAACATTAGCTATGTTTATTAACTTATTTTCTTTTAGCTAGTCACTTAATCAATGCCCATCTTCTCTGGTGATCATTAATAATAACATATTAATCTTCAGTGTACATTTCTGCTTATGATGTAAGAGTTCTCTAAAGGTCATTTCATCTACATTTCTCCAAAATATTCATACTGGCATTTTAGCAAAATATTTACTATACTCTAATCCAATTTAGTATTTATTTTTCCAGAAATACAGATTTCCTAGAAATGGCTTCTCTGGAAAAGTTGTCTGAAAAAGTATATTATCTTAATCATTTTCTACTGAAAAGACTTTCTACTGAACTTAAGATATAACAGGATAGAGGAGAGATTGAAAGCATGAGTTTAGGACACAGCAGGACATGCATCAAGGATATGTATGCTTTGGCTCACTTCATCACATGCTGTGTGAATTGGGACAGTTAGCCTCTCTTAGACTCAGTTTCCTTTTTTTGTAAAATGAGAACAACAAAATGTATCAATATAAATAACAAAATTCATAGGAATTTTATGAGACTGAGGTAAGAAAACAAACACAGGTAAAACACTTAGAACTGTGTCTGGCACATTATTAGCACTTAATGAAAGCAAGCTCCTATCCAATAGCAGACTTGTCCAAAATCTACTACCTAGAGAGATAGGCGAAATAGAAACAAAAACATTCTTATCAAAAGTGGGGATCTATAGAAAGTAGTCACTATTATTTTCTAGTATAATTTCAATGAGCTTCTGTTCACCAAAGAGTGTTATGGAGACATGCCATTTGGAAAATATGCAGTAAACTGTACACATAGTACAATACCTATATGACCTCCTCGAAACAGTTTTCATTCATAGCCTCTCTCATGGTGACACGGGGAGAAAGTGAGGCAGCACAGCTCAGTACCGTGGTTGTCTCACCTCCGTTGCCATTGTTGACTGAGAAAGGAATAAAAAGTGAACCGCGGTCATTGACAGGAGGCATTGCCAAAGCATATGCTAAAAAAAAAAAAAAAAAGCTTAGTTGATTTTTTTTTTTTTAGCTGAGCCATCCTGCCACCTGTTGGCAGCTCAGCCGCAGCTCAGCTCAGGCTGGGAATCAAACCGGCGGCCCTGTTGCTCAGAGCTCACACTCTTGAGGGAGCTCTTAATCAACTGAGCCACTCCGCTGGCCCCCTAGTTGATGTTTTTGACATAACCAACTAGTAATGTTGAGAGGGAGTAGTCTAGATTTTTAACCTAGTGAGACTAGTGATTGAGTCCTTTGAGTACAGAGAGGATCTCTTCTTTAGCAGAACACAACGCTCAAAGTCTCAAAATTTCCTGTTGCATTCAAAGATGGACGAATGGATAAAGTTTGGATATATTTAACAAAAGTGCATTTATCACATGCTTTGCATAAGATAGGAGCTCAAGAAGGAGTTACTTAATTAGTTAATTAATTGGAATCTAGTCAGGAGGTGGGTGACTCATGAGCCCCAGTGACTCAGGCATAATTATAATTTTTCTTCAACATCTCAAAGTTATTTCAAATAACTTTTACTTTTCCTAATGAATAATTTTGAGATTTTTCCAAATATTTATGAGCCAAAAGCAGTCAGCATGTTTTCTACAGTTTGGCCGGAATTATAATGTGTTGAGAGAAAAGCAGGCTAATTTTTTAAATGGAGTATGAGAGGTTCCCTGTGGAGGATTAAATTGCCTAAGAGTTCTTAACTCAGTGATTGGTGTAAAAAAATTTTGAAGTTGAAAAATAAAGACTTTTTGTTTTGGTTTCCACTCTAGCTACTGGCCACATCAACATGCCCAGTTCTCTCCTGCTTGTAGGCCCCTAAGAAAAGTTTTCTTATCTGAAATAGGCCAACAGTATTTTGGCTTATTATTCTTCCTCTGTTTAGTTTTAAGTTGTTTTGAAAATTGAAGCTTAATAGTACAGACCTTAACCATCTTTAAAACATGGTATTCTGTCAGCTATTAAGAATGGTCATGAACCTTTCGAGTTATCTTCAAGCATCTGTGGGAACAGGGACTATTACATCTTAAAGTTCACATTCTACCAAAGCAGTTCATGAGAGTAGATCTCTCATTGATCTTTAAAACTGATTAAAGGAACACAACATAGAATTGCAGTATAGGCCATCTCATAGGCACTAACTCCCAAAGAAGCATATTTTCTTTCCATCCCAGTCACTGTTATCATAAAGCTATCAAAGTCTAATCGTTTTCCATACAACAGATAGAAATATTTTCTAAAAGAATATTCTATTGTTAAACAAAGCGTACTCAAACTATGGATTGGTTTCTGCTATTGAATTTTGATATATATTATAGATTCAATTAGGTTTTTCCACCCTTATCAATAAAGTCCTATGGTTGCTTTTTTAATACTAAGAATTTATTCATGATGCATCCTAAGGACCCTATACATATTAGGAGTTAGTTAGAACACAGGGGATGCTATGGCTCTTTCTGCACTGTGGTGTCTAATGTCTAGAGCTGCACTATCCAATATGGTAGCCACTAGCGAAATGTGGCTATTTAAATTTAATTTGGCTGCACTCAATAAAGTTAAAACTTCAGTTTCTCGATTAGAGTCATCACATTTCAAATGTCCTATAGCTACAGGTGACCAGTGTATTGGACATTCCCATTATTGCTGGATGTGCAACTGGACAGCACTGACACAGGGCAACCAACAAAGAGATCTTAATTACAACAGACTTCATTGAAGTCTTCAGGGTAAGCCACATATTCTTCATTTATTTCAGTAAGTTAGAAGGAAATGTGTTTATCCCAGATGATATGTGGTCTCCCAAAGTCAATTACTTGATTTGAGTTTCAGGATTCTGAAATTTCATGTCATTTTTTTAAATTATTATTATTTTTGCCCCGCTCTACTTCCATTTCCCCAATTAACTCTTTGTTTTCAAATATTTCTTTAAGAATGGCGGCATAATGTCTGGCAAGGGGTGAAGAGAAAAAGAAGAAAAAAGGGTTAGAGGGCACACTGATGTCTAAGCAATAAAACCATGGCGTTCTGGGTTCAGAGGTTGTCACATTGTAAGAAGTTCTAAAGTTTCACTTTAGAAAAAGGAGCCTTTAAAGAGTTGATTTCTGCTTTTTTTGGCAAGCCTTAACTTCCTGGTTCAAAGAAAAGACGTGTATAAATGAGGCCCACAAGGTTTCTTTGACATCAAATCACTCTTACAGCACAATATTTTGATGAGTTAAATATAAATGAACCAGAAACATATGGATTAAATTTCCCCCATGATACTAAGAGGTTAGAAAAATGTAGGGGAAAAGGTGCCCGAGAAAATGCATTTGGGGACTTGATGGGTCCTCCCTCAGTGCTTATGGCTCAGAGTGCACCAGTTTGCTGGAAGCAAATGTAAAATGAAATCAGTCACCTCAGCTCTGCTCTATATGAGAAGTTTTTGGCCTAAATTGGGAATGATATTTGGGTTTCCCTTTCAGTTGATAAGAATACAATTAGGTTGAGAGAGAGCTCCTGGCCATACCTGGCACAATGGTGAACAAAATGAGTGTGTGTTGGGGATGAGTAGGAGGCTATGAAGGAGGATACTTCCTTCCTTGTACCACTGAGCAGAGTCAGCTGATATGATGGGGTGGCCCTTAGACGAAGCCACATTGTATGAAAGGCGGACCTCTTCATATTTGAATCCATCAAGAGTGTAAGTTTCATTTTGGGGAGCCACTGAAAGTTTTGAAGTGGAGAAAAAGACCTTATCAGATCACTCTGGCAGCCCTATGGCAGGTGTATACAGAGGAGGAAAGACATGGGTGAAGGAGAATAAGTTAAGGAGAGTAGGCAAGAGATGATGTGGTCCAGAATTCAGGTGAAAATATAAATATTTAGGAAAATGAGATTTTGGGGGCTTGGTGAACCACTTGATGTGGAAGATGAAATGAGGTGATGAGGTAGGACTTAAGAAAGTTGTTCAAAGTTATATAACATTGTTCACAACCAGCTCTTTTTAACCCCAAAGTTTCTGACTTAAGTAAACCAGACAACAAAGGATATTCATTTACTCATTCAATCATTGATAAGTATTTATTGAAGACATACTATGTGCAAGCTATTATGTTATGTGTTTGAGATAATGGTGCTGAGCTTGGGGATAATTATTGCTATAGCAGAAAAATTATCTCACTAGTATCTTATGATATTGTCCTATAAAATTATTCCCAGAGACAGATCAAATAATCAAAGAAAAATTAAATCTCATTCTCAGCTAAACTCATTCAGCACCTTTGCTCTTATACTTTCTCCCCACGTTTTGAAATAAATTTGAGTTGAGGGAGACCTGCCTGCTTTCTTTAAATCAGTTGGTCTGTCTGTAATGAGCCTTTGGCCAGAGTCACTTGGCAAGCAGCAGTATGCTGCATTAGAGGAAATTGCCACTGTTGATACTTTTAGGCCCTTATAAATCACTGCCTCCATGCAGGGTCTTTGGCTAAGATACACCAAGTCAGGCCATTGCTCCAAAGGAGCAACCCATTCCTTCAAAAGGGCAATGCATCCCTTATGCTGTCAACAGAAGTGATGGCCCGTTAGTTCATAGCTAGCCTTGGCCAAGAAAAAAAGGCATTTTCAATTCAAGATCATATAGTTTGATAAGTTTCCATACAATGAATTGTTGTTTAAGATAAGGGCTGGAGGAATGAAAGGAGGAAATGTTAGGATCCCCTCCCAGAATGTATTGCACTGACCCAGGTACCCATACAGTAAAAAGTGGAAGAACTGAGATTTAAAATGAAGTCTACCCATCTCCCAAATCCATGTTTTTTACATACAACCAACATTTGTAGAGTTCAGGGCAAGTAAACCTAATTAATCAAGTTAATTATCTCTCCTCCAAATTGTCTCTACCAATAGGTGCCACAGAGAGAGGGGGTAGTGAGAAGACAGTCTATAGACTAAGGAATAAAGAAACCAAAATTTGTCACCATCTTTGAAAGACACAGACTCCTATATTCCACTACAGTATTTCTAAAACAGGTTAGGCTTAGATGTAAAAGACATGATTGTCTCCAAATACATGATATATTGGTTGAGAAATTCATGATGATGTGGAGATATGTGTATTTTTTAATTAATTAATTTATTTGGGTAACACTGGTTAGTAGAATTATATAGGTTTCAAGTATACACTTATATAATACATCAGCTATGTACGAGTATTGCATTGTATTGGGTTTTTGGAAAGTTCATGACACATTATTGCAACGAAAAACATAGAAAAAATATGTCATGACTTTTCCGACAACCCAACATGTTCACCATCAAGAGTCAGTTCTTCTATCACCATGTATTTGATCCCTTTTCCAGCCCCACCCCACCTCCTACCCTCTGGTAACCACTAAACTGTCATCTGTGCCTATGAGTTTTTGTTTCTTTGTTTGTTTGTCTTGTTCCTTTGGTACTTTCAATTTTATATCCCACATATGAGTGAAGTCATATGGTTCTTGACTTTTTCTGTCTGAATTATTTTTCTTAGCATAATGATCTGAAGATCCATCCATGTGTATGTGTATTCTTCTGGGACTTGCTATGTTTGTTATGAAAGCATATCACTTTCATGTGACTGCCAGCTATCAATTGTTGGGTTTAATTACGCTGAGTTCATTTTACCTTTCTACCTTCTGTGAGAAGAATAACTATTTTGTTTTTCTTTACAAAAAAAAAAAAAGAATGCTTGTGAATATTAAAGATTTATTTACTTTAATGGAGATTTGATATTTTTCCTCTTTTCTAAAACTTCCAAAGGCCATCCATTGTTTTCAGAAAACAATGTATAAGCCCCGTAGAGCAGCATTGCTCCTCTTGGATAACCCATAAAATAGAGAGAAAGTAGGTCTTACTGGTTAACAGCAAACTCTGGGCTCTGCCAGTGCCCTGCTGTGTAAACTTGGCCAACTCACATGATCTCTTTGCATCTCACTTTCCTTACCTGTATAATGGGAAAAGTAATAGTACTACTGCATTAGGTTGCTTATGCATAAATATAAAAAAATGTCTTTTTTATATTTAATGCCTTAGAATAGTGCCTGACATAGTTAAATTCAATAAGTGTCAGCTATTATTCTTTTTTATTCTGTAGTAACTCCAAGATGCCTTGCCTAGTACTGTGTCCAAGCCAAAACTGCTATTAATTAATGCTAGTCATTTCTAGAAATCGCCATTTCTTTCTGATATGTGAACTATTTTTTATTTTTAAAGATTTTTTATTGGGGAATTGGGGGAGGGGAACAGAGTTGGGGAACCGGGGAAGGGGAACAGACAAGTTGCTGTCCTTTGATTCTTCAGTCTAGCTGTGGAGGACATTGCTTCACTGGCCCATGTTGGTATCGTCATTGAGGTCTTCCTGGGTGAGGCAGATCGGTCACCGGCCTCTGGAGGGCCGCACACGGCGGCTCTTGGCAGCTCACACCGGCTGCCAGCCATTCACGCTGGCTGCTGGCCACTCACTGTAGCCTATGGCAGCCCACTACAGCTATGCCATCTCAGGGACTCACAGCAGCCCAGCTCCAGGTGGAGCTGTTGTTCACCATCTTAGCTGTAGAGGGCAGTGTCACTGGCCCTCATATGTGGGATCTGAACCCAGGCTGCTGGCGTCCCAAGCCAGCTCTTAACCAACGGGCCACTCAGCCGGCCCGTGAATTATTTTTAAACTCAAGAATAATATAGACTTATTTTAAAGAAAAACCTTTATTTGATTAAATCTTGATGTCTATAATAGAAAGTTTTCTTGTATTTTTTGAACTTTGAACCTTTTCTACATTTTAACCTTCTTTGAGCATATAATAAATCCGTCTAAAGCTGCTCTTTGCTCTACTACTATTATTTCTTCTGTCACAACCCCGGTTGCTGCTACTGGCTACCATTTCTTGGGAACTTATTATACTATATTTTAGGCATTGTGCCAAGTGCTTCATACACACTATCTACTTTATCTATTTTAAAAACCTTAAGAGGTAAGTACTAGTCATTCATTTGATTCATATTTATTCAGGGCTTCCTTTGTGCATGTTAATGTTCTAGGCACTGAGAAGATTAGGGGTGAGCAAAACAAAGTTCTTGCCTTCATGGAGACTCCATTCTAGTAACTTCTGTTGCCCCCATTTAGGAAGGTATGTGAGTCTTGTGCAGTTCATCCAGAGGCAGAGGTAGCAACCAGACCCAAAGCAATTGGATTCTAAATCCCATGCAAAGTTCACTTTTTCAATGTGCCGTTGAGACTTTTTGGTTTTCTTCCAGTTTTCTGTTTCCTCCATTTTTCTTTCCAGCATTCTCCGTTCCGTTTGTAGATCCCTGGCATTTTGAGGAAGTGGATTCTATCATAGTTCCAAGGTTTGAGTATGTGAATTAGTCTAAATGAAAAAATCTACTGCTTTAACTCTTAAAACTGTAGAGATTGGGTCATGGCTGGGGATGTGAGGTAAGCTGGTTAAATCAAAGGAATTCTGGTACCTTTCCTTGGAATGCAGGAGCAAAAGGATTCCCTCTTCCCATGAATAGCATAATATGTGTATATAAAATCTGAAATGACTATAGCCATTTTTGCCTGCATGAGGGAACTTACTGTGAGAATATTCAATCCATGGAGAGGGGAGAGCCAAGAGAATTTTAGAGAAATGATTGAAATCCCAATGACATCAGGAACCTCTGGTTCAGACCATGCCTGAAGCTGCCATATTCTAAACTTGTAGAATTCACAAGGTGATACATTCTTTTTATTTTTAACCAGTTCGTTTTGCTCCTTACTATTTTTACTGTTGTTTTATTTTCCTTTGTAACTAAAAGCATCTGAAACAATAGACAAAGCAAAGGTCAGTACCAGTTCCTCTCATTGACCATACTCATTTTTCCATCATCTTATCTTTATTCTTCTGTCACTCTTCTTTCTTACCTTCTCTTTCCTACTTCCCTTCCCTTTCACTCTTCTAAAATTCATATGGCTCCTATCAACACTACTGGTAGGAACATTAACAGACATAATAATGAGCTCCCGAAATATTTATTTCATATAAAAATATGTTAGGGCTGGAAGGGAGTTTGAGAGATAATGTGTTCCAGCCCCTTCCTTCAGGCAGATAAGCTATTATTATTCTCAGGAGACAAATGAAATCCAGAAATACTAAATGACTTGTTCAAGCTAGTTAATGTCAGACTGGGGAATAAACCCCAAATCAAAGGGTCAGAGAACCACAGTACTCAGGAGCTAAAAGAATTTATGAGATTGTCTGGATCCAACCCACTCCTTCTATAATTGAGGAAACAGTATCGATGAGGGTTAGTGATCTGCCCAAGGTCACATTGTAAATCTGTGGCAGACCTAGAACAAACACTTAAACTTTATAAATCCCTCTCTAGTGCTATTTCCTAGGCATCAAACTGCTTCTGCCATTTCAATTCCTTTTTTAAAGTGTTGGGAATCACTGACATTAACATGTCAATTCTTGAGGAAGTTCAATGCTCTCCCAGGGGTTGGCAAACTTTTGAGACAGAAGAGCCAATCCTGTCCCTCACAACAGTTTAAAAATTATTCGAGAGCCAGAAAACAAATGAAAGCACCATTATGTGAACCATATCCTTTAAAAATTTTATAAATGAAACTATGATAGTTTTATTTTCATTTTCAATTTTACTTCAGAGCCAGATGTATGTACCCAAAGAGCGGCATGTGGCTCTCGAGCTGCAGTTTGCCCACCCCTGCTCTTCATAATGGGCTTGTTGAATCCTCTGCATTGCCTTGAACTCTGTGGGAGCTGTATCCACTCATAACCCAGGACCCTAGGATTCAGAACAACTTTAACTATAAATCCATAAACACTTCCTTCATCTTTGTTGAAATCAGTTGCTTTATACAAAAAAGTACTCCAAACTAATTTTTAATACAATTTTTTCTTTCCTTTCAAAATGAACTCTCCAACACTCATGTTGGAAGGAGTGTTGGACACTGAAAGCTTGCTTCTCCATCACTACACTTAGATGGAACAGTCTAGGTTTTTATTATAAAAAATTTCTCTACCAACAAGTACTTGGGAAATTTCCTGTCATTATAAGCTGTTGAAACTCTGTCTCGGTTTCTTTTAGCTTTCGAATCCAGAAACAATCACATTCCGTGTCACTCATTCAAAACAAGTATTGTTCCAGCCCAGTGGACTAGTGCTGGTGCCACCAACTTGCTGAAGGTCCCTTCTTAATATTTACATTTATTTGGGTTTCAAACACTATCTTTTCGTCTGAGACAAACACAACCATTGGTCAAAGACTTTTATCCTATTTTCCTTCTAAGTCCACAATTTTTAATTCTCTGGGTGATGCACTGGTGGTTGGGAGAGAGTTTTCTTCCCTCATTAGCCTATCTAAATAGTTTTTACACTTGACAATGTTCACTAAGGAAGCTAGTTTTAACATCTGCAATAGTTTATCAGCCAGGATTTTTACATCATGCTTCCATACAAACAAACAAACAAAAAAACCTCCAAACTTTCTGTTGGATAAAACAAGAAAGTTTCTTGGTTTCTATTTCCCTCACTCATGCCGCATGTGCAGTGTGGGTCAGCTGGAGAGTGTCTTCTGTGTCCTCATTGGACTTATTCACTACCCAGGCTGAATGGGAAATTTGATGTTACTGTGACAGAAAGAAAAGAGAGTTCTACAGGGTTTAGTATTAGCAAACAAATACTCTAATCCAAAAGTGACACATACATTACTTGTGTTCAAAAGATCACCACCACAACATTTAAATTACAATATCTGTTGAAGGAAGCGGATTGACTGAAGAAGCAAGGGGAGAATGTAGGGGAGGAGGGGCAAGGGAGTGAGTGCCAGTGGATGTTGAGAATTTACTTATGGTCTTTAAATACTGGTATTTTTTCTGTTGCCAAGACACCTCAATGGCTGCCACATAACACAAAAAGAGACAGAGCCAAATATCTAACTGGCTACTAGAATATAGACTTGTGTTCAGTGGAAGGTGAAAAGGGGGCTGGTTCGGAACCCACAGGGTTAAGATCTAAACATCTTTAAGTAGCTGATAAGGACCTTTATTACTTGGGTCCTGCTAATCTCTTTTTTTCTATACTACATTTTATCCAAATAAAAATTCTTGAGTTCTATATTTTCAATAACCATTTCTCTTAATAAGTATAATTAATACTTTCTATTTATTAACTGAATGATTACATTAAAATCAGCCCACAACATCTACAACTAAAGTTGTTTTTTTCTAATCTAATGCTTTCTTGTTTCATAAAGCTACCAGCTGGCTTATTTTTAATCTATTGATCATACTGCTGTTTGGAATATTACTATTATGAATTAGAAAAAAAAAAAAATTTACAGCTAAAACCCAGTACCCTTCCATCTCTAGTAAAGGTGACAATCCAAAAAACTTTTTTTGGCAATTTCTTGACCCTAAGGTAGACCTCTTAATATTTGGAGATTTGTCAAAATTAAAAACAGCTGTGCAGATCATAGCCTTAGAGACAAATTATGTCAGTGAGTTATTTATTACTTTTTTTTAGGTGTTAGTTGGTTTTCTTATCTATTGATTACTGCGGGTTTCCAACTTTTCTGATAGAATCACTGCTTTCATTTTACCCGAGCTTTGAAACCGAAAAATCTCTTCCTGAGGTCAATTCTCAGTTTTACAAACTAGAAGCCATTTGATATGGAGTGATGGTTTGGAAGCGACCTTGTCACTTATCTCTTTCAAATTCTCATTCATGCAGAAACTTCAGCGGTATGAGAGAGAACTAGACACCCAGACTCTTTAAAAGTCTGGTGGTGATGGAGAACTTACTAATTCAAGCATCTAGTCCATTTCTTTCTGGAGAAATTGGGGGGGGGGGTGCAGATTGTGGTAGGTCACGATGTTGGAATAGGTTGAAATATCACAATGCTTACATTTAAACAAAATCCATCTTCATGTGTCTCCACACATTAATCTTATTTCTGCACTCTTTGCACATATAGAACAAGTCTGAGGCCCCTTTTTTATAATTTACTCTTCACATATTTGAAGTTAGCTGCCATGGTTCCTACACTTTTTATTTTCTTAAGCTTATCATGTCAAGAGACTTCAGATGTTCTTTATATGAGATGGATCACAGTTTTTATTCTTCTCCTTTGGGCACAGTAATTTGTCACTGTCAGTCCTTAGGGCATGGTGCTGCATGTGTGAATCTTCTTTCACTGGAATTTCACAATACACTGTGTGATGAGGTACTCCCTATCATGCTTGGAGTAAACCTGCCTTAGACAAACTGAGCATAAATGTGCCTTAGATAAATTTTTCTATGGACAAGTGGGAAATAGACTCACTTATTTGTTTCAAAAGTTGGGGTGACTGTAGATGCATTTTGTGTGTAAGTATACAAATGGAATATAGATAATAGGTACATCAATCATGTGTCCAAGCCTCATAAAGATGGGCCATCTTTAAGACAGGTTAACTCCAATAGTCAGATGACACCTCTAGTAACTCAAGAGGCCATTCAGTAGTTCACCCTTTAAAAGCAGGCATCAATTCAATCTTACTTTCAGGCTCTTTACCATTAATACAACTCAGTTCTTCTCCTGTGTCTGTTTTTCCTTTTCTCCCAGAATCAAGTGAACCACCATCTCTTCATAGCTATAGTTCACATTCCCAAAGGAATCAATTTGATCTATGAAATCATCATTCTCTATTGGTCAGAGCTTTTATACTGGTATATATTATAGGGTATGGTGCAGCTTATCAATTGTCTTTCTTTGGGTTAGATGGCCACCCCTAAGCCAATCAGGCATGGTCAGGAGAGAGCTGGGGCATGCGATATAAAAGGTGGCTTCTCTTCAATAAGGAAATGCCTATGGTTGCCACCTTATCAAGAGTTTTATAGATTCCTTTTTGGGATCAAAGGAAAAAGAGTAGGAGAAGAAAACCTGGCTATAGATTTGAATGAATTCATTGACCATAAGTAGGAATAAGACAACTCTTCTGGGTCATTTTTGTGGATAGTTCTCTTAAGCTTTGCAATATGGGAAACTTCTATCTGTAAATAATGGGTTATTGATTAGAAAAGTACTAAATAAGGGAAGAGCAGGTGGTGCCATTGCCTGGTACATGAAAAGCTTCATGAATTCAGGGACAATAAAATTCATTTCTTTGAAAACTAAGTCCAATACTGAACACATAGCAGGTCTCAATAAATGTGGATTGCTAAAAAATCCCTTAAATGAACAACCAAAGGAGGCCCCAGAACTGCTTTAAACAGAGATCTCTGAAAACAGGGAACTGATTGTCCCAGAAAGCATACACATTGGCCAAGTAGGAAGCAGGACATAAGGCTCTCTGGCACCTGATTAGTCAACATGCATCATTTTAATGAAATAATTTTTTTTCATTTTTTTTTTTTTAAAGAGGGGAAAAAAATAGTTCAGTTACCTCCAGGCTGATTCTTGTGGATATTATTTCCTATTGAAAATTAGATGAAGCTCTGTATCATCAAAAATAGAACTTGAGGGCCAGGCAAGTGGTGCGTTTGTTAGGAGTTGGCTTGGGATGGCAGCTCTGAGCAGCAGGGCCCCTGTTCGGATCCCACATATAAGGGCCCATGACGCTGCATCCCCTACAGCTAAGATGGTGAACAGCAGCTCGACCTGGAGCTGGACTGCTATGAGTCCCCAGCGAGGTAGGCTGCAGTGGGGCTGGCTGGCAGCTGGCGTGCGCTTTCGTGAGCTGCCGTGAGTGGCTGTCCAATGGCTGGTGAGTGACTGCCTCACCTGGGAAGAGCGCAATGATAATACCAACATGGGCCAGTGAAGCGATGTCCTCCACAACTAGATTGAAGAGCAAAAGGACAGCAACTTGTCTGTTCCCCTTCCCCAATTCCCCAACACTGTTCCCTTCCCCGAATTCCCCAATAAAATCTTTAAAAAAAATAGAACTTGAGACAATATACAGAGGTTAAAATAGACCTGTTTTCCCTTCAGCTTAAAGAAGAACTTTTTAATTGTGTAGCTCTGCAAAGCTGAAATCAGTATTTTAAGAGTAGTGCCTCCAGCTGTAGAGGGCTCCAGAGGACATTCACCTGGCTTGTATATTGTAAATTCCACTATCAAATGATTTTAAGATCCTTTCTGTAATTTAGTGATTTATTTTCTTCTTTCTGTATTCATATGGCTTTTGTCTACATTAGTGATGGCAAATACCTGACCCATGTACAATCAATCCCTTTCCGAAACCCATGGCAGACATCATTAATCAATTATAGCTGCCAGTAGAGTGGTGTTAGTGCTATAGATGAAACTTCTTTGATGATGACCTCAGACTTTGCTCAGATCTGATTCTGCAGGCTCATTGTCCCAATGTCAGTATTTGGCAATATGGTCGGGTATTATGTGTCAGGTTGCTGAGGCTTTGAATACCTCTACTTCCAGCTTTTCCTGGGTACAACTAAAATTAACATTTTCATGAAATCATCAGTCTTGGTCAATTTCCAATTCAGTTATTTTACTTATCAACCTGTTATTCCTTACCTACATGGGGAGAATATTGTTTTTCTTTTTTCTCAATATTAACCTAGAGCTTTCCTAAGGTAAATTAAAATTCATCTCCAAGCCTCTGGAACTCAGACTTATTGCTCAGATTGTGTAGTTTTGTTTGTTTGTTTGTTTGTTTGTTTTTATAGAGCAGGAATATAATTCAAAATAGTTGAAAAATCTCATTTAACACAAGTACTAAAGAAATGTTTCTGTTCAGAAATGAATCAAGTGAAAAAAAATCAATTGACCAACCAGGAAATGCATTCAATTGATCACCTGTAAAACAGAGATCCACCTGTTTAAAAGATACCTACTCATTAGAGAATTCCGGTAATTCCTGACCTGGTCCTCGCTGCTGATCTCACACACATGCACATACCTGCTATTTATGTCCACCTACATGTTTCTTAGGAATTTCCAACTCAACATGTCCAGTATGGAGTTTATCAACTTCCTCTCTTTATCCAACATTTTTTAATATTCATTAATTTAACAAATATTTATTGAGCATCCATATGAACTAGGAATAGTGCAAAATTCTGTACATATAGGAAGGGGTGAGCAGATTTAGTTTCTGCTGCCATGAAGCTTATGACATAGTAGGATAGACAGACATAGAATAAACAATTATAAAAGTGGTTGGTCACTAAAGGTAGAACCTAAGAATATTTTTGTCTTGCTCTTAATCCTAAAATCTAATAAATCACTAAATTCCTCCATATTATATTGTCTAAATCTTTCATGGATCAGAATCTTTCTATGGATTCCAGCTTCCACTGCTAGGGCCTTTTTTTTTTTCATTGCTAACCTGTACCAGTCTAATAACCAATATTGTCTTCTTCCTCAAATGCATTTCTTACCTATTCATAGCCAAAATGATCTTTCCAAAATGGAAAACAAGTTTGGAAACCTCTGCATATTCTTATGGTTCCCAAGATCCTTTACCCAATCTACAAACCCTTCCAAGATTGCCTAACATACTTACCTCTGTACCTGTTACTCTTTACATTTATATTCTCACAAGTATTTTCTATTTTTATTTTTTATTTTTTAAAAATCTTTTATTGTGAAATAAACATTTTTTACATTAGTTTCAGGTGTACAACACAATGCAATAGTTATACTTTTTACCCCTCAAAGTGACATCCCCCATCCCCCAGTTCGCCACCCCACTCCTCCCCACCATATCATACATATCTATTACAATTCCTTTGACTCCCTTCCACAGTATACTCCTCATTCCGTGACTATCTATATATTCAGTTACAGTTGGCACACAATATTATACAACATCAGCTTCAGGTGTACAGTGCAGTGATCAAGCCTCTACTCCATCCATGAAATGGTCTCCCTAACAAGACATATGACCATCTGACACGCCACAAAATTTTTACATTATTATATTCCCCAAACTGTGTTTCATATCCCTGTGGCAATATTGTAGTTGTCTATTTATGCTGTCTAATCCCTTCCCCTTCTCCCTTATCCCCACCCCCTCCCAACTAGCAACCCTCAGTTTTTCCTCTATATGTATGAGTCTGTTTACTTTGCTCGTTCATTCAGTTTCTTAGATTCCACATATAAGTGAGATCATATGGTACTTGTCTTTCTCCAACTCACTTATTTCACTTAACATAATGAATAGTCTCTTCACAACATTATCAATTACATTCCCAGAACTCCCCCCCATATCCCTGCAGCAACATTGTAGTCACCCACCTACGCTGTCCAAAACCTTCCCCCTCTCCCTCATCCCCATTCCCTCCCAGCAAGCAACTATCAGTTTTTCCTTTATATCTGCTTGATATAATTTCAAACTTCTTAAATTTACTGAGACTTGTTTTGTGGCCTAACGTGTTCTATCTTGGAAAATGTCCCATGTGCACTTGAGAAGAATGTATATTCTGTTGTTTCAGGGTGAAATGCTCTACAAATATTGACAAAGTCCAGCTGATCTAAAGTGTCATTTAAGACCACTCTTTCTGTGTTGATTTTCTGTCTAAAGGGTCTGTCCATTGGTGACAATGGGATGTTGAAATCCCATTGTATGAGAGTGTTACTATTGATCTCTGTCTTTATGTCTGTCAAAATCTGTTATATGTAATTAGGAGTTCCTATGTTGGGTGCATAGATGTTTATTAGGGTTATAGTGCCCTTCTTTGTCTTTTATTGTAGTCATTTTAAAGTCTAAAATAAGTACTGGTATTCCAGCTTTTTTTTTCTCATTTCCATTTGCATGAAATATCTTATTCCATCTGTAAACAGCATATACATGTGTCCTATTTTCTTATCCACTCAGCCACTCTCTGTCTTTTGATTGGAGCATTTAGCCTATTCACATTTAAAATGATTATGGATAGGTGCATATGTTTTGCCATTTTGTTATTTGTATTCCTGGTCTTCCTGGGTTAGCTTGTTTACCCCTTTCTTTTGTTTAAAAAAGCCCTTTTAACATTTCTTGCAATGCTGGCTTGGTGGTAATGAATTCCTTAAGCTTATTCTTTTCTGAGAAGCTCTTTATTTCTCCTTCAATTTTAAGTGATAGACGTGCTGGGAAGATCAATCTTGGTTGTAGGCCTTTATTTTGTGTCACTTTGAATATCTCCTGCCACTCCCTTCTGGCCTGCAGAGTTTCTGTAGACAAGTCAGCTGTTAGTCTAACAGGAGTTCCTTTGTATGTAACCTGCTGTCTTTCTCTTGCTGCTTTTAGGATTCTGTCTCTGTCTTTAACCTTTGCCATTTTAACTATGATGTGTCTTGGTGTGGGCCTGTTTGGGTTCAGCTTGTTTGGAACCCTCTGCACTTCCTGGGCATGTATGTTGATTTCCTTCACCAGGGTAGGGAAGTTTTCAGTCATTATTTTTTCAAATATATTCTCGACCCCTTGCTTCTTCTCTTCTCCTTCTGGTATTCCTATGATTCACTGATTGTTGTGCTTCATCTTGTCCCATAGGGCTCTTAAACTATTTTCATTGTTTTTTATTCTTTGGTTTTTTTGTTGTTCCAAGTGGGTGATTTCTGCTATTTTATCTTCCAAATTGCTGACCCAGTTCTCTGCTTCATCTACTCTACTGGTGATTCCTTTGAGTGTGTTCTTCATCTCAGTTATTGTATCTTTAGTTCTAACTAGTTGTTTTTTTATGATTTCTCTATCCTTCCTTATGTCCTCACTAAGTTTGTTAAACATTCTTATCATCAGTGTTGTAAACTCGGTCTCTGAAAGGTTGGATCCCTCTGTTTCATTTAGTTCCATTTCTAGAGGTTTCTTCTGATCTTTTACTTGTGACATGTTTCTTTGTTTCCTCATTCTGGCTGTCGCTCTGGGATTGCTTTGATGTATTAGATAGATCACCAAGAGAGCCCTGGCTGGATCATGCAGGCACACAGCTCACGGCCTAACACTCCCAGGAAAACTTCCAGTCTCAGCCTGTCCCAATCAGCCGCTCGCAGATCAGGCCAAGCAGCCCTACAACCAATCACCAGCCTGGCAACTCTGCAAGTGGAGTGCAGAGAGCGGGGACCTGAGGTGGCTTGCGCACTCCCGCGTGTCAGTGAGCAGCCTGTTGGAGCCAGAGCATGCCCACCAGTCGTTTCCCTGGCAACGCAGCACAAGCTGTGCGGAGGGTGGGGATCCAAGGCTGCACGCACACGCACGCGCACATGCACACACGCACTTCTGCGTCAATTCCACCAGACCAATGAGGTCTCAGACCTGATTCTCCATGGGCGGGCCCAACCCTGACAAAATGGTGCCCTCCTTACATCACTCGCATGCAGGCACCACACCACGGGAATAACAGTCCAAAAACCTCCAGCCTCTGCACCAAAGGTGCTCAGATCAGTCCATCCCCACAGGCTCCCGGGTCTGGCTCACACAGCCACTCCCTCCACCAGGAACCAGGTAAGTGCTCACCGGCGAGCAGCCCGGGCGCTGGCCCCACTGATTCTCCAGCCACTCTTAGCCTCACCAAGCTAAGCAAAGAGAGTCCTCATTAATTTACTGCCGGCTATATTAGAACTTCTCTTCCCGGCAAAGGAACTCTGGGCTGCTGAGCCTGGTGTGTGGCCGGAGGGTCTCGCCCCCAACCGGAGAAGCCTCCCCACAGCTGGGGCTTCCCTCACGGGGCTCGCCCTCTCTCATCTCTGCCCATCCTACCAGACTTGACACGGCCTCCTCTTAAAGTTCTTCGTTTAGTGGTTCTGTTCATCTAGTATTCCGGGGACCTCCAGGGTTGAATGTTATATAAATTGTTTGTAATTTTGCTGTCAGCAAATATTTTCTATGCACATATATTACATGCTACTTTGATTTTGCTCTTGGTATCTCTACCTAGAAACTTTCTCTCTCTGTTTGGTTTCCTTAACTCTTAACTGTGTTCCCTAACTCTTCTAATACTCAAGATTTAGTTATGAAATCCTAGGATAAATCAGGAATTCCACTGTAGTTCCAAAAACACCTGGACATGTCTTAATTATTATACTTGTTCTTTGTGCTAGAACTATCTGTTTATACTGACACCCTGATATGACTTTGGGATTCTTTAGGGCAAAGACTCTATCTTCATCATTTTTGATGGGTCTCAGAGACCATTTTAGAGTTTAACACACAACAGGCCTACTAGAAATATTTGTTTAATGTATGAATGGCCTAGAAATAAGACATCCACATTTAGGGATAAAGTATTGGTTGGTCAATATCTACTCATTTTGTATTTCATCTGTCTGTCTCTAAGCTATTTGACTTATCTGTATAATGGATGAAGACTTGATGACTAGATTGCATCTAATCCACTTTATAGTAGCTATGTATGCACCACTGACTTTTGGTTAATGCAAACACAATTCCATGTTTTAAAAAATGTACTTTTATAGCTGTTTTAATGTACCACCAGAGCTCCATACTATCCCATGTTACACCGACTGACTTCATCCATCATGCACACTGCTTTAAGTCAGAACTCCACTCTGCTTTGAATCCCCTCACCAACCAGTCCGAGTTACCCTCCACTTCAGAGTCCATCTTCACATCTACTTTGCCACTCAAGCATGCATTATTTTGATATCTGTATAGAAATCTATCTATCATAGGGAAACAGACCAAGTAAGAAGGTCAGAGATAGCTGTTATAGGAACTGCTTTATTCCAAGTTCTTCACATGTACTATTTCCACTTTTTTCAACAACATAAAAAAATAGGTTTATATAAATCCCTTTTAAAAACAATGAAACTAACAATTACCATGTGAAATAATTTTCTTAGGAATCCACAGCTGGTAGTGGTGGTGCCAGCATTTGTTTCCAATAGAGGTGTTGGAACCAGATAATGAGGCTGAGCTACTATGAGCCATATTATTGGAAGTAAAAGGCAATTTTATAGGTGTAGAAGGGTGAGAGGAAGGAAATCATGAGGATTAGTTTGAGAAAGGGAAGGGACTAACACGGTGGGGGATGGGGTTGAACAGCCACTGTGTGCCAGAGGCCATGGAAGCTTTAGTGTATATTTTATATAATGAATCTTCATGAAATTCAGCTGTGTTATTATCTCCATTTTTGTAGACCAACAATATTAAGTATCTTGCCTGAAGTAAAACAGATAATATGGTAAGGAACTTGGATATATGTACCCAAATTACTCTGAATCCAAGTTCTGTGTTTTGTTTTGTTTTTTCTCATTCACACCTCTCAGTAAACACTTCACAAGTGGCCCTGAAGACTGTGGTTGACAAATTGACCACAAACACACATGGAGCTGATACCTCGTCCTGCCCCCTGAGAGCCACCCTATAGCCCATGTGCTGGCCTTTGGATCTTTCCACACCTAATTATGCCTTTTGATGATTGAGCTGCCAGACCAATAGGTAGACCCTTTGAAGACAAACTTAAAAGGCTATGTAGAAAAGTCACTAGACTCCCCCTATTACCTTTAACTTTGAAATATAAATATATACTTCATTTATATAATTTTCCTTAGGTATAAGGTGAAACAACTGAAATGATTAGAACTAGCCTATTTGTTAAAAGAAAACAGTAGTTACCATTTCTTTCTTTCTTTCTTTTATAAATTTATTTTCCAATTATAGTTTACATACAATATTGTATTAGTTTTGGGTATACAACATGGTGACTAGATATTTACATATCTTATGAAGTGATCACCCCTATAACCCATCTGGCACCATACATAGTTACTACAATATTATTGACTATGTTCCTTATGCTGTACTTTACAACCCCATGACTATTTTTATAACTATCAATTTGTACTTCTTAATATTCTTTGCCTGTTTCACCCATCCCCCAAGCCCCCTCACATTTGATGACTGTCAATTTGTTCTTTGTGTCAGTGAGTTTGTTTCTGTTTTGTGTGTTCATTTAAGGTTCTTTTTTCTTTTTTATATTTCACATATAAGTGAAATTATTTGGTATTTGTCTTTCTCTGTCTGACATTTTTCACTCAGCATAATACCCTCTAGGTCCATCCATGTTATTGCAAATGGCAAGATTTCATTCTTATTTTGTGGCTGAGTAATACTCCATTATATATATGCATCACATCTTCTTTATCCATTTGTATACCAATGGACACCTAGGTTGCTTCCATAACCTCGCTATTGTAAATAATACAATTTCTTATCTTTTGCTTAATTTTAATTAGCACTGGGCTCGGAATTTCACATGCCTTAACTCATTGAATCTTAACCCTATATATAATATACTATGTATGTAACCATTTTACAAGTGAGAAAACTGAGCCCTAGCAAGGTGAACATATCTTGCTGCTGGTACAGAGCTGATGATTCAGAGGCTTTGTTGAAAGAGAAATTATATACTAGCCCTGTTAGCTGGAGTCAGAAGAAACAGACATTAATCAACCAACTACTTGTTAAATGTGTATTATTTTATCAGGATAATATCTAGCATGTATAAGAGTTTGGAGACATAGATTAGAAAAATGTATATTAATTGGTGGAAAATATCCATTGATACAGCAGAATAAATGGATTACTGTAACCCACTTTAACAAAACATCTCAGCTAACAGTTCATTGTAGACATTGAGACTTCCCAGGTTGGCTAGGCAGGATACCCACCCCTGTGAAAATCAAATGAGATTTAATGTTAAAGCACGTTGTCGCATGTTGATCCCTAATACAAATTTAGGAATTATTGGCTATATATGTGAGCCACAGTTGCTAAGATCTTGAACTTTCCTGTTTTTGAAAGATTATATTTAGAAAAAAGATGTAGTTGATATAAAGTAGTATATTAAGTAATTGATTCTAGTAGAAATTTATGAACAATTTGGCAGTGAGCAGAGAATCTTACCAAAATTACCTAATAAATCATGATTTTATTTTAAGCCTATTACTTATCTGCCAAAGAAAATAATTTCAATTATATATCTGTCAATTTCTCTATTATACATCAATCTATCTGTCATCTAGTGATATTTTCATATTAGGGTAACCATCTAATGTTAATAACAGAAATAGAGTAGCTTCATATTTGTATTATTTTGATTACTGTTAGTAATATTTGTCCAACAGAATTTTATAAATTATGGTTTTACATGCAATTTATTTTTGAGTAGTAATAGGTTTATCATACTGTTTGAATCTACGTAATATGATACTCAAGCCAGGGGAGATGAGGAAAAAAGATGGGTTGTAAAAAGAGTGTCAAAGATAGGTTGAAAGAAGTCTCTGTGACTGTAGTCCAGAATCAGAGACTTTCTAGCTTTCTAGTTTTGCAATTGCTGAAACTAGCTTTTCTACCCCCATTCTAGTTTTACTGAGATATAATGGACATGTAACATTATATAAGTTTGTTTCATAAAACTAACTTTTCTAAAATAAGTTCTCTATTTGAAGATTATTCCCCTTTACTTTCTCACGTTTAACATTAATACATTGTAAACAGACACTGCACACTATATTGTAAACTCTGAAGATTACATTTCTTTACTTATTAATTCCTTTTTTTAAAAAATTGGGGAATTGGGGTAGGGGAACAGTGTTGGGGAATTGGAAAGGGGGACCAGCCAAATTATTCTTCAATCTTAGTTGTGGAGGGCACCAGTCACCATCTGGTTGCCTGTCCGCAGCTCGTGGCCTCTAAGATGTGTTGCAATATTAGTTGCAGGTGGGCATATCCACCATCCCATGCAGGAGTTGAACCAGCACCCTTGTTATTAAGAGCACATGCCCTATCCACTGAGCCATCTGGGTGGCAGCTCATCTCAAGGTGCCCAGTTCAGTCTTAGTTGCTGGTGGGCAAACAGGCAGTCTTCTTGTTAGGAGCACATGCTCTCACCAGCTGAGCCATCCTGCCACCTGTTAGCAGCTCAGCTTGGGCACAGCATCACTGGCCCATGTGGGAATCAAACTGGCAGCCCTGTTGCTCAGAGATCGTGCTCTTAAGCTAACTTTTAACCAAACTGAGCCACTTGGCAGGCCCCTACTTGTTAATTCTTTTAGCAAAGTTTTTCTTACCCCCTTTTGTGCATCAGGCAAAGTGACAGATTTCAAATGATTTGCAATCTAGCAGGGGAAGATTAAAAATAAACAGACCTGATACAAAGTGATATATGCTCACTCAGATCAGAGCTACTTAGTGGAAAGGGCATGTAGGAGAAAAAGCTAATTTAGTCTACAGATGAAACGTTCTCAAGGGAGGGTTTTCCAGGCAAGTGGGCTAGTCCTTATAAACACTGGGAAATGAGTACATAATACATTTCAAAAGGTTTAATGATTTCAGTAGCACTCACAGGATAAGATGCGTATAAGAAAATGTCAGAAATTAGACTGGAGACAGAGTCAGCAGATAGATCCTAAACAGATAAAGATGCCATGTTAAGAATTTGTACTTCATCCTATATGAAGTGGAACAAGTGAAAATATAAGTAGGAGAGTGACAGAATAAGACAACTTTTAGAATGATCTCTCATGCATCAGAGTGTATGGTATATTAGAAGGAGTCAGACAAGAATCAAGGAGACCATTTAAGAGACTTTGGAAACACCCTAGGGAAGATACAAAGAAGTAAAGAACGCAAGTTTGTATAGGGATTAATAAGAAAAGTAATAGAATCTGAGAATACTTAGGATAAGAAGTGATACACCTTGGAAGGGGTAGTGGCAGGTTGAGAGAGGAGGAATAGTTTCATTTTCATTTCCTTAAGGACTAAGCTCGTGATTGATACTTAGAATTCACTCAATGCGATGTTTGTAGAACAAATGAGTAGAAAAGCAAATGAAGCCTAATTACCATTATTACTATTTCATTATTATCAATACCACTGGCTGAATGCTTACTAGGCACCAGGCTCTTGTTATGTAGAAATATTGACACATTGAATATTCACAATAACCCTATGCGGTGAGCTCTATTATATTTCCATTTTATAGACGAGGAAACTGAAGTTTGCTAAAGTCACTAAGTAAGTGGAGAAGTAATAACTTGGGTCGCAGGAGTGTATAACTGGAAAATTTTATCTCCTATAGTATTTCAGAAGGTGACATTCACCCATTTTTCTTTGAATTTTCAACAATGCTAAAAAAATGGTATTAATTTTCCAAAAAAAGATTATCTTCTATATTTACTGAGTAGTCCACATATTGCTGTCAGAGAAGTAATCAAGTTAGAATGTCATGGAAGATGGATGGAACCATACTCCAGGATGAGCCTAGAAACTTGGGAAAATATAACCTGTGTGACAGAAAGCAGTGTTTCTTTTCATCTATGGAAATCAATAAACAGGAACAAAAAGTAGGAGAAAAGACTTTGTATGCAGTTTCTCTACTGTCACTAAAAATAACAAGTGATGCTGCATTTTTCTTCTCTCCGTACTGACTGACCCAGTTGCATTTGGTAATTGAATAATACCAAGAATAATTTAATTGAAAATGGACTTTCGGTTAGCCTTTTGCAAATGCAGGCCTCTTGTGTTTCTTGCTCATGTCTTGTGTCTTACCAGACCTTGCCACTATAATAAGAGGAAGTCCCTCAACACATAAGACTTCCCCCCCATGGAAATCCATGGGGTCACAACTATCACCATAAATGTCAACAAGCCAAGAGCAATTTGATGTAATTCCATGAGCTTTTTCACTTCCCTATCACTGAACAACAATTCATCATCATCAGCATCACCATCATCTTATCGACATAACAATAAATAGTGTATAGTGTTTGAGAATCTACAAAGCAGTTCCATTTACAGTATCTCACTTGAGTCTCAAAAATACACACACACACACACACACATATGTGTGTGTGTGTGTATATATATATATGGTTGTTGGAAAAGTCATAACGTATTCTATGTTTTTTGTTGCAAAAATGCATCATGATTTTTCCGACAACCCAATATATACATATGGTAAAAGAAAACAGGTATTTCTTAATTACTCATATTTTTAAAAAATCCAGAGAACTTAAGTGACTTCCCTAGATTTCATATTTGAAGAACCAGAGTTTGGACCTAACGGCCTAGCCAAAGACTTAATAAAAGAATAAAAATCATAATACTCATGCCTTTAAGGTAAATGAAGAACGTAGCCAAGAGGAATCAGGTTTTATTATGAGGAAAATATTTTTAAATTAAATAATAAGGGAAATGTCAAAATTAAGAAGGTAGAATGGAGCTAGATCAGGATTTTTTTTTTCTCCCAGAATAAATTTTTTTAAATGGGATAAAAAATAATACCCACAAAATCAACAAACAAAAAACTATTTAAAAATAGTCAAATAAATCAGCAGCAGCACCCAACAGAAAGAATACAGTAAAACTATAAATCAAAACATGGTTGCCAAGGGAAATCTGAAAAGATTCAGTGAAGCAGGCGGAATGGCGCAGCTCATACCTACACTCAAACATTAAGATTAGTCCTGAGAAGGAAGTTGAGATACAGTCCCAAAAATTCACATTATATTCCTCCAAATGGAAGGATGCAGGCTGATGAGGAACCAAAGAGCAGGCAGTCCTGGAAGATGTCAAGTAATATTCCATTTAAGTATAGCATATAACTTTCTTCAATTAATTTTTTTATTATATTTTATTATATATTTTATTATATATATATATATATATATATATATATATATATATATATATACTGCCTTAACCATTTGTAAGTATACATTTCAGTGGTATTTACATTCATATTGTTGAGCAACAATCACCACTCTATTTCCAGAACTCTTCCTCTTGCAAAACTGAAGCTCAATACTCATTAAACAATAACTCCTTATTCCCCCTCCCTCTTCCCCTGGATGTCTCATTAATTCTTTTTGTGACTAACTTATTTCACTTAGAAAATGTCTTCATGGCTCATTCCTGTGGTAGCATGTCAGAATTTCCTTCCTTTTTAAGGATGAATAATATTTTATTGTAGGTATATACCACATTTTGTGTATCTAATCACCTGCCAGTGGACATGTGTGTTGCTGCCAGGTTTTAGCTATTGTGAATAATGTTGCTATAAATATGGTGTCTTAGTCATCTTGGGCTGCTATAACAAAATACCACTGGGGGTCTTAAACAACAGAAATTTATTTCTTACAGTATGGAGGATAGAAAGTCTGAGATCAAGGTCCCTGTAGATTCTGGTTCCTGGTGGGAGCCCTCTTCCTAGCTGGTAGACAGCCTCCTTGCTGTGTGTTCACATGGAATTTTCCTTGGTGTATGTGAATATATATATAGAGAGAACTCCCTGGTATCTCCCTCTTCTTATAACCTAATCCTGTCATGAGGGCACCATGACCTTGTCTAAACCTAATTACATCCCAAAGACCCCACTTCCAAATACCATCACACTGGGTGGGGGGGAGTAGGACTTCGACATATGAATGTGGGGGGATACAAACATTCAGTCCATAACAATGGGTATACAGATATCTCTTTCAGAACCTGTTTTTAACTCTATTGGGTATATATAGATGGTCCCCAATTTATGATGGTTCTACTTACGATTTTTCAAGTTTATAATGGTACAAATGGAAGACACATTCAGTAGAAACGAGCTACACTAAGCTATTATGTTTAGTAGGTTAGGTGTATTAAATGTATTTTTGATTTACAATATTTTTAACTTATGATGGGTGTATCAGGATGTAACCTCACTGTAATTTGAGGAGCATCTGTACCCAGAAGTGGAATTGCTAGATCGTATGGTAATTATATTAATTTTTTGAGCAACCATCATTCTGTTTTTCATAGAAGCTGCTCCATTTTACATTTCCACAGAAAACATACACAAGTTCCAGTTTCTCCATATCCTCACCAACACATATTCATTTGTTTTTAGTTTTTTTTGTTTTGTTTTGTTTTTTATTTTTCATAGTAGTTATCCTAACGAGTGTGAGGTGGTATCCTCATTGTGGTTTTTGTGGTGGTTGTTGTTTTGAGGGCAGTGTCACTGGCCCTTACATGTGGGACCCAAACCGGGGCCGCAAGCCAGCGCTCAACCACCGAGCCGAGCCACTTGGCCGGCCCCTCCTCATTGTGGTTTTGATTTGTGTTTCCCTGATGGTTAGTGATACTGAGCATCTTTTCATGTGCTTATTGACCATTTGTATATCTGTTTTGAAGAAATGTCTATTCAAATCCTTTGCCCATTTTAGAATTGGATTAGTTTTTGTTGTTGTTATTGATATTGAGTTTTAAAAGTTCTCTACATGGGCCGGCTGAGTGGTGTGATGGTTGAGAGCTGGCTTGGGATGCCAGCAGCCCCAGTTCAGGTCCCACATATGAGGGCCAGTGACACTGCCCTCAAAAAAAAAAAAAATGGGGTAGATGTTCATATTACGGGAATAAATGGCTTTTTTAAAAAAAAAAAAAAGTTCTCTACGTATTCCAGATACCAGTCTCTTTTCAGATATATGATTTGCAAATATTTTCTCACATTCCACAGGTGGCCTTTTCACTCTGTTGATAGTATCTATTGATGCACTATATTTTAAATTTTCATGAAGCCCAATTTGTCTATTTGTTTTCTTATGTTGCCTGTATCTTTGTTGTTCTTACCCAGAAAGCACTGCCAAATACAATGTCATGAAGCTTTTGTCCTATGTTTTCCTCTGAGAATTTTATACTTTTAGTTCATACGTTTGTCTTTGATGCATTTTGATTTAATTTTGTATATTTTTTAGGTAATGGTTGATCTTCATTTTTTCATGTGGAAACTCAGTTTTTCCCACCACCTTTCCTTGAAGAGAATGTCATTTCTCCATTGAAGGGTCTTAGCGTCCCTGTCAAAAATAATTTGACCAATATATGCAAGGGTTTATTTCTGGACTCTCTACTCTCTTCCATTGGTCTATATGTCTATCTTTATGGCAATGCTACATTGCTTTGATTAATGCAGTTTTGTAGTACATTTTGAATTCAGAAAGTGCAAGTTCTGTCAGCTTTGTTGCAAATCCTTCCCCCTCCAGCTGAAGTGCAATGTGCCTAAACCTCCATGATCAGAAGCAGCAATCAGTACATAGATTCTGATTTTTGGAAGATATGCTTTTTATTGCTTACCATGGCTCCCATAAGCCGTTTGAAAGATGCTCTGGGAACATATGTACAGTTTCCTGCCATGGGTATTTTTCTTATCTTTATACTTCTTTGTGTATGTTTTAAACTTATTGCTCTAGATACTGTATTATGAAATTTTTATTTATCTCTGTCTATATTCAGATAATATTATACTCCTAATTAATTTAAGACCTATAATAATAGTATAATGTTATTTATGTCCAATGTTGTCCTACCATTTGTATTCTTAGCATATATTTCACTTCTACATTTACTATAAATCACATTATTATTATTATTATTATTATTATTATTTTCTTAAACAAGAGTTCTCTTTTATAGAAATTTAAAATATTTTGCTTACCTTCCCTCTTAAAATTTGGGACACCCACCTAGTATTACTTTGCTTCAACATTTCTTTTAGTCTCTGGGAGACAAATTATTTCAATTGTTTGTTCTTAAAATGGATTTATTGTTGCCTTTATTTTAGAAGAATAATTTTTACAGAATAGATTTAGTTCCTTTTTCTTGCTTGCTTTCTACTAGATCTTGTGATTAATATTAGAATAAAGTATTAAAATGTCACATCAGTATCAGCATTACATAAATTCAAAGAGAAAGTTATTTGGTCATTGGAAGATTTATAGAGAAAATGGGATTTGAACTGAACTTTAAAAAACTAGAAAACTAGGGGCAATAGAATACATTGGAAGAGGATCATTCTTCTTTTAGTTCCACTCTCAAACTGTGGCTCTCTGTCTATTTGATTCATCCAAGGAAGGAGGAGAAATAGATCTGACTGTGAAGATATCACATCAGGTGAGAGCCTGACATCCATTGAGTCACATTGAAGTCACTGCACTGAAGAGATAATATGGTCCTATTTCACTCTCTCCTGAACTCCTTGGCATTCTGATGATTAAGACTGGGTTTCTATATCAGATCACGATTCTTTACCTCCATATCTATACCTCCAGTAAGATAAATGTACTTAGTCTTCTTTTCAGAATCAATTCTTTTCAAGGTTTCAATGTCTGGGTTTGGGGTAAGATGGTCAGCGTTGCTTTTTCTGGCCTCACGTAACTCCTCACTTCCAAATCCAGTTATACTAGGGACCCGTGGAAAGAGTTATTAGTGTCTCTATTTATAAGAATGATACTTACCATTTACCTTCTATTATCTATTCTCTTGTTGGAACCCAGTTTGGGGGAGATAAAATGAGAGATGTGATTGCCTACTCCCTTCCAATATTTGTGAAATAGAATAGAGAAAATGGCCTGCATATCATATTTCATAGATAGCAACAATGAAATATGAAGGACAGAAAAACAGGTAAGAGGGATTTCAAGCCCTGTATATATTTGTTCTCTTATTTTGGATTTCATGTGTATTGAAGGTCAAATGGCTTTGTTATATAAAACACTAACAACAGAACCTCCTTGGCTACTAAAGATCTGCAGGCTTTGTTGTAATTCATTGAGAAGAAGGACTACTGCAATGATTGTGTTCATTTTTTTTTTTATGGAAATGCAGCATTCTATAATGAATAATGCCACAAACTCTGGAATTAGACTTTGTGAGTTTGAATATAAGCTTAACCACTTACTGGCTGTGTCATCTTAGACAAGTAATTCAAACATGTAAACTTTGGTTTATTCTTCTAACAAAATAGAATAAAAATAGTATCTAGTGTATAAAGGCTAGGTATAATATAAATGCAAAATATATATATAATAAAATACACCATATAAAATGCTTGACCTAGTTTCTGGAATATAGTATTTCATAAATGGTAGTATAAATAAAAATAAGATTGACCATTTATTCCTTCTTTTCTGTTAAACTTTTGCAGTAGAGGAGGAAATGAGAATAAAAGGGTAATAAGGAATATTATATCCAGAGGGTAAAAATATCTTAAATATACGCAAATCTAAGCCTGTTATATAAAAGTTGAGTGACGTAAGGAGTATCAGAGGGGAAAGGGCTTCCACAAGATTATAGGGCAAGCTACTGGCAGAATCAGTTAGAGGACTAGGGTAAACTAACTCATGTTGGGAGAAGGGAGTATGAATTTATTATGTTTAATATACTTTTATATCATCAGTAACCAACCCAAGTATGTGGCACATGATAAATGTTGAATAAATAATTGTTGAAGGAATAGAAAGTTTAGAATATGGAAAGAGTATAAATTAGATATACAATTATAGACAGTGTCAACCCTGAAATTCCTGGAGCCCCTTGTTTTTTGAGCACCTTCATCTTTGGCCTCACATCTTAAGTTCAGGTTGTACCATCCTGGATAGTGAAGAGAAGGAAGACTAGGGTCTAACTTGGACTTTCTTCAATTGAGAAGATCATTCCATCCCAGAAACCATAACTTGGGAAATTCTCAAACTGGCTACTCAGTAGCAATGGACTGCAGCAGAAGCCATTCTGAAAAGACTCAAATGTTATTTACGGATGACAGAGAGTGTTGCGAAAAATTGAGTTTTAAGAAATTATTGTCAGTCTTCCATTCTTTTAAATATTCTTCAGAGAGCATCCTGTTTCACCAATTACCCAGTTTAGATCCAAAAAATAATGAAAGCCGGACTCAAGTATAAAGTGTATTATTTCAAAATATTTCAACTTGAAGAGAACCAAATAAGCACTTGGTCCAAAATATCTAAGAACTGAGTTGGTACCAGGGCAATGAAGTAAGAGATATATTGTAAAAGGTGTGATAAAGTAAGTTTTTATAGAATGATGGAGTAAGACCTCACAAATTATGCCCCTTTAAATAAGCGATGAGAATACTTGTAAAAATAGTTAAAATAATATTTTCAGCACTCTAGAAATTAGCAATATGAGGAGTACTACTTCAAGAAAATGGCTGTATCATGATAATAGCAAGATTTGTGGTACTTACACCTTTCCTAATCTCATTTCTGTCTCAACAACCTTGCAACAATGGTAGCTATGAAAAGTGGCATCCTACCTACAGTGGGACAGTCCAAGTTCCTCTGAACCCCATCTCCAAAGAATAGTTACTATTTGATTGATCTGGTAACTCTCTGAAAATATTCTTTCTCAGAGTTTGTTTTAATTTGACCTGACTCAGGGCTTGCTTTGTGTTATCAGGCCTATCTCCAGGATGTCAGTCAACAATTATCAATGGTAACTACTTAACATTGAAGTTTCCTTAGTTGGTAACACTGGTTGTGTGGCTAACTAGAGGATGACAAAAAAGAGAAATTGGAAAATGAGATATCCATTGGGTTCTTTAAAAAGCTCTGACATATTCCTGATATGATAGAGATTCCAGAAGGAGAAGAGAGAGATAAAGGGAAAGAATATTTGAAGAAGTAATTGCTGAAAAATTTCCTAACCTGGGGAAGGAAACAGGCATCCACAGAGAGTTTCAGACAAGATGAACCCAAACAGGCCCCCACAAGGACATATTGTAATTAAAATGGCAAAACTTAAGGATAGTCTTGAAGGCAGGCAATCTTAGAGTCAGCAAGGATGAAACAAGCAGTCACATACAAGGGAATCCCCATAAAGCTATTAGGTGACTTCACAGAAGCCACTTTAAATATTTCCTGCCACTCGTTTCTGGCCTGGAGAGTGCTAAAAGGAATCTACAATAATAGATGGCTATAGATATAGATGGATATATATGAACCTCATGATAAACATAAACAAAAAACACAATATATACACAAAAAAATGAAGAGAAATGAATCCAATCAAAACACTAAAGAGTGGTTAAGCGCTGGCTTGGGAAGCCAGTGGCCCCGTTCAGTCCCACATGTGAGGGCCAGTGACACTACCCTCAAAAACAAAAAACAAAAAATACACTAAAGAAAACCAACAAAATAAAAGGAAAGAGATCAAGAGCAGAAGAAAGGAACACAAGAACAACAAAAACAACCAAAAAAAAAAAAACCCAACAAAATAGAAATAAGCACATACCTATCAAATAACTATTTTAAATGTAAGCGGACTAAATGATCCAGTCAAAAGACATAGGGTGGCAGAATGGATTTAATAAATAAAAATGACCCATCCATATGCTACTTGCAAGATACTCACTTTAGACAGAACTAGACTGAAAGTGAAGGGATGCAAAAAGATATTCCATGCAAAGAGTAACAAAAAAAAGGTTGGGCTAGCAATACTCATGTCAACAAACAGACTTTAACACAAGTATAAAAAATGAGACAAAGGACATTACATAATTTTAAAGGGGTCAATCCAAGAAGGAGTCATAATAATAGTAAATATCTACACACCCAACAGAGGAGCAACCAAGTACGTTAAGCAAACATTAATAAAGGTAAATGCAGAAATTAACAGTAATATTATAATAGCTGGTGACTTTAATATTCTACTTATCTCAATGGATAGATGATCCAGACAGAAAATTAATAAGGAAATAATGGCCTTAAATGCCACATTAGACCAATTTGACTTGATAGACATTTATACAGCATTTCATCCAAAAGCTGCAGATTATACATTTTTCTCAGGTGCACATAAAATATTTTCCAGAATGATCACATATTAGGCCACAAAACAAGCCTCAAATTCAAGAAGACTGAAATTATATCATGCTTATTTCCTGACTACAATGCATGAAACTAGAAACCAACTGCGCAATAAAACTGGAAAAAAACACATATATATGCAGAGATTATACAACATGCTTCTAAACAACCAATGGATCAAAGAGGAAATCAAACTGGGAATCAAAAACTACCTTGAGATAAATGAAAATGAAAACATAGCCTTACAAAATGTATGGGATGCAGCAAAAGCAATTAGAGGAGAAACATATATAGCTATACAGGTCTATCCCAAGAAGGAAAAATCCCAAATAAAAAATTTAAATTTAACCTAAAGGAACTATTAATAGTAAAAAAAGAACAAACAAAACTCAAAGTAAGCAGAAGGAAGGAAATGATAAAGATCAGAGTGGAAAAAAATGAAATCAAAACCAGAAAAGAACAATAGAAAAGAGCAATGAAACTAGGAGCTAGTTCTTTGAAAGAATAAATAAAATCTACAAGCCTCTAGCAAGACTCATCAAGTAAAGAGAGATAACACAAATAAATAAAATCAGAAATTAAGGAGGAAAAAAATTACAACTGATACCATAGAAATACCAAGGATCATTAAAGAAACTATGAACAACTATATGCCAACAAATTGGACAATCTGGAAGAAATGGATAAATTTCTAAAACATACACTATTCCAAGACTAAACCAGGAAGAAACAGAGAATGTGAACAGTAGTTGCTAGAACAACTACTAGCAATGAAATTGAAGCAATAATCAAAAATTCCCAACAAACAAAAATCCAGGATCAGAGAGCTTCACAGGTAAATTCTACCAAACATTTAAATAATTAGTACCTATCCTTCTCAAACTACAGTATTCCAAAACATACACACACACACACACACCAAAAGAGAGAGAGAGAGAGAGAGAGAGAGAGAGAGAGAGAGAGAGAGAGAGAGAGAGAGAGAGAGAGAGAGAGAGAGACAGAGAGAGAGAGAGAGAGAGAGAGAGAGAGAGAGAGAGAGAGAGAGAGAGAGAATGAATTACAGGCAAATATCCCTGATGAATATAGAATAAATGCCAAAATTCTCAACAAAATACTGGCAAACAGAATTTAACAGTATCATCACATCAACAAAACCAAAGATAAAAATTATATGGTTATCTTAAAAGATGCAAAAAAAAACATTTGACGAAATTCAACATCCATTTGTGAAAAATACTCTCAGGCAAGTGGGAAAAGAGGGAACATACCTAAGTGTAATAAAGGATGTTTATGACAAGCCCACAGCTAACATCACACTCAATGGTGAAAAGCTGAAAGCTTTTCCTCTAAGGTCAGGAAGAAAACAAGGATGGCTACTCTCAACACTATTATTCAACACAGTATTGAAAGTCCTACTCATAGCAGTCAGACAAGAAATATTGTAAAAGGCATCCAAATTGGGAAGGAAACAATAAAACTGTCACTATTTGCATGTGATCTGATACTATACATAGAAAACTCTAAAGAATCCACCGAAACTTAGCAGAATTAATTTTTAAAATTCAGTAAAATAGCAGGATACAAGATTAATATACAGAAATCCATCATATTCTTATATACTAATAATGAACAACCAGGAGAAATTAATAAAACAATCTATTTACAATTGCATCAAAAAGAATAAAATTCTTAGGAATAAGTTTAACCAAGGAGTGGAACTACAAAATACTGAAGAAAGAAAGAGGACATAAATAAATGAAAGGATATACTGTGCTCGAGGATTGGAAGGATTTGTGTCATTAAAATTACCATATTACCCAAAGTGATCTACAGATTCAATGTAATATCTATCCAAATGCCAGCCAATGACATTTTTCTCAGAACTAGAACAAATAATCCTAAAATATTATGGACAAAGGTCCATGAATAATGAAAGCAATCCTGAGAAAGAAGAACGAAGTTGGGGTATCACACTCCCTGATTTCAAACTATATTACAAAGCTATAGTAATCAAAACAAGCATGGTACTTGCACAAAACCAGACACATATCATTGGAACAGAACAAGGGGCCCAGAAATAAACCCTCTTCCAGATTTCTCTCTGATTCCTTTTCCATCCAGTTAATGAATTCCTCTCAGAGACTCCATCTCCAGTGCATTTCTTTTTGCCCCTTTCCTTTTTCATAAGGATTTACTTAATACTTCTATACCAAGTAAAATAAGAGAATAACATCTAATTATTATTTTAAAAATCCCATAATTTGCTTTTCTTTAAAAATTTCTCAAATAACATTCCCTGAAGTGACTCATTTTTTTAGAAACTACCAGTTCATCTGCTAATACAAGAGAAGACTGAAGGCAAAGAGAATGGTGGAAAAGGCACATTATAATCTATCAAAATAAAAGCAACAATACTTCATTTTCCATTTAAAAAGTAAACGATCAGAAAAGGAAAGAAAGAGAGCACTGCTTATGGTTGTTAAGCAAATTGAAGTTCACTGTGCTCCTTTTCGAATTATGTAAATAGAGGTCAAAGGTAAAGATGTGGGCATAGAAAAGTGCTTCATTCAATACTGAGATTGAAAAGAGATACCTTTTCAAATCCCCACTTACAAATGAAGAAACCACGGACCAAGTGACCTTCCATAGAGACCAGGCAAATTACTCAGGTCTTCTGGATTTTGTTTGTTTGTTTGTTTTTAGTGCCTTTTCCACTTGTTCTTTATGGTAAAGATGCTAATTAATTATCTCAATATTCATTCTTTCCCCTTTGCAACTGGGGAGAGAACCCTTTGAATTTTAAGGTCACATGGTCTTCTACTAAAGATGCTTTAATTCCCAGCTGGGAGGCTGGGAAATGTGTAATTTATGCATTTCCTCTACAAGGAGATTGGCTGCCTTTTGTTGCTTTTTTCTTAGTCATGTTGAACTCTAATGAGAAAGAAAACTTCCTAGAGAGTGGCAAACTCATAGTTAGAGAAAACCTGTATTTCTGCCTGACTTTGTAGGGTAGAGGGTCCCCAGTAGCCATGGCCCACTTATGACTAAGCTGTTGCATTGAAAAAAACAAAAATAAACAAACAAACAAACTCGTGTCCTGCAAAAGCCACTGTATTTTGGAGTCTTTTGTTGCTCCCCTTAACCTGTGCCTACCAAATACAAACATGAAAGAGTTCCATGAGGAGAGGAAATGTCCATGATCCATCTTTGTGGTCCTGAAGTTTAGCAGTGTCTGGTACATGGCATGGGTTCAATAAAGGATGACTCAACAAATATAAAAGGGAAAGTGGGACAGTAAGGACAGAATGGGGAAATTGTATGTGGTGAACACACAATACAGTTACTATCTAGTGAAAATATAGTTGCTCTTAGAGGAACATTCCCATAGGACCTTTCATCTTTCTCTGCTGATGATCACAACTCTGAGTCCTCAGAGTCATCTAGACTGAGCTAGAGGAATTTTGTAGTTGAGGAATTCCCCAGCCTTTCCCTACAGGTCCTAGATTGTTTGTCTAAAACTGATTTGGTTTGAATTTTACCTTTTAATAGAATATATTTGTAGTTAACTTTTAAGAGTAATGAAGTTGGTTATTTTGTTATTTTCAGTTTTATATACCACGTATCAGTGAAATCATATGGTTCTTGACTTTTTCTGTCTGACTTATTTTGTTTAGCATGATAATCTCAAATGAAGAAACAAAAACTCATAGACACAGACAACAATTTAGTGGTTACCAGAGGGGAGGGGGAACATGAGGATAGTAGATGAGGGTTAAAGAGATCAAATATATGGTGATGGAAGGAGAACTGACTCTGGGTGGTGAACACACAATATGATATATAGATGATGTATTACAGAATTGTGCACCTGAAATCTATGTAACTTTGCTAACAATTGTCGTCCCAATAAACTTTAATTAAAAAAAAAAAAAGTACTTAAGTCAGTATTATTCCAAACCACCTGAATATCATGGAAAAGGGCATTCACTCTCTACAAAAGTCATGTTTTCTTGCAGCCTGGGAGAAAAACTGTGTTAGAACATAGAGAAACCAAATGAGCCAGACCTGGTCAATAAATGGGTGACTGGAACCAGCAAGACATCTCTCTAGTCCCTTAACACTCCTTAAAGGGGGTTGACAAAGATGCTGGAACCCCCTTCTCTCCCCTCCCCACAAATAAAAGACCTGTAACACACCAGAGGGATCAGAGTCGTGTTCCATTATGGCCCTGAAGAAATCTATTTTAAGTCTAGAAAGTAGTTTATATATTAATATTTAACCAGTGAATGACAGTGCATTGAAGAAAATAAAACTAATAATTTTTCTTTAAATGAATGCAACAATAAAAACCTAATGCCTGGAAAGTTGTGCTATGGAAAGTAGGACTTTAAGGGACCTATAAATTCATCTCGTACATCCTTGGCCACTAATGGATTGTTCCCTGGAGTAAATTTCTAATTATTTTAAGCAGGCTACTTCTAAATGACTCAGGTGGAGAGGGTTTTTACAGCTTCCATTGGGGGAAGAATTTTCTGCGGTCTGATACACATCACTGTTTTGAACTGGTTGGTTTGGTACGAAAATTTCCTTTTAAAATTTGTTTTGTTATTTTTTTCCACCAAGAACCTGCTATATTGAGAAGAATTAGGTTACCACATGCTGGCTTCTTATTCTATTTATTTTAGTGTGAATCTCTGTTCTTTCTTTAAAGTTTCAATCAGACTTCTGGACATCACAGCCTCTGCACCAGTTCTATCTAGGCCCAGGATCCTCAGTGAAAGCCCCTGGGGAGGGACTCACAGGTGCCATCATGAATGAGTCTGACCAGCACCTGAGGCATGCTTCTGGCTCTTCCATTCTGCCCTCTCCCATCTCCTATTGTGAGGGCTGATCCATTCACGTGTCTTCTTCATACACAGAAGTGAAGCCTTATCATTAACTATTCATTCTACTCTAAATAATGGTGTGTGATAAAGTTGTTGAATGTTTAAACACAATGTAAATATAGAGAATTACAAAACACCTTATAATAACATTTAATATAATACTGTCACTGAGGCATCTGTCATATTTTGTTACTGACTCTCTCCAACCCAAATATTGTGGGCAGGAATCATATCTTTTATTTCTTTATATTCCAAATTCTTTTTGTTGTTGTTGTTGTTGTTTGTTTTTTAAGATTTTATTAGGGAATTGGGGGAGGGGAACAGCCTGGGGAATTGGGGAAGGGGAACAGACAAGTTGCTGTCTTTTTGTTCTTCAGTCTAGTTGCGGAGGACATTGCTTCACTGGCCCATGTTGGTATCATCATTGCGCTCTTCGGCTATTGGCAGCTCACGCAGGCTGCCTGTCGCTCACGCTGGCTGCCGGCCACTCACTGTAGCCTTGGCAGCCCACTGCAGCAGGGGCTGCAACCTACACCGTCTCTGGGGCTTGCACAGCCCAGCTCCAGCTGGAGCTGCTGTTAGCTGTAGAGGGCAGTGTCACTGACCCTCATACGTGGGATCTGAACCGGGACCGCTGGCATCCCAAGCTAGCTGTTAACCAATGCGCCACTCGGCCGGCCCTATATTCCAAGTTTTTGTATGTCACAGAGCCTAGCTTTGTGTCTGACATTTCCCAGGCACTAAAGATACATTTTTCAAAAATATTACTGAAAAAAATGTCATTATCTGGACGTTTTCAAGATTACTGTCTTGAAAGACACACACACACTCTCTCTCTCTCTGTCTCTCTCTCTCTGTCTCTCTCTCTACACACACACACACACACACACACACACATAAATACAGTTGAACTGTGTCATCTTAATAAAATAGCCAGCATGTTGCTGTCTTCATAATTAATCCAGTTAATATATTTTCTAAATAAATTTGTTTTTAAACTATAGTCTCTGCAATGAGTTGTCATAATGTAATAAAAAAAAGCATGGACTCTAGATTCAAACAGTCTTGCTTTTACTCTTTACTGCTTGTTATCTGTGTAAAGTTGAGTAGGTAATCCAACCTCTCTGACCTTGTTTCCTTGTTCTCAAAAATGAGCATGGCAATAATTATCTTATGGACCTTATCTTGCAGATTAAATGGGATTGCTTATTTGAAGGTGCTTATTTGAAGGTACCTATTTGAAGGTACTGCTGCCTGGCCTGTGCTTTAAAACTGAATCAATTAAGATGCTTTAGCACAATGAACAGAGGCTAACTAGAAGTGAATTAAACAGTAAGCAAAATTTATCTTATATCATAAGAAGTCTGCCTTAGGAGAGCTGTGGTTAAACAATAAACATTTCTCACAGTTCTGGAGGCTGGGAAGCCCTACACCAAGGTGCCACAGATTCAGTTTCTGGCAAGGACTCTTCCTTGCTTGCTCATGGCTACCTTCTCACTGTGTCCTCACTGGCAGAGAAAGAGAAGTCTCTGGTGACTTTCCTCTTATAAGGATTCTAATTCCATCATAGGGGTCCCCCTCTCATGACTTCATCTAAGCCTAATTACTTCCCTAAAGCCCCATCTCCAGTTGCCATCACATTAAGGATTAGGGCTTCAATTTATGAATTTTGGAGGAGACAGACATTCAATCCATGACAGGCACATTCAAGTTGGTAAATTCAATGGGTCAAAAGTGCTCATCATTGTGCTGTTTACATTTCTGTTCCATCCTCCATGTGACCACAACTTTTCTGGTAGGGGCTGGTTGTTACATATACTATTTAAAGGCATAGTCATATCCAGAAGATAGAGTGATCTCTTCTTAGGTGTCTCACTATATTAGGGAGCCATATTTTTTCTTTAGATTCCATTGGTCAATATTGGGTGATATTACATGCATCAGTAACAAGGAATCTTGGGAAATCAACTTCCTGTAATTTTCAACCTCTCTAAAAAAGAGCAGGATCTGCAAGACAGTAATAAACTTGGAAAAGGCTATTGAGAAAAAAAGGATAGTGAGTTGTCAACCCCTTTCTCCCTCCATTGGCTCCATGACATGTCCTAATCTAGGCATACTGTAGATTCTTCATAGTTGTTTTAATATTTATGAATTTTTATTCAATACATGGGGAAATGAAGCAGATGGTTATATAGGAAACATACAGGAAACCTGAATTGTAAACTAATCCCAAATCTGTAATGCAGAAAAAAATCTCAAAAAGTATACACTTGAATTATTTATGTGCCTATATATCTTCTTTCTAGCTGTGTAAGATGGGGGACAGGTCCTTTTATCTCCCTGATCCCCTCTTTCCTATCTACATGAACAATTAAATAAAACAAGTCCCAGTCTCATAAACTTATTGTGAACTTTAAGACAGATAGTATTCATGTAGGCATCCAAAATAACTGACAAATTATAGGTCTGCTCTTGCTGAATTTAAATTGAATCTAGGTGATCTGTTTTTTGTTTTTTGTTGTTATTTTTTTGTCTTTCTTCCCTTATTGCAGCTATTTTGAAAATCAAATGTACCGTAGAAAGATGATTTTGAGTCTGAAGACCCAAATCCTGTCTCTAGCTGCACTGTTTTTTTCTCTTTTTTATTTATTAAACATATTGGGGGTGACAATGGTTAGTAAAATTATGTAGGTTTCAAGTGTATATTTCTTAGTACATAATCTATATATTGCATTGTGTGTTCAACACCCTGAGACGACTCTCCTTCCATGTTTTGTTTCTTTTTCTTGTGATCCTAGAAGGCAAATTTGCTTCACCAGTTTGCAAACTTTATTCTCCTTATTTTATAGGAAATCATAAGAAATCATATCAATCAGTCACTGTGCCTGTCATATAATAGGTAGTCAATTAGTAAATGGATAGCATCTTTAATATTCTTTTTTCTTGGTGAGAAATATGGTAAGGATACCAGGTATAAGTGATGGTATGGAGAAACTAGAACTCTCATATACTGCTATCAGGATTGTAAAATCATACAACTACTTTGGAAAATTGTTTGGAAGTTTCTAAACAGTTAAACACATACTCACCATATTATCATGCCATTCTACTTAGAAACAGTTATTTAAGAGAAAAGGAAATATATATCCATACAAGACTTGTACACAAATGTTTGTAGGCAGCTATATTTTTGATTGCCTCAAACTGATATTTTTAATTACCCCAAATACCCATGAAATAGTGAAATGATAAATAAATGGCAATAAATATCTATACAATGAACTACTGCTCAGCAATAAAAAGGAACTAATACTAAACTATTAATCCATGTTACAACATGGATGCAACTCAAAATAATTATGCTGAAAGAATCCAAATACCTCTCAAAAAAAGCCCATAATATATGATTTGACTTATAAAAACATCTAGAAAATGTAAATGAATTGATAGTGGCAGAAAGCAGGTCAAGAACTGCTAGGGATAAGGATCAGGGAAGGGCAGGAGGGAAGGATTACTAAGGGACAGGTTGGAACTTTACGAGGTGCAGGTTATAGACACTATCTTGATTGTTGCAATGATTTCATAATTGAATACATCTATCAGTCCATATCAGTTACACACTTTAAACATGTGCAGTTTATTGTATGTCAATTATACAGGAAAAAGGGTTAAAAAAAAAAAGATTGTGAAAGTCATAACCCAGTAGGTGCACTCTTCTGAAGCATAGAGATACAACCAAATGATTAAGTTAAGTGGACCAGGAACAATTACCATGTAAATGCATTTGTAGGTCAATGACTAACTGAAGTCTAATGAATTATTTTAACCTACATGAGGATTTTCAAGTAAAAGTGGCTTTGGAGCTAGGATGTGGGTCTCAATTAGAATCCTAAGAAAAATAGGGCGTGCCTGGACTCACAATGCTCACCGTACCTAATTGAAGTGAGCCATGCCTTTGCTGTGGTGCTAGGAGCTTGCTTGTGCTTTCCATTGTCCCCATTTTACTTGACCCAAAGCTCTTGATTTATTGCTAATCCCTCCACCCCCTTGCAATTCGATGGCCATGTTCTACTTCTCAAGCACCTCTCTAGCTTATTATTTCTTTAATTGCACCCCTTACCCATGCTGCTCAACTTGGTCACATTTGCTCAATTAGCTTCTTAATTTTAGACCAGGGACATCACAGTCTTGTGCATCACAGTGTTTTAACTATCCTGACACTCATGATAAATGATGAATGTAAATACCTTTAACAGAATGAGTTGCTCCCATTTCAATGGCAAGGCAAATTGTAATCTTGTAGATTGGTCCTATAATCTGGTATCTTATTCTTAGGGGAAATAAAAGCCTCATAAGTGGATAGAACAGAGAAGAGATGTATATTTCAGGGGGGCCTAGGTAGGAAATATAAGGGAGAAAGAAAGGTCAAATTTCAATTACAGAAAACGTGTGTGTGTGTGTGTGTGTGTGTGTGTGTGTGTGTGTGTGCCTTCCTTGTACTCAGAATTGCTAAACTCGTTCTGTGTGTGGATCCTTGGCAAGACATTCTATTCCAGATGTGCATTACATTGTCCATCTCCTTTCCAAACAATTCTCATTTTCTTTTTCCTCTTCTGGCAAGGAATTGTGATAAAGAGAATAATGTCAAGGGCCTGAGCAGAGATGAAGATTGAGATAATTTAGAAGCCAGAAATAGGAGATAACCATTGTGAGTGATGTCCGACCCCAACTCTGGTTATCTCTTGTTCCTAATGCTGTGTGTCATTTTCTGCCATTCAAAACACTAGGGGGAGGGTATGACGATGAGATCAGAGTGTGGTCTTAAGTTCTATTTGAGATGTAAGAATCCTCATTTAATCCAATCTTACAATTTTATGAATGGAAAGAAAAAAAAAATGAAGCTCTGAGAGAGAAAATTATTTTCCTAAGTTACACATTAGGAGGAGCAGTTGGGAAAACTAGGCAATAGCAAAAGTCCTCTGGGGGTAGAGAAGTCAGACATCAGCTGGGCCCATGGTCGCAAGCTGCATAAGCAGTGGCTTAGGTCTCAAAGACAGTAGACAAGGAGCGTTCAAGGGACACTTGAACCAAGGGCAACAAGAAAGACTGTGGAAGACTGTTGGCTGGCTCAGTAAGCTGCTGGATGGGCCTCGTTGAATGTGGTTTCTTAATCAGCCATCTCTAGTGGACCAAGCAAGCCGGGCAAACAGTCAAAATTCAAACAGCGAATTATTTCCTCTGGGCTGGTGACGCACAAAATCAAAAAACTTTGTAAATCTGGACTCCCATATGTGGCTCTCAGCTGGTGTAAGTCCCTGACTGAATTACTTGTGGCCAGAGAAATTAATGCTCCACACATGGGGGCCCAACTTGAAAGGAAGAACTTCATCTGAGAAGTCTCCACCAGGCATTAAGGAGCTCTGGAAAGCAGACAGAGTCCACATTGATATGGTATGCTGGCAAGGGAGGGTTCCCAGTGACACTCTGATCAAGCACATGAATAATGTATAATAAATGCATAAGAATACAAATTGAAAGAAGAGCAAAAAAGCAATAAAAAGATGCCTTAATATTTTGCCTCCACTAGCTGGGTGGAACTAGGTGGGTGTTAACTCTCACTTTCCTGCCCATCGGAAATGCTGCCTTGTTCTGAGTGAATATAGTGCCTTTTACACCCGTTAAAGCCTGTAGTCGAATGATTTAGATGACCCCTTTTCCTCCCAGCCACATGCTAATTGACTTGAGAGTGAGTTACAGTCCCAAGAGAATAGCAGCCACAACTGGGTATATTTTTAATGTCAATTTCTGCAGGAGCTTTTACATGAGGAAATTGTTGTAACAATTATTCTATCCTGGGCCCTAGGATAGATATTGATTTTTTTTTTTTTGCACATTAGATGCAAAAGGATAGATGGGGATATGTAAATGCAAAATGGGATGACAGTTACCTGGGTCTTTATGTAAAGCAGTGATACCTGGATACTTAAGGAGCTGTACTGTGGAGATGGAAAGCTGAGAAAGAAAGCTCAATGATTTTTATGATTATAATCACAGGGCTGAGGGTAGAATTGAGAGTTATAAACTCAAAAGTAAGGAACATCAACAAGGGATTTCAGAGATGCTTTCTTTTTGTCATATATGGTAGCCTTTTGCATTTATGACTTAAATACAAAATTTAAGATAATTCAGGGTATCCAGGAGACAGAACTTCCATAATGTGCATCTCAAGGAGCACAATGCACCAGCAGAATTGACTGGAAGGACCACAAATGCTCACCTGAAAACCAAGTGGAGAAGGGGTGGTAGATGAGGGTAAATGGGATCAAATATATGGTGATGGAAGAAGAACTGACTCTGCATGGTGAACACACAATGTGATACATAGATGATGTATTACAGAACTGTATACCTGAAACCTATGTAACTTTATTAACCATTGTCACCCCAATAAATTTTAATAAAAAGAAAAGAGAGAACCACATCCTGCATTACAATATAGAAGAGCATAATATGAGCAGTCATTTGTAAGATGTAGTACAATAATATGTTAAAAATAAGAATTAAATTTCCAAAGTATGAAAATAATTACTTAACACTAAAGTTGATTAAAGGTTATCCCTATAGTGACATAAATATATCTGTATTTGTTTTCTTAGGTGGCAATGAAAAGGTGGCATTCATTTTTCGAGAGAGGCATCTAATGTGAGTTTTTGTCAAAGAAAACAAAAAAGCCCTGAGTTACTGAAGGAGACAGCATGAACATTGGCCAGAGAACTCTGGACCCTGATTAATAGGGAGGGACATTGTGGCAGAAGAAAGAGCCAGAGGAGGCCTCACATTTTAACTAAGGTCTCTGTCCTAAAATGGATCAAGGACCAGGTCTTAGAGGTTAATTAAGAAACAACTTTAAAGCAAAAACTTAATTTACCAGTAATCATAAGAGTATAAAGTAAAACGAAATGCCAATCTTATTATATTAAAAATCATTGCAATTCTAATATCCACTGTTCATTTATTTACCCAGGGAGATAGCACTAAATACCTCACTTACAGATGTGAGGAGATGAAGTTTTTTTATCTAACGGAGATCACCAAGTTAGTAATTATCAGAACCAAGCCAAGAATTAAGACCTTCTGATTCAACATTCATTTATGATGAAAACTTTCAACAAAGTGGGTATAAAGGGAATGAACCTCAACATATTAAAAACCATATATGACAGATCCACATTTAATACCCAATGGTGAAAAGCTTAAAGCTTTTCCTCTACGATCAGGAAAAGGACAAGAATGAGCACTTTTGCCACGTGTATTCAACACAGTATTGGAAATCCTAGCCAGGGCAATTAGGAAAAAAATAAATTGGAAGGGGAGAATAAAACTGCTCCTATTTGCAGATGATATATTATGAAAACTCTAAAGATTTCACCAAAAAACTATTAGAACTCATAAACAAATTCAGTAAAGTTGCAGGATAAAACATCATTATTCAAAAATCTCTTATGTTTCTATACACTAATAACAAAGTATTAAAAAGACAAATTAAGAAAACAATTTCATTTATAATTACATCAAAAATAGTAAAATACCTAGCAATAAAATTAACCAAGGAAATGAAAGACTTGTACACTGAAAACTATAATATATTGATGAAAGAAATTGAAGAAGACACAAATAAATGGAAAGATATTCTGTGCTCATGGAATGAAAGAATCAATATTATTAACATATTTATCAACCCAAAGCATCCTACAACAGATTCAATGTAATCCCTATCAAAATTCCAATGGCATTTTCACAGAAATACAATAATCAATCCTAAAATTTGTATGTGACTACAAAAGACCCTGAATAGCCAAAGCAATCTTGAGAAAGAAGAACAAAGCTAGAGGCATAATGCTCCTTGAATTCAAACTATATTACAAAGTTACAGTAATCAAAACACTATGGTATTGACATAAAAACAAGATACAGCTCAGTGGAACAGAACAGAGAGCCCAGGTATAAATCAACACATATATTATCAATTAATATATGACAAAGGAGCCAACAGTATGCACTGGAAAAAGGACAGTCTCTTCAATACATGGTGGTGGGGAAACTGGAGAGCCACATACAAAAGAATGAAACTAGAATGCTATCTTATACCATACACAAAAATTAACTCAAAATGGATTAAACACTTAAACATAAGACCTGAAATCATAAAACTCCTTAGAAAAACATAGGTGGTAAGCTCCTTGACATTAGTCTTGGCAATGGTTTTTTTGGATCTGACTCCCAAAGCAAAGTTAACAAAGCAAAAATAAACAAGTGGAACAACATCAAACTAAAAAAAGCTTCTATGCAGCAAGGAAACCATCAACAAAATGAAAAGACAACCTACTGAATGGGAGCAAATAATTGTAAATCAGATATCTAATAAGGGGTTAATTTCCAAAATATATAAAGGACTCATACAACTGAATAGCAATCAAACAAAAAATCCAATTTAAAAATCGGCTAAATACCTGAATAGACATTTTTACAAAGAGGACATACAGATGGTCAACAGGTACATGAATAAAATGCTCAATATCACTAATCATCACTGACATGCAAATCAAACCAAGAAGGTATTACCTCATACCTGTTAGAAGGACTACATCATCAGAAAGAAAAGATATACATTTTGGCAACAATGTAGACCAACAAAAATCCTGTGCACTGTTGATGGAAATGTAAATTGGTGCAGCCACTATGAAAAATATTATGTGGAGGTTCCCTGAAAAAATTAAAAATAGATCCACTATATAATCCAGCAATTCCACTTCTGGGCATTTATCCAAAAAAAAAAAAAAAATCCACTAATTTAGAAATATATATGTGCATCTACATATTCATGGCAGCATTATTTAAAACAGCCACGATATGGAAAAAACTTAAGTATCCAATGGCAGATGCATGGATAAAGAAATTTTGGTACATATATACAATTGAATACTATTCAGCCATAAAAAAGAACAATATCTTGCCATTTACAACAACATGGATGGAACTTGAGGGCATTATGCTAATGATCAGACAGAGAAAGACACATACTGTATGATTTCAGTATCATAAAACAACCAAGCTCAGAGATACAGACAACAGATTGGTGGTTGCCAAAGGCAAGGTGTGGGGCGGGGTGGGGGTGGGGTGCAAAGTGAGTAAAGGGGGTCAAAAGGTACAAACTCCAGGTATAAAATAAAAAAAGTCATGGGGATATAATGCACAACATGTTGACTATAGTTAATAATACTGCATTGTATATTTCAATGTTGAATAGATCTTGTCTTTCCTCATAAGAAAAAAATGTATAACTCTCTATAGTGATGAATACTAACTAGACTTATTGTGATCATTTCACAATATATACAAACATTGAATCATAATGTTATGCATCTGAAACCAATGTAATGTTATATGTCAAGTACACCTCAATAAGAACAAAAAAATGAATGAACACCTTCTAGTTCCTAATCCATGTGATTCCTTCCTGTCTAACACAGCCCCCTTTCCATTCCAGACAGGATATGCAAATCCTTTGCATATCACAACCTCACCTCCATGGTAAATATTTCACACCAATCAGGATCCTCTTTAGTGCAAAGTCCATATCAGCCTCAAGTTTCTTTTCAGAATAGCCCTCAAGCTGATGCTATCATCTGATTTGGGTAAGCATAGGTAATGAAAATGATTGGCCTCTTTGCCTTAAACTAAGATGCTTACATAGTGTAAAGCCAGGTTAACGTTTTTTGCCCTTTTCACTTTTCACTTTGTTTGGATAATGAAACTAGATTGGTCAGCATCATTTGTGCTGATTTTACTTTGCACCACTCTTACTAGCCTGGAGTTTTGCCGGAATCTATGATGCAATGGGGAAACATTTAGCTCTTAAACAGTATTTCATATATCCTGGAGGGAAATTTGGAAAAGGGCAGGGGCAAGGAAAGGCAGCACCTTCTAAAATTATTTCCCTTTAAGGGAAACCAAATTTCCTTCTAAAGAGTCAAATTGTAAACCTGAGATTTTATTTTGACTCTTCTTTTAATATAGTGTGAAATAATTGTCCATGCCTTACGTTTCTCTGCCTGAACAGTACCTCAACTAGTATCTTCATTGACAAATGAGTACTTCTGAAGAACAAGTTTTATTTAAAAGTAAGCTAAATAGCTGATAAAGTAGTATGAAGACAAGCAATAAAATGTGGCAGAAAGGGAGTGGGAAACTGAGAAGAAACAGGGTTTACATTGGGAACTGGGTCACCTTTGTTCATCTGAATAATAGGAAAGACAGTGTGGATCAAAGTGAAAGGATATATACTGTATATAAACATTTATAGGTATAGCTATTTTTTGCTGAACTCTCCATAAAAATTATGAGATGATGGGAGAAGGCTGTGGTTCTACTACAAATACCAGAAGATAGGCGCGGTTGGCATTATCCCTATTATTGATATGAAGAAACATAGACTTAGAGACATTGTCACACGCGTATCCAATGGTGGAGTTGGAATGAGAATCTGGGCTCTCTGAGTGCAAGATCATGGCTCACTCCACTGTGTCTCGGTGTTTTAACATACCTGATCAGAAGCACCACCTGAAGCTCTTTTCAAATTACAGATTCCTGGGTTCCATGCCAAAGCTTCTGAATTGGCATCTCTTAGACTGGGATTTGCATATCTGGTGATTTATCTAGTTCTCCAAATCATGATTAGCTCAGTTCAGAAAACAGAGCTGGAGAATGTCTGCTGAAGGCCTAATTACTACTTCAAAAGGTACTACCACATTCTGCTCCTAACAGGCTGAATAACCATATACAATTTCTCATCCCTTCCTGGCACTCTGCTTCTTTATCTGTAATTGGTAAGTTAAACAAGATTTTTTTTTTTTTGAGGACACTTCCCAGGCTTGGACTCCAGATTTTCTGAAACGAAATCAGTGACCGATTGCTGATTTTATTAAGATGCTCTAATAAAACCAGATGCATATTATGTTGGGGGTTTTGAGGAGTCTCCAAAAATGATATCCTCTTCTAACTCATTCTCCTTTATCATGCTCCAACTAGAGTGACCCTTTTTCTGTTTCTTGAACATACCAAGCTCTTTCTTGCTCCATGAACTTTGCACTATTTAATCTCTCTCCCAAAATGCAGTGTCTCAAGATCTTCACATGACTAGCTCCTTCTTTTCATTAAACTTTCATCTTCATAATCACCTAATCAGTAACTTTCCCTGATCACAAGTAGCCCTCTTTCAGTGGATTTCTGCATCACTACCCTGTTTTGTTTTGTTTTTCAGAGAATTTACCTCTATAAGAAATGATCATATTTATTGATTGGTTTGTTTGTTTGTTTTTTACTTGAGCTATTGAAAATTATACTCCGAAAGAATGGGTACTCTGTGTTTCTCACCAATGTATCCTCATCATCCAGAAAAGCCTGGCACATAGTAGGTATTCATTAAATATTTGTTAAATCAATGTTAAATAAGTATAATCTTCAAATTTACATGTTAATTAACATGTTAATTAGCACATTACTCATTCTGACTGGCCTTTTTTATGTTACTAGTTCTTATCTTTTGGCCCTTGGCGTCCCACTGATATGTAAACTGGAGGGCCTGGGTAACACATATGGATTTCCTTTGTATTGTACAGCTAGATCTGGAATCCTCTGGAGAACTGTCTGCACTCAGACAGTGGGCAAGCAAAAAATTTCCATGGAGGATTGATCAAGGCACTACAGCCCACATTCTCTGGGTCAGAATCCAGTCAATGACCCAAATTTAACCAAAATGGAGAAACATAATCTTCCAATGTGCCAGAAAGTAAAAATATGATTGATGATCACCTGGCCAGTTTAGCTACACACTTTTTCATTGGTAGTCCCAGAGGACTAAATTCTAAGCAGCTGCATCTCCATTTTCTGTATTCACCAAACTTCTCCCAAGTTTTCTTTTTTCAGAAATTTGCTGGGCCAGCCGAGTGGCATGTTGGTTAGGAGTTGGCTTGGGATGCCTGCTCTGAGCAGCAGGGTCCTGGTTCAGATCCCACATGAGGGCCAGTGAAGCTGTGCCCTCTACAACTAAGATGGTGAACAACAGCTCGACCTGGAGCTGAGCTGCTATGAGTTGCCGGCAACGGCGTAGGCTGCAGTGGGGCTAACCGGCAGCTGGCATGCACTTTCGTAAGCTGCCATGAGCCACCATGAGCAGCAGTCCAATGGCTGGCAAGCGACTGTCTCACCCAGGAAGAGCACAATGATAATACCAACATGGGCCAGTGAAGCAGCATCCTCCACAACTAGACTGAAGAACAAAAGGACAGCAACTTGTCTGTTCCCATTCCCTGATTCCCTAATGCTGTTCCCTTTCCCCAATTCCCCAATAAAATCTTTTAAAAAAAAAAGCCTTGAAATTTGTTGAACTGTCATGTTCCATTTTGCTTTGCTGTAGTGGGTGTGTTTCTTTTTGGACTTTTGTATTTTAACCTTAGTGGGATGTTTTAAGAGAGATAAAAGCATATGTTTGACCTACTCCACATCTTGAATTGGAAGACAATAACATCTATTTTTAGTCTTTCAGCCTCACCCAACACTGAGAACTTTTCAATGGCTGTATTTTACCCTTAAGCCCTGCCTCTAAAATTTTGGCTTTCTTCATATCTTAAGCATTATTTTCATATGTACTTCTTCACCCTTTCTTTTTCTATTTACCTTTCTCATCTTGAGTACCCCCAAATTCTTAGGTTATTGATGAGAGCAATTGTTTTTCCCTACCCTTGTAACTCTACTTTCTAGACCATTGTCCTGTGGCTTATATTCTCACAATTTTCTTCCTTAATTTCTTCCTTAGAGAAACTCTACATCATATACAGGTAAGGACAAAGGATATGTGAAGGCCCTGGAACTAGATCACAGAGGTGTGTATGTGTACACCAAAGGGGACAAGAGGCAGAGAGTAGAGGTTGTAGGGAGAATAATCATAGTTTTCAAATATCTTTTGTTTTCTAGTTTAATTAAAAATGGAACCAGAAGAAATATGCCAAAATGCAATATTTGAAACTTGCATTATAAAAATAAATGATATATTATGGAAAATTATATGAAAGACATTCACCCTTCTCATTTATTCCTTCACCCTTATGAGATGTACATCATTAAATTTTCTATACATAAGAAAATTAAGACTCAAATAATTGATCTAATTTTCTAAGCCATGCAGATAGTTAATTCCAGGTTTCCTGTTTCAATGCCTATGGATTTCCTCTTCATTGCACTTCAATAGGTTGTCTAGAGTCTGAAGTCTACCTTTCTAGACTATTACTGAAATATGGTAAGAATACCGGAGATCTGCAGTCAGAGAAGCCTGGGGACAAAGCCCATCATTGTAAATTATTGAGTGATTTTGGGTAAGTGGCTTAAGCTCTTTATATTTCAGTTTCTTCACCTATAAAATGAGAATAGTCATCACTTCATAGGCTTGGGATGAGGATCTAATAAAACATAGAATGTCTAGCATAATGTCAAAATCAAATAGGTACTCAATAAATGTTATCTATTATTCTTATCCTTTTCATCCAAGTATTAATTTTTTGGCTCAAAGAATGGAAACATCTTGGTCAAAGTCATAATACAGCTGACTAAAGGACTAACCTGGGTTATGCAGCAGTATCTCTAAACGCTAGACAAATTCCAATTTCTCTTCCATGACACTTTCTGCTGTACAGGTCCTTCAGCTGGCATCTTAACAAATAAGAGTTACCTGGCATGGCATAAATATTGTGCTGCAAGAAATTTGGGGAAATCATTATTTTTCATGGACTCATCCTTGGAAGTACTATAACATAACTGTTCTTCTGCTTTGTCCAGAAGAATTTAAGTGTCAACCATTTTAGAAACATAAAGACATGGTAAATGAACTCTCAAATTCATCTGTAGATTTAGGCACATAAGCCTAGATTCACCATAGATATGAATTGATTAAAACTGAAATGGATGGGCCTGTTTATTGAACATCAAGGCCTATACCTAGAGCATTTTATCTTTATGAAAATGTTTTTTTCACAGGGTTAGAAGAGTGGAAGCACCAACCACCACACCCTGTATATTCTTTTCCTAATAACCCAAGGTGCGTGCGTGCATACACACACACACACAAACCTGTATGTGCACAAGCCCTGCCTACCGACTTCTACCTCCACTTATCCTCAAACAACCTATACATGGTTTGGGCAGAAGGATGAAAACCCAGTTGAAATCTTCTCATCCCTTTTCACTAAATAGCTTTCTCTATCTGGTTTCCAGAATTTTTCTCTCAAAATTAAACATTAAAAAAATAATCCTGTCATAATAGCCATTCTGACAGGTGTGAAGTGATATTTCATTGTGGTTTCAATTTCCCTGATGATTAGTGATGTTGAGCAGCTCTTCCTTTGTCTATTGGCCATTTGTATGCCCTCTTTGGAGAAATGTCTATTTAGGGCCTCTACACATTTTTTAAATCATATTGTTTGTTTTTTGATGTTGAGTTCCATAAATTCTTATGTAGTATACACATACAATGGAATACTACTCAGCAATAAAAAATACAAATGAAATCTTGCCATTCGCAGCAACATCAATACCTAGATGGTATTATGCTAAGTGAAATAAGTCAGGCAGGTCGAGATAAATACTGTATGATTTCACTTATATGTGAAATCTAAAAAAACAAAACAAACAGAAATAGACCTATAAATACAGAGAAAAAAACTGATGATTGTCAGAGGAGAGGGTGTAGATGGATGGGCAAAAAAGGTGAAGGGACATAGGAAGTGCAAACTTCCAGTTATAAAATAAATTAGCTACTGGGATGTAATATACAGCACAGGGAATACAATCAATACTATTGTAATAGCTTTGTGTGGTGACAAATGGTTACTAGACTTATCATGGTGATCACATCATAAAGTATATAAACAGAATCACTGTGCTATATCCTTGGAACTAATATAATATTGTATGTCAACTATACTTTAATAAAAATAGTAATCTGCCATATTTCAGTGTTGAGAAACTTGTGAAGTAAGAATAAGGGTATTAATAAGAGTAATTTAACCACCCTCAACCAATTAACAGAGTATAGAAGCATGAGTACTGGAGTGAGAATCATACACTTTAGCAAATCACATCTTGAGGCTTCAACTTCCTCATTTGTTAAGGGTATAGTATTAATAATTCCTATCCTATAAAGTTTATTCATGCATTCTACACAGATTTTTAAGCATCTTCTATATTCCAGTGACTGTGCTGAGTCCTATTGATGCAATATAAAGTGAGACACAGATAATTCTCTGAAGTAGCCCACAGTCTGCTGGGGAAGAAATCACATAAAGAAAGAAGTGCTGTGGAGAAGTTTTTCCAGAGCACTCATGGGATCAAAGATACCTGAAGGGATGCATAAGGTATCAGTGAATAGAGGGCTAGATAAAAGGTGGAGGTGAGGTTAGGCTGACATGAGGGAGACGTGTTCCACCAACATCTAGGTTCCTAGTAGAGCTCGAGTTGCTCCTGTCTAGTCCTACTTGGGCCTGGGAAAGGTCATCCTTCTATGTTCAGGGACCCACACAATAGTTCAGAGGTTTACGAATGCTCTAGACCATTGAAAATGGGTGGAGAAGGTTGTACCCATGGGATGGACAGACTGGGAGGTTGACATTCTCCTAGACAATAGGCAGTGATCTAGATATTGTAAACAGGCCATCTTCATCAAACCACAATGGGAAGAACCATTTATCTTCTAAATGATGCACAGTACTTTCTCAAGCAGAAAGGGCTACCCTGGAAGACCCTTACATGGCTTTGTGCTGCTCCCCAGCACCAGCAGCCATAGGATATTTGCTCCCAAAGATGGAGCATTCCCCCAAAAGTGAACTCTACTTCTGCCCACATGTCTCCCTAACTGTGGAACTTTCAAATAGCCAAGGGAAATGGACCAATTTTCTTGACCCTACACCTTGGCCTTAGATCTCTAAATTGAACAACAAAGAATTTAGCATCTTTGTCCTTTTGTTCTAATTTGAGAACTTTCCCTGGTATGAAGAACGAATACAAGGACGAAGGGTGGGAGGTAGGGTGAGTGAGGATTGAACACAGTAGTTGATTCCAGAGTATTATTTTTGGAAGCCAGAATTTGGCAAAGCCAGATCACACCATTTTCTTCAGCAACCCATTCTGCCTCTAGTCTCCCAGGTTCAAAATGAAATGCACATTCCACAAGCCGCTGTTATGTAGCAACTATACAGAAGTGTAAAATATTTGTTAAAATTCACACATCAAAGCCAAGGCTAGATTTCACTTTCAAGTTCAGGCTTCTTCCAAGACCACTTACTTTCCTTTTTTTTTTTTTTCTTTTTCTTTTTTCAGGCTAACATTTTGATACTGCCACTGCTTTGTTGCACAATCTTTAAAAGCTAGACTGTTTGCGTTTTCCAGCCCTACCTTTTGCTAGCTGGGTGAACTTGAGCAAGTCACTTTACTTCTCTGAGTCTTGTCTGTTAAACAGAGATTCTCATCATGGGGAAAATAATACACATACTTTATAATTATCGTGTGGATTATATGATTTAATTCATGTAAAGCTTTTAGCATGGAGCCTCACATATGATAATTATGTAAAAATTTTGAAAACATATTAGGTCTAGTATTTCTCAAAATTCCTTTCTGGCTCTTGGTTTTCTCTTTCCTGTATAATTATGATTATTATTTATTAAGTGCTATTATGCACTAAATACTATACAAGGTAGGCTCATTGTTAAAAATGAGATGACACAAAACAGACATTTTCTGCATTCTATGAATAAAAAGATAAAACTTAAAATTCATCACTTCCTAATTATTTTACTATATTTTTTATCCCCACTTAAGGTTATATATGTCTATTGTAACTGGATGGTAGACACACTATATAATGGTGTGTGCATCTCCTCCTAGCTCTGTGTTCGGTGGCATTACTTTGATAGCCTGAAATTAGACATTGGGGAGTATTTACACCATGGAAATTGGCAAATGCTATAAATCAAGGCTTGATTTATTGTTTTGATGAGTTTTCTAGAGCTAATAAAGCAGATTAAACTCAAAAGTGTTCTGTGTCTATTGTCTATTACATTGTAAACAACACAAATAACTGAGGGAATATTTTTCGGTATTCAAACACTATTAGAGGATTTAGCAAAGATTGAGCTCATGCCATTAACAAATAAAGTTTACATCTTTGTTTAATTTTTGTTCTTTTTGTTAACATAAACGAAAATATCAACCAACATTTATGTCACCACCACACTCATTCACCAACGAGGTGGTTTCTTTGCTGAACCAGATAGTAATCAAGTATTTATTTGCAGCCTGATTTTGTCCAATCATGATTGAATTGCAAAAATAGGCTGCCTATGGATAAAAGCATTAAACAAAAATCAAATAAAGTATTCTGTGAGAATCAACTGGCTCTATAACAGTTATAATAAAAATTATTATATATTTTATGATATGTAAACATGTGCTACACATTCCGTATATCAGTAAAATGTATAAAAACATATATATGGTGCCAAAAATATGTATACACATTTCAAAAAAGGAAAACTATATTAAAATTGTAATACCCAATATATACTGATAACAAAAGATGAATACAAGTCACGTTTGACTTCTGCAATTACAAGAGGTGCTCAAAGTGGTTACCATCAGTGTCCAGACACTTCTGATTATGGCAAACTACTGCTTGAGCAACGTTGACCAAAGTGTCTACTTGTACACATTTTTTTTTTTTTGGCACCCTGGTGTATATCTGCACACACATTTTTTTCCAGAGAGCTGGTTGTTAAATACTTATCAGCACACCAGTGTCCTAAGACACAATACCTTCTGGTCATCACCTCTCTGGCCCCCAAGCAGATCATAAATAAACTCTAGGGTCCAGACACCAGCCAATATGTATCTTAGGCCCTATAGTATTTCTCGGCACCTGTCTTCCCCAGATGACCTTTTGTGAGCTGAGTCATGAAGACCTGGCTTTTTGGATCTATTAAGAGAAGTTGAAATTCACTGACATTCCCATAAACTCAGTACTCAAGAGCAATATGGAAGTCATCCCTTTCAGAACTTTTGTCTTTATGGGATGAGTATCCTAACAGGCCAATCTGAGGCTTATGTCTCGGTGCTTTGTCATGTTCATTCATCATCTGTAAGGCTGAGCAGGCCGGCTTTCCCTTGTCTGAGCTGTGGATGTCCCCTGCTGGAAGCCGGAGCTCACTGCAGCTGAGAGAATTGGAGCAATGTGGCAGCAGACCACAGCACGGATGTGAGAGGGCTCAGTGCCTACACGCATCTCAACAGGAAACCACTCAGAAGGTTCACTCTCTCGTCCTAGTTTTACAAGGCTGTCCTCATTTACAGGCTACATGTTTCCCTAATAATAATCACTACGTATCAAGTGTTCAGCATAATGTCTATCATATGATAAACTCTCAATAAAAATTTATTGAAAAAGAAGTGAGCATATGCCTAATCCTTGTCAGATACATTACACATTATCTCATGTAATCCTCAAAACAACCAAAAAAGTTAGTATCTGTAATTAACTCTTTTTTTTTTTTCCAGATGAAGGAGCTTGGGCCCAGAGGTCAGATAACTTGCTTAAGGTCATATAGTTTGGATGTGGCAGCATCAGCATTGTGACAGGGATTGGATCCTCATGTCTGCTGGGCTCACTCCTCTGCTACAAGCTGCCACACCATTTCCCAGGGCTTTCTCCAGTCTTCCATTTACAAACAAAGTTGCTGCCCTCATTTGCTTTCAAACTTCCATACCCATACCCCTAGCATTCACCCAAGATCCATCTCTTCCTTTGTCCTGCTTGCTACGTACCTTGGCCAAAACTTTTCTGCTTTCAAAGCCTGAGTTTCTTCATCAGATAAATTAAGGGGATGGATTAGCTGACTCTTAATTTTCCTTCCAATTCTAAAATGCTGATGCGTTCTGAATTTAACTTCAGCATAGGGATGCTGATGTTCAAATTTCTGGGGATTTCCTCTCTGGCCAAAGAAATGAAACTCAGTTGTTTACTACTTACAAGTCTGTATCCAGAAGACGAAATTCAACCCCAAGTCCCAGCTGCCCTATGGGGATATATTTTTCAGATCAGAATCCATTGATTACTTACACGCGAGGTTATCAGTAGGGGAACAAAAAGTGCTATTTCTTCCTTCTGTCCAGTGAGCCAAAGCGTGGTTGGCAATTCAGACATCCAGTTGGGAGTTTTCACCATGTGACAAGCCCAAAGGCATTGCTAAAGCTGCCAACACAGAGGCCTGTCGAATCTGCTAAGGAACCAGATGCAGTAGATAAAATATCTTCCACAGCTTAGCATCTGGGGCCTGTGCTTGCCAGCTGAGAGAAGGGGCTGGGTGACACAGTGCTGGGGGTGGCGATGGTGGAGGGATAACAGCAGAACAAATCACAGGCTTTCTCATTAAAGCAGAAAAACAGCAGTTCTAGAGAGCGTTTCACATTTCTGGAAGGACTGGATGAAATGAAAGTGAATTATATTTACATTATTATTATATGAAAGACCAGATTTTAATTATATGTTGTGACCTTGGATGCTCTTGTTTTACTAATAATAAAATAGTTGTTACTGTTTTGCATTTCTGGAATGCAGTTTTTTTTGGGGGGGTGTTTTTTTTTTTTGTAATTGACTCAGTATAATTATGTACATTCATTAAGGTGATCTATATCTTTATTTTCATATGTCTTGGATAGTCGAGTTCTGCCCCCAATAAAAAATACAAATTTAATGCATATTTTTTCCCTGTCAAGTAACAAATGACTGTATAGGTTGGGCCATATGTCCTTTTCTTTCTTTTCAAAAATATGTTTCCCATTTAGGTTCTTCAAATGGTATCCATTCAATTCCATTTCTTCCCTTTTAATAAAATTCATCATATATTTCACAGGTGTGACGATTACCAAGATGAAGAGAAAGTGTTTGTCTTCAAGGAGCTTACAGCTTAGAAGCAGAAAGGAGATATTGCTCTGAGGAACACTGTAAGAAGGGGTGCAGGAGAAAAACAGTATCCAAATTAAGGACATCTTTCAGTGTGTCATGGTGCCTGTGCCTATAGCTCATATTTTTGAATACAAAGGATATGTGTATATTTGTTTTTCCCTTTTTTTGTTTAATTAAAGTGTATTCCTTTGATTCTTTAAGATTTTCATTAAAATGTAGCTAACATACAATATTATATTAGTTTCAGGTATACACAATAGTTATTCAATAATTATATACTTAAAGTGCGATCACCGTAAGTCCAACAATCGTCTGACACCGGACCACGCTATCACAATCTTATTGACTGTATTACTTATGCTGTACATTATATCCCCATGATTCATTTGTTTTATACCTGGAAATCTGAACCCTTTAGGCCCCTTCTTTAAAAGAATATATACTGAAAGGGACTTTACTAACTACCTCAACAGTTCTCTTCAAAATGACAAAAATGTTAGAAGAAAGTTGTCCATAGGTCCATGACATTTTAAAATCTATGCTTTAATTTTTCCATGCCACTTTCTAGTACTTCTCCTTATGTATTTCTACCACAGATATAATAGAATATTCTAGTTTTTTTATCAATGTAATATCAATCCTTCTTCTGCAGTCTCTTGACATCTCTCTTTTCTTTGTCCTGATTCTTCCCCAATTAGCATCATCATTCCACCCCCAGAAAATTGAAGACCACCTAGAATATATGTTTTTCCATACCTTTCTGCATAGCTCAAGAAAGGCGTCCTCAGCAAGCAATAGTTTTTGTCTTTTTTTCTGAGAGAAAGTTCATACTACATACTCTTCCCTTCATATCGCAGTTTTCACTTACTAAAAGCTTTTCAGCCATTCCACTATTAATAAACATTATTTTCATTGTAGTGTGTTTCACACTACAATACTGAAAAAAAGGCCATTCTATACATATATCCTCATAAATGTTTATTACATGGAATAGATTTTTAGGAGTAGGATTACTGGGTCAGTGAAAAAAAAAAAATATATATATATATATATGTTATTATAATAGAGATTGTTAAACTGCATTTCAAATTTCTGTCAGTAATGTACCAGAGTGATTTTTGACTTGCATCCCTACCAGCACTAGTTATAAGTCTTTTTAAATTTTGCCAATTTAATAGGTGGAAGCAGTATCCCATTATTCATGTAACTTATATTTTTCTGACTACTACTGAACTTGATTTTTCACAGGATTTTATGACCTTTCAGATACGTTGTTCTGTGGATTGCTTATTCAAGTATTGCAAAGTAAAAAAAAACAGTTCTCTCATTAAGTTCATTGTATTCCTCACCCCCAATTTTTGATAGAAGAATAAACTGGTAGGTTCTAGGACAGTCATAAAAAAAATATGAGGATCAAAGTTGACATCAAAACCACAGACCCAGCAATGCTTGAGCCAAGAAGGAACTTTGCAATTATGTAACATTCACTCACTTAATCAACTCATTAGAAAATACTTACTGATTTATGTGATTGACACTGTCCTAGGCAGAAGAGACTCAGAGAGAATAAAAAATGTGAGGGAATAAAGGTATGTTTTCTATTTACAAAGAGGTTCTAGGGAGCATATACATAAACAAAAAAAAAACTGTACTAAAACACAGAAATTGCTATAATGGTGCCAGATACAAAGGGTTTGAAAAATAACAGAAGGGAGAAATAATTTTTGCCTGGATGAGACAGGGAAATTTTCAAAAGAAGGTAGCACATTTTTTTCTGAATCATAAAGAATTAGAAAGAAAGATTTTACCCAGCCAGGAGGTTGGGAAAGGGAATATGGAGGCAAGAATTTACTCTAGAGAGAAGGAACAACACGAGCAAAAGTAAGGTGGTTAGAATGTATAGAGTGGTGATGGAATGGCAGGAAATGCCACATGATTTGAGGTTGGGATTTCTAGAGCCAAATCCAGAGAGCCTTTAGGGTAGATATATCAAATCTACTGAATCCAAGCCTGTGCTTTCAATAGAAGTGATGTTGCCCACAACCAATGCCAAAGGAAATTCCCATTTCTTACATGCCAGTTATAACCTACACCTAATCCTTTCTTTTACTTCTCAATTCCAAGAAGACCCAGGATTTCACTCTACTGACCCAGCATTGACACTTAACAGCCCTATAACAAATATTTAACATCATCCCTGCCATGTACAATATGTAAGATTTCATCCTGCCTTTTCCTGGTATGTTGACCTTGAAACACCCTTGGTTGCAGCTCTGTCTTTAAAGACTTGATATTCACCACTTGTTCTAATTCTTTCTCATTCCATAGCCCAAGAGGATTCACAACACTGGGTGTGATGAGAAATGACCCCAAGGCCAGCTGAAAAAGGCCTTGAATTCCATCCTAAGCCATCTAGATTTCATGTCATTAAATACTTGTTAAGTACCTATTATGTGCCAGACACTCTTCTAGATGCTGGGCATATAGTGATGAACAAGATAGACTAAGTTCCTATGCCATGGAAGAAGATTCTAGGGGAAAACCTTAGGAGTGGCCTATAGAAAAAGCAGCTCCATGGAAACATTTAAAGCAGGAAAGAATCTGTATTCAGGGATGACTGCCTCATTTCACAGCTTTCTGTACCTTCATGCTTAGGCCTCTTTCAACCTGATAATATTTTTCCTCTGTGGTAATTGAAAAAGGCTGATTAGGATTCTCTCCCTCCATCAAAACCAATCAATTATTCAGTTTTATTTTCCCAAAGTGTGTTGGGTGACAAATCTTATCAATAAATTAATATTAAAAAGGGACTTTTCATAATGATAAAAGACACATTCATTAAGAGCATAACAATTCTACTTTTGTATGCATTTAAGACCAGAGCTTCAAAAAATGAAACAAAGCTGATAAAAATAAAAGGTGAAATAGAAAAAGCTACAATTATTGCCAGAGATTTCAACACTCCTATCTCAATAATTGATAGAACAAGTAAACAGAAAATTAGTAACAACACAGGAGAACTGAACACCATCAATCAATTTGACCTAATTGAAGTTTGTAGAATACTCCACCAAACAATAGTAGAATATATATTCTTTTAAGTACACTGAAAATATTTACCCAGAAAGACCATTTGCTGGTCAATAAAACCAGTCACTATAAACTGAAGGGGACTGAAATTGTATAAGGCCTGTTTTTTGACCACAGTGGAATTAAACTAGAAAACACTGCCATTTGTGACAACATGGATGGATCTTGAGATTATCATGCTAAGCAAAATAAATTAGACAGAAAAAGTCAAGAATCATATGATTTCACTCATATGTGGGATATAAAACAAGACAAACAAACAAACACAAACTCAGACACGGACAACAGTTTAGTTGTTATTAGAGGGTAAGGCGGTGGTAGTAGAAGAGGGCAAAGGGGGTCAAATATATGGTGATGGAAGAACTGACTTTGGGTGGTGAACACACATTGCAATATAAAGATGATATATTATAGAATCATACGCTTGAAACCTACATGATTTTACTAACCAATGTCACCCCAATAAATTTATTAAAAAAGGAAATTCATAACAAAATAATATCTGAATTTCCATCAAATATTTAAAATTAAGCAACCATCTAAATACACAATTTGAAGAAGAAAGCACAAGGGAAATTTTCACTTCTAAGGAAATGAAAATGCATCAAAATGTGTTGGATACAACTAAAGCAGAGTTTAGAGGAAAACTGATATCATTGAATGATTGCATTAGGGAAAAAAAAAGAATTTCTCAAAGTAATTGTATACTATTTTATCTTAAAATAGAAAAATGACGATCAAATTAAATGCAAAGTAAGTAGAAGGTAAGAAATAATAAAGTTGAGCAAAAATCAATGAAAAAGAAAAAAGCTGAAAAAATATAACCCACATCTATTTTTATGACAGGTGGATAAAATTGATAAAACTCTAACCAGACTAATTAGAGATACAGAAAAAAGAAAATATAAAAAATATTATAGAATATATACCAATATTAGAAATGAAAGAAAGAAGATCACTCCAGAGTCTATAGACATGTAAAAGAAAGGGAATTTGATGAACATTTTGCCAATAAGTTTTGCAATTTAAATGTAATATAAATTTTTTTTTGAAAGACACCATCACCAATGATCACACAAGGAGAAATAGGTATCCTGAATGGCCATATACATGAAAGAAACTAACATTATAGCTAATAACCTCCCCACAAAGAAAACTCCAGGCCCAGACAGCTTCACTGGTGAATATTACCAACCATTTAAGTAAAACATGATAGCAACTGATCAACTGTTCACAAACTCTTCCAGAAAATTAAAGAGATGGAACACTTCCAAACTCATATTATGAAGCAAAAATTACCCAGATGCTTATTAACCAAACGCATTATAAAAAAATAAAAGTAAATGTAAATATCCCTCATAAACATAATACTTAACAAAATTTTATTAAACTACTCCAGCAATATATAATAAAGATAATACATCATACCCATGTGGAATTTATCACAGGGATGCAAATTGCTTTAACATTGAAAATCAATCAATTAAACTCACTTCATTAACAGAATAAAATTGAAAAAAACCCACATTTGATCATCTCAGCATATGCAGAAAAAGCATTTGATAGCATCTGATAAAATTCAAAACCCATTTATTTTACAAACTCAGCAAACTAGTAATAGAAGGGTTCTTTCTCAACCTGATTAAGGGCATCTTTGAAAAACCTACTGTTAACATTACACTTTGTGGGAAAACACTGAATCCTTTCTCCTTAAGTTCAGGAATAAGGCAAGGATGCCCACTATCACCTCTCTCCTAATCAATATCACATTGGAAGTACTAACCAGCGCAAGAAAGACAGACAAGAAATAGAAGCCATCAGATTGAATAGAAAGAAATAAAGCTGTCTTTATGTGCAGACAGCCTGCTTGTCTAAGTATAAAATCCTAAGTTATCTATAAAAATGCTACCAAAACTAATACTTGAGTTTAGTAAGCCTTCATGACACAAAGTCAGTATATAAAAGTTGTGTTTTTATATATTAGCTGTTATCGACTAAATTTGTCTTCTCCGCTGTCTCCCCGCCTTCATATGTTGAAGCCCTAACTTTCAGGGTGACTGTTTTTGGAGATAGGATCTATAAGTGTGTCATATACATTAAGTGAGGTCATACGAGTGAGGCCTTAATCCAATAGGACTGTTCTTATAAAGAAGAGGAAAAGACACCAGATCTCCCAGATTCTTCTCTCTCTCTCTCTCTCTCTCTCTCTCTCTCTCTCTCTCTCTCTCTCTCTCTCTCTCTCTCTCGATCCATGTGCACAGAGGAAAGGCCGTGTGAGCACACAGCAAGAAGGCAGTTGTCTACAAGCCAGGAAGAGGAAGACAAACCTCACCAGACATCAACCCTGCTGGCACTGTGGTCTTGGACTTCCATCCTCCAGAACTATAAGAAATACATTTCTGTTGTTTAAGCTACCCAGTCTGTGGTATCTTGTTATGGTATCCTGAGCCAATTAATACACTAACTATGAATAATAGAAATGGAAATAAAAGCAATATGGTTACAAAATTATTTAAGCAATATGGAAAAATAGAATTTCAAATAAAAATAAAAGAATAAAAGACTACTATATGGGAACTGTTTAAAAATATCTCAAATATTTAGAGTTAAAACAACACAAAATTGAACTTCATATAAAAATTAAAACATTGAAACATAAGAACCAATGGAAACCCTAAGAACTAGTGATTGGGTAAAATAATTAGTTTAACATAAATTATTAATAAAATTATTATTGAGTTTTCCGATTAAGGTTGACGTTGAAAAAGTTAGATTTGCACCAAAATTTTTCTTTTGTTTCCTAATAAAAAGCTCAACCTTTTTAATTTTTCCGGGAACACTTGAAAGAAAGATGTTTAATGTTCACATAGAATACTATTTTAATATATGCTAAATAGATCCACTATAATAATTATGTTAATGAGAGCTTTCAAATATTTAATTTGATTTATTTGAACTGTCATAACCTGGGAGCAGTGAATTAAAATTTTCTTTACTTTAAAAAAAGCAACATGGGTATAATAGTATCAACAATATAAAATACATATAAATATCCTTGTATTTACACACTAAAACATACAAGTCAATATACAAAAATTATATTCACATGTAGTCTGAATGACTAAACTAGTATGAGTGACTTTCACCCTTTTATATTATTAGAAAGACATAAGTAGATGAACTAGGTAGTAGGCAATTATGAAAACTCACAAGAAACTAAAGAAGCTTGGGGATGCAGCTCAGCAGCTGTGAGGACACTTGAAGACATTAAGTCTTGGTCACAGTGTGTATTTAATTATAATGATCTCTGAATGTTTTTGGAATGAATGTGTGAAATTCAACTTTTTCCTGATACTTCCTCCAGCTGACTGCAACATTCCAGGCAGTAGTAGGCTGATTAGCTAAAAGAAAGCACCATGCCAAAGAGAATGTCAGAGTCTGATTATGAATCTGGAATAAGTTGCAACCAGACGTCCAACTCTTGGAAGAATGATAGTGACTACCTGGAGCAAAGATGTTGAGAGAGGATTTTGAGAATTTTCTTGAACTCTGTAGGGGAGAGAACTATAGTCAGAGACATGGCTACTGTGGGGGTGTCAGCATGCATACTGCTTAATAGTCATCCCTGCCTGAAATAACATCACTGGATCCAGGAGAGAGAAGAAGGCCCTCAGTTGGCATTAAATAATGGTGCAAGTAATCAACCTTTGAACTTTGGTGACCATTCAGCTCACTGCTATGTGTTGAGCCACCTTTTAGATTTGCTTCTTGCCCTTTCCACAATTGCTAAACCCAAATACCATCATTTGAATGTAACCATTTGATTAACTACTTTGCAGTGTTACATAAATTAAAAATACACACATACACTAATACACACACACACACACACACACACACACACACACACACACTCAGATATGCTTTCATAGAAAGGAAAACTAATGTTAGTGGATGTGTTTGAACTTACCCATTCAGGCAACTGCTAAATGACAAACCCAGACCTAAATTTTGGTTCTTTTGTCCAGTGTCCATTTCAATATCATACACAAGTATCTTCAAGTTATGAGAATCAGAGTCACATATAAAAACAGTATGTGATTTGGCCAAAAGTAGAAAGCTACTGAGTTGCCAAAGAAAGGCTCTACTTGTCCATCTGATTAAATTTAGGATCATTCTCTTCTATTATGGTTAGGGACCACTTCCGGAGGATTTCCTCTACCATATGATGTTTCATACTCTTTTGTAGTTATATATTTTCTTGCTTCTTCTCTAATCAATCACAAGCAATTTGAAAGCATTTCTTTAATCTCTATATACATACAGCCTAACACAATACCTGGCACACCACAGGCACCCACAAAGTTGTTGGTAAATTAATTAAATCAATGCAACTCATTTTCAGTCTTTTACAAGGCTGTGGTATTTGTCAAGAAAGTGATCTGAGAACGTGAAGAAATATACCTCCATTGATTTAAATACAATCTATCATTTATTAATATCAGCTAGAGACCTGGCACTAAGCCAGGCACTTTAATATGCATTTTCTTCCTTGACCACTTACAATAAATCTGTAAAACAGATATTATTTGGCCTTGTGAACAGATGAAAAACTTGATGTTCAGAGAGACCAAACAATATATCCTATTTCATACAGTATGAGGGAAATCTGTGCCTTCAAAGTCCTACTCTTTCCATAACAACATTAATTAAATTGGAGATATATACATATGTATTTTAAGAACTGTCTGGAATATTTCCTAGAATGATGATCAGGATTCTATGTGATTCTTAAGAGATTAGTCTTTTAAATTATCGGATCTAGGAACATATTTATGAAATATTTATCTTCTGGGTTTTTTGGGTTTTTTTTATATTCTGTTCTTAAATTGTTTTCTTTATATATTAAAGTGTAAAGTAAAATCTATTTAGCAGTGTCCTGTTGTATAATGTTTTCCTCTACTGAGCCCTGAGAAGGTACAACCAGGTTGTAATTCAAATTTACAACAGTTCTTCACTTGTAGCGTAACCTCCCTCCCTATTTTGTCCTTTGGATGACCTCATAATGACTTTTACTGTATTTATGCAAGATCATTCCAATTAGCCCCTTGGAACTTTCAAATAGAGAAGAAACAGAAAAGAATGAAAAGAGGAAAGAAGACAAACAATGATCTGGGGTAGCATTTAACTAGCAGGAACTTTTCACACTGTCAGGTCATAGAAACACAGAAAGTCAAAAGAGTCCTAGAGTTCTCGTAATCCAGCCCCATAATATTTACAGATGTGTTTACTTTGGCATATGCAAAAGAACACAGGGTTTATAGTCAGCCAATCTGGGGTCAAATCCTGACTTTGCTACTTTCGGCTTTATGAACCTTATTTAATATGTTACTTCACCTTGTTTTTCCTAATTATAAAATGAGAATACTGATAGGAAACTTTAGGGTACCAAATGTGGTAATGTATACAGCACTAAGCACATGACCGGCACATTGGAAGAGCTCATACATGATAGCCCCTGTGTTGTCATTATTGTTGTAACACTATGGTGCTTCACTGGGCAATTCTAAATGTATAATTGTCTGGGTATTGCTTGGTATGATTGCATACTGATGACACTGTTACTGATCAGCTACTCTCAGACAATGGCCTGGATTTTGGTAGAGGTAATAAAAAGTAAATTTAGCCAAACACCTCTGATGAGTTTTTCATTTTGGTCCTTAAAACAGTATTCCGATGATAATACCTAAGAATTCCAGTGCAGCCTTTCCTACCTAAATATATATATATATATTTTCCAGTGGAATCTTCCCAATTTTTTCCATTCATTTATTTAAATTATTTTATTAAGTTTATTGATTGATCTCAGTCTCTTGCCTCAATTTATCTAATACTTCTGAATGTTTTCCCTCCATTTACACACTCCTGTCCAGGAAGAGTGACATATGCATATATGATGGGTAAATTTGGGAAGGATAAATTGGGCAAGCTCAATGTAGGCCCTTCCTTTTTCCTCTTGGAGCATGTAACCCCTAGGGAACATACATTCTTCCCTGCTTCTACATGCCACATATTTTATGAGGACCTGTTTCATTTGAGGAGACCTGGGGATGTTTGGCCATGTCTGTAGTTATATGAGTAATCTGCATAATCTGGATCCATATCAGAAGTTTACTGTTGTACATATAAATTGTATCTTCCAGGCTTAGTCTTATTAAAGTAAAGCTGGGAACCAATATATTTTGACCACCATCTGCTGACTCTTTGAGGGAATATCGTTTTGGGGACTCCCCTGAAGATTCCTGAGTTGAGTTTGGATCATGAAATCTTTGATTCAGACTATTTGTTTTTCTTATAGCCCTTTACTAAATAGTTCTTCTGTACACTACATTCAGACATTGGAATTATGCTACCTAATAATTTCATACCATCTAACATGCTTATCAGCTAGGTGTGTGTACCCTTCTAAGATATTTTTACCTTCAGATTATGAATGTTGACCTTGATGTGGAACCAAGCCAAGATCAGGCTAGAGTTGCATGGCTTATCTGCTTTTATATTGTCTCTGAGGCTTTATATTGTAGCACCTGCCAATTAAACTTATAAATATTGGATATCCAGATTGTCCGTTTACCATTTGAAATAGTTTTATTTAATGGGCAAATAATGAGAACTGTGGGCCACTACCATGTTAGAGAAGCAAACTTTGCTTGTACAGAGAAACTAGGAGAAATAATCACAAATCCAAAACCAAAAATTCATTTAAAGAAGTATACCTGTGATGCTTCAGTCTTGGGAAACAGGCTGGCTCAGAAACAGTGCAAAGGCCAAAAGCAGCAAAGTAACGGAAAGGTGCTTTATAGGTGAAGAGCAAATGAGGGTTCAGGAAACAATCTTCATTCTGGAAATGACAGAATAAACTAACATACCAAGAAATGAAAGAGCGAGAAATGTATTTACAAAGGGATTTGAACTTTCAGAGTACAAACTAGATCTGTAGGAATAGAGAAACAAAAGGGAATATATCAAATGAACATGGATCTAATTTATTTAAAAGACAATACTGGAAAAAATGGTGGAGTTGGACTGACCATGTCTGGTTTATTTTTGTCAGATTTACCAATCAAATATATCTATCTCTCCAGCTCCCTTGGCATAGATTGGGTAAAGGGGTGGAGAGAGACCAGAGGTGTAAGACTAACTGGGTTCTCTTCACCTAAAAGAAAATACAAGAAATGGAGGAAAAGGATTTCTTCTTAACACCCAGCAGTGAAACACATACGACAAAATTAATAAAATGTACTTATAAATTAAAACCCATGAAAGAAGGGAAGAACAGACCTATTAATTAGTGTTAATATAATCCCTCTATCTAATAGTTGCCAATATTTAGTTCATAATTTAGCAAAAACAATAAAAATACCTAAAACTTACTGCACACCAGGCACTATGCTTGTTAATACAGTTGAACTGATGTAAAAGATGTCCTAATTTTTAGGGGCTTACTGTAAATTGAAGAAATATATTTAATGAATAACTAAATTATGATGTGTGTTAGCATAGAAGTATTCACAAGATGCCTTAAGAACAAAGAGGAGGTGGACTTAATCTGGAAACAGCTAAATTTCAGGGTTGGCTCTTAGCTTTTTAGCAGCCAAGATGAAGAGGTAACCATGGTGAGTTTCATAACTTCCAGTATCATAAAGGAAGAAATATAGCAATGATTCAGGGAAGGCAAAAAATTTTTTTCTGGCACACAATTGGAAGAAATTATTTCCATGAAATTTTGTAGAAAACATTGAATGATATAATGGGTAATGGTCTCAGCATCAGTTTTTCAGCTTTTACAGAAGTAGATATATGTTTGTCTCTTATCATGGCTTTGGATGACAGCAAAGAGCATACCATAGTTGAATATCCATTACCAAACTTGTTGCATACCAGAATCATTATGGAATCTGTTTTAGAATACATATTCATGGATCTTATTTAATAAGTACATCCCTCAAATTTTAAATTCTAATAGTTTATATTCTCACCATAACTCTTCCTTGTCCTCTTCTACTTGGATTCCCACTATAGATGCCTTTAGGCCCTATAGAGTTCTCTAGTCCAATTAACATTCCCATTTTCTCTGAACCCATTCATTCTCTCCTTGGTTCTGTTTCTTTTCCTGGATGATTACTCAAGCTACTTGCTTACCAGATTTCTCAATCTCTCAAGAGATTATAGTACCATACATCTTCACCCATCCTGTGACAAAACTTTTACCTCTTGTGATTTATGTTTAACAGAAGTCCATAGACATAGGAATGTAAGAAAGAAGAATTTTAGAATTGATCAGTAAGAGTATTAAATTATCTTCAGAAGATGTCTCCAAGTTATGAAAGAGAATATAATAGTAATAAAGAGCAAAAAGCAAAGGAGTGTATAGGACACCTACTTGATATTTATGTGAGATATTGGACCAAAAATATGTATTTTCCACATGAAAGTTACTGCAAATTGAGAGATAAGGGTAGGATGCACTTTCTAAATCAGAGTCGTTTCCTTCAAGGAAATTATAGGTTAGCTGAGGAGATATAACAAATAACAATAGCTAGACTTATTGAATGCCTGCTATTTTTCAGACTTGTTAAATTTGTAATAACAAAGCTTTACAATATCCCAGCCAATGAGGTGGCTTTTGCTACATTAACAAACTGCTTCAAAACTTAGCAGCTTAAAACAGTCATTCTCAAAATGTGGAATGTGGTACCTGGACCACCTGCATCAACATTACATGGGAACCAGTTAGAAATGCAATTTAGAGATCCCATCCCAGACCAAGGAATCAGAAACTCTGGGGGTGGAGCCCAGTACCCTTTGTCTTAACAAGCCCCAAAGTGATTCTGATGCAAGCTAAATTTTGGGAACCACTATCTTAAAACAAGCATATATGTTTTTAAGCTCACAATTCAATTCTATCTGTTAGTAATTTGGATTGAGTTCAGCGGGTGATTCTTTTCATCTCAGCTGTGTTCATTTATACATATTCCAGTAAGTCAGCTGGTTACGGGCTAATTTACAATGTTAACAGCTGGGGCAGATCATCTCTCTGCCCAGAGTGGTCTCACAAGCTCCAGGAAGTTGTCTTTGGCTTGTTCAGATGATAGTTGCACAGGATTCCAGGAGAGCAAGTGGGAACATGCAAGATCTCTCTTGGAGGCCAGAGTTCAGAACTGGCACATTCACAATGATCACATTCTATTGGTTAAAGCAAGTTCCAAACCCAGCCCAAGTTCAAGGACTGGAAAAATAGACTCCACCTATTAATGTGTGAACTACAAAGTCACATTGCAAAAAGTGAGAATATAAAATTAAGAATGGAAGCCATTGTTTGTCACTGGTACACAACATGACAGATTAGCTATTAGATTATGTATAAGAGTAAGAAATTGAAGTTCAGCAAATTTAATAATTTTTACAAGGTCACCAGTCTAGTAAGTGGCAGATGCTAGATATAAATTTAAGCCTAATCAGATCATATATAAATAGCTATAACACAACATAGTATGTGGTAAGTAGAATAACAGAGGCCCAGATAAGAGCTTACCAAAGTTCCAAAGAGGGAGATATGATTTCTGGCTGGAGAGATTAGAAAATTCTCAATGAGGTAGTAAAATTTGAATATTTGATTCCAGTCCCTCCTGGCTTGTAGAGTTTCTGCTGAAAACTCTGATGATATTCCAACTATTGAAAGAGAAATTAAGAGCCAAAAATAATATATTCAGCAAAGTTATCCTTTATATATGAAGGAGGAATAAAGGCCTTTTCAGGCATACAGAAGCGGAGGGAATTTTCCACCACATGACCTACCTAACAGGAAATACTGAAGGAGGCTATTTGACCTGAAACAAAAAGTCAAAATTGCAGGGGGCCAGCCCCCGCTGACCAGGGCTCAAGAAGGTGGACACGGAGTCGGCGATACGAAAGACAGAAAATCTTTATTACAGTAAAGGCAGAAAAAAGGTGGAGACACCGGAAAGAGGTTCTCAGAAGTGTCACACCTTATTGTTAAAGTCTAGCTCCTTTTATAGGGGCTTTTGACTATTATCTTAATTATAAGTTATGTTTCACATGACCATGATGTTTTTTCTTACTCAGAACTTTTACTTTTTTGTAATTGTATCTTTCCAGGGTACACTGTGGCCTGTTCAAGGATTTTACTTATCATCTAAAAAGTGGTTACCATGGCTACCTTACAGGGCATATACTTGAACTATTGTCAAGAGTTTAGGCAAGAAACTATTTCTATGTGATTATAATACTTAGTAGCAAAAGGAGTTTCAAACTTTTCCTATCTTACAAAGAGCTGTATGTTTTTATAATAGAGGGTAACATCTGTTTCTCAGTCAAAGCTTCAGTATCTGTTGCTAGCAATGTACAGAACAAAGAGTTAAAACAAGGCTGTTAATTAAAATAACTTATGGTCAGTAAGTTGCCTCTTATCAAAACTTTCATGGCCGAGAGACCTTGGTCTCCTGGTCTCCAAGGAAACCTTTCACAGCTGCACAGGCAAGGACGAACGATAGCACCAGTTTCTCACAGAGGCTGTCTGTTTCTCACAGACTGGCTTTTTTAGGCCTATGTGGCCAAAGGCCTATGCCTCAGTTTCCAAAGGGGCTTGAGTCCCCAATATCTCAATTTAGGGGTTCCCCACGGAACTACCGCCTGGCTTAGGTTGTCTCCCCTCATTTAGGAGATCTTACCCGTCTTTGGCTGCGTAGTTAGCTCATTGGGGTATACAGGAACTTGCCATAAATGCAGTGAGTATATTGTCTCCTATAGGAGGAAAGGCGCATGGGTTCTTAGAGGCAGGAGATATTACATGACCAACCATAAGGCAGCATCCCTAATATCCAGTGCTGAGCAGGGCAATGTGGCCTTGTCAGACACTGGGGGGCTGTCGGCTTCCCACACAAAATGATACAAAACTATGAGCAAAATTACTAAGAGACAGACAGAAGCAGAAAATGGCAGCTCCTACACAGAATAGGGCACTATACACTTAAACATAACATAAAGGATAAAGGGGAAAGAAGATAAAAAACATTAACAACAAAAAGCAAACTTTACTACAGAAATCAACTCACAACATCGATAGGGCTAATCTGTGACAACAAAAACATAAAAGGGGATAGAGCAAAGTTCTGAATATGCAAAGGGGCGTAGAAATAAGAAGCATGCTGAAGAAAAAGAACTACTGTATATATGAAACTTTCTTTTACATAAACTTAATGGTAACCACTCAAAAAAAAAAAAACCAGAACCAAGGCACATAACATAAAAAAGGGAAAACAGAGAGAAAAATCATAGAATACCACCAAAGTAAAATAACAGACAGAAACAAAGGGCAAAGAAACAATGGAGACACTGAGCTACAGAAAATAAAAGCTACATGGCTATAGAAAATCCTCATATATCAATAATCACCCTAAATGTAAATGGACTGAACTCACTAATAAAAAGGCAAAGAGCAGTAGACTGAATCAAAAAAGCAAAACTCAACCATATGCTACCTTCAAGAGTTACAAGGACAGATATAGACTCAAAGTGAAAGAGCAGAAGGCAAAACTCCAAGCAAATGGAATCCAGAGAAAAGTGGTATAACCATACTTATATGTAACCAAACAGATGTTAGGATAAAAAAAAGGTAACAAGAGACAATGATGGACATTTCATAATGAGAAAGGGGACAATATAACAAGAAGATGATTCTTATCAATGTCTATGCCCCCAATCATGGAGCACCGAAATATACAAAGGAAATACTGAAAGAACTAAAAAAGAAACTGACCAAAACACAATTATGGTAGGGGACCTAAATGTGCCATTGACAGCTATGGACAGATCATCCAAACAGAAAATCACTAAGGGAAATATCACATTAGACCAAATGGGCATCATTGACATTTACAGAGCACTTCATCCTAGAACACTAGACTATACATTCTTTTCTAGTATGCATGGAGCATTCTCAAGGATAGACAATATGTTGGAACACAAAACTAGCCTCAGCAAATTTATGAAATCATACCAAGCTTATTCTCTGACCACAAGGCTTTGAAATTGGAGATCAATGGCAAAAAGGAAATGGGAGAAACCACAAATATGTGGAGATTAAACAAAATGCTATTAAAGAATGACTGGGTCAAAGAAGAAATAAATGGAGGGGTCAAAAATGACAGAAACAAATAAGAATGAAAATACATCATATTAAAATTATTGGGATGTAGTGAAAGCAATGTTAAGAGGGAAATTTATATCATTACCAGCCTATCTCATGATACAAGAAAATCCCAAATAAACAACCTAACAGTTCATCTTAAAGAACTGGAAAAAGAACAAATGAAACCCCAAATCAACAGAAGGAAGGAAATAATAAAAATTAGAGCAGAACTGAATAAAATAGAGAACAAAAAGACAAAAGAAAAAATTAATGCAACAAAGATCTGGTTCTTTGAAAGGATTAGTAAAACTGACCAAATCCTTGGCTAGACTCACTAAGGTAAGAAGATAACAGACACAAAGAAACAAAATCTGAAATGAAAGAGGTGACGTTATCATGGATACTACAGAAATACAAAGGATCATACAAGAATACGATAAAGGACTATATGTCACCAAATTCAATAACCTAGAAGAAATATACAAGTTTTTAGAAACATATTGAACTCCTAGATTGAATTATGAAGAACTGGAAAATCTAAATAAACTGATCAACAGTAAGGAAATGGAAACAATCATCTAAAACCTTTCCAAAAGCAAAAATCTAGGACCAGATGGCTTCACTTGTGAATTCTACCAAACATTCAAAGAGGATTTAATACCTGTCCTCCTCAAACTCTTTCAAAAAATTGAAATCAGAGTCTTTCCGTTGTGATCCCAAAATATGGAGAATACTGCTGCCGGTGCCATCCAACGGAAAGGCAGGAATCTTCAAAACGGAAAGAGGTATGTCAAACCTTAGTAACAGTGTGTGACAAGGTTCGCCTTGTTTGATGCAGTCAGTCAGGTGTGAGCTACGGTTGAGAGGTGTGTTTTAAAGTGTGCTATAAATCATCCTCCATCATGACAACACTCCATGTCACACATCACTTCTGGTATATGACAATTTCTGTCAAATAAAAACATGATTGTGTGTCCTCATCCACCTTATTCACTGGTTCTGGCATCATGAGACTTCTGACTCTTCCCCAAAGTCAAAATGATTCAGGACATTGAGGCAGCCATGACAGATCCACTAACGACACTCACTCACCAAAGAGGACTTCCAGAACTTTTTCAGAAAGTAACAAGAACGATAGGATAAGTGTGTTCAAAAAAAGGGAGAGGATTTTGAGGGGGATTAATGATAATGTGTCTTTTACTGTAATAATTTTTTTTCATTTAAACATTCACCATATTCTTTGATCACACTTCATAAAATGGCTGTTGAGAAATATCAAACTTCCATCAGTAAACACATGGAAACTCTTTTGGCTGGAATTTAGGGTATTTGAAGAGGAGAAAGAGACACATTTAGAAATACAGGCCCTAACAATGAGAACTTTGAATGCCAAGATAAGGAATTTGAACTTGAAGATTTTTGAACAAAACATAAAAATAAGTTATCACATACTTTCCAATAATTCCTATCTTTATGCAAATTATCTGTTTGTGGATTTACCCATGGAAAACATTTTATTTTGGAGTCACTTCCTTCACCATATTTCAACTCTCTTTCATCCTTTTTTAGGAAATATTGTTCAGGAATACAGAATTACCAAGTTCATTTGGCCTCATCAGATCTGATATCGAATAGACTACAGGATTGAGTTAGGTGACATTATCTCTAAATCAAAGCCTCCCATCTGGGCATGTGCAGTGCACACGAATTAAAAAGACTAATCCTCTCATTAATCTGGGCACCATTTTTGCTCTGGAGTGTCTGGAGCCTCCTCAGGATGTTTGTTTCAGGTCACAAACCACTGTGTTGCTTCTCTCCAGTCTGCCGTGCAAATATTAAGCATTATCATTTTCTCTGTGTTCCATATATGAGGTCTGACAATTAAGTTCACAAACTTGTTGCAACAATATTGCTAACCCTTTTTGATATAAGAGGGATTATTCATTATGAATTTGTACAACTGGACAAACATTTAACCAAGGTTACTATTTGGAAGTGCTGAAAAGGCTGCATAAAAAAGTTAGACAACCTGAACTTTTTGTCAACAATTCATGGCTCTTTCATCACAACAATGCACCAGCTCACACGGCACTGTCTGTGAGGGAGTTTTTAGCCAGTCAACAAATAACTGTATTGGAACAACCTCCCTACTCACCTGATCTGGCCCCCAGTGACTTTTTTCTTTACCCAAAGATAAAGGAAATATTGAAAGGAGGACATTTTGATGATATTCAGGACATCAAGGGTAATACGATGACAGCTCTGATGGCCATTCCAGAAAAAGAGTTCTAAAACTGCTTTGAAGGGTGGACTAGGCACTAGCATTGGTGCAAAACTTTACAAGGGGAGCACGTCGAAGGTAGCCGTAGTGATATTCAGCAATGGGGTGTGTAATACTTTTTCTAGGATGAGTTATAGTGAACTTAATTGTCCGACCTCGTCTGTAAAAGTTGGGAGGCACTACAGTAGATGTCCTCTGTGACCGGCCTCCGGAAGCCCAGGGCATGCAGAAAGAGCTCTATTATTGTAAAAACATTTCTTTAATCCTGGGGTGAATCCCAGGATTGTGCTTTTCTTTCAAGACTCCCAGTTGACTCTAATACCCTACCACATTTACGAATTACTATTATAGAAAGTTCTGTCCAGTAACCTAGTCTTTTAACTTTTTGTCTTGGTTCATGACAGACTATTAACAGGGAGCTTAAGGGGTCCCATACCATTCTAATTCTTGTCCCAGCCCCAATAAAACTTTAACAATAATGACCACCTTACCAGTCTCCTTACTACACTTTTAATTTCACTCCCTTCAAGCTTTCGATCCATGAGCCACACCAGGGTTAACCTGACTTCTCTGGAAAGACCAGCCTTGGAAAGGACATAAACAGATATCCAAATACATACTGTATTTCGAAGTGGCCCAGCAGCTTCATGAAAGAGGGCATAAACCTAGATCCACATCCATTCAATAAACTGGAGGCTTGTAAAAGGGCTTGGACTAAAGAAGAAGAAGAAAAAGTTCCTAAGAGAGAGTGAAAAAATATCACACTAAATGAAGTTTGACAGAATGGGCCAGACCAAATGGGCCTTGGGCCTAACTGTTGGAGAGACGAGCACTTTTGGTGACACTAGCAAATTACATTTTATCATTCTCTCACTCAGAGATCACCTCACCACCATAATTCCAGAATTACCTGTGTGTTCTGGAAAAGAGTCATTGAAGAGAAGAATGATGTCATGAAGGTGCATTCAGCTCTGTTTTAGAAACCTGCACTGAAAGAGCTAGTCGTGTACAATGGAAACAGTGGACCTGATGGTGATGGAATCCCAGAGATGGGTTCATAGAGAAGGCCAGCAGTAGGATGGACAGTTGTCTAAGGGTAGAGAGTGTTGTTGTCTAGAGGATGTCAGGAGGGAGCCAGTGGATGGCATAGGCAGCAAATAGTGAGTAGCGGAGTGGTAATGGTCAATTGGGCCTAATGATAACTGTATTGGATGGTAGAATGAGGAATTATAAAGTTATAGGCAAGTTTGATCATATTTGTTGATGACTTTTTTTTTTTTTTGAGGGCAGTGTCACTGGCTCTCATATGTGGGACCCGAACCGGGGCCGCAGGCTTCCCAAGCCAGTGCTTAATCACTCTGCCACTCAGCCAGCCCTATCAATGACTTTTAACATAAAATATTTTTTGCATTCTTACTAAGTACAAAGTATTGTTCAAAGCTATGGGTTCCTGTCAGCAATCAAAAAATAAAAATTCTAAAAAAGAAAAAAGGAATATTTGTTCTTATGGATTTTACATTTCAGTAGTGATTTTATATAGAAAACCCATCTCCTTTGGAATAGTCAAAGAGAATAATTGAATACAGACTTACCTTGTTTAATTGCACTTCACAGATGTTGTGGTTTTTACAATTGAAGGCAAGACTCTCCACCAGGAAAAAGATTACAACTAGCTTTATTACAGTGGTCTGGAACCAACCCGCAATATCTCTGAGGTATGCCTATATAAGGATCCCTAGCAGGTAAGGGTAGCAGCAGTAAGGAATAAAGACTGTATTTCAGGTTAATCAAAGTAGCAAAGGCTCAAAGTTTTGCCAATGAGTGAAGGGATACATTTTAATATTAGTTTAAACAAAGCACATCTAAAAAGGCAAAAGTAATCAATTTTATGTAATATATCTTAATATATAATTCCAAACATTTTGGGATTATCTCTGTTTTGGATTATCCCAGTCACACATCCTTACATGAATATATAAAAACAAAAACAAAAACTAACTTGCAATTACATTCTAGCTATGAATAGTGACCCATATTTCTGTTTAACGACTTTGAATTCATCATCTTTGAACTCTTGGACAATGCTTAAGCATACAAAGATTCATAGAACACAGTTCCCACCTTATTGGGCTCACATTCTCATGGTGTATACACATAAAACAAACATCCATAGCATTTCATTTGCTCTAATTCAGGTATGTGCAAATTGCCAAGGTATCTCACTGCATCTATTGGGAAGGCCAAGAAATCTCAATAAAGGAGGTACCATTTGTGCCGGTGTTTGGAAAATCCAAACTGATATCAGTCAACAAAGGAGATGAAAGGCATCCCTGGCTGAAGAAACAAGACTCTCACAGGAGTGGCAACATGCCAAAGAGCCGGAAGTCGTCACAGAGCCACAGACACTTCAATGTGGTGAGAAAAATGAGGTGACATATTTTTCTTTTCTCTAGCTTTTCTAAGACGCACTTCAAGGCAATATAGACACTGACCCTGAGATGTATCAAAGACAGGTCATTTGAAGCTACCTAATGTGAGACTACTTAATTAGGAAAGGCTTCCTTGACCCCATGTTTCATAAGGGAGTATATTTTGCATTGTTTAATGCCTTCCATATATAGCCACATAATTTTTCAAATAATTATAACAATAAGCACATTATTCTTACCCATCTTATTTGTTGAGTAGAAGTTATTGGCAGGCTGGTCACCTGGACAGTCACAAAGCAACTAACTAACAAATAGTCTCTCTCCCTCTTCCCCTCTCCCTTTCTCCTTCTCCCTCCAAAGGCTTACCAAGCCTTTTCATAGTTAGTTAGATTGATTACAGGTACTACTAAATTAAGTTTCTGCTATTTAAACCCAGCAGGTGTAAACATATTCAATGAATCACCATGATTACTGCTGCAGAAAGTCTCTGGCCACCCCCATTTCACCTTGTAGGAGAGAAGTTGAGTAAACATGGATTAAACAGTATTTTAAAAGTGGAACAACAAGGTAGGAATTCATGGGACATCCCTAGAACCTTATCCCAAATCATGATTCAAACCCTGTAGCAATTGGGCTGTATGGAAAAGGACTTCATCAACTGTCGAGTATTGTGGACACATAATAAATGGATTTTATATATATTTCCTACTTAAGAACACTTCTCTCTAGACCTGCAGTGTCCGATACAGTAGCCCAAATGAAATGCAGTTACTTAAATCAAAAGTTACATTAAATAATGTTACATAGAATTTAAAATTTAGCCCCTCAGCTGTATTAGATATATTTCAGGCTCTTAACAACTACATGTAGTTAATGACTCCTGTGTTGAACAGCACAGAGAACATTTTTATTATCACAGAACATGCTGTTGAGTAGCTTTGCTCTAGATTTTGTCTTAAATGAGCCATTAATTTCTTTATTTAATGAAAAAGAATTAAAAAATGATTCACTTGTATTGTGTATCTACCAAATAGATGCCAGGCTCTCTGCTGGACCCTAGGAGCATGTGTAGGAGAGAGGCAGGAATAGTGGCATTGGAAGGGCCCCAAGTAAATGAAATTTGTTGTTGTTGTTTGTTGTTTTTTTATCTCTTTAGGTCCCAAGGTAATATTCAATAGTAGAAGCTCAATAAATATTTGTTGACAAAGGTACCAGTTGTTCTACATTAGCTATTTTCAGTCAGATTCTTTCTTGACCACTTTAATATCCAATCTGCTGTAAAATCCATTAGGACAATCAATCGAATAATGCCGTGAAGACATCCAAATCCCACTGGATCACTTATTTCTCAATGCAGAGCATTTCATAGGACAGATGCCATAGTAAGAAAAATATATTAATATATGCTAGAAATATTTTCCTCTTATTCACCTAGGCCCCTAAAGGATATAATTACGCTTTACAAAGACCTTGAAAATCTAGTCCAACACTGCATTCCCAGCCTCATCTCCCATGAAACTGGTTTGCTCACTGGCCTATGAATATGCCTTGCTCTCTCAGCCTCTGCACATCCCCTCACACATCTCCTCTCCCTTAGAATCTTTTGCACCCCTTCCCCAGTCTCACCTAACAAAAATCCTACTATTTTTTAAGGCCCGGGTTTTCTCTTTTTCTCTATTAAGGCCCCTTGCTCCCTCTGTTTAGCCTAGATGGGCCTCTTCCTTCTTCTAATTAATTCTCTGCTTAGAGAAGTTCTCTCAGCATTTAGCATAGGGCTGTACTGAAAATAGATCCTCAGTAGATATTTGGCAAATGAGAGTGCAAACTCTGATAGAAAAGAACAATACGTGTACGAGTACAAATATTTTGGTAGCCTTTCTAAATTTACGAAGTATTGGGTTGTTGAAAAAGTTGTGACATATTTTTTCTATGTTTCGTTGCAAAAATGCACCATGACTTTTCCAACAACCCAATACTTTTAACATACATCATTTTATCCTCACAAAATTTCTGTGAATTAGATGTCATTATCTCCACTTTACAGATGAGGAAATTGAAACTCAGAGAAATGAAAGGACCTGCCTGAAGTGGGCATGTCAGTCCTTGTCCCAACAGAAATGGTACATTCAATGGGCTATTTAAAGAGTTGAATGGAAGTACTGTACAGGCTGTGGGCCAGGTTAAGGGAAACAGGAGAATAGTGAAGCTCTGGGAGAGCCTCACAGAGAAGGGTTTCCACTCCTATGCCTGAAGGGACAAGGGGAGGGAACTGCTACAGGAACCTGGTAAGATCTGTGCCTGTGAGAGAGCCCCCTCTTGTCACTCAGTGTCCAAGGGCAGGGAACTCTATGCCCTCACCCAAGAGTGAGTAAGTGAGGTGAGGGAGGTAGAGAAATGCCTTGAGTTTTCTCTCTTCCCTCTGATGCTTCCCATTGGCCAAACCCAACCAGAAGGTAGACAGCAAGAAAGCCCGAGAGCAGTCCCTAGAGGCCAGTCTCACAGGCCTCAGGCAAGGCACCCAGAAGGAAGTATGCTTTGTGCTAGAGGAGAATGGATGTACAGAGAAAAACAGATTTTATCCTGCATTTAAAGTCACACAGATATTGGGTTACAGAACCATGATCCAGGTCCCAGACTTCTGTTATTTTCATTTTGCTACACCTTTGGCACATATGAAACATCTCTTTGCAAATAAACTATATGTGTGTGTGTGTGTGTGTGTGTGTGTGTGTGTACATGTTATATTGCCTCAATTGAATTAAAACTTTCCCCCAAATATAAGGATTACATCTTGTGTGACCTAAGAAGTGATTTAAATGTAGAGACCTTCATTTCCTAATCTGCAAAATAGAATAAATAGTACCTCACAGGGTGTGGCAAGGATTAAAAGAGATGACATTTGTAAAATGCTAGCACGGTGCTTGGCACAGAGTAGGTGCTCCATATGTTTCAATCCTTTCCTTACATTTTTAAAATATGTTTATATAACCAAACACAGAGCCCTGTTTTACCTAGAATGTCAATTAATATATATTAATAAAATAAAAATTGATTAATCAAGAAATGCAAAACATGATCAGGGTTTCTTGGAAATATTTGGAAAGAAGGTTCTTACTATGGCCTGATTATGAGGTTAAGTTGTTGTAAGTTGTTTCTATAGAAATGACACCATCAGGGGAGTGGACGTGAAGATGAGATTCCCCTCTCTCCAGGAGACGGACATATAAACAGCGAATTATAATATAGTTTGGAAAGTGGCTGATCATAGGCAGATAGACCATGGAGAAGGGAGCCACTGCCAGGAAGTCAAACAAATCTTCAAACAGAATGTAACATTTGAGCTGAGCCTTGGAGAATGTTTAAGAATGTGTTTGAAGAATGAACAAGAGAGGGTAAAAGAATATTCCAGAAAACGAAAAAAGATGAGTTGTGAAATTAAATGCGATAATGTGTGCCAAATTGTGTCAACCTTTCCACTGTTTTCTTACAAACATGAGTGAGAGAACAGTCTAGAAATATAGTTCTAAGCAACCCCATCAGAGTTTCTATGAAGATAGTTTTATCTAAAAAGATCATGCTGATGGTGAATTCCATTCCATGTTATATTAGCTTTTAAATATATCAAATTATTTGTCCCACATTTTCTTTAAAAAAGAATTGGTTCTGTAAAAAATAAAAAATCTGTCATACTTATTCTGTGGTTTCCCTTATTTCCTGGAACCTCTACCTCCTAGGTGCACATTTATTATATAGTTTGAGAAGGTGAGACAGTTGTAAAAATTGTATGTAAGCTCTTTTCAAATGTGAATTACCATTATTATTTACAGACTTTAAACTGAAATTGGAAAAGTATGGCCAATTACCCTGACCTTCTCAACCCCACAGGAGAATTAGTTTCCATGCTCTTTCCTTCCTTCTAATATTGGTCCAACTCAGTGGTCCAATGGCGTATGGCCATCGAAAGCAAGATTGAGAAAGTGCTTCTCAGTTTGGCAATGGAATTTGAGAATTGGCCAGGACAATTTACTTCAGTGATTTTAATGTAAAGCACTCAGCAAATTAAACTTGTTGATTATAAAATATTTTCCATCCCCCCCACCACCAGTGTCAGCACTTTTATAGGAAAATTAGCTTCCAGTGAAAGAAAAGTGCAAAGTAAGAGTAAGTATAGTTTTCCAAACTCACAAGGATTGCCTAGAGGCAAAGTACAAGATAGAACCTGATGCAACAAGTGGCCTGTCTCTCTCATTTCTGGCCCAAGAGAAAAGTATCATTGCCTAAAGCTTCATTGTCTAGAACCAAACATGGAAATTTCAGTCCTGAAATAGGGTGTAGGTTGGAATATAAAACCACTAATCTTTAGTTCTTTTATTTTCACTGTATATTTACCAAGTAATTTTATTTTTTTAAAATCAGGCATCATGCAGGAGCTTGGAATGCAAAGACAAATATGAACTCAGCTTAGCCCCTCAAAGAGATCACCATCCCATAGATGACACAGACACATAATCAAATAATTATAAAACAACGTGGTAATATACATTTGGCATTCTGGGCCCACCAAGAACAAACAACTAAGCTAGCATTTATCCAGCAGTAGAACAAGCTGCCAGTAAAACAGTGAGAACTAGATCTTGCCATATTCAGCCAGAGGCTAGAAAATTTCATATCAGACTCACTGTATATCAATTCTACTCTGTACAGGTATATGGATTAGATTAGTGTTTTTTGATAGCCACACTACTGTTATTTTGGACCAAATAACTCTTTATTGTGGGGGCTGTCCTGTACATGGTGGGATATTTAATAGCCTTGTCCTCTACCACTAGATGCCAGGGACAGCCACTAGCTGTCAGTCAAAAATATCTGCAGACATTGCCAAATGGCTCCTGGGGGCAAATTTAGTGCCAGTTGAGAACTACTGCGCTAGATGGTCTTCTACCTTCCTTTCCTTTAGGAATTTAACTAGTGGCCCAGCTGGCATCGCAGTAATCCTCAAGGAACACTCATTTCTCCTGGCTGATATTGGAATTACTTAGATCTGACCACAGCTCAGCAGCCACACACTCATAAAGAAACAATCCTAACCTAGAGAGAGAGAAATCTCAAATTGCAGGTCTCAAAGCCACAAGTACCCTATCTTCAATATTGTAATGCAGCCTCTGCTTGGTCAATGTAAATTGAATAAAGATATTATGTGCGCAAGAAGTTACACTTCCTAGAAACCAGAGTTACTGACTGAGAGGGGATAGCCTTGCAACTCAAGCAGAATCAGCACTTAGAAAAGTGCATGTTAACTCTGCTCTATGTAACCCCTCCTTCAATCACAGCAGATATGTCCATTATTTTATTTATCCATCTCTCCATGCCTTTGACAAGATAGAGAATGTTTGGAAGAACCACTGGACTTGGGTCTCAAGTCCTGGGTTTGGGTCCTAATGAAATCATTAAACTCATTGTGTTAATTGAACAAACTACTTCATATATTGGCTCACTCATTCAACAAACTTTGTCCAAGTGCCTGCTGTTCATGAGAAACTACAATAGCTGGCTGGGGATACACAGGGAATGACACAGCTCTTCCACTAGTTGCCCACAATAGAGAAGAAGGAGAGCAAGTACCATGTCCAATGAATGTGACGGTGTTTTTATGTTACCGTTGCACCACTTTGAGGGAAATTACAAGTAGTTCTGTTGACTTCTATATTGGTCAGGGAGCTAGCTTCTTCCTCCAGGACCCTATCTTCATCATATTGTCCAACATCCCTCTCTCTGTTCAGTCAGTTCACATTGACTGGGTCTAAGCATGTCAATAATGTTGAAAGGCAGGTTGTCCATTAGGTGGGATATTCACATTCATGGATAGCATGTTCTGTATTAGTTCCCTAATGAAAGTCACTCCTTCTGCCTCTTATTTACAGGAATCCTTGTCTTCTTCTCCCATCTAAATCACTACTCCATTATTTTTCTCTTTTTTCTTCCTTCAAGTCTTGTAATAATCTAATCTCAGGGACTCAGCATGCATGCATCCAAGGAGTTGAGACTCTACCTCAAAATGAAAATACTTTGCTTCATTTTGGACTGGAAGTAAGAAAAATGGTCCTTGAGGACCAATGAAAGAGCAAAGTGTGAGGGAAACACAGAGAAAACAATAAGGTCATGCTAGCAAGATAGAAGCTAAGATCCGAAGTTCCGTGAGGGAACTGATGTGAGAGTGGTTAGCTCCGAGTGCTGAGGACCATGACTCTTCCCAAGAAAGGGCAGCTGGCAACCTGACCATCAGTTTATAACTACACATATTTTTTTATCTCATAGCCAAGCACTATTTCCAACTAGTAGGGATGGATCATTGGAAGCATCAAATAGGTTTTTATTTCCGCTTTCAGGGCCTCAAATTCCTACAGTATAAAAATCAAAAGCTTGACTAGGAAATCAATCTAGACTTAATATTCTATAATTCAGTGTGACTTGAATTCTTTTTCCCACTGATATCCCTGTTACCCCTTTCTCTCTTACTTAAGAAGTGCAGCTTGACCCAGATATGGAGGCTGCAGGACTAGGAGAAAAGAACAGGACAGGTTCTCTAGGGGAGGAACTCAATAACATGGATACCAGGATTTGGGGAGCTGCAATGAAAGCTTTCACATCTTGCTTAATTTTTTAAATAACATTCTATAAAATGTAGTCTCATTTCCTTGGTGTGCTAAGAACTCCTTTAATTGAACTTTGGAAACATATGAATAGGGATCATGGAGATAAACAAAACTTTCCAATTTTTAATTTACTGGATAGGTCTCCTGAGCCTTTATCCTCTGGGTGAGAATTCTCAATGAGAATCTACACACTTTCAAACGGTTCCCCTGCAAGGCTTATCCACTACAATGTGAGCACGTCTCTATTTTGTGACTCTATATCATGGACTTGAGGTCAAAGTTGAGTGGATATCCTAGCACCTCCTCTTACTTAATAGCTGTCGTGACATTGAACATAACATCTGAGCCTCAGTTTGCTTATCTGTGAAATTAAGAAACTAAATATACCTTGCAGGTTATTGTCAAGGCAATGCTTACTTCATGGTATGTGCCCCTTCTTTTATCCCTACATTCCTGCATCCAACCCATAGTAAGTAAGCATGCATTAAATGTTAGTTACGTTCACTTTCCCACTTCTTATATTCCCCTTTTAAAAGGGGCTTTAACAGGCTCTTGTGTCAGACCACAAAGATATCTTCTTCCTGCCATAATTAAGCAACTTGAGAAATCCTGTGAGGTCGATAAATTTGGAAAACGCTTACATAAAACAGAATATAAAATGGCAAGTCCTGCCATCAGAAGCCAGTAAAAGTCAATTGCTTTATGCGACACCTCTACAAATGGCATTATGTCATTGCATAATATTAGTAAAAAATTGTAAGATTTTGTTCAGGCCTATAAAATGTAATGAGTCTCACATCATCTACCAATATAAAAATAAATTGAAAGAAAGTAATATTTAAAAGAGAAAAAAAATAAGCTTCCAACTTCTTGGATTTTTCTGTGTTTGAGGAAATTTAGTCCATAAAGAAATAGATTTAAATGTTTTTCAGTGTGGTTGGTTGGCTTTCTCTTTTTCTTTTTTCTTTCTTTTATAATTTTAAATTTTCATCTTTGCCTTTTCTATTTAAATGGGAACACACAAAAACTGTTTCAGAAATCAGGTGGTCTTGGCTGAAAAATTTTCCCAATGCATTAAAAAAAAAATTGAAATGTTCAAAAAATGGAAAGTCTTCATAGTGCCAATAAAGAGAAAGATTTATTCATCTGGGCTAAGGTACAGGACATTAACTTTCACAGATGCAGTTTTTCACCAACAGTTCACACTAAACCAACCTGAAAAGTCTCAGTAAACTCTAAGAAATGAGGCAGTGTGAGTCTGGCCTTTTGGTAACAAATAGTGATATGGGATTCCAAAATTATCCAATGAGTATTTCCCTTAGATAGGGTTGAATGCCACCCACTGGTTCTAAAATGGAAGAAATTGATCATTCTGATGAGATTATGCCACACTACCAAAAATCTGGCTTGCATCTGTATTAATGTAATATGAACAAATGAAAGGAATAATCTTACAGCTCCCCCACAGCAGAGTCTCACAGATGTGAGCAAGCATATCTATTAAGAACAATATACAGAGCATTGCAAAAAAATGTATACACATTTTAAGAAAGGAAAAAAATAGTATTAGCTGTAATGCTCAATATATACTGATAACAAAAGATGAATACAAGTCATGTTTGACTTCTGCAATTACAAGAGGTGCTCAAAGTGGTTACCATCAGTGTCCAGACACTTTTGATTATGGCCAACTACTGCTTGAGCATAGATAACATCTCCTCAAATGTGTATACATTTTTTTGACAACCCTGGTATAACAAGAGCTGAGCTGTTGTACTCTCTAAACTGTCTGAATATTTGGAGAAGGGAAAAACAAATGTGGTATCTTTGGATCAAGGAATGTGCTCTGTTTCTCTTCTTTATCAGTATTATCATTCAGTGATGCAGACAAACTGAGCACTCTTGGGAATAGGTACATTTGCTAACTCAAAATGGAAACAGCATGAAGTGGTTTAAGCCAAAAGGAAGGCTTGGATCCATGCAACCAGATCAAGTCACTCATAGACTGAGAGAAATCAAGATCCAGAGTTGAATGGAAACCTACAGGCAATCTCTTTAACCTTTAACCCAGTGCTAGAATCCTTTCCTCAGATGGTTGAAAGATGGCCACCCAGCCTCAACTGAACCTCTTCCAAGAACAGAGAGCTCATCATCTGTGAGTAGCTCCGTGTATAATCCTTTGTGTATATTATTATTCTCATTACCATGTGGGTTATTACTTTTTTTTTTTAAGATTTTATTGGGGAATTAGGGGAGGGGAATAGCGTTGGGGAACCAGGGGAAAGGAACAGACAAGTTGCTGTCCTTTTGTTCTTCAGTCTAGTTGTGGAGGACATTGCTTCACTAGCCCATGTTGGTATTATCATTGTCCTCTTCTGGGGTGAGGCAGATGGGTAGCCAGCCTCTGGATGGCCACTCACAGAGGCTCTTGGCAGCTCACACCAGCTGCTGGCTGCTCATGCTGGCTGCCGTCCACTCACAGTAGCCTGTGGCAGCCCCCAGGAGGGGCTGCAGCCTATGCCATCACTCATAGCAGCCCAGCTCCAGGTGGAGCTCTTGTTCACCATCTTAGCTGTAGAAGGCAGTGTCACTGGCCTTCATATGTGGGATCCGAACCAGAGCCCTGCTGCTCAGAGCCAGCATCCCAAGCCAGCTCTTAACTATAGCGCCACTCAGCCAGCCCGGGTTATTACTATTTTTAACAAAACAACAGAAAAGATTATAATCCCAACAAGAGAAAAATCTGGCATAGTTGTGAAAGCTCATTTCCTTAGTCTTGTCAGTAGTTTTGCCATCTCAACATTCCTGACTGAGCTCTCTAGAAACAGGCTGATACTAGAGGTTGCACTTGGAAGGTCATCCCTTTGTAAATAGGAAGTCAATCAGATGACTCGTAACCTTCTTCCTTTTGCATAGGAAGAGTGTTAAGGAGACAGGGCACCTATCTATTACAACATTTTTGTGGTGCATCCAGCAGTACTGTCTGATCCAACTCTCTGTGGGATGAGAGCCCACATAGCCTTGTGTGTGCTCCCTCTCCATTTGTAAGATTTTGTTCCCTGTAAATCTTATTTTATGTTTATACCAGTGGGCTGTCTGTAGAACCCCTTTGCATAACACAATGTCTAACATTTATTAAGCACTAATAAGATGTTAGACTTCGAGCTAAGCATTTTAAATTTCTTAAGACAGCTAATCCTCTAAATAGTCTGCTGAGGATGGACACTATACTTATCCCCCTTTCAAAGAGGAGTAACTTAAATCTCAGAGAATATGACTGGCCCTGGTGAAAACTGGGCTTCTAGACAAGAGCATGTTGTTAAACTCTGCTATGTAGATGGCCACCACTGGTAGAGTGGACAAAAAAATACCTTTAAAGTCAGCCAGGCCTGGCTTCATCCCTGACTCTTCCTCTTACTGGTAGTGACATTAGGTTCTTTCATGCAGTTTCAATTTCCTTGTCAATAAAATGGCAGTAGTATTTCTTCATAATTTTTCATGAGAGTTAAATGGGATTGGGTATATATTATGGATGGTAAACAGGGCTTTTCCTATTGCTGTAGAGTTGTAGTGTAGGACTCCAAACTGAGGGTGAAAAAGCATTGAAGATCCAATGTTAGAGAGCAAGAACAACCAAAGGGCTACCAACAACGGGGCCTCTCTCAGGCTCAATAAGAAGTAGTCAAATATCTCTGCTACCACTTATGATCAACCAGCTCCCCCTTTGCCCAGGACTGAAAAAGGAAAGTGGCACAGGGGAAAGTGGGCATTGTGAGTTATGAGTTGTTGATCTGGTAAGGGGGAGTGCTACTGCTTTTCCTGTTCCTCCCAAAGCCAATGAAGGAGGCCCCAAGAGAACTGATGCCAAAGAATAGGAGTACTTTCAAAAGGGAGAGAATTGCATCTCATTCCTTGGTGAGACACCTGCTCATGCAGCAAATTTCTGATCTGACCAGTGCCTCCTAGAGCAAAGAAAAAGATGGTTGGAGGAAGATGGTAGAGTGGAAAGTGGAGATTTCATGCAGGTTCAGGCCCACTACTTGATGTGGAAAGGATGGGTCAACTTTCCTATGGATCAAGGGACTCCAGAGGTGATTTGAAGTCATCTTGCCAGCACCATCCAGGAGAACAATTCCACATAGGCATGGGGACACCGCCCAAAAGAGGATGAGGTGTATTGCCAATGGCACTGCTGCAGATGTACTTTATGGAGGAAAGAATTCGAGTGGGAATGGAATATCCCAATGATGAAGCTGCAAGAATGTAACGCGTGAGCCATACAGGAGAACCTTCCTTTAGAAACCTGAGACACAGACCAATCTGTGTCCTGAGGAAGAGGGAAAACATCTAACAGCAGATATACCAGCAAACCCAGTTAAATATAACTGTTTTCTTCCACTTCCCAAATCCCTTCCTCCTGAGGAGGTAGAACAAGAAGGAGAGGAAGGAGAAGAATGAAGAAGGAAAATGGTGGAAGCATGGATCATACCCCCTATCCCCAACACATACACATACGCACTACGTGGCTGCAGTTCCAGGGCCATGGGTCAAGCTTGAAATAGGAGTTGGAGAGGGGTGGTTAATGAGTTTGGAATTTAATGCTGTACTGGACTGAATTTTTAATAATTTAAAGTGACCATAAAATCATAGCAAAAGTTAATAAAAGATGACAATAGTGGCACATCTGGGGGCAGTGATTGGAAAATACATATATACATACATACATACACACAGAGTGTGTGTGTGTGTGTGTGTGTGTGTGTGTGTGTGTGTGTGTGTGTGTGATTTTATGTGCATACCCAACCAACTTCAGGCTATTACTGATTTATCCAGTAACAGATGTCAAATACGGGGCAAATGATATCTCCTCAATAAATGTTAGTTCTCTTTTCTCTTTACATTATAGCATGTATTTGGTTTTTTTTCCCTCTGATTGTAACATGAATTAATTATGTAGAGAAAAATAAACTGGGAAATACAGCAAAGTATGAAGAGCACAGCGAACATCAATCATAGCCCTCCTCCTACTTTTCAAAGCACTGTTGAGCAGGTCACATAGGAAACCGTTCCTCATTGTGAACCCAAGTCTGCTCTCTGATATTTCCATGCATTAGTCCTAGAACTGCCTCCTGCAGACAGAGACTCAGTCTCCTTCTTCCTCCATGTACACTCTTTTTAAATATGTAAAATGAAACAGTTTGATTTTTTATCCTCCCCCCTGCCCCTTTGTTTTAACAGGTGAAACATTTTTAATATCTTCCATCATTCTAAGTATCTCCTGGTTTTCAACCCTTTCCTATTTTAGTCAATCAACCTTTGAAGTTGCCTTGCTATGCCAATGTCACTTTTTAAATATGACACAGAATGAAGCCAAGCCCCAGACTTGACACAGGCAGATTATTACCTCCTTCATTTGAACACTGCTCTTAAATTTCTGTCATTGAGTACAGCCAAAGAACACAGAGATCAATTTGTCAAGTTGAAAATATTACCTTAGTTTATGCTGACCTATTTTCTTCCTCAGAACTTCTCAGGGCAAAAGGAAGGAACTGGCTGCTTAAATTTAAGATTTTTCCCAAATCAACAGAGAAGTTTTTGTCAGGTTCTCGAAAGAAATAGAGATTTCTGACAACTAAGAGTAAAATATAAGCTTTTTCAGAAATATATTTCAAGATGATTAGAAGCTCATTTTTCTTCATTCATCCATTCATAAATTGTAAATAAGAAGCATAACTTCCAGAGTCTAGAGTTTGGTAAGAAGTATAGTTAATGTTCTTTTCAACCTCCATCTACTACAGTGCCATGGACTAATTCAAATTCTGTGTTTTACTCGCTGTGCTCTTAAGGCTTCTCAGATCTTCCAAGATGGAAGAGCAGAGGGAAACAGCAATGGGAAAAGTCTCCTACTCAGGTGGTATGGGATGAATTGCGCCCCAATTAATTTGTTGAAGTCCTAATCCCCAGTACCACTTTGAAGAGGCAATTAAGTTGAAATGATATCACTAGGATGGACTCTAATTTGATATGATAGGTGTCCTTATGAAAAGAGATTAAACACAGACAAACATAGAGGGAAGACCATGTGAAGACACAGGGAGAAGCCAGTTATGTGGTTAGCTACAAGCCAAGGAGAGAGACTTCAAAAGAAACCAACTCTGCCATCACCTTGATCCTAGACTTCTGACCTCCAGAACTGTAAGAAATGAATTTCTGTTGTTTAAGTCACCCAGTCTGTAGTGTTTATTACAGCAGCCCTAGGAAATGCATAGTGAGGAAATGGACACAGGTGAGGAGATAAGAGTTCAGAAGCCCTCTCAGTGAGAAAAGTCCATTCACACATACTCTGCCCTTTTAGCTTCCTTTCAGAGATCATTCAGACCAACCCTATTCCTTTAAGAAGCATAAGTTTCCTTCTGTAATCAATAATTTTACCATATCAGGATTATAAAAAATCTCCAGCCACTCAAATCCTCCCACTGCTCTGACTCCTAGAAAGAAGGTCTCTTTCATGAGAATAAGAGATGGGATATGACCTGAGAGCCAGAAAATCAGAGAAATTGAGAGTAGCTAAATTGGTTTGCATTTAAATAAACAAATAAACACAACAAAAGGAGTTATCAGAAATGACAAGAGCCATTTGTCTAGAGAGAAGAGTTTCAGGCTTGAGAAGAAAGAGGATAAAAAGTGAGCTACTGCCTTGGGTTCTGATACTACAGATGATAAAGATCTTTCAGAGAGCCCATTGTGTGTTGTTGTTGTATGTTTCTCATCACTGAATTTTTGAGAAAACGTCAATAAATTTCTACAATATGTTTTAATTAGATAGTTGTTTCATTTGGATGTGTTCCTTTGCTCTAAATGGCTAAAGGAAATCCAGCATATTTGTATTACATGCAAATACAATGCTGAAAAAAAATTCCATGTCAATCATGTGGGATTAAGTATTTTATTTGGTTGTCTTTTCCTTCTCAGTATCACTGTGTTAAAATACCTGGGTTTCATGCAAACTTTGTGAGGAGGGGACTGCTTTTACTTTGATTCATTTAAGTATCCACACACCAAATCCATATATAGCTCACCAAATGCACTTACCAGCTTCACATTTAACTTATTCTATAGGTAATTATTGAGAACCTATGAGGTTACAATTTGTCTATATAACTAAAACAAGATAAAAGTGTCCCTTACCCTTATGCAGCTTATAGTCTTGACTAGGTGAAAGATATATGGGGGAACAGTGCCCCCAAATGAGCATAGCTTAAAGAGAAAGAAGCTAGAATATATACAATATCATGCATTTGATATGTAACTTAATTCTCATAAAACTTCTATGACATAGGTATTTATGTCATAGGTACTTCACTTGTAAGAAGTACTGAAAGTCAAAAAGATTAAGTAGTTTGTCCAACACCACACATTTGGTAAGAGAGAGGGTAGCTTGAGTACCCAATGGGCAGTGTTCTTTGCAATACATCAACCTCTCTTCCTGCAAGGTCTTTTACTCATTTTGAAATCCTTTTGATGCCACAGAACTGGCCTACCAAAGGATAGACTGAATGATTTGGGCTTCAATAATGCCTTTGTTAGTAAGTTATTGGAGTTCCCTAGGAGCTATTCCTTCTTTCTAGGATTGCTCTTCTTTACCTGCACGCACTTCCTAGGGAATATCATCCAATTCCATTGCTTTTAATAGAATAGATGATGCTAACTACTGAATTTTTTATCTCTAGCCCTACATAACTTCTGGACTTATATATTTAATGGCCTACTTAATACTTCTCTGGAAAGGTTAATAGACATCTATAACTGACTGTGTTGAAAGAGAGCTCTTGGTTTCTCACTTCAAACCACATTCACCCCTTTCCCACCCTATTCCCCACCTGAATACTCATATGCTTAGTTGAAGCCAAAATCTTGTTATCAGCTTCTCTTTCCCTCCTCCATTCTATATCTAGTATATTAGTCAATGCTTCAGGCTCCATCTTCAAAATGCATCCTGAATCCGACCATTTTTGACCATCCACCTCTATCTCTACCTTCTAGTATAAGTTATCCATTTGCCTCTCACATTTGTCTTTGGTTATAGTTGGCAGCCATGGGAGCATGGAGAGCCTTGTCATTGCTCGGAAACAAAACTGATTCTGAATGCGAACTCAGAAGGAGGATAGTTGTTTAGAAAGGCAAATTTCCTTGGATAAAGTGCCCAAGTTAATCAGGGGCTGGGCCATTTGTTACAAGGCAATGTCAAAGGACCTTGCTCTGCCTGTGTCCTCTGCCCTCCCCCCATCAGAAGCCCAAAACCAAGAACCAAAGTCACCTTCAAGCATTTGGACAAGATCCCAGCCTAGCCAGATGCATAAGAAGGGCTGCTTTCCTGTGTAGAAATGAAGTGTAGAAAGATTTGGCTCAGTGTGGACACGTTTGTCCTTCTCTGTTGTCCTCCAGTTGTGAGATCCATCCATGGCAGAGCTGGGTCCATGTTCTGGTCACAATTAATGTACCTTCACTTCACAAGTTTGCAGTTCACAGTTTACAAGGCAATATAATTTATTCTTGGTTCACAGCTTTTTTTCCTGTAAAACAGGAATGGGGTTCATAAGGAAATGTATCCAAGGGCAACTTTTTTTAATGTAAGGATTATTTGGCTTCCCTTTTAAATGTAGACTTTGGAGCCAGAGAGTCTTGGAATTGACTAGCCAGGGAACTTTGGGCTTGTCACTTCAATTCCCCACCTTCAATTTACTCATCTCCAACGTGGAATGGTTAGGACTTAATGAGGAAGCATATGCAGGAAGCCTAACAAACTATTTGCACATATCAGGTCTTAAATAAGCATTATTTATTATTCATTTAACAAATTTTTATCTATGGCTTACTCTGAAGCAGGTAGCATTAGGAGCTAAAAACACAACAGTAAATAAGACAAGGCCTTTTTCACAGGGTGCTTTAAATTACTGAAAGGAAGACAGACAATAAGCAAAAACTAAATACAGATTATATACATTAGTAGTCATTCGCCCTTTGATTAACCCTTAGCCACGCAGTAAAATGAAGGTACCAGGTGTTCACATAGGCACGTATCATGCACACGGAGGGAACCCACCTCCCACCATGCTCTCATCGCTTCCTTATATATGGGACTCAGAGTTAGAGTTGCTTTATAGGTTATGATAGTACCACATGTTCTTTACTTCTTTCACTCAAACAATAGTTTTTGAAGGCATACTATGTGCTACATACAACATTGAATGTCAGGCAGAAATATAAGGTAATGAGAAATGTTCCTCTCAGTGACTTGCTTATGATTTGTCATAGAAACAGATCACTAAACACACAATTACAATATTACTTATTACTTATTCTATGGAGTATTGCCAAATACTCTGGCAATCTAGACAGTCTAGAAAGAAAGCAAAGAATACCACCTTCTGTGGCCTAAAGCAAGCTTCCCCAAGCTGGCAAAATTATAGGGAGTAACTCAAATTTAAACAGGTGAATAAATAGGGAAGAACTTCCCAGGAACTGAGAACATTTTGTACAAACGAATAACAAGCATCATTGGATATGACTGAACACTAGGGAGCTCCTATTCAATTCCACATATAATACTCCAAGCAATGTGCTGCCAATGGGAAATAAGAACAAGGTACAGGGTAGTGCCAAAGGCCAATAAACACACAGAACATTTTTATATATGGAGGAAGTGCCATAATGCAAGTAGTGCAAAGATGGAGCAGGCTTCCTGCAGAATCTAAGATGAGAATGAGAAGTTAGATAAAAGAATGGGTGTGGGAGCTAGAGGGAGAGATTCCAAAACAGCAGCACTAATCCGTACAAGGGGTGCTAGGTGGTATACTGGCACATTCTAGGAACTCGCGTGATTCATTATGGCTAGAAAGAACTCATCCTCCTGAGTGCAAATACCATTTTTTAAAGAAGGCCTTCCCTGGGCCCCAGGCAAAATCAAGTATTTCTCCTGCAGCCCCAGGTAGAAAGTAAAGTCCATGAGGGTCACTGCTCTGCCACTCTTCTTCAGTAATGCTCCCCATTGCCTCTTACTATGCCTGGCACAGAGCAATCCTTACAAAAATATTGATGAAAAGCATTATTGCAAAGAAGAGGATTAGAAAGAGATAACAAGTAGGTTTTATTTCACGCTAAAAATTTGAAATCCAAAATTAGTGTTCTCCAAAATTTGTTCTATCACTTACCCTAGTGAGTCACTGCTTTGGGGCACTTACTCCCAATATATGCACATTCACTAATGTATATGTGTAAATTTAAATGTATATTTTAGGTACATTATAAAATATACAAAAATAAAATTAGAAAGCTTATTTAAAAAATAAAAGGAGGGCCGGCCGAGAGGCGCAGTGGTTAAGCGCTGGCTTGAGAAGCCAGCGGCCCCAGTTCGGGTCCCACATATGAGGGCCAGTGACACTGCCCTCAAAAAATAAATAAATAAATAAATAAATAAATAAATAAATAAATAAATAAATATTCTAGCATGTTCTTCTTGTATTTTGGCACCATATTTTACATCCCAGGGTATTCACATCCATTTGGAAAACACTAGGGTTTCTATGGGAAACCATAGAAGCATTTCAAGTAGAATAATATATGTCCAAATTTACATTTTAGAATATTGTTGTAATTAACCAGGTGATTCAGCCTACTGTATAGTTCCTCTTTCTGGCACCTGGCTCTAATATTCATATGTATCCTGATGCCTAAGTACTCAAAATATAGAAGCAAATATTAGCTATTAGGGCAAGCCTGCTGGATCACTTTTTGTCTTCTCCAGAATTTTAGTCTTTTGTGAACAGATATAAGAAATAAAATAGGCATTAAAATATAGTATCAGTTTCATTCCTAATGAAGTTGAATTGAATACCATAGTAAGGTCTCCTACCTCCATACTTCTAACACACAAATAAGAAGCCACTTAAGGCTGACTTTCAAACCTACCTGTACCTGGCAGTGATAAAGCAAAGACCAGTGGGATCCCTTCATAACATTAAGACTAAATAAATAAAGCATGGAAACCCATTATAAGTATGACCAGGTGGTTCACAAGAATGAGAGATGGGCCAAAACGACTCAAATGCCATTCCAATGACTTTGCTCCTAGTTAACAGAATTGTCAGGCTTACCACTTGTCCAATTAGATAAATCATTCCCAGTGTCTGAGGGAAAGCAAGTGAAAGGATGGAGAAACACTCTGAAATTATTCTTTATGAGCCCATTTCTTCTTGATACTAATCCTCTAATGATAAGAGGATGCTAAATAAATAAGGGTTCACCCTCCTTTGAATGAAGAAAACCCCCAAATCTGGAGATTAGGTTGAAAATCCAGAAAGTTCTAGAGTTTTATTTCAGCACCTTCACTAATGAGATGTGCAACAATAATAGGCAAATCACTCCCCTCGCTGGACTTCAGTTTCTCCATCTGTAAAATAAGAGGTAATAGCAGATATCTCTAAGGGCCCTCGTAACTCTGACATTTTATGGTTTCCATAAGATATTCAGAAATTATTCTTGAACTGTCTTTGCCAGAAAGCAATAAAATTTAATATAATATTTTAAAATCCACTATTCAAATACTAATGGACTTAAATGACAAGGGTGTTAAGAAGAACTAAATGAAAAGCTTGGGCTTTCTGACCTAATCAATCAACATAAATAGATGGCAGAAAAAAGTGCAGAGGATGGAATCCTGAACATTACCAGGAAAACTGACTTGAGTTAAGGAGTCAATCAGTAAGAATTTACCAATTGTGAAAGGTCCGATGTTAGGGATCACATGGTACTAGCTTGAGGCAGGGTGGGACAAAGACTCCCATGGGCAGATAGTGATGAAAACCAAAGATGAACAATTTCAGTAGTGAAGAGCAATGAGCTGGGGATGCTCTGTGATATGAGAAGCAGAGTACAGAGAGCAAAAATGGAGAACACCGCGGCTGTGCTGATGGAGAGAAGTCAGCTGTCAATATGGGAACACTTTCAACGATAGTCAGATCTGTCCTGGTGAAATCTTTCTTCATCTGTTGGCTGCTTTAAATGAGCTGCCCCACATATGATACTGATTTTAAATTACTATTTTATCAAAAAAAATTATATATAAAAAATATATTAATACATATAAATATATATGTATATATGTATGTGTGTGTGTATATATATAACACATCCATAGGTGCCCAAAAAGTGTACACATTTTAAGAGATGTTATCTATTCTCAAGCAGTAGTTCACTGTAATCAGAAGTGTCTGGAAGCTGATGGTAACCACTTTGAGCATCTCTTGTAATTGCAGAAGTCAAACGTGACTTGCATTCATCTTTTGTTATTGGTATATATTGAGTATTACAATTAATAGTTTTTTCCTTTTTTAAAATGAGTATAATTTTTTTTCGGCACTGTGTGTGTGAGTGTGTGAGTGTGTGAGTGTGTGTGTGTGTGTGTATAAACTCTAGACTGTTCACACATATTTGTCTATTCTAGCATTAATATAATGCATGGTATTTTAATTGCTGTAGCTTTGAAGCATTTTTTAGTTTGGAATTGCATGCTTCTTTGTGTCATAGAATAACAGAAAACTGCCAGCAGTAGCTCAATGGGATGAGAAATTTATCATTCCCTCATAACGGGAAGCTGAAGGATAGAGTCAAGGTTGATACGGCCCTTGCTGACATCAGGAACAGAGGCTTCTCACGTTTTGCTCATTATCCTGAGTGTGGTTTTCATCCTCATGTTCTTGTTTCATGATTGTAAGATGATTGCTTCACCTCTAGCATCACATCTGTGTTCCAGGCAAGAACAGGAAGGAAAGCAAAGAGCAGAGGTCATGTATGGAAGCTGAGTGTGCCTTCTTTCAAGGGGCTTTCCCAGAAACTCTGCCTAATGATAATACTAGGAACAGTAATACGTGAACTGCAAAAGAGGTTGGGAAATGTGTTTTATTATCTAAGTCTATTGACTTGAATAAGGCAGGTTAACCTTATAGTAAAATTGAGAGAAAAATTTGATGTTCATTAGGCAACTAACTCTCTCTCTCTGCGTGTGTATATATATATATATATATATATATATATATATATATATATGCAAATTTTAACTTTGTGCATTCTTTTCAAATTTTTTTGTGGCATTTTGGGAAACATTTCTTCAAAATAAACTTTAAATTCAGAGGTTAATTAATTTAGTTATAGTTAATAGCTTTATAGAGTTGAATAATGCCTCTCTTTATTCAGTTCTGCTTAAATATTTCTATTAAAATTTTATAATTTTCTTCACATGTTTCTCACATACATTTTGCTAGGTTAATTCCTAGGTTTTCTAGATTTTATTAACCTTTAGATTTTTAATGTAATCTTTTTTCCCTTAAATTGTTTTTGTTTTGCTAATAACAGGAAAGCTGTGGCTTTTATTTATTAATCAAATACCAAGATAATTTACTGAACATCTTTATTAGTTAAAATAGATTTTCACAGTTGGCTTCCTTAAATTTATACATGTAAATAATCATTTCTGCAATTAATAAAAGTCTTATTTACAGTCAAACATGTTTTTTATTATTTTCTTATCTTATTACATTATCTCAGGAATTAAGGGGAGATCATGCTTAAATAATTTATAAGCACTGTGTTTAATTTTAAGAGGTTTTCAGTTATTAAGATAATTTGGTTTTTTGTTAATTGTTTAATGGAGCAAGGTACATTTAGAAAATTTTTTCTGTGCAAAATCCTTCCATTTCTGTGATAAACCCTAATTATTGATGTTGTTAGTATTATTAAACTATTTCATTTAATACCCTAAAATTTTGTTCAGTATTATTCTATTTATGTTCATAAAAGAATTTGACCTATTTTTTCTTTTTCCTTTTACCCACTTTTGTTCATTTTTTGGTATCAGGATTTTACTAGGCTCATAAAACAAGTTGGTAAGTTTTATGTCTTTATATATGATCTTGAAATTTTATGTCATATAGGAAATATTTTATCATTAAGTGTTTATTAGGAATTGTAATAAAAATTTTTATGTTTAGTGCCTATTTTAGAAGTAAGTTTACTTTAAGATTTCTCATCATTTCAGGTTTATCACTTCTTTTGTCAATGTTGGTATTTTTTAATTTGACTTCTAAATCAATTTTATTGGGGTATAATTTAAATACAATAAATTATAACCACTTTAAATGTACAGTGCATTACATGTACAACCACTCTAAGTATGAGATTTGACCAAAAAAAAAATCCCATGCAACCATTCACTCATTAAGATGCAGAACATTTACATCATCTCCACTAGTGCCCCGAAGACACTTTGCATTCAATTCTTCCACTTGAAGCCCTAGACAACCACTGATCTGCTTTCTGTCACTATGAACTAGTTTTACTTAATCGAGCATGTCATATAAATAGAAGCACACTGTAGGTACTCTGTATTCTTTTGCTCAGCCTAATTTTTTTGAAAATTATTTATTCTACTGCATGAATTGCAAGTTCCTTTTAATTGCTGAGTAATATTCTAGTATATGAATAGACAACACATTTTTTTATCCATTTGCCTGATGAAAATATTTGGAATATTTTCAGGTAGGAGTTATTATGAACAAAACTGCTATGAAGAGTTGTACACAAGTGTTTTGTGAGCAAAATGTTTTTATTTCTCTTTTGAAACTAGTTAGTTATAAATTACTGGAACAAGCAGTAGTGTATGTTTAACTTTTTAAGAAAAAAAAACTGCTGAACATTTTTCCCAAGGATAATACTTAAAACATTTTACACTCTCAATACAAATCCATGAAAGTTCCAGTTGCTTTAAATCCTTCATGAAACAGTTTTGTCACCCTGTTTAATTTTTACCATTTTAATGGATGTGTAATGGTACTTAACTCTGCCTTTAATTTTCATTTCCCTGATAACTAATGGTTTTGAGCATCTTACATGTACTACTGGCCTCCCATATATCTTCTTTTATGATACATCTGTTTATTTTTTGCCTATTTTTGATTTGGGCTATTTGTCTTTTGATTATTAAGTTACCAGAGTTCTTTTAATATTCTGGATACAAAGTCTTTGCCAAATATAAGATGTGCACATATATTTTTCCAGTCTTCAGCTTAATACTTTATGTTCTTAATTGTATCTTTTTAATATTAGAAACCTTTCATTTTAAGTCCAATTATTAATATTTTCTTAATATGTAGTGCTTTCAATATCATAAGAGATCTTTGTCTAGCTCAATGTCACAATGGAACCTACCTTACTTCTTTTCTTGCCCCTGAAAAATGCATAATTTACTCTCACTTCTGGGCATCTGCAACTGCTTTTCCATCTATCTGGAATATGGCACACTCTTCTCTCACATCTTTGTATAGTTTATGCCCTCATTTCAATCAAATGTCTGCACAATGTCATCTTTGCAGGAAAATTCTCTCCCTCCCAATTTACTCTATTTTTTCTATGTTTATTTCAAAAGTTTTATTATTTTAGCTCTTACATTTAGGTCCATGATCTATTTTGAGTTAATTTTCTTATATAGTATGAGGTAAGTATCTAAACTCATTTTTTTGCATGTGTATATCCTAGTGTCTTAGCACCATTTGCTAAAAAGATTACAGAATTCCTTTGCCATCTTTATCAAAAATTAATTAAATATATATATATTTAATTTATATATATATATATATATATAGAGAGAGAGAGAGAGAAAGAGAGAGAGAGAGACAGAGAGAGAGAGAGAGAGAGAGAGAGAGAGAGAGAGAGAGTTCTGAACTCTAAATTTTGTTTCATTGATCTATATGTATAACCTTACACCAATATCACATTGTCTTGATTGCTATAGCTTTAGAGTAAATTTTGTAATTGGAATGTATGAGTCCTCCAACTTTGTTCTTCTTGTTCAATATTATTTTGGTTATTCTGGATCCTTTTCATTTCCATATAAAGTTTTAAATCAGCTTGTCAAGTTTTGAAAAAAGAAATGCTAACTTAAAGATTTCAATATGGATTGAATTAAATTTGCACATCAATTTGAGAATTACTATCTTAACAATATTGAGTCTGCCAATCTAGAAACATGAAATCTCTCACTTTAGTTAGATATTCTTTAATATTTTTCAACAATGTTTTGTGATGGCATTGCAAATGTAATTTTTTTTCACTTTCACATGTTTGCCTTTTTTTTTTTTAATTAAAGTTTATTGGGGTGACAATTGTTAGTAAAGTTACATAGGTTGTTTTCTTAATTTTATTTTCAAATTGTTTATTGCTAGCATCGTATTTGTTTTGTATATTGATCTTGTATCTTCTAATAATGCTAAACTCATTTATTAATTTTTTGTAGATTCCTTAGAAGTGCTACATACAGGATCACGTCATTTGCAAATAAAGACAGTATTATGACTTCTTGTCCAATCTGGATGCCTTCAATTTTATTAATCTATTATGTATGTATGTATGTATGTATGCATATGAATATTCATATATTGCCTTGATGTGCTGGTTGGAAACTCCAGTACAATGTCAAAGTGGTGAGAGCAGAAATTCTTGCCTTGTACTTGATCTTTAGAGGAATGTACATATATTTTATATAACATAGATGACTTTTCATTGTTTTAAGTAAATCCCTTGGGAGACACAGGAGGCTTCATGTAAAGTGAAAAATCTGAGTTTCATTCCTTTCCCACCTAAGGTTTCCAAATATTTTTGAAATCGACCAACTAGCAAAACTTATTTTTGTTTGTGTACTTTCTCTATCTAGTCCAGATTGACTTTCAGAAACTATTTTAGTTCAAGCTTTAGGAGACAGCTGGAGAGATCAGAACCCCTCTACCAGACAGTGGAAAAGAGGAAGTAAGATGACAAGTTATCTCAGGATTTCTCTCAAGGTCCTCCTGGACACATGGCCAGGGATCATGTGACTGAGAATTGTAGTGTAGGAAAAGGAAACTAAAAGATAAAGAGGGAATGGCGCCAATGCATTTTAAACTGTCATAACTCCCATAATCCTGAGGGAAGTGATTTTTGCCTATCTCATAGTACGTATTCAAAAAATGATAGATCCTAATATTAATATTATTACTGTTATGATCATTAACCTTATCTTTACTATTATTATGTGTTCAGACTATCCTCTGTTTTCTGTAAAGGGTTGATTGTTCCTATTTTTCTAATGAAAAAATCCATCAGCATAAAAACCTATTATGAATATTACCAGTGACAAAAGTGTTCTAATCTGTTGACAATTATAACTGCATGTCTCCTGTGTGGTGTTCCCCAGCCACAGAGGTGACTAGTGACCAAGGGGGACGACAGGAATATCGAAGCTGTGAAGTCTCAGCTCCATGGGTTTGGGTGACCCCTCCCCACTCTATCCCCAGCTGTATGATGACAACACTGTCATTAGTTAGGGGAGCTCTGAATCCCAAGTGCAAGGACCTTATGCTGTGTACTTGGGAAATCACTCCTGTCAGCAGGAGTGGGGGAGGGGTGGAGAGTCAAGTGAGTAGGAAGGGGAGGGGTTTTTGTCCAGTGGGATCCTTGATCTTCTTCCCTTGTAGGAAGCTGTGGGGGACGCCTGTTCTGAGAATCATTGTACAGGCCTTCTCTGCAATGATAAAGAGATCACCTAGAGAAGAGGGCATTCTCAGGTTTGATCTCTCTCTTTAATTCCCTGCCAGGCAGCCAAAATTTACTGAAGGTGGGTTTGTGAAGTAGAGCTCTGCCAGGGAGAGATTGGCACAAGAGAAATGGAGACAGCTAATTCTCAGGGGGTCGCCTTTGGCAAAATCCACTATTGAGGCCTCATGCTACTTTTGCTCATTGCTGCTGAGAACCAAGAGTGCCATCTGCAAACTGTGATTCATAAACACTCTGTCAGTCTGCCATCTACCCTGACATCATAAAATAACAAGAAGAGGCATTGTAATAAAGAGGGGAGGGTTTCAGCCTACCAATTAAATGCATCTAATTTATTTCTCTTACAGCTGAGGCTTTATTTATTAGTAAACAGCTGCATTTGTTACACTTTTTACTCAAAATGTGCCAACTGGCACTTTGGATGATCCATTAATCCAAAATAATCATCTGTATACTTCATAGATCCTGGATATATAGGTCTATATGTATAAGAAGGTTATTAAAAAGCTAAAGTCTAACCTTGCCAATCATCTGGAGGGTGTAGCTCTGGATGTCAGGCTGGGTGAGTTAATACGACATGAAGTATGTGGATATGAATGAGATCTGGCTTAGTATTTGGAAAGATTTTACATGTAGCTTTATTTCTTCCTTATCTCCAAATACATGTAGAGAAATGTGTATATCAATTTTCTGCAACTGAGCGTTGCTTACATTTTGTCAAAACCTAATTTGCTTGAGACTACCAGAAGCAAATTATAGGGTTACTTGTTTTTAATTGGAACTGGGAGGAGGCAGGATAAGAGGGAAAACGTGTATTCCCTCACCACCTGAACTTTCGTAGACCCTGCTAACTGGTATGTGCTTCTGAGGTTAGAGTTCGCTTATTCTGGCAAAAGTGATTCAAATTACACATACACACACATACCCCAATACACGCACCTACACACACACACACACACATGCACAGCTCATTTTATTTTAAAATGACTGGTACACACAGAAAAGATCTAATCTAACCCAGTTTTGCTTCTTTCCTTAACACTTGGGAAAAGCAGATTATTGATAATCAATATAAATAAGAAGTGTCTTATCAGGCAAAAGTTAAACATTTTGCTGAGCCACCTTTGAAGGGAATTGATTTGTTGAATATCAACTTAAGACTCATCCATGTCTACTGATAATAGAAATAATGTTTAGCTCCATTGGTTTTCACTCCAGTGGATTCACACTGAAAGGGCTGGCCATCATTCTGAGTATAAGTTTTGTTTCCATTTTTTAGGAAGTAATTTTAAGTATAATCTATGCAGGGAGGTATAAATGACCGACTTTGGCCTACTTTAAACTCAATTAAATTAGAAGTCCTCTATAATGTGACAGGGCATTTATGGTTGCTTAAATTATGTGGCTGTGTAATAGTCACTGACATATTATGTGTAGACCAATACTCCATTATGGTGCTTTTGATTTAACAAACATTGAAGAAAATGATCAGACTTGCATTTTCTCTTTGGTTTTTATTTTTCACAGTCATATTCATTGATGTAAGGTGACATACTGTATGACTTGCATAGTAACTGAGACTGCAAATTCAATAAAACAGTGAAGAAAGTTTTGAATATCTACATCTCTCTTTTATTTTGTCTCCCAGAAACCCCACTACTTATATATGGTCTTTTTCATGTATTGTATTGATAAGATCGTTACAAGTTCCATGCTGAAATCATGTCTAGTAATAGTGGATAACCATCAACTAGGTATACACATATTTATTTGTTAGAAAATAGCCATGTCAAATGTGCACCACAAAGACTTTACTAATAATGAAAATTAATGTTTGTGAAACTTATGAAGCAAGGCAACTGAAAAACATCCTTTGCTCTAATTTGGAACACAGATTCAAATGGATGTCACTAAATAATTTTGAAACCCAAAGCATACAATTCAATGCTCATGACCTTTTTACTTGGATTATTGGTCTATACTTACATTAGGTTTGGAACAGAGAAGCAGGGAGAGATGATGAGATCGACATCCTCCTCAGGCCAAAACTAGAGGAAAGAGCCACCCTTAATTGCTGCCAAACAGACATCCCGTTTCTACTATGAAAACAAGAAACAACTAAGTCAGGGCAAAAACTGAATTCCATATACCACCCATACGTTCAACAGCTAAAATTGAGGCTGGCCATAAACATTTTGTTTCTTTCCAAGATCTCCACTTGAATGTTCTGTATGGCGTTTTGTGATTGCACTAAAAGGTATAGATAAAATAGAGTATCCATCTGCTCTGTTTGCTGTTCCTTCCCTAACCCTCCTTTTGGCTGAGAAACCATTTTGTTTCCATCCACTGCCCTTTAGGTTTGGCAGGGCAGATGTGAGTATATTTCATAAAATCAAGCAGATTATCTCCCTCCTCTCATCTATCCATTCAGTGATAAGCATTAAGTCCCTGAAAGCCCATGGTGCCAGCAATATTGGTCCAATAAGTAAAGCCGCACTTCCTAAACAGATGGGAATGATGTTTCTTTGCCACTGGGTGAAATTGCTTTAAAAAGCATCAGCAGCAAACATAGGGAAGGAAGGCTGAAACATTGCTGCTGGAAGTCCAGCCACATGGAATACTTGCCGCTTGAAAATCCAATATTGCATTTGCTTCATTACAGTACTTTGTCCATCAGCTCATTTGAGTCTATTAACTTAATTGTTCTTTATTAACAAATGGGTCATTCTCTCTGGCGGCGGAGCAAAGCTCCAATGTCAGTTAAATACTTTGATAAATTCAACACCCCCTTTCACTCTGTTACCTCCCTGAATAAGCTGAACACGCTGTGAATGTATACACACACACACACACACACACACACACACACACACACACACGTGCTTAACCAACTGTACTTGTACAAAAGGATCATATCAAAAATTGGTTTTTAGAGTTAGCAAGCTGAGAGAAAAGTGCTTGTCTTTACAAGTAAATCCTACTATAATTACATTTCATATTTCTTTTACAAATGTGTTTCATGCCTCTGGTAAAACTGTTCTTACTCTATAAAATGAGCTAATATTTTAGCTAGAGGGAAAAATGACAATAATCTTTTGGCAAACCTTTTGCCAGGAAATTCTTTAAAGTCATGTGCACTTTTCCTAATTTTTCTTACCCAGTAATTCTTCCCATTATTATTATTTGTCTTTCATAACTTAAAAAAAATGAGAGATTTTCTATTGTCTTTGTGTATCTTGGTCTACCTTTCTCTTCCCTCCCAGCCCCCAACATATAGAACCCTTCTTCTTAGGTGACATTATTCTACTCACCAAACCTGTAACTTTAACAGAGGGTGACAGGGTGACCTTGACGACAGATGTTCTTATGGCAACAGATGGCACTGGCAAACACGAGAAGCTGCTCTATGCCGTCTCCATGCCACCTGTGCCTGGTCAGATTGAGTCCATCAATTATCCAGGCTGCCCCGTTCCCTAAACAGCTAGTCAGATAGATTGGCCCAGAAGGTTGGTTGTGTGCATGACAATAGGCAAGCAAGGGGCCAGTGAGGAAGCAGTCAGGTGAGAGGGTCTCCTTCTTCCACTCTCCTACCTTCCCCACCTCTACTCCCTACCCTCACTCACTCATATATTTAATGAGTTCAGTGAGTCAAAGGGATTCAACTGGTTTTCTCAGAGTTCACCAAATGACCTTTAAAGATAACCAGTTATGAGGTTCCTTACATGAAAACAAGCCAATACTGCTACTGTTTTAGTCACAGTACTATATTTTTATTGTCAGTGATTCTGCCACATTAGAAGGCCATTTTAGGAATAGATACTTAATATATAATATGTTTTTTACTTATCATACTTTCAATTTGGCTTCTCCTTCCACACCGGGACCCAAACCTTGCTCTTAATCTCTTGTTTTGGTTCTCTGTGTCCAGGTGGAAGGAAGTAAAGATGACCAGAGAGAGGAAAAGTAAATAATAGTATTAAGAATAATAATAGTGGCCATAATTTCCTACTCTGTTAGTATGTGAAAGAGGTACTTTGCTAGAGACTCTACAGTTATAATCCTTAAGGATCTTAACAAATGTACCACAGGTAAAATTATTCCCACTTTATAGTTGAGGAAAATGAGGCTCAGAAAGATCCAGGGTTATGTCCAACGTCTCATAATTAGCAATTAGGAGAGCCAAGATTTGAACGCAAGATGGGTAGGCTTTCCACCACAGAACAGTGCTTCTGACAACCAGGAAAAGCAATGATTTGCTTGGCTAGAAATGGATAACATTGGGAGATGGGTTTGGGCCCAAATCACTTTCTTAACTCAGGCATCTGTCTTGCCTTCTGTATTCCCAGCTACTATGATAATTATATAATTTATTAATAAAGCAGTATGTGATCTCCAGGAAGTAGGTCAAACCTAAGTGTAACCTTTTATTATTTTTCATTAGCATAACAGGGTAGTCAGAGTTGGAACAGTTTGGCCTCCTTCTACCCGAAGAAAGCTGGAGTATTGTATGAAATCATCAGTGGACCTTAATCCAGATGGTGGTGTCATTTCTAAGAAATAGCATATGCTAGCTATTATGATACTTAAATATAATGGTTTTATATCTCTCCGGTGGGCAAAGAAACTATATAACAGGTTTTAGTCTAGGAATTTTTTAATGGTACTTTAGCCCTCCAAAATAGAGTATTTCCACAAAGAAATTCAATTGATAGAGCTTGGTTTAATAATAAAGGAATGTAAATTTCTGCCTTGTTTTATGGAATAACAGGACAACATCTGGGTTCACTACTCCCTGAGCCTGCTATTTTACATAATGTTGTGGAATTGGGGACTATTACATGCTTTTTTGATTTTAGAAAAATTGCCTTAAAAGTTATTTACACTCATTTTATAACAAAGAGGGCAATATAACTAATTTTATTCTCAGTGTGATTAGCCATGAGTCATTTCCTAAGAAATGAGTTTAATTAACCAGGGAAAGAAAGTTGTAATAAATCATGAAAGTGGACTGTTGTTAAATGGGGTTAAAAACATCTTATTTAAAACTGCCATCAAATAAATCACAAACCCTAAGTTATGTGTTAAGGGAAGAAATTTTTCTGATTTTGAAAATTTCTGAAAAAAGGAAGGAAAGAAGAGAAGAATGTGTGGCAAGAGAAGCAGATTAAATTAGTTACAAAACTTTAAGGAAATAGTGGCAGTAGGGAGACCCTCATGCTAATTCAAGGTTAGCTATGTAATTTTGGAAGTTAATTAATTTCTCAGTGCTTATTTCTTTCCTTGTAAACTAAAGAGACTGAACTCAATCATTCGTAATCAGAGACTTAGGCAGTTATTAATATTATTCACAAATATTTTTAGGTCGCCCCCATTTCAGGCCCACAGTGGAAATACAATCTCCCACTACTTCGAACTATGGACATGTGACTTGCTTCAATCTTGCAGGTGAGAAGTGGTGCTTGCAGTTGGAAGGTTTAAGAGCCAGTGCACAATTTGCCCCATTGTCTTCCCACTGCTGTCATGGTCATTTTATCTAGATAAAAGCTCAGTTAATGTGGATCCCTGAGTAACTAGGATGATTAATTTCCCTGACAACCCACACTTTCCATGTAACATGTGCAAAAAACAAACTTTTATAATGATAAACCATTGAGATTTTGGTGGGTTTAAAAAAAATTTTTTTTTTAATTTTAAAATTGCTTTTTAATTTAAAAAAAGTTTTAATCAAATTTATTGGAGTAACATTGGTTAGTAAAGTTATATAGGTTTCAAGTGTACAATTCTATAGTATATCATCTATATATTGCATTGTGTATTCACTACTCAGAGTCAGTTCTCCTTCCATCACCATATTTGACCTCTGCTACCACCTCCTTTCCCCCTTACCCTCTGGTAATCACTAAACTGTGTCTGTGTCTATGAATTTTTATTTGTTTGTTTGTCTGTCTTGTTCATTTCTTGCTTTCAGTTTTATATCCCACAGGTGAGTAAAGTCATATGGTTCTCGACTTTTTCTGTCTGACTTATTTCATTTAGCATGATAATCTTAAGATCCATCCATGTTGTTGCAAATGGCAGTATTTCATTTTTTCTTATGGCCGAATAATATTTCTATATATATATATATATACATATATATATATATATATATATATACATATATATATATGTATATATATATATATATGTATATATATATATTTTTTTTCTTTATTCAATCATCTATCAAAGGACACTTTGGTTGTTTCCATGTCTTGCCACCATGAATAATGCTGCAATGAACATAGGGGCACATATATAATTACAGACAAATGTTTTCAGATTTTGGGGGTAGATACCTAGAAGAGGGATTGCTGGGTAATATAGTAGTTCTATTCTTCATTTTTTGAGGGACCTCCATACTGTTTTCCATAGTGGCTGTACCAATTTACATTTCTACCAGTGAAGAACTGCAAAATCTAAATAGACAGATCAATAGTAAGAAAATTAAAGCAATCATCCAAAACCTCCCCAAAAGCAAAAGTCCAGGACCTGAAAGCTTCACTAGTGAATTCTACCAAGCATCCAAAGATGATTTACTACCTGTATTTAAATTATTCCAAAAAATTAAAGAAGAGGCAATACTTTCTAACTCATTTTATGAGGCCAACATTACCCTGATACCAAAACCTGGTAAGGATAACACACAAAAAAGAAAACTGCAGACCAATATCTCTGATGAATAAAGATGCAAAAGTCCTAAACAATATACTTGCTATTGAATACAGCAATACATTAAAAAGGTTATAGGGGCCGTTCGAATGGCTCAGTTGGTCAGAACGCAAGCTCTGAGCAGCGGGGTCATCAGCTCTATTTTCTCATGCACCAGTGAGCTGCGCCTGAGCAGAGCTGTTACTGAGCTGCCAACAGGTGGCAAGATGGCTCAGTTGGTGAGAGCACGTGCTAACAACAAGGTTGCCAGTTCAACTCCCAAGTAGGATGGTGGGCTGTCCCCCCCCACCACCACCACCGCCCACAACTAACACAGCACCTGGAGCTGAACAGCCACGAGCTGCCAATGGCAGCTGGATGGCTCAGTGTGCAACAAGGTTGCCAGTACGACTCCTACATGGGATAATGGGCTATGCTCCCCACCCCCTGCAACTAGATTGAAAGCAGAAACTGGACTTGGAGCTGATGGGTCCCCTTCCCTAATTCCCCAGTGCTGGTCCCTTCCTCAATTCCCCAATAAAAATCTTAAAATAAATTAAAATAAAATAAAAAGATTATACGTAATGATCAAGTGGGGTTAATTCTAGGAGTGCAAAGATAATTCAACATATGCAAATTGATCAATGTGATATACCACATAAAATAAATAATAAAAATCATATGGTCATATTAATAGATACAGAAAAAGCATTTGACAAGATATAACATTCATTTATGGTTAAAACAGTAAAATGGATGAAGAAAAGCACCTCTACATAATAAAGGCCATATATGACAAACCCTCAGCTAATATAGTTAATGGTTAAAAACTGAAAGCTTTTCCTCTAAGATCAGGAACAACACAGGGATGCCCCCTCCTACCAGTATCATTCAACAGAGTATTGGAAGTCCCAGCCAGAGCAGTCAGTCAAGAGAAAGAAATAAAAGGCATCCAAATTGGGAATGAAGAAATTAAATTGTCACTTTTTACAGATGACATGATTGTTTATATTGGTGGGGACTTTTGTTAGTGCAGCATAAGCTAACCCATTCTGTATATTAAATGAGTAGATATCAGATTCATCTAGGTAGATTTCCCAGTAAATATGAGTGAGTGCTCATTCCAGAACTCTTGAATAAGAATCTTCTGGTGCAGATTTTAGGTTTATATGTTTTTAAAATGCTTCCCTGGTGATTGTGATTATATGCTTGATTAGGAAACACTGGAGATTCCACAACTGAGTGGGCATGGGAGTAACAAAATAGTTTTGACATAGAATTTTAACTGTATATTACCCTAATGGATAAATAAGCATAAAAATATCTTACAATTGTATGTTGTGTTTCAGTTTACACAAGCACTTTTGTACTGTTTATCTTATTTGGTAGTTAAAACATTCGTAGATTATAATGCATGGCCAAAACATCTATCAATGTATTGAGGATTTGAACCACTAATGTGATTTGCTGAATAGATTCCCCTTTCTTTCTCATTACCCATTGTGTGTTCTCTCAAAAATCATCAGCTTAGTTGATGGTGATGATTTTCACAATAACAGAAGATCTTTGTTCTCCAAGGGTCTCAGAATAGCTGTATTTTTCTTCCTGTAAATTTGCCTTTCCCTCACGGACAGTTGAAGCTTCCTGGCTAGGATCACACTGTTCAAAACATTTTCAGTTTGGTTGGAAAATATGTAGTTACTATTTCTGACTTTTTCTATACTTGTTTTGGGAGCCTTAATATTTCTTTTACACCCAAGTTGAGTGTGAGAAAGAGTCATATGGAAAACTGAACTAGTTAGCAAATATTAACTTATTTGATCTTAAATACCACACCTGAGTTTTATCCTGGCTTGCAAGAGAATACTAAGTTTAGTCTAATATATTAAAGTACAACATAATATCTGGCTCTTTGGATATATTGTTACATAGTTATTACTATTTATATGTGAGGATTTCATATAATTTATCACACATATGCTATAATAATGCCTAGATATAACCACATCCTACTGTTAATATTATCATTAAAGGTACAGATTCTAGAGTGAAACTCTACACTGACATCTTGGCTCCTTCACCTGCTAGCTGATTTACCATTGAATAGAAAACCCTATTTCCTTAATTCGCACTTTCCTCAGTTAAAAATGGCAACAATAATAGGACCTGCCTTATAAAATTGTCAAATTTAAATGATATAATTCCATAAACTCTTTAGAAAAGAAAGGAGGAGGAGGAAGAGGAAGAGGAAGAGGAGAAGGAGGAGGAGGAAGAAGAGAGGGAAGGGAAAGAGAGAGAGAAAATAGAGGAAAGGAGGAAGGGAGGGAAGGAGGGAGGGAGAGAGGAAGGAAGAAAGAAAGAAAGGAAGGAAGGAGATCTGAAAATTAATTTAGGGAGTCATTAACTTTGGAGAAAACTGGTAAAAACAGATTAACAAGCCTCCTTAGCAAGCAATTTCTCAGAGCCTTTAATATTCAATATTCATTGTGAATCTCTAAAACCTTTTGGCCACAGCTTGGGGTGGGGACACCAAAGGCTCAGGGAAGACTTTCTGGAAGAGGTGATACCTGAGTTGCATCTTTAACAAAAAAAAGAAGCAATAGCCAGAGAGAGTAGGGTGGTGAAAGTGAGGCAGGGTCTGGGTGCTTGAGAGGACATTTCATGCCAGGAGAAGGGCAAGGTTAGAGGCACAGGCGTGGGAAACAGTATGGTGTATGCAAGGAGCCCAGCTACTTGAGCTGGTGTGGGCAAGTGGCAAGAGAGCGGAGAGGGTGTCAAAGACTAGACTTTAAAGAGCCTTGTTCGCCATGTTATGAATTTGTAAGTTTTGTTGGCAATGGGGGAATGTACCAGTTGGGATCCTAGGAGGAATAGATGGCACCCACAAAGATGTCATTGAGGAAAGTACAATGAAGGGACTGTTTACAGAGGTATGGGGAGGGTTAAAGAGAAACTAAAAAGCCAAGGTAAAGCATCCTAGGGTTAGCAACAGAGAGAAGACAATAGCTCCCCAGGATTTAAAGGAGAAAGGGCAGAAGGACTTCCCAGATCCTGGGGAGAGCTCCAGCTGAAGCTGTAGATGAAGAAGGCAACTGAACAGGAGCTGTGGCCTTCAGGAAAGGAATTCAGCCCTTGCCAATCTGTAGCCTGGCAAAGAGGGAACAGAAAAACTCGTCTGCCTCCCTCTCAGCATCCAGCAACAGGGGAGAAGGGGAGAGAGCAGACCTGCTGGGGAAACATAAGAGGTGCACACAGCACACAGGAAAGTCACATGGTCTTATGTGAATTTTAGATGTCACCACAGCAACTCTATGGAAAGTGAACTGGAGGAGATATAAACTTTAGAAAGGAAGACCTATGTTGATATACACGCAAGAGATGAAGAAAGCTTAAAATGGAGACATTGTATTAGAGATAGAATGCAAAGGACAGTCTTATAGGAACACTGGGATGTAAAATAGATGAGATTTAGTGACTGGCTATGGCTGGTAAAGAAGTTAGAAGACTTAAGGATTTTGCACAGGTTTCTAGTTTGGATGATAAAGGGAAAAGTGATGTGAACAGTCCACATAGTGACTACAGGAAAAGAAGTGAGTTTGTGGGGAGAATTGAGAATTCCATTTTGAATTCTGGGGAGTTTGGGAGACTTGAGGAATGTCCGTGTAGTGATTTGACACAGGTATTTCAATATAGGTTTCTAATACCAAGTGAGAAGAACCAGTGCTAGAGAGACAGATTTGCAAGTCATCAGACTACATGGAGTCCCAAAAGTGTGAAAATGGATGATGCCCCCAAGAAGTGAAGTGATAAGAGGAGTCTAAGGAGAACACCAATATTTAATATCTGAATCCCAATGCATGGCTCTCAGAGGCCTGAGTATGCTCTCAGTTCTTGGCTCTTTAATGCTGATCACCTAAATTTCCAGCAAGCTACTCTTCCTAAAGTAATTGTATTGGTCTACTGCAAGGAAAGAGAGTTCATTTTCGGGGACTCTCAGCCTGTCAAATCTCCTACTGAGACAGAATATACCTTTATTTTAGAATTATTGCCATTTATAAACTCAGCTGATGATTTTGTACAGACCCAGGCTGCCTAAATGAGACAACTATGTCAGAACTTGTCTGCTTTATTTGTTGGTTTCTAAGGCCACATAAGTCTTCAAAGAACATCTCTCAAAATTTCTGATCATTCAGAGTTGCTGCATGGAGCCCCACTGAAAATAAAGCATGGGGCTCCACTTACCCTCCCTGTTTGCACGCCTCCCATGCTTACCTCAGCTCCTCCCAGCCTGGATAGTTTCCCCATGGAACACATGAAAGCAATTATGGTAACAGCGGCTAGAGCCTGGGTAACCTGTGCCTGCATGACTTACTCAGAACCTTGCTTTAACTGATGGGAGACAAACAATCCCTCATGGACATAAACATAAAAAGATTAGATAGATGATAGATAGATAGATAGATAGATAGATAGATAGATAGATAGATAGATAAATGATAGATAGATGATAGTTAGAAATTGATGTATATGTAAATATATATCTCATATATATACACACAAGATCACGTGTGTGCACATACAAGTTAGCATGTGGGTGCACAGATGTGCATGCATGCATATGTATATGAATATGAATGTATATGTGTATATGTATGCAGTGCCGTATGGGGGGGGGTGCATATATGTATGCAAACGTGTATTGATGCCTACAAGAACGGGAGAAGAAGAAAAAGGCTCCTGTCCTCCCATGCTAACAAGAAGACAGTAAAGGGTTAAAGCAATCACATTGGAAACGATTTTCCAAAAAAGCTGCACCCTAAATTAATTTTGGCTGGTAATCTATATCGGGTTAAATAACTCCTCATTATTCTGTAACACAGCTGAGGCATCTCCAAATGTTTATCTTGTTTTGTAACCGGTACCTTCTGGTATATTCTAGTGCCAGCACTCCCGGCTCCTGCTATATTTCATTCTCACTATTTTTGGACTGGAGCTGCTGGTTCCAGGTGATTTAATAAATTGCTTTTTTTTTCTTTTTTTTTTTTTTGGTGTTCCTTTTAACTTACCCATCTGCTCAACACATGCGTAACTTGCAATCTGTCGGCAGTTTGCAGAAAGACAAACTGTCAGAGCTGTGTGCATTTGACAACTTTGTTCCCAATTAGATTAGTGGTAATTTTAACAGATTTCAGGGCAATGGAGAAAGGGATGGCATGTTATTAAAGCATCAATTCTGACAGACCCGAGCACATATGATTTCAATGTAAATTATTTTAAATGCTTTAATTAAAACTAGAGAAAGATTTACCCCTTTTAAACGGTAAGTGATAGCAAGACAAATTTAAAGGGAAAGAAAGTAACTGAGATTTCTACATGGTTTATGTTGTGCAAAGCAGTCCAGCAGTCAAGACGGCTGTAATCTATGGCGGTGATGTGGAGGCCGAGTTAATTATTCATTGTGATTCAATACACGAGGTCCAGGAGTCAGAGCCTGGAACGCTCTCTGTGAAAATCTCAGCTCAGCCTTCTTTGGGAGCCATCAGGAAATTGCCAGAATCTGTTTAACACGTTAAATATATTCATAAGAAAAAAAAAAAACAGTATTTTTTTTTTTTGCTCTTTGTTTTTTATGTTTCAATGCAGCTGCTTCTCCCCTCCACTAAATCCAGCACTCCAGCCTCTGTATTCCCACCCCATCTCTGGTCTAATATCCCTGAAGCACATGCACAGATACATACACAAGTGACTAACTGCAGCAAACCTGCGGATTCCGTACCTCGGGTCACTTTACAGGCACACAGCTCACCGGAAAACGCCCCATCCATAATTTAAATGTTTGCAATAGTCACAATTCATGAGTGCAGAGAGTCACTGACAGGATGTCTGGTGTGGTGGGAGGGAGCTCTACAGAACCAAGGACACATATAGGTGGAGATATTTCCCTGACGAATTTGACAACGTGCTTGATTTATTCAGCCATAAATCCAACCATTGGTTTAATGCTTTCCATTTGTTCTTAGACAACACTGGGCATTTTATTATTGAAATCACCAATACATTAATTAAGGCTTAATATTCCCTGAACATAATTGCATAAAATTCTTTTACATGCACATTTCTTAGTCACTTGGGAAGGGTTCACCATAATATATATGGGCCTTTTGAGTTGAGAGCTGTCTGCTCTTTTAGAGAATTATTGAAATGACTTGAAAAAGGAGGTTATTACTCATCTACATGTAGGTTTCCTTAATTTTTGAAAATGTTTTTAAGTAAGTTGTTGCCTTATGTCTTTAAGGGCATCATGTAGGCAGACCATTACTACTCTTGAATTGGTTTACAACTAGGCTGAGTTGGATCAGAATTAAATGTCTGAGGCAAGCCAAATTTTACCCTATTTTTTTGTTAACATTACATGTAAGAAGTGCATACAATCACATTTTTCAGGGAAGAAAATAGAAATAGCCTTTTAAAGGATCTATGCACAATAGATTTGGAGGATGATTTGATATATAGATGGTAAATCCATCAGAGATTGCATCTCTGGAATGATGTAAGATGCTACGATGGTAAATCAAGTTCAAGGAACTGAAACTTCCCTCCCTAACAAAAATCCCACCAAGTCCCTCACAGGATCTTTTCTCTGAATTTCAGACCCTTCACAAGAGAGAGTTTTTCCTTCTTTTTGTTTTCATTTTCATTTTCCTTTTTGTAACAGAAGAAAGAACACGGTTTTTGAAATCCACTAGCCTCTGATAGAAATGTATCATGACCATCTCCTAGGTCAGTCACCTCAGGCAAACTCTTGTACCTCTCTGAAGCTCAGATTTTTAATCTCTGGGTATAATAACAAATACCTACATTTCAAAAATCTTTTGAGAATTAGATAAAACAATGTCTCTCACGTGTCTGGTATACAAGGTTTGATGATTCAGTTCACTAACTTGTTTTAACAATGTTATCAAAGGGATTATGCATTATGAATTTGTACCACTGGATAAACAGTTAACCAAGGTTACAATTTGGAAGTGCTGAAAAGGCTGTGTGAAAAAGTTAGACGACCTGAACTTTTCACCAACAATTCATGGCTCTTGCATCACGACAATGCACCAGTTCACACGGCACTGTCTGTGAGGGAATTTTTAGCCAGTAAACAAATAACTGTATTGAAACACCCTCCCTACTCACATGATCTGGCCCCCAATGACTTCTTTCTTTATCTGAAGATATAGGAAATATTGAAAGGAAGACATTTTGATAACATTCAGGACATCAAGGGTAATACGATGACATTCTGATGGCCATTTCAGGAAAAGAGTTCCAAAATTGCGTTGAAGGGTGGACTAGGCGCTGGTATTAGTGCATAGCTTCCCAAGGGGAATACTTTGAAGGTGACCATAGTGATATTCAGCAATGAGGTATGCAGCTCTTTTTCTAGGATGAGTTCGCAAACTTGATTGTCAGGCCTCGTATAATTAGTTCTCCATGAATACAAATTTGCCCCATCCCTCTCCTCTCATTTTACTGATGCTTTTACACAAATCTGTGGTTTCTATGTTGTTTTTTTACCTTGTGGATAAAGAAATGCCTCCTCCTCATTCTGTACCCTCTAAATTCTCTAACTCAGGGCTCTATGAATTAGTTAAAAATAATATTAATAACCAGAGATAATATTAATAATCTTAATTCTGCCCTGAGGACTGGTAAAGCACATGGTAAGACTCAACAATCTGGCTAGCATGGGTGCTGAATTCAAAGACCCAAGTTGGAGGTCGTGCCCTGCCAATTCCAGCAGAGCTTGCTTCACGGGCATGTGACCAGCGCAGTCACACAGGGTACCACACTCCAGGGCTCTGTGCTTGGGGTTTAATGCTCTGTGGAATCCTTAGAAATATATCTTTGAATTTGTGTTTAAGTGAAGTCTGATGGGACAAGGGAGCATGTGCCCTGAGCTTAAAGTATCAGATCACATGTGGCCGCACCTCCAACCACCTCTTTAAGATGGGTTCTTAGCCACATGTTACCCACTCTTTTGGCACACTGGACCAACAAGCTCTCCTCTTCCCTGCCCTTACCCCATGACACTTTCTTCCCCCACTGGGACCAGGAGTGGAATTTCTAGGTAAAAAGTATGGGTAATTTTTAAAGTTTTGCCGGTAGAAAGGTGTATTCATTTATACTCACTTCAGTGGTATATGAGTATATGCCCCTAATTATTTTAAAGTATGATGTGTTTGTAATAGTATTCTTTTACATTGCATTATGTCTGTTGTCTCTCTTACTTGTGTTTTGTTCTCAGAAACTATTAGAAGACAAGCCATGAAGATATGAGCTTCCAGTCAGTCTACACTGGTAAGATTTCTTTTCCTTCATAAAATAACAAGTGAATTCACAACCTGGAGGCTGTCCCCAACTATTTTTTCCTAGGAGACTAGGAGGACCCTTCACAACATTGAATATCATCCAATACTTTAAATATTTCTATGAAAAAGCATATCTGACACAGTAAGAAAAAAATGTTCTTAAGTAAAGCATTTGACAAACTGTTATGGATTGAATTGTGTCCTCCTAAAATTCATATGTTGAGGTCCTAATGCCCAGTATCACAGAATGAGACATTATTTGGAGATAGAGTTTTTACAGTGGAGATAGAGTTTTTACAGTGGTAATAAAGTTAAAATGAAGTCACTCAAAATGGGTCCTAATCCAATGTGACTGGTGTCCTTATGAAAAGGGGAAATTAAGAGACACTCATAGAGGGAAGATGATATGAAGAGACATAGGGAGAGGGTGACCCCCTCCTAGCCAAGAAGAGAGACCTGGAATACATCCTCTCCTCACAGCCCTCAGAAAGAACCAACACTGCCAACACCTCGATTTTGGAATTCCAGCCTGCAGGACTATGAGACGTAAATTTCTGTTGTTTAAGCCATCCAATTTGTGATACTTAGTTACAGCAGCACTAACAAACTAATACATACAACAAGTTTAACTTTGTTGAGGTGAAAAAAATGCCTTGGGTACCTAACCTATTGTCATTTGCATCATACTTTGAAAATAAACAATATTATTCTCCCCCTATGAACATTTTCAGTGTGGGGTTTTTCTTGATTCTAAGACACTCTCTTTTTTTTTTTTTTCATTGTCTCTGAAATTGATGTATCTTGCAACTGATGGTAATTCATTGTTCATTTGAATGATTTTTTTATGGATCCAAAAATTAAGCGCCTCTTACATTAACAATATCTTACATGAAATATAGTATTTATGTCCATTCATTTGAAACTACCAGTATTGATAGAGCATTTTTTAGTGTCAGGCTCCAAAGTAGACACTAGGTGTAGAGTGAACATAAAATTCATCCACAGAGGGGAGAAGAGGTGCCTACGAGGGAGGGAAGGAAGGAGGGAGGGAGGGAGGAGAGAGGGGGAGGGAAAGAGAATGGAGATAGATAATGGAATAATTAATTATTAGAGCTAGATTAAGAATCCTTTTTGATGAAGTAAATTGAGAATATGTGTTTTAAGGGGTTAGCAGGGATTTTCCAAGTAGACAAGGTGTAATTAGGGGACTGGAGGGTTGAAGGTAAGAGATAATTTAGGGTGTATGTTCCAAAAAGATGAAAATGCTTGAGCAAACGCAAGAAACCACATTACATATTTAGTAGCTTAGAATGATAAAGTGGAGGGCCAGCCGAGTGGTGCATTGGTTGAGTTGGCTTGGGATGCCAGCTCTGAGCAGCAGGGCCCCGGTTCGGATCCCACATGAGGGGCCAGCGATGCTGCACCCTCTACAGCTAAGATGGTGAACAACAGCTAGACCTGGAGCCAGGCTTCCGTGAGTCACCAGCGATGGCTTAGCCTGCAGTGGAGCTGGCCGGCAGGTGGTGTACGCTTTCATGAGCTGCAGTGAGCTGCTGTGAGTAGCCATCCAATAGCTGGTGAACAACTGCCTCACCCGGGAAGAGTGCAATGATAATACCAACATGGGCCAGTGAAGCAACGTCCTCCACAACTAGACTGAAGAACAAAAGGACAGCAACTTGTTTGTTTCCCTTCCCCAATTCTCCAACACTGTTCCCCCTCCCCCAATTCCCCAATAAAATCTTTAAAAAAAAGAATGATGAAGTGGAGAGAAGCAAAGGCAGATAGAAAGTAGTCAATAGAGAACTTGCATATGATGAGAAAATTAGAGAGGATTCTATGGGATTTATAATGCAATGGATTAGTTAGGAGACTTTCAGATTGTATATAATGGATACCCAGTTAAACAATATGGATATATTATCTCATATAACAGGGAGTTAGGGAGCAGCTTGGGGTTTATTAATTCAGCAGGTCAACAGTGTCAAGGTTCTAGGTCAGTTTCTCTGTGATTCTCTTAGATTTCACTAAAGAATACCAGGCATCTACTCAGATCTAAGTATCCTGCTAATAAAAGACATGAGGAAAGTCTTCTCTTTAGTGCATCTCAGTTTACTGTAGAGGAGAATCTTTGTCAAAAGCCCCCCAGCAGGAGACTTTTTTTACAGAAGGTGTAAGCCCCATGCCCTCTGTAAACAAATAATCTCAAAGGTATTGTTATTAACATATTGCCTTGGGGAATGCCCCCATTCCTTGAAAAAAACTATTGCCCAAAACCTGGACAAAGTTGTGGTTTGGACACCAAGAAAGAAGAGGAGAATTGTCTAAGTGCCATCTACCATATTTAAAAATTTGAAATAAAAAATACTAATAAAATAAGATTTTACTCTTTTTAATTAGACTCAGGGTAATTTAGAATTTAAAAGCTTATTCATTCATTCAGTCAATTCTATCAATACATATTATTCAAGCACTGGACAAATGCCAGGTATTATGGTAGGAGTAGTAGAAGACAGAGGTGAATCAAAAAAAGGAAAAAGCAAAAAAAAACAAAAAAAAAAAAAACGGAAAAAGCATTCCTGTAGAAGAGCAGAGACTTCTGTTTATAATGAAACAGAGAAAATAGAGCATGTATGAGGCTACAAAGCAATAATGAGAGTGGCAAATGTCATAAAGAAGATAGAGTTGTATGCTGGAACCCATTTATGAGAACTGATTATGTGCCATTCTTTACAGCTCTGCATTTACTGCCACCCGGTTGGTAGTCTGAAATTATCCATGGTGGAACAATTTACACCAAGGAAATTGGCAAGCACTACAAATCAGAGCTTTTTAATTTTTGTTGTTTTTGTTGTTTTGTTTTCCCTCAGAGAACCAGTTGTTACATATTTATACCAGCATACCACTAGAAGTGTAGATAGAGTGATAACAGAACGTTTTTCTGGAGGAAAAGATCAACTATCTTAAACTTATCATTTCATTAGACTAAACCAATCACCAAACAAAAATGAATAAAGTCAAATTTGAATTGAGTTGCTGGTATTAAACATTAAAATTTGTAAAATGTTCTTTAACTTCTTTTTTCTTCTGCTCTGTTGTTTCCATACCTTTCTGTGTTTAAAGCATTGTACTAATCATGAAGACAGGACATCTTGGAAATCTCCGGGATCTTTGCAAAAAAGTATATTTTCTCCAGGTTTCCTACCCAATTTGGTAAAACAAGTATCCTAGGTTTCAGAAAGCATATTGCTAAAGAGATGTCTTCCAGCCCTTCAGTTGCCTCTATATTTACACTGTCTTCTAAACACAATCTCAAATTGTGATTGTCTTCCATATGGCAAGATCTTTCCTAATGCTTTTCACAAATAGCTCCGAATACTATCTGCACTCTGAGAAGCCATGGCTGCCTAGAGGCTGTGCGGCCTTAGAGGTCATCTCATCCACCTCAGTCTTTCGACAGGCCCACTCTTAAACCAGTTTCCTGGAGAAAGCAGAAAAGATTGTCTTGTTCTGGAGACATGTGGTAAAGTCTATAACTTGCCTTCATTAACCTGCTCTTATGATTAACAAGCCTATATAAATATGAAATTCTTCCTTTGATCAACCTAAATCTCACATTTTAGAATTCAATCTCTTCTTTGCTGCCCTAAGGGGATTAGAAAACAGATGGTGACCATCCTTAGTGTGAGAGGCATTTAGACAGATGGACCTCCTTTTTCTGAAATGTTTTGGGCAAATTAAATTTTATAAAATTAATTGATTTCTATTTGTGATATCCCCTGTGTAAAAGAGAATCTGTTTGGAGGGTGAGAAATCCTCTTGTGGAGTGATTGATTATCCCCTCATTTGGGTTTTGTAAACATCAGTATTCAGATATTGGGTTTTCTTGTCTCTATGCTTGAAGATCCATCATAAATCATCTTTATAGGCTGAATAATCTCTGTTCCTTTAAGCCTTCCTCATAGATTTCATTTTCTTACTATTTTATCATCTGTCTTTCTAGATGCAAACCCATATATGTAAATTCATTAACAATTTTGACTGACTTGACATATTGTCAGTGAAAAAAAGCAAATATACAGGAAATTATTTTGTAAAGGACTTGGCTATTTCCTCAGACTGACCTGGTTGGTCAAATCAATCACAGCAGTCTAATCAGCTGATAAAAGAAATAATATCCCCTAACAGCTCACAACCTTTTGTATTTTTCTGTATATACCATCTCACCAGATTTTTACAACAAACCTATGGGGTAAACAAGAAAAGTATTACCAATTGTATTTTCTGAATGAGGAAGTTAATATAAACACATGTAGACTGACTTACTCAGAAAGCAAGCTTCAGGCATAGCCTTATGTTTGACATATCAGTTATATATAAGACACTTTTCTCAGGATTTCATTCATTGTCACAACAAACTTATGAATTATTCATCTTCATTTTATAGATGAAGAAAATGAGGCTTTGAAATGTAAAACAATCTCCCCCTCTTTACATAGCTAAAATGTAAGAGAATGAGCATTCCAACCCAGGTCTGTCTGACTCTAAGGTGTGGGACCAGCAGTCTCAGTCTGACCCAGCAGCCAACAGTTTAAGCAGCAGCTTCCTGGCCTCCAGATTGCAGCTAAGGTGATGTGATTTTGGAGTCAGTAGTTGGCTATGGCAGATGCCATCATGAAGGATAAGGAGTGAGATCCTGGAAGTCACAGTTGGCCCAGTGAATTACTGATACTCCAGCTCTTGATAATAGCAGAGGTAATAGTTCTCAGGGAAGGCCGTTTTTATGCGGTTTGAGGGAGTCATTCCTATAGATATGGCTCTTCAACAATGTTACAAGCTTCTACTTTCGAGTATTGAATCACTTTCTATTTAAAATAGAGTGCTGTCTGTTTTCTGCAACTGAACTCCAGATGCTAATAAATCTAATACTCTTTTCATATGTATACCTAAAAAAACTTTAATCTTCCCACATTAGTAAAATTAGAACACTGTTTTATGTGCTGGGTCTCCTTTAATTTGAACATGAAAGGAAGACTTCCTGACATATGCAGTTTTGAGTCTAGGTGTTTTGAGTCTCAATCATAAATGCTATAGGAATGGTAAGATGATTGTCCAAAAGGGCAAAACCAGGAAAAAGCATCCCTAAGGCTACATTGAAGAATTAGAACTATTAGATATGGCCATACGTGACATCATAATTGGTAGAAAATTAAAGAATTATTTGTAGAGAAGACATAAAGCTATAGCCAGGAATATTACGGCTTGGAAATGACCTATAAAATGAAGTAAATATGGAAATGAGAACACGAGGAACAAAATTGGTAAATGGGATAGCCAAGCAACAATTGAGATGAAGGATGAAGAATGATTTAAGGTAATTGCTCAGAAATGTCAAAAATATTTATTGAGCACACATTGAACAACATTCTAGGTGCTGGGGATAAAGCAGTGAAAAATGCAAACCAGGTCATTGATTGTTCTTGTGAATTAACAGCCTAGCAATATGCAGCTTATTTATAATAGCTAAATAAGTCACTAAGCTTTCAGGATCTTTCTAGTCACATGCTAATCACCCATTCTACTATTTCCATGTCCTGAATTAGCCATCTTGAACCACACTTCATTTGTTTTCATTTATGTGTTCAGCACACTAAGATCAAGATGTACTGTTTTTCTTATATTTTCTCCATCATGTTTTCCAAGTAACACTCCTATGTCGATGAGAGAGCTATCTCTAACCATCATGTTTTCCAAGTTACTCTCCTATGTAGATGAGAGCTATCTCTAAAACAATAAGTAAATTCAAAAGCCAGTTAATATGATGAATTGAGCAGACAGAGGTGGGCTAACCACTTTCAACTACCTTCTAACTCCTGAATACAAAATGTAGAAAGGATGAATAAACTATAGATAATAAACTTAAAATATATGGATGAGCTCAGGAATATCAAACTAGAACCTGGGGTTTTAATATCTTCATGAGATTAGAGGACTTTATGCACAAGGTGAAGTTGGAAACAGGCTCTTTGCTAAGTGCAAGTAATGGATTACCCCATTTGAGTGATTATACCTATAAAATTTCCACTTATTTGTCCAGGCATCCTGGAAGTATATTATTTTTGATCTGTAAGTGTAAAACATGTCAGAACCCCACACTTAAGCAAAGTGTGAGTAAAAAAATATGAATTTGCATAGTTTACATACTAAGCAAAATCCCACCTGAGAAATAATAGGGAAAAGTGTAAAAACTGGAAAACCTATAAGACCAGATAACAGCAAAAATCTACCAGTAAAAACTCTACCCACAGTTATATTTTCACAACCCAGAGCAAAACTGGGAAAACCAAGCAAGATAATTCTCATTGAAAAAAGTTTATGGGGGGCTGGCTGAGTGGTGCGGTGGTTTAGGATGCCAGCGGCCCAAGGTTCGGATCCCACATACGAGGGCAAGTGACACTGCCCTTAAAAAAGGCAAAGAAAAATAGTTTATGGTTTATAAACATGGTAAAGAATATGAGAAAATATACTATCATATGAGAGACTAAGCAGATCAAATCTGTGGGAAGAATTCTAGCCCAAGAATATAAAAATAATAAAATAAATTAAAAGGGGCCTTAAAGTAAATATTTCAATTATGTTAAAATATATTAATAAGGAATTATGTTAATAATAGGGAAAACTGTCTGAGGCATATAGAGAAACTCTTTGTACTATCTTTGTAACTTTTTTTTTTTTTTTTTTTGAGGGCAGTATCACTGGCCCATATGTGGGACCCAAACAGGGGCTGCTGGCTTCCCAAGCCAGCGCTTAACCACCATGCCACTTGGCTGGCCTGTAACTTTTCTACAAACTTAGGACTATTCTAAAACAGGGCTATTCTAAAAAAAAGAATGAAGAGTCCCCAAGACAAGAATAGTACAATGAAACAAAAGTACATCTAAATTAATAAAACAAAACTAAAATTTTAGAAAGAAATTGTAATTAAAAAATTAAAATTGTTAAACTATAGATTAGTTTAGAGAATTAGTTGAGAGAATTAGTCAATTCAAGGCAGAAATCATAAAATTATCCAGAAGGCTTGAACAATAAAAGAAAATACAGAAAATATGAAGGAGATGTTAAGAAATATAGAAGGAAGGAAGAGAAGCTGCAACATACACTCACTAATTAATTAGGAATTCCAGAAAAAGAGAATGAAGAGATTGAGGAAAAGTCATAGATGCATAGTTAATGGCTGAGAGCTTTTAATAATTTAAGAAATATATGCTTCTTCATTAGATATTACATAGAAGACTACAATATATCAAGAAAAAAGAGGAAATAAAATCTACAAAAGAGAAAATGTAGGTTGTCCATAACAAAACTATAAAATTTTTAATTAGCTATAATAGATGCTAGAAAATAACAGATTTAGGGGAAGAACAACAAAAACCTAGAATTCTAGGGCCGGCCAAGTGGCGTGGTGGTTGAGGGCTGGCTTGGGACACAAGCGGCCCCGGTTCGGGTCCCACATATGAGGGCCAGTGATGCTGCCCTCAAAAAAAAAAAACAAACCTAGAATTCTATACCCAACTTATTAATCTGCACAGGGCTGCCATGACAAATACCACAAAAATGAGTGACTTTATTTTCTCAAGTTCTGGAGGCTAGAAGTCTAAGATCAAGGTGTTATCAGGTTTGGTTTCTCCTGAGTCCTCTTTCCTTGGATTGTAGATGGCTGCCTTTTTGCTGTGCTCTCACATGACCTTTTCTCTGTGCATGTACATTCTTGTTGCTTCTTCCTCTTCTTATAATGACACCAGTCACATTAGATTAGGGACCAACTTTTATGACCTTCTTTAATCTTAATTACCTCTTTAAAGGCCCTATCTCCAAATAGTAACATTGAAGGTTAGGTCATCAGTATAGGAATTTTGATAACACCAATTAAACAACTATTGAAGAATGGGAATGAAACAAAGATTTTCAGAAATATAAAGTCTAAAAATGTTTTCTATCTACATACCTCTTTTAAAGAACTGCTGAAAGAGGTAATTGAGAAAGAAGAAATTTTAGTTAAAAGGTAATAGACAGATTTAAGATACAGTGATGAGCAAAAGAAATCCCTAAAACCTGTTATAAATCTAAATAATTTTAAAAAGGCAAAACAAAACACTCATTATAACATATAAAATAGGAGAGGAGAATTTGAATAGAAGGTAGTTGTAAGTTTCTTATTTGATTATGTGGTTGTTGAAACAAATAATTGCCTATGTCATATCCATTTTTTCCTTTTATTTTTAACTATATATATATAATATATATATATATTGAGTTTGGCAGTGTGACTACCTAGTTTCATATTTCCTAGCTGCCTCTTCAGGCTAGGTATACTTATGAATTAATACCTTGTCAATGAAAAATGTTCAGGATGGTTTCTTAAGGGGATTTGATTCAACTGGGTGGAAAATCACTTTTGCTTTCACCTCCTCCTCCTTAGTCATGGAATGTGGGTATGACAGCTCAAGTTCCAACAGCCATATTCGATAAAAAGCTAAACTTGAAGATGCAAATCACACCCTAGGAAGATAGATCAGAAAAATAGAAATGTTCTGGGTACCCAATAACCTTGAATCTGACATCAGGTTTTAACACCCATTTCTGAAATTATTTTATGTAATAGATAAATAACTTGTTGTTTAAGCTGCTGTTATTTGGAGTTTTAACTGCCCCCAAAACACGAACTTACATGTTAAAGAGAGAAGGGAAAGACATAAACTAATTTTAGAATTTTAAATATACCTGTTTACAAGAAGCCACTAAAATAGTAGAAATAATATGCAAAAGATCTAAACCAGGAAAACTGATATAAAAAAATACTGGTAGGGCTGCTTGAAGTATTTAAAAATGTGTTTATTTGAAGAAAAATTAGGAAAAGAGAAAAAATGGCCCTAGTAATTACAAAGACATTTAGGTCAAATATGCATGTAAAGAGTTCTAATAAAATTGTTTTATGAAATGTAAGCATGGAAAAAAGCAATATATTTATATTATGCTATTATTTTATACAATATGATTTTAAAATATGTGTGTAATTAAATTTATAAATTAAATATGATATTCTGCCAATAAAAATACACCAAAGCCAAGTCAGCCCCACTTGTTATTACAGTTCAAGACCCTGTACATTTATCTTCTGAACTCATTCTTTTTCCATTACTATCCTTGGCCTTTACCTCCTTACTTATTTTCATACCTGATTTTGACTTAGTTTTGAATTTGTTGATTAAACTGAGTTCTTTCCGATTGACTCTTGGCACTTTGAAGACAAGTTTGCAGTCAGGTCTATGGATCCCCCCCTATTGGTCAAGATCTACTACTATTTTATATTTGTTTCTAACTTTCAAGGTCTAAGCCAACAACACTCAAGGTTATAGGACTTGGAAATAAGTATTCAGTATCTATCGGGTCATAATGGCACTAAAAGGAATAAGCTTTAGAATCAGACTAATTTAAGTTTGCATCCATAGAGAGACATAAGGCATATGTTAAGAGGTTAAGAATAAAGGGTATTCAATATAAATATGGAAAAAAGGACATTAATAGGTAATTACACAAGAAGACATACAATGGGCCAAAGTATATATAAAAATATATTCAACCTCTTTAGAGATTTTTAAAAACCACACATTAAAATATGGCAGGCCATCTTTTATCCTCAGACTGGCAAAAGTTAAAAAGATTGCTTCTATTCTGTTTTGACAAGGCATGGAATAAACACTGTCATACATTGGCAGGTAGCAACTAGCTATTCATTGCAGGTAATTCTTTCCTCCAATGTAGACTGCTGGGTTATGTAATTTTGTTTGCACATACGTAAACAGAACTTACTCATTGAGTAAGTTCTGGGTAATGACATATGGCAGAAGTGATATATACCACTTCTAGGCCAGACCAATAATATCTGCTGTCCTCTTCACTCCCACTCTAACACACATACATATATACCCACTGTCTTCCTTTCCTAACTGCTGACTGGATTTAGAAGTTCAGGGAGACTTTGGTAACCATATATGGAAGTTAGCAGACTCTGTCAACCTGGTTCTCCATGACTACCTGAACTCTCACTATGAAATCCACCACTAAATAAATCACTGCATTCACATAATGGATATTTCTTCATTCATTTACTTAGCAAAGGTTCAGTACATGCCATGTGACACTGTGATGGCTACTAGGCAACATAGTGAGGAAAAAAATAAGGTACCTGCCATTGCGAAACTTCTAGTTTAAAAAATTAGACATTTACAATGTAATTTTACAGCCACTATGGAAAACAGTATGAGGGGAGTCCTCAAAAATTTAAGAACAGAGCTACCATATGACCCAGCAATCCCTCTTTTGGGTATTGACCCCCAAATTTTGAAAACATTTATTTGTAGTCAAGATATATTAACCACTATGTTCATTGCAGCATTATATACAGTAGTCAAGACATGGAAATAACCTAACAGTCCTTCAGTGGATGATTGGATAAAGAAAATGTGAGTAGATAGATATATATAATGGAATACTACTCAGTCATAAGAAAAGATTAAATACTTCCATTTATGACAACTTCCATTTGAGAATGTCATACTAAGCAAAATAAGTCAGATGGAAAATAACAAGAACCATATAATTTCACTCTTATGTGGGATAAAACAAAAAGCAACAAAAGAACAAGCAAAACACACAAAAAATTCATATGCACAGGCAACAGTATGGTGGTTACAGAGCGGAAGGGAGTTAGGGAAAGGTGAAGAGGGTAAAGGGAGTCAAATATAAGGTGACAGAAGGAGACTATACTATGGGTGGTAAACACACAATACAAGATGAGGTATTAAGAATTGTTCACTTCAAATTTATAATTTTATTAACAAATGTCACCACAATAAAAATAAGTAATAAATAAATAAATATTTGAATTATAATAAGTTGCCTTAAAGGAAAAGTATGGGATGCAATGAAAGCATGAAATAGGCTGTTAATCAGGAGACGCTTCCTATAGTAACAAATATGACTTAAATACAATGATAAATAAAAATGATCTGATTTTCCCAATAATATTCCTTACCCACCACCAGCCAAAATAATTTTAAATGACTTGAATAAATTTCTAATGATAGAAATAAAATAATCAAATGTTTACTTTTAATATTTCATGTATTAATTTACTTACTCATGCATATTATCAGATATAAATTACTAAACTACATTAGAAATATTGCTTTGTTCCACTTTGTATTCATGGAATATCAAGTCAGACTGCCTGGGATTGAATCCTGGCTATATCACTTAATAGTTGTGACCTTGGACAAATTTTGTCACCTGTAAAATGGTGAGAATAATAGTTACTATCTTTAAGGTTGTATGAAGCTTTAGCTTTTAAAAAATAAGTATTTAGGACAACTGCCTGGCTTCTGTATGGTAAGTGCCAATAAGTGTTACTATTAGTTTCTGTATGTGCATCTTACACTCTTGGTTATCAATAGTGACACTTATGAAATGATCTAACAAGCATCTCTATTTTTGCCTACCTTATGTGAGATTCTTTTACAATTATAACATGCTGTCACTTGAATTTTTATTACAAGCAATAAATACTGATTTGCATAATATTTTAAGTTAGTTTAAGTTCTTTTATCCTGCAAGTTTACGTTCATTATCTGCACAAGGAAGCAACTTATTCTTTCTCTTCTTTCCCCTCTCCCTGTATCCCTCCCTTCCCCACTGTTTTTCATTTTTAATGTAATGTTTATTTATATTAAAATAAGAACTGTTTATTGTATCTAAAGGTAAATATTACCTGTGCGTGTTGTGTGCGTGCATGCGTGTGTGTGTGTGTGTGTGTGTGTGTGTGTGTGTTTAAGTAGAAGTCCTCTTTGATCCTCCATAGGCCCCTCTATGCTATATATATCTTCAGTCTACTTCCTAGATTAACTCCTTACCTAACTTTTAATTTATTTGGCATTTTCATTCCCACTCTGGTGCTTTATTTCTTTGGTTTTTTTTTTCAACTTTAGGTATTATTTATTGACTTCCTACTATTGAAGATAATGTTTTAACTCTTGTATAAACTGCCCCACTAATCCTATCCTTCCTCTATTTGCACTCTCCTCAGATGCGTAGCTATCAATTGTTTTGTTTAACTGAACAGTCACTGTTTATATAACCATAAACCATTATTCATATGGGAGCCACTTAGATATTAAAATTACATTTCCTATATGGCACAAAATTTTTTCTTGGAGTTAATAGTTGATTTAGATTTTTCTGATGATCAGTCCTGAAATCTGACCAAAATCTGCATCAAAAGTATAATATTTATTTCAATATATGTACATCAGGTAGTGAATCTGTCAGTTTATCAATCAAATATTTCAATATAAAATGGTTCAATCTACTATTAGTGATCATTGTCAGAAACACACAAGGAAGTATAATTTGTATTTTTTGCATCCTACCCAAGGAATTTTTGCCTAACTCAAAGTCATGAAGATTTTTCTCCTATGTCTTCTTTTAGAAATTTTATAATTTTACCTTTTATATTTAGGTGATTCATTTTGAGTTAATTTATGAATATAGTCTGAGATAAGTATTAACTAGTTTCACTAGAAAATTCTATCAAAATTTTAAAGAATTAACTAATTCTATGTAATCTCTCCCATAAAATAGAAGACACTTCTTAATTCATTTTATAAAGCTCTTATTTCCTTGATACCAAAACCAGGTAAAGTACAAAAAAAAAAGGAAAACTACAGAACAATATTTCACATGAATATAGACAGAAAACACTTAAAAATGCTAGCAAACAGAAATTATCAGCTTATATAAAGAATAAGCAGGGTTTATTCCAAGGATGCAAATTTGGTTCAATATTCAAAAGTTAATCATACTAAACTATCCCAATTTCTTCTGATAGCTATTTGTTTGTTTGTTTTCTAGCGACTAGATTGTTAACTCAGAAAAATTCTGTATTGGTTTTAAAAGAGCATTTATCTAGGATTTGAAATATAAGTGTTCACTTACTCCAGAGCTGATTTTTATTTTTCCAGAAATTTTGGAAATCCAACAGGTCACTATCAGAACTAAAGAAAACAAAACAAAATATAAAATAAAAACTGTATTGATGAGGTCATATGTCAAAAAGACATGTTCCATTATGCAAGGTCATTTTTTTAAAGAAAAAACATGGAAAAACTGAATTACATTGAGCAGAGGACAATGAGGAGGTCAACATGCAAACTATATCTTATGAAGTACATCAAAGGAAAGTGGGATGCTTAGCTGAGAGAAGAGAAGATCCAAGGAAAGCATAACCAATGTCTTCAGAGAGCTGAAAGGTACTTGCCTAGAAGGGAGTGTTTTACCATCCGGAGCCAAAACTAAAATAAATGAAAGGAAGTGAAAAAGAAAGAGATTTCATATAAAGTACAGAAAAATCCTTCCAACAGTTAGAACTGACAACAATGTCTTTTGAATTAGTGAGTTTTGTATCTGCAAAAGTACTCAAGAAAATTCTGGCAAAGCACATTACAGTGGGGTGTCCTGTATGGGTTTGAGATAAAGCTAGCCAATACCTTAGTATCCCTTCCAACACAAAGATTCTATGATCTTATGGGAGCAAGGAGCTACATAAGTTATTCTGAACTTCACTGACAAGTCTTAAGCCCTATGTCTAGCCTAAATTGTCCTGTTGCTTAACTTAAATGGCTTCAATTAGCTAAAGTAGGGATGAGGTTTAAGTGATAAATGTTCACATTAACATGATTTGAGATATGATCTTGACAGCCCTGCTAGACTGGTCTGCTGAAAAGTACTTCAGGGACCCTACAAATAGCTCTTATTATGCCCCCCCCCATTTCTAATGATGCTTACTTAAATTTTTCAGATTTTGGAATCTGTAATTACCTAAGGTTTATACAAGAGCGACCAGCTAATTTCTCTCTGTCTCTCTGTCTCTCTCTCTTTCTCTCTCTCTCTCTTTCTTTCTCCTCCCCCTCCTCTCTTCTCTTCTCTTCTCTTCTCTTCTCTTCTCTTCTCTTCTCTCTCCCTCTCTCTCAGGTAAAGTGTTCAAATTCTGTAATATATCCATTGTTAGCCTCTGGTGCCAGGCCAAGTCATGGGATTCTCACTTAAATTACAGCATTACCTTTAATGGTACTGGTGACTGTCGTATTCCTTCAGCTGTCTCTTCCAACCCGCCAGATTTAATGTGTCAGTTAGATCAGTGCACAACCACCAGAGAGAGAAACTTGGGTACCAGTTCAAGAGTCAGTCTTATAGAAAGACTAGTTTTGACCTGCTCTCAGTTACACGTCCCAGAAAAAACATACTCAAATCTTAGCCCCATACCTTCTGATGTGTAGCCTACACTCAAACACCACTCAAACTAAAACAGTATATGTTGCAAATTAAGTAAATTTAGTTTACTTCTCAGGAATAAAAAGACTTAACTATATTTCCATTTTGTAGCTACAAACACTGAAATTCAAAGGGTTATATAACCTGCCTCTGAACACGTTAACGGAAAGCAAAGCTGAAATATGAACCCTGGTATGTTTAACGCAAAGCACATTGTCCCCTGGAGACCATAGAGTTCCAGAATTATGGTGAGGCAAGAGTAAAAGAGAAACGAAACTTTTCAACTCATCATGATTTGCTTTTGGCACTGCAGGCATAACTACTTGTGTGTGTAGATATGCATGTGAATGTTTTTCCACTGGGAGCAATAACATTACTGCTGTGACATACGTTTTATTATAAAAGGATTGTATTTCAGATTATACTAATACTTTTACCTTCAGCACCTGTGTTTTTATTGCTGTTGATTTTGTTTTGCATATCGAGAGTAGTGTAAAGGCAGAACTCTGATTCAGAACAGTTCCTTTATGGATGGTGTAACTAAAGCTGTGAACCCTTGCTCAGCTGATCTGACCTGTCTCCAAGTACAAATGTTTTAACTATTTTTCTCTTCACTGAAATATTTTTACAGTTGGGCAAAGAAAGAGTCAATGGAAACCAATGTCTGAATTACACATTTCTTAAGCCTCTTTCCATAGTTTATTAATCAGTTCTCACAGATGACAGCTTGAGAAATGTCTCTTAAGAATGGCAGAGCAGAGGCAGTGTTGCAGATAATCAGACAGTGGGTTGGAAAGAGGGTGTGCTCCTTATGAAGCAAGAGATCAGAACTTGTGAGAGAAGTGAGGTCATCAGTCTGGGGTCTAGAGGGATTGAGAAGCACAATGGTGGTGACTATGGCTGCTTCCTCAGCTTCTTTGGGCTAAGAGATCCAAGGCCTTTTTGACCTAATCTCTGTTTACCTCTCATCTTTCGTACTACTCCCTCCCTTGTAGCTTACTTTCCTGCTGTATTGATCTGCCTGCCATTCCTGGAACATATATTTTTTTAATGGTAAGATTTAACCCTCCTAACAAAATTTTAAGTGTACAATACAGTATTGTTAGCTATAGACACAACATTGTACGCTCACTTATAGAACTTATTCATCTTGCATACCTGAAATTATACCCTTTGAAGAGCACCTCCCATTTTCCATTCCTCCCAGGCCCTGGCAACCACCATTCTTCTGTCTGCTTCTTGCAATTTGACTGTTTTAGATATCTCATATAAGTGGCTTTGCACACTATTTACCTTTCTGTCAGTAGCTTATTCCACTTAGCATAATGTCCCCAAGAATCATCCACATTGTTACATATGACAGGATTTCCTTCTTTTTTTAAGGCTGAATAATATTCCATGTTATGTATATATCACATTCCCTATATCTAGTCATCCATTCTTTAATATACATTTAGGTTGTTTCCATATCTTGGCTATTGTGAATAATGCTTCAATACACATGAGAGTGGAAATATGTCTTTGAGATCCTGATTTCTATTACGTTGGATAAATACCCAAAAGTGAGATTGCAAAGTAATATGGCAGTTCTATTTTAATTGTGTGGAAACCTCCAAACTGTTTTTCTTAATAGCTGTGCCATTTCTCATTACCATCAACTGTATAAGGATTCTTGCCTTATACACATCCTTGCCAAAACTTTTTTTAAAAATATATATTAACTATCCTAATAGATGTGAGGTGATATTTAACTGTGGTTTTGATTTGCATTTCCCTGATGATTAGTGATGTTGAACATCTTTTCATCTACTTGTTGGCCATTTGTATGTTTTCTTTGGAAAAATACCTGTTCAAGTTCTTTGCCCATTTTTAATCAAGTTATTTGTTTTGATTGCCATTGAGTTGTAGGAATTCATTATGTATTTTGGATATTAACTCCTGATATATGGCTTAAAAATATTTTTTCCCATTCTGTAGGTTGCCATTTAACACTTGTTGACAGGTTTTTTTCCTGTGTAGAAGTTTTTTAATTGGATGTAGTCCCTTTTCTTAGTTTTGCTTTTATTGACTGTGATTTTGTTGTCATGTCTAAGAAATCATCACTAAGACCAACATTATGAAGGTTTTCCCCATGTTTCTTCTAGTATTTTACTGTTTCATATCTCACATTGAAGTCTTTAATCAATTTTTAGTTGATTTTTGTATATGGTATAAGATAAGGATCCAATTTCATTCTATTCGTGTTTCATTCATTCATTCTGTGCTTTGTGTTGGTATCTGTGCATTAGATAAAAATAGCCACCTCTCCCAGTCTTCATGGACTGGCCTCTTCCAGGAGAAGCCCTTCCCACTCAGCTTGACCAGCATCTTCTCTGGACTTACGTGTGTAAATTCCCAATTAGAAGGATTTGCTTCTTTCATTTTTTTCTTTCTTTTTTCCGGAAGTTCATAATTTCTTGCTCCCCCTGGTGTCTGTCAGTTGTATCATGGGTCTTTTGGAGCAGCAGCATGCTCCAAGCTCTTTCTGAGTTCTCAGTTGCTTCCAGGCATCCAGAGGATGCTGGGTCCACCCATACTCTGAGACTGGTGAGACTGAAGCCTGTCCCTTGAGCAGCCATCTAAAAAGTCTGGACGTTGACATGTTTCAATCTTTTCTTTCCCTCCCCAGGAATAACCCAGAGGCTGGTTATCTTGCCAAACATGTTGCACTGAGCTGGGGAGAGGGGCTCCGGGTGAGTGATTTTGTGCTAGTCCCAATGGTCACCTTTGTTTTCAGTGGCCCTCAGTCATCTAGGGTAAACCAGATCAAGTTAGTACTCTGAGACAGGTGAGGAGGCAGTTCTCTGGGAAGTTCCCTGAAATGTTGAAACATCAGATATATGGTCCGACTCTTTCTCTCCCAAGGAAGAATCTGGGAGCTGAGGTTTTTAACCCTCTTGTTCAGTGCTGAGACAGTGGGAGGGGCTATTGAGAATGCTTGCCTGCTAATCCAAACTGCTCATATGTTGTCATCTAGAGTATACCAGGTCCTCTCAGCACTCTGTTGAGACAGTCAAGGAAGAGCCACTTCTTTGTGCGGTCTTTGAAAAAGCTGGAACATTGGACACATGTACCAACTCTTTCCCTCCCCAGGCAGAAGATGAGGTCTGGGATTTTTCACCCTCTTACACTGTGTTGAGCTGGGTAGAGGGGCTAATGGCAAGTGTTTACATGCTATTCAAACTTTGTTCTCAGAGGTTCCCAACCTGGGATCATTTCCTGGCAGCACTCAGATTCAGGCAGGACAGAAACCAGTCAGGCAGCCAGCACAAAAATCATAATATTGGATGTCTGGTCCAGTCCTTTTATTCCCTTCCCCCAAAGAATCATATGATGCTGTCTGGAGGGAAGGAGTATGGTGAGAGTGTCTTGGCTCTTCCTGCCAGCTTTGGGTGGTTGGTTTCATGCACACCTGATGTGCAGGAATCTCTCAACAGGTTTTTGGATTGGCCCCGAAGGAAATTTGTCCTATAATGTTGCTCAGTGGGTGTGCTCATGGGGAGAAGGAGGGTTCAGGGTTTCTTATTCCTCCCTCTTATTGACATCACGACTCTGGAACACAATTCTTTCTCTCACCTCAATGCTTTGCACATATTGTTCGTTCTGTTGGGAGGGAAACTCTCTTCTCTATTTCTGCCAAATACCTAAATATCCTTCAAGACTCTGCTCTGACATGATCTACTGCCTTACCCACAGTCAAATTTATATTTCCCTCCTTTGCCTTCTGGTAGCACCTGTGCTTATCTTCAAAATGTACTTATAATATCCTATTTTCTCATTAGACATTAACCTTACTTTTGTTTCCCTAGAACCTAGCATATGAACTGAAACATAGTGGGACAAACAGGTAAGAAACAATTGGAAAACCTACCCTTTAAATATATCCTTTTTTTCTGTAAGAAAACAGCAGCCCAGAAGGCCACAAAATTAAATTCTATTCATAGCAATACTACTAACTAGCTATGTAAACTTGTATGAAGTCACTGTTTGGTTGTCACTTTCCATTTGTAAAATGAGGTTATTTGACTAAATTATGATTGGTCAACATTTTTGGTGAGCAGCAACACTCTTTTTTTTTTTTTTTAAATGAAATCATACTGTAAAGTTCAAATAAAACACTGGAGCTAGTCTGCATGAAAAAAGGAGGCTGCCTAGAGCCCTGCCAATTTAACCTCCTCTTTCCCATTGCCCCACCCCCCATCCACTCCATTCTTGGAACACAGTTTGAAAACCATGGAACTAGGTGATCTGTAAGATTCCACCCATCCCAAACACTCTTGGACTATTTATGCAGTGAATTGAGCTGACCTCTTTCTCACTGCTGTACCCCTGTCCCAGGCCCTGGAGTTTATCTTTGTCCTCATTGGGTTTTATTTTTGTTAGCCTAAAAGAATAAGGAAGTCAAGTTATTCTGGAAGTCAATAAGCTTTGTTTTGGCATTTAGAATATTTGTTGGCTGGTTTATTGGGGTCTGTATTCTATCTTACTAATGAAGAAAAAGAATGGCATGTGTATCTTGGCTTCGAAATTGGAATATCATTTTAGAATCCTGTATGAAATCAAGGAATATAGTGGTGGCCAAGTGCCAGGGGTAGAAAAAATTTAAGTGATCCTATATGTGTAGTTTTTAATTCCTTGTGGTTTCTGAAACGTGCTATATAAAATTATTATTGACCTGAGTAGTCAATTAAATTTTGGCAGAGAGAGAACACCAGTTTATTCTTCGGTGATGTGGGGAATAATGTAAATGTAGTAATATGAGATTACTGTCTTTAGCTTGCATCTAGTTGGTTGTTTGATTTATAGGAGAGATAAGATTATTTTACAATTGACTGGAGACAAACATGAGTAGCTATAAAATTCTGCCTCTTTTTAAACTACAGTTTCTGTGACTGTGAATTATATGACAGGACCATTTAGCAATCTTCTTTTAAGGACCAGGCTTTATATATCTGATTACTTCTAGTCCTTACAGCCTCATGAGATCAATACTGTTATTCCCATGTTGTCAGTAAAGAAACTCTCAGATATGTTTAAGAACTTCCTGAAGTTCACATGATTTGTAAGTGTGGCATATATAATAGAACTGTCAAAAGTACATGTAATAAACAACATATATTATTTTTTTATATATTTCTGTTCTGCGAGAATATAAACATTGAAAATTTCACATCAAGATAAGAGATTAAAACTTACACTATCAATTTTGCTTTCAACCGTAGTGGAGCAACTGGCAGCAGATTTGCAGTCTTTATAGCATACAACTAGAAAACTGGACAAACTATATGAATAACTGTTCTTTGATAGTGAAAACAGGCAGCACAGGAACGTGATCCATGATGAAGGGGAAAACACAGGTAAGTCCTTCAGTTGTCCAAACTTTCTACCTACAGGCATTTTCTGTAACACTACAGGTAGAGGGGGAGCCCAAAGAAAACACCGGTCTCTCTGAAAGGAGATAACCATCAGAATTTGGAAGACTAAAGCACATGTGATTTCCAAGGTAGTGTAATAGAAAAGGAGTTATGCAGAAAAAGAGCTTAATAAATCTGCATTGATTCCCCTGAGTCTGGCTGAACATGAAACTGCACATGCATAATGTGAGAATATGTGAGGCCAAACAAGGAATAACAATCGTAGAAAGAACCGTTACCACAAGGCTGTAAGTGGAACAATTTCCAGAGCTCACACAGGGCTGGATGATGTTCAAGAACTCACCATTCAGAGTGGGAAAGCCTGGTTGAACATCCGGGTCACTGAGTAGGGACCTGAGAAGGGTCATGCCTGTATAGTAAGTATAAATTAGGTATATAATAAAGGCTACATTTGGTCACCTTTTAAAAATCTTTAAAATAGAGCTCAAAAGAATTAGGCTGATCTGAAAGGGAATCAATGACCTGTCAAAACCAAATTCAACAATTTTTAAGGGATTAACAACAAAACCCATACACTGGACAATGTTATATCCACAGATTTAGCATTTCATAAAAATTATGATACATGTGAAGAAGCAGAGGAAAATTTGACCCATAGCAAGGAGAAAAAAAGAGTCAATGGAAACAAACCAAGAAATATAAGAACTGATAAAATTAACAGATAGGGATTTTAAAACAGCTATTATAAATGTGACTAAGGGTTTAAAAGAAAATTTGAACATAAAAAAGAGAGAAATTGAATATATAAAAAAAAATCTCTAGAAATATATATATATATATTTATATATATATATATATATATATATATATATCTGAAAATGTTTAAAAATTGTTGGATGGGATTAACAGGGTAGACAGAGCAAAAGAAAAGAGCAGTGAACCTAGAGACATAGCAATAGAATGTACCCAAACTGAAGAACAAAGTAAAAAGGCTGAAAACAGTATTAAAGCTTCAGTGACATAAGGGACAATGTTAAGCATGCTAATGTATATTTAATTGAAGTCCCAGAAAAGGAAAGGGGGTGGTCAGAAAAATCATTTGCAAAAATAATGGTTAAATTTTTTATCAATTGCATCAAACCACATATCTAAGAAGCTGAAAAACAAAAACAAAGCAGGATAACTCTCCCCTCATCCCCAAAAAACTAAATCACACCAAGGCATATCATAATCAAATTGCTGAAAATCAGTGATTAAGAAAAATCTTAAAGGCAGCCAGGAAGAGAGTTGGGGTGGTAGTGGGGAGTATAGACACATTCCATACATGAGAACAAATACAAGAATTTCTTCAGAAAAGAGATGTAATAAGAGCAAACAGGACAAATAAAAACAAAGAGCAAGATGATATACTTAACTCAATCATACAAATACATTAAATAAAGATGTTCTAAAAACTCTAATCAAAAGTCAGATTGTCAGGCTGAACAAAAAAGCAAGACTACTCTGTTTTCGACAGGAAATCCGCGTTAAATATAAAGACATGGATTAAAAGTAAAAGAGAGTAAAAGATATATTATGCAAGCATCAGAAGTAAACTATATTTCTATCAAACAAAGTAGACTTTAGGATAAAGGAATTATTCAAGATTAAAAAAAAGGGTCACTCATAGTTTTAAAGGACCACCAATTTATCAAGAAGATGTAATAGTCTTCAAGTGTATGCACCTAATACCAGAACTTCAAAATATATGAAGCAAAAACTGAGACCTAAAAAGATAAACATATCCACAATTATAATCAGAGATTTCAACATGCCTTTTCTCAATAATTGATAGAGTAAGTAGAGAGAAAATTGGTAAGAATGTAGAAGTCTTGAACAACACCATCAACAAATTTCACCTAATTTTCATTTATAGAACGCTATATGAAATAATGCAGAATACACATTCTTTTCCATTGCACATGAAACATTCACTCCAATAGATGATATGCTGGGTCATAAAACAACTCTAAAAAAATTTCAACATACTGATATTACACAGAGTATCTTCTCTGATCACAACATAATTAAATCAGAAGTCAGTATAAGAAAAATATCTGGAAAATCCTCAATCATTTGGAAATTTGCCTGAAGCAAATGCCTGTGTAAAAAAACCTAAGAATAAAGGGGATATGTTGTTTTAATTTCACATTCAACAGTCTAATAACTCCCAACCAAGAATTATCCCTCCTCTTCATTGCTGCTCAGCATGCAACAGTTGATTTTAATATGTAGAGAACTCACAAAACTTCATCCACCCACATTATTGTCCCAGAAAATACTAGTTTGCTAAGAATTGGAAAGGCAACTGGATATACTTTATTTTATATGAGAAATAAGTTTAACTTAATGTTAAGAATATAATCAAACAACCAGTGCAATTTGCATTATTCTATTTGAACATCTAATTCTCACTACCCCATCCAGCATATTTTCAAAAGCACTCTTTCACTTATACCCGCTCACTCATCATGTTAGATTTTACCCAATGGTCGTCTATGGAAACTTTTTGTATCTGATTTGACTATCCAAGTGGCTACCATTTGCTACTTTGGGTCATCTCCCCATTTGATAAGCATCTTTTAGCCACCGTTCATACTTTGATCCTGCTTTTTCTGTCACCAAATCAGTTTGTACAACACAATCCTCTTCCCTTGTGGCAAGCTTCTTCCCACAATTCTCCTCAGTTGATTGTGCGAGTAACTATAACGTGGGAGGCCTTTTACCTAGAGTAAATAGTTCAAACATTTTAGAATCACTAGGGTGGACATTCCCATGTTGTGAATAACATGATCTTGAAATATATGCAAATACCAAGCTATACCAAAATACAGATATACCTATCTATAGCGTTTATTATAATAATGCTATCATGAGTAGAAAAATGATATAATCAACCTTTCAGATACTGTTCTCTTTCAGGCAGGGGAGGGATTGGTGGAGCTAAAGTAAGCAAATAGTTTCAGTATGTCATGTTGTCCTTGGTGAGCTGGCCAACACTGCATTTAATAGTCATTAAGAGCATTGCTCAATTCCAGCACTTGATGTTGATCACATCAAGAAGCAGTATGCTACTGTGTACAAAAGTGTTCTCCCTGCTACCTCTACCCACTGAGATCTATGTCAAGGTTGCTAACCATTGAAGGTGCTGAATTTTGCATCAAAAGTCCTGTCTTCCACTATTGCTATGGCCACTGGTATTACTTCTTCTTGCTGTGGGAGTTGCTGTTCACACTGAAACTTAGAACTATTTGTTTATTGATTTGTTTGTTTACTTGTGTATGACTCACTATGTTATTGGAGTTCTAGAAATCTGGGGTTGAATCATTAGCTGATGTGAAGTAGAAGAATAAAAGTTCTGATTGAAAGATATGAAACTAATCACCCTTCTCCAATACTAAGCTTGAACCCAACTTGTGGTCCCTGATTTTCATTTCCTTGAAAACATGTTCTTTTCAAGTTTATTGAGTCCTCAACAATACATTCTTGTGGTCACTCTCCTTACCACTTCTATACATACTTGAGTTCTATGATGATCCCGCTTAGGCTCAAGCTGAAACAACTGCTACATATATCATTCCCAATGAGGGCCTATGAGGTACCCCATCAGGCTCAGTGGGCCATTCAAAGATGAATGGCACATAAGCTGTGACCTCAAGGAGCTTGCAAGTTACCTAAATTCCCTAAGTTAGCAAGATACGTCACTGATATGTTTGTGAAGCATTAATTCTTCCTGTGGCTCTACTAGGCATGGCAAAAGAATAAAGGGAAATAAATAGAAAGTAAGGGTAATCTAGCAGCTTCTTTTCTTTTTGTTAAGTGTTAATTCGCACTCCAAAATTCTGAATTTCTAGGAAATTCATAAGCTGTTGATTTTACAATAAATTAAAGGACATGGATAGACTGTTAGATTTTTTTTGTCCTTAGGGTAGAGAAGATGAGCAATGGAAGTGGGTGATAGCTCAACATTTTTATACGTATATGCCTCTGGTTCTGAGATTATTATGCATTCTAGAGGACAAACATGAAAAACAGTAACCTTCTAAAACTTGCCAGAAAATAAGTGATGTGCATTAGAGAGGTATTAACAATTATATTCAATAATGATGCATATTCGAGAAATATTGTCAGTTACACTAATGGCTGTTAAATCTCCCATCCACTGGGATTTGATTCTCACTTTGCCAGTGTCTACAGGCTTGACTCATGGTTCTGTGGCTCCAAAAAGAGCTTACTCTCCTCCCTCCTTTTTTCCTTTTCTCCAATCCAGACTATATTGCAGAAACATAATCCAGAAAGATCCCCCTGCTAATCTTAGAAGTGAGGCTTCAGAGACACTGCATTTTGACAACACCTAAATTTTAGGAAGGTAAACATACAGCCAAGAGAATAAAGGGCCCCTTTTATTTTCTTTTGGAAAGAATAAATTGTTTTAAAGTTATTGAACTGCCTTTTTTTTTTCTTTCAAGCTTCTCTGTACTGTATTTATACCATGAGTCATGGTTTATATAATTTAATTAACATTGGCCAGTGCCTGCAAACTAAAACACTGTCTTAAAGCATTTGCTTGAAAAGTCTCCTTGTCCCTGAGCTGTCATTTCTTAGCATGATGGATAATGGATAGAAATAATTACCCTGAACAAGGCTAGACAGTTTAAATGATTAGAGTTTCAAAGAATTAACAGCCTTAGCTAAACATCTTATTTTTCAAGGAACATTATTAAAGGAAAATACCATAGAGGCTGTGATGAATCTGAAAACCCTCTTAAGACAGTACGATCATCTATGACAGGTTAAGTTTACAACAAGCATATTTGCAGAGACCTATTTAAATCAGCCTGCCATTCAAGACCTCATAAATCCCTCCAGCAAAATGACTTCAGATAGCTTTGTGTGTTGAGCGTCACTGTAGAACACACATAACTGGGAATAGTGAAGCTTGGTCTGTATATTCCAAGGCCTCAATTAATGCCTTACAGCAAGAACTTCATGTCCCTTCTGTTGGTCTAAGCATGCAAGGTTTTTCCATTGGTTTTGCTTTTTCGAAATAAGATTCTGTATTGTCCCATAACTAGTAGTACTGCGTTCTAAAGGCAGGCCCCTCCTCCTGGCTCTCATGGAATCGCCTCCTGTGCTGGCACTTGGAAGGATTTACTACTATTACTTTATTAGAGTATTTTTATTGTTCCATAAAATTTTTTACTCTTATGTTCAGCATTGAAAGGGTGAGAAGATGATGGAAAACTTTGAAGCCAATCAAACATCTAAAAAAGTAAGCAAATCAATTTAATACAAGTATGCTTTTCAGAACTATTTCTTTCTCAGGCACACAGTGAGCAGGGACATTTGTGCTAACACCTCCTTTTTTTTTTCATCCAGTTGGCATTCCATATTATATTAGTTTCTGGTGTGCTTTAGAGTCATTTGACACTTATGTACCTTACGATGTGGTCACCACACTAAATCTAGTAACCATCTGTCACTGTGCCAAGTTATCACAATATTATTGGTGATATTCTCCTTCACTATTTTCACCCATACCCCCATACCCCTCCCCGCTGGCAACCATTAGTTTGATCTCTGTATTTACGAGTCTGTCTGTTTTTTTGTGTTTTAGATTCCACATGTAAGTGAAGCCATGCCCTATTCTTAATCCCTTCCTAGGGAAAGAGAAGAGCTTAGAATTATTTCCTGCCTGTGATCAAGAACAGGTCCTCTCCACTCTGCTGCTGACATTCAATTTTAATCCCGCACTGTTCAAAAACATTTTGCAAATATTTAAGATGATTTTTGAGGAATAAAATTTGAGGCCATTTTAAGGAAGTTGTTACTGCTCAGTTGCACATGTGTGGGTGGGGCCTGTGATAATCCTGCCTGTTACTACTTGTCTGACTGAGTCCAGGCTTCATCTGTAGAGGACAGAGATAATAAGTCTTCCAGACCGATGATTTGAAAGTCTAATGAGGTTACTTATATGAAAACACTTAGCACAGTATTTAGCCCATTGCAGGCAAAACAACAACAGCAACAAAAATATTTGCTCACATTTTGTAATGGGGGAAATGTGACTAACAAATAGGAAACATCTTATTGGAGATACAGAAGCGTCAAAGGCAGCACCAAGAAGATTTCAAACAGGCAAACATAATTCATGGGCTATTCTTTCTGTGTCCTTCTCCCACCTCTAATGCCTAATGCGCTTGTAAGGACTATGAATAATGCCTTTATAATTCCCTCGGATGAGCAACCCTTCTTTATCACCAAGATCAGGCTTTGTCTAATAGAATAATGCCTGGTATTTCCAAGTTACTTCTTAAGTGCCTTCATCCAATAAAATGCTCTTTCCCTTAGGACAATGATTCTCAAATTTAGCTGCATATAGTAAGTAACTGGGGATCTTGCAAAACAAACAACAACAACAACTAAAAGAACTTGATGCCAAGATCCAATCCACAGAGATGCTGATGTAATTGGTCTGGGGTACAGCCTAGGCACTGAGATTTTTGAAAGCTCCCCAGATATTTCTAAGGTTGAGAACAATGCCTTGGAAGCTGAGGATCAGGAAAGCAATCTCATGACTAACCAGTGATATTCATGTATGAAAGCACATTCGAATGTTCTGGAAAGCTTTTTTAGAAATACAGATCCCAGAACCTGTCTCAGGTCTACCAAATCATAATTTCTGTGAGGGCCCAGAATATATATGTATTTTTTTTTTAGCATGTCTCTTAGATGACTCTCATACAGCCCGCACAGCACAAATGTACAATGAAACCTGATTACTTGCTGTGACCTAAATGTAAGTCATATTGTTACTCAGCTCTGGTGCTCCCTAGATTTGTTTCTTCCTCTCTAGTTGGTAGCTGCTGAAAAGAATTTACAGGCAATCTTTTGCCAAAAAAGGCAACAAAATATTAAAAATGTGCTAACATTTATAAAATGCTTACCAAACTCCAAGTACAGTGATGAGAAATTTGTATGCACTATCTTATTGAATGTACACAATAATGCTGTGAACTGGGCCCATTTTATAGCTGAAAAGACTGCAGTTTGGAGGCATCAAGTCATTTTCCCAGGACCATGCAAGTGGAAAAGCTGGGATAAGAACCCAGGTCTGGCCAACATTAGAGCTTGTGATTTTAGTTAACCTCTACATCAGTGGTCCTCAAAGTGTGGTCCCCAGAATACCAGTATGAGCTCCATGTGGGAACTTGTAGGAACATAAAATTTGGGCCCCACCCCAGATATAATGAATCAGAAATTCTGGGGCTTAGACCCATCAGCCTCTGTTTTAACAAGCCCTTCAGGTGATTCTGACACATGCTAATGTTTGAGAAACACTGATCTACAGGATACCACCTACCCACTAAAATAAGAATCTTCTCCTAGGCACTGAACAGAGAGAGCCTTTTCATCTCATTGTCACATGGGGCTTCTGTGTGGCCCTCCTAGAAAATGAGATGGGATATGCACTGGTGGGGAAGGTGGGATCTGGACTCAGCTTCAGATCTGTTAGGAGGCAAGGGAGTGAAAAAGTGATTGACTCCATCTAACAGCAGAAAAAGCAACAGGAAGATAGATAGAAACCACCGCCTCCTCTCCCTTCCCTAGCTCTCCTCCCTACTCTAAGGAATACTAGAATTGACAGAGTACAGATACATGAGAAAGATTTAAGGTTAAAATTAGATAACTAAAAGTTTCTATTATGATGTGCACAATAATTATGTATTGTCAGAATAAGGCACATATGGTAAGTCATTTACAGTAAGAAAATGATTATTTGTATTCTGTCAATTCTAGCATTCCTAGAGTTAGCTGGAGAATCTGAATGCCTCTCAAAAATAACTACAGTGAGTATTGTTTCTCATTTTATTTTTTATTTTTCATGCTCAAACAATTCTGATTAACAGGAGGAACAAATTCTGCCATATTCTTCTATTGAAAAATTGGCATGATCATTTAAAATGTTTATGTGTGAAATGTTTATAAACCTTCCTTCCTTCCTTCCTTCCTTCCTTCCTTCTTTCTTTCCTAGTTAACCAGGTATTTATTGAATATGCTCCAATGGGGAAAAGGCTGGATTTGGAGTCGCTCAAATCTAGATTTGAGTCTTAGCTCCACCTCTATGAGCTCAATGTCAGTTTTTTTGGACAATTCACATTACCCTCTCAGTACTTCAGTTTCCTCATCTGTAAATGGGGATATAATGAGTTATTGAGAAACTAAAGTGAGCAAATATGTATATAAAGTCTTATTTAGCATAGTGCTTGGCCCATGACTCAATAAATGGATATATTATTTAATCTCTGCCCCTTCTGAGTAGTTGAGTTGTGGTTCTTTTCAGAATAAAGCTTTTCTTTTGCTTTCTTTGGCAACTCCGTGACACACAGTGTCCCACATTATTGGTTATCCCTCTGGAAATATGGTCTCTGAAAATTAGAAGAGAATGGACTCCTCAAGAGAATGCTGTTGATTAATGATTGTTTTGGGGATTCCCCTCAAGTTTAGTCCCCATTGTCTACTAATTTGGAGCTGGCAGGAAAAATTAAGGAATTTCAAAAACCAGAAAGATCCTGCATTCACATCCCAATTTCTCTATGAATCTGATATCCTAATCCTCATTTTCTCCCCTCTTTATCTCAACATGTCAAGCAAATGTTTCATATGGAGGAACAAAAGTAAGTTATGTGCTCAGTGGGAGAAAGCACTAAGATGTATGTTTCCTCAGCCAGAAATCCAGTAGCTGATTCTGAAACGTAAATATCTACCAAGTTGCACATTCTGAGGCTAAGATTTAAGCCCAAATGATTCTCAAGTAGAAAGAGCTTGCTGTGGCAGATAGGGCATGAGTTTTACCAAGTGTACTGCAGCACTTGCTGGCCACGTGATCTTGAAGAAATCTTGCTCAGAGTCCCTGTGAGCCTCAGTTTGCAACAATACTTAATCACAGTTGTAAGGATTGAGCTAAGTGGTGGATATAGTGTTTGGTGTGTGGAAGGTAGTCAACACTTGGAAACCATGAATATTATTTATTGGAGGGAGTTTGTTTTTTTTCCTCTCCACCCTTTTATCTGTTACTAAGCCCCATACTTTGATCTGAAAAGCACAATTTAATTCTGTTTTATAAGGCACCACAAGTAGCCATCAGTCAATTTCATCCAACATGGAGTTCAATGTAAAAAATTAACGTTTAGGGCCTGCCGAGTGGCGCGGTGGTTAAGCACTGGCTTGGGAAGCCAGCGGCCCCAGTTCGGTCCCACCTATGAGGGCCAGTGACACTGCCCTCAAAAACAAACAAACAAACAAAAAATTAATGTTCATCAAGGTCCTTCAGTAGGTAAATAGATAAATAAATTGTGGCACATCCAGACAATGGAATATTGTTCAGCACTAAAAAGAAATGAGCTATCAAACCATGAAAAAATATGGAAGAACCTTAAATGCATATTACAGTGAAAGAAGCCAAACTGAAAAGGCCACATACTGTATGATTCTAACTATATGACACTCCGGAAAAGGCAAAACTATAAAGACAGTAAAAAAAAAAAAATCAGCAGTTGCCAGGAGTTGCAGGGTGGGGAATGGATAGATAGGGAGAACACAGAGGATCTTTAGGGCAGTAAAAATATTTTGAATGCTATAATGGTGGGTATATATCTTTATACATTGTCCAAATCCATAGAATGTGCAACACCAAGAGTGGACTCTAATGTAAACTATGGACTTTTGGTGAGTATGCTGTGCCAACGTACGTTCATCAGTTGAATTAAAGACAATACATCACTCTGATGAGGGATTTTGGAAATGCAGAGACTATGCATGTGTGGGGGCAGGGAGGATATGGGACATCTCTGTACCTTAATTTTGTTATGAACCTTAAACTACTCTAACATAATAAAGCCTTAATTTTAAAAAAATTAACACCCTGAACTTGATGCAGTTCCAACTGTCCCGACTGTTTGCCCCTCTTTCTTTATCTGTAAAGTGAGAGAAACGTACCTAATGAATCTAATAGTTGCACACCCTATTTTATTGGGTTTGTAGCACATGTCACAATTCTAACGGATTGCTTACTTATTTCATTAGCATCTATCTCTCACATCAGATTCTAAATCTCCATGGGAGACTGTCAATTGTTTATTTCAGTATCCTCTAAGATCTAAATGTAGTACCTGACACATAGGAAATAATAACTTCTGTGAAATGAATCAGTGAATATGATATGGGGGTGGCACAGAAATTAATTGTTCTTTCACTCAACTTCCTCAATCACTTATACAATAAATATTGTTAAATGCTTGCTATGTACGGGCCACATGTTTTGTGGTTGGCAAGACAATATTCTCTTAGATTATCTCATTCAATCTTCACTAACCACTGTGGGGAGACTTTGCCATTAGACCCATTTTACAGATAGGGAAAATCAAATTTAAAGATATTAAGAGATTTCTCTATGGTCACACAAATGTCAGTGAAAAAGTGAGCCAATAAATATATACTTTTTTAAAATTTAAAGACATTTTTATATAGTGTTTATTATTGCAGGCCCTGTTCTAAGCTCTTTACATATATTAAATTTACTTAATCGCTACAAAAAATGTTTTGAGGTGGTTACTGGTATAATCATCAGCTTTCAGATGAGGAAACATGAGAACAAAAAAGGTAGATGACTTTCCCAAGGACACAAAAATAATTAGAGATTAAGCAATTTGCATCTGAACTCAGACGCTAAATAGTAAAGAAGTAGGATTTGAACCCACTGAATCCATGCCCTTAGCCGTTATACTGCAGTACTTCTCAGTAACCTACACACAATTCCAAAGGAAATACCCAATGCTGTGGAGTTTCCTTTGGCTGGAGTGAGTTAGTGAGGGGATGGCTAAAAACTGGAGTATGGTAGAATTGATAGACATACGTGTTTTATGAAATTTTTCCTTTTTTTCTGTTTTTTTCTGTGTGTAGATTAACACAATGATGTGCTACATTTGGTATATTCCCAACAATTTTTGCTGTTATGACTGAAGTATACATTGTGAAACATAATCTGAGTAATATTAAGAACTTCAAAATAGAGCACAAATCAAAGCAATTGCTAATTATTCAGCTGGCCAAATGCCCTCTTTTCTCAGCATAATATATGACATTCCAGATAAACGTTTCCACAGGAATTGCCTTGGAGTTTACCCTCAACATCTTCAGTTCAGTCCAGTTTCATCTTAGTATGGTAAACGTGTTAATCCCTTCATCTAAAACCAACCAAAATTTATTGGAATTGGGGCTGTAATGTTGTTATTGTTATAAGGTAAGAGCTTATTCTTGTAACTTTGAGAGATGGTCTGAAACTGGAATAAGAACTGATACATGCAAAACTAGTCTGTACTTGAGAAAAACTTCACTGTACATTTTAAGATGCTTATTTTACCCTCAGCAATCAGAATACCCTAAAATATGGGTATGGGATCTTACAAGTTAAGGTTTGTCAAACTGAGGACCTCCCTATACCCTTTGAAAACAAGCTGGCTATAAAATTATGAAACTTCGACTGTTTTCAATTCTAAGCAGTAGTAAAAGGAGATTGTGCCAAGGAAAATCTCAGAAGTAAGGGTGAAGGCACAAAACAGTGGGCTATAATGAGACTTAGCTTCTTATAGTTACCTTAGTTTCAGCTAAATATGTTCAAATAACATTGGCAACAGCCCATCTGGACGAAATTCAAAGAGAATAAACTCTTCCCTTGTTAAGGTAACTTTAAAACCAACTAAACAATCTCTGGGATATGTTAACAAATCCTGGGTTTCTAAAAAAAAATTTCCATACCTATGTTTTGTTTTGGTTTTTTTCCAACTATATTGTAGTTTCCCATTGTGCAACTCATTCACAATCATGTATTCATTCATTCATTTCACAAATATTTATTGAGTGCCTACAATGGATAAGACAATATGAAAACTTAATTTACTACTTCAGTGCCTGGTGTATAGCATTAAAAATATTTCAAATAATGTAATGTTTTTAGCTGTCATTATATTTACATTCATCACACTTATAGTGTGTCAACATTTATTCATTCATTTAATAAATCTTTATTGAATGTTCTTGAACAACTATGCCAAATGCTGGGGACAAAATGATAAGCAAAGACCACATCATTCTTGCCTTCTGTGACTTATGGTCAAAGACGCTCACCAATACATATAAAATGTTTGTTGGGGGCCGGCTGAGTGGCGTGGTGGTTAAACACTGGCATCGGGTCCCACATATGAGGGCCAGTGACACTGCCCTCAAAAAATAAAATAAAATAAAATAAAATAAAATAAAATAAAATAAAATAAAATGTTTATTGGGACATTGCTATGAAGAACAGGTTTTCATCAGTTGGAGTGGAAGTAGGGAGAATTTTGGATAGTCAGGAATTTCTAAGTAGTGACATTTGACCTGAGGTCTAAAGAATGAGTATAAGCTGTTCGGTATCTTAGATGGGGCTCCCCACAGACAGGCCCCGAGACATCCTGCACTAGAGATTTATCACAGAGAGATGGGTAAGGGCAGGGGCAGTAGTGCCAAGAAGGGGAGGAAGCCAAGCCACAGTGTGATCTCAGGCACAGCTATGCAGGCAGGAGCTTCAGCCAGACACTTCAGGGGGCTCTCTGGATTGTAAGCCTTGCCTCAGGGTTGTCTGGATCTCTGACAAGTCTGTGGGTCTTTCAAATTTGCATTTAGAGCCATTGGTGGGAGGGGAGCTTAAACTTACAGGCCCTTTCTGCCAGCAAAATGGCCACAGTAACTGGAGGACAATCCTTCACAAAGGAGCTGAAGGCGCTGTGTGGCCTGGAAGTACACAGAGGAGAACGTGCAAAGAACTGACAGAAATGGATCCTAGAAGATAAGGGAAAGCACTAGCATTATCCTTTTGTACTAAGTGAGAGGGAAGTGTTGCAATATTTGCATGGCTCCTATGGTGGACTGGAACCTTGTCAAAGAAAGAGATGAAAGAAATGTAAAATGGTTAGTGCCAGCCTAGACTACAAGGTGGATGGGATGGGATGGGGTGGGGTGGCGTGGGGTAGGATGGGATGGGATGGGATGGGATGGGATGGGAGAGACAGGTGAAGGCATGCCACAGGTTGGGTTAAGACCATGACTTTTATCCAAGAGCATCAGGAGGACAATGAATTGTTTTGAGCAGGGGAGCAACAAATTTGGATTTACATTTAAAGGCTTTTTCCAGCTGCATTATAGAGAATGGATTGGAGAGATACATGTGTGCAGGTAGGTAGACCCAGTCAGAAGATTGGAGAAATTTTAGGGGGTAAAATCACTAGGAATTGTTGATGGATTGGATGGGGGAAGTAGGGCCCTGAGAGGGATCAAGCTTTGTGGCTTGCCTGATTAGGGTGGATGGTGAACACCACAGTACTAGGTGTCAGGGCAGATATACACATTACCCTCTATCTGCTTTAATTCTGACAAGAGATTACCTGCTGACTGGGTAATATTTTGGGAACAAGGAGAGGAACCAGCAGCATGGATCAATTTCCAAACTGGGGTGTGGCAGATCTAGACAAGTATTAAACAGTCAGCTGGCTCCATGGAAGGTACCATCACATGCATGAGATGGGACTGGCTGGGAAGACAGGTCGAGTATAGATGAATCCTAGAACTACATTAGACAGGATATAATTGATGTTCATGTATGTGATTCGATTGGAAGTCTAAAGTACCTCAAAGTAGTTTTCAATCGAGTAAAACAAGCAATATTTTACCCCCCTGGTTGGGCACCAACGTTAGTTCCAATTTTTCTACATTTTAAATAATGCTTGAAAGAATATCAAAAGAATGGGATTACTGGTTCACAGGGAATATAATTCCAAAGGCCTTGCTTTGCTACGCGGAGTCAATTTGCTGACTGGAAATGTGCATACCTGCACCCCCACCTCTTACCCTTTATTTTGCTGAAGGAAAGCATGTTATGGGGCAATGGTGGGGTATCTTATTGGTGTAGCTTCTTTTTATTTGTATTTTTCATGATTAAAGATTTTAGTGTCATTTTTGTATCCTTTTTTTTTAAAAAGGTGTCCACTTGCTTTGCTCAAATGTATGCTGAGGTATTCATAACTTTTTTTATCCATGTCTATGACTTCTTTACAACTGACAATATAAACTTTGTGTATATTTAACGTAACTACTTTCCAAGTATAGTATTTTGTGTCCAGAATCTTTAATTCTAGTCTACAGAAATTCTGTAAGATTTTCCTTTGGGATTTCATCACTGCATTTTATTAGCCTAGAAAGTTTTCCTTTATTTAAAGATAAAAGTGTATGTCTGGAATTTGTTTTTGAAAAAAAATCCAACAAGATGCGGGGGTAGTAATGGGTAAGTATATAGATGAACCAAAATTAGCCATGTGTTCTTATTGTTGAAACTGAATATGGGAGTTCATTATACTGTTCTTTTTAAAAAATCTTGTATACAATTTTACTAACATTTTTACAATAAAGACTTTTAAGTTATTTCTAATTCAAAGGTGAGAAAAATAGTTCTGCATCATTGCTATAGCCTTCTAACTCGACTTCTTGTTCCACTCTTCTTTACTACAATCTATTCTCAACATGATAACCAGGGTGATCTGTTAAAACGTAAGCATTTTAGCTCCCTGTTCGACCCAGACATTCAGTAGCCTACAAGACACCACCACTCCCGTTTTCTCCTCTGACCTCACCTACTACTCTTCCCCTTTGCTGACTGTTTTTCAGACATACTGGCCTCCTTGCTACTATTTCAACAAGCCAAGCAAATCCCTACCTCAGGGCCTTTGCACTTGCTTTTCCCTCTGTCGCCCCAAACTCTAGCATATGAACTCCGTCCCCTCCAGGTCTTACGCAAATATCCTCTAATCAGTGACAGACTCCTTGACCACTCTATGGAAAATCGCACCTCCCCCAGTACTTAATCTTCTCACCCTACTTTTCCCTCATATTATCTGCCATAGTATGTAGCTATTGTTTTGTTTATTATCTATCTTCCAGAATATAAACTCCTTATGGGTTCTTCTCAGTTTTAACTTTTAATATATTTCCAATGCCCAGAACAGAGCTAAAAAAAGAAGTAGCCACTAAATACATATAGGTTGAATGAGTGAATGAATGATATATTTGAGCACTAAGAAAATGTTAAGAACTATGGTACCTCCATGGTGGAATATAAAACAGTCATTAAAAATTGAAATGCTTTTTTAATAATATAGAGAAATTCTCATGCTCTAATACTAAGCAGAAAAAAGCAGGGCATAAAATTTTCACCTTTGGAAAAAATGAGTTAAAAATATCAGGGAGTCCAGCATAGGGAATAGAGTCAATGGAACTGTGATAGATATATACAATGTCAGAGGGGTAATAGATTGGGGGAGGGGGTTATCACTTTGTGAGGGTTGTAAATGTCTAACTTTACATTGTTTTGTACGCCTGAAACTAAATATATATATATATATCAGGAAGTGAATCTTAACGGGCCCTTCTGAATGAGAGAACTTTGTGTGATTATTTTGTATTTTTGTATATTTTCCAAGTTTTCTTGATTTTATAATACGCATTGAATTTAGAAAATATATTATCAAGTTATAAATCTAAGTTTTTACCTCTGGTCAATATTTTACATGACCAGTAATAATATCTATACTCTATATTAGTTTTTATCTATAATAATATTAACATAATACATGTCACTAGAGTCTCCTGGACAACATAAAGATAAGGGTGATAATTATTTTATATTAGGGTTGTTATCTAACGTCATTGGCAGGAACACATATACACTGAGTACTTGATGGGCTCCAGGTCCTGAGCTAGGTAATGGGAGCTTAGAGTGTAAGCATGGATAATGTCTGTCTTGTTTATTGTAAAATCCTTTGCATACAACACAGTAAATAACACAAGGTATGTGCCAAGTAAATATTGAATAAATGAGGAACTAGAACCTGGGACCACCATCCTCATGTAACTTAAACTAAATGAGAACTAACACCCATAGCACAGATTTCACTTCATTTTTTTCAAGATTTACCACACTGGCAATTACCACACTGGCAATATTGTAAAGTTTGATGGCAGAGGCCATATCCATTTTGTCAATGACTGCATTCCCATTACCTAACCCAGGTCCTGCCACATAATAGGGGACCAATGTATATTTGTGGCATGATTAATAGATAGATATGGCCACAATTCCCAGCCAGACAGAATGTATTAAAAGTCATTAAGAGGTGCAAAGGAGATTAGGGACTTTAGGGAGGTGGAAATTACATCTTGTTAAAGAAATCTGCAAAATACAAGGAAAAAAGTAAGCCTTTGGGCTTGACCTTAAAGCATAGATCAGATTGTTAAAGGTATGAAAGGAAAATAGGAAAGTGTCATTTCAGGCAAAAGGAATAGAATGGTGGTATCAAATGTGCTTCTGTGAGTTTTTGTGACTTGGAGCCTTTTTAAAAGTTAGTCCTATTTGAAGAAAAGTTAAATTGTAGGGACCCACAGCTGGTACCTTAAGTACCAGATGCTGGTTTTGTTTTATAGTTAATGGTGGCAAAACTGCTTAATTGTATATTTACAAGCAAACACATGTTGTTTCATGAAAACTACTTGATAATTACACAGTGACTACTGGAACCCCTGATAATTACATAGTTACACATGTTACCGCTACCAAGTTATCTCCTGATAGCTGAGTAATTAACTTGTCAACTCAACAAATGGGGCTTGAGGGGAGGTGTCTGAAACGCTTGTTCCTTTTTTTACAGATGTCTGTGTGTTCAGTCGGCACTTACTGAACTTGGTATCGTCCTCTTCTCAGTCACTTGGCACTTAATCAACAGGCTGAAATGTTTTCTGGCCCCTAAACTCCCTAAACCTCTTCTCAATTCCTGTGACTTTTAACACATTTTACCTTGCTGAGAATTGGGGGAGGTGGGGCAGGTATCTGTTCATCCATCCATCCATCCATCCATCCATCCATCCATCCACCAGTCTATCCATCCATCATGCCGGAAATGTCTGTTGAGCCCCTCCTATGTGCCAAGCCCTGTCTGGTAGCCCTTGTTGCTGCTTCATAAACCAGTGCAGTATAGCCTCAAAAGGATGAATTGGGTTGTAAACTCTAGAACCGTTACACTTAAGATCTGTGATTTTGCACCAGTTTCCTAATCTATAAAATGGACCTAACAATGCCTAACAGGGTGATCATTCAGATGACAGGTAATGAAGAGACTTGGCACAAAGTAAGTACTCAATAAACTTTAATGCCTTAATGCCCAACCATTGCCTGCCCCTACCTCCAGGCTCCAATTAGCCTTAACTGTCTCATTTCTTCACCAAAATAAAACCCAGAATCTCTACTTAATGATTCTTAAAATTTCTGGATACGGATGAAACTAAAATAACTACATTTATTTTTTTAAATCTCAAAATTCAGACGTATTAACTAAATCCAAAGGCCTTTTTTCAAAATATATTGAAATGAACAATTCTGCTAACTGGTACCCAAAATGCCTGAAATGACAGAGATAAGTAAGATACATAAGGCTTATCTGTTCATTATTGTATTTTCATAGCACCAATGACCAAATTAAAAAGACAATGAATCATAATTACACGAAGTGTACCCACTTAGGTAGTATTCAGGACTCCTCAGAACTCACGGTCCTTGGAAATTTTCCCTGGCCTCACTTCTGCTCCCTGCTTTATCATCCCTGTTAAAAAGCTTCAGTTCATAAGGAAGTCACTCTAAGGACTAGAGAACAAGGTGTCAAACACTATTCATGGACACAAGTAAAATAAAACAGAAGGTGAAAATAACACCTACCTCTGGGATTAAATAAGATAGGATTGATACTGAGACAGATTACATGACTTGTCCATGTTAACAAAAGCAGAGCAATCATTCAAACTCATCATTCTGACTCCCAACCTATGCTCTTTATAGAATGCCACCCTACCTCAAGCCAATTTACACAGTGCCTTGAAAAGCTTCCCATGCAATGCTTTACTATTTGTTTACATTTATTAAATGCCTACTATATGCTGATAAGATATTATGCCCTAGGAGAATAAAAATTATGTATAACTAGCATCTATTCAATGCCTGCTATGTGACAGGCTCAAACTTGCCATGCACATTAGCTCATTGGATCATCTCAGCAACAATGTAGGAGAGACTATTGTTATTCTCACTAAATGCATGAAGACAGTGAGGGACAGAAAGCTGACATAACCTGCCTGATGTACCTCCCATTAAGTGCTACAAGTGAGATTTGAAGCTAAGCTAACTCCAAAGCCCACACTGTGAGCCATCACTCTAGCACTGCTCTGTTTTGCTGAGAAAGCTACAAGCCCAGCACAGGACCGGAACAAGGGCAAATGTGCTGCAGACCCTGGATACAAAGAGCTCACAATCTAACAGGAAAGAAAAACACAGAAACAAATATCATTCAACATGCTGGGTGTTGCAATGTGTGGTTGTGACAGAGCCAGGATTCCCAATCCCTGCTCAGTCACTTAAAGCTCCTGAGAAAATATAACATAAGAGATGCCAACCATATGCACCCTGGTTATTCTCTGCCATAGTTTTCATCTGAATCCCTGCCCACTCTAGAGAGCTGGACTAGATCCCAAGTGGAATAAGTGAACCAAAGCAAATTTGACAGGAGAACTCTAAGACTGAGCCCAGAATCAATCCCAAGTAACTACTTTCTCCTTTTTCACAAGCTTAGGGTATCCAGATGATCCCATTTGGCCCTTTCAGTCTTAGGAACTCCCTAGCAAAAGGTCTATCCAGCCTAAATTTTACATTCCAGCCACAGAGGAGGACAGAGAGTGTCTCATGACAAGGAGACATTTCAACCCCTTTTTTCCTCCAAAAGAAGGTCCTTCATACATCACCAGTTAAAGAAAGGAGAGGACTCCACATACAGAGGAAGCCCAGAGGAATAGTTATATACACTGCTAAGAGAAGAAGGAGAGGCTTCCCAGAGGAGGGGATGTTTGAGGGAAGAGTAGGAAATTCCAAACATATAGAGGAGAATTCCTTACAGTGGGAATGCGCAGAGGCACAGAATGGGACATGGTAGGAAATTTGATGTGCACCTGGGTACGTGGACAGGGAGAAGCAGGTAAGTGATTAGAGATCTGGTTATAGAAATGTTTGGGAGAGTGTCTAAACTATTTTCCTTGTCACGTTGAATAGTTCTGATTTCTCATGTGAGATCTTGAGACACTGAATCAGCATGATTTATTTTAACGATATCAGGGGCAGGAAGATAAGTCAAAAGCCTCTTCCAATTTCTCAGAGAGTGTGAGGTTGTGAACAAGCCAGAGATGGAACTTGGGGGCTATTCAAGATTAATAACCTTATTCAAGACTTAATGTCAGATATGGGGAGAGAGGAGCAGGGCGAGAAAAAGGCATGCCTCAAAGCCTTCAATGCAAGGAAAAGGGATGCACAGAAACACAAACAGTAAAACCCTATACATTTATTCTTTAAGAATTATAATGGCAAAGTCGCAAAAAATGTGGGCAAGCTTGCGCTTTGGACTGCTGTTTTCCTCATGAATAGATTGGGCTGGATATGGGTGGCAAGGTAGGAAGGGAAGGAAATTTAATTTAACTTCCAGGTAGAATCTTCTATCTGAGTCCTAATGACACCCCCATTACAAACTATAGGGTCCAGTGTCGGTCAGTAGCCCACTCAGAGAAAATAAGCCTGTCCGTGTCAGAATGCCCCACCTGTGACTTCTGATTTACCTGTATTCGTTCTGAGCACTAGAATCTTAACTTTCAAGTTAGATTTACTCAGCCAAGGTATTCATCAATGAAACAATGTTGGAACCTACTCTTTTTAAGTTAAATTGATCGGGGTAACATTGTTTAATAACATTATATAAATTCCAGATGTACAACTTTATAATACAACATCTGCATACTCTACTGTGTACTCACCCCCTAAAGTCTAGACTCCTGTCACCTTGAGCTTGACCTTGTTTACCCTCTAATCTTTAACTCCAGGCATGAAACAAAGGTATTATTGATAGTGACTGAGCCCATTCTCTGAAATTGTAGTAGTTTAAATAATAGCTAATATTTACTGAGAGCTTTCCTTGTTCCTGGCCTTGTACTAAGGGATTTATATACAGATTGCTAATGTAATATTGGATATAACATAAATTTGAGTTTTGCTGTCTATTCTCCTCCCAAATTTGCTCCCTATAATTCTCCACAGCATTACCATGGGAGCAAAAATAAGTCCATTGCTTATTTGGGCCAAAACGTAATAGAACTTTTACAGCTGGAAAGAGAGGCAGTGAGGTATAATGGGGAATGCTTGAGGCTTTGAAGATGGAGAAAACTGGCTTCAGTTCAGTTCAGTTCAATTTTTCAGTGCAACAGAGAAGCCTTGAACCTCTATGCCAAGAGTTTTAATAACTATGAAATACTGTAAGATAAGCACTGAGCTTGTGAGTATGTATACAAAGAAGAATAAACACATAGCAGCTGCTCTTAAGGAGCTTATAAGTTATTGGGAAGAAGAGGTACATAAATAAACACTTTCAAAATAAAGTGGACAATATTAAGATAGAGGTAAAGAGAATGATATGGAAGCATGGGAAACACTTAGCACAACTGAGATGATTCCTGACCTAGGTCTTAAGAGAGAAGGACGATATTTCATCCAGGAATGGTGAGAACCCAGTTCCAGCCATGGAATACATTGAGTGAAGACACGGAGGAAGAACATAGGGCAGGTGTGTGAAAAAATTATAATCGTAAAGTGAAAAGCAGGTCATATTGACTATATAAGCCTGGGATAATTCCTTTACCTTTCTGAGCCCTGGTTTCTTTATCATAAAATGATTTTAAACAATGTCTGTGTTACTGGCTGGTTGTAAAGATGAAAGATGAAAACCAATAAAGTACCAGAATTGTGTGTTCATGTCAGAAATGCAAAGGAAGATAATTCATAAAACACTTATTCTATGGGATGTTAGCAGATATTTTAAGTTCCATGGTCAGTTATGATTTGGAAATATGGAGTTGACCTAAGTACAAACTTTGAGCAGATTTATTTAGAACTATAGCTTTTAATATGCTAATTTTCATTGTGAATGTTTAAGAGAGAGACTACATTCTGCTTTTTCTAAACCTTTTTTTTTTCCTAACTAAGCATCCCAAAGGACTCATGTTCCATAATCACACTGAGAAATATTGGCCAAGACTGGAAGATCATATAGGATGGTTTTAATCCATTTGACTCTTACCTTTAGGAAAACTGTATTTCATTGGTTCATCACTATATTTGAAAGCCAGGTTTTTTATTTTGTTTTGTTTTGTTTGTTTTTATCCTGTGACGAATCATAGTCTGTGTCACAATGACCCATAGTAACTAAGGGCTCTGTGTGTGTTAAGTCATTGAATAGTCTTAGAACAGCTGGCTTGGGAGAAGAGCTGGGTTTCAATTCTTGGCCTCTTAAGTATTTGAACTGCCATCTGGTTCATAACCCATCACCTTATAAATAAGGAGGCAGCTTGATGTGGTGGCTCTGAGCTCCACAGCGATGGAAGATTTGCTTAGATGCTCTGGGCCTCAGTTTTTAATTCGGAAAAACAGGATATTATTATGCATCATCTGTCAGCACTCCTCTAAGTTTCTATAAGAATATCATATCCTAGGTCCCCCTTGAGAATATTCAGTCTTACACCTCTGAATCTGGTGAGGCAGGATGCCATGGCTTATGGTGCAAAACTTCATAGCTCCAGGTGGATTTCATGTTCAGTGATACCTGGGAAGTAATATAACATTCCCAGAAAGAATGGGTGAGCCAAGGGGAAAGACAATAGTATCTCCATCTAGCCCAAGGCTCTTTGAAAGAAAACAAAGCCTAGAAGTTAGCAAGTATTAAATTGAGCTGAGGAAGAGCAGTGGGGCCGGGAAGACCAGGAAGGAAGTTATTTGCTTAACTGCAATTTGACTGATTCAGGAGACTTCCAAATCTCTATCCAGAGTTCTTCCAAAGAAATATACCTATATATCCAACTGTCCAGTAAACATCTCCACCTACCTATGCAAAAACACCTCCAACTTAATATGTTTAACACAGAACTTGTGTTTCTCCTCCTCTATCTCTGAAGCATGGTGATTCTAAGAGATCCCACAGGTCTAGGGAGGTAACTTTCTGCATCGGATTGGGCAGTCCTGGTAACACATGTCTAAGGGGGCAGGAGAGAAGTACCAGGAACTTCAGTTTTCTTTGTCTTCCTGCTTTCCCATGTACTGTCTGATCTAATCTTTAATAAAAACCACTAATAATTAAAGGCCATTATCCCACATTTTTACAAATGATGAAAAGTGAAACCCTGAAAGGGTGAATGATTACGTAAGGGTCCCAGAGCTAATCAGTCTGGGAGCTGGAATTCCTACCTATGTTTGACTCCAAAGACCATGTCCCTTTGGCTAGGCTGTCTCCAGCCTGAGAATGTCAGCCAGTTGGTGCAAACAGTGCTAGAGCACAGGGTTGGTGAGCTCTGATCTTAGGGAGAGGCTGCTCCTTGGTCTGTGTTGTGTTGTTTGTCACTAGTGAGCATCTCAGAGTGCTGACTACCACTGGATGAAAGTTACAGAACTGTCAGGCAGGAAAGAGATGTTAGGGTACAGAGTCAGAAATTGTCTCATGGGATATAATAGGGGCACTGTGCTTCCTGTGCATGTCACCTGAGAGACTCTCTCACAAGCACACTGTAGTTCATTTCTCTCTCTCTCTCTTTCTTTCTCTCTCTCTCTCTCTCTCTCTCTCTCTCTCTCTCTCTCTCTCTCTCTCCCCCTCCCTCTCCTTCTTTCTCTCCCTCTCTCTCTTCCTCTTCCTAGTTGCCTGGTTTCTGTGGACACTGAAAAAAATGAGCAAGACATATTTTGAGTTACCCAATAGCTATCCACAGCTCCCATTTTATCAATAATATTTCTCATTTACTGAGCACCTATTATGAGCTTCTGCTCTACATGCCTAACCCAATTTAATTCTCACAACACTCCACTGAAATAGGTTATTATAAGATGCATTTTGGAGACAAGGCAACTGAGGCACAGAAAGTTTCCAGTTGTTTGTGGCCACCCAGCTAGTAAGAATACGGGGTGGAGGTAAGAGTACCCAGATGCAAAACCAAGTCTGTTGAGCCCCAAAGCCCAGGATTTGGCCAAGGGCCTTGGCTGTCTCAGCAGGCTTTGTCAGTGTGGTACTAGACAGACAATCCCATCAAGACGGTTTCCTGGTGAAGAAAATGAATGTTAAAAATCACTGATTTCTCCATTGCCCTGAAGTTAACACTCACAACAGCTGGGAACATATATATCAAAGAGAGTTCTTATCCCTTCTTTCTGGAGTGGGAAAAAAAAAAAATCGAATGCTATTTCATCTTGGTTCACCTAAGAATTTTTTGTTGAGGAAAGCAGGAAGCATTTTCTGCTGCCAAAGACAAGGTCCAGAGGCCTTGCTGCAATGCAGCAACACTGACACCCTGTGGCCAAGTGAGTCCTCCCAGATCCCTCCCTGAATCCCCTCCCACAGCCTCAGGTGGGAAGCCCACCAGCCCTCTCAGACTCTCAGAAAGGGGGCGCTAACCACTGAGCAGATAGAACCAAACACTGGGTGGGGATAGCTGCTGATGGAATCCATTTTGTTCTCATCAGAAGGCAAATGCTGCTGTAAGAAACCAGATACAAAGCTGGTTTATGGCATAGGAGAAATGGAAATTAGCCTTTTTCTTTTTTCTAATTTCTGTATTTGTTTATGTGTGCTTATAAATCCTTTATATTGTTTCAAATATACTTATAGGCAACTGAACAAGGTACATGGACATTGAGTTAGATTTCCATTTTATGATTTGGTGGGAAAGACGAAACAAAGGTAGACAATGGTAGAAACCGAAGCACAGGTCGGTCCAGAAATCAAACATATTCAGCATGCATAACTTAAAAAAATGCCATCCCAGGATATGAAGAAAATACAGATTTGTCTCTGGGTCTTCTACATGTGAATGGAAGGATGGAGGCCTGGTTGATTACCGCTATGAGATTAAAAGAAACCATAAGTCCAAGAGGAACACAATTAGTCCTAGCAGCTAGAAAAACCCTCTTCTTATGTCCTCATAGAGGGGGCAAGATGTAAAGGTCATGAATAACATCAGCACAGAGAGGGGCATCGCTGGCCCAGATGACATTTCTCTGTGGCTCAGCAACTCATAAAACACTCTACCACTCTAACTCATTCCTTCACTTTTGCATCCTTAAAATAGTACAAGGCTTTGTTTTCATTATTGGTTTTGATTGTGTATGTGTGTTTAGAACACTTTGTGCTTCCCCTTTAAATGATTGCTGCCAATTAGTTTTGTTTGTCTCAAATGCAACATGATTCCATTTTAAGAAGTCGATGTGGAGCTTTTACTGAGGCACACAATAAATTAATCATTAAATCAATTGTATTGATTGGACCTTGCAAGACATGAAAAAATGCAGTGCAAGGGATTTCCACCAAGGGGGTAGGAAGGGACTTCAGCATCCTAGGGAAAGGTAGCTCAGTAGTCTCTAATAGTACTGTCTTTGTTCCTTCTTTGGGAAGTTTTCATCATTTATCAACTCCAAAATAAATATGGAGACCCTTTAATTTCAAACATCTACCCTAAATAAAATAGCTTCCATTTATGAGTACTCACTAAGCACTCCACACTCTGCTTAATGCCTTTATACATTATCTCACATAATCTTAACAATGAATCTGTGAGGAATGTATTCCTATCTCCATTTTATAGATGAGAATCCTGGGGATAACGGATATAGAAACTTTCTCAAGGTGGCCCACCTACTGAGAAGTGATGTCAGGATTGTCACCCAGCTCTGAATAAATCCAAAGCCCATGCTCTTAACACTAAATTACACCTTAAATGAATAAAAGAATGTGGAGGTAGGTTGGCAACTCTGTGAGGCACACTTTTCCACCCATGGCCTGAACTTGCTTGTGCTTCCTCACAGTGTGCCAACACAAGCGCAGGGAAGTAGAATGTTGGAGCCAAGATTAGGTTTTATTTGGAGAAAGAATATTAGTTACCAACGCCAAGACCATGAACAGAGGCCCAGGATAAGCACTAAACACCAAGCAGAACTCAATGTGAAGCACTGCAGATGTACACCAGAGAAGGTAGCAGGCATGGTGCAGAGGGAGGCAGGCAGTGTGCTGCTGTCCACATGAAGTGGCATAAAGAGCCTTCAACAGTAACCATCAGGATTTCGGGGATATACAAACACATTTTTCAACCTTCAAGTCCACATCCTGCACCTTGAGGATGTCGTTTAGAAACTCTAAGCCTCAGTTTCCTCATCTGTAAAATGGGGGCAGTTATACCTCCCTGCAAGTGCTGTTGTAAGGTTTCAGTGTGACAATGTCTGTGAAGCTCTTAAGAGACCACCTGGCACAGAGTAGGTGTGTAAAAAAAAAAAAAAAAAAAGGATGCCGCTTTCTCCCCCGGCTTAATCTCCCTTAGCAGGGCCTCTACTGCGGAACCTCTAACCTGGACTTAGTAGGGCAGTGTTCTTACCCATAACCTTTCCCAGTTCTAGTCAGTTTATCTCTTTATACTCTAAATAGCATGCCATGGAGCCATAACCTGGCTCCACTACGTTTACCTTCGAGGAGTTCTCCCTTGGCCCATGACTCATGGACCAGGCATGAAAGGTAATCTGCTAGATGAGTGTGAGGAGGGGTGGTGATGGGAATGATGCTGTGACAAATGTGTATGCTTTGTTGCCTGACTGCTCATTTTCATGGGATAAAGTTATCTGGTCTCAGAAGACTGCCCTTATTTGCAAGAAAGCAAAGGCAGAAACTTATGCTGATCTCTCCTACCACCTACTTTCTCAGAAGCAGAATTTCTCCCAGGCTGGAGGTGACTCTTCTCAGGGTGATTCACTCAGAAAGACTGGTACACAAGGCAGAGGGGGCACTAATGTTTGACAAAATACTAGCCACAAAAAAAAAAAAAAAAAAAAAAAAAAGGAAATGAGTTTTTATTTTGCAAGGCAGATTGTTTTGACATATGCATGCCTGCTGGCCTATTTAAAATCAAGGTGGTTATTTATTCATGCCATCACCTCTTGAAGAGGCTAGAACTAAAAGTAGAGGAAGAAATGTCTCCATTACAGTTGCAACAGCATTGCGCTTGAAATTCTGGTACCAGATACAGTTTAGGATTCTAGGGAGGAACAGGAAGTGGCCCAGCTCAAAGTATTCCTTTTCACTTCGTGAGTCCATTTATTTTATGGTTCTGACTGCAAGCCAAAACCATTTGGAGTCTTCAAGAATTGAAATAGCGATGTCCAATTAATAAGGTATAAAACCCTCAGCTTCCTCCCCCCCATGCATTTAGCCAGCCCTTCTGGGTTCTGAATGTCTAATTGATAGAAGACACTCGCAGGCCTGAGTTCTTGTGTCCAGGCTGAGGATGGGAGCAGAGTAGTTTCCACCGTGACTTTGTATGTTTGGAACCATCCGAGTAGTCATGTCAAAATGAATTACAGTTCTTCATGGATATTGTGTCTATGCTTGGAATAGGATGAAAGTTCTGGTAGTTTTATTTCTTTCTGAGACATTCTGGAACATTTTAGTAGTGAATTTGTCTCCTGGCTTTTTTGGACTATAAACTCCCCACATATTATTTTAATAATGAAGCATTATGCTGAGGGATTAATGAGATAGCATTGTGGTATTTAAAGTGACAATAAAAGCTGGGGTTTTTGTTTCCCCCAGCACTGCATTCATCTCTTTCAAAACGATTATTAAAAAAAAAAAAAAAAAAGCCTCATGTTTAGATTTTAGATTTCACCTTCACTTGAACAGATTCAAACTGGAAAGTATATGGGTAACAACTTGGTTCCAGGAATATTTGATCATATTTAATGGGAGAGTCCATTAAATCTTTCCTCTTCTGTGTTTTGTTTTTTTAAACTGGCTTAGGTTATAGCAGGTATTCACTGCCTAATTTAGAAAGGATAACAAGCTTTTTTTTTTTTTTTTTTTTTTTGGCCAAAGCTTTTAGTTTTGTTGGGAGTTGGGGGGAGGGGTACAGATCTGCAATCCCTTCTCTCCATAATTTGTAGATTAGATAAACCCTTGTGCTTTAAATAGATGTTTCCTCATTAGACAGCACAACAAAATAAAACAATTGTCTTCTATTATCCTTCAGAGGTAAGGCCAAGTTTTCTTCCTAGAGACATTATCATATCAAACAACTGCTTTAAATGCAATGTGAAACACAGGCTTTATGGGGAACCTTTGGATTTTTCCCTCCTGCCAGAGAAGTTCTAACAGATGAGCCCCTTTGTTATGGATGGCTCTGGAGTTCCTCTAATAGGTGTACCAGATGAAAGATGGCTAAAGACATCCCAGATGGAAGAGCTGGCTAACAGCAACACCATAAATACCTGATGGATATACAAGCCTCTTGGCGTGAAATATGGTCTTTACTCTGATTTACACCTTCAGTGCATATTTAAAAGAATGCCACATTTGCTGGTGGGGAGAGGGCATTAAAAAAATATATAGATTTGTGGGGAGACGGTAAAAAGAACCTCTCCTCCTTGACATATACACTACTGTGTTTCCCTTACCAGAGGCCCTTCTTTCTCTCTAAGGACATACTCACTTTTCTGAATGGGTTTTTTTGGACAAAGAGGGCAAACTCCATTCTTATGGACTGATTCTGAGCAATTTTGCAGCATGAGAAAGCTGTGGTGTTATGGAAATAGCATTGACTTTTGAGTCTAGAAATAGGACTCTGTTTTCATACAACTCTTTGCTTACTTTTGTCACACTGTTGGCAACAGTGCTGTGTCTAGCACTTAGAAAGCTCTTAGTAAACATTTGTTGTTAATCTGAGCCTCAGTTTTCTCATCTGCAAAGTGGGAGCTAGTAATGTAATGTTCTACAGGGATTCCATCTGCATTTAACAAGAGCCTCTGTATGCCATATTCTTTGCTCAGCACTTGGTTCAAGAAACCTACCTATACAGGTACAGGATGGAAGTGAAGTGAATCAAAATGCACCAACACAGGAGGAGATAGGTCATAATGTAGTGAAGTCAAGCAAACTTGAGTTCAAATCTCAACTCAGCCACTCTCAAGCGAAGTGACATTGGGGAAATTACTTAGCCCATCTTGGCTTTCCATTGTCAATTTGTAAAATGGAATATTAATAGTTTTTACCTCATAGGGTTATTGAAAAGATTAAATAAGATGATGCATTAAAACTCTTAAGAAATTGCCTGCATGTAATAAGTCCTCCATAAATCTTAATCAGCAACTTGGCTGAAGTTAATGAAACCTAGTGTCTAGCATGAACTTTTCACTACCTTTCCCTGATCAAACCATATCTGGGATGAGATTTTTATTTTTAGACATTACAATTTAAACAGATATTGGTTCAAAAAAGAATTCCTGAGACAATTAATGGTTTTGAAATCATTTTTTTAAATGGTTGAATAACTTAACATTTTGGTTTATGGGAGGGAAAAATCCATCACTATACATTTATTTGAAGAGGAATTCAAGTCCTGAGGGACTTTTAAGGGCAAAACTGGCACCATCTGGCAGAGAGACGAACACTACTTTTATTTAGAAGAGGACATCCAGATACTTAAGGCTTTCTGAAAATGGAATTTTCTATTTCATGTAGAAATTAATCTCCTGCCACTAAAATCAAGAGAGTAGACACTCCTCTCTGTGATGTGGATCCAAGCATAAGGTGGAGGACAGGACTTCCTTCACCCTTAAATATTCTGCAAGCCCACATAAGTATTAGCAGACGGACTCTCCTAATGTTGGAGATGGCAAAAATTGGATGGCAAAAATCCAGAGGGATCCTGACTCTCCTCCAGCTACTTAGTGGTAAATGTGTCTTGCAAATTCATTCTCCTAATTCCACTCCATTTATAGAAAGTCATCACTTTACTGTGAGCTTCTCCAAGTGTCCTTCCTTGTGCACAAGGCCAAGCCCTTCACATCTCCTCTTGACTCTCTTCCCTCCCATGGTCTCTAAATTTAGATCTTCCTCTCGAACATTTTGCCTCCTCCAAAAAAAAAGCCAAACTGAAACCTAAAAATATGCTGTGAGATCTCTTGTGTTCCTTCATCCAGCACTTCATTTTTCATCTTTTAGCTCAGTCACTCATGTCCTCTTGCTGTCTTATTTACTCAACTGCCATTTACTTCTTTTTTTTTTAGTGTCATTGTAAACTGATAATTATCTATTGAATAAATGACAATAAATGAAATAATCTATAAGATCTCTCTACTAATAGCTAAGGAATTTTGAAAAACATACAATGTAACATAGAATTATCTCCATAAAAGTCACAGTTCACAGCAATGATTTCAAGAAAAGAGATTTTAACTATGATTTCTAATACTTTGTTCTTATGATTTATATAAAGGAACAATAAGTATAATATTACTCTCTCTAAATATTTTACTAAACTTTACAAATCAAAATTTGATGGGCTGTTGAGCAGAGTTTGATTCTTTCTAACCAAAAGATGTTTTACTTATAGAATACTGCTTGCTTACTTTTTAATCCACCAACATCCCCAACATGCAATGGAAACAATTCTAGCAATAGTTTCTCAGAAGGTTGAGATTGCCAAATCCAACAGACATCTTTCAGACCTTCGCACACTACACTTCTCTTCCTCTTATTTGTCCAGGCTTGTATTCTTCTGTCCAACACCATCACACACATAGATATGCTGAGGGAATAGGGAGAGGCTCTCTAGACATAGGAACCAATTAGCAATAGTATGGAGGCAGAACATTTTAAGGACATAAAGAGAAACAACTACTGGTTCATTTTGGCTCACTTTGACTTCTTTGACTTAAGTATAACTTTGGTGGTGGGGTCTAATAGAATTTTCAAAGGCTTAAATTCTAGGATAAGAGACTGAGAATTGTTTATATCTGCAACAACAAACCATTTCATGTTTCTTACTAGAAAATTATCATGTGGTAGGGAAAGATGTGTGATAGGGAAAGACGTGTGGTAGAGAAACACTTTACGAGGATACCACAGCAATCCAAATCCATTTATTTTCAGCATCATTCTCTCCATTTCCTACCTAGCAATCTGTCTTGTTTCGCCTAAGGTATTCAAAGTGAGCACTTGTTTGCTATCAGAACACAAGCTAATAATATCACCACTATCATCATGAGCTTCCCAAAGTGTGGGCGTGGAATACTGACAGTCTTAAAGATAGTGGCGGTGAGCTAGAGAAGGGTCATCAAATAGCCTTGAAACACATAATATGAATTTCAATTCTCTTTGAATTCATTTGATCATACCAAAAGAAAAATACCATTTTGGTGCTCTATGTCTTTAGCACCTAACACTATACTAACCTTCATTTTTCACAAAGAAAATTATACCTTAGGCACAGAGCTTTCTTGACATAAGACTCTATTAAAAGGATTTAATAGTACTATTTTGCTATCACTTATTTAGTTTTGTTATCACCATCATTTATGGTAAGCAAAATTGCTCTCCGTTTTTGATGGCATTATATATCTTCCTTGTAAAATACATTCAGGTAAGTAAAATTTAAGAAGGAGGGTAGCTGATTTACAGGGAAATGTTAAATAAAAGTATAAGTGCTATGCAAACATGGTGAAACATGAAAGGGAACACAACTGAATAGAATTTGGAAAACCACAATTTGTTAGAAAATGTGGAATTTGGAGTCAGACAAGATTTAGCTTAATATCCAAGGTCTATGAAATAATGTCAGACAATTTACTTAAACGGTTTTGGTCTTAACATCTTCATTTGGGAAATGGAAAAAAAAATATACCTACTTAATAGGACTGTGGAGAGGAATTTAAAAAGGAAATATTTTAAAAGTGCTGGGCACCATACAGTGCTTAGAACAAAGAAGACACATAGTACATTTCAGTCCTGCCTTCCTTTCCGTTTTCTTCCAGCTGACTGCTGAGATCGGCTATTGCACTCTGCTCCTAAGGTCCTCCTTTCATGGGGTAACCTCTGGCCAGGCTCTTGTGTCTGGCAGCCTCTGAGTGAGTCATCTGCCTGCCAGCTTCTCCACTGACAGGCTGGCACGGGGCCTGCAGTCCAGTTTCTGGAGGGTGAAATGACGGGCTGCAGGTGGCAGGGACTACCAGACTTCTCCCCACTGATGTCCTCCTTCCTCCTCTTTGTCAAGGAGTAGAGTCATTTGTTCCTCCCCCTTCTACATACAAAGCAGCTAACAATCTGCCCTTTAATTGGGAGCCCTATGGAGGAGTCCAGGAGCCCAAACCAGTGCAATCCAAAACAATGAGAACCAGCTGATTTCTGGCTTCTTAAGGACTCTTCACCAGACATCAAGTAACCCTATTGCAACTCTTACAAGCTTGGGAAAAATAGTTTCCCTGTTCAAGCTATAATTTCCTTATCTGCAAAACGGAATTGTTAAGACCCTCTTTTTAGGGCCATTGTGAGAATGTCAAGGCTTCTAGCATTGTGCCTGGCACCTTATAGGAAGGCCAGACAATTAAGTTTGTGAACTTACCCTAGAAAAATTGCTATGTACCTCATTTCTGAATATCATTACAGTCACCTTTGAAGTACTCTCTTTGGGAAGCTATGCACTGATGCCAGTGCCTAGTCCATCCTTCAAAGCAATTTTGGAACTCTTTATCTAGAATGGCCGGCCATCAGAGCTATTGTCGTATTACCCTTGATGCCCTGAATGTCATCAAAATGTCTTCCTTTCAATATTTCCTTTATCTTCGGGTAAAGAAAAAAGTCATTGGGGGCCAGATCAGGTGAGTAGGGAGGGTGTGTCAATACAGTTATTTGTTTACTGGCTAAAAACTCCCTCACAGGCAGTGTTGTGTAAGTTGGTGCATTGTCATGATGCAAGAGCCATGAATTGCTGCCGAAAAATTCAGGTCATTTTTGTCTAACTTTTTCACGCAGCCATTTCAGCACTTCCAAATAGTAAACTTGATTAATTGTTTGTCCAGTTGGTACAAATTCATAATGAATTATCCCTCTGATATATTAAAAAAAAAAGGTTACCAACATCGTTGCAACAATTTTTAAACTTAATTGTGAGACGTCATATGAAAGCTGCTCTACGGTATTTATCCTCTCTAAGCATTGCTCCATTCATGAGCGGAACCACTGTTTCAGAACTACAAAGAATTTGGAGATTATTAAATCTTGACTCTCATCAGCAGCAAGAATCTTCTCCGGCATTAAAAGTTTCCACTCTCCAGCTAGAGGCTCCCTACCTTGAGCGGTAGCTAGTTTCATTGTTTGATAGATTACAGTTGTTATAAATTTGATTCAAACATTGAGTCTAAATTTGCCTTCATTTATCTATTGTTCATTCTGAGGCAAGACTGGATAAGACTTAGATTTAATGATTTATTCATTATTATTAATTCCTGGTGGCTTTTGATCTGTTATATCTCCAGCCTCTCTGGCTCCTGTGAAGGATTTTCCCGCTGCCTTTGGTTTCTCGTACCAGATGGTTTTTCCTTAATCTTTGCCTAGTCCCACGAGCCTCATTATGGTTATTCTGATGCAGAAAGTACCCTAAGACATTCAGACAAACTATTGCATTATTCTAGGATTTCTAGCCAGCGTAAAAGAGTGGCTAACAAGCGAACATCTAAACTAGAAGACAACACAAGTTGTCTTCAAAACCAAGAGTCATTGATAGACTGAAGGAGGAAGGAAGCCAAGTGGTAGGTTGGGGAATACAACTGCATAGAAGAATAAATTCAGAACAGCATGCTTGGCAGGACATGAATAGACCAAAATCAGACAAGGTAAGAGCTGGGAGAATCCTTGAACTTGCTATCTTTTTTTTTTTTTCTTCCATATTACTGGTGAGAAAAGTGGAAGCTGCCATGGAGAAAAGATATATACAGCCACACAATACCCAAGTTAGCTCCCAGTTTTCTGAAGCCTAACCCAGGGTTCTTTTCCCTACAACACTTTGTCCCATTCACTTGCCACCACTCTCCTCCTGATGATTTTCCTAGCTTCAAAGCCCAATTAGACCACAGCCAATGAGCCATTTTCAGCTGTCTCAAGTCTGCACAGGACTAGACCTCCAACAAGGCTCCTGAAGACTTTAATACATAAAGTCAAAGGGTATAAGAATCTAGAATCTGGGAAGGAGAATTGAGATAATCTAGTACAAATTTTCATTTACTGAGGAGGAAAAAAGAAAACAAAAAAGACAAGACCTGAATTTATTTTGCCAAGGTTACACATCTTGTTATTAGCAGGGTTCGGGTGCAAATAATAACAATAACTAATTTTAGTGAATGGTTATTATGTATCAGATATAGTATGTTATCATCTTTGCAAGCTTCGTCTCATTTGTTGCTCTCAACAACTCTGACTTATATAGAATTTTGCCTGATTTTTTTCAGATGAGGAAACCAATGCATGGAGCACTTATTTGTCTCACTAGAGAGCATACAGTTATGCACAAATGTTGGAGATACAGAGGCGACTAATACCTCACCATCATCTAGTCATAAAGACACCTACATAAACAAGTGATGAGTGTAACACGGAGAAATATGGATAGAGGCAACTCAGAAAAATGAATAACAATTCCCCTCTGCTCTACTTTACATACAAATTTGAATCCCATTACTTTTTCTTAACACTACAGTAAAGGCATTTTCTGTTATGAGAACTGTTTTTTTGTATGATCCTCGTCATGTTTTATGAAATAGGTGACCTGTCATTTATTTAAACAGAACTGTTTTCTAATATTAACTATTACAAATAACTCTTCAATAAATAGTTATAAATCTTAAACTTTTTTTTTCCCTTTGACCATAAAATACAATTAGTGGCTCAACTTGTTCCAATTTCTTTCCCAACAGTCACTTCCCTGATTTAACATATGGGCAAGCCAAAATCCAAAAGCATTAAGTCATTTGACCACATTAAAATAATTAATAAATAGTTGTTCTGAGCCTGGAGCACAGGTCACACTTTTTTCAAGGTGATACCTAAACGTTAGGAGAAAAATATTCCTCTAGTTCAGGTTTTTTCAATGTTAGTACTATTGATGTTTGAGCCAGATAATTCTTTCTTGTGGGAGAGTGTTCTGTGATTATAGGATGTTTAGCAGCATGATTTGTCTCTACCCAATAGATGCTAATAGTACTCACACACACATACCAGTTATGACAACCAAAAATATCTCTAGGGCCGGCCGAGTGGCGCAGTGATTGAGAGCTGGTTTGGGACACCAGCGGCCCCGGTTCAGATCCCACATGTGAGGGACAGTGATACTGCCCTCAAAGAAAAAAAAAATATATGTATATATATACACACACACACATATATATATACACACATATATATATGTGTGTATATATATATATACACACATATATATGTGTGTGTATATATATATATATATACACACACACATATATATACATTGCCAATGTCCCCTGGGTGAGGGGAGGGAGGGAGTGGCAAAACTGCCCCCGGTTAAGAACCACTGCACTAGAGCAGGGGTCGGCAAACTGTGGCTCGCGAGCCACATGTGGTTCTTTGGGTACGTTCTGTCTCAAAAGTTTGCCGACCCCTGGAAGAGCCAATCCTGTCCCTCAAAACAATTTAAAAATTATTCGAGAGCCAGAAATATATTTTTACATAATTATGTGAACAATATCCTTTAAAATTTTTATAAATGAAACTATCATAGTTTTATTTTCATTTTCAATTTTACTTCAGGGCCACAGTTCACCAGCCGCAGTTTGCTAACCCCTGGCAGCTCTTCCGTCTCAAACATTTGCTGACCCCTGATCTACAGAGTTCCTGCTGCTTAATTTCTGAAAGCTGGCCCTCACTGAAAGCAGCGCCAGTAAGAAGTCATCCTTTTCAATATCGAATAGACTTTGATTCACAACCATATGTGGAAACATGAATCAAGTGAAACTTACATATTTAACCTCAGCAAATTCAGGATAAAATACCTATAAGAGTTTTGATATAGGTTATCCCAAAGAACAAGAGGAAATATATTATTCAGAAAGGCTTTTAGGATGCCTTCTGGTGTCCAAGAGAATATATGAACCCTACAGACAATAAAATGGAGGGAAAGAACATAGAAACAGACATCAACTCCATGGCTATCATAATCTTCCAAGCTGCTAAATTAGGATTTCTCTGAAAAGATAAGTCATATGGAGAGTTTGTTGCCTGTGTTTGGTAGTGATGCAGGGCCTTTGGACAACTTTGGCAATCAATGGGGAAGACTGTGAAGCTGAAGGAATCACTTTTACCTTATGCATAGAGCCTGGCTTTTTAGAACACAGACTTGAGGGAGTCAAAATCTTGTAGTGGGTCCCCATATGTGACCACTGACTGCATCCTTTGCCACTCTGGTTATAAGAGATGATGGTTAAAGGCTGCTAGTGGATCTCCCCAAATCCATTCAGCATAAAGTAAGCAGAATTTGGCACAATTTAAGCTCTGTTTGAATTACACTCATATGTGTGTGGAAAGAAAAGAAGTCAGAACTGGATTAAAAAAATGGCCTGAAAGTTTGCTTCAAGATAAACTGCTATTCTATGCATAAAGTCAAAGGTTTTGGCAAAGGAGTATAGAGCCACTCGTCTTCCTCATTCATCTCTGCATCTTCACTTGATGACTAAATGCCTGACCAACGGCAAATAGAATCCTAGGTGTAGCAGTGGGGAAAGGGGCTATAATACTATCTCAGTGTTCATTGGCAGGTTTCTTTACTTCTCTGAGTCCTGGTTTACTTAATTATTTCCCCAGGTTGATTTAGGATTCAGTGAGATAATATGTAACACATTTAGCACAGTGTCTGCTACATGGTAAACACTCAATAAATGTAATCACTGTGAGGGAAGGGACTGTGTCTGTCTTTTTCTCTATTATATGAATGATACCTTAGTGTTTGACATATATTAGGTGTTCAATAAACCATCGCTGAAAGAATGAATGTATGAGTGAATAAATTAATCAGACAATGAAGTCTTGGTATTGGGAAAGGAAAAAATAGCATTTATCCCCTGCCTACCCTTTGTTAATCATCTTTATATATACTCTCTAGCCTTCAATTTATTTCTTTTCTCAAATTTTTGTCCCACTTTTTGAAAGAGGAATCTGCGGCTCAAGTAACTTGGATAAGGTCACATGGCTACTAAATTGGCTTGGCTGAGCTTTGAGGCCAAGTTTGTCTAACTTCTAAGCCTGCATCTCTGTATGATATATGACAAGGAGCTATGCAAAGCAGGTAACAATTACTAATCATCTTTATATCCTATTGTAAAATAAATTGTGTACCCAAAAGATATATTGAAGTCCTAAGCCCCAGTATCTCAGAATGTGACCTTATTTGGTAATAGATTCATTGCAAATATAACCAGTTTAAATAAGTTCATCTGCAGTAGGGTGGGCCCTTAATCCAATATGACTGGTGTCCTCATAAGGAGAGGGGAGAGACACACAGGAGAAAGTGGCCATGTGATGATGGAGGCAGAGACTGCAGTAACGCATCTGGCAACTAACAGAAGCTTGGAAGTATTCAGGGTCTCAGACTGATTAAAATGCAACTCTGAGTAGGTTGAGCCCTTGATTCACATTTTACATTGGCATTTAAATAAAGGGCAGGGGAGGGCTGGCCGAATGGCTTCATTAAGAGTTGGCTTGGGAGCACAAGCTCTGAGCTTCAGGGCTGCCGGTTGGGATCCCACATGGGCCAGTGACGCTGCGCCCTCTACGGCTAAGATGGTGAACAATAGCTCGACCTGGATCTAGGCTGCCCTGAGCTGCCAGCAATGGTGTAGGCTGCAGTGGGCTGCCATAAGCTACCATGAGTGGCCAGCAGCCAGAGTGAGCTGCCATGAGCTGCCGTGAGCTGCTGTCCAATAGCCGGCAACCGACTGCCTCACCCAGGAAGAGCGCAATGATCATAATACCAACATGGGCCAGTGAAGCAGTGTCCTCCACATCTAGACTGAAGAACAAAGGACAACAATTTGTCTGTTCCCCTTCCTCAATTCCCCAATAAAAATCTTAAAAAAATAATAATAATAATAATAAAATAATAATAATAATAATAAAATAAAACAAAGGCCGGGGAGGTGGGGGGGGGCTTTTATTTACCTGAATATAATCACAGTGCCTTTCACCACCATTAGACAGACCTGGTACCCTAATGCTAAGTTACATATGGGGCAATTGCTGGCATGTCTTCAATGGCATTATAAAATGTCACAGAGAAGACCAGCTCTCAGAGTAAGAAGTCTGTATCGGTGGCAGGAAACTCAGGTTAGGAGTTCTTTGGTCACTAAACACCAGCTATTTTCCACAGAGCTCTGAAATGAGGCCTGTCTGTGTGAATCTGGGTGAGATGATGGACTCTATCTGCTGAATACCATTGTACATAAAATAGCACTTTGAGAAGCTATCTAATGCATAAGCTCTTGAATGCTGTACAATATAGTGGCTAATATTAAATGCCACTTACTTTTTGAGAGATGAATTAATGAACAGCTTGGTCAAATTCAAAGCTTTTTGATGTATAAAACTTTATAAATGGAGCAATTCCATCAATATGCAAAGTATTGACCATTTGGAAGCAGCTACTGCAAAGGTGTGGCTTGGCTTTTGGGCCAGACCCCTCTTTCATTGTATTCAGTCAATGGATCACAGGAGGCCCAAGGCCCCAGCATCAGGATGCAGACTTCTGGCAAGGAACCCGGGTGACACAATTGGAAGCACCATTCCATTGCACCTCCTTGGGCAGACAGCTATAAGGTATCTAGAATTTTTCCCAGGAGACCTTGAGCCTTTCCCCTGAAGAACACCCTCAGGGCACTGCACTCTCTTTCGGACCCAGCCCAACTGCTAGCACAAACCCACTGTTCTTGCCTTGAGGCCTGTGAATCGATCTGGGACATTTTCTGTGGTAGGATATTTTCATGAGTTAGTAAATAAGTCCCAGTTTATTCAGGGAACGCAGGACTTGGGTTTCTTCCCCACACTTGACCTACGGGATAGAAGTAGGCTAAATCAGCTTTTGTGATACTTGGAGGCTGGAGTGAGGGGTGTGTCGATGCTGAAGGACTAGGCCCTTTCAGGTTCCCCAGAACAGCTCCCAGAAAATAAATAAATAAATAAATAAATAAATAAATAAATAAATAAATGTCTTTGAAGTTGAAAGGAAACGAGAATGGGTGGTCTCCCCTCAAGATGGGTATTATAGAGATAGATGTTATCCTAACCATGCAAGCAAGATTAAAACCTCATGTGAGCTGACAAAGCTGATGCCGATCAAAGGCTGGAAGCTTCTTTGGCCCTAGGCCAAGATGCAGTTTAGATGGTTCTTTTGGAAACAAGAAAGCCCCGCAGGGTTTCTACTCTGCTTACCTGTGTCTACATGCTCTTGCTATTGGATGGAGAGATAGTAGCCTGCTTGGGGCTCCTGGTGCCAGGCTCATTCCAAAGGGCTAGAGAGGTAGAGTAGGAGCCACTTGTGTCCAGCCTGCCTGCTGCCACACTTTTCCCAGAGGGAGGGCTTTTTAATGGGCAGACACCTGAGCTTATGCTTGAAAAACCTAGAGAGACTGACGTATGTCCCAGGGTCTTCCGAGGGCAGCAGGGATTCATTTATCAGCCACAGTAGAGAGGGCTATAAGCTCATACAATTTGGCCTCGTTCTCCCAGTCTAGCTGCTAGTCTGGCTGGCCAGGTTGGTCAACTTGTTGAGTCAAGTCTCAAAAGTTCTTCAGCATTTCAGTGTAGTGTACTATCTGTGCTTGGATTAGGAAGTCAAAGCTGGGCCAGAAGCAGTCAAGTGGGCTGTGGTAGAACCACAGCATCTCATTCAGGAGCTGCTAGACCTTGGCTTCCAAGTTGGCCCACGCAAACTAAAGCTCTTCTTTGGCCTCGTGGAGGATAGCCAGCACTGACACTGTCTTTTTCTTTTACTGATTCACCTTGGCCTTCGATCTCTTACACTTCTATAAGGCACACTCCTGCCATTTCCACTGCCATGTTGAGTCTTGGGAAGACACTGCCAAACTTTTCTAAGGGTTCAACCAAAGCCTTTTGGATCTGGTTCATCTTTCCCTGGCTAAAAGCATCCATCCACTATATGACCATGTCCAGGATTGTCATCATGTTTAGAAAGTCCTGGTCTTGCTTGCAGAGGGGTTTGCAGAGTAAGTCTTAAGGATATTCACAGAAGATGTGGGCATGGCCATGTCAGCATTGGTGCTCGTCTTCGTGTCCCTTGGCAGCCTCTTGGACTGCTCTTCCAGCCGCTGGAGGGTTTCATACTCCCTTTCAAAGTCAGTCTCCACTGTTTGGGGACAATCTGTTTTTTGGGCTGCCCAATCTTGAAAGGAATCTGGCTCATGACCCTAAACCTGTTGCTGATACTGGGGTCCTCAGCTGCAACTTGGTTCACCTCTTTTCTTTTTTTGGAGACTTATTTTACTTAGAGTAGAAAATTACACCAGAAACAGAATCAAGACAAACACATGTATGAAACACTATATATACAAAGAATGTTCATAAGGGTTCATGTCAGTAGAGAAGCAAGAAGCTAGGAACAAGGAAGAATACTCCCCTACAGGTTTCACAGGGAGCATGACCCTACTTGATTTCAAACTTCTAGCCTTCAGAGCTGTGACACAATATACTTTTATTGTTTTAAGCCACCTAATGTGTGATACAGTAGTCCCCCTTTATCTGCAGGGATATATTCCAAGACCCTCAGTGGATGCATAAAACTGTGGATAATACCAAATTATTCATATATATATATATATATATATATATATATATATATATATATATATATACTGTTTTTTCCTATACATACATACTTATGATAAAATTTAACTTATAAATTTGGCATAATAAGAGACTAACATCAACTAACAATAAAATCGAATTATAACAATACTGTATATTGTAATCAAAGTTATGTTAATATGGTCTCTCCCCACCCTCCCTTAAAATATCTTCTTGTATTGTTCTCAGCTTTTCACTTAAAGGAAACATGGCTTCTCTTTGGAATATCTGAATTGCCAGCATCCCCACTCTTATGCTTTTGGGCCATGATTAAGTAAAATAAAGGTTATTTGAACACAAGCACTGTGATACTGTGACAACAGATCTAATAACCAAGATGCTACTAAGTGACTGATGGGTGGGAGCAGGCATGAACATACACCGTGTGGATACCCTACACAAAGGGATGATTCCCATCCTGGGCAGGGCAGAGCTGACAGTGTAAGATTTCATCATGCTACTCAGAACAGTGTGCAATTTAAAACTTATGAAATGTTTCTTTCTGGAACTTTCCATTTAATATTTTCAGATTTTGGTTGACTGGGTGCAACTGAAACCATGGAAAGTGAAGCTCTGGATAAGGGGGCCTCTTATATAGTGCTCTGGCAGCCCTGGAAAATTAATATAATCCATATCCTCTGCACAAATAACTGACCAGCACATTAGAGCTTCTCAATGTATATGTGAACTAAACTGCTCTGGAAAGAGTGTTCTTCTCTGTTGCTGGGGACACTCAAACACACGTAGAAAAATTATTCCATGGTGAGGTTGTGGAGAAATTTAAATGACTCCTAAGAGTCTCATCTAAACCAAATCCTATGATCTTAAGATCTTAAAAGGTTGAAAGGGAATGATTCTAGCATTACATTACAACATTCAGAGGTGACTCTGCCTAGTGTTTTTAATGTAGTTAGATATTTATAAATTTGCCCATTCTTGTAAGCTACAGCCATCAATTAGAAAAGTACTTTTTTAAAGTGCTGTTCAGTTCTTTCGCAGTGACATATACCTTCAAATAGTGTCTGTCTTCTGTGTGCATTGTGCATTAAATGCTTTGTCTATATCTTGCCATTTTTCAGCCCGAGGACTGAAAATGTGTGTTTCGGATATGAAATATCCTCTTGAACTAAGAAAGTAGGGATGATTCAGACTTTCTGAGGATATCCAAAAGAGCGCCAAATTCTTCATCTCCTCTTGGAACTTAAGAAGTATTAGATAACTAGGATGGTGGAAACTACCAAAGCTACAAATGAAGCAAATTGGACGAATTTCAAATTTTTCTCCTGTGTATGTTCCTTCTTGAAAATGGAGACCCCTGTCTATTTATTGTTAAAGGAGTTTCAGTTTCTCCCCCTGATCACTCCCCAGTATTGGCTATTATTTATCATGTTCATAAAATTGTAAAAATGGGAGCCTGTTGCCTGACACCAGTCATAAGTTATCAAAACATGTTCAGTTTCTCTGTATGGATTGATCTTATGGGGAGAATGTCACAGAGCTAAATTTAACTACTTTGCATGGGTTTGCGAGAAGGTTTGTTGTTCCTGGCCCTCTGATGAGGAAGGAAAAGGAGAAAGGGATTCACAGTTACTAACAATCTACTAGGGACCAAATTCTTTGCATGTTACTTAATTTAATGTTACTAACACAATGATGGCACAACCACCCTCTGCATTTGAGAGAAGATGAAACAGAGGCCCAGAATGGTGAAAAGACTTTCCCAAGGCTAGTGAAGGAGCACAGCGAGGTTCAAACTTAACTTCATCTACCTCTGAAGCTTAACCTCTTACCACTTACTTCATTTTCTTTCTTAAGAGGAATGGTAATATCTCAGATAGGGATAGATGGGGTAGCTTTTATTAATATCAACCTAAACCTTGTGCTCCTCAAGTTCTGATAGATTCGCTCCAAGGAGCCATTAAGAAAGGCCACTGATCCAAGGGCTATAAATTAACACTTTCTTCATATATAGCTATAAGCAGCTATTTAAAGCCTGGGTAATATCTCCCTTACAATAAGTATCAATTGTCTGGGTATTTATGCTCTATCACTCTTGGTTTTCCCATCCTTGACTCCATTAATAGAATTTTTCTTAATTCCTTTCCTCTTTTTATGGCTTCGCAAGGGGCTAATTTGCAGGCAAAATTGCTAATTTTACAGTTGATTTCTGCTTTGTCAGCATGAGACTGACTGAGCAGTTATTAATAGAAGAATAGGATTCCCTTTTCATCCTTTTGCACTTGACTATTGTAGGAGGTGGGACAAAATCCATTATTTAATAACATTTGTTCTTTTTGAAAGGTCATCATTCCAGCCTTTCAGTTTTCACTAAACTATAGCAGTATCAGCAGCCACAGCAGCCACTTTCTCTTCCTAAAAGGCTTCTGGAATTCCTCCAACTTATATCATTGATATAAAACTGTCTTTGAGAGCCACCTTGGGAATGGGGTCCAGCTGAAAAATTCTCTCTGTATTTCAGTGCATTTTCCAAATAGTAATTTCTAGGCACACGTATTTGTAAGTGTCCTAGTCACCTAATTTCCTAGAATAGATGCTGAATTTGGAATATTGCAGCAGAGAATGGCAATAACAGCAGCATACAGAAGACAGGAATTTATTTTTCACATAAAATATATCCTAAAATAGGCTTTTGGGATGGTGACCTCACACTGTCATCGGGGACTCAGGCTCTTTCTGTCTTTCAGTTTTATTATCAGTTTCAGGTAGTTTCCATCCTCAAGACTGATCCATGGTTTCAGAAAGCCATTGGACACATGACTATGATTCTAAGCAGGAATTAGAACATAAGGGTAAAGGGCAAATCAGCTGTCTATCAATCTCATGAATTTTCCCAGAAGTCCTCCCAACAATTTTTGTTTATATCATCAAGCTGCAAGAGAGGCTAGGATACATAGTCTCTTAGCTGGGCACATTGCTTCCTCCACTAAAACTAGGGTTTTCTTATTAAGAAGCAAAAGTTGGTTAATACCAGAGAAGCAAGTAGCATGCCTGCTACATGGAACAAAAAGAATGACTAAATAAATTAAGCCAATAAGCCTTTATTAAGCACCTAGTTTGTGTCTGGAAATAAAAAATAGAAAGTATTGATTAATTCCTTGAAGAAACCAAAACTTGCATAGCTTTTGTTCATATTGTCTTCTTAGCCTAGAATGCTTTCTCCTTTCTTGCTCACCTAGAAAACTTGTATTAATTATCCAAGGCTATGCTCAAATATCACGTCCTGTCTGATGCTTCCCTGGAAGATTTTTCCCAAGAAGAATTCATCCATTGATGGGCTCTATCCCTACAGCATTTTATCCTTACCTCTATTATGCCACTTTTGAGTAATTCTTATAGATAGTATGCTAAAGTGAAGATAACACAAGAAGTAGGTAACACTGGCTTCCACTCCTAGGTCTGTCACCTGCTAGCTTTGGGCCAGATTATTTTGCCCTTTGAGCTGCAGTAGAATAACAAACACTGTATCCCAACTCAGGACTTTTGTGAAGATTGAATGAGATAATATATGCAAAGCACAACTGCAGACAATTCTTAAAGTATATTAGTTTATGTTATTAGGCTGTATTATTGGGTTGTCAGAAAAGTCATGGCACATTTTTGCAATGAAAAACAAAGAAAAATACGTCATGACTTTTCCAACAACCCAATATATGCCTGTTATGATTTACAAAGAAAAGAAATAGACATCTATCTTATTTAAGCCACTACTATTTTGTGGACTTTTTTGTGTGTGTGTGTGTAACATTCAACAGAAGTTTAACATTCCAATTAATAAAGTTTCTGGAGACATATTATTCACATACCATTAAACATATAGTTCACCAAAAAAAGAAAGACATCAACATTTGATAGTCAAAAATGGAGAAGTTTAATGTGAAATGATTGGCAATTAATATTAACCCATGCAGCTTGGAATTAAGTCTAAATGATAGTAGTTATAGTTTAAAAACAGTCTCTTGGACATCAAAATATAAATATAAATTTGAAAGTAAAAGTAAATTAACCATAATAGAAAGGTATAAAATTTCCAGGTTATATAAACAAAAGTATCTAGTAGAGCAGAAATTGTTCAAAGTGATTATCCTCATTTTTCACAGGAGAGTCAAAAGACAGAATTTTGTTGCTGAAGATGCTATGTTATTAAATATAAATATGATTAACTTAATTAAAATTATAAATATGATTTTGTGTAATAGAGTTAAAAGCTATGAATGGAGATAAAAGGAAACCATACACTTTTCAAATTATTAGAAAAACAAAAGAGGAAAGTCTCAAAATGAAGCTAAAGATTATTTTAAAGAAAAGGAAAAATCAAGAACAATTTTTAAAGCAACAGAAATTGTAAAAGACTTATGTAAACCATAATAATTTTCTTAAAATAATAATTAATAATCACAATAGGATAAAACATTAAATTTTATTCCAAATGCTTAGATTAAATCAGAATAAAAACTGACATGCCTGAAATAAGACAACTTCAAAAAATGATTTAAAAAGGAGGAAAAAACTCTAGACTAATGAAAAAATTACAATATATTATTATTATATTTATTATTATTGAGATGTAAAATTAAAGCAGAGTGAGTTAAATGTCCTAAGCAAGAAAGTTTACTAAATATTAAACATATAATGAGACAATAACTCTAATTACTTTTTAAGAATTGAAATATATAGAACCAAAGTGTATGAAGTAAAACTCATGAAAATGAAGGTTAAATAGCTAAATATTTGTGGACACAGAGTACTCAAATAATAAAATAAGTAATTTGAAATAATAAGTAGATATAAGCTAAGCTAGAGAAATAGCTAGATACATAAATTAAAATAGAGCTAAATCAAAATTAATCACCTGTAAATATAAAATATGCTGTCTTTTCATGGACTTAGTGAATAGTTTTAATAATTATTATATATTATAAAATTGTTAAGACCTCCATGAAATTCTGAAATTAAAATTATCACATAACATATTTTCTGGCAAAAGTACAATACTAAAAATTAATAACAAACCACATATAAAAAAATTATTTCTAAATTCAAAATTTAGAAATGTAGACATGGTCTGTTTATATGTCAAAAAGAAAGATAATAGAAACTATCCAGAAATACCTGGAAAATTACAATATAAAAACATTAATATTGAGAGCTGTGTAACTTTGTCAAAATGTACAAAGAGGAAACTTTGAAGAATTTAAGTAAATTAAAATGTATTAATTATATACTTAAAAATAGATTAAACAGTATAATTGTTAAATCAGTCCAATAAACATCCCCTTGAAGAAATAAATGATATAAATCAGCCATTAGATTTCTATTAAAAATTATGAAAAAAATGCAACATATAAAATAAGAAAGAAATGGATACAAATATCTAAAAACTACAAGGGAAATTATTGCAAAATTATTTGTGCAATCTACTATAATAAGTTTTGAAATACTGAATTAAAGTGATTATTTTCTGGGCAAACAGGTTTAAAAGTCGATTCAAGAAAGAAAATTTGCAATATTGTTCTATAAATATGATGCACTGAAAACCCTATCAATTCTCCTTTTAAAACACTTAGAAATAATGAATAATATAAGAAAGTACTTATATATACAGAACTGAGCTTTCAAGACCATTAGTAAAATTCTTAAAATGAGATATAAAGTACAAACATGAATTCAGACAGGTAAACGAACACTGTAAAAGGTAACTGTTCTTTTTGTCTATTTATAGACAGATATTTATTATAACATACTATCTACCCAAGGTGAGTTTATGAGACTTAGGTCCAGTGCAAGGTGGGAAGGGAAATAGAAATAGACACCCCACAAATAGCTGATATTCCATAATCATATATTGTTATTTAAAATGTTAATAAAAGGGGAAAAGAAAAATGACCCACATGGAAAGTTAGCTGTCTTAGCCTTGGATAGAAATGGAAAGAGGAAAAAAGAAAATCTCCCATGTGAATTGCCTGTACTAACAATATCATTCCTAAAACCACAACTTAAGAATTTAATTTAAAGCTGGTCTATGTTAAGAGTACTTTCAGGCACTTAAATACAATTTCTCTCTTGAAAAACACACCCTTTATCCAGGTCCCATGAAAGTGCCAAATATAAAATTCCAGCAAATATAAGCTCACAATAAAAATGCACAAATCACACAGAACACAGAATACAAAATCACAAAGCAAAACCACCATGAGTGAGAATCAGCAGAAAACATCCACAGCAAAAACAGATCTCCAAAACTCTCATACATTACATGAGTCTTTCAATGTGTTTAAAGAAATGACAGAGGCACTTCAAGTAAGGGTCAAGCAATTATTAAAAATGAATCGGAAGACTTGAGGAAGAAACAAAAAGAAATTCTAAATGTTGAATATATGAATATGTAATAATTGAAATAATTGAAATTAAAAACTTAAACATACACTTAGCATAACATTAGATAGTTGAAGAGTGACTGAATAATTTGGAGAAGTATCTAATCAAATAACCCACAATGTAATACAAGCTAAGATATGGACAATATAAATGATAGACTTTATGAGAGCTAGAGAATGAGATGAGAAGGTATAATATATTTCTAATTATACTTCTGTCAAAAGATGATTTTTAAAATGGAGAAGAGAGGATATTGGAAGAGACAATCACCAAGAATTTTTCAACCTTGATGACAGAAATCCAATGAATCCTAAAGTTGATAAATAAAACAAATCTACACCTGGACATATCATAGCAATACAAAAGAATACCAAAGATAAATAGCAATCCTAAAAGTAAAATTAATAAAAAATGCAAAATGATGCTAAAAATAAATTCAACTATATCAATAACTACAACAAATATGACTGGATTAAAATCTCTAAGTAAAACCAAAGTATTTCAGATTGAATTTTTAAAAATGCTAATACTTGTTATTTATAAGTCATATAAGTAACCCATAAGGACACTGGAAAGTTGAAATGAAATGGAAGAATACAATTTCTTAGGTAAATATTGCCCAAAAGAAATTTACATCAATTATGTCAAAATTAAAGAAAATATATATGAAGGCCAAAAGCATTTTGTAAAATAGAAAAGATTACTACATAATAGTATTCAATTTCATTTTAATGATTCTAAACCTGAATGCATGTCAGAAAATGACCTCAAAATATATAAAGCACAAAAAAACCTGAAACTTCAGGAAGAAATGGATAAACCCAAGATCTATTAAAATATTTTAATACAATTATCTATATAAAATTAAGAACAAAAATCAGTAAAGATTTAGAAAATTTACACAAAACAGCTAACAAGCTTGATCTAATATACATACAAAGAGTCTTGCGTCAATGTCATAGAATACATATCCTCTTTAAGCACATTTAGACCCTTTATGAAAAATTATATGCTAGGCCGTAAAACAATCTCAACCAATTTCAAAGAATTGTCACTGTACAGATCATATTCTCTGACCACAATTATAACTAACATAGTGAGAAGGTACTAACAGAAAGATAACTTAAGACAGTATACATTTCAGGTGTACAATTCTGGAATACATCATCTATGTATCCCATTGTGTGTTCACCACCCAGAGTCAGTTCTCCTTCCATCATCATATATTTGATTCTTTTTTACCCTCATATACCAGCCCCTCCCCACTTACCCTCTGGTAACCACTAAACTATTGTGTCTATGAGTTTTTGTTTCTTCATTTGTTTGTCTTGTTCATTTGTTTTGTTTTTTGTTTTTGAGGGCAGTGTCACTGGCCCTCATATGTGGGACCCTGACGAGGGCCACTGGCATCCCAAGCCAGTGCTTAACCACTGCGCCACTCAGCTGGCCCTTGTCTTGTTCTTTTGTTGTGTTCATTTTTATATACCACATATTAGTAAAATCATATGGTTCTCGACTTTTTCTGTCTGACTTATTTCACTAGCGTAACAATCTCAAGATCCATCCATGTTGTCACAAATGGTACTATTTCATCTTTTCTTATAGAATTTCATTGAATAGAATAGTATTTCATTGTGTATATACCCGAAATGTATGTCACTTTACTAACAATTGTCACCCCAATAAACTTTAAAAAAACAAAGCAAAACAACAACAACAAAAAAACAGTATACATTTTTCTAAATTTTGCTAACCACAGTTAAAGATAATTCTCTGCTCACTCTTCAACATCCACATAGCAGAAATGGTTACTGAAGAAACAAAGCTCTGCTGATTGGCCTCACTCTAAATTCACAATCATTAAACTCAAGCAGACTTTTAAGGCTGCTTGGTAACACTGCTAATTTCACTCACTCTCATACTCTCATTTATGACTATTCCACACCTTTCTGTCTCTCTTCAAGTCACTACACCTACTCCCATACTCCTCTCAGCTTAACCTTGCTTACTATCTCCCTCAGAAAAAGCAATTAGAAAGCAACTTTAACAAGCCTGTTTCTGCTTTATATTCTGATTTAGTGCATGAACTCTTCATACTCCCTTATAGACCTCAACCCCTCCACTTTTACACCAGATGCCATTTTCTGTCACCAACTCAAAAACAGCTACAGCAATTTTCTACTTGATTTCCTACATCATCAATTTTCATAATCATATAGACATGCAAATTTTCCCATCTTATAAAGGGAATGTGCTTTCCTCTATGTACAATATTTTCCTCTCCCCTTCTACAAAAGGAAAAAAAAAAAACCTATGGTGGCCATGAGAAGATGTCTGGTGATCTCCAACTACAGGGAATGTTATTGACCAAAATGCCAATTGCTATGCTCTGAAATCTACCTCTCCATTTGCACCACTATGTTTCCCAGGAACTACTATTAGCCCATCGGTGAGTGAAGCAGGGACACTAAAGGAGGTACATCTATTCCACTAAAATGGGACTTCTCTGATATCCCATTGACTTTGGCACAAGAACTCTTTGATAGCCTTCTGGTAATGTCCTTAAGCAGCATGGTAGTCTACGATGATTTGTCCATGCAACCTTCCAATCCTTTCTTCTTCTTACAAGGCAGCCAAAGGACTGTCCCAGTCTTAAAGCTCACTTTTCATTTTTTTCTAACATAGGTGTATGCCCTAATATTATCCTTGCACATTTAATCCCATCTTGGGGCCTGCTTCTCAGACGACTCAGACTAACGCACTCCTCTAAAGAGTTTACTTTCCTTGGTCTCCAATTCCTCTCCTCTCACTTTGTGTTGAATCCATTCTAATCATGTTTTTACACAATTCCATTGAAATTGTTCTTGTCAAGAACACCCTTAATTCTAAGATTGCTAAATTGAAAGATAAAATGTTAAATGGAAATATTAAATCTTTTCCACATCTTCATTTCTCTACCAGAAGCATTTGATACAGTTCATCCCACTTTTTTCCTTCATACACTTCGCTGACAGGACACATTAAACTGCAACCTGCTTATTCAACTTCTGCTTAACTTCTCCATTTAGTTGTTTTATAGGCACCTCAGATTTAACCAGACCAAAACTGGGGGTTTTCTCTTCCCCCCCAAATATCCCTCCTCTCTTAATCTTCCCCATCTGTAAATGAATAGTCCATCTTGAAAGTGGGGACATTACTACAGATCCTATGGAAAGGGTAATGCAGTAATACTATGAACAATTCTATGCCCACAAATTTGATAACCTAGATGAAATGGGCCAATAGCTTGACAGACACACAATTTACCAAAGTCACACAGGAAGAAATAACCAATCTGAATGGGCCTATATCTATTAAGGACAGAGTTTGGCTAGAGCTGATCTTTGTCTGTTCTACATTGGTGAATCACCATTTCAAATATCTGCTCACTTCCTCCTCTGGAGAGCAGTTTCTAATTATTGCTATGGCCAATAGTAATTTCCTCTTATTGAGTATTTTCCACGAGCTATTATGTTATGCTAGTTGCTTTCGATATATTAAATTTTTACTTCTCTCAACAACCCTTCCTATATTATAGATGAGGAAATTGTAGTTCAGCAAAACTTAGTCTTTTGCCCATTCAACAGTTAGCTGAGGAAATGAACTGGGGTTTGAAAATACCTGTCTGAATCCAAAATCTGTGCTTTCTCCACAGCTCCATACTGGTACATAAAAAAGACAGAACTGGTGCCCTGGAACATGTGAACCAATGAGACATGGCTATTCAGTTTCTAAAGGGTTAATATTCTTGCCTGCTCCTGGTTTAGCATCTTGAAAGATGGTGTTGGGTCTCTACAACATCTATCATGACATCAACTTCAAAGCTTTCAACCTGGGTGTTTGATCTCCTGCCAGCATGCTTTCTGACACACGCTGGAAAATAAAAGTAGGAAACCAGAAATGGTTTAGGCGTACTTGTTAAACATTTATGGTACCAGTCAGGAAAGATGTTGACCTTAAAATTAAGAATTAGAAGCACACATCCAAAAAAAAAAAATCAGTTCAATAGAAGCAAAACTAGGGAGACCTGGGAGAGGCTTATGGGTGCCCACAGAAGACATGAAGCATATGCAGCTGCTAGATGATATATTTCCTCTGTCTTTCACAATTGATGCTGCAGTTCTAGGATGGTCCAGTTTTGCCCTGTATAGATATTTTTCAAAGATGGGGGTGGGGATCACGCCTTTTTTTTTTTTTCTTTTTTAGTTTCAAAGGCCCAAGAAAGAGGAAGTGGTTTGGGAGGGACAGAAAAGATAGTCTGCCCACTTCCACTGCTAGTCACTGTCTGCCTTCCAAGTGTATGACTTGAAGTATAAGAAGTCAAGTAAACTGGAGAATGAAACAATTGTTACAGACAGGTCTCCCTTTGAGGTCATTTTTTTTAATATGCTTTTATTTTGGTACAATATACGTAACATAAAATTTATCATTTTAACCACTTTGAAGTGTACAGTTCGGCAACATTAAGTATGTTTACAATGATGTGCAAATCATCACAATGATCTAGTGTCATAAATGGAAAACTTGTACACATTAGTAGTCACTTCCCATTTCTCCCTACCCCCAGCCTCTAGCAATCATGAATCTCCTTTCTGTCTCTATAGATATTCTGAATATTTCATATAAATGGAAGCATACAATATATGGTCTTTCATGACTGGAGTCTTTCACTGAGCCTCACGGTTTCAATGTTCATTCATGTTGTAACATGAATCAGTACTTCATGCCTTTATATGGCTGAACAATATTCCATTGCATGGACGCTTCACATTTTGTTTGTCTATTCATCAGGTGATGAACAATTGGGTCGTTTCCACCTTTTAGCTATTGTAAATAGTGCTGATTGGAAATCGTGTTAGATCTGCCCAAATATATCTGTCGGGTCTTGAGGAAAGCCACAAGAATCCCACCTTTTCCCCCCAGTGTTCCTGGGCTTCACATTACTGCACAGGCTGCCAGCTCCACTCTGTCACTGCGACACCAGCTTCAATTTCACAAGCTCGGAGTCCGACGTCTTCCACCCTATGTAAAGTAGCTCCCTGCCCTGCCAGTCTCCATTTCGCATTCTTCCTTGTTTCCTTTCATCACAATCATCAAAATTTTAATGAGGTTGTTAATTTTTTTTAATGTCTGTCTTATCTATATATTTCTTAGGGAATGCATGTTTCTATAGGACAGGAGATCCTGTTTATTCACTGAGTTGTTCTCAGCACTAAAGTCACTGCCTGCCATGTAACAAGTGTTTAATAAGTAGCAGGCATTGGAGATATTGAGCTAACTGGGCTTTGGAGATGTTATCAAACCCAATCCCTGTTAGGCTGTATTTAAACTCCAGGAGTAAGATAAGCTGTAGCTTAAACACCTACTTCAGTGGATCAGTAAAGGTTGTCCAGGCGCTGTGAGGAGAGCAGCTCTGATATCACTGTTTTGTTCAGTAGGAGCCAGATCACTCAGAACCTTTTAAGCCAGGCCCCCTCATCGTAGAGTGTCCTTTCCCCAGATACTCATCTGGCTTACTCCCTGGGTCTTTGCTTCATGGCTTCTTTTTTGTGAGACATACATTAACCACTCTATTGAAAACTATGATGGAGGAGGGGCTCTTTTCTTACATTTCTTATCCCTCTTTCCCCACTTATTTTTCTCCTTAGCACTTATCAACATCTGACAAGCTATCTTGTTTATTGCCTGCCTTTCTCCACTAAAATGTAACTTCAGGAGGGCAGAAATTTCATCTGTTTCATTTACTGCTATAATCCAGTATCTTGAACAATTACCATGCATACAGGCACTCAATTAATATCTGGTGAATGAATGAATGAATGGATAAATAAATGGAAAGACTTCCCACTTAGGGGTACAGGCTGGCACCACTGCCAGTCTGTAGATTTCTCAGTCACATCTAGATCACAATATGTGGGACACTGTAACTCCTGGCTTTGAGTCACTAAGTCTTAGCAGTGACCCTATAACTTTTGGGTTCTATTCTGGTTCCAAACTATGGAGAACGAGTTATGATTTCCTAACTTGCATCCAAATATTCCTCTTCTAAGCCCCATCCTACTCCCCTTCCAGGGATGTTTATGGTTCCAACTCCTGCACGTATCTATCTATCTATCTATCTATCTATCTATCTATCTATCTATCACTACCATATCTATCATTACCATATAGATCATTACAGTATCTATTACTACCTGTTTCTATCTCTTCTGAATTAATTGCCATGGTCAGTTTTATTGGGCAATGGGAAATAACATTTATTGTGTACTAGGCACTGTATAAACTATATCTCATTTAATTTTTGCAACAATCATAGGAGTCAGGTGGGTATTACTCTATCACTTTTACAGATGAGGAAATAAACATTTGGAGAAGTTAAGCCCCAAGTCACTCAGCATGTAAGAAATTATGCTCAGGATGAACACATGTTTGACTTAAATCTGCAGTTCAAACTATTTCCACCCTTGAATATTGCATTTGTTTTTTATTGCTGGAAAAACAAACAAACTCATGTTTAGCAGTGTATCATAATACTCATTATGTCAGAGCTCTGTAGCGCAGAAAACTGGGTTCTCTGCTCAGGCTGAAATTACAGTATCAGCTGGCTATGCTCTCTCATCTGGAGCTCAGGGATTTCTTTCAAGCTCATTCCTGTTATCAGTGGGATTCAATGCCTTAGAGTTGTAGGACTGAAGTCCTCATATCCATGCTGGTTGTCAGCTGGGGCTGTGCTCAGCTTCTAGAAACCACCCACATTTCTCACCACATAGGCCCCTTAATCCAGTAATAGCACATTAAATCTTTCTCATGCTTGTACTCTCTCTGACTTCTTCTGATACCATCCAGAGAAATCTCTCCAGTTTTAAAGGTTTCATGTGATTATTAGACCCACATGGGTAATCTCTTTTTACCATATAAAAATATGGCATAATCATGGAAGTGACGTTTCATCATATCAACAGGTTCTACCCACACACACAAAGGAAAGGTATTGGACAAGGATGAGGGTCACTGGGGTCATTCTTAAAACAGTGCCTACCACAGATGTGCTAAGCCTAAAATGAGACCTAGTGTTTTACTGGCAGCCACATGACCTTAAAGCAACGTTCTGGTGACTTTCCTATAATCCATAAGCTTCCTAAAACCAGCCAGGAGATGTGTACCTTTTCTTATTTAAACCTCCTCCAGTTCCCTGAGATCCCTGCATTCTCTGTAAGTGCTGGCAGAGTGATAAGGGGACTTCCAGTAACAATTCATTGTCTAACGTGTATGATGATGAAAAAAAAATATATGTGGGAGAAATCAAAGTAAACTTTGAAATGAGTTCATAAATCTAACTAAAAACTAGAAGAATATATTAAGAAATAGCAGCCAAAATTATTTTTCTTATCTTGATGAAAGATACACTTGGGACCAGACTTCCTCCTATAATTTCTGTCTCTGTGTTAAGTTTCATATAAGTTCCAAGCTACAACAATGAAAACCCCATGCTGGTGGCCACACAATGAAATCTGAAATGGTCTGAAGTGACTACCAGCTACTGGTGCTGATTAGGATTCAAAACCGAGTTCCTTCAACTCAAACAAAAGCTGCTGCTATCGAGAGAGCTGCCGGGCTCAGCTTTTCCCTACCCTCTGCAACATAAAACTTGACAGGACACATCTGCCTCAGATGTCAATAAAGAGCCCTTCGGGAGCATGCAGGAAGTAGGTGTTCTTACTTGAAAGAACAAAAAGATCCTGTAACACTCCAAAGTACAACAGCATGTCCTAATGGAATACTCTAGCCAGTAGGAACTTTCTGTCTACCCTAGGGTTTCCATGTCATCTCTCAAAATTTCAACAATTAAATGTAAATTTACAGCGGCTAGTTTTCTAAATAGCTCTCCTTTGTAGCCTTTCCTTAGACCCTGAGAAATTCCTAAATACTTTACTCTCAACTCTGTAAGAGACTGTGAATCTTTGGAGCTTATATTGCCATTATTTTTCTTGTCACTTTTATGAGACTATTACCTCCTTAAGTGTAGAAACTGTGCCTTATTGTATATTCTTATATAATTCAATACTGGCACACAATTAATAAAATATCTAGTGATGGACCACAAGCTAAATCAGTGTTCTGTTGCTATATTTTCCTATTGTGCTGTTTTATTTCTAAATCTCCTATATGGCCAAGGTTATGTACTTATGAGTTAGTGGGTTGAATTAGGCTCTTGATTACTAATGCAAGCTAAACAGAGAGATTTAGGCTCTGTGTCTGCTTGCAGCCTGCCATAGTGTGAGCTTGCTGGAAGCGTCTGGGATGGATTTACAAGAATATAGTGAAAGCAATGGAACTACACAAATGGATTGACAAAGTTCAACCAGGGCCTGGTAAATCTAGAGAAATGTTGAGTTCCAAAGGAAGGCTCAGTGTGGGTACCCCCAACTTCTTCCACCACCCAGCTCCATTTGTTCTCTCTTGTCATAAGAAGCTCCAAGAATACGATATAACTCCTTCATTTAACAAAATTGTTCTCACTGCGTCTTTGAGAGTAGACATGCAAGTCCAGTGATTCCCATTTAACATAGTGGCTAGTTGTGATATCCTGGAATGCTAAAGCAAGAGAAATTTCAAACAAGCTGCAGTCCTATTGCTGTGGTTTGCTAGAGGGCAAAATTAATATTCATTAACTCGTTTATCAACTAGCCATGCTAAATTGCCCTTCCCCTCGTCTAGTATGTTAGCTGGTCTGAGTTGTCTAGTGGAGTGACCTAGACTTTAATCCTTAAGCAATCTGAGTACTTAGTTGTTCTGCCCTAGTCATTACCAGGCATGGAAGTATGAAGAGACACCCTGGTGACTCCTCTAGATTTCATATCTGCCCCTTTTTCCTTGGAGTTACAGGATAAATTACCATAGCCAGTACAGCAATATTCTTCCTAGCCTATTGGTCTACTGATATATGAGGAGTCCAAAGTGTTTCAGTGGTAATTACAGCACCCAGTGTAGTACAACTCTATTCTCCAAAAAAGTTTGCACCCATGACAGAACTAGGCTATGTCAACTGGCAGAATCTAAGATTAAGGGAATAGAAGCACAGATTCCACAGACGGATGACTGGGCATGAGTTAGGGAGGCCACTTTCACTTTCATCCCTTATTTTCAATGCTAAGTATTTTAGTTAAACAGAACAAAATCAGTAATAAGTTCAAGGTATAAGCCACATTTTTTTTTTTTTTTTTTTTTAGCTGAGCCATCCTGCCACCTGTTGGCAGCTCAGCGGCAACTCAGCTCGGGCTGGCCTCGAACCGCTGTTGCTCAGAGCTCAGCTTGCACTCTTGAGTGAGCTCTTAACCAACTGAGCCATTCAGCCGGCCCTATAAGCCACATCTTGATGGACAGTATCCCACCCTGCAAGCATTGTTGCATGGCCAATGCCTTAACTGAATCTTCACAGGCCATTCTACTCTTTTATTAGGTTGGCTGTTTCTCGGTGATAGAATATATAGTAAAGCCATAAACTCATAATCGTAAGCCAGTTGTCACACTCCCTTTGCTATAAAATGGGTCGCTTGATCAGAGGCAATGTTGGGTTTGGACCCATATCAATGGATAATACTTTTTTAAAACTTTCAGATGGTGCTCATGGGAAAGACTGTATAGGAATGGCCCAGCCAATGTCTGGAGCATGTGTCAATGCAGATAAAGACAAATGACTTTCTCTTCCAACACGGAAGGGTTTTTGATGTTGTTATCTGCTTGTAGGTGGCTGCCTGATGACCCTGAGTAATTGTTCCTTGGTCGTTGATGGTAGCAGATTTGCATTTAGCAGTGACAATGGTTAAATCAGCCTCGGTGAAGGGAAGCTTATGTTGTTGAGCTTGTGCATCACCTAGGTACCATGGCCTATGTAATAATTAAATATGAAGAAAGAATATGGCTGGCATTCTAAGCATAAGTCATTCTGTCCTCCTGCATTAGATGCTCTCTGGTGGCATTAAATGTGAGACATAGAGATTTGTACCTTCCAACAACTATTTCCCCCCTTCTCATTAATACTCATTTTAAAAAATCCTGGAATTGCTTTGGCTTAAGGATTTTTCTTTTCAAAGATAGGCTTATTCTTTTCTGTCAGGGCTGCCATACTGAGACCTAACTCTGATTAGCAGCCAAGAGGTAATGAGGGATGGTAGAATGGTCTTGAGATAAAGAGAGTCATCTCATGTGGCACCTGTTCCAGGTGAGATAATTGCATGGTCTACAGGGAAGGGGAGGTTATTCTTCTCTGGAATTGATGAAGATGCTGCTTTTACTGGCCAGAAAGGTTCAAGGGAATTTGGGGGTTCAAGATTTTGAGATTTATTTACTCAAATGTTACCACCCCATGTCTCATGGTTCTACTCTTTTTATATCAAAGCCCTGACTTTGGCATAGCAGACCTACTGAGACTATGCATGTATCTCCTTTATAGCTCAGGCTCCTTTATAATCAGTTCCTGTGCCTGGTTTTCATCACAGTTGTACCTTAGGGAAGAAGACAACTTTTTAAGGCTTTGATAGAAGCCTTCATAGTCTTCCTTAAGTTGAAATTGACCCTCCTTTGTATTTCACTTTTTAAATTAGGTCTCTAGTGCTATCAAAAGCAGCCATCTCACTTTACAGCCTTTATTAACAACAACAACAACAAAAAAAAAATTGTTCCCATACCAACTAGGTAAGGGCTTCAATTTCTTGGTCTCCCAGTGCTTTGCCCTCTACCTTCACCTACCCTATTACCCTCTACAGGGGAAAACAAACAAACAAACAAACAAATTGCAATGTATAGCATTTTACTACCAGCAATGGGTCTTATTGCTTCTTGACAAGTGGGCAATACAATTTTAAAATCTTGTCTTCCAGAATTTCTTCTGGTTTGAACCCAGTCTCTATAAAGCATAGCCTGAGGCAAGGATTGAAGTGGTGATACTGTATTTAGAAGAAGCAAGCCTAGAGATATGATGATGAGAAAGAAAAGCAGAAATGAGGCAAGGAAATACGAGAAGCAATGCAGTATATATTGTCATAGTGGTCACTTTTTCTCAGTAAGTCAGAAAGACTTACGGCAGCTCCTTGTCAGATGCGTTTACTTGACCTGCAGGACTTCTTTGGAAGGTTTACAAAGAAATATTTCACCTCAGAGAAATCCCCCCAAAGATAAATGAAGTGGAATTGTCTGGCTAGGTCCGTTCTATCTCTCATTTGTCATTATTCTTGATTTATCCCATTTCACTAGATCAACTTCTACAGCAAATACAGCCACAGCATCTCATTTGCAAAAATATGTAACCTTGAAAGTGACCAAACGTTTGCAAGCCAGGTATATCAAATTGACTCTTAACTTGTAGGAAATTAATATTACATTGAGAGGATTAGGAAAGAAAGTCAGTGTCACCAGAAATTCATAGAGAATTCTCAGGAATTTTCTTCTGATTGACATGAAAATATGTTTGATATCCATTATTATTTTTAAAATAAAGAAACAAAAAACCACAATATATTTTATATAATTCTACCTCTATAATAAATTTCTTCTTCTACTACAATGAAATGGCAATGAAATGAAAAATTAATTTAAAAAATTAAAATATTATATAATTAAATAGTGGGTGTATATTTTTTACCTTTACAACACAAGCACTTGATGCAAAGCAGAGGCAAATGGACAAGGTAGGGAATACCCACTCTTGAGTGGCCTTTTGGCCCACATTAAAATTATTTTATTTTTACCTAAAAGTATGGTTAAACAGTATTTGAGTAGGCCTCCCCAATCTTTTTCATAGCTCTTCTTCAGTGCAGTGAATATAAATATTGAATTTGGATAAATCTGTTGCTAAAAGATGGGCTTTCTGTTGCTAAAAGATGGGCTTTCTATTGCTATGAGTTTAATACATAGGTTGGGCATAGCTGAATTTTTGTGGTCATTCTAGGGTACGTTGGGTACCTTCAAAACACCTATGGTGGTGTGTCATGTCAATGTTCATAGATTTACATGGGATATTTGTTTTCATTCTAAATGTATAAAAAGACAAACTCCAGATTACCTTTGTGTAGGTTTATTCAACAAGTCACTCATACTGGATTCATTATTGATCTATGATGGGCCAAATTTCCCTATTGATAGCAATTTTTTCCATGCCTTTGTCTTATTTAATACATTTCAAGCCATCGAAAAATAAGACTGAACTTTGATACTGATAATGGACTGCAGTCGAGCGTATGGACCATGAATGATTCTCTATGTCATGGGACACAACTAGAAATGAACAGGTAACTAGTGTGGGCTCAAAATGATAAAAGCATACTAAACAGGTTATTATCTTCTACCTCAAAATGTAGGAATGTCATTCTGTGGGATACTTTAGGAATTTCCTAGTTCTCCCCAAATATTTCCATATATTACTTAAGTTCAAGCCAATGAGAAAGGGAATAACAACCTGCAGTAGAAGGGAGCTCACACGTTCTCCATTCCAGAAATATTCTTATCTCATTTCATCTGTTTCAAGTTTCAACATTTTTAATGTAAGTTGACTTTGTCAACACCAACCAACTAAAAATACATTGGGAGTGTTGATTGCTGGAAGAATCAGCAGCCAGGAAAGTTCTTAGAGAATTTCATGAGAAAGTAAATAACCCCCTGGCCAATGAAAAACAAAAATTTGAGAAACAAGATATTAGTTGTCAAGGAAAGAAGCTAAATGCTTATCATTCCTGATGACATCAGACAGAAAGTCCATAATATTTGTGCCTTAGATGACAACTGATGCTAGGCAGATAACAGCTAGTGGGGTCAATAGCTTCTCGGAAAGCAAGGTATGAGTGGATCACAGCTCAGGCAAACTCAGTGGGACCAGACCCAGTTAAACAGAAATATGGTGATTGAAAGGGAGCAAAGCTTAATTCTCTTGTTTTTTCCAAATTCACATAGTAGAGTCTTGGGAAAGCTGGGAATCTAGACACAGATGTCTCTTAAGATTTTTATGCCTGCTTAAAAGGAATAAAGCATCAATGGTGTAAATGATTTTTGAAGAATGAAGTTGTCCAGCGATTCATTATCAGAGCCTAAGTTCCATTTATTTAGTTCTCATTTGATCTTGTATTGTAAAATATAATCTGCTGGTTAAATTTCTCAATATATTTTTGCGATCAAATCATTTGCCAAAATTCTAAATAGTCTCAGAAGTGAATATTGTTTCTGCGCATTTTCCATGAAGCTACCAAGCTGGTGATGTCAAAGAAAGTCACACAGTTCAAGCATTTCTTTTTTAGTGTAGACAGATGTGAATATTTTAGGAGCATTCCTTTTTCCTGCATTTTTTTCTCCAAATGTATTCTTTACCAGTGGGTTTTCCTACATATATTACTGGAGAAGTGATCAGTATTCTTTCTTCCATGGATGGAGTAACCTTCAGGACCCTCAGACTGTTGATCTCCCTGCCTGTCTCTGGGAGCCAGTATTATATAATTATAGGGACCACAGGACTGGACACAGGGCTCAAAGGCTATTGATCACAGCTCTGCTACTAACTCATGTTAGGAACTTGAACAAGTCGTTTTCCCTTTTAGGTCACAATTTTCTCATCTATCCAATACAGGCATTCAATGAATAATTATTTAAGCTCAATTTACAGATTAAAATTTCTTTAATTCAAAATGTAATTTGGAGTCTAGATTCCCTGATACTTTTAGGCACCTCATTTACTCCAAAACACTATACTTTCTGGATATTAAGTATAGTTAATGTATGTCTAATGTCATAGGTGTGGAGACAGTCATTGTTAACTTTTTTGAAATTTGTGAACTTTTCCAAGTTCACTTTGGGTACCTTTGAGGAACTCTGGAAGAACTCATTTGCATATCCAGTCTCAGTGGCCTGAGTGATATGAAACATGTCTCTCAGGTGGATAAATCAATTCATTCTCATGAATGGGACATTCCCTATTGGTCATTGTTGGGAATAGCCTTTCTGTTTAAGAATATTTTAAGAAGGAAATGGGAACTATTCAATGTCCTGTATCTTTCACATTCTGCCTCCTAGGTCCAATGGACCTTTACAAGTGCCCAATCTGAGAACGAATCAGGGGGTTATTAAGGCATTTGCAAAAGAGTATCCATTTTGATTCAGTAATTAGTGATTCTCAATCTTTTATTATCCTCACTATAGCTGATTGAATGTGAGTTCTCCGTATATACAGTCACCCAATGGTTTTTTTTTTTCTTCTTTTTTTTTTTTTAATCACAGGCTCGAATATACAAAACATAGAGAGACATGAAAGGGTCCCTGAGGAAATTTAACTCTTCCTATATAGATAGGAAATGCTTCACAGTTGGCAAAAGACCAACTTCTAGAGTCCTTTAGAACACTATTTGAAGGAGAGAGCTTATGTGATATTAAATGCTTCAAACTCTCAGCTCATGTCTACAGCAGAGTATGTTTTCAATGAATGTTTTTTCTTGCTATCATTATTGTTATTGTTATAATTTTAGGAGTACTATCAATACTAGAGGATTGGCATTCTACTTTATGTAACTCCTTCCCCAATATCACATCCTCACCACAGTTCTAAGCATTGAACTGAACACATATGATATGTTGGGTATTATCTGTTTTTCCAGATCTACTCACCACCTTTCTGTACCTTGTAATCCAGGAGTAGCTGCATGACTATATTAATGGGCTGAACTTCTCTCTAACTTCCAACTGGGTTTGGTCAATTGAAATACCAGCAGGATGTCAGAGGACAAGATCAAAGTCAGGCTGGATGTTTCTTGCCTTGCTTCCTCCTATTATGATTGTTAGTTGGCACCAACCAAAGGTCTCATCCCCCATGGGGCAGTTCTCTTCAACTCTCCTCTCTATCTCCAGGTTAGTAACCACTCCCTCCCCTTGCCCATCAAGCTCGTGCTTTCCTGTTACTAACCAGAAATACTGCCCTATTCTTGGTGGTTTACCTTCACCCAAGCATATCTTGGTAGAGTCCATTTATTAAACTTTGTTTAAATTATGCAGTTTAAGTGTAATATGCCTTTCCTACTAGGACCCTGCCAATGTACATGGTCTCTAGACTATCAATTCTCTGAAGACAGGGGACTGTCTTTTGGGTTATTCATTGTTGTTTGGGTTATTCATTTTTTTAGGTTATTTCCCCAACTTCCAGCAGAGCGCCTGGCATGTATCAGGCACTCAAAAAATGTTCACAAAATGAGTGCTTGTTCTCTAAATACAGTGTTAACATAGGTTTTATGAAGCCAAAGCCTTTTTCAATTTTGGAGGCTCTCTTTAACAAAAAGAATGTACAGATATCTCAATGTTGCAAGGTTTACAAAACTATGAGACCTTATTGCTCAAGCCTCTCCCACAACCTTTCATTGGTCCCAAGCAAATGAAGGGATTTGAAACAAGTTTCCCTGGCTTCAACGTGCCTCTTCTTGAATCTCAGCTCAGCCTTGCAAGGAATCTGCCAGCTGCCTTCACAGAAATGTAAAGAGAGTAGCATGATGTACTGCAAAATACATAGTCAGATACATATGGGTGGGGGTTTCAATTCTTCTGTCGATTAGTTACTAACTTGGATAGGGGACTTAACCCCCAGGAGACCTGGTCTACTTCATCTATAACACAGAGCACCTGAGATAACTATGTAAAGGTCCTGGTATACAATAAGTGCTTAGTAAGTGTTCAGTTTTGCCATGGTGAAGGTATTTCCCTGCAGTCTCCCTTCAAGCATTCCCCAGGCCTACTTCCTAACTGTGAGGATCGAATTGGATTTTCACCTGAGTCCTCTGAGAGCCAGTCTAAGCAGCTGCTACTTCAGGCTTACACCATGGCCCTGTTCATACGAAGTTCTGGAGTCAATATTTGCACAACAGAAAGTCCAGCATGTAGCAGTTTTCCTGTGGCCAAACAGCGAGCCCTGTTTGCTGGGGATTCCTTCCTGTCACCAGCCATAACTCAGCTAGATCTCTGAGGAGCTATTTAGATGTTCTAAGCAAATTTTTGCATTGCTTTCTCAGAGAAAAAAAAAAATGTCTCTCCATATTTCATTTTCTAAGTGATCCTCAAAGGCATGCCAGTTGCATTCTATATAAACATTTTATTACAGGGTTGAGCAAGCCATATTTTAGAGCCTGGGTAATCTTTTTCTTTTTGAATTTTTATGTGCTGTTATTAATATTTTCCTCTTCCAGTTACTCAAATGTGATTATACCCAAATCCTTGCTTGAAACAATGCAAAATTCATGAAGATAGGAAAGATATTTACTTTATTCATTATTGTACTTTCAGAATAGGGCATAATGCCTGGCATGTAATACATACTCAATAAATATTTGTGAATTTTAAAAAAATAAATGAGTATATCATGCAGAATGGAATATCAGAGGATGACCTAGGAAATATGAGTTATAAGGATAAACTAAGAAATCAAATATGGGCACTATTTCTTTTACTATGTATCTACAATGGTTCAATATTTTGTGAGGGAGTGAGTTCTTCATGACTGGAGGTACTAAGCTAGAAACAGGTGAACATCTGTCAAGGATTCGGTAGGGAAAAATATTGCATCAAATTAAAGGTAGTACTTGGTTACCTCTAATTTTAATTTCAACTCTGAAGCCATATGATTTCATAAATTAATACTGCCTCGGTGTTAAGTAGTGGTTTGTGTCAATTTGGAAACCAAATTCACCTTGGAGCTAATTCCAGTTCCAATACCCTAGTTTTGGTAACTTGACAAAGTGAACTTCTCTCAAGCTCATTTTCTGCCTCTGTAGAGTGAGCGTTAACACCAACTTCACAGGACTACAGTGGATTAAATGAGGTATCAAATAGAAGAGCCCTCAAGCACCATTCTAAGTATCTATTAACTGTTACACAAATAGCAGATTCCTTCTCTACCCCACCTCTCAAATTTACATTCTTAATAAAGGTAGAGTAGTTAAGAATTCCTCACAAATGCAGGGTAAGAAAGGATGGATGGTACTGCAATTCAGAAGACCTGGCTTCTCAGTCGGTCACTGGCGCTAACCACCCCTGTGACATTCAGCAAATTCTGTACCCCTTTAGCCTCTGGTTCTTCAGTGATAATATGATGGCCTTAGAGTAACTACCTCCTTAGATTCTCTCACGTCCTGAAAATAGGGTATTTCTTCAGAAAGCTCAGTTTCACCTACATTTTGGAATTCCTTAAATACTCAGAACAATGCGAGATAGGAAAACTTGCACTTCCTTGTCAGGTTTTTTTTTTTTTTTTTTTTTTTTTAAGGGCAGTGTCACTGGCCCTCATATGTGGGATCCGAACCCAGGCTGCTGGTGTCCCAAGCCAACTCCCAACCACCGCGCCACTCAGCCAGCCCATCTTGTCAGTTTTTTCTGACCATTTTAGGTGGGATCCTAGGATGTGGCTGAATCTGACTTGGTTCCCTGAGAATATTACTATGTACTTTGGGCTTTGTGAAATATAATAAGCCATAATCAACCTATCATGGCTGAGATGCAGACCTCCTCTCTGAGGCAGACCTCTTCCACAATAACATCATTTCTTCCTGGAATGAGACCAAAGAATTAATACACTGCAGCTATTAAGATAAAATTGCAATTTTTCAAAAGGAATGTTCTTCATGTAGGCCTGGTATCCCTCCTACTGCTACACAACAGGGTCCATGACCTCCTCCTATGAGCCCTCCCTCTAAAGGCTAGAAAATTCATTTTCTGCTAAACCTGCCCTTCCATAACCATAGGGGGAAACAGATCATTTTCACTTGCTGCCTCAAAACCCTCCAGTGCACTGGTGTGTCTTCCTAACATCTGATTAGTTCTTCAAATAAAAAGCCTCATACCTTTCATCCAATTCTTCCTCCTCTGGGAATAATTTTCAAAAATAATAATATGAATAATAAAGTATAACATTAAAGTGGGGTGAGCCATTCAGTGTAGATGAAGAGCTAGGGGTCAAGAAAAGACTCCTGTGCCTCTGACTGGGAAATTAAACTGCTCTCTTAGTTTTTATTATTAAAGAGAAGTCAAAGATTTCACTCAACTGTGAAGGCAAAAGATTTGATTGATGGAGCTGTTATCCTTGGTTAGCTTGATAATGGCTTCATTTGGATGGGTTGATTTTAAGAAAAATTGATTTCAAAAATATGCCCCTGCCTCTATGTCTGCATTTAAGCCACAGCCACCCACGGCACTGTCATAGCATTTTTATCGTTAATGAGTAGCATCAGGTTCTGGGTGATTTCAGGCCTCTGTCCATAGATACACTGGCAGATCCAGGCTGTAAGCTTTGAAATGTTCTTTTCCAGAGGTTTCAATGACAACCACATGTTTCTGCCACTTGCGCTAATTCTAGTAACTCACAGCATCTGCTTCACTGAGATTTTTCAGGAACTCTCTAGAGACCCAACTTGCCCCGACTGGCAAGATCCATTTGGATATGACTGGAGCTTGAGTCCACTGCAGACGAAAAGAAAGAGCAGAGAGAGAGGGCCATGCTATAGACATCACCCTCCAAACAAGGCTGCAGGAAAACAATTCCAAAGTAGAAATTGGAGTGCAGGACTTACAGAATCAACAAATACTGACCAGGCATCCACTGTAAACTGGATGTTTCACAGTATTTCAACATAAAACCTATATGTTAAGGCAGTCATTGTTAACTCTATTTTATAATAAGGGCACTGAAGCTCAGAACGGCTATATGACTTACTTCAGGTCACAAACTTGCTGCAGAGTTGAAATTTGAACTCATCCCCTGAATCACAATTTCTGTTCTTCTGGTCAGACTATAGTGCTTCCTTAATGGGGTTAGAATCCTGCTCCTGCTGTTTGGTAGCTGGTCAAGCCCCTTACTCTTTCTGAGCTGTTTCTTTCCTATAAAATATTGAAGATGGATCAGAGGACTCTCCTAGTCCCATAATATATCAAAGAGGAAGAATTCTCTATCTGGCATGAAAAGAATTACTATTGATAGCCTCTCAGAACCAAAGGAACAGCATTAAAACCTTTCTTTGAATGCTATTTCAACCACTAATCATTAAATTAAAAGAGGCTTGTAATCACTAAAATCTCATTTTCCCAATGATTATGGCTGCCATAGCTTTAAGGCTAAAGTTCAAAGTCCTTACCTTAACTCACATGCCCTTCCTTCATCACCTTTCCTCCTATTCCTTTGCCTTCCTCTCCTTAATCCCCAGAAGCATGTCACTCTACAGCATTGCCCTCTACTGCAGACAGTAATTGCAGTTTCCCAGTCTGTATGCCACTCTTCTGCCTGCTGCCCTTTGTTCATCCAGACACTCAAATGTAAAAATCAGCTTCATGGTCTCCTTTCCTGGGAAGCCTACCTTGACTCCAGGTTAATTTAGTTACCTCTTCTACATGTCCCCACACACACCATGGGGTCTTTACTTATAGTAATTCACCATTTTAGCCAGTTGATTTGCTTTTCTCCTTTACCAGATTCAGAACACCCTAAGGACAGGTTTAATTTATCTTGTATCCTCAGCATCTATCATAGTAATGGAGGCATAAACAGTATTAATAGGGCCGGCCGAGTGGCGCGGTGGTTAAGCGCTGGCTTGGGAAGCCAGTGGCCCCAGTTTGGGTCCCACATATGAGGGCCAGTGACACTGCCCTCAAAAAAAAACAAAAAAAGGTAATTAATGAATGATATTGAGTGACTAAATGATTAAAACAAGATTGATCAGGAAATGGCTAAAAAGGCAAATGGAAACAATCTCTATTTCTGAGAAGCCAAATTCTTTCAGCCACAAAGGGTTTTATCTACCTGTAGAACGTTAGGCTTCACTCCCTGCTGCCCCCTTCCACTTTCTCCCATCTTCTTATAGAATGGATAGTTTCTAAACCCTTTCATGAATTGACATATGAGAGTTTAGCATATGCTCTCAACTTTTATTGACAAGTGCTAAAAAACTCATCCTAAAAAGTCACTACTGTTTTTTAGGAATTTCTACATTGGACCTTTTTATGGAGTTTAGCCCAAGCGAAACTTGATTTCCCCTTAGTGAATTGGTATTCTTTCTCCTCTTTAACAATATAAGCTATATAACAAAGTATAATGTCATTTTTATTTTGTTTTTTCTTCTTTATTTTTTTCAATTACAGTTGACACCCAGTATTATGTTATATTAGTTTCAGGTGTACATAATAGTGGTTAGATGTTTGTATAATTTATGAAGTGATCTCCCCTATTAGTCTAGTACCCACTTGGCACTACATATTTGACTATAAGCTGCACTGTACATCTTTGTCACTATTTTGTAACTACCAATTTGTACTTCTTGATCCTGCACTTTTCACGCAGCTCCCTCCACCACAATCTGGCAACCATCAGTTTGTTCTCTGTATCTAGAGTCTGTTTCTGTTTTGTTTATTTTGTTCTTCAGATTCCACATACAAGTGAGATCATATGGTATTTTGTCTTTCTATGACTGACTTATTTTGCTTAGCATAATACCCTCCAGCTTCATGTATGTTGTTGTAAATGGTAAGACTTGAGCTTCTAAGAACTTCAGAGTCAAATTTTTTGTCTAATTATAGCATCTATATAAACCCTGTAGTTTGCATATTTATATTTTTGCTATTTTCTGGCCTCTACTTCAATTCAACAACATTTATTGAGAGCTTATTGTATGTAGGACAGTTCTGGAAGCTTAGTGTATATCAATTAACAAAATAGAATTAAAACTTTACCCTCACCAAATTTACCCATTTTAGATGTATATATTTTTTATGTACATCATACAAATCAATTCCAAAATTAATTCAGTACATCTGATCTAAAGTTGATTCTTATACTCATTAAGTACCTGGCTCCCTCTTTTGTAATGCATTTATTTAAATATATCTCTCATCTAAATTCTGTAAATGCTGACATTCATAGATATGAAACCTATAAGAAAAACATAAAATGCTGATGGAATTAGCATCAACTCATTTCAGACTTTTTAAAATAATGGTAATAGAAAGTTTATAGGCTGCCTCAATAATCCCTAATCAGCATTTTCTAACACATTAGCAGTTGGTGTCTGGAGTCTGACATTTGCTGTGAATGAGTGCCTGACAGCTTTTGTTGTAAGTTTGGGCTTCTTTTGCCTAGTAATTTGCTCCCTGCTGTCTGGGGAAAGGGAACTTTACTTTCCAAGATGACCTACAAAGTGTCAGTGTCTATCTCCTAACTCACCCCCAGAGCTCACCACCCCCCACCAACACCATCTACACTGACCCGAAGTTTTCGTAGCTATGGGTAGGATATGACTTGTGATGTGATTGTGAGGACTTCTGAAATGCACCTGCCAGTCTTCAGAAATACTCGTATATACAGAGTTTGTTGTTGTTGTTGTTGTTTTGTTTGTTTGTTTTACTCAGGGCCTTATAAAGACTGATGAAGAATCAGTTGACAACTGAACCTACTTCATGTACTAAGCATATACAGTTTGTAATACGGTTAACAAAAGCATAATCAACATTCAATTGTGCATATAATACAATGGAAACCTGATGTTTATGTCCCATTCAGCTTCTCAACATGTTTAGAGAAAACCTTTAGAGTGAAATACCGAAGTATATGATATCTACCATGTCTATCCTTTTTTTCTGTCATTGTTTAAACTTTTCTTCTGGGTCTCATGCTGCCCTTGTTCCAAAGTGCCTGCTCCGTCACAGTATCTGACTAGTGGAGACCTGAGCTGAAAAAGTATCGCTCACTGTGGGGAAAAACAGAAATCCATTCACTAAGTCTGACCGCACCTACTCCATCTCTAACTACTTCACCATCAATACCACACAGGTTACACATACAGCAATGCTATCTCTTCTGGCCTAATTCACCAAGCAAGAATTTAATGAATTATTACTGGGTGTCCAAAATAAGCAGAGAGAGACTACAGAATGTGCATAGGTACTGTGACAAGGACTTGTTCCCACTACAAGGTCACCTTGATTCTGTAATGGAAGGATGTCACCACCTATTGGACCAAAGAGTTCACAGTTTATTTTGCTTTTTATGTAATGAAAAAAATGTGAATTTTGTACTACAGCAAAGCAAATAGTAGCCTTCCCATTTCACCACCTGTGTATCAGGTTTCATTTTCTTTTGATAAATATGCCACATTCCCAAAAGCTTTTTTTTTTTCTTTCAGGAAGTTGGTGGGAAAATGTGCTCCCAAGCTATTGATACATGAAACACCAACAAATCTTAAATTCATTTTACTATATAAAAGAAGCCTCTCCCAAAAGACTGTATGAATCCATGCATATATTATAACACTCAGAAAGAGGTGACCTATAAGGATGGGGAATAAATCAGTGGTTGCCATGGTTGGGAGGGGCATTCCTGGCTTGTCTAGAAAGAAACCACACGAGCAAATTTTGGTGGAAAGTGAGATATCATGATTTTAGGAGTAACTCTATGTATTTATCAAAACCCACATAATTATACAGTCAGGAATGAATTTTATGTCATGTAAAATTAAAAAAATAAATGGTAAAATCTATGTGATTTGTTTGCATGGTGTGATGAGAATTCCAGCTAGGTATCTCATAATTATGGATTTGCTATACTATTTAAGATTTATACAGTTGTTAGTTGTTTGCCTTTAGATTTAGAATGTCCACAGCTATACTAGAATTTTGCTAAGATACAGTCAAGGATTTAAATAATCTATAATCAAAGACACATAGAATCTAAATGTTGTAAAAGATCTTGAGAGCAATTCACCATTAGATTGACAAATTAACAAAAGAAAACACATAATTACTTCAATACATCCAGAAAAATCATTTGAGGATATCCAACATCCAATTCTCACTAGAAAAAAACAAAAACAAAAAACCTCTCAGCACACATAGCATAGAAGGAAACATCCTCAATGTGATGAACCGCAAATACAAAAAACCTAAAGCTAGAATCATGCTTAATAGTAAAAGAATGAATGCTGCTTTCCCCTAACATGAAGAACAAGTTAAGGGACCGCTTTGGATCACTTCTCTTCAGCTTTTTACTGGACATGCTAACCAGGGGCATGAGGAAACTTGAGGGAGTTGGGGAGTGACAGATATTTTATTAACTTGATTGTTGTGAATATATAGTCTTTTCATGGATATGTACCAAATTATACACTTCAAATATGTATGGGTTTTTGCATATCAGCTATAACTCAATAAAGCTTTAAAAAATTATGCAATTTAAGCACAGTGCCTTCACCCACTGGTAATCTAAACCTAATCAAGACCTTGGGCTCTCCACAATCTGTCTGACAATATGACAACATTTCATCTTAGAAGTAGCCAGAAAGTCACTGGGTAGAGACAAGCCTGATGTTTGAAAAGTGGCTAAATATTCTCTTCTGACAAAATAGAGTAGAACAACAACAACAACAAAAACAAACAAACAAAAACAAAAAAAACAGACTTCCAGAAAGGCTGGTCACTGGGAATACAGACAAACTATGAAGTGGTATCTTACTGAGAAGTTGGAAAGAAGAGTATAAAAGACTACAATTTTGGAATCATAAAGATTTCAAATTAAATTCTGAATTCACAAATTCTTGGTTGCATGATTTTGATAAATGTATTATAATTTCTGAGCTTCAGTTCCTGCTCTGTCAAGTGAGGACAATAAATGCTTTTTTACTAAAGGGTGTTGTGAGGAACAAATATTCTGTATTGGGTAGCAGATATATTAGGCATTCAACAAATATTGGTTAAGTTCCCCTCTTTTTTCCCCAAAATCTGTTAAGTCTTTCCACAGCTTTAATTATTTACCCCCAAAGCCTTGAAAATCAGCATTTATCCAACTGTTGATTAAGTACCTTCTTTAAGTCATCGATGAATCAGGCATGACATTTATGTAGAAAGAGCTCGCTGTCTAGTTAGGAAGACCAATGTATATACAAATGTATAAATAAATGCTATATGGCAATCCTACAACCAAAGTAATTACTACAAAGAGTAGAACCATAGCAAGTAGAGTGACTTATTTTATTTTGCTTAGATGGTTCAGGCAAGGTTTTTCAGAGAGGGAGCAAAAAGTAGGCCTTAAAAGATGGGTGAGAGCAAACTAGGCTTATGTGGGTTTGGATGTGGGGGAAAAGCATTCCAAACTGAAGAAAAGAAAAAGCTATACATTATATTCACTGGCATTACTACCAAAGCGTTTTTGTAGATCATGCTTCATGAAAACCATACACATTGAGACTGACTGCAGGGACTCCTACAGCAAGTATTTAATTGCATAGCAATCTGTCCAGAAAGTCCATGGTCCATTCAACAGGGCCTGACCATTCTGTATGGTCTTCACATCCTTGATCTTGCTCAGACTCTGGCAGGTAACTAGACGAGGAACAGACAGACCCTCAGCAACCTAACCTTGGAAAAAGCGGCTATTCCTCTAAAAAGAAGTCCCCCCCGCCCTGCCAAGTTCATGTTCATGATAACATTAACATCACTGGAAGACTTTTTCCCCTCTTTGGTTATAGGAAGTAGGGAAATTACTAGCCCCTTGGGCATGTGACATATGGAGGTAAATACTGAATATTATTTTTTCCAAACTATTTTCAGAAGGAAAGAAAAAAATTATTTGCCTATAAGGAAATGGCAGAGCACCGTAGATACAGGTAACAAAAAAATCATACCACAACCAGCAAATCTGAAACATCTGGAATCATACTTTGGAACATACCTAAGAAGCCAAGTATTGAACAGATCAAGGGAGTATCCTTCACCTGAGCCAGACCATTAATTTGATTTAGAGTCACAGAGGGCAAACTGTTCCACTTCAATTGTCGTCCCATTGCATCTCCTTTATGAAGAGTATTCTGATATGTTGGCTTCCTTTGAAGTTTCCTGAATGTGAGGCATTCGTGAAAACCTGCAAGTACCAAATTCTTTATATATATATATATATATATATATATATATATATATATATATATATATATTTAATTAGCTTCAGGTGTACAACAAAGTGCAATAGTTATACTTTTTATCCCTCAAAGTGACAACCCCCCTCCCACTCCTCCCCCCCATATCATACTATCTATTACAATTCCTTTGACTCCCTTCCATCATATAATCCACATCCCGTGACTGTCTATATATTCAATTACAGTTGGCATACAATATTATACAACATCAATTTCAGGTATACAGCGCAGTGATCAAGCCTCTACTCCATCCATGAAGTGGTCTCCCTAACAAAACATGTGACCATCTGACACCCCACAAAATTTTAACAACATTATATTCCCCAAACTGTCTTTCATATCCCTGTGACAATACTGTAGTTACTATTTATGCTGTCTAATCCTTTCCCCTTCTCCCTCATCCCCACCCCCCTCCCAACTAGCAACCGTTTTTCCTCTATATCTATGAGACTGTTTCTGTTTCTTATGCTCATTCATTCAGTTTTTCAAATTCCTGATTTCAAGGCTTGCGCTCATTTCATTGCAATATGCTGCTGCTGAAAGAATGAACATGCCATCCTCCCAAACCCCTCCCATGACTTTTAGAAGGACTTTGAGTAAATGGAACCCAGGATTGCTAAATTTTGGTGGGAAAAGGGGAGAGGTTGAGATTAGGAACATGAGTCCACAAGGATCTCCAAGGATGGAAGAACCTACAAAGAAGAAACAACTAGAAGGAGCTATAAAGAAGCAAAGGAAACTAATTATGTGCTTGGCACTGGGCTAAGTACTTAATCAAAGCCAATAACTGCCATTAATATCTCTATTATAAAGATAAATAAACTGAGGCTTAGGATAGTGAAGTGCCTGGTCGAAGAATAGTATCAATAAAGGGCAGAGTAGAGATCAGAATTGAAATCAATCTGACTCCAAAGCAAATGCTCTTAACCACTCTCCTATTCTGAAAAAAATGCAGGTAACCAAATGGTTTAAATAGCATACTGTGCAGAATATGCAGTGTGTACTATGCAATGGACAGAGATTAGTCAAGATTGAGCTCCTAGCCAGAAATCCCTCTCCTCCCCAGAGTCACAGAGTGACTCTAACTTGCTCCTCCAACCACTTGGACACCAACTTGAATGTGGAATGGAATGACTGGGCATTAAAACAGTAGTGATTGTATAATGCCCAGTACTTCACACTGGCAGCAACTGATACATGTGATCTGACAATTAAAATTGATTATTCCTGCTAAGCCAGAAGGGTTGCTAGTCCTTGGAAGGACCAGATCCATTATAGAAAATTAATTAGCTATATTTTCTTTTATATTGAATGTATTGTAAGGATATATCCCCCCTCATTAAATACAAATGTCACTGTGATAAATATAGTGAAGTGAACACATAGGGAACCATCTAATCCATGACAGAGAAACCTCAACTGATTTGTGGAATCAGTTAAGGCTGTGGAGGTGATGTATGAGCTGAAATCAGAAGAAGGAGTAAGAGTTAACTAGACAGCAGCGTTAGAAGAAAGTCCTAAACAAAACAACATTCTATGGAAAAAGCCGCCAGTGGTAAAAGGAAGGAAAGAAGAAGGCCTGAGCAAGACCTTGTCATCATATTACAGCCACCTGTCACAGCCAAAAATACTCTCTACAAATGTGTTGCATAAAAATAAAAATAAAATAGAATTGCCGCTGGACCTTCGGGCAGCCAATTGGTTAAAAGCATTCTGTCCAGTGTTCTCTGCACTCAGGCCTACAAAATGACCTGATTTATCTTCCCAAAACTGGTTCATTGTCCAGTAAAATGTGCTTGGCTGACTTTCCATCAAACCCTCATTCAAAGTATTTTAATGTTTCAACATAGCTGGAAGTTGCAAAGTTTCCTTCGAGTCCTATCCCTATGTCCTCCATTACTGCCGACATAAAAAGGCCATTTGGTGGGAACACTGAATACTGAAAAGGCCATGGTGTTATCGGAGCACATTACGAAGACGTTGTGACTAATTAAAATCCTACACAAGGATTTGATAAAGAATTTAACCTGTTCACGCTTCCTTTGTATGTTGCAGTCTTTGTATCCCCTTGAAATAAGGCTTAAAGATTGTCACAAAGCCATCAGACATTTACAATCATAATACCCGTATTTGAATAGCACTTGGTAGTTTACAATATGTTGTTAACTCCATTCTTTTATTTGCCCTGCCACTTTCAGCTGTATGAAGAGGGCACGACACAGACTATTCTGCATTCTGATTTATGCATGATCAAACTGCGGCACACAACTTTAAGTACTTTGTCTAATTTATTGCAGGGGGAAAAACCTACGAAAACTTGAAACAAAAAAAACATTTCATTGTATCTCACAATTCTGCAGTTAAGTATCTGAGCAGGGCTCAGCTGTATGATTTTTTTCCTTCCCATGTAGCATTGAGATCTCTCAGCTCTCTGGTAGATGGGCTGGTCTAGATAATCAATGATGGCTTGCCTCGTGTGTCTGGTGCCTTGACAGGGATAGCTAGAAGGTTGAACTCGGCTGGGAATGTTTTAAATTTTATTAAGGGATAATTGACAAATAAAATTACATATATTTAAAGTGTATAATGTGATAACGTGACATACATATACATTGTGGAATGATTACCAAGATCAAGAGGGCTTTGGACCACAGTGCCTATACATGGCATCTCCAGCATGATGGTGTCAGGTTAGTTCCAAAGAGAGTGATCTAGTGAACAAGGTAGAAACTTCCTGATGTTTATAACCAAACTTTGAAAGTCACATAGTCACTTCTTCCAGATTCTATTGGCTTTAGTAATTGAAAGCTCATATAAACTCAAGGGGAGAAAGAAAAACTCTATCTCTAGATAGGAGAAAATGTCCAAGGATCTGTAGTGATGTTTCAAAACTGCCATAGGCTCACAGGAAATATTGAAACTGTGGCTTTGACTTCAGATCCCATTTCCCTGGTTCACTGTCTGAGGAACCACCAATACCTCATTAGCCTTCAGAGCTGGGCAGGTACATGAGGAAAGAGGGTAGCAGAGAATTGTGGCAAAGCGGAACGTACAGACTCAGGGCTAGGCTTAGAATCCATTGCCAGTTTTCTCAATCTATCATGAAAATCTAGAAATACAAATTTGTAACAGGTGGGAGGATGGCACAACTAAAAAATAATAAATAAATAAATAAATAAATAAATAAGTAAATAGAAATACAAATTTGTTTGTGAAATGTTCTTATTTTTAATTATTAGCAAATAATTAAAATGTTTAACAGTTTGCAGTCTCTACCCTATATCACACAATTTGAATGTTTCTGTTTTATTTTTGTCTTGAGGTAACTACTTGTTTTCTATGAAGCAAGAAGTACAGGTTACAAGTTAAGGTTGGGCATCAGGCAGCCTCAGATTCCAATCCCAGCTTTGCTACTTATTAACTCTGTGCCTGATGCTAAGTCACTTATGCTCTCTGAGCCTTTTATTTGTAAAATAGGAGTGATAATAATAGTTACCTCATAGGACTGCTGTGAGGAAAAATAAAAAGTCAATGTACATAAGACACCTAGCATAGTTCATGACACATAGTAGGTGCTCAGTCAGTCTTACCGTTATGGGAGGAAAACATCCTCCCACACTTCGACAGGAAACAGTTTGGAGAACTTTCACCAGGAGTCAAAAGACCTAAGTTTTATTATGGCCTCCATTTCGGGAATAGTAATATCCATTCTACCTATCTCAGTGTGCTGGTGAAACCAATAAATCTATGTGTAGAGGAACTTCATAAACTGCTCCCAATATATAAGGCACAATCCCAAATACCACTATGGGTCATTGGACATTCTGACCCCCAAAATTATAAAAGCAAAGGGCACACTGGTTAGAATCAGAAAAGCAAAGGGCACACTGGTTAGGACTAAATCCAGGGAGGCCAGATGGAAGGAGGTTCCTACAGAGCTAAGGTCCATTTCAGGGTTTAAGTGTAAGAGTTCATGAAAACAGCCATGGTCTATACAGATACTGAGGGGCCAAGCAAGCAGCATGGTAAGCAATGGATATGTAGTCAGGCCATTACTTAAATGACCTAGAAATATCACTGACTTTCTCATGGATAAAATGAATAACCATTTCTTCTTGAAAGGGTTGATGTGAAGATCAACTGAACAAGCTCATATGAATTATCTTGAAATGTCTCAACATGCCCCTAATGAATGGTTATTGACTCTAACTCTGAGCCATTTTGAACTCAGGCAGAAGAACGAAAACGTTTTCTCTTTAAAATTCAGAAAACACCCCCACCACACTCCACACTCCACACCACACACACACAAATTCATTTAAAACTGGTGAAACCTGAACAAACTCTGTGGATTGTACCAATGTCAATTTCCTGGTTTGAATATTGTATTAATTTATGTGAGATGTAACCATTGGAAAAAACTGGATGAAAGCTAGACAGGGGACCTCTCTGTATGTGTTTTGGTGACTTCCTGTGAATCTATGATTGTTTCAAATTAAAAAGTCTTTTAGCAAAAGGTCAGGGGAACAGTGGAATATAAACGAGAGAGAGAGAGAGAGAGAGAGAGAGAGAGAGAGAGAGAGAGAGAGAGAGAGAGAGAGAGAGAGAGAGAGAAAATACTAATAGCAGAAGACAAGGCAAAGACCAGGAGACGAGGAAGTTGGGGAGGAGAGGGCAGGTGGAAATCCACAGGTATTGAAAAAGGCTGAATGAAGCCTGGAGGGAAACAAATTGCTGTGGACAGCTAGTGCCAAAACCTCACATATGAGGCTGTTCTCTCCTTCAGCCTAGACAGTTCTTGCCTGTTTACTGTTCTGTGAAGAAAAATGTCTCGGGACTCAGCCAGACCAGGGGCTACAGAAAGAAATAGGTAAATGTGAACAGGCCACTAAAGACGGTGCACTCTGGAATGGAGGAGGAGATGGGGTGTGGTTGGGTGGAGAATAGTGGCCAGTAGAAAACATACCCAAGCTGGATCATTCATCACACTGTGTATGGTTTTAGGTGTGTCCCAGAACTTGCTCTGAGGCAAAATCTCGAATAGTACATTTGGCTTTCATGCAGATTGGTGATCATTTCCTTGTTGTTTTCAATCCACAAAGGTTAATTATGCTAGCTATGGTGGCTAGGAAACAATTCTTAGAAAAATGCTTTGGTAACAACAGGTTGGCAGTGTATGGAAACCATCTGCTTTCCACAAATGCTAAGGTAAACTTTCAAATTTGTAAGGTTAGCAATTACAGATTGTATAGTAGTTTAGTGAAGGGGAAATACATGCTGTGTTGATATAGACTTTCTGGATCTTCTTGACACCCAGCCGAAAAGAAACACCATGTTATAAGAAGGATGATCTTTGGGCATATCAAAACTTTGAGTAAGTCATCTTTGTTTGCATGTATTAAGGCTAACAGAACAAGAACATCACACAAGGGAATACAGTATTTATAGTGAATGTCTCCTAAGTAAATTAAGCCTCTCTGGTTTGCTCTTGCCTTGACCCACTAATGGGAGCAGGATCATAGATGGAAGATTTGTTTCCTATAAAAATATTCAGTTTACTCTACAAAGGAACATAAAATGCTGCACCTCTGACCCTGTGGCGTGAGCTGCTCTCAAGGGCTGCAATTGTGGTTGTTCCAGCTGCTTTGTCATGAGGCAGTCTATTCCCCATCTCTTCTGACAGCAGAGCTTCCTGGCTCCCCACCTCCACTCTGGAGGAAAGAAATAGAAATGGCTAATATGCTCCCAACTTAGCAAACACCATCAGGGCTGTTAATCCATCACTCTAAGGGTACATCTCAAAGAGACAGATCCTTGTGGAAAATCATTCAGCTGAAGCTGAGAGAGAACATTTTAAGGAAAGCAGAATTTGAAATTATGAATGGTAGTGGGGAGTGGACACAAATCATATTTGCTAATGGAAGTAAAAAAATCTAATTGGTCCCTTGTGGTTTCAGCTTGAATAGCAACACCTTATAATGCGTAGGCTCTGGGTGGCTTATGTCCATTACTTATTGGAGAATGGCCACATAAATACATGACTTAAAGTTTCAGGCTATGGTAGCTCTATAGGTGATGAACACTCTTCACACAACGTTCTCATCTGGATTGACCATTTGTGATGCTTTTGCTAAGGTCTAGAAAAGCAGAGAAAAAATGGTGTTGTCCACCTTGATCTATATATGTGATCATCTGTTGCAATGGTTACAATGAAAGCAAACTTACAACCGAGTCAGAAGACTTCAGGGCACAGAATTTGGAATCAAAGGATATTTGTTTAAATAGAGACTCTGTCACTAAATACTTGACCTTGTGCTGAAATCTGAATCACAGAATTCTCATAACTAAAATTGAATATGCATCTCATAGGATTGCTGGACGTGACAGACAGCTGCCTTTCCATGTGACAGGTACATATTATTTCCTTTTTCCTTGTTAATCAAGTCCTAATTTTGCTTAGATGTTCATATGCCCACTGAATACATGCTCAGAGAAAGGACCTTAAGTGGTTTATCTTGACCAATCTAAGTCAAACATGGTCATTTAATTGCCCCAAGAGATTCTGGTTTAGGCATAGGCATGTGAGTAAATTCTACCCAAAGAGACCTATGAGGGTAAGGCTTTGTGAAAAGGAGTCTTCTAAAAAATGGATTATTCACTCTTACATAGAATCCCATAAAGACAAACTTCATTTTCCTACATCAGGATAGTGTCAGCTACATTGCAGCAGCCATATAAGGACCACGAGAACAAAGCCAAGAGAATTCCAGAGAAGATCAATGACAGGATGAGTTTATGAGTTAACAGCCAAAGAACCACCCTATCTTTGGATTTCTCATTATGTAACACGATAAACTCATTGTGTTTAAGTCATTTTTTTTTTTTTTACTTGCAGCAGCCTAAGGAACCCTGCCTGATATAAAAATCAAATAAATGCCTATGGAGGACTACACTCTAGATCGGGGATGAACCAGAGGCAAATGGAACCTTTCCAAAGTTGCAACCCAGCTTCATGTCATCTCAATCTCAGATTGCACTAATGCAATCTGTCCTCTATTTACCATCTTAAGCATACAATAAACTCACTCTGGAGGAAAATTACATCACTGAGAGTGTCTATGAATTCCCATACACAGTGTTTGGCATTCAATTAAACATACCAGCCATATCAACAAGGAAGACTAAGATAAAAACACAGACAATAGAAATAGGACCTCAGATATGAACTTTAAAATAACTGTAAGTGGGCCGGCCAAGTGGCGCGGTGGTTAAGCGCTGGCTTGGGAAGCCAGCGGCCCCGGTTCAGGTCCCACATGTGAGGGCCAGTGACACTGCCCTCAAAAAAAAAAAGATAACTGTAAGTAAATAACTGTTTTAAAAATTGGATGACAAGATGGAGAATGTAATCAGAGAACTGGAACCTATAAAACAAAAAATTCTAGATCTAAAAAATATAATAATCCAAATTAAGAATTCCATATGGGCATAATGAACCAGGAGTTAGGTCAATAGAAACTATTCAAGCTAACATAAGGAGAGCAAAAATAGATGGAAAATATCACGAGAGACATATGAGACATGATTAAAAGGTCTAATATATATATATATATATATATATATATATATATATATATATATATATAATTAGAATCACATAACAGGAGAATAAAGAGAACTAATCAAAGGCCGTACAGGTTTCCCTTGCAATCCTAAAGTAGAATGTTCCTATGAAACATTTTGTAAGCTGAAATGGCATAAAATGAAAAAGTAATTACCACTGATTTATGTGGAGATAATTTTTGTATTCTCCGACCCCAAAATAACCTACAAAATCATACTAAATAACACATGTAACCTGAAATAATGCTAACATCTGATAAAAGCAGGAATGCACAAGATAAATCGAGATGAAGCACAGATGCTCACAGGCATAGTTCAAACCTCTGGTGGCTTGATGCTGAGATGCTGATTTTAGTTCCCAGGGAAGGGGCCATTCTCCATGCTCACAGAAATATAAATGCTTAAATGCTATTTTTGCTTTTTGCCTTTCTTCATAAAAGTGAAAATCTTCAGAAATCTTTCAATTAGCAAAAACATGTACTAATGTAGGTCTTTTGTAAAAGTGAAGTAGCATAACACAAACTTCAAGAAAGTGCGGGGCACCCACATTTGAAAGCTAACAGTTGGAAATGATCAAATACTAACAAGAGTCATGAAGTCACAGATTAAAGTAGGAAATACACAAAGAAAACCACACCTACTCATATCACAATAAAACTATGAAAAAACAAAAACAAAATCATTTTAAAAGCAGCCAGAGGATAAACACATATTTACCTTCAAAGAAGCAATAATTAGACTTAATAACTGACTTTTCAGTAGAAACTTTAGAAGCTACAAAACTATATAAATGCATTCTTATAGTTAAAGGAAATAACTATCAGCCCCAAAACTAAAACCAGTGAAACATGGTACATGCCCAACAGAAATAAGTGTGTATATCCTACATAAACATAAGAAAACATGTATGATATTGGTTATCACAGCTTTATTATTAATAGCCAAAAATGAAAAACAACCCAAGTGTTCATCAATAATAGAATGGATAAACTGTGGTATATTCATGTAATAGGATACTGCATGGCAATAAAGAAAAATGAATTACTAATACACATAAAAGCTGGATGATTCCACGGAATCATTGAGTGAAAAAAGCCAGAAACAAAGGTGCATATTGTATGATTCCATTTCTATGAAGTTCAAGAGCAGACAAAACTAACTCATGATTGGAGAGCACAGAGTTGTGGGAGGGAGTATGGAAGGGTTTTCGGGAGTGCTCTATATGTTCAAAACCTTGATTTGGGTTGTGCACATGTAAAATTTCACCATGCTGAAAACTTAAGATTTGTGCTTTTGAATGTGTATAAATTGCTCCATCATAAAAGCAATGTTACTTATATAAAAAGGACAAAAGCAAAGCATAAATAAAAATATTGTTGTAAGGGCCGGCCGAGTGGAACATTGGTTAAGCGCTGGCTTGGGACGCCAGATGCCCCGATTCCAGTCCCACATATGAGGGCCAGTGACACT